>JAECXO010000165.1:2896250-4344375 GCA_018152825.1 Scaptomyza hsui | reverse complement strand
TTTCCAATGCGTCTGATGCCCTCGACAAGATCCGCTATGAATCGCTGACGGATCCCAGCAAGCTTGACTTTGGCAAGGAGCTGTACATCAAGCTCATTCCAAACAAAACCGCTGGTACATTGACCATCATCGATACCGGTATCGGTATGACCAAGTCCGATTTGGTCAACAACTTGGGCACAATTGCCAAGTCGGGCACCAAGGCATTCATGGAGGCGTTGCAGGCTGGCGCTGATATTTCCATGATTGGTCAGTTCGGTGTGGGCTTCTACTCCGCCTATCTGGTGGCCGATCGTGTCACCGTCACCTCCAAGCACAATGATGATGAGCAGTACATCTGGGAGTCGTCCGCCGGTGGCTCGTTCACTGTCCGTGCCGATAACTCTGAGCCTTTGGGCCGTGGCACCAAGATCGTGCTGTACATCAAGGAGGATCAGACCGATTACCTCGAGGAGAGCAAGATCAAGGAGATTGTGAACAAGCATTCGCAATTCATTGGCTACCCCATCAAATTGCTGGTGGAGAAGGAGCGCGAGAAGGAGGTCAGCGATGATGAGGCTGAAGATGAAAAGAAGGAGGGTGAGGAGAAGAAGGAGATGGACACAGATGAGCCCAAGATTGAGGATGTTGGCGAGGATGAAGATGCCGACAAAAAAGATAAGGATGCCAAGAAGAAGAAGACCATCAAGGAGAAGTACACTGAAGATGAGGAGCTGAATAAGACCAAGCCCATCTGGACACGCAACCCCGATGATATCTCCCAGGAGGAGTACGGAGAGTTCTACAAGTCGTTGACCAACGACTGGGAGGATCATTTAGCTGTTAAGCACTTCTCTGTTGAGGGTCAGCTGGAGTTCCGTGCTCTGCTGTTCATCCCACGCCGCACACCCTTCGATCTCTTCGAGAACCAAAAGAAGCGCAACAACATCAAGCTGTATGTGCGCCGTGTGTTCATCATGGACAACTGCGAGGATCTCATTCCTGAGTACTTGAACTTCATCAAGGGTGTTGTCGACTCGGAGGATCTGCCCCTTAACATCTCCCGTGAGATGCTGCAGCAGAACAAGGTGCTTAAGGTCATCCGCAAGAATCTAGTCAAGAAGACCATGGAGCTGATTGAGGAGCTCACCGAGGACAAGGAGAACTACAAGAAGTTCTACGACCAGTTCAGCAAGAATCTGAAACTGGGCGTCCATGAGGATAGCAACAATCGCGCCAAGCTGGCTGATTTCTTGCGCTTCCACACCTCGGCATCCGGCGATGACTACTGCTCCCTGTCCGACTATGTGTCCCGCATGAAGGAGAGCCAGAAGCACATCTACTTCATCACTGGCGAGACCAAGGATCAGGTCAGCAACTCGTCGTTCGTTGAGCGCGTCAAGGCACGCGGCTTCGAGGTCGTCTACATGACGGAACCCATTGATGAGTATGTCATCCAGCATCTGAAGGAGTACAAGGGCAAGCAGCTGGTGTCCGTCACCAAGGAGGGTCTCGAATTGCCCGAGGATGAGGCAGAGAAGAAGAAGCGCGAGGAGGACAAGGCCAAGTTCGAGAGCCTGTGCAAGCTGATGAAATTAATTTTGGACAACAAAGTTGAGAAGGTCGTCGTGTCCAACCGTTTGGTCGACTCACCCTGCTGCATTGTCACCTCGCAGTTCGGTTGGTCTGCCAACATGGAGCGCATCATGAAGGCCCAGGCACTGCGTGATGCCTCCACCATGGGCTACATGGCCGGCAAGAAGCATTTGGAGATCAATCCCGATCACCCAATTGTGGAGACCCTTCGTCAGAAGGCCGATGCCGATAAGAACGATAAGGCCGTCAAGGATTTGGTCATTCTGTTGTTCGAGACATCGTTGCTGTCATCTGGTTTCTCATTGGACAGCCCCCAGGTGCACGCCAGCCGCATCTATCGCATGATCAAGCTGGGTCTTGGCATCGATGAGGATGAGCCGATGACCACCGAGGATGCCCAGAGCGCCGGCGATGCTCCTTCTCTCGTTGAGGACACCGAGGATGCTTCCCACATGGAGGAGGTCGATTAAACAAACACACAAACACCACCATCCCCCCCCTCTCTCACTTTAGCTCTACACTTGCATACACACACATTACTTTTAAACTTGAAACACATTTCATAACTGCTTCTTTTGTTTAATTTGATAACAGAATGGAGTTATTTTATGTATTTGTTTACACTTGTAATTTGTGTTACCATATTTTGTCGCGTTATAGGCGACAATAATACGCTTAACAACTCACAAAACACTAAGAAAAACGTTAAGTTAGTATCTTAAAAAACATTCACTATATACTGAGCAGTTGTCGTTTATAAGAAAACTAATTTAGAATCCAAGTAATTTATGTATTTGCAAAAACACAAAGACTACATATGCGCTAGCCATAAAAATAAATATGTAATAAGGTTGGATGATCTGATCGATGATAAACATAAACATAAATAAACAGCAAGTTGTGTTTAAAAAAACAATAAATATTGCATTTCTTTTATTTGAAACTATGCTTCACATTCTTTTCGCAGCAACTGTTCTATGGCCTCCACAGTGGAAACGCCTTTACTGATGAGTATCAATTTGTTCCGTGAACGCGAGCCTTTGTCCAGAGACACATCGCTCTTTCGGAGTCCCAACATTTTGGACAGGAATTTTACTAGTTCGGCGTTGGCTTCTCCCTCGCTGGGCGGCGCTGCAATCTGGACACCGACGCCTTCTTCGCCAATGTCGGTTATGCCATTCTGTTTTGCGCCGGGCTTGGCCAGTATCCTAATGACAATGTTGCCGCTTTTGTCCAGTGTGACCGGCGTGTTAGCGGCCACCGGTGTTACTGTTGTACTGACAGCAGGAGTTGCTTTTGGTTTTCCCTTGTTTTTGGACATTTTAAGTGCGTAGGCCGATGTAAAAATGCGTCGCATTAGTTATATTTCTTTTATAAATTGTGTTCAATGTTCATTTTTAATTAATTTTTGTTGAGGAATCGGACGCGTTTCCAACAATCAGCTCCTATAAGCTTTTAAGACCCACACACTACACGATTGTTAAGAATTGCTTTTTGCAGTAAAGTCCAAAAGCATCGATAATTTTTGCAGCATCGATGCTAATATCACATTTTGCCCATCACTAGCTTTTAGAGGGCCCTCTTTCTACCGAGTTTTGCCATTTGAATTTTCGCTTTTGACAGTACCCCAAGAATAGCGTGAAAAGAGCGTACTTACATTTTTTTTAAATTGAAACTAAAAACACTTAAACTCGCGCTATATTCTTCATTTATCAATACTTAACTTGCAAAGAGCACAACAACGCGCAGACCTCCAATATGTCTTTTCTGCAGGAAATACCAACTTTTAAGTGCATTCTGGTGGGCGATGGAGGCACCGGCAAGACGACATTTGTCAAACGGCATGTGACAGGCGAATTTGACAAGAAGTATGTTGCCACATTAGGTGTTGAGGTGCATCCATTGGTATTTCACACCAATCGCGGCGCCATACGTTTCAATGTCTGGGACACCGCCGGCCAGGAGAAGTTCGGCGGTCTGCGCGACGGCTACTACATTCAAGGACAAGGGGCCGTTATTATGTTCGATGTGACATCGCGTGTCACTTACAAGAATGTACCCAATTGGCATCGGGACCTGGTGCGCGTTTGCGAAAACATTCCAATTGTCCTTTGTGGCAACAAAGTAGATATCAAGGACCGTAAGGTCAAGGCTAAAAGCATCACATTTCATCGCAAGAAGAACCTGCAGTATTACGACATATCGGCCAAATCGAACTATAACTTTGAGAAACCGTTCCTTTGGCTCGCCCGCAAGCTGGTCGGAGATCCCAATTTGGAGTTCGTTGCAATGCCGGCCTTGCTGCCCCCCGATATTAAAATGGACAAGGAGTGGCAGCTGCAAATTGAACGTGATTTACTCGAGGCTCAGGCAACAGCTTTGCCCGACGATGATGAGGATCTCTAAGCACAAGCTTACAATAAAAGTAAGAAATGTAACACACTACAGGGTGAACGCGACGATGGCGGGATGAGCTAAAATGTTATCCTGTCAGCAGCAGCGAAAAAACTAAAATAAAAACCGCGCCAGTATAAATATACATTAAACACATACACATATGTACACTCACTAAAGTGTACAAAAAATTAAAAAAAAAAAAAAAACACGAACAAAAACACATTTTAGAATTTTAAAAATGAGATAAGAAACATTTATATTTAAAGGCAAAATTGAAAATGTTAAAACCAAATAACGAAAATAATAAAATATTTTACGTGGTAAAGATGTCTTTTTTCAAAAAAAAAAAAAAAAAATAATATTAAGCAAACTATTTATTAAATTGCAATTGTACCAAGCAGTGATTTTACTCTTATTCCAAATATTGACACAAGCTTCATATTAAAAGAAAAATACAAGTTGTAAGTTTTAGGTAAAAAATTATCATATATATTCATCATTGTATTTACTCATAGTATTTTCTAATCGTCCTCGCATCCGAAAACAACGCTTTAACTTTTGCACATCATCAACTGTCGCCACAGCATTTAAGAAATGCATTTTAACTATAAATTTTGTGCTTCACCTAATGCACAATCAGCAAATAAGTAATTTGTTTGAGCGCAGAGCGGTTCGCAGGAATGCTTTTACAACAAAGGCGCACAGAATATTTTCGGATTTTGTAAGCTTAATAATTAATAAAATTACAAATATATGGACATAAATTTTGCACAACGTATTTCAAAATACATATTGCATGCAATTCAATGAACTCTGGAAAGCCAAGTTGTTGTGGAGCTCGAATCTCTGCGGATGTTGCACATAATGCCGGGATAGTTCAGTTACGAGGGTTCATTTAGGGAGAAGACGTCAGACCTGTGTTTCTGTATATGTGTGTTTGAATGTGTGTTGAGCTTAAGGTTATAAATTTTGTTGTTTTGGCTGCTCCCAAATTTACGCTGCCCGAATCGACTGAATGATTTGGAAAATCGCTGATCCGCACACAACAAAGATAAACAACGCCAGAAGCCAAGGTCCAACAGGGTACTGTCCTTCTTTCGCTTTCTAAAAAAACACACAAGAATTAAACGCGTATAAGAAATACATAAAACATAAATTGGAAAGATCATTAGAGCAACAGCTAAACAGTTCCAGAAGTAGCGTTAACATTCATGGCATGTCTCACACACACATACGCAACAACAATAAAATCAATGACGGCGTGGCACTTTTCGTTATTGGTTTTGTCTCTAGCTGGCGCGTGCGAAAGCCGTTATCTCTTTGCTATTGCTTGTGCAGTTTTGGAAACGTTTTAAAAGCAATTTATGTGTATGTCTATAAACATGATCAATTACAGTTGTTAAACACCTACCGAGGATTTGGGAACATTGCCACGCATCGTCACATATTTGCTGGCCTTTTCGTTGGCGACGCGCATTCTCTGTGGTGGAGCCATTTTTTGTGTTAGTGTTGTTGTTAGCACAAGATGCACTGGAAATTTTCAAATAAGATACGATGTTTAAGTCGAATTGTGTTTATATTCCATACACAAACTAGCTGCTTTACCTGTGTTCAGATCGAAAATAACAAAACGAATGTGAAAGTACGTAGTACGACACGTATAAAGAAGCCGAAGACAGCCCACTGACAGTTCTTTTGACAGCTATCCGCAGCGTTGCATGTGCGTCTTAACTGACTAACTTCGATGACGATGACGATAACGATAAAGCGCTTACGTACAGCTACAGCTGATTGCGAATTGCATTTTCTAGGGCGGCGTTTATTTACATCCTCTACTGTATAATTTGCTGCGATTTTTTGGTAATAACAGCACACCAGGCACATAAACTCATTTCCCACGTTCGCTTTTTGCACGTAGTGATTAATCATTATACGAAAAGGAGAGCCGTGTCCATAGTGTGCGGGGAGGAAAACAACATCTATTACTCACACACACAGAAAACTATGACGATTGATGGCACCACTTTGCCGTCAGAGCTGCTCGTGATACCTCAACCCCTAATAGGTTTCTGTGGCTTGGACATTGCACGCCAGAGCACCCATAAATCCATTTGGGATGCCTTCAGCGGAACCCTGCAACGGAAACCAGCAGATCGGGACAGGGATCGGGCGGCTGTGCAATACAAACTACTTCCTCCCAACTATGAGTTCCCGGTTGCGAAACCGAAACGCGCATCATACGAGTGGTACCACCCTAAGGGAATACTAAAGCGCAACTGGATGCTAAAGCATTTGCATGTGCTGCCATCGGTGGTGGTCCTTTTTCAGGACATTGAATGGAACGACACCCAATGGACAGAGAAACAGGTGCAGTGTGCGTCACTCGTGCAAGGCTTGAAAAACGCTCTTCAGGAGCGCAATACACGTCTTTGCCTAGTGCTGGTTCAAAAGGCAGCACCACTGCCTCCCGGTGAGGATATGCTGGCTGCTGAGCGCGCTGCAAGTTTGACTTCAGCTTGTGGCATTACGAGTAAAATGCTGTTCATATTGCCGCACACAGAGCATTTAATGGGCTACACGTTGCGACTGGAATCTGCATTTTTTGACATGACGCAATCCTACTACGCACTCATGTCCAAGCGCATACGTGCTCATCGTGACCAGCTGTCGGCGGCTCATACAACTCTAAAAATACGTCATCAATTTAAGCTGGGCTTTGTTGCTGAAATGCGACAGGAATTTAGTCCGGCTCAAAAGTAAGCACACATTTACAGAGTTTTAGTAATTTATAAATGGTAATTGTGCTTTCAGACATTATTATCAGGCCTATGGTAACTTGGACGAAATACGAATCACTGATGCCAATTGCATGGAAATTAAAACAATTGCCGGCTTTCTTAACTACAAGATGTGCCGTTTAATGTTCAAGCTGAAAACTCCCAGGGATTCCATTAATCAGTTCATTGTACACATCGAGAAGTACAAAAACTGTGTGGGCTTCAAAGATTTGGCCTTTGAGCATCATGCCTGGTTAAGTACGCAGTAAGCAGCACATTGATTTCACTTTCATAGACTATAAATACTTTTGCAAAGTGTGTTTTACAAATATTAATTTCTTCTTGCAGACATTTTGTCTTTGCGGAGCTATTCTGTGAGGCCATCAAAAATGGTTTGCCTGCTCTGCAAACTCAGCATCCAGGCATTTACTACCAGAAGGCTGCCGAGTATGTAATCAAGCGACGTGAAGCCGCGCAACAGGCCAGCGGCGCGCTTTTAGCGGATGCAACGCCGGCTCAGACGCCGTCAAATTTGTACACCGAGTTCTTTGGGATACGCGCCGTAAAGGCGGGTGACCCAGTTGCCGAGCAGCAAGCGAATGTGCAGCTTATCGAACTGGAACGCAACTTTAACCATTCGACAGCAATTATCGCGCTGCTAAGTCAAGCAATGGCACAGTTTAAGATCTACAAGTGTTTAAGATACCGCAAGAAACTCGCCATCGACATGGCCGAGGAGTATCTGCGAAGTGGCGATCACGCCAAAGCGCTCACGTAAGTATCTGTAATTTTAAGATTGGTAAATCAATCTAAACGGTTTTCGCTATTTTTTCAGTCTGTATTCTCTAATGCTGCCCGACTATCGGCAAGAGAAATGGTCGACAATTTTCAGTGATGTGCTCCTAAAGACCCTACGCTGTGCGTTGCTCTCGTCTTCAGTGGCTGATTACATTGCCTGCAGCATTGAGGCGCTGTCGCTGCGGCATCATGGGGAGCAAAAGGAGCGCGTTGTACTACTGGAAAATCTGTGGCAAGTGTTTCAGAGCGTGCCGCCTTTGCCTCAAACTCAATTGACGCCCGAGATTCATGCACTTTGGAGCACTGCGTTAGCTAGCGTTAAGTCGCCAATTCAAATTGATTTAGACAAGGTCAAAGATGTTTTGGAGCTGTGCGCCACATTCCAACAAATTCAGCTGAACAACAACGATGTGTTGCAACTGCATCTTATAGTGCGGTTAGTTCAAAATTATCCGAAATATATCTCAAACTAAATGAACAATTTTATTTGTGCAGCGTAATTACCGATGTGCCGCTGCGCATACGCAATTTTCATGTTGTGCTCGCTGATGCGAGTAATTCACAGAATAGCTACAAGCTGGAGGCGCTGAAATATTTATGCTTTCCCGACCTGCTGCATCTACGCAATCAGCAGCAGGAGCAACTGGAGCCCAAAACCTTTGAGAAGAATATGCGATTGGAGCCAGGCTGTTACTATCAGTTAATGTGCAGCACAGAGGCGCATCAGTTCAATGAGAACACCCAACTGCGCATTGTGCGATTGGAGGCGCTTATGGGCACCGATCAAGTTGGTGCACTGCTCACATGCAGCGCCAACTATACACGTCAATTATTCCGGCATCACACGCGCACTCGCGATCTGGATGATAATCTGACAATCAATCCCATTTGCTATATTGCTCCCACGTAGGTCAAAACGTTTCGTACCGGAAGCTATCAGTACTTTTATCCAAAAACATCGATTGCATGCAGTCATCATTTAACGCTCTGTTGAACTTTCATTGCAGCTTCCATTTGAGCACGCAAACGAACCTTGGCCATGTGATGAACGATACCTCAGCAGCCGCCGGCGCAGCAGTGACAACAGCAACAACAATGCTGGTCAATGAATATTATCCGGTGGTGACCACCATTAGCAATCCCTATAATGCCTATCTACAGAATGTTGGTGTGCACATCAGCGTTCCTCTGGAGCTGCGCAATAGCGGTAAGTGGCATATTTTCTTATTAAAATGACCTTAAATTATTTTTGGTAAAGGAAAATGAGAGCCTTATTGTTAAGATTACTTTTAATCGATTCGAAAACAGTTCATATAATATGTTGATCACATGGCTAACGCCTTATCGATAAAGCCTCGTACAGTCTTGACACTTGTATAGACACCGGGATAATTGCGTCTGCCGCAGCCCATGCCCCAAGAGACAATGCCGCAAAGTTGATTTTGATAGACAGCCGGACCACCCGAATCGCCCTCGCAGGCATCCTTAACACCCGGCTCCGTAGCACAGAACATTGTGTTACTAATCGTTCCTCGCAGCTTGTATTGGTTCATGCAACTCTTGCGAGGGACCAGGGCTACATCAACGCTCCTCACGTGCTGTGAGACACGTTTGCTATTCTCCGCCGTCTTGCCCCAGCCGGAGACTTTAATGAGATCGCCAGCCTGCCAGCTTGAGTCGCACAGCGGAATGGTTGCAATATTGCGACCCTCAAGCGCCGACTGCAGCTTGAGCACAGCCACATCCGAGTGCAGCGTGCGCGTGTTGTAGGCCTTGGGCGTATATACCTTGGCCACATTGCGACGCACACCCGACGCATCCGTCAGCAGCGTTGCACCACCAACCACCTGAAGCCTGTTGGCAGCCACACCCTTCACACAATGAGCTGCTGTTAGGACATGCGTGGGTGTGATTAGTGTGCCGCCACAAATGAAGGCGCCATCGATGCGCAAATTGATTAAATATGGAACACTGCTTATATCCACCGGTGTGCCGCCAATAATCCGAGCACCCGCCACATTGGCGGCCTTGCCATTAGCTATCCGAAGCAGGAGCATAAGCAGCACCAGCAGCAACGACTCCGTTTGCATTGGTTATTCATAAACAACAACAGACGTTACCGCACATTGCGTCAAATATTTGCATAAAGCTCCGCTTTGCTGACACGTTTCCTATCCGATCCGTTCCAGTTGTGCAAACAGAACAGAGAACGGAAAAATAGCTACTTTGTATAAGCCACAACCGGTTCCAGATCCGAGTAGGCTCGCGCGTTTGTTTGCGCTGCTTTTATATGCGCCACCCACTACGAGGAAATATTGTATAATTGTAACATTGTTTTATTGTGCAAATGATAATAATAATAATTATTGTTTTAATATAATCATTTCGTGTGCGGCCCATCGAAAGTGTAACTCCATTAAAACTAGAGCGACAGCCAGATAATAGATATTATTTAATCGTTTTTGACCTTGCTGTCATTATAACTTTCATCATTTTCTTCACGAGAGTTTCAATCATCCAGAATAGATACTAAAATTGGTCAATGACTCGTGGCCCATAGAAACCTACTAAACTGTTTCCGTAGTTGTAATTATTTAAATGATCAAAAGCGTATATATTTTTGATCAAGTCATTAAGGGAAAACACAAGTTTTTTAAAGTTTTAGCAGAACGTACGAAAGTTTTAAACCCACCATTTTAGCTTCCCAAATTCCGTAATGTTTGTTCAATAAAACTTCGCACACGGGTGCTGGCTACATTGGTGTACACACCTGGATAGGCGGCCCGGCCACAACCAAATCCCCACGAGACAATGCCACAAACATCGCCACGATAAACGAGCGGACCGCCAGAATCACCGGAACACGAGTCTCGAATTCCACGCACGGCGGCACAGAGCATGGAATCGCTAAGCTGTGCCTTTCCGGCGTACGCCAGTTGGCATTCCCTTTGGGGCAACACGCGCACCAAAGCTGTACGCACCTGAGCCGCTGGCTGACGACTGTCCTCACTTTTTCTACCCCAACCGCTGATCCTAACATACGCATTGTTGGCAGGTGGAGTGCGGCAGGGTGCAATGGTAGCTACTTGACCGGGTGAGAGAGGCACCTTCGAGGATAACTGCAAGATGGCCACATCCATGTCAAAATTTGTTGGCTCGTAGCTCGGAGCAATGAAAAATCTGGCCACGCTTCTGACGACTGGTGCCGCTTCCTCCAATCGACTGGCGCCCGCATGGACCGTGTAATCCTTCGCCTGTTCGCCATATACGCAATGTGCGGCACTTAGCACAGAGCTGGGCGAGAGCAGAGAACCGCCACAGATGAAGCTGCCAGCGCGGCGTAGATACACCAAATATGGCACTTGTCCAATGCTCGTCTCCTGGCCACCCACAATGCGTTGTCCAGCGGCAACTTGGAGCAGGCAGAGCACAACATGGCACAACCATAACGAGATCATGGCGTGTCCGGACTGAGATAAGCACCAACGCAATTTGTTGTCTAAATTATTGAACGCTTATATCAATAACAATCTGCAATTATATGCAACTAACTATTTTAATGGATCTCACCTCGACACCATAAATTTGCATTGTGTGCTTTTCACAATAATACAATTAGTTCTGAGAAATTAAATCTTTATTGCGGATTGAATGCTCTTAAGTAGAGTCACGAAAGAAAGAAATCGTATTTAGCAATGCCGCTCCATGAAACTTTTCAAACCCGAGGACATCGCTGAACTACTGAGCCTTGTGTATACGCCAGGATAGCCGCTGCCACAGCCGTAGCCCCAGGAGACGATGCCAACGGTGCGACCATTGTACAGAACTGGACCGCCAGAATCACCAGGACAAGCATCGGTGGCGTTTGCACCCAACGCACAAAACATATTTCCCGTGACGGGTTGGAACACACTCATTTTCTGGATGCATTCTTGTTGCGGCACATGACTGATATTGGTCACCTGCAGGCATTGGTTCGAGTCGTAATATTCACTGTTGGTCAATCCCCAGCCCATTACCGTCAGATTAGCCTCGTTGGGCACATCGTTATAGTCCACTTGCACAGTGCTCGCAACGTCGGGTACGTTGAATGGCTCTCTTAGTTTAATAACTGCAATATCGGAATCCAGACTACGTTGGGGACAGTATTGAGGAGGTGTCCAGGCGAACAATGCTTGGCGTACTTGCGTCAGAGTGATTCTATCGTTCAGACACTGTTGCTGGGCATACACATAGAGATCTTGGACATGCTGGTGACGTTGCTCGAGGCAATGGGCTGCCGTTAGGACACAGCTGGGCGAGATTAGTGCTCCACTGCATCGAAACTTTTGACCGCGTCGCAGGGTAACCAGAAATGGATAATCTCCAACTGACGCCGACTCTCCACCAAAGATTTTGCCCAAATGTTGACTTGGCCAGGCGGCCGACAACTGGAACAGAGCCAGACAGGCGACAAGTTTAAACCACATTTTTACGGAAGAGTAACAGGAGTGATGGCTTTTTATAGTTCACAAAAAAGGGCTTCAACATTCCCCAGCTAATTGAATGCAGATAAGCGTAACTATTCAACTAGTTTATTATACATATATATCTCTACGAGTTAAAGTCTATAACAAATTAGGAATACAGTGTCATGATGTCCATAAACCATCTTCTTATCGCTGGCACACTGGTGTAGACACCAGGCTCCCGACTGGCGCATTCGTAGCCAAAGGAGACAATGCCCACCAGCTCCCCACGATAGGCCATCGGACCACCCGAGTCCCCATCGCAGGAATCCCGCCTGAATGGCTTCGACGCACACACCATGGAGCGGGTGATCTGCTGTACGCCACTGTAGGCGCTGCGACAGGCGGCATTGGACCAGACGGGCATTATGACGCTGTGCACCACACGTGCCGTTTCCGAGGAGTTGGGTCTGACGACGCCCCAGCCAGAGACTTTGACCAGGCTGCCGGGTGGTGCGGGCTGTGAGGCAAGTCGTATGGTCGCCACATTTGTGCCCACCATTTCTCGGTTCAGATACAAAGCCGCCACATCCATGTGCATTGTGCGCATATTGAACTCGGGTGGAATGGCCACCAAGTTCACCAATCGCTGGATGGCATTCTGAGCACCCTGCTCCGAAGTACCACCATAAACACGAAGGGCGTTAATGCGCACGCTTTGTACGCAGTGCGCCGCAGTGATGACCCAGCGTGCGGTTATCAAGGATCCACCGCAGATCTCATCATTTGCCGATACCTGCACCAGATACTTGAGATCCCTGATGTTTGCCACAAAACCACCAATAATGCGAGGCTGAATCTGAGTCTGTTCGGAGCCATTGGCCAGGAAAACGCTGGCCAAGTGGAGGACTAGTGCCAAGTGCTGTGTTCGAAGCATGTTTCGGGAAACGGGAAAAACTAATGCTTTTGGGGTAGTAGGCCAAGTGCTTATATACCATTATTATGCTGGCAACAAATCTGGCTAAAAACCGAATCAACATTTGCACAAATGTTTCTAAATAATATTTTTGGACGCTTTTCTGTTGACTAACAACAACAACAAAAAATTACTTAAATAAGCTGTTTGTTTTGTTAATACGTGGATAGGCTCAAAAAGATAACACAAAGTAGAAGAGATTGAGATAGAAACCAATCTCTTATACGTGTTTATCACTTTTGAAAGTTTATCTTGTTGGCTTATATTTGAAACAGAAGTTACGAGTTATTTATACATTAGAATTATAACAAAGATTATTTTTAATTTAAGTACTTTAATTATTTGCTATAGTATTTTGGATCCAGCTCCTCAGAGGGGCAATATTTGTGTAGACACCAGGATTACCGCGTCTAGCGCAACCTATTCCATAGGACACAATGCCCATCACTCTATTGTTTTGGTAAGCACCGCCGCCGGAATCACCGCTGCACGAATCCCTATTCGGGGCTGCTGCGCACCACATAAAATTCGTGATGGTTGCTGTGTTTCCGTACCGTGCTTGACACCTTCTCTGCCTGACCACTCGGAGCTGCACTGTACGCAGATTTGTGACAGAATCGCCTCCTTCTCGGACAGCACCCCAGCCGCCAATGCGAACCCTGGTGCCTGCTCGTGGTCTTCTCTGCCCCAACTGAGCCGTACTTATATTTGTGCCCGTCATCGTTGCGTTCAGTTTCAGCAGCGCTGCATCCCGGTTCATTGTGCGTGCGTTAAATCCGGGTGCCACGAACACTGAGTCGACGGTGCGCAAAACACCATCTGAGCCACTCTGAGTGCTGGTGCCTCCGATCACACGGAATCCGCTGGCAGCAAATCCTCGCACGCAATGTGCAGCTGTTAGCACCCATTCGGGGTCGATGAGGGTGCCTCCACAGAGATTGTCGCTCCGATGCACCTGCACCAGAGATGGTATTGTGCTAATCGATGCCGTTTGTCCTCCCACAATGCGTGGTTCCACACCGCCAACAATACGAGCGGATACTTGATTTCCGCCCACTCGATTTCCGCCCACTCGATTTCCGCCTACTCGATTAACTCCAGCATTGGTTCGGCGTGAGCGGTTCAATCGATTCCTCCTCGCAGCACGCCGTCTTCTGTTGTTCACCTGGCTGCCACTGCCGCCCACAATGCGTGACTGGATTCGACCATTGGCTCGTCCTCCTGCTACTCCTGTTACTCCTGTGCCAGTGCCAGATGCAATGCGTGGCTGGACTTGACTCCTGCCGCGAGCACCAACCGCATTTCGTGTCCTTTGCCTATTATTACGGCGCTGCGCAGCCACCCACTGATCGAGCAGCAGTACCAGAAATACCAGATACACCAAACGCAAACGCATCTCGAATGTAGAATGAAGAATGTGTGTGCGGATTAACCTTGCTAGCGCTTTTATGCTCTTTCCATTGGCAAAAATACTGAAGTTAGACATAGAACAACTGTTCAAATAGTTGGCTTTAAGAGGCGTGAAGTTGAATGGGCCAAATAAGCCTTGTGACGTGCTGCACTGCGTCAACAACCAAACGTGTGTTAAGACTCCAATGATATGCGCAAATAAGTCTAGAAGTAATCATGGCTAAATTGGCATGTGTTAATTGTTACTACGCAATTAAAAATGGCTACAAAAGGATTCAAGAAAGTTGGCAAAATAAAATAACACGCAGTGTCAATATCGCAGCGACCTCTAGCGTTGGTTTAAATAAGTTCGTTTATTCACCTTTCGCCTTAACACTTTCTGTTATTAAAAAGTCGATAAATATCGATCTTAAACATTTTGTTTTTAATATGTCGCAGAAAGGAAGAAATGACATTGAATTAATTGGTATTCGCAGTTTAAACAAATAATTCTCGAAATAGGTTTGCTTTTCCAAAAATAGATGTTTGTTTGCGTACTCAGTTTAAGTAAACATAATTGTTATTTATAACTTCACCCACATATATAGGCGCAGCGATGTATTTACTCTTTAAATATTAATACTCTTTGGCTTAGCTAATTTTAGGCTTTAAATATCTTTTAGTAGCAATATCTGTCCATATTAAAGGTTATCCACTCGTATAGATGAGCCACACTGGTGTAGACGCCAGGACTGTCCTCCCGAGCACAACGATTTGCCTTGCCCCAGGAGACAATGCCCGCCAGCTGGCCATCTGCATTGACAGCCGGTCCGCCGGAGTCTGCATCACAGGCGTCCTTATGGCCAGGCACTGAGGCGCAATACATGCTGTCTGTGAGATTCCTATACCCTTCATACAGCTGCTGACACTTTTGGCGCGAGAGAACCCTGACCTGAACGCTGTGCAGTTGATTGGGCAGCTGCATCGAACGCTCATCTGTCAGTCCCCAGCCGGAGATGCGTACATAGCTGCCGGCACGTGGTGGTTGCCTGGCCAGGCGTATGGGTGCAATCTGTGGTCCCTGCAACGGATTCTGCAACTGCAACAGTGCCACATCGTAATCCAGTGTGGTGCGATTATAGCCTCTAGGGAAAAGTATGCGATTCACGCTGCGTGCATTCCTCATATCCCGTAGATAGCTAACACCACCACGCACCACATAATCCGAGAGCTTGTGCGTTTGCTCCTGCAGGCAGTGGGCGGCGGTTAAGACGCAGAGTGGCGTTACCAAAGATCCACCACACTGAAAGTCACCACGTCGTCGTATATTCACCATATGCGGCTGACTATTCACATCAATGCGATGACCACCAACGACGCGTGGCACACGTTTAAGGCACAAACAGCTTCTTAATAGAAGTAACAATAGCAGACTGGAGCGCATCTTGAGCTTAGCGTGGTCATAAATCGACTGTCGCACGCGAGGCAACTGCATCCACTATTTATATGTGGAAGGCCATAGGCGTTACTAACCTTACCCAATTACAGCAGCACGTAAAATAAAACACTTGTGTCCACACAGCATTGAACTTGCCCAGAATCCACACGTTGCTTTTTGTATTTTTTGACTGTTCCCACAGCACATTACCTTGTTTATTCTTTGTACCAAATTAAGTGTTATTCTTTATAATTCTAAATGTACTTTTTTACCTTTTGATTTACAGTTTTTCTCACCACGGACGTGTCGTCGGGTCGCCAAAAGCTACACTCCCAGATTCAGATCGATGTGGGTGAACTGTCCGCTCATGGCAGCAATACGGCCACCTACTATATTTTTAGTCTGGTGGAGACAGAGATCAAACTGCAGCAGCGTCTTAGCTACACATTGGATGTGGATCGCAGTGCAGGAGGAGCAGGTGTCGCTGTTAGTGGCGGCCAAAGCACAACGCCGAACAGTGCAGAGACAACGCCGGAACATGTGAAGACTGTGAGCAGCACCCTGGCGGCCATATCGCCCGTGCAGATTGAGTACCTGGATGAGACGAGGTTGCGCAAGTCACGCGAGGACATTCTGACTGTGCGCTGTTCCGGCGACTTTAAGTTTAGTGCACGGTTCTATACACTAAACCGACGGCCACTTAGCCAAGTCTATCGGGGCGAGAACTTTCTGCTGCGAGCCAATACGGAAGTGCTGGCCGTGGATGAGGTGGAGATACTGGATAGCTTCTTTATATGTGTAAGTTGATGAGTGCATAAGCTTCTATTCCATAATAACAACTAATCTTTACCTTGACAGGATCACAATTTAGTGCAATCAAACTACAGTTTTAAGCGTAAGAAGTATACCAACAAATACAGAGCAGGGGAACAACTGGAGAGTGTTATTGTGCTGCGCACAAATGCCACACTGCAGGATTGGACGACAGCGCGAGATCTGGAGCGATCCAAGTCCGAAGAAAGTGTGCCCAGTAAATTTATAAGTCGCCAGCAAAAGGCACAGCTATCAGCGGGTCACGTTGGTGACACACCGTCGCAGGCACCAAGTGCATCAATGAATGCCTATATGAGTAAAAGCCTCCTGGCCAAAATACCCACAACGATGACCATCATCAATAACAATCCGTCACTGCAGCTGTCCAGTGCGAGCGGCGTCATGAGCAACTCCATGCATTCCGACGATGGCAAGCTGAGCATAACTGGTCCCGATGATGGCGTTGTGTTGCCAGCCACTAGCCAGGATGCGCCCAAGAGCATGCGTGTTATATTCAACAAAGCCCTGGAGGCGGTGCAGGCTACCGGCCATTGTCGTGGCTTTATCAAAGGCGTTTACACTCTTGATGCTGCTGCGACGTCTATGACGCCGCCCAAGTTTGGCATCTTTTGCATACGCTGGCGACGTGCAGGTGGCAAGGAGGAGAATGAATCCAAGTTTATTATAAGTGGCCTTGATATAGCGGAGCCGCCGCTAAACATCTACTGTACCATAGAGGAGAAGATGTTCGTTAAAATGCCAATGGCTTTTAAGGTGGTCCTAAAGAATCCCACAATGCATGTACTGCATTTGATAGCCACTTTGGCCATCAGCAAATCGGATAACTTCATATGCTCCGGTCATAAGCAGGTGAGTTTTCAAACACTTCACTTGCTTAGTTTACCTATTCAATGACTTTTTCTGTTAGCTTGATGTTTCCATAATGGCCTATGATGAGAAGGAGCTGGTGTACAATTTGTATCCGCTGCAAGTGGGCTGGCAGGAGCTGCCGGTGCTGACCCTGGAGTACAACACAAAAGCTGATCCGCAAAAGAACGACAGTCAGAATGCGCTGCTCGATGAGCTGGTGCAGCGAGCATTGCCCAAACGTGTCTTTGTGCTGGTAAGTCCATTATTCTTCCATACTTATATCCTTAGCTCAACTAACTTTGTGATTCTCTTTTAGCCACCGTTGAAGCAGCAGACCAAGTAAATGTTATGTTAAAAAAGTTTCGCTATTCAGGCGCATAGTTAATTTAAGTGTTTTAAAGTCTTCTCAAGCTCTACAAATATATTAATTCTTTTTATTTGCTTAAGATTAAACAAAAGCAGAGTTTGCAATAACATGCTATAAAGTTAAACAGACAGATAGACAGACAAACAAACACATACATGCATAAATATAATAGTTATATTTATAAAGTTTATATCGTAATACTTGAGTGTGTGTGTATGTATGTATGTGTGTGTGTTGTGTTTGTATGCGTGTGATTGTATTGTAGTGTGTAACCATTAAAAAAGGGCTCGACAATATTCTTGTTACAATGTGTTTTTTGGGCAAGTTTGCGAGTACACGTTTTTCCACATCGTTCAAAAAGTACCGTAATTAATATGCATATATATGAAATATATAAATAAATATTATGATTTAAAATACAGCATTCAGTTTTAATCCGATCTCTTTCCGCCCGATGGAAACTTGAACACGCCGCCGCCTTTTCTTTGGTTGCGATTTTCAGTCTGGGAATAAAAAAAGGATAAATTAAAATTACAGAAGCATTCTGGTTACTCTCAACTCACCAGCAATCGATTGCCAAATAGCATTTTCGCCTTATCCTCCTCTTGGGGCGTGGCACGCTCCCCAGCTGACAGCACCGGCTGTCGTCGATGGATTTGTAGCTTTTGTTTGATGGCCTGCGAGACGATGACACGCCTGCTAACAGACTTCATGGCCAGAAGCAGATCCAGCCAGGTCCAGGTGACATTGTGATACTCCAGTGTTGGTATGACCAGCGAGTAATCTGTAATGTCTTCCAAATTCTTCTCCTTGTTGCCCTTGTAGCTCACACGCACTGGCACCTCGGGTATTTTGATGTAAATAAATAGTTTGTTCTTCTCGGCACGCTCCTTCATCTTTTCCACGTCGTCCTTTTCGATCTTCACATAGAACTCGGAATCCTTGGCACTCTTCTTGCTCTTGGCCGCACGCTTAGACGACGATGAGGATTTCGCTTGTAAATTCGTTGTAGATGCAGAGCTGGTTGAGGCATTGTCGTCCAGCTCATCGCTGATCTCCGTTTCGGTTGCATCACGATCCGGAAAGCAGAACTTTAACATGGTGCTGTAGAACTTTTTAGTAATTGCAATGGTTATCGGCGCCACATTTATCTCAAAGTGATCTTTTACGGAAATGCCACCCACTGGTGGTTTCTCCCGACAGAAGATGCGCAGCACTCGCTTATGTGTGTCCACGGGCATATCCTTCTGTATCTCTGTGGCTAGCAGGACATCGCGGTAGATCTCGCGTGGCAGCAAATTCTCCATGCGTATATTACCTAGCTCTAGCAGATGCTCAACGGAGTCATCGCTCTTGGACTTTTTAGTGTAGAGAAAGGCGCTCAGCACCAAATCCGCAATTCCAATCTGTCCATCAGTTTCCGTGAGGCGCCATTGAGCGCGCTTGAAGCAAATCTCATTGGCCCGCACCATTGTCACTGACTTGTCGGAGAGCACATTGGAGATCTTGCTGAGTTGGGACAATTGCGTCTCCTTGTAGCACAGCAGCATCATGTCCAGCTCCTCGCTGTATGTGTTGAGCTCCTCCTTGCTCTCGCGGATCTGCTGCTGAACACGATCGAAATCATCGCGCAATTCGAGTGTATCGCCCTCTTCAATCCGCTCCTTGCTTATCAGATGGATGTCCTTCTCTAGCGAGCGTATCTTCATTAGCAAACTACGAATGACCGTCTGCTTCTGTTGTATGGGTCGCTTTTGATCTTCCGTGGAGTGCAACTGCAGTTGAAAGCGCATCCTGGCCAATTTCTCGGCCGCTTGCTTGCGCTGCGGCTCCACGTAGAGAAGCAGGTTGTTGACAATGTCCAGGATCATGGCGTACTGCAATGAATTGGTGCACACGTCTAGATCGTGATGCATAAGTGTGAAGGCGTCCACAGGATCGTCCTGCTTCTCCCAAGGGGAGAGCGTCTCCTCAGAAGGTGGAGGCGGCACCTCCACAATGCTATTGGGATCAATGGCATCTCCATAGCTGACATAGAAGAACTCGCACTTACATTTGGAGACAATGCGCTGCAGCTGCACGGGCTGTGCCTGGCCTGAATTGTCACTGAGAAAAGCACCCACAGTTTCAGAGACAACGCCACCGACACTACGTCCGCTGCCCACCAAATGCGATATGTCCTCGGGTAAATGATTATTAATCACTGTCTCATCTTTGTCCTGTATGTTATCCACTGTCAGCCACATGATCTCCTTTTCCAGCAACGAATCATTATCGCCGGCACTGACTGTTGCATAGTACTGCATGCACTCCAGCAAACCCTTCCACGTAGTCTTCGAGATGAGTGAACGATCCCGCCAAACGGGCCGATGCTCGCGCTGAAGTATCTCTGCCTTGGCAGCACTGATAATCACATAACCCGATGTTTCACAGCCTTTGAGCAGCACCTGCGAGTTGACTAGACTAATTGACCAGTTCTCATGTATTATATCCTGCACGGAGCACGCTTGGAGTCCCTGCAGCTGCAGTTCCCTGGACTGTGTGCTGTGATCATCACTATACACATTGAACTTGTGGTCCGCCTCCGCGATGAGCTGCTGCAGCATAGCAGTAGCATGTATTTGACCGGGTGCTTTCTTCAGCGATGCGTTCGCATTGGCAACTGCAAAGAAAAATGGATTTAAACCCCATACAGAATATACAAATGAATCTACTTACTTGGTAGCACCTCGTTGCTGGTGCTGGATAGGGTTATGGTGCTATCGCTGCGTTTGTGCTTCAGCATTGCCGAGTTGGCAGCTTCCTTGCGATAGCTTTTCACTGCCTCCGTGGAGAGATTGTTCTTCAGCTTTTGTGACTTCATAAATGAATCGAACAGAGCGAACGCCACATCCCGATTGCTCTTTGTCCAGGCACCTTTGAGATCGTACACAACCAGCTTGTGCGTGGGCGTTGTACTTTTGTTTTTCGCATCCTCCTCCGCATTGTTGGCCGTTGTGGGCATTAATGCCTCCCTGCCATAGGACACCTTAGCAACGCTTAGAAAGTAGAAGCGCACAATTTTGAATGCATCTCCGGCGCTGGCCAAATTCTCGGAGCTACTGTCAAGCTTCTCGGTGACAATGCTCTTCAGCCAGATCTCCGCATCGTTCACCTCACAGTTCATGTACACCGTGGACCAATCTGCACGGGGTCTGTGGATCAAGCCATCGTCAATGGGGTTCAGCGTCAGGCAGTACTCCGAACTAAAGGAGACGCGACGTCCGTTCAGCTGGAAGCCCTTGTGCAGGGCATGTGACATCCAGTAGAGTACCTGAAACTTGTGCAGCGACATCTGCAGATTGGCCTTTTTGTAGTGACGGCTCAGCTGTTTCTTGCGCGGCCGCACATTATTGAAGACCGGGCCACGTCGTGTGGGACGCGTCACACCCGACAGGATGAGCTTGAGGCTCTCGAACCAACGCAACGTGCTGCCGTACAGCACCAGACTTGGTATGTCTAGTTCCATCTCCTCGCCAACCTTAGGTTTCGTTTCGAACGACACCCAAATGTTGAGGTTAACCGAGCGAAAGGCTCGAAAGGAATCGTGCACCTGGTTGCTGGAGTATTCGGGCAGCTTGTCCGGTGCACAAGGCATGACAGCATGATGATCATTAGGATTGGCCAAGCAGACCCAATTCAGTTTAAATGTCAGCTTCAAATTGGGAAAGTGCAACAGCCGACAATCATCGTAACGGGATGCAGTTCGCACAGTTACCTAAAAGTATTAAAAAAAACACAATTAGTTCAGTTCAAGAATTAATAAATTCCATCTTACATTGAGCTCTCCCTTAAACATAATCTTGGCATTTGTCCAAACAATGCCGCAATTGTTCCACGTCAGCTCCATTTCCTCTGTGGTATTATAAGGATCTAGCGAAGCATGCAATAGCACCGTAAACTGCTTGGCAATTAAAGTTAAGCGTCCATGCAGCAGCAAACGCATCTTGTCCCAAAACGGTAGCGGCGGACTGGGATCCTTTGAGGGCGCTGAGATCTTCTCAAAGCTCAAATTACACTGGGCCATAACTGGCTCCCAGCAGGGTCCAAAAGCATAACTACAGCTCTCCAGCTCGCAATCGAAGTCGTGATAGAACTTAATTGTGGGCATGCTTCGCTGTACCACATCCGTCTGGAAGGGTTCACCCACCTCAACGAAAACATCGCGCTTAGCGCGCTTTGATGGCATTTGCTCAGCGCCACAGAGATTGCCATAGAGTCGCATGCTCTTCACATAGAACATGGGTTGCGGGAAGTCTCTAAATAATGTAAGTAAAAACAGTTCAGTTTTTTATTGTTATTGTTGCAAAAAAAAAGAGTCTTTAACTTACCGCAACATAAACTTCCATTCGGTACAGCTGATGTTGACACCGCGACACCAGAGCGTCGTGAACTGCAGTCCTTCCTCCGGCCAGGGGCTTTCCGAGTCGATTTCGCGCATGGTACGTGTGACATTCTCGTAACCATGAATGGAGGTGTCTGCCATTGCTAGAATCTCAACGTCCGTCATTATCCAGGCGAGTAAGCGTGTGCGCACCGGTCCACTTTCACGTATTTTTTTCGAGCGCTGTATATAGATTTCCGAGTTCTTTTTCACCAGATTTGCGTAGAGTTTTTCGATTGTGCCAGCTGGGACGAGCAATCGTTCCGAGCACAGTTCGGCAATCTTCTTATCGAATAGTGATTTACGCTTAAGACTCTCTAGATACTCATCCACTAACAGAACATAATTATCACGCAGTTTCACCTCGAAGGGATCGTCGCTTATCTCGATCAAAAACTCCTTGATCTTGATCACCCAATCACTGGGCAGCGGGGAGTTGACTGTGAACGGTTTCTTCTTGTAGTTGTGCACCAATTTAAGCCACTTAAAGTGCGTAACGCATTCATTATTAATTGCATCATAGAAATCATGATCATAAGGGAAGATTGCTTTGAAGGAGCCAATAGTAGTCACCCAGACTTTGTTGGAGGGCAGCACAAAGCCAGGAAAATTAAGACGCTCATGGCTAAGTGTCTCCAGGTGCGCAAGTGATTGCATGTCAAGCTCCTTGACCGTAAAGATGTGCTGATCATCGATCTTGACAAAGACATTCTCCGCATAGATAATGTTGCGCTCCTTGCGGCTAAAGAAAAGGTTTTCCACAAAGATCTGAATTGAATGTCGCTCGGACAGCTTCAGCTCACATATAGTGCTGCGCTCCGCAGACAACTCGATGATGAGCGATCGTTTGGGCTTCAGTGTTGACTCTTTAGCAGTTGGTGGCACTGCGACCTCCGCCTTCAGGTCCTGCATATCGCGGACCAGCGTCAACAGATGCATATGCAGATTGGAATTCCACATTGCCTCCGTATTTCCGGGTATGTAAATGGATAGTTTTCCGGGCTGTCCTTCCGTCTCTGGCTGATGCTCCAAGCGAATCATCTTGCAATTGGCAAACACATCCGAAAAGTCGGTGAGACACAGCGAAGAGGCAGTCATTGAACGCATGATGGCCATTTGGAACTCCTCCAGCTTCAACGTGGCCAAATTGTGAGCACGTGACAGATTTATCTCTGAGAAGCTGAGCAGCATATACACATTGTGATGGTTCACAAAATACGCCGTAATATCCTTGACCTTGACGGACACACGCAAAGCAGTGCCCTGCTGTTCGATGGAGGTGCTACTGCTAGAACGACGTTGTGAATGCTTTGCACGCTTCGTGCTCAAGCCACCGTACTGTTTGATGCACCACATCGACTTGACAATGAACTCCGCCAGCTGCATGCTGTACTCGGTGCGGAACGTATGTATGGAGATGTCCAACTTGGTGGTGTTTGCATAGGAACACAGCTTGACCAGACTGACGCCCAGGAAAAATGGTGAGCCCGGTGAATGGGTCTTTTTAAGATTATTAGTGTCGTTGTTGGAGTTGCCCAAATTGGACCACAACGTTTCAACCATCAACTCCATGCTCCATTGCCGTTTATTGAGCAGCAGGTTAAGAAACTTATTGCGATATAACGAACTGCGTTTCTCCTCAATTTGCTCCAGCAGAAAGCGTGTGTGACTGACGCTCATAGCGATATGTTCATCATCCAGTTTCATAAGTAGCGAAACGTTCCACAGCTCCGCACAGCCTTTGACCACAATGCGCTGCATGATCCACTCAAGAATGCCGCCATCGCGCCGCTGCTTGGCTGGCGAGCCAGAAGGCGTGAGTACGTCCAGTCCCAAATGATCCGGCAAAGACATTTGTTTATGACCCAGCTGCAGCAGCTGATGACTGCCTGTGGCACGCTGTCGTGCCAGGAAATTGTTATTAACAAAATCATATATCTCGCTGTGATTGTAAATTATTTGGAATGTCTTCAGCTTCACATACAGATTAAATATGTCCTTTTCCAACTAGAAGTGTTTGAATTAAGCATAGCATGAGTTGTTTTGTTAACAAAGTCAACTTACCACCGAGTCAATGGTGAACTGTTCCACAAAGAGCAGTTTCTCGTATTTGGTATCAATGTCCAGATGCTGAAAGACCAGCTTAGCCAGCATAGATGGCAGCAGCGTCTTTTCGTCCACAATTTTGGAATTGAACTTGCCCGTAATCTAAAAAGTAAACATAAGCAATCCATTAAGGAATTAAGGAATTCGTTTACTTACTGTAAAGAGCTGCAACTTGGCACTAAAGTCATTCTGTGAGTTCTCCTTGACCGCCGAGAATGTTGCCGCCTTGATGCTGAAGTTAAAGTTCTTTGGTATTATCGGCGCGAGCTTCTCATAGTTGTCGTTGTCGTAGCTTTTGGTTGTGGGAGCTAACGCCTTCTGTAAACGTGTTGACTGCTGGCCAGGATGGGTGCGTTGTTTAGCTTCGCTTAGGAACTCATACAGTCCACCATGTATAACAGATTTGCAATTATTTATAACCAAACTAAGAGTCTATGGGTGAACAAAAAACAACAGCATCAAATAAAACAGTCAAGCTAAGTTTGCTGTCACAACTTACATCCATGGAAAGTGGACCGTGTGCAAAGAGCGAAGCATCAAGGGCCACATCAAAGCTTACTTCACCCAAACAGGGACGAATTTTATTTAAATTCTCCAAGGACTGCCGTCGCGCATTGCAGTGCCTCAACATTTTGGCCTGAGCCTCCAACAGCGCTGCATTAACAAGCAGCACACGGGCATTCTGGACAATGCTGCCGTCCAGATGAAGCTCCTTGGCGGTGGCATGTATAAACCAACCAGGATCGAAGTCATTGTTCATCAGTACCACTGATATGTTGTTAACATGCACGGCCATAAACTGTGCAAATGTTATAATGCTTGCAGGCACCTTGGTTTGCCGGAAATCTGGCACACTTCTGACCTCTGACTTCTGTTTGCGCGGTTCATAAGAGAAGCCATCGCTGACGTCATCCTGGCGATTGCTATGTATATCTTTGTTGATACGTATATCGCGTATGTAAATGGACACTAGTTTCGTCACCTCGGTGGTAAAGAAACGACTTCGTAGGCAAACCTCCTCAATTTGCTAATAGAAAGGAGAAACAGATGTAAACATTATTATGAGGGTAATGAATCAGGGGTCAATTATTTTTCACTTACGACAGAGAAGCCGCTTTTGCTGATGTGGACATTCTTGAGCGATAAATACGGCAATGAAATGCGTCCGATGCGCACTTTAACCCGAAAACGACGTTTCAGATACCAGCTTATACCCGTAGGCAATATCCTAATTAGACGATAAGACCACAGCAATTACCTTTCACGCACCTTAAAATATTTTAGGGCCGGTGCGGCTGCACTTACCAGTAAATGAAAAGAAAAATTAATAAAAGAAATACCAGCAACTGCAACATATTCACGACATATATTATGGCACGCCCATAATATATATTAATTTGTCTGATTGGAATTTATATGTTTACGAATTTAGAATGAAAAAATTCAGTTTTTCTTGCTCTTCTGCTTTTAGCGTCTGTTGCTTGGGCTGGTTGAGGCCCAATAAACAGCTGTTTGTGTTTATGTCACTTTTAATGAGACCAGCTTAAGAAGAAAAAGGGATTTTTAGGAACATTTTGAAACTATCGATGAGAAACTATCGCGTAACCTAAGTATCGATATTATAGTCGGTCTCACAACTACTTTTGGGCTTGTTTATAGCAAGAAAAATCTTCGAATAATATAATTTAAAAGGGTAATTGATAAGCAATAATGTCGTTTCACTTAAGCACAAAGGAACGCTTGCTTCTACTAATTGATGACATCGAAATGATCTCCAAGGAACTTATAGAACAAGCGCACCAGAAAATTTCTAGTACCGAACTTGGTGAATTGCTTGATTTGCTGGTTTCAAAGGATGAGGAGTTCAGAAAAATGTTGGAGTTGGCCGAGGAGCAAGCCAAAGTGGAGGAATCAATGGACAAATTGCGGGCCAAAGTCGAGATACATGTATGTACGAAACTAAACTCTTGCTGTAGTATGAATATAAACTTTAGTTTCTGTCTAGGATCGAGAAATTCAAAAGCTACAGAAATCACTCAAAGATGCGGAGCTAATACTCTCCACAGCTATATTTCAAGCACGTCAGAAGCTGGCCAGCATTAATCAGGCCAATAAGCGCCCAGTTTCTTCGGAGGAACTTATTAAGTACGCACATCGCATTAGTTCGGCAAATGCAGTCAGCGCTCCTCTGACCTGGTGTATTGGCGACCTGAGGCGACCATATCCCACAGACATTGAGATGCGTAACGGGCTTCTGGGTAAATCTGAGCAGAACATAAATGGCGGATTGGTGACACACCAAAATAGTGCCATTCAATCGGATGCCCAACGAAATTTAAGCGGTGCAGGTGGTGCCGGCGGCGGCGGAGCTGAAGTGCCGAATGCATTCCAAAACCAATTTAGCTGGAATCTGGGCGATTTGCATATGATGGGTGCGTCTGGAAACTCGGTGGCCCTGGAAACACGTTCGCACAAGGAATCTTCGGCACAGGATGATGTAGAGGTTATGTCCACGGACAGCTCAAGTTCAAGTTCGAGTGATTCGCAATAAATAGGACACCTTAGTTTATTACCACATAAGAAATAGTGTAGCGAATAAAACAGAGATTAATATATACATTTTTTATAACATATGGTTTGGTATTTATTTAAAAGTAGTCCTTTCGCGATAACGATAACAATCTTAGTTTATAATCGGCATTCGGCAATATCGTTGCAAAAGTGGAATGGCAAATAATTTGCTGGCATCGCCACTCACACGGAAATAATTCGACTAATTTTAGTTTTTAATGTAAAACGAATAAGCCATAAATTTCGCGTTTAGATCATATATTGAACTCGCTGTACTCTATTGAAAAAAAAACAGACGATTTGTAATGAGTGCGTGTGTGTGTGTGCGGGAAAGCTAATGCAAGACCTTGAAAAATTGTTACGAAAATTCACTGACGTACGGAGTGCTGAGGTATCGTGCTAAAAAGAAGAAGAGAAGCCTCGCCAGCGCAATATAAGAAGTGGTGGTCAGGGAGCAGCAGTAGCGCCAGCACACCCCGCATTTAAGTTACACACACACGGCACTTTTCTCATTTCTTTTCTTTTGATTACTGGAGAATTGCACCGCGTGCGGAGTCCATGCAGCATGATCCCCATTGCCTGTGTTGTTTAGTGTACGTATGTGAAGCATAGAAAAACGCCACCAGAAAAGTGACGCTGAAAGCGGCGAAACCGGATAGGAAGAGCAGCTTGAATAGCGCTGATTGTAACTAGGGCACTCGTGGCGTCGTGGCGGATTCCGAGTTTCGACAAACAGTTTTGACATAAACTTCAAAAAATAATGATACAAGAGCCTGTGCAGGTAAATCGATAGCAAATTATGTGGGGAAAAAAAATCCCATTTCCTTAAACATCTTTTTAATTGATTATTTTCATTATTCTAGGCCGCCATATGGCACTGCCTCAACCACTACGACCATAAAAATGCTGTATTTCTGGCGGAACTACTGTGTTCGGAAGGTGAGTGATGCAAAATAAAATAAAACCTTGACATATAACTTTGAATTTTCTTCGCAGTGGAAAGCGACGAAACCATATTTTTGCTGGCCACCTGCTATTACCGTTCCAGTCAATTGCATCAGGCCTATTGGCTGCTGTCGGAAAAGTCTCGCCGCTCGCCCCAATGCCGCTTCTTGCAGGCTAAGTGCGCCTATGAGCTTAAGAAATTTTCAGAAGCTGAGAGTGCACTGGTTTCCAATGGATTTGCGGATAACAAACATTTCGATGAACTGCAGCGGGAATTCGGAGAACTCGCCTGCTTTGCCTATCAGCTGATGGCGAAGATCTGTGTGCGTACGGAGCGCCAAAAGCTGGGCGTGAACGCGTTGCGTCGTGCACTTAAACTCAATCCGTTCATGTGGCAATCGTTTGCCGATCTGTGCCTGCTGGGTCAGGATACGGATACAGCGGCAATATTCCAAATTCAAAGCACTGATGTGTTCAACACTTGCCAGGGCAGCAGCGCCAATGCTAATTCCATGGTGCTGTTCGGCGGCAACGCGGCTAACGAGCAGCAGCAGCAGCAGCTCGAGAATCTGCTGCTAAACAACTTAAGCAATAACTCCAATTATATACTAAACACGCCAGTTGAGCAGCAGCAGCAGCACCAATCGCAGCATCAATTGCAGCAGCAAAACCACAATAGTAACATGGTCACGCTACAGAATCTAATAACGCCAAACAACAATATCAACAATAACATTAACAACAACAACAATCTCAATAGCTCCATCACAATGTTGCGAGGTGGCGTGCAACACCAGAACACCAATTCGATGTCGAGCATGATGCTCCTGGAGGACACACCCATGGGTTATGCAACGATACACGATACGCCAGCACAACACCAACAACAGCTGCAACATCAGCAACAACTGTATGATGCCAATAATGGCACACCATGTCGCAAGCAATTTAAATATTTAACAGCAATTTCACCGTTAACGCCCAGCTTTGGCATTATGCCGCTGCCTAGTCCCTGCGATGGCGGCTCAGCCGTCCTGCAGGCCAATATAAGCATGCCAGCGTATTCGCCCCAAATGCTGGTCGAGGTCAATCAGGAGCCGAAAATCATTGGCAAGAAGCTAAAAACGCATGTGGGTGGACTGATTAATCGTCAGGAGAAAACGAAACCCGCTGTGTTCACGCAGGCTGGTAACATAACGCCCCGCACTTCCAACAATTTGGGCGTGAATGCACCACCAAATCCCAATGCTGCAGTGCGTCGCAGCTCCCGTTTGTTTAGCAATTCGGCATACTCTGTGAAAGAGAACAACAAATCACCGAATATAACGAATAACAATAAATTTGTGCAACCGCGTTCGCCACCACGCAAAACCAAATCGTCTCGCATAACCAAAATCTGTTTAAGCAACGAGCTCATCGATGAGAAGACGCATCATCATCTCGCGGAGAAGCTAAGCGAGAAGCAGTCGCGCAAGGAGAAGGAGAAGGTGGAAACGATCACGTCGGCCGCAAACGCTGGCAACAATCAATCGGCAATCAATAATCGGAGCACTGAGGATGCCAAGGTTCTGCTTAACAACAGCCTTAATAATGCCCAGACTTTGGCCCATCAGCTGCTCACAATGAAGAAACAATCGGCAGATGGTTTAATGCTACTGCTGCGTGATCTGGCCGAGGGCTATAAGCTGCTCTCCACGTTTCAGTGCAAAACGGCCATAAAGCTGCTGGAGACGAGGATACCAAAGCATCATTTGAACTCCAGTTGGGTGCAATCGCTAATTGGAATGTGCCTCTACGAGCTGCGCGACTACGAGGGCGCCGTTCTGATCTTTAAGCGGATACACGAAACGGAACCCAGTCGGTTGGACTTCATGGAAATCTATTCAACATCGTTGTGGCACTTGCAAAAGGAGGTGGCGCTCTCGGCTCTGGCACAGGACCTAATCGGGCAGGATAAGCGCAATCCGGTGACGTGGTGTGTGGCCGGAAATTGCTTTTCGCTGCACAAGGAGCACGAGACGGCCATCAAGTTCTTTAAGCGCGCCGTCCAAGTCGATCCGGACTTTGTGTACAGCTATACATTGCTGGGGCATGAACTGGTCCTCACGGAGGAGTTTGACAAGGCAATGGACTATTTTCGTTCGGCCGTTGTGCGGGATCCGCGGCATTATAACGCCTGGTTTGGCATTGGCACGATTTACTCCAAGCAGGAGAAATACGAGCTGGCCGAACTGCATTTTGTGAAGGCGCTTAAAATTAATCCACAGAACTCGGTCATTCTGGTGCACATTGGAGCCATGCAGTTTTTCATGCAGAAAAAGGACATGGCTCTGCAAACACTTAATACGGCTGCTTCGTTGGATCCAAAGAATCCGCTGGCACGTTTTCATCGTGGCTCCATATATTTCTCGCTGGGCAAGTATCAGGAGGCGTTGCGCGAACTGGAGGAGCTCAAGGAGATTGTGCCAAAGGAGTCGGTTGTGTTTTATTTAATTGGCAAAATACACAAGACGCTGGGAAATATGGATCTGGCATTGATGCACTTTAGCTGGGCCACCGATCTGGATCCCAAGGGCGCAAATAATCAAATCAAAGATGCCTTCGATTCAATGGCGCATCCCAGCTGCTGTCCGGCCAATGACAATGCACTGGATGTCGACTTTGATCCAACCTCGGAGCGTTCCGATGACTCAACGCAGGCGCAGCAGGATGTTAGCTACGACAGCGACTACTAAAATACCGGTCTCCAAGTCTGAGCGCTTGTATATAATTACATAATTAATACACACTGAATGAGAAAACAAACAAAAAACCAATAATGAATTATATTAAATATTAGATAACTTTTAGCATTAGGTTATTTATAACAAAAAGAAAGAAAAAAAAAAGTAAGATTGAAGATGGTTTAAGCAACAATTCTCCCTGTCGCTGTGCACTCTGAAAGTCAAAGGCAACAAACAATATTCATTATATACCAATTTACCAAACTAATTATACAAAATTCAAATGATCACTAAAGTTTAAAAAGAACAGAAAGAAAAAAGTTAAAAACTACGCAGTACAGTTGCACAGTGGCGCAGCCCAGTAAGTAGTAAAAATAGACTTCAGATTTAAATCCTGATTCAATCGTTGTCATTAATATAGATAAATTAACTTGAGACACCGCTAGGCTGCGCCACGGATGTGCAAAAGATACACAACAACAGAATAATATACAAATTAACCCAAAGTTTGAAATGACACTATGCGCTTAAATTACTGGATTATTTATACTTTTTTGGGTTCCCAATTTATTCTTCGCTGGAAGAGTTTACGCTTGAAACCTCGCAACAGTCCTGCGTCAATTGCTGCAGCTGCTCCAGTGTCATTCGCTGTGTCAGTTCTAAAAGGACGCGAAGCCTTCCCAATTCCACCTCCAGCAGGGAAGCCAAAACAGGCAGATGAAACTCCTGCACTCGATACTCGCGAGGGAGCTCAATGTTTAATAGAGCTCCGATTTTTGTGGTGCCAAAGACCTCAGCAAGTGATTCGCTCAACGATAGCGTTGTGGACGTCACAGATTCAGCTTCCAGCGACAATGGCGAATACTCTTCGTGGCAGGCAGCCAGTGTTGTACAATCCGGCTGTGCAGCTAATGGTTCCTGACCTACACGTCGAAGTTCACTTGGAATGATTGTTCCGGTACTATATTCGGGTTCCGGTGGCAGTTGGTGAATGAAATGTGCTGGATAACGTTCCGGCAATACATTTTGTGTCAGATTCATACACTGATATGAGTATGTCTGGTTGTTTTTAGTGATCACTGCAGACTCAGTTAAGCTTGGCTTGGTTTCAAAAGCAGCTGGTATGTTATTGTTGGGTGGCAAATCAGATGGCTCGGACTTGACAATGTCTTCAGGATTCAAGTCGAGTATTGACTTCGAAGGCATTTGGTCTGGCAGTGGCTCAGAATTCACAAATTTTGGCTTTCGCTCTTGTTTTTTTCCACTTGATTTTCTCCTACGCTTATTGGAGATTTTTGGGGTGATGGTACGGTTTGGGGGCAACTGAGCCAATTGACTGCATTCTCCATCCATATCGTCAAAAAGTTGAGGTGAGACAACTTGAGTAGCTCGAGTGATTTTTATTTTTTTAGCTTCTTCCTCAAGTGCTTTGGTTGCTAGCTCCTTTTCACGCAAACGCTGGGATCGGCGTGGTTGAGAACCCCAACATTCCTCCGATTGCAAACCTATTAGGTATTCAAGCTCAGAACAAAATGTAGACGCTGGACTGGCTGCAGGTGATGTTTGTTGAGTAGCCATCGTTAAAATATTTAAGTTTTGTAAAATAAAATTAGGCAAAGCCGCCGTTATATTTTTGATGCTGTGCAACTGTGGAGGCTGGTCGATAAAAATTTTTATTGAACGGCGACACTTAACGAACAGTAGAAGTAGTAACAAAGCAGTCAGCTTGCAAGTACGCACGTTAAACAGTCTGGCAACACTCGTGTTTTTCTCTTTTAGTTTGTTTTCACCCATCATTTGCAGAGATCACAACCAATTATTTTGATAAAACAGTTTGAATATAATTTAATACGCAAAAATTAAACAAAATGATGAACATTTTGGATTTACCGGACACTGTGCTAATGGACATATTAGAGATGCTCAGCTACGATGAAGTGGCCCGAAAGCGAGAGGTGAGTAATTAAAAATGTATACCCGTAACAAACTAACTCGGGGGCGCTTCGATGATTTTCTACCACGTTCTTTAAGGTGTGCGCTCGCTTTAACTACATATGCCAACAGGTGCTGAATACGGGCTTTAACAAAATAGTGACAGAGCATGCCAAGCATTTCAGACGAATTAAAGCCCTGTTGCCACGTCGCGAATCGGAACGGCGGTGAGTAACCCTAAATACAATTTGTTCTGGAAAGATTAAAATTAATATTATCCTTGTTTTATAGAAATCACAACTTAGCACGGCACTCCGACGTCCTTACTTCCATTGAGACGCGCATCTCAATGCTGACAATGACTTACTCAAAGTTTATAGATTCGAACCTATGCTGCTTTATACCCGGTCGTGTGCTGGACGAGATAGGGGCCATACTAAGGCTGGTTGGCAGCTCGCCGAAAACGTTGCGTCCACACGAGGTTTTACAGGAGTTGCGCGACATATCCTCAATGGCAATCGAACATTTCGACGAAAAGATTGCTGTGAACTTTAAGCCGGTTATCAAACTAAATGAGGCAGCAAGCAGCTCCCGGGTCGTTGTCTGTGGCGCCCTGGGCGATATCAGCTTCAGTGGCGTTAAGGTATCGCCGTTGGAGAGGGGTCGACGGCAGCCGCAGCCGCAGTACAATGAGCTTTTGACCTACATGAATCAGAACAACGAAGAATTCACACAGCAATGTGATTGTTATCGCCTCAACCGACATATTCATCGTCAGTGGCAAACGCAAAAAATGCTGTGTTCAAAAGTGCGATTCCTTGAGTGGTCGCGCAAGGCACAGGATCGTCGTCTGCAGGATGCATTGAGCAGCATTACCGAGCTTGCAGCACAGGTATCGGAGCTCAAGCGTCAGCTCGAGGTCAAGCCATCCACCAGTGTTCAAAGTGGCGCTGTTAAGCGCTCCTCAGTTGCTACCGACTGCATGCTGCCCAGCAAAAAACCAAAGGCTTAATTAAGTGTTCGCATTAGGCTTCATGCACTGGAAAGTACTTAGCTTGACCATGGGTCAGGAGCTGTGCTTGAAATATTCGATTGTATAGATTTAAGTGCATGGGAGACATCCCGACTAGGTTAAGCTCATCATTCGCTTGATATGTTTCAATAATATATAAAGTTCTCACTAGGTATTCATCAAAATATACAATTAGAATGTAATTGTAAAGCAATCAAAAATATAAAAACAACTTAACTGTGCATCATTTATATTTCGAGTTAAGATTTATTGTTGCACTTGTTATTATTTAAATATTGTATTACAACTATATAAATATATATAGAACATCTTAATTGAAGATCTTACAAACTGGTTTTTTGTTACATTACTTTGCCAAATGGACTGCATTGTGATTGATTTTGGTTTGTTGAACAGTGATGAGTTTATCCGGTTACTATTTAGCACTGGATTAGATATATTCAAAAGTATTTTACATGGAACTGGAACATGTGAAAAATGTAACACTTTCATTATCATTATCTGCAAAACGCAAAATATGCCAGGCAATAGGAAGTTACTTTTGCTTTTAGTAAGTTTGTTAAGGCTTTTGGCCAAATTGCTATTGAAAATGCTGTCTACGACTATTTGACGTTAGTTGTCTATATGTATATGCCTATTGATAATTGTATATTATTGTATAAAAAGGTAGTAGAAATTGCCACTTGTTTGCAGTGGGTAAATCTTTGTATCAACTGAGGCGAGCGCATTCGCTTGACTTAATCGAACTCTAACCTAAATACTATGTTAAGTTTAGTTTTTCACATATAGTAGTATATACACATACAATCCATAACATAAAGAATATACTCATTAATAACAAATGAAAATGGAAAACAAAATACATTGCAAACTCGTTACTTACATACAAAATACACACCTTTGCGCATACATTTATTGCTGTAGTATATAAACTAGTCAAATTGCAAGCATTGCCACGCTGAAACTAAACCTACTACATTTATAAATACATTGATGCATGTATGCATACGTTGCGTATGTACAAAGGTTTTCGTCTTTCAGATCGTTAAAATTATCGTTATCTAAAGTTTATTGCGCTGGCTTAATAGCGACGACGTCGATGCTACTTTTTCTTGACGGCCGCCTTGTGATGAATCTGATTAACCTTGCCCTGCAACTGGCGTATAAGATGCTGCACATCGTCCACATTGTACGCATAAACCAGTTTACACAGTTTCGGTTGCACATTGCCACTATTAATATTTTTCAAAGCATGCTGCAAACAGTATATGTTGCCATCCTCGGTGCGCACCATCGATATGTACAGATTGGCACGGCACAGATCGCATTCGCTGTCAATGGATTTGTGCGGCGGCTGCTGTTGTTTTTTCGTCTTTTGACCCTTCTCCGCCTGTATTTTCTCGGTTACGGTGACGCCGGCAGCCTAAAAAACAAAAAAAGAGTCTGTAATAAGGGTTTGCTTTTGAATGTTTCACGTGGAACACATACTCTGAGCTGCTCTCGTGCCGCCGACTCCTTCTCGCACACATCGTTCAGCATGGGCAGCATCTGTTGCAGTGTGTCCGAGTTGACGCGCTGATCATAGCCCATGGCGAAGAGCAGCTGCTCCAGCGAGAACATGGCTGGCTCACAGCTCTCATGGATGTCCTGCAAAAGCAAAAAAAATTAGTTAAAGTAGCCACACAGCCAATGCGAATAGAATCTTTACCCTAAAGTCATCCTTGGCCAAATCCAGCCAGGAGTTCGTAGCAAAGTATACGCTCTCCGAGACCACATAGCCAGTGGCCAAGCTCGAGGTGTAGGCGCGCGGAAAAACCACAATAAACTCGCCAGGCTTCTGCTCGATGCGGCACAAGGAAACGCCACGATCGGTGAGCATGTGTGGTGGCACCATCACCGTATCACAGGGCAACCAGATGGTCTTGTTCTGACAATGTGTCGGTATGAGAGATGTGAGCGCCGAACGGAAATTGGCGCTCTGGTCGTCGGGTATGCCATACCAGAGCTTGGAGGCGCCCGTATGCAAATACTCTATCCAGGAGAGGCCATGCGGATCACGATACCAGCAGCAGGCGGAGAAGAGCATGCCCACATGCAGTGTGGGCACTGTGACGCCCATGACAGGTCCCAGCGAGCGGAGAACAGAGCCCGAATTGTTTGTCAGCACCTTGAGATTCCACGGATGACGTGCATAATTGGAGCCCTTGCCTTTGGGTCCCGGACTGGGAAAGCCATAGCCCCAGCCGGAGCTATCAATGGAGCCCGAATGCACACACACATGACTGTCACGAACGGCGACATGGCGCCAGAATTCGGCCTCCACTTCGTTGACGGTGGGATCTGTGCTCTTGAACCACAGGGCCATTGTGTTGCGGGCAATGCGATAGAATTGGCTGAGGGGCATGCTGCGTCCCTTGACAATGCACTCCATGGAGACACCGTCGAGCTCCTCCTCCGACTCATCGTCCTCATCGGTGGACCCCTCATCGCCCACGTTCGAAACGCTCTCCGTCGAATTGATGAAACGATCCGCATTCCGGCGGGCACGCGCCTCCCGCTTTGCCCAATCCGCTTCGACCTCATCGAAGAGCTTCTGGCGTTCCGCCGGCGACAGCGTGTCGTAGGGCAACAAGTACTTGCAGTAGATGTCATCCAGTTTGGTCACACGATCCTGCGCCAGCTTCGGTATGCACATCTCCTCAGCGACGCGAGCCCATTTCTTCTTCTCGATCACCTCCTTGAGGCCGCCGAGCTCCTGCACGGTGTGATAGAGACGCGGCAAATCCACCTCCATGCCGCCAATCCAGGGCGCATGATTCATCAGAATGCTTTGGGTGGCCAAATACTTTTTGATCGCACTCAGCTCCTTGGCGCTGGGACCCCAACGATGCAGCATCTTGTGCACATACTGATTGTACGCCGTGAAGCGCATCTCGTCCGAGATGCGGCATTCGGGCTTGAAGCTGGCTGGCGGTATTATCTTACAGATGCCAAATCGGGCCGCAATTGGCGTGATGCGCTCAATGAACTCAATGGGATCGGCGAACTCCTTCTCGGTGGGCCTAAATATGGGCGCCTCCACCATTTGTGTGGGATCATCGTGTCGCGGGAATGCCGTATTATTGGCCATCTTAATGGGCGTATCATCTTTGTACTTTTTGGCCAATGCCGCCGATGCCGCTGCCGTTCGAGATTTGGCTGAGCCAGAGAATAGCGATGAATTGGAATTGACACGAACGAGGCTACCGGAGGTAGTTGCTCCCGTTGCTGCTGCTGCTGCTGAAGTGCTCGCTTTCAAACTATTGTTGCTGGGCGTCGCGATTGAGGCCTCGTTTGTGTTGGCCGCATTGAGCAGCGTTTTGACCAGCTCATTGTCCGGCATCGGCTGCTTATTGCAGTTGGTGTCCATTTGCGCCTTGGTCACGAGCGTCGCTTGCATCACCACCTTTTGGTTGGGTCCATCGGGTCCCTCGCGTCCCAGCTTAACGGCGACACCCTGTATGCCACCATCGCCGCTGCTGGCTCCTTGCCGCAGCGGTATATAGAATGTGGCACCATCTGCATCCGAATCTCCACCAGCGCTGGCAGCGGTTGCCTTCTTTTTCTGCTGCTGCTCCTTCTGCTGCTGCTGCTTCTGCTCCTTTTGCTGCTGCTGCTGTTGTTGTTGTTGTTTCTTGCGCGCTGCTGCCGCTGCTGCTTTGGGCTTCTCCAGCTTGTCCGTGGGACTGAGCGTCAGCTGCACCGCTGTTGCTGCCGCCGTAGCTGCAGCACGTTTTTTAGTTGGCGAACGCTCGCTGAGCGCTGGCGGCGGCGTTGCTGCTGCTGCTGCTGTTGCTGCTGCTTTTGCTGTTGCCTTGTTGGCCGCAGCAACAGTTGCTTCCTCATCCTTGCCAAAGGCATAAACTGAAGTTTTTGCAGGCAACTTCTGTTGTTGCTGTTGCTGCTGCTGCTGCTTCTTGTTGTCCAGCTGGGATTGTGCCTTGCTCTTGTTGGGACTGTGATAGATGGGCGTACGTTTAGCTGGCGTCGTTGTTGTTGTTGTCAATGTGGTTGTTGTTGCCGTTGCTGAGGTGGGCGTGTTGCTGCTGCTGTTGGTGGGCGTTGGCGTTGAAAGCTTTGTTGCAGCTGCCAGGCGTTTATTGGCAGCTGTTGCTGCACGCTTGTTGTTGTTGCCAACTGGAGCTGGAGCAGCAACAGTTGGTGCTGCTGACGCCCTTACGGCATTCTTGGGCTTCCTCCTCTCGCTGGCATCCAGCACATCCTTTTTCTGGGCGAGATTGACGGGCGTCACACACTTGTCAAAGTCCATGGTATCCGATTCCGTGTCCACGTCCCTGCGATTGGCGGCGGCAGCTGCTGCTGCTGCTGTGCTCACGAGCACTGGCGTCGCCTTCAGGGATGGACCCTTGGCGGACCAGGCACTCTCGCTCCTGCCCAGCTCACCGCGCGTATTCTTGGAGGAGCTGCTGAAGCTGGTGCTCTCCTTGTCGTCCCGTGTGGGGCCCGGCGGCGTTTGTGACTGCTGCGGCCGCAAGCTATCGTCGTACTCATCGTCGAGATCATCTTGGATTTCATCCGGATTTGAGCTGCACTCGATGAGCCACTTTTGGATCTGCTCGTGCGTCATGTTCACCTTGGCCTTGCGTCGCTCCTTGCCCGACAGCTGATCCCCAAAGTACGCCTCGGTGGGCACCACGGGACCGAGCACGGGCTTGTGTATCGATCCACATTTGCCCAGTGTGCATTTGGTGTTGTCCGGTCCGGAGCTTTGTGCCAGACTCACGCTGGCAATGCCAAAGATCTTGCCCGACTCCTCCTTGCTGGGCATCAGCGTTGCCTGGGCCAGTATGCTGCCAATCTCATCCTTGAGCGGATCCGAATTGTTGTTGGTGCTCGTCGTTGGCGTCATTGTCAACGCTGGCGATTGCTGTTGTGGCGTTGCTTGATTTTGTTGCAGCTGCTGCTCTTGTTGTTGTTGTTGCTGCTGCTGCTGCTTCTGTTGTTGTTGTTGTTGCTGCTGCTCTGGCTGTTGTTTTTGTGCTGCTGCAGCAGCTGCTGCTGCCGATGTGGATGCCACAGCAATACTCAAATTAAGACTTTGACTTGCTGCAGGCGTGGATTTTATTGCCGCAGCAGCAGCAGCAGCAGAGGCTGTTGTCGTTGTGGGCGTGGTCAGGCTGCTAAGCGTTGGCCTTGAGAAATTGTTGCTGCTGCTGCTGTTGACCGCATTGCAATTGCTGTTGACACGCGGCAATATGCTGGCCCGATCGTATTTGGGCGTCAGAAAGTTGGGATTGATTTTGGGACACTGATATGCCTCAATCGGCGGCGGATAGATCGTCGGCGTCGTTTGATATTTGAGTGGCGATGTCTGTGCTGTTGTTGTTGTTGTTGCCGTTGCCAGCAACTGTTGCTGCTGCGGCGTCTTGTTGCCAACGGCAGCAGCACAAAACGTTGGTGGACGCACATAGGGCGACTGATAGTGTGGCGATGCCTGCGGCAAGTAGGATGTACTCTTGCCAAATCCCACCGCAGCCACGCCAAGTCCGGAGCCGACTCCGGTGCCGGGCAGCGCGTATGTGGCGGGCACATTAAGTATCTTTGATGTGGGCACGGGTGATTTCTTCTCCATGGCCTTCAGTGTGGCTGCAGCGGATGCATAGCTGGGTGGCGATATGGAGAAGGGTGAGGGCTTTGTGGTCAGGGGCAGCATTGTCAGGGGCGTTATGGGCGTGGCTGTGCCAACGCTCAGTTGCGCTGGCTTCAATGTTGCTGCAATTGCAGCTCCAGCAGCAGCTGCTGCTGTTGTTGTTGCTGCTGCTGTTGTTGGTGCTAGTGTAGCAACTGTTGCTGCTGTCACAGTTGTTTTTGCTGCTGTCACAGTTGTTGTTGCTGCTGTTTCTGTTTTGCTGGCATTAGCTGTAATTGTTGTTGTTGTTGTTGCTGCAGCTGCTGCTGTTGTTGTTGCTGTTGTCGATCCAGCTGTTGGCACTTTTATGGCCAGAGGCTCATCATCCGAGTCGCTGAAGCTTTTCTCGAGCTTGCGCTTTGTTTCGTTTAGCTCCTCGTTGATTAGAAAATCCTCCTCGGCATCGGAATCGACTTTTTGTTGCTGTTGTTGTTGTTGCTGCTCCTGCAGCTGCAGCTGTTGTTGGTTTTTTTGTTGCTGTTCGGACTTTGCTTTTGCCAGCGCCAGTGCACCTTTTTTCACCAGCATACCCTCAATCTGAGGCTTGACTATGGCAGCCGCTGCTCCCGCTCCCGATCCCGCTCCTGATCCCGTTGCACCTTTTGCCTGCTTGGGCGGCCGACCGCGACGGGGAGCGGGAGCGGGTGCGGGCGGTGCTGCAGCTGCAACTGTTGCTGTTGTTTCAGTTGGTGGCTCCACTGCAGCTGCAGCGGTTGATCTTCTTCCGCCTGCCACCTCCGATCCTCCCGCTACTTCTGCTGTTGTTGTTGTTGTTGCTGCTGCTGCTGGCTTTGTCGAAGTTTTTTTTAACTCTGCATTGCTTGCTTTGCCGGCGGCATTTTTTTTTAACTCCTTCTCCATTTTCTCCATCTGCTTGACGTTGGGTATGTCCGGAAAGCTGCTCAGCGAGAGATCATCGTCCTCGTCATCGGCCATTTGCAGCTTCTGCCCAATGATGCCCATGTAGATGGCAGCCGCTTCTTTTGTTTTACGCGATGGTCGCTGGCTCCGCTGCGGACTGGGACTGGGATTGGGACTCGGTGTGCGTTGCTGGACTTTTGATTGCGCCTGTCGTCGAGCGGGACGCGCATTATTGTTGTTGTTGTTGTTGGTCGGCTTTTTGGGTGAGGGTGGACTTGTCTCCGCCTCCCCATCCTCCTCCTCCTCCTGCTCCTCCTCCTGTTCAGCTTTCTTTTTTAATGCCTTGCCCCGCTTTGCTTTGGATGCTTCTTCGGTTTTCTTTTCCTCCTCTCGCTTTTTGGCCGCACCTCCGGCTGACTTGCGTCCACGTGCGATTGCTGCAGTTGCTCCAGCTCCCAATGCACCCTTCTTGCCGCCCTTCTTTAGCTTGATGGCCTTGGCCAGCGGCTGCTCGTCGTCGGAACTGAAATCAAAGACATTGAGACTCTTTTGCTGGTCGGTGGCAACAGCAGCTGTTGCCGTGGTGACACCATTCTCGAGCTTGGCTGCATCTTTGGCATAGATGCTGGAGTTGGTTTTCTCCTTGATGAGCTGCTTGGTTTGGAGCTTTGTCTCCGGTGCCGCTGAAGACTTTCGCTCCTGTTTCAGCTCCTTTTCCTGCTGCTGCTGCTGCTGCTCTTCCGGGTCGGGATCTTGCTTTGGCGGCACCTTGACCGGCTCAAAAAAAGCACGCTGTCTCGTCATCCGTCCAGAGGACTCCGGTGAGGGTATAAAAATGGGTGATTCACGCTGTTGCCGCAAACGCTTGACGGGCCCCTTCTCCTTCTCCTTCTCCGTGACTGGAGCTGGTGAACCGGCGGCTGGAGCAGATTTTCTGCCACGACCGCGTCTCGTATTTGATTGTGTTGTCTCCGATTTGGAGAGTGTTTCATCGGCAGCGGCGCCGCCATTGCGCGAGCTGGCATCGTGTGCCGAAAAGAATTCATCCTCGTCGTCCTCCTCCTCTGCCGGCTCTTCATCATCCTGCAGCTCCTCGGGCTCATCATCCTTCTCCTTTGTTGCCGGCGGCGCGATTCGAACGACGTTTCAAAGCCTCCTGACGTCGTCCGCCTCGCCTGTTGCCCTCGGCAACCACCTCGGCCCGTTTACGCACTGCTCCAGCAAGCAGCAGGGGTGGAGCCGGAGGAGGAGGTGGAGGAGGAGGCGGCGTTGGCGTCGGTTCAAGTTTATCACTAGCTGGCATTGGCATTGGTTGCTGCTGCTGCAGTTGCTCCACTCCAGATTTTTTGGCGGGTCTGCCGCGTTTCTTTTTGCTGCTGTTCTTTTTGTTGGTGTTGTTGTTGACAGCATCGCTGCTGGCTGGAACAGTGTCATTGGCCTTGGGCTTGCCCTGAAAGCTGCGAAAGCAGAGGAACGTTAGGAAGTCCTGCGGCTTGGGACGCTGGTTGGGCAATATCTCAATCGGCGGCTGCTGGCTGTCCGTCGATGTGCTTGGCCCCGAGGACGATGATCCTGGTGCTATGGCTGCCACACTAAATGCACCACCGGAGTTGGGCGCACTCTGGCCTTGGGCAAATTTACGCTGTGCCTGCACCTTCGTTCTGCAAACAGAGGGGAGGGGGGCAGAGAAGGGGGGTGAGTTTTAATTGTTAAGAAATGCAATTTGATACAAAATTTCGCTCCAAAATCAAGAACGCCAACAATGGCAACGCATTAAATTCACACACACACGCATACTCTCACACAGACGCACACACACACCTGCACTACCCTCAAAGCTAATATTGTAAATCAGCCCTTTGCGTGTACAATAACAACCAAAACAACAACAACAACAACAACGGCATGACGTTTGTTCAACAGTGTTGCCCATTTTTGGCTATTTAATAGCTAAATCCAGCTCGTTTTTACTGGTATATTCAGGTTATTTATTGTAATAAATTTAATTTTACAGACAATTACTGCTGTTCTCCTGATTTTCTTTATTTACCACTAAAATAGAAATAGCTGAATTGCCGCACCTAATTTCACGTTTTGCGGGGGAGCGGGGAGAGCGCTGTGTTGCTGTTCGTAAACAGTGGCAACCTTAACGTCTGCCGCCGCTGCTGCGTCGTCATCTCTTTTTTACATTATGATTACACACATACAGTATGTAGGCACATTTACGATCAACAAGATAGATAGAGGGTGGTATGGGCTCACCTTTTAGGCATCTCGGGTGATGACTCCACAGCCAGTGTTGCCGCCGCTGCCGCGGACGATGACGTTGGCGGCGTATCTGTTTCCTTACGGCGACGCTTGTTGTCTTTTGAGACAACCATTTTGTTGCAAATTTTTCGCGCCTCTTTTTCCCCAATATTTTGCTCACACTCTCGCTCTAAGACGAGAGAACGCGCTCGTCAATACACAGTTAATTAATAACGCTTAATTCTAAAGCAATTGCAATTTGTTTTTATCCCCCCCGTTCTCTTCACATTTACATAAACGTACGCAATTGCCAATTTTCCACTGACACTACAAACACTGATTTTGTTGGTGGTGCTGCCTGCACAAAGTTGAAATCATATTTTCGCGTCATATTTTCGTTGCTTTCCGTTGCCGTAATGCTTATAAATGTTGCACAAAAATATATATTATTGTCTCGCTTTAATTATAATAGTAAACATTATTAGTTTACATTTCACAGACAGCACAAATAATTAATTTTTTTTATATGAGATTTTTCATTCTGCGTCCACATAATTTTTTTTCCCCACCGCTTTGCTTTGTGTCCGCCATGACATTAGAGATGTACAAAATCGTCGGTACATCGTTAAATATGCACAGTGCTCACAATCGTTATGCAGCTGTGCTTGCTAACAAAGTTTTATTACTTTGAAATTATGATGGTCAAAACTAAAATGGGCATTTGCTCAAGTTAGAAATCTAATTTATTTGCACGATTACAAGCTATAGCAAAAACTTAAAAGTTACAATTTTCCATATAACATTCCTTTGATCGTGCTGCATATCGAAAGACTTTTATAACAATATCGATATTCTGTATATCGCACAAAAATAAATACCAAATCACATCGATTAAACATATCGGAAGAAAACTCACATCGCTATCATTAATCGTAAAGCTTGTGAGTTGACAAAAAGTTTTTTTTAATAGTAGCAAATTTTTGCAAATTAACATAACGCTAAAAAGCTGCGCACAATGAGTGAAGAAGCAGGCAATTGGTGTCTCATAGAGAGTGATCCGGGTGTATTCACTGAGCTGATACGCGAATTTGGTAAGTAGATGTGCCGCGCGCGCTTTTTTTGCAAGAAGACGCGGTCGCCAGAGCCGGTATCGAATTGTCCTTTAATAAATAAATACTTTTACGTTTGCTTGTGTAGGTTGCGACGGGGCTCAGGTGGAGGAGATCTGGAGTCTGGACAATGAATCATTTAAGGACTTGGAGCCAATCCATGGTCTTATATTTCTATTCAAGTGGGTGCAGGAGGATGAGCCTGCTGGCAAGGTGGTGAAAGATCGAGATCACATATTCTTTGCCAAGCAAGTGATTAACAATGCATGTGCCACGCAGGCCATACTTAGTCTCTTGCTGAATCTTAATCACGAGGACATCAAGCTGGGCGAAACCCTGACCAACTTCAAGGAGTTCTGTCAGTGCTTCAATCCTTACAACAAGGGTCTTACGCTGAGCAATGCCTCACAGATTCGCACCGTTCACAATTCGTTTGCAAGGCAAACGCTCTTCGAGCTGGACATGAAAAACCAGAATAAAGATGAGGATGTATATCACTTTGTCGGCTATATGCCCATTGCTGGGCGTCTCTATGAGCTTGATGGCCTGCGGGAGGGTCCGATCGATCTGGGTGAGATAAAGCCGGAGCAAAATTGGATTGATGTTGTGCGTCCAATTATTGAAAAGCGCATGCAGCGCTATAGTGATGGTGAAATCCATTTTAACTTGATGGCACTGATCTCAGACAGGCAGCGCATTTATGAGCAGCAAATTGACAAGCTGCTCAATCCGGCTGCCGATGCCATGGACACGGCGGATGATCGTCAGACTGAAATTAATAGCCTACGCTCATACATACAGTATGAGATCGAGAAGAAGAAACGTTACAAGGCATGCACACATTCGTTTTCAATATATTGTATTTGTACTAACTGGTTTTTCTGCAGGTGGAAAACGTAAGGCGCAAACACAATTACTTGCCTTTTATTGTGGAGCTGCTTAAAATGCTGGGCGAGACCGGACAATTGCTGCCCATTTATGAAAAAGCCAAGCAGCGGGCGCTGGAGCGCGAGCAAAAGATGAGCAAAAAGGAATCCAATTAGAGTGCATTTATCTAAATTTTAAAAAATCTTAAAATTTGTCTAATAGCATACACACTAGCTGCAATTGAAAATTGCTGCCAGTTGGAATATACAAACATATTCAAATATTGCTATATTTAAGTAACTAAAATCTTTTTGGCAAGGACACGCTTGTCTGTTAGTTAAGTCGCCCTTCAAATTATATACTGCCTTGTATTGTACTTTGATTCTTTTGTGACCCATGCCTCTAAATCGCAGCAAGTTAATAATCGTACAATATATTCGTACTAGTTAAAACAAAAAGTGTTTGAAAATAAAAAAAAGTTTCCGTCAAGTTACTAGTAAGAACAAAAAACTTTTCTTTGGCGTTTTAGTATATAATATATTTGTTGTTTATGTTATTTAAATATTGAATTTACAATTGCTATGCTTGGTATTTGATTCATTGCGTTTCCGTTTATAATATAAATGTATATTGTTTTGTTGTATATAAGTATTGTATATAGGAATAATTGTTTTGTTAATCTTTTATGTTGTTTGCTCTACTGATTTTGTTCAGTGTATTGGTATAATGCCTGCTCTTGTGTTGTGTCGCTAATGTATTTGTAAAGTTTTCTCAACTTACAAACTATATGCTATATATGTAGTTGATGTGTATATGCATATTAGGGAACTTTCTTGGGAGGTCTTTGATTTATTTTTTGAATTTTGGTGTTGCGCTTTAAGTCTAACTTAACACTGTACTGCATGTATATATATATATATATTTGCTTGTTTAACTTTTTTTGGAAAACAAATGGAGAATGAATTGGAAACCGAAGCACGAGCTACAAATATGTTATCTGGTCAACTACTCAAAATATATTTTTAAAACGTAAGTAGCTAATAGAATAAACTAAATTCTTTTTCATTTTCCTCTTTGACAAGTATTTCTTTGAGTTGCTAATTGGAATTTCATTCACATTACCGTTATGTTAATATGTTACTTGTTTGTTACACTAACTTTTCACTAGTTTCTTGTTATTACTTTCGTTTTATATTTTAGCACTTAGTTTTCAATTAATTAATTACTTAGCATCTTTTGCTTAACAATTTTCCCATTTTTCGTATAAGTTTGTTTTTGATTTCTTTTTTTGTTTTTTATGTTTTGAAGACACAACAGTTACTGGTCCAGTTCCAGGAAGTATATGTATATGTATGCATTTGTGGGTGTATAATTCTTGTGTTTGTTGTTATTGTAGTCATATGTGAACTTCTACCGTGGCACATAACCGTACTGAGGAAGGTCGCTGCAAACGTCGCTCTGCTGCGTCGCTGCTGTTAAAGCTGCAAAGGCGTGATGTGGGCGTGACACTTGGGCATGTTGCTGCGAGGATTGTGCTGAATCATATGGGGTTAGATCGACACTGGTTGCTGTTAAATAGAATCCAAATTAATAATAATTGATATGCGTATTTACACTATAATTTTACCAGCTGCATGCAATCGATTATACAAATTCTTGCGCTTCTTCTTCAGGAGTACATCCAAGTTGTAACTGTCCGAGCAGGCTCTGAGGAATACATGACTTATACAGTTTGGAAGAGGGAGAGAGTTTTTTAATTTGCTCACTTGTCTGGTCGTCCATTGCCGAGCAGCTCCTTGAATGCAACATAAATCTTGTTTAGCGTCAGATTGGATAGCCCCTGGCCCAAATATCGTACAAATTTAAGTTGCTCACATTTGGATAAAGCGCTCTCGTGGAAGTCCAAAAAGGGTCGATGATCGGATATCTGATATTCCTGTTATAAAATAAGACACAAACCAAAATGTACAATTAATAAAAAATCGGCTCGACTTTAAATTACGGCAAAGAGTTTTGTTCTATGCTCTAGAAATGATGGTGCAATTTCGAACTAGTTGAATCTATTGAATGATTAATGCCAATTGGTGTATCTTTTATTAGCCAATTCAAGAACAAAGCTCCGCTGCACGCTACACATTCGTCTCCTGTATTTTTTTTGGTTTTTTTTTTTTGTGGATGTGCTGAGTGTGCCGAGGGGAGAGCGAGCACACGTCGTCGATACACAATTGCTCACATTGCAAAACTTGATGAAGTTCTCGATGAGTATGCACTTTTCATAATTGCTCAGACATTGCTGGCCACTACTCTGTATACCGAACTGTTTCAATAGCTCCTGCTTCTTGGGCGGCAGGCGGCTGATGTGCGTACAGACGCCATCTTCAATGCGATGTGTTTCATGCACATTGAAATTCTCGTAGATAATCAGCTGTTCCAGCGATCGCGGCGGCGGACCCAACGGCGGCAGCGACGGTGGCGGTAACAGTGGCAGCGACGTCGACGCCGCCGTCACACAGCCATAGCGAGTGTCCATGGTTGTTGAGTGGATGCTGCTGCTGCTGCTGCTACGTAGCTGTTAACAGTGTTGGCGCTGTTATTGCTGCTGCTGGCGTTACTGCTGGTGCTGTTAACGCTGCTACTGCTGTTATTGTTGATGGTGTTGGTGTTGTTGTTGCTAGCACTGCTGCTGCTGCTATTGCTGGCAAACTCGAGCGTGCCGTCATTTGCGGCCGCCATATTCTTGAGGTCTACAAGAGAGATTTTCATTTTTATAGAGAGGAAAAGAGCGACCATGGGACGCTTTTCTAGCACAAATGCAGAGACACGCGCGAAAACAGGCATAGTTCATAAAGAATATTCATTAAATAAAATGAATGCAACATTTTGTTTGTTTGGTTTTTTTTTTTGCTATGTATATATATATATGTATATTTGTTGTTGCTAACAAAGGTTCTTTTTATATGTTTGTGTATATGTATGTGTAGATGTTTGTTGTATAAAGTTAGGATTGGTTTTGCACATACATATCATTTTGTTCATGGCTTACTAAAATATATGGTCATATATACGTGTATATATAATTTACTTTAAATAGTGGCATATTAGCTTGATTTACTATTGACAGTTTACATATATGTGCGTGTGTAATTGTAATAATCTCTTTTCAAGGAATAACATTGCATAGTTCAGGGCGTGATCATCGTCCAACAATTTAGTCATTTAACATAATACATATTAAAAAATTTGGCAAAAAGCTTGTAAAATTAGACTACAAACGAAATCTATGAACGCTAACAAAAGATGGAGACAAAGACAACATGTGATAAATACCAAATGACAATAGTTGTAAATAGTAAATTGTAAACAAAAAGAAAACAAAAGAGCTACAAAAAGTTACAAGCTAATAATAATAGTTTTGGGGGCCATTTTGCTTTTACGATTGTCAACAGGTGGCGCCATTGCCGCCAAACTTGGCGCCACGCCGACGCCATTCTCACATATTGGGCGGCAGGCTGCTGTGTGCTGGAGCTGGCGCCACCTGTTGACCATAGCCCAATGCTGCTGCCATATGAGCATGCGGATGTGATGGATGAGGATGCGAATGCGGATGCGAATGGGTATGAGGGTGAGGGTGAGGATGAGGATGTGGATGCGGGGGAGGAGGAGGTAGGCCATAGTGTGTATGATGCGGATGTGCGTAGGCAAAATGATGCGAATGTGGATGGGAAAGTGGATGCGTATAGTGATGTGGATGCTGTGGTGCATGATGTGGATGCGCCTGTGGATGTTGATGATGATGTGGATGCTGTTGTTGCGAATGTTGCTGCTGCTGCTGCTGCTGAGGAGTCATTGGCGGACCACGCGTTGGGGTAGATGGCTGTTGTTGCTGCTGCTGATGTTGCAGATGATGATGATGATGCGGCGTATGTTGTGGCTGCATCAAATGCGGTGCATGTTGCTGATGCGGAGTTGTGGGTGCTGTTGCCGACACCATAGCTGGCGTTGTGGGCGTTGTGGGCGTGCCTGGTGGGGGAGTCATTGTGCGTGCAATTGCAACTGCAACTGAAGCTGACGGCTGCTGCGACTGCGACTGCGCTGCTTGCTGCGTGTGTAAATGTGTGCTACTGTTGCCTGTTGCATGTGTTGTATTGTTGTTGTTGTTGTTGTTGTTGTGGGGTGTGGAAGGCAACGATGTTGTTGATGCTGGCGATGCTGGCGCTGATTCGCTTTGTTCTTGTGTCTGTTTGACCGGTGTAGATGTTGTTGTTGTTGTGGTGTTGGTCTTATTACTGTTGTTGTTGTTGTTGCTACTGTTATTGTTGTTGTTGTTGTTGTGTATTTTCGCCTAGTGAGTTTAAAGCGTATGCGTGGAAAAAGAAGAAGAAGAAGAAGAACACAAACAAATTGAAGTCAAAAATTAAAATTGTTCTTGTTTTTCTATAATTTTTGCACAGCGAAAATATGTTTTCATTTCACTTTTCGAGCGCAAAAATCGGCAGCCAATTTTCTATATATATGTATATAATGCATATATATATGTGTATATATGTTTTTCGTTTCGTTTCGAGAGCGAACAAAAAGTGCATGTGGAAAATAAAATTTATAGAGCAAATGAGAAATGAAGAATGCAAAATAGAACAGAAAAATCATAAAAGAAAAAATAAATGTTTTTGGTAGGCACTGTATTTTTTTTGTGAGTATATTTTTAAAATTAGCACATTTCTTGCTTTTAAGCTATTTTTGGTGTTACGCTTTAGTTTCTTGATATTCTTACTCTTGTTTAGTTGCCTGTTTTTATTTGTATTTATTGTTCGTTGCTGCATTTGCACTATACATAATAATTTGCAAAAAAAAAGGGTTTCGATTTAATGTTTGGTAGCTGTGAACTTACCAGCTGTTGTGTTGGCCAGGAAGCGCTTGGTTTTATCGAGTATATAAGGCAGATTGTAGCCATCCTTTGTATAACTGTATCAGTGGATGGAGCAACAATCAGATAAATATATAATTGAGTTTATTAGATGTTGAGTTTCTTACATTTCTGTGCGTTTTGTGCAAAATAGATTCTTAAAATTGCTATAAATGCAAAAGAGCGTAAACGTTGGCAATCCTTGGCCCAAATAACGCGCAAATTTGATTTGTTCGGGTTTGTTTAAGCCACATTGGTTTAGAGAGAGCCACGGCCGATGATCCTTGATATCGTATTCCTACGAACATACAAATAAGATATTAAAAAGTTAATTTTAGCTGTTTAACTTTTGCTCTAAAAAGTATGCTACGTTAATAAAATTAAAGCAGCATTCTGTTTGTATATACAAATTTTAGAAAAAAAGGGACTGAGACTATACCATTTTTGGGCATTAGCGAACCCTTACATTTCGTAAGGCTATTATAACGCTGACGTCGAACTCATTTCCTGTATGTTGTGCATGTAGTAGTGTGTATATTACATATGCATGAGCCTATATACATATATTTACATAGTTACACCCGTTACTACAAACTATATATGTATGTATGATGCCAACCACCAGCCGCAACCCTGAGAAAAACACACACACACACACACACTTACATGCGAATGCAAAAACTTTGCCCACTACTAATCAAAACTTATAATTCGTGTACAACGAAAAGTTTAAAACGAAAATTTTACAAAAGCCAAAAACTTGCAGACCCCAAAATGCAAACACAATCATAGAAAGGACTCCTGCGCCTAAAAGCATGCCACACACACACCACACACACACAAACGAGCTCATACTCACACTCACATTGTATATTTTATAGTGTAAAAATATAAAATAAAGCAAAAACCCGAGAGGGAAAATGCCAGCAAAAAAGCAAACCCAAATAGAAAAGCAAACAACATTTTCAATGAAGCCATTTTCAACAATGAAGACTGGGACAGGGACAGGGTGGCGGGAAGGAACTTAAAAGCTATGAGGACTGTGGGGCTGAAAGGGTTGTCGCATGCCTATCTGTCTGTGTGTGTGTGTGTGTTTGTGTGTTTTTAAAATAGGCGCAGCAGCTTGACGGACGTCTATGCCTGTATACGTGTGTGTGTGTGTGTGTTCTGAGAGAGAGTCAACAAGCATCGCCGACAGCGTTCGTCGTTCGTTTGGTGTCGCTCGTTCGTCGTCGTCGTCGTTGACGTTAAAACTTATCAACATCCTCATAATCAGCGCGATGCCAACGTTGCCACCCAAAAGCATCAGAACACCCGCCACCTTCTAAGCATACATGGCAACGCTGTCAAAACTGGCAAATGTAAATATGAGTGTGTGTGTGGTGGACCAATGTGTGTAGGCATGTACTTATAAATGTACATATGTATTTTATGCATGTATGCATACATTTTGGGTTTTGATTATGTTAAAAATCAATAGAGCAAAAAGGAGTGACGACGCCCGTTACAACAGAAGAAGAAGGAGAGCAAGAGCTGAGTCCAAGTTTTCTATACAAAATATACTTAAAGCTTGACTTTGAGTGTCTCAGTGTGTGTGTGTGTGTAATAAGAGACAAAGTGTGAGAGAGCGAATGAGCGCGAGAAAGCAATTCAACGCCTTTATAATGATGACAAGACCCTTCAGAGGTGTTACCTGTACAGCGGACGCTTGCGACTCATTAACAGCACAGCATGCGGGAGAGACAGAAAAATAGAGCTTGTGTGGGAGAGTGTTAGAGAGTCGAGCTTTTGCCTGTCAGGCCAAGTGTTGCTGCTGCTGTCGCTTGATTGTTTTGGCTGCTGCTGGGGGAGTGGGGGTACATTTGTGTGTTTACATTCCCATAGCCGCTTAACTGTTTCATAGCCAAAAAAAAAAAAAAAGCAGAAAAAAATGGCAATGTGTTGCGGCATTGTGTTCTTGTTTTTCCTTTTTATTGTTGTTTTGTTTTGTTGTTGTCGTGTTTTCTTTTTTGCAACTTATTGGCAGCACGCAGACGTTTGTGTTTGTGTTTGTGCGTGCCTGTGCGTGACGTATCCTGCTTTCTGAATGTGTTTGTGTGTGTGTGGCCTGCGGTTGTTGTCTGTGGTGCGGTGTGGTGTGGAGTGGTGTGTTGTGGTGAGTGAGCGAGTGTGTGGTGTGTTGTTGTTGTTTTTATTGAGACAAGTGTGAATTGTTTTTCTTTCTGTTTTCTGTTTTTTGTTTTTTGTTTTCTGTTTTGCTGCTTGTGCGTGCAGCAAAAACAACAACAACAACAACAGTTGTTCGTGTTTCCATCGTCTGGCAATGATTTTTTGATTTTTGAGGGTTGCGTGTGCGCCCCAGTCCCAGTTTCCGTGTTTGTCCGTCTCTGTTTGTGTGTGCATGTGCGATGGAATTGTGGGTGAGGAGTGGGTAACAATTTTCACACTTTCACTCTTTGCGTTTAACAGGTTTTTAACAGCAATTTGAGCTGGCGCACGTGTGATAAAAAGGGGTGGAAAAGGCTCATTAATTATTACGCTAATGGTCGTTTGCCTTTTCATTTTGGTTAACTTGCTTTGGATCTTTAATTAATGCCGGCTGCAACAAAACGCGCAAGCGGTAAACCTAACCTCACAATTTCGCAACTAATAAGAGACCAAACAAAGGGTACACATTGTATAGAATCTGATTTATACATAAATAAATATACACATACATTTACAATATGTACATATATATACTATTTTAAATTTTTGGCAACAACCTACATGTTCTCATACTCTTGTAACCGCTTGTGCTCGCGTTATACAACACTAATTTAATACGGCCCCAAAGGCCTCAAAAACGACACATAAAAGCTAAATATTTTATGTCTATATGTATGTATGTATGTTGACAGTATATATACAATATATGCATATATAGTCATCATATAAGTTTCGTAAGTACAGTTATACGTTTGTGTGTATGTATATTTTGACGTATGTATGTACTTACGTGTATATGTGCGTATATAATTTAAAATTATAATCAATGTGCATGTGTTTCTGTGTGAGCGCGCGTAAATTGTGCGAAGCCGAGACATTGTACCTGCCCCAGCCAAAATACCCAACGACGCCCAACTCCCAACACCCTACTTCCACTTCCAACCCTTCGCCCACACCCACTCTCATCCGTAGTTAAGCTGTCCCTCACAAACACACACACACAGATTGGCAAACTTATTGCATATGTGTGTATGGGTGACTGTGGCGGCTGCTGCTGCTGCATGCGCATTTAGTAGCCTTCAACGACGCCGCTAGGGGCCCATACACACACACACACACCGAAACATATTCATACATACACATACACAAAAGGACATACGAAGGCAGCAGAGCTCAATGGACAGTCCGACAAACGCCCCAAGTAACTTGATGATTGTATGTATGAGAGAGAATGTGTGTGTATGTGTTTGTGTGAGAGAATGAGAGAGTGAGTAAGAGAGGGGGACCTTATACAATTACTCAATAGCGCCCGCTTGAGCTTTTTGGGGGTTGCCAGACCTACATACCCACACATAACTGCACACAAATACTCACACATACATACGTATAGAAAACTTTGTAGTTTGAGCAGCAGCCGCTTCTCCTTCCAAGTAATGCCACTTCTCCCCGCAAGTACAATTTTGTGGGCAGAGTAGAGCGAAAGAGAGCGCAACAATTTTGAGTTAAACTGGAAGGGGCAGCGAGAGTAGAGCACAACGAAAGCGCCAAAGCTAGGCATCTTAAAACTAAAATGTTGTAATAGCGGCCGAAGGGCCGAGAAAGCAGCCATGTTGAAATAAGGTTAGGCTCTATGTTGTTGTTCTTGTTGTTGCCGCTGTTCCTGTATTATGCCATCAATGCCGTTTCAAAGTAGTATATAGTTTGAGTGTGTGGGCGGTGTAGGTCCTTCTGTTGGTGGTTTGACTAAATCTAGTTGTATGTGTGTAAGTGTGTGTGCGTTTCGATAAAGCTGAGCGTAATGAGCATGTGACGGCGGTGTGGGGGGGTTGGGTGGGTTTCCTGCCATAGTGTTGAAAAGGCGCCAAATATGTGGCGATGTGTGTGTGTGTGTGTACAATTGTATGTATGCATGTTGGTGTTTAGATGACACACACACAGTAATACATTGGTGCCACACATGATTACAGTTGTATTTGTATGCTGAATTTGTGGTTGTGGGTTGCGTTGCTCTGCCGACGCTAACGTCTCTGCTCCTGTTATTACAATTTATAATGACATTCGTTGGGTCCTTGTGTGTGTGTGTGCGATTGTGTGGGTGTGTGTAGGGGGGGGGTAGGGGCATATAATAAAGTGAGAAATGCGCTTGTGTAAAGGATATGAACGGTGTATCCGCGTTATGAATATACGTTTTATATACATATATATAAATATATCAACATATATAAATGTCATATAAAACCTATGTACTCGTTAGCGAAAATCAAATTCTATTCATATGTTTGCCCTGTGTAATAATAGAGAATGCTCAACATTAATCAATTTCAGAAAAATACATGTATTTTTTTTTGCCTTGATTATTTTGCTCCTACATATATTTAATGTTGAACAATTTCGTTTTGTTATATCATATATGTAATCAAGTAATCAAGTTTGTCGGCAAGGGGAGAGTAGAGGGGTAACAACTGCATGTAAACACAGAGTTGCACAGAGGCTTATGTCAATCAGATATTCAAAATAAAACAATCGATGACAAAGATGCATGAAAATCGACAATAAATAAAAATCACAGTTGCATTTACAAAGAAAAAACTTCATGGAAAAAGCTTCAACGTGTAAACAGAATCCATAAAAACTTCATGAAAAAAGTTCAACGATCAGGATCTGAACATAATTAAGATACATTCCACAACGCCCATTTTATAAAACTCACCTCGCAAAATCGGATGAAATTTTCGACCACAATCGATTTGTCCGTCAATGTCATTTGGCCAGTGAAACGGACACCCAAATGCTTGAGCGTGTCCTTCTTTTTTGAGGGCAGCTTGTTCATGTGCTGGAAGATGCCCTCCTCCACCTTGTGCGAGGGATGCACCTCGAAGTTCTCCTTGATCACAAAGCTGCCCAACAGCTTGGGTGCACCACCCGATCCCGACATGGATGAGCAGCCGGCGCCGCCCAGAAGGCCACCAAATTCCGCAACGCTGCCGCAATGCTCCTCGGATGAGGTATTCGAATTGGAGGCATTCAAATGGGAGCTGGGGAACGCGAGCAGCTCCAGCGACGACTCATTTGAGTTGGAGCCGTTCGATCCATTCGAGGTACTTGTCAAATGCTGCAGCTCAAACATCGTTTGCTTCGAATCGTGATCGAAGACGGCTTCCAGTGTCGCGGAGCTCGCTTCCAGGCTATTGGAAGATCGGGAAACGGAAGAGAGCAGAGCGGCGACTTTGCGAGAGGCGGAACGCGATTTTTGTGCAATGCTCGTCGAGTCGAGATCGAGCAGACCAATGCCGCCCACTCCGCTTCCACTCGATCCACCACCCACTGGTGAGGCGGGCAGCGACGTTGGCGTCGGCGTCACTCTGCCCGCTGCTGCTGCTGCGCCCGCTGCTAACAGTTTGCTGCTTTTCTCCGCCGCTGCTGCTGCGCTGTCGACTGCGTCGCTGCTGCCTGTGACGCTGCTGCCGCCGCTGCTGCTGCTGCCGGTTGGCGTAAAGTCTGTGGAGTGACGCAGATATTTGATAAACTCGAAGGAACCATCGAAATGCTGGGCGGCGGCAGCGGCAGCAGCAGCAGCAGCGGCGGCGGCAGAGGCGGGCGCGTGTCCGTTTGGCGTTGCCACCGCTGTGGGCCAGCGATTGTTTGGCGGCATTGGCAACGCTGTCGGCGTTTCGACAGCTTCACGCAGCGACTGCAACTGCGACTGCGACGTCGCTGCCTCATAGCCCAATTCAGTGCTGCCGACGCCATTTGTGTATGAATACTGTAGTTGTTGTTGTTGCTGCTGCTGTTGCTGCTGTTGTTGTTGTTGTTGCGTTGAATGCGCAAACACTTGAAATTCCTCGAAATTTGTGCATTTCAGTTCGCCGTTGCTCAAGTACTTGGAAAACTCTGAAGGATCGTTCAATGAGTTCAGGAAGAATGAGCTAAAATTGCTCGATATGCAGGACATTTTTTTGTGGTTGTTGTTGTTGGTTTTGTTGCTAATACTGTATATTTAATAACGCTTATATATGTACGTATGCATTGATTTATTGTATTTAAAGCTGCTCCATTTGCTTATTTATAAGTTATAGTAGTAATAGTTGTTGTTGTTGTTGTTGCTGTTGAAAATGATGGCACATTGAATGTTGTTCACTTTTATTAACTTTTGCTGCTTATTTTCTTCATTTACTTTTGCTTTTGATTTGCGCAGCACTACTGTTAATAATTTACACACACATATACAGCTGCATATTTTCGCTGCTCGGCCGCTGCTGTTTCGAAATTGACTTTTAGTTTTCCATTTCCAGTATTTTTCGTGCGTTCATATTTTATTACAATTTTTCCTCCACATCACATATACACATTCACGAAAAACATTACTTGCACATGTATGTGTGTGTATATAAATTTTTCTTCTTATTATAGCAAAAGCAAAGTGTAATTTATTATTCTTATAGCTCGCTCCGCTGCCGCTTCCTCTCTCTCGCTCTCCTTTCTTTCTCTCTGTCTCTTTGCCTTTCGCTCCTTGAGACAGCGTCGCGGCCTTTTCACCGTATGTGGTCGCTTGCTGTTGTTGTTGTTGTTTTTGTAGCACTGTCTTGGCTAGCATGTGCACATGTGTGAGTGTACGTTCAATTGCCTGCCACCATTGCCCCTTCCTTCTTCACACTCAAAACTATCGCCAGCTCTTTCACACGCACACAAGCATATAACACATGCACTGCTTCTTCGCTGACTGCCCTGCAAATAGGCGGCGATTTGAAACTGGTCTCTGGCTCTGCGGTCTGGGCCTGTCTTTTGGCTATCTTATTATTATAATTTTTTAATTTTCTTTTGTTTTTTTTTTCTTTGCACTATTTTCACTTGATTTTGTTTTGCCTCCTTTTTCGTCATATACAACACAGACACACAGTCACTGACATAAACAGTTATTAGCGAGGTGCGGTCGCGACGATTATTTTTTATTTCATTTGCCTCTTACTTTGCCTTTCAAAACAAATGCCGCCCATATGTTGTTGTATATTGGGCCGTCGCCTAGCGGAAAACGGAAAAATCTTGTTTTGTATTTTCACCCGCTGCCTTGTAAAGCAACGCGACGTAACCGTACCGCACTCGAATGAGAACTGAGCCGAAAAAGACGTGAGCGGAAAATTGAGCGCGCTAGTTAATCTCTGCATGCTCTCTCTCGCACGTTCGCTCTCGCTCTCTCTCTTTCTGTGAGCGCAAGTCACGTATGTGTAATGTACGTGTGTGCTTGTGTGTGTAGCGCGCGCTCCTTGTAGTTGTAATCAAAATCAGTTGTTTGTTGTTGTTGTTGTTGTTGTTGCCGTTGTAGATGTGCCTCAGCGACTAGGAAACGTGTATTTCTTCCTGTGACAGGCTGCTTTTGCTCTTTTTAACCCTTCCATATAAACCTGATTTAATCTTTGATTATTATGCCTGTGTTGTTGTTGTTGTTCGTGTAGCTGCTGCTGCTACTCTTGAGGATTATGGTTGCCTTTTCCTTTGCTATTTTCAAAAATTCCACTAAATTATCCGTTGTGTTGAGTGCGCGCTTGTATGTGTGCAGGTAAAACAGTTCATTTGCCTAGAGTTGCCACACCATATATATATTTTGCAAGACCACCTGGAATGCGAAAAATCAAATATATTTTTATTAGTCTTACGTTTTACAGTTTTTCTTTTACGACTGCAACTGCTGTGCGGTGCAGGCTGTTTTCACATTAAGAATAGGCGGCATGCAACGAGCAGGTAGGTTAAAGATTTTGTCAGAAGGCCATAACAAACACCATAAAGTATGAGTGCATTTTAATGCATGTTGACAACTCTGGCCAAGTCACTAAATAGGATAAGCACCCACACAACCTCCCTCCCTCCTCCAGCTCCACAAATCTCACACAATAACAGCCCGCAAAAATACTTAAGCCGCAAAGCAACGCGACTTTTAGCACAATTTATGACCATTTAAAATTTTGTGCAAAGAATTTTTATAGTTGTTTTATGCATTTGTATGTGCATATACAAATTTTTGTATATAAGCAGATTTGCCTTTTGTTCAATAAATATAATTGCCATTGCAGACGCTTTTAATTATAAATAGAGCGCGGCAGGGAAGTCATCAATTAGGAAAGCACAAAACGTGCACTTGGGTTATTATAATTACCTATTTTGCTGGCGCTGGCGTTTTGCTTTTTGGCACAATTTCGTGTTTAAATTTTTAACGTTCTTTCATTTCAATTTAATAGACACAGACACTTAATTTTTGATGTTACAACACTTACGCCACTTTACATTTTCATATTTATGTCGACACATCTGTATGTGGGTAATTTTTCAATTAATTTTAATTATAAACTTAATTAGGAAATCAATGAACGAACGCGAACAGAATAAACAGACACAATTGGGGAAAAGTCTGTGAGGCTAGCCACTGACCAACAAGTGCGAGCGAGCGAGAATATACATAGTAGAGCGGTGTGGCAACAAAAACAATGACAACAATTCTCAAGTGCGCTGCGCAGCATACAATAAAAAAAAATTCCTCAGTAAATTTACTGTTTGAATTACATTTTTGTTGTAGAAAAACATAGAGACAAAATGCAAAACAGAAGTACACCTAACATAAGACCGAATGTTAATAAGGTATAACGGATGAATGTGTGGCAACTCCAACAGCTGATTTGGTATCGATAATTCTATCGCGACTTTTATACCAATTGAGCGCAAAACGTGTACGAATGATAATAACAACAAACCCACAGCATGAAGTTTGTTATAAGGAGTATAAGTAAAAACTCCGGTCGTCTGGGCCATATAAAAATCGGCCGGGAAAGCAAGGAGATACAGACACCACTGCTGATGCAAACAACAAAAGGCGGCAGCATACCATATCTCAGTGGCGATGTTTTCGATTTGGTCAGCAAGGAGCAACAACAACTGTTGCAACTCACATTGTCCACCATGGATCAAATGGCCGAGTCCCTGGCTCAGTGGAATCGCAGCCTAGGAGACTATGTGGGCTATCCCGGCCACAACACGGTGCTGCTTCTCCGAGATCCCTGCGAAACGACTCCATCAGGTGGCAATGATCGGGATGTGGTGCCTCTCTTTACACGTCGGGGCAAGGAGTCACTGACCGCCTCACGTTATATGGAAATGGTGTCAAGCTTTGCCCCCGACGTGTATCAGGGCCTGTGCGATGCGGACACAAACCCCGAAAGCACCAAGAAGCGAGTCCAAAAATCCGTCGATCGCACCGAACGTTTCATGGAACATTGTTACGAGCAGCGCGCCAAGCTGCAACGTCTTAAGAATTCCACACTCTTGGCCCCTATTGTGGGCGGCTATAACACATTCGCCCGCACGCAATCGATAAAACATGCACGCCAGCAACCAGCTGGCAGCTATGGTGGTTATATACTTGAAGGATTCCATACGAACGGCTTGGCTGCTACGGAACTTAAAGCTGCCCAATTGCTGCCCATTGTGGAGCACTGTGTGCAGCAGCTGGAGGAGGAGCAGCCGCGTCTGATGCCGGGCGCCTATACGCCGCTTTTAATGCTGGAGCTGATCCGTCTTGGTGTGGATATATTTGATACTTCCTATGCGTACTGTGCAGCTGTTAACTATAAGGCGCTGACTTTTAGCTACGTTTTGGACAAAGACGAGCATGCGCCGTTCTTAGACATCACGGATGAAGCTATCAAGGAGGAGTTTAAGCCACTGCTAAGTGGCTGCATTTGTTTGGCGTGCCAGAAACACACGCGTGCATATCTGCATCATCTGTACAAGACACACGAGCTATTGGGACCTATATTACTTATGATGTGAGTAACGTAGAGTCCTTAAAGTATTCCTTTAATATTTCAACTTTATAATTTCTTCAACAGCCACAATTTGCATCATTTGATGGGCTTTTTCGATGCTATACGCGATAGCATTGCAGCAGATCAGATGCCGGCTTTGTTGGAGCATGTGAGAATGCAAAACACGCCAAGCGAGATTAATTATCGCATTGAGCCAAACACCAAGGTAGTTAGTAAGGCGGCGATGGGCAAAGGATTCATTGCAGCAGCAGCAGTTTAAAATTTGCACATTTAAATATATATATATGTGAGCCTCATTTTGGTCTTTAATTTAGTATTTGTGCTTTACATTTGTATTAAAAACGGCTGCCATCGTATCGAACTACTTTCGCTATTGACAATCAGCTTGACCTGGTCATAAACCGATGCATAAGCATTTCCCGTAACATCCTGAATTCGCTTGATTACCTGTTGCTCCGTTATGCTTTCTAATTTCTTGGTATCTGAAAGAGATAATTTATTTTTTATGTTCAGTTAAAGTTCGTTGGACTTAACGTAACTTACCATTTAGTGGTATGAAGCCAACCACTTCGCAGAAGCCCACATTAAATGCCGTTACATCCTTGGCCACACAATAATGGGCACGTACGAAAACAAATAGCCGTACATCGCCCGTTTGGCGCACCTGTGTTATGAAAAGATTGTGGGGCAGTTGATTGTCGCACAGCCATTCGGTGAAGTGATGCACTTTGGCAATCTTCTCGCGCACCTGGTCCTCGGCTTCTCCGCTTGGGAACACAAAGCAGATGGCCTCGGTCGGTGAGTCCTCTTGCAGGCGATGAGCATAGCCGCCAGCCAGCTCCTGCAGCTCAACGCGATCGATGTACAGGTGCTGTGGCATGTGCAGCAGATGGAAATGCAAATGATTGACAGAGGCAAGGGCACCAGGACTATTGTAGCCCAAACGCATGTTCGCATCCTTTATGTTTTTCATGAAATTTATGCAGAAACTGAGCGCCGAGGGAGTGATACGTTGTACCAAATTACTTTTCACCTCGGGACAGATAAGCGTATGGTATTTGGTAAGTGGACTCTTGTTAATAATCATCTGCACCTCGGCATTGTCGTTATCCTTGTCAATGTTTAGCATAACCTCCAGTTCATTGACTTTGTTGAAATTGAATACTTTAGGCTTAAATTTCGGTTTTAGACTCTCAATGCTTTGAGGAACGCGTCGTTTCATACTACGATCCGAGTTCAACTAAAACATATAAATTATTAAAAAATATGAATAACTTCATGAAAAACTGTAACCCACCTCCACATAAAAACCATGTTTACCTGGCAACCTACGTGCCTGCCTGGAATCCGGCAACTGATAGGAAAATACACCTGGCATCTCGTGAAGCTCCTTCCAGCGCGCTTTTAACGCGTTTAAGTAATCTTGCGCCTTCGACTCTAGGGTCATGTTGTATTTAGCTTTAGATATTGTTCGAGTGCGTTTTCTTGGCTCCACAGCGCCTGCAGAAACAACGGCAAAATGCAACAGGGTTGCCACCCTGTATAAACGCCTGTTGCTTACAAATAATTTTCCCGCCGTTTCCTTCATATTTCCACATAGAATTTTCATAAAAATCCTATTTCGTTTTAGAATTTGTCTGAGCGAACGCGAAAATATAGCCATGTTTTTGGCGGAATGGAGTACTGGCCTAAAATTCAAAAAAACATGTATGTATGTTGTTTAAATTTCCATTGGCAATGTTGACAGCTCTGTTACTGACAGCTGTTTTTGTTGTTTGTTGTATTTTGCAATTGAAAATAAAAGTAAGCAGCAAAATTATGAAAAGTCATAAAAGTGTAAGAGGGTCCTGTGAACGGTTTTGTCCCGATGCCGAGGCAAAAATGTAAGCATAACATACAATTTACGTCGGCACCTTTGCTGATCCACTTTTGCTCCACAGGCGAATTCAAAAGCGATTGTTACACTACTACGAACTTAAAGATGGCCAGAAACATGTACCCGGCGTCCTGGTAAAAGAGTTCACACGCTCTGCAGCCGACGCCAAGGTGCCCAAGGCGAAGGACATGCGCACTGAGTTTTGCCTTACCAAAACTGTTGAATACCTGCTTAGAGAGTAAGCGTACCTGTAGAGCAAATCAAGCGAATTCTTTCTTTTATCAAGCATTTATTTCCCATGGCAGTATTGTACTGGACAAACGCAGACCTTATAACTTTGCATACGACTTCATATTTGGTCGCTTGCGTATGGTGCGTCGTGAGATTGTCATTCAGCAGTATGAAGCTAGACAAACCATACGGTTGCTAGAGCCGATGATCATGTTCCTGGCTTACAGTCGCTATCGCCTGTGTGCGGAGCCTATAGAGAGATTCGATCCTAAGATATGCAATCAGCACTTGCAGGAATGCTTAAATATGGTGCTTTGCTGCTACAATGAGCTGGATGAGGATCGTAAAGACGATTGAGATAAAGTCGACAATTCGTGATGCTGAACGACGCTGCTTTATTGAATCACTTTATCAAGTTTTTAACTTGGGAACTTCAGAAGCTTTGTTTCGTGGTTTAACGTTGCCAGCTGAAGTACGAAATGATGAACTTTTTAAGTTGTCGTTTGACATCTGCATGAACTATCATCAGGGAAATCTGTATAGAGTTTTAAAAAGGTTGCCTCAACTGCCACACATCATTTGCGCTGTGGCTGCCTCAAAGCTGCAGGCGATAAGAAGGTAAGCTTGAGTTTTATGTTTACAATTTTTTAATATACGTCAACATTTGTATACTGCTTTATATTTATAGACACCTGCTGCAGACCTTCTCGCATGCCTACAATAACAAACAACTAACAGTGCCGGCATCGTTTTTATTGCGTTTGATTTTAGTAGATTCTCAGGTTCTGTCAGAGCTGTGCCGGCATTATAATATAACATTGAGTGCCGATGGTAAAGCGGTGAATTTTATTAAGACTGATTTTAAATGTGACAGTGTGGCAATGAAAGCACAACTTGAGCCTTTTATTGAGGAGAAATTGTCGCAAATATATCTGCCTGAAGTGTTGCTTTTAAAAAAGTTTTAATAGATCTCAAATAACCGTAGGACAAGAGTAAATAAATCATATGCAATTGTACATACACACATACACATACAGATATTCTAATTGAGTTGAGTACTAAAAAACCGGGCGGGCAAGCAGACATCCCTGTTTAAAATATTATCGTTATCGATAATTAGAATTTGTTGTAAATAAATAAGTTTAAGTTTGCCGGCACTCTTGCTTGTATGTTCTCTAAGCCTTTCGATTTATGTAAGGCTATTTAAACAATATTAAATTAGTAAAATACGTTTACAGCCCGTAATAGGACGCTTGCCGCACACACTGGTGTACACATAAAGCGCGCGCAGGGTTGCATTTTGATGCCGTCGCTGTCAAACACTAACACCAACAAAAGTCGTACGCAAGAGAAAGTGCTTGAGCCATTTTGGAAAATACAATTCCGCCATATTTACCGGCAAAATTCAAAATATTTACATTGCTAGTAAACAATTAGCAGCACATACGCAATATTGTGCAAAAATCGTGGCCGTGTGCCATCGCAACGACATTAAAAAGCGATACATTTGGCCAGACAACGTCTGCTTACCACTACCCGCTGCTGTGCTGCTGCTGTCGTTGACGCAGCGCCCCACGCACCGATGTCAATAGGACAGCCGTAAGGGAGAGGAAACAACAAACAACGCAATTGGTCAACGCGGGGTAAGTGTCTCTGTTTATATATATTCCAAAATGGTTAGCTCTCTAATTGGCTTTTTTTTCAGACGCATATACACACCAAGCGCGCGTATATACACACACACACACATACACAATCTAGCAAACACACACACACATATATACACAGCCAAAAGCCCCAACAACGACGACTACGACGACGATGACAAGTCATCATCAAGGCGGCAACTTTCAGGCCAGAGCGCCGCCAATTGTAAAAAATCTATCGCTGGCTGCTGCCGCAGTTCCCCTCCCTCTGCCAACCCTGCCCATGTCCTCCTCATCGTCAGGGCACAATCACAATTCAAATACAACATCAATGTATTTTACGCATGTTTTGCCACCCTCGACGGCAATTGTGCAGCATCCGTACAGCGTTGAGCTGGATGGCACGGAACACATGGGCAGCGCAGCGGACAGTGAGAGTTTCCTTATCGAAGAGATCATCGATGACTATGATGATGATAACAATATTGTTGTGGATCCCGGCGAATTCTTCATATCCGGCGATGTCTACGAATACTACCCAGTGGATCGCATGGATAGGCTGGGCACATCTGTGGGCATGGCCACTGCAGATGCACTGCCTCCTCCAATAATAATGCAACAGCAGGAACACGACAGTGATGATGTCGAGGACGAGGACGACGACGACGATGGGCAACAGATGGACGGCGATGTGCGACTCTCCTCCTGCGATGAAGAGGACGAGGAGGAAGACGGCACGTCCGCCATGCAGCGAGATGTGAATGCCTTCGATATTGCCTCTGAAATGTTGACAACAATTGAGGCGACGGCAGCGAACATCAAAGAGGAGCAGCTGGATAACGATTACTATATGAAATCGACGGACGATTCCAATAGCTGTCACGTGCAGGACTTTAAGCCCTTTGGCAGACAGCCGCGCCAAAACATCATAAGCAATAACAACCACAGTAACAACAACAACAATAATAATTGCAACAGCAATGGAAGCGTGAAGCGTTGGAAACAAACAAAAGTTCCCATACGCATCACACAGGATCAATTTAATGTGACATTGTGGTCATCGCTGAACTCGGAGGACGAGGATGAGGAGGAGCTGGATCTGGATGAGCAGCAGCTAGCGACACCAGCACAAAGTGGAGTTATAGCCGCTGGTGGCAAGAGCGATATCCCAAAGCTGATCATTGATGAGCATATAATGCATCACGATGTGCTTAGCGATGGCATTGGGAACGAGTATGTCATATTGCCGGATCCGTTCAGTGCTGCGGCGGTCACCGATGTCGAGGAGGTGGTGAATGCATTTATACGCGATGCCGAGCCGGACGATGAGGAGGACGAAGAGGAGGATAGCAGGCAATCGCTAAGCGAACAGTATCAACTGGATGAGGCATATGGCAGCATAGAGCTTATTGAAAATATGCCACAGCATCCTGTCCAACTAATGGCGACGACACCAACAACACCCTCAACAACAACAGCAGCAGCAACAACAACAACACCAGCAGCAACAGTTGCCGCTGCAGCAGCAACCAAAGCGATGCCCAAACTGGTTCTGCAAAACAGCAGCACGAATGTGCGACTGAAAACGGGCAATAACCACAGCAAGGCAACCAAGCGCCAGTTGGCCAATCAGCCGCCTCCACTGGTGCCGGCCACAAGCGGCAACAACGTGCAGCAGCAGCAGCAGCGAGCAGCAGCAACAACGACGACAGCAACAGGCTCCGTTGTGGATGAGGATGAGGAGCCCAAGTTTCGCTGTACGCATCGTGGCTGCAACAAGGAGTTCCGCAATCACTCTGCCATGCGCAAGCACATGCATACGCACGGTCCGCGCGGCCATGTGTGCAATGTGTGCGGCAAGAGTTTTGTGGAGAGCTCCAAGCTGAAGCGGCATCAGTTGGTCCACACCGGCGAGAAGCCCTTCGAGTGCACCTTTGAGGGTTGCGGCAAACGTTTCTCGTTGGACTTCAATTTGCGTACGCATGTGCGCATACATACGGGCGATCGTCCCTATCACTGTCCCATCGATGGCTGCTCCAAGTGCTTTGCCCAGTCCACCAATCTCAAGTCGCACATGCTGACGCACTCCAAGCCGAAACGGAAGTGGCCGCGTACGCCGCAGGTGAGCAGTAAATCGCCGCTGGTCGCACGCTATGGCCGGCTGGAGTTTGGTGAGGATCCCACGCTCGTCTATGTGGAGCCCAATGAGGAGCTGGCGTCGGTGCTGCTGGATGGCACTTCGATACCCTCCTAACTAGCAATGCCGCTGGCCGTCATCATCTGAATCTTAATAAGCGGGAAGAGGAAGGGGAAGAAGAAGAAGCGAAGTTTCTGTCTGTACAGTTAGTTGTAGGTTTTAGTTTAGTTTTGTGTTTTAAGATTGGGAACGCCCAATAAACAACAAAGTAGCCTGCTAAGTTTTATGCTAATGCGAAATCAAAAATAAGTTTGAAGTTGAAATTGATTGGAATGCCCGGCACGATGGTCAAAACAAAAGTTTTAGAATTTAGTTTTAATACGTTTTTAGCGAAAAGTAATTTTCTTCCCTTGGCATGTAAACCACCCCCACCCCCCATCCATTGTTCCCCGTAACTCTCTTAACTGGCAACTACATATATATATAGTGATTAAAATGCTTTTAGTCATTTTAATTCTGATCTTATTGTGGATCTGTGTGGCCCACTCGAATAATTAAAGGCTGCACACACTTTTCTATACATCTTACAAATACAATTACTATTTAATACACACACATAAACATCTAATAACAATAGGCTATATTTTTGTAATGAAATTGTAACACATAGTGCATTGAAGTGCAAAAGTAAAGTATATATCTATATAAAAAAAAGCAACAAAAAACAGTAACAAACTAAGATAAAGTGCTTTAATTGCCTTGTTCTCGCAAAATATTTTTATCGTAGATTGTGGGGTCTTTTAACTTGCCCAATTTTCAAGAAACTAACAAAGATATCAAGTTCTTTTACAGTTTTCGGCCTGAAATTAAAACGAAAACTAATTGCGGCTAAAAAGAAATCGATTCTAAGAAAACACAAATATTTCTTATTTTTAGCACTTGATAGGTTTATTTTAACAGGCACAAAACTATGACCTTAATTCTACAATTACTTAAATACTGTAAAATGAGAGCTTTAGAAACGGATGAATAGAAACCACTTTAAAGGAAATATATGTAAGTATATCATATAAAAGCTATTGCAATAAGCTCAGTCACAATTACAGATAGATAGATAGATAAGCTTATGCGAGAGATAGTAACGATTTTCGTGAGTTTTTTGAACGGATTATTTTTTGACAACTAGTTGTTAATTTTCGCAGCGACAATCAAAGAAAATTAGCTAGAAGGGTTGCGTAAAGTTAAGTGACCTTAACGCTTGATCCTTGATTCTCCACTTGCAAAATGCTTGCTAGGGGCGTATATCCGAGAAGATTGCCGGTCAACGATAGCAGCACAGAATAGTTAAAATACCAGAACACACAGAACAAGACCATAAAGATGACGTCTGTGAATCGAAAGCGAGATAAGGGCTCAATAATTACCATGAATAAAGCATGACGAATGACTCGAGGCCATATCGGATTACAACTTACGTATCGTTACACGCTCCCATTTTTCCACCACATACAGCTCGGTCACCTGTCGCAATGGAGAAACGTGCGGATGATAACAATTTAGATATTTATATTCATGTGCAAATAGTAGCATCATTTCAATGGATATTAGTTTTTTTTTTTCTAAATATACTCACCATAAGGTAGCGAAACCACCAGTAATTGGCAAAATTGATAATGTTGTTCAGCATGTTGTCGAAAATCAGTCACAAACACCTCACAATCGCAGCAACAACAGCAAACAACTGTAATTGATGATAGTGCCTATTAATTGTTTAATCTTAATACTAAAGAGCTTAGTGTTAACAACGTACAGTATGCGGCGGCTGCGCAACTAGTGTTGCAAAAGCTGCTGAAAATCAATCAAAAATCGTTATCGCTATTGCAATCGAACACAGCTGTATTGATATTTAACAAAATTTGGAACCAGAATGACAGAATATATTGTAAAAGTTTTACAACGCAGACAGCTGACCCATAGTCAGTCAGATATCAAGCACTTTATCTATTTGCACAGCAAATGGCTAGAGGATGAAACAGAGTTGGAGTTATTTCTCACAACAACAAATACAAGCTATCGAGCCACATTAAAACATGATGAAATTAGATGCGCTGCTGAAGACCTTGAACAGCCTGTCAATGAATTCTTTTTGGAGTGCAAAAAAGCGCTCACTACACAAATGGGTTTGGCCGGATTTGATTACTTCCTAGATGAGCAGAAGGCCAAGTTTACACTTATTAAATGCTCGGGCTTTGAAACGTTCTATGTGGACGTGCCATTGCGCAAAATATCCAATTGCCATCAATTGCTGGATGCGGCCATTGAATGTGCACTAAATCGTCCAATCTCCGAAAGCGTTGTGCAGTTGGAGGCGGGCGCTAGTCAGCCCAATGAGCTTCTCGCGGAATATGAACAGTATCTTAGAGACATCAAGCTGGAGGAAAAGAGAATGCTTAAGAAGTTCCTTATGCTCATAAATAGCAAAAAAGAACGCATTGAAGAATTGGAGCGCAAACTGGAAAAGTGTCAAGGTAACACCACTGCGGACCCAGACAGCGATGTGGAGGTGCAGCGGCAGCCAGAGGGAAACAGGGAAGATATGGACGATGATGATATCTATGGTGGCGTTACACAGGCAATGACGCCAGGCGAGCTTGTGCAGGACTGACATTTTAAAAAGATGGAAACATTATAGCAAATAATCTTTGCAGTTATATTTTATCTGTATATTATATACTTAGTATTATACATTATATCCGTTCCGTAGAAATGCTCTAAACTCTGCAAATCCCACAAATAACAAAGTATAACTTATTATTAAATATTCCAAAGTATAACTTATTAAATATTCCAAGTATGAAGTAAAACAAAACTCTTTTAATATTTTCCATTCCTGTGATTTGTTTTTGTTTTCTTTAATAAATTAACTTTATAAGGTATGTGTGTATATGTATGTATGTATAAATAAACAACAAATAGATTTCTTTAACATAATATACAGTACAATTACAATTACAAATGTGTGTGTGTGTGTTAATTTTATCTTTATCTGCATAGCTTAAAGTTAGAGCAAAACAAGATTTGCATTTTGGAATAAGTTACAATTGTCGTTGCAGTTGTTATTTTTGGAATTTCTTATAAAAAACAGAATGATGACATTACAAAACAAGAAAAAAATAAACAAAAACCAATTGTAAACAAAAAAAAACAAATAAATAAAAGCATTTACATAAATGTTATATGTATGCTGCTTTTTATATATATGTATATGTATAATACGTTATGCATAAATATGTTGTTAGGCGTGTGTGTAACATCTGAAAGAGTAAACAATTGGCGCTCCCTCATCTCACTCAAAGAGCAAGAAGATCCTCATCAGCGCCGGGTTTCTTTGGTGTCTTTCGTAAGCTATTGTCGGCTGCCGATCCTAATCCTGTTGCGGCGGAGTTCGATGCGTTGATCGTTGGAAGATTCTCAGCGGCAGCGGCGCGTTCCTCAAGGAATTTATCAAACTCGGAGCTGGTCAGTTCCTCAATGCCATCAACGTCCTTCTGTCGGTAACAAATACAATACAAATATACATTAGTACACTAAATACTAAAGTTGTTCAAAGTACAAAAAACCAAAGCAATTTATGTAGAAATCAAACAAATTAAAAACTGCATGTGCCATTGTTGTTTTAATTTTTTTAGATGATAAAAAGCACGAGGATGTGTGTTTGTGTTTGTGTGTGTGATTTGTTGTTGTTGCTGCTTTGCTACTTACTGAGCTGCCCAGCCACGCCTCCATCTCGTCGATCTCATTCTCTTTCGTCGACTTTGTGGGCGCCATCAACAGAAGACAAAAACATAAAACGAACCAAAATGAAAATTGCCAAAAAGAAAAACAAACAAACACAAATCAAGAGTTATAGAAAAATTGTAAAGCGCCATTAGTTTACATCGGTTCTAGGCAGCTCCATTACTCACTTTACTTACCACCGGCGGATCGCCGGCTGTACGCTGTGGTGTTGCTCCAGTCGATGGTTTCGTTTGCTTATATGGCGAGACAACACTTCCAGCCGCCGCATCCACGCTAGGAATATCGCGCAGCAAGTCAGTTTTGCTGTGAAAAGGAAAAACAAGATTTTAATCGATAATGGTATTAATTAAAAAAAAGAAAATATATGCTTACTGGTTGCCATCGGTGCGCGATTGTGCCAGCATATCAAATTCATCAGCGGCGCCTGCACTAACTGCTGTGGCTCCGGCACCAGGTGCAGCTACAACAACACCGCCACTGGCGCCCAGTTGCAATTGTCCGAAGCTCTGTGGCAGCTGTTCCTCGCTGCTCTCAATCAAATCAATTAGCAGCTGATCACTTTGTGGCGTATGGCTGACCGCAGTTGCAGTTGCACTTGGTGGTGGCATGGCTACTGCTCCTGCGCCAGTTCCAGTTGACGCTGTCGTCACGCCCGGCACACCCATGGCAGCGCCGAGGACAGCAGATGGTGAAGTAACTGTTGCTGCAGCTATGTTGCCTTGGGAGCGATTCTTTTCGTAGCGCTGATGACGCAAGAACAGATTGTTGAGCTCATCGTTGATGCGCAGAAAGTCAGCAGTGAGCTCATCATCCTGAACGCGTCCGATGAGATCGACAATGCGGGACTGCATCTCCTTGCAGGTGGCGGTTAGCTCATTGAGCAGGGCGTAGTCATCGGGCTGCTCCTGGCCCGGCTTCATAACGCTCAGCATCTCGGCCAGAATGGCCATGTTATTGCTGACGATTTCCAGTTCGGAGCGCAGTTTGGCCACCTGCTCGGCCGTTAAATGCAGTGTTCCAGTCGCCGGAGCAGCTGCGGCGGCCGCTGCTGCCGCATGCTGTGGCGACATTGTGTGCTGTGCGGCCATGAGCTGTGGATGCGGCAAGGATACCTCCGGAACACTCTGTAAAATGCACACAAGCTATCAAAACCGGATGCCAAATTTGTTGTTGCCAGATTGAACTTACTCGCTGTGGCGTGTATATGGGCGCCATGGCATCCAGATCGGTGGGCGGAAACTCAATGCCCTTGTTCTTAAGCTCCATGTACATTTGCGTGACGCCATTGAGATCGGGCTGATTCTTGAATGCATCAGCCCAGATCTGTATGAGACTGAGCACCTTTTCCTGCATTATGGCGGGCGGATCATTCTTCGGCCCAATCAGCTTGACCAGATCATTGATGAAGTCCTTCTGTGCTACGAGAACATGAAACGGCTTTCCACAGTTTTTGACGCACGTTTCCAAAACAGTTAGCGTATACATGATCACCTGATTGTTCTTGCCGGCATTTTGTGATAGGCGTTTACGGATTGCACGCATCGCATCACGTGCCGTGTCCGAGGATTCGTTGATCATGTCGCAGATTTCCATATTAGCTGCCCAGTTTTCCGACGCCAAGCCCGCATCTGTGGCGGCCTCTATAAAAAAAAAAAAATATAAAATATTTAAGTTATGCTATTGCCAAAAAAAAAATACATACATATATAAATAAACAATAAAAAAAAACAGCAACAAATTGTTTAAATATTTAATTTGCTTATTAGCAGTCAGGTGAATGTATTTTTTGTTTGTTTTGCTTTTGCGTCGTCATTTTTTTCTCTACTAAAGAAAATCAACAAAAACAAAATCATGCGACAGCAATAAATTGTATAGTAAATTCGTTAAACTCTTAAGTGCTCCAAAAAATACAGCAACAACTTTTGCATATAAACGTATCATGATATTTTAACAGTGTAAACGGATCATTGCGTAGGCGAGAGAGTGAAAGAGACAGCTAATACTCTTTGAGCTTTTGGATTATTGTTATTGAGTGCAACGCACTCAAGCCTAAATAAAACGCAGTAAGCAAAAACAAACATAATTTGCAATTGCAAAACCAGTTATAAATTTTCAACAAAAGCAAACAAATCAAGAAACGCAAAATAAAAGGTAAGAAAAAAAATATGAAGCAACAAATTAGTGAAGCATTGAAAATGAGCACTAATGCACACAAACGTAGACAAGCTTAGACGTGAATACATAAAGAGTAAGTGACTACAGAAATTGGACAGAAAGCAGAACCGAATAAATTAACACATTTATGTAACTCACAATAAAGGCAAACGAAAAAAAAAAGTCGGATGACTAATTACGTGCAGCAGCAAAATTTGAGGTGGTCAAGGAGCTGGGTGACGTGGTGCGTGTGCCAAAGATTATTACTGCTTTTTTATGATAGTCATTTTATCGCTAGTCATTGTTGTTATTGTTTGTATGTGGGTGACGACAAACGATGAGCAATAACATAGTGCATACATACATATGTACATATAAGCAGTTTAATATTCAATTTTAGTATACTCTGTCCCTTGGGCAACTTGAAAGGAAAAATTAAACTCTTGCACATTTTGATTAGAGTCAATGACCCACAAACAGTTACAAATGCTTTTATAATATGAACAGTTAAGCAGTGTATTGCGCAGTCGGCTGCCTCAAACTGTAGCAAATTCACATGTTTTCTTTCTATCTCTCTATTTTTGTATGTGTCACAATCATCAATAGAGCGCGCCTTTCATCGCAGCTACAACTCTATGTCAACACACACACACACACTTAGCTGTAATCTTATCAATACGCTAGGAAACTTAAACTAAGATTCAATACTTAGCCCAAGAGGTGGTGGCATTAAGGGGTGGACTAGCGTGATAGCGGTTTTTTTTGCCATAGCGATCAAATGGCAACAACAAATCTGGCCTTTGTGGTGGAAATAGTGCCTGTGTGTGTGATACTACGTGTAACTAGGTGTGTATGTGTGACATACAATAAGAAAATGACAACCGCCCCAAAGAAAGTTGGGAAAATTCAATTTTCCATTGCTCACTTTGCATTGAGTTTCCACCTCGATCGTGTTCCATTTCAATCACAATGCAACTACGCAAATATCCAACAACACACATTTGTACTCACATTCGCACAAACATATGCAAGTTTGAAAAGTGATACAATTTAATAATGTATTTAACACCCACACGCAAATACACATTTACACGCCCGCTAAATGGGTATTTACTCACCAATGCGCTGTCCAATGGGTGTCGAGAAAACATTGCCCAGAGCGCCCACATTGAAGAATGAAGCCATTTTGGTGCACTTAGTTTGATTTTATTTGTGTTTATTTTATTTATTTCATCCACTAATAACGAGCGCAAATGTTTATGCGTTTACATCTGCTGCACTTGTCTTACGGTGTGGCCGCGTTTAACAAAGCCAAAAATACCATTCCATTCAGATGGTCGGCAGCCAACTTCATGTGAGTCGAAAATTGCGCACAGCCAGGCCCATGTAAGTGTGAATTGCTCGCAGCCAACTTAATGTTGAACTGTCCACTGTTGGGCAAAAGTGGGCAGGCTCGTTTAGCGAAAAGTGATGCAAAAGGGAATTGGCAGTCGGAAGAAACACGAGGGAAGGAATTGTCATTATTTTTGTGAATCAAAAAAATCTGCTCGAGAAATATGTAAACGAGAACGATAAATTCGTAATGTATTATTATCGAATAAACTACGACGGCCGTGTTCGTATTTCCAAACCACAAAATTGAACCGCTAAATAAAACCGTATCGCGGACCAAACACCATAAAGCGAAAAAAGCGTGTGCAAGTGTTAGTGTGCGTGCGTCGGTTGGCTGGTGTGTTGGCCGAAAGCAGTAAAACTGAAAGGTGAAAAAAGAGAACAATACGCTATAGTAGTTGCATCAACATTCGCGCGGGCAACGAACCGACGGAGACAGGACCTACAAAAAAAAAAAAAATCGTCAAATCAACCGGGCGGAGGATCTGGAAAATTGCGCAAATGCAAGACAACAGCGAGCTGTACAACGTGCGCGCGTGTGTGTGTCTATGAGTTTTGGTGTATGTGTCCCCGCCTACGCCACAAAATTATCCACAACAACAAGAAGGAGGGCATCGAATGATTTAATTTACCCCCACCGCCCCTGCCCGGCAACTGTTATAATTTAACTCGCCTCCTTCCTTCCCCCCCTGTCTTTCTCAACATCCGATAACATTAGTTGGATGAAAGAGGCGACATAAAATCCTTCAAAATTCCACCACAAACGCCCACCACTGCGAGCGCCATGCCCGTCTCGTTGGCTGTGTGCGAAACGGCAAATGTTGTCAATGCTGCACTCCGGGAATCCCTTGGCGGTTGCATTGCTGCTTCATCGTCGGGCCGTTCTGGGTTGGCAACGGATGAGGCGAAAACCGGCGAGGGATCATCTTCGGATAGTTTACAGAGTCAAATTGTTGCAAATGCCAAACGTGTCTTGTTAGCCAAAATCGATTATGAGGAGGTGGATAATTACAATGAGTCGGTGTTGGCAAAATTGAAATCAAAATATATTGTTATAAAGCCAGATAGTAATGGGGCCTCAAACTGTAATTATGGCAGTAACAAAACAAATTTTAAATTTGGAGCCGGAAATGGACATGGTAAGTTATCATTTTTATCGGTATACCGAAATCGTCATCCTTTGTTTTTTTTTACTGTTATGTTTTGCACTTCTGTTTACATTTTTGTTTCGATTCATTTGAAGCAAAATCACGTGTAAATCCAGCACACGCATTTTTTCTTCATACCCTGTCTGGGTATGCTGCACAATTTATAGGCAGCGGCGTCGACGTACCGCCTGTGCGTTTGTGTGTGTGTGTGCGCTTGGGTGGTGTACGTGGTGGTCTCATATAAACAGAATGAAAAGGAAAAGCATAGCAAGCAAAATAGTACATGATCGTAAAGAGTGAGTTGAGCAGGCAGCGAACGTTGACGTTGACGTCGACGTCGACTGGTGCAGCCGCAGCGAGCTCACTACACATTTTTACTACTGTCTACTTTTGAATCAAGGCGCACAGAAATGGCAAAAAAACGTGCCGACGTCGCAAACATTTTACACGCGGCCGACATCTCTGTCACACTCAATAATCGTTTCTCGCTCGCACTAACAAGGCCGAAGTTGCCGCTGAAAATTTTATTTGGTAACCGCATTGCGCTACTCAATTCTTGTTCTTTTATTTTATCTTCTTAATTTTTGTGCGAATGTTGCGTCGCAATTTTAGCTATGTATGTGTTGTGAATGGGCACAGAAAAAATATCAGTGGCTATGTGTGTGATTTTGTAGTGACACATACGCATACGCATACGCATATCGAGTCATTTGCCTTCGCCTCGTGCACAAAAGCAGGAAATAAAACAAAGGAGAGGCAATGCAAAGAAATGGTCAAAGACTTCTCTGGTCTGGTAATGTTGTTTTGCCACCAGCAACAATGACAAAACGCCTACAACAACAACGGCAACAGCCAACACTGTTAGTCCGCGCCAAAGTTGTGCCATTTGTACAGCGGGCCATCAAAAATTCAGTTGGCAACACTCAACGTAAGCGAAGCACTTGCAATTTGCATGCGCTAAAAAGAGACGACGATAGATATTTGCGCGGTGTACGCTGGTCGTACTTTTTTTTCTTTTCTTTTCTTTCTTACCCCCAACGAGTACTCAGTGAAACGCTCGCTGTTATCAACATAACACACACAAAGACAGGTGACTGACTACACACATTCACATACATACCTTTGTACGTTGTGTGTTGTTCGCTGCCGTGTCAGTGTTTTGTTGGTCATATTCAGATTTAATTTTAGTATCCAAGTCAATTCCTTTCAAATGTATTACAATGACTGTGATAATTGCGGACAGCAGCTACGCACTGTGGCTCCTCTATAAATTGTTGTTGCTGCCCTGCCTAGTGCCGTTGGCGCGTCTATTTCGACATGTGCTATTTAAGCTAATGCCCAGGCGCAAATTTGCTGTTTCATTCGCAGACAATAATAGTGTGAACGGGAACGGGAACGTGAACGTGAACGGCAATGGGAACGTGAATGTGAATGGCGGAACATCTGTGAATGGCAATCGTAAACAGACAGTGGATCAGCCCAATCCCAATGAACTGCCCAAACCGAAACGTGTACTGTACCAGCGTGAGAACATTCGCATTGGCTGGAAGCAATCGGAGCGCAAATGGCAAGTGGGCACTGGAATGCTCAATGTGGGCAACACTTGTTACCTTAACTCCACGCTGCAGGCGCTCTTTCACATACCCGCGCTTGCAAACTGGCTTGTCTCGGAGTCGGCGCACATAGAGAACTGCAATATCACAGAGTCGTGCGGCGGCAGTGGTTGCATCATCTGCGCCATGGCCAAAACCCTGCAATCTACACAATCCAATCAGTCGGCTGTCCGGCCCTTTCTCATCTACTCCAAGCTGAGGCAAATCTGCAAGCATATGGTCGTCGGGCGACAGGAGGATGCGCATGAGTTCCTGCGCTTCCTGGTCGAGGCCATGGAGAAAGCGTATCTGATGCGCTTTCGCAACTACAAGGAACTCGACCAGCTGGTGAAGGAGACGACACCATTGGGTCAAATCTTTGGCGGCTATCTGCGCAGCGAGGTGCGCTGCCTCAGCTGCAATCATGTCTCGATTACGTTTCAACATTTCCAAGATATGTTGCTGGACATACGCAAGGCGGACACCCTGGAAGAGGCTTTTGATGGTTACTTTTCGCGCGAGCGTCTCGAAGACATGGGCTACAAGTGCGAAGGCTGCAAGAAGAAGGTGAGTTGTGGCTTTGAGCAAAATGGGTCAAGATGTAATGTGGCAATTAAAATACTGATTAAATAGTATGTACAAATAATGTCATCTTTGAATTTACTCACTGGCATTTATATTTCTTATAGGTGTCGGCAACAAAACAGTTTAGCTTGGAGCGTGCGCCAATTACGCTCTGCATACAGCTGAAGCGCTTCTCTATGATGGGCAACAAGTTGACGAAACAGATTAGCTTCAAGCCACGCATCGACCTCAGCCGCTTTGCAGCACGCAGCCCGACTGCAGCGGCGCAGCCTTTAAGCTATCGCCTCGTATCGATGGTCACACATTTGGGCGTCTCCCAGCATTGCGGCCACTACACGGCCATCGGTCTGACCGAGACGGGCAGCTACTACAACTTCGATGACAGCAGTGTGCGGCCCATTGCCATGCAGAGCGTTTGCAACACGAACGCATACATTATGTTCTACGAGCTGGATGTGGCTGGCAGCTTCAATGGCAGCAGCCCCGTGCCACAAAAGATAAATGGCATGCGCTTGAACAATAGTCCTGTTGCTGCTGCTGCTGCGGCGGCGGCGACGGCAACGTCCACGTCTGCTTCAGCTATCTCTCCACGTTTCATTGGGCCACAGCTACCGAATGGCTATGCCAATAGCAATGGGCATCCGCTTGGCGGTGCCGTGAAGACGCCCATCCAGTTCAAGAGCTCGCTACAGAAGCAGCTGCAGCAGGCACAGCATCAGCAAAATGGCCATGTCAACGGAGCTGGTAAAGCTCTGGGTGCTAACAAAAGTTCCTGCAACAACAACAACAACACTAACCAACACCAGCCACAACAACCAATACTGCCAATATCATCCGACGATGATGAGGAGGAGGAGGAGGAGAGCGATGATGATAATGTTAAAGCCAATAAAGCGCCTCAGCTACCAAGCATGCCAAAAATGTTTGAGGACAGCGAGAGTGTGGCGCAAACTGCCAAGTTGAAACCAAAGACGCCTCTCAAAAGCCTGGTGCCCTACGAATCCGCCTCCGAGGAGGAGGAACAGCAACAGCAGCAGCAACCACAAGCAGCAGCAAATTCACGCAAGCGTCGCAGTGGCGCAAGTGGATCAAGTAGCGATTCAGATGAGGATGAAGAGGCACCGCCACCGCCGCCGCCACTTGTACTGCGCAATGGACACGCCAAGACGAATGGTAATCTGCTCAAATCCGCCTCAAATACCTTGTCGGCGAATGTTAACAGTAGCAAACAAAAGACTGATGCCATAGACGAGATATTCAAAAGTCTAAACAACTACAAAAACCAACACAGAAACAATGACGACGATGAGGACAACGATGATGAAGATGTTGACGGTGACGCTGAAGAGAAGAAGGACACCAAGTCGTCCGGTTGCTCCACATCGCTGTCCAACGGCTGGCAGTCACAAAATGGCAAGGCGCCACCATCGCCAAAAACGCCGCCCTCGCCAGCAGTTATCAAAACGAAGACTGGCATCTGGCAGATCACGCGCGATGAGGATGCCGATGATGACGATGTGGAGGTGGCAGCAGCGGCAACGCCGAAAAATCACAAGAATCCCTTTGCCAGCAGCAAAGTAACTGATGCAAATACAGCGGCTGGCGCCAAGCGACAGAAGCTATTTAATGGCAGCGCCAAATCGTCATCGCAGCAGACGCCGCGCATTGGCAATGGCTATCAGAGTGAAGCGGTGTCCAATGGCAGTGCCGTTAGTGAGCTGCTCAAGCAAAACCATCGTGGTTACGGCAGCTCCGTACTCAGCTGGAATGGCAAGCCGTCCGAGATGGACAAGGAGGTAAGTGGCTTGAAAAGCACCTCTCTATCTCTATCAGCACGCAATTACAAAGAAGAGCACCAAGTAGACGTTATTTAAGAAATCTCTGGGTACTTTGGCTTTCTGTTATCACTCACTTTCCTTTCTCAATAGTTATTCACTGCATGGAATGATGAAGTGGTATTTTTGTTTTTTTTTTCGTTTAATTGTTTTGTAACTTTTTTGCATTTGTTTTCACATTATGTTTCCCCGTGTTTATATAGACTTATGATTTGGTTTGTGCGAAACGGATAGCTGGTTACGGCGCTGCGGATGAACAAAGCGATGTTAACAGTCTCAATAACATTAACAGCAGCGATAACAGTAACAGCAGTACTACGGCTCTACGCGATGTGTTGCTGTAGCCTCTGTTACAATTAAAATGGCATTTCCTAATATGCATATTTACTCAATTTGCCTCTAACTGTGATTGTGCGTTGAAGTCTTCAATGCGCCCAACTCTCTGTTTAACGAACGACATCGAAACCCTAGCGCCCAATAGGTAAAATCAGCTGTTGTCTAGTACTTTCTTTTCAAAATCAATGAAGCTTATGATTTGACTACCAGTATGATTGTTATTGTCATCATTATCATAAATTGCACCGTGCCCGTTACCGTTTTGCCAAATTATTTGTTAGACTCGAGAGCTGGAATACTCGTTAGTTGTATGTAGAAAACCATCGTGATGTTGGATGTCCAGCTCTTAGAATTTTCGTAAATCGCATGCAAATTTTGCTCGTTTAATTCATCTGCATAAGCTTCATTACCACCACTCAGAGCTTTAACAGACCTCCACGAACTAAAACACACTAACTTATTGTCGTTTCTTTTGCTTTATTCACTTTTATATAGCTGCTGGCTGAGGCGCGTGAGCAGCGCAAGCGGGATGATGATGATGAGGAGGAAAACGAAATGGATCGTGGACGTCAGCGCAAGATTAAACCGGCATCGGCGGCTAAATGCAATAACAGTGCACCCGGCTACAATCCATTCCAGGAATACGAGAGCCAAAAGCGCTGGCACAACAACAAGTCCGGCGGCAGCTATTCCCGCTTCTATCATCATCCGAATTATCGCTCCAACTTTCAGCAGCGCAATAAGTTCAAACATAATCGCTTTGGTGGCGGCAGTGGCGCCAAATTTCAGCAACAGCGTGCCTTGCAACGCCATCTGGCGTCCGGTGGCGGTTTCACACGTCGCCAACATCAGTCGTCGGGCCAACAACAGCAGCAACAACAATCCTAACTGGATGTTCAGGACTGCATTGCCAGCTCCTCCTTGACTAAGAGACTCGTTGTATTTGTTGTTGTTGGCCGACAAATGATAAACGGGTTCGCTCGGATTTTACATGAGTTTTGTAAACATTTTTTAACTGCTGATGAATACATTAGAAATAGGACATGTAAGCTATAAGCTAGAGCAAATCAGTTGCGACCACTCCTTTTTTCCCACCCGACCCTCGGACACCAACGAAACGCACCAACTTCCCTCCTCCCTTCCCCTCCCCCCCACACACATTTTAAGTTTTAAGTTAGAAGCGTATTGCATTTTATTTATTGTGTCTACTAATATGAAAATGAGACAAATTTTATTACACTGATGATTTAAATGGCTGCACACATTTTCTAAAAATGTTGCTGCCCAAAAACGAAAGAAAATACAACCCTACTTAGAAAGAAACCAAATTATCAGAAAAAAGAAACAAATCCCTTATTGAAAAAAAACAACTTTATGTATACATAAAAATAAAGAATGCAAATTCAACTAAAGAGAAACAATAGTTTTAAGGAATCAAAACTAACAAGAAAAGATGTGTACATATTATATATAAAAATATGAGAGAGTAGTTTATATCTCGTTTTAAGTTAAATGGCAAACAAAACGAAAATTAATTTGACGCCTGTTTTATTTATAGCATTACTAAGCTGCAGCTGCGGCGCTTATCGATTTCTAGTGTTAATATAACCCAAATAATAAAACATGTTGGATATATACATAACACATAACATAACTATATATATACATATACATATATTATGGATTATGAACAAAACCAATTTGATGTGCAAGAAAACGGCCGGCGCCGGCGAATTAGCAAATTTATATATATACCGTTTATTTCCGATCAACTAGTGTAATAGTAAATAAACCGTGCAAGAAAAAAACTAATTAAAGTATGTATACAATTAATATGCTACATTAAATGTTGGTTATGAATTGTTGGCAACCGCTAATCGCCGCCGCCTCCGCTACGCTTGCGTCGCTCCTTCTTGGGCATTAGGCGGCCCTTGCGATAGCGCGCCTGTCCAGTCTGTGGCGTCACGTGCTTTAGCTTCTTGCGCTGATGTTTGGGCACACTCTTGAGAGCGTTGTGACGATCGCGCATCGACTTCTTTATGTTATTTCTGTTGTCCATGCGCTCCTTCATTTTGAACAGTTTGCTCTTTTTCATTTTCTTGAGCGTTTTCGTTTTCATCAGTTTATCCAGTTCCTTTTTGCTTTTGATATCTGCATCTGTGGCAGACGACTGGTTTCCCTGGGATCCACTTGCCTCATTATCTGCGTCCGGTTTGCGTTTGCGTTTTTTGTTCACATCGAAATCCATGCCAGGTATGCAATTTGTTTTATTCTCGTCCTCCTCGCTGTCAACCTCTGGCTGCTCCTCCTCGTCGCTCTCTTGGGCTACGTTGGCCCCGAGCATGTTGCGCTGCGCAGCCAAATCATTGGTAGTTAGCTCTACGATCTTAACTTGGACTTCATCATCTTCGTAGGCATCTTGTTGCTGTCCCTCTACCTTGTCTTCTTCGGTTAGTTCGCGAAGTGGCTCAAAGCTTTTCTTCATATGCTTGAAGCTTTCTTTTACTTCCTGCCGTATGCGTACTCGTTCCTCTTTGAGATTGCGAGCCAACTCGGCTTTGGCTCGTGTGCGGCGCTCATTCTTTCGTTTTTGAAAGCCAGTCAAAAATTCTCTGTAATAGTGCGAAAATTTGTGAATTCCGCAAAATCATGTGCATTAAAGTAACTTACTTTCGTTTTTCTGGATCGAACACAACCTCTACTTTTGTTTTCTTACGTGCCATTTTAATTTGTAAATTCCTAAAAACCTCGTTGTTTATGTTTCAGCAAGACACATGTTTGTAAGTAAACGCAATGTTAGGCTCCTTTTAATAAAATGTTAACGCAGAAAGAGTCTAAATATCGTCTGTTAAATAATTGTTCAGGTGCTGTTTATGTTAACGCAATGTAATTTTTAAAGTTCAAAAAGTTGGAAATTTTGAGTATTTATTGTCTTTATTCTGAAGTCGAACAACCTCGTTCAATTCCAGTGGAATTTTTTTTATTGCAATTAAATTGGATAAATTTACGATATATATATTTATATATATATATAGATTTTTTTTTTTTTTTTTTTTTTAATAATTTGCGGCTTTTTCAAATCGCATTTCGTATATATATCACATGCTTATATGTATTATCTTTTACAATTCGGATTACTTTATAAAAACAAAGTTCTTTTAACAACAAGTTTCTTCTAAAGAAGCGTTAACATTACACGATCGTTGGGCCTAAATCTATGGATATACACATAATTGTGAAGCTACAACTACACTCTAAATATTTAACGATATATATATTTTTGCCATATGTATGGTTTCTTTAACTGATATAGTATACTATATTCGAATGTATATTGTTTGTATCAATAAATTCCTTGCGTTGCATATTTATCTTACTCCTCATCGCTGTCCAACATAAACAATTTTTTACGCCGAAACGATGACGTATCCATTACTTTGGGTGCGGACACATTCCCACGCGAGAAGGTGGCATCTACGGCCAATGTGTTAGTGTTATCCGCTTGTGATTTACGTGCCGAGAAAGAGCTGCTAGTGGAAAATAAAAATAAGATTACATTGTCAAAATGTCCAACTGCAGCTAGTACTTGCCCTCTTTGTCGACTAGAGTTATTGTGATTGTGATTAAGTGGCGTCGAGTTAACCAAATTCTCTCGTCCACATGCTGTTGGTGTGCACTGCTGCGACAGCTCCAAGGTATCCATGGCCGATAGAAAATCAGAGACATAGCATTCGCGATTCCCTATTGGCGTTGAGCCTACCAAATGAAATTCCAATCGTGGCATATTAGCGATGCTTGCGGATGGCGATGATGGCGGCCCTGCATCATTATTTTCATTGTACGCTCGGGACTCAGAGGCCGTCACGGGTTTATACAAATGCAAGATCTCCAATATGTAAAAAAGGCAACGGTACGCTGCCGTTTTAAGATTGCACATTTTATTCCAAGCAGCGCGACGAGAGCGACGAAAGCACTTCGACTAGAAAAGTGATGTTTAAAGTGATACATAAAGGTTTAAGTTCCTTTGCAAAGACTGGCTTACCAGCAGCTTTAATAAGACCATGGAGTTCTCTGACTTTTGCAGTCTAGCGAGCATTGGATGCTTTAGAAGCTGATTTGCGGTGGGACGCTTGCGCGGATCTGGGGACATCATGCGCCTGATAACCTGTTGCAACTCCACAGAAATTGCTACAAGTGCATACTAATTAAACAAGTTGTTCACCAATAATAATCAATCATTTTGCTTACTGTTTATAAACTCTTCAGGTAGCTTGCCTTGTCGCAGCTCATGCCAGAGCGGGCCATTCGATGGCAAGTCCATGTAGCAGGCCAGCTCGAGCATTGCAATGCCCAAGCTAAAGATGTCAGCCGCCTTTGAGAATTGACCCTGGAGTATTTCGGGTGCCATGTAACGTGAATCGCCCTCAGTGGCATGATGGTTGTTCGCCTTATCTACATCGATGACCAGCCCGAAGTCCGCCAGCTTGCATGTGTCGTCGTCGTCGATGAGTACGTTATCTAGCTTTATATCCAAATGTATGAGATTACGATCGTGCAGCGACTTTAAGCCGCGCAGCAAATCCAACAAAATGTTCCAAATCCGCTCCTCGGGAATGTGTCGGCAACGGTACAAATACTGCTCTAGACTCTCGCGGCACAGTTCCATTTGCATGAACAAGCGGTCATACTGCTCCCAGGCACGTATGAAGCGAATGCAGTTCTCGTGACCGGAAAACTCCTCGTAGCGACGCACCTCCTCCAATCTCTCTGCCCTATACTGTTCGCCGCGAAACAATTGCTTGGAGATTTTTACCGCATACAGCCGGCTGTCGGAGCGATCTCGCACCTGAAACACCTCACCAAACGAGCCCTCGCCCAGTTTGGCCAAACGCTCGAAACACTGCTCAAAGTGACTCTCATTGCAGGACATGGACGTAGAGGAAGCGCCGGTATTTGGTGACGCTGGCAACAAACCGGCGTCTGGGCACTCGGCCAGGCTACGAAACGAGATCGCGTGCGCTATCTGGGAGTTGTTCACACTGCATGATCCTGGTGACCGGCTGCGATTCAAATTGTTGTTTTCGACGGCAATGAAACGCGATTTGTGTTTGGGCGGTCGAAATCGGTTGCTGTCAAAATGTCCATTGAACTGCGGAAGAACAAAGAAGATTTTGTTCAAAATCGGTTTGTTGTCAATGTGATTTGGGCGTGTATAACTGTGTTGTTGTTTACATACCTGTTTGTGTCGATGCTTATCATCGTTCATCTCCGGCAGCGGTAATTGTTGTTTTGGCCATGTTGCTCTGATTTAATTGATAATTTTTCTTTAAATATAGTTGAGCTATTCGGGAACTAGCATTGTGAACAGGTTCGGTTGCATGGGGGACGCAAGTTCAGTTGATACGTTTTAAATCGTTATTTTACGATTATAAGGTTTGTAATAATCTGTATCAATCCATGCGTTAACAAATTGTATTTTTAAACATGAAATGTTGATATGAATATGCACTGTTTTTGTTAATACGCAAAACATTTAACTATTACAATTGGAAATCATAAAAAGCCCTGCCACACAATCAGCACTGCCAACTTGATCCATAGTGGAGGCGGGTCGATAAACGGCAGTCGTATTTCGTTTGTAATATCGTTTCATATAGTCAAAAAAAAAAACAACGCGTAGTTATAGTCTTAAAAACAAATGCAGTAAGATGCTTGGCAGAAGCATTGATAGGTAAATATTCGCGACCTATACAAACAGGTAAAAGCAGCAAGAGATCGCTTCAAACAAATCGCAAATGCAACAAAGTTATGCAATTTTCGATGCGGTTTCGATTTGTGTATAAGTATTTACTTTTGATGCATACATATGTATGTACATATGCATATTTGCTTGCAAGTGTGGCCGCATGCAAAGTAAAAAAATACCGATTGTACACAAACGAAAGCTAGTGAACTTAAATATTTGAATATTCTTTGTTGAGATGTCAGCTGTGCGGAAAAATTTAAGAGGAACTTGTAATTAAATATTTTAAATAAACATGTATGCTTCTTATGCAGTGCAGGCAAGCAGCCAACATTTCATGTCATACGTGAGGTTTATGACAGTTCAAATGCGCACGAACGCTTTGAAGCGGAGCTGGACAAAGCACTCGAGGCCAAGGTAGACTTTATAATAGTTGAGCCTCCCCGCTTGGGCGATGAAACAGGTGATAAAAACTCGATTTTTCATTATGATAATGTTTTAACATCATTTTTTGCTAGGTCGCTGGATATGGGTGGGAAACTGCCTACACAAAACAGCAGTGGCCACTGGAGTTACGTCACTGATCTCCAGTTTGCTCTGGTATGACCGTCCAGTAATTGCTGCTCCCATCTGTGCAATGTCGCTATTTTGCTCAGGATTGTACGCAGTATCATGGAACTATGATCCCTGTTGCCAGTATCAGGTGAGCCAAAGTAGATACTTTATAGTTTTAATTCAGAAAAATTAATCTGTATCTGATATTTTAGGTGGTGGAAAATAATGAGGAAGCATTAAACAAGCTGCCGCTGACAGATGTATCCTCGCCTGTGATCTTGGGTTTTACGCCCAATACCCAAGCCAAATACTTGCATCGTGGCATTACGTTTCTGTCGGCAGCGTTGTGCGCATGGCAGATATGGCGCTCCTATAAGTAAAAGACGCAACAGTCGGCAGTAAAACATCGCGTAATCTTGAACTTGACTCAAGTATTTGGTATATAAGTTTAGTTAAGCGCCATTGCGTATGCATTTCTTTTAGAATTTCGAGAGTTTTTTGTTTTGCCTTAGTTAAATTTTAAAGTGGTTCCAAGTCCAAAATGTCTTATAAATGTGGTTGTTTGCTTGTGCTTACATTATTTAGAATGACATTATTATGCTTTAGTATTTAATGCAGAGAGAAGTTTTTAAGTTAAACGTGTTTTAGTCAACGTTCAAGAGACGGCACTGTTTAAATAATTAAGCAAAATAACTTTGTGTGTATAAAGAATAGTGATTGTTAATAGTATAGAAATTAAAAGCAGTGCAAGGAAGTTAATCCAGTCTTAATCGCATTTGTTATTAATCAATATCTGTGACCACTGTTGCTGTCGATGATGAAAGCAGTTGCCGCAGTCAGCTCATGTAATCTACAACTACACACAAAGAATCTGTGCATCATATGTATTTATGTATAAACAGAACAGCTGTAATGAGACGTCATGCGGGCTGCGACAGCAGTCTGAGCCTCAGTCGGCTGTTTGAATTCAATCGCAGCTGCTAAGCTCGCCGCAGCATTGTGCAATGCAAATCGTTAAGCCGCGTGAATCTATCGCAATCAAGTGACGGGAATCCAGTGCAAACCAGCGCTAAGCTGGAAATATTAAGGCCGCTGCTGTTGTTGATGTTATTGTCGTGATTTAGGCCATGGAAGTTGCTCAGAATGTTGGTAGGTGATAGCCAAAATGTTTATAGATGCTGAAAATCTCTTTGAAATATACGTACAGTCTGCAAATTGCGCAGCTGGACCTAACTTAGCTTATCGCACTGAGCGTTTTTTTTTATCATAAGTAGTACAAATACAATATGTGTGTTATTTGTTTAAATATTTTGCCAACGATAGCGCATGCGAGTGTTGGAGGCGACCTCACAACATCCACATGCCCCAGCACCGAGATTTTAATAGAGCCCAATGAACGAACTCCACTTCTAACCTCGGGATCAGCTCAGGCAGCATCTTTGCCAGCAATCTACACAAAAGAATGCCTAAATTGGCGCACCATTGGGCTGCTCTTGATGTTCATCATCAGCATAGTGCTGGCCACATATTTACTCTGGAGACAATGTAAGTAATGCTGGAGAGAATTCATATGTACTTATGTCTGTTAATTGAATCAATTTGTTTTGTGTAAAGTAAATAAATATAAACTTGTGTATGGTGGGCCCATAAATGGTTTTTGTAATGTGGGAGAATAACGACGTCATAGATCTGCGTTTGTTGTTTAAAGCCTTTAATGGTGTTTTAGGGTTAGCTATTTATAGTTTGTTGATGTTGTAAATACGTGCGGTAAGTTGTTTATTTAAAATTCTGTGTGTTTTTGGGGTGTGCTTAGCTTAAGCTTCTGATTTACAGCATTAATACTGGAAACAATTTGGGGTTTTCGAAGATGTAAGGCTGGATTTAGATATAGCTGGATATTTGTTAGTTTTACTCTTGTTTCATATTTTGTTATTATTGCATTGTTTATTTTTTTTGTACTTGAAGCATACAGTTTGCCTGATAATGGTTATAAGCTAAGTCTCATGCGGCATGACTTATGGAGTGGGGCACAATTACATGACCAGGCATTGTTGGAGAGGGGGAAAGTTGTCAATGTTTTCATAACACACACAGCCAGCGAGGAGTGCAGCGACAACTGTGCGGATCTGCTCCACAACTTGCAGGTGAGTCAGAGTCCTGAGTCATTTTTTAAAGCATATTGTTTATCCAATTGATAATTTAAAGCGCAAATATTTGGGGGAGCTACCATTTAATTTTCTCATGGCCGGCGACTGTGAGATATACGAGGCGCGGGGCTGGCAGTATGTGAGCAGCTATGGAATGCTGCCTCAGGTCAGTTCCCTGGTGCTTGCCTTTGTGGGAGATTACAATGCAAAGACACCCAGCATCTGTCAGCTGCAGATGGCAAGATCAGTTCTCTGGGAATCGCAGAGGAGAATGAAACTGCAGCCGAACTATGAACTCTTTGTGGTACGCAATGTGAGTCGCAGTGAACGAGATGCGGATGCACTGCATCAGCAGTTGAAACACTGGCTTCACTACGCAGGCCAGTGGCAAGTGAAGTGACACATAAATGGTTCCTTTGTGTTTTTTGTTTGGTTTTTATTGTACTCCACATAAAAAATAGTTTACAAAAGAAGCGCAGGATTATTAAAGCGGGGTGCCACCAGAAAAGCGAAGCGTGTGTCCTGCCAAAGCGTAGCGCTGCATGTGTGCCATTTAACAGTTAAGGATAATGCCTACTATACTATAACTTAACGACTATCTGTCTGATCGCTGCGGATCCAGCTGCCAGCATCCTAATCGAATTCCAGTTTCCGAAAACTGCCTTCGATGGACTCGATTTGTGAGACGAAATTGGTGCCTTGGCTGGTCTTCTCGGAGTTGTAGCTACTGCGTCGCTGTATGCCACGATCTGTGAGCAGCGTGCTCGCATCCAGTGCCATCACCAGTTCCCTCTTGGCAGCCAGCTCCTGTTTCCACAGCTCAATCATCTCACGCATGGGCATGGAGCCGCCCATCTCCTGAGGCAAGCACTCGGCATCGATGCCCTTCATCAGTTCCTTCTCGCTGCCATAGATAATCAAACGGTTTTTCATCTTGGAGCTGACCCGATTCTTTACAAAGTCAATCAACCACTTCAGTGTGGAGGGCACGTTGATCAGATGAATCTCCTTGTGGCGCATCGGCAGCGATTGTTCGCCCCATTTAAAGATGCGTGCAAATTCGGTGGGATTCCAGTTGGTCACATGCGAGGTGGTTACACCAGCAAAATCACCCACATGACTTAGACCTGTTATCTGTGTCTCCTGATCCTCCATCAGGCACTCGTAGGTGAGAAAGTGGGCCTTGGCCTGGTCGCAACTAGTGTGTAACTTTGGATTCAATCCTTTGGCATTGATAATCACCACACGCCTGCCATTCTTGTCCCGCTTCGGCGCCGCAAAGATATAGCCCTGTTCAATGACATCATTGAGTCGCGGTTCCAGAAAGTCCAACTTGGTTGCCATGTGTGGAAAGGTGCGTCTAACGTTGAGATACTTGAGCAGCGTCTGCTCCGCCATCGGTACACTGAACTTTTTGGCGCGCAGGAAGCGCAACAGGAAGGTATCATCACAGCGCACATTCTGCAGATCCTCGTTTTTAAGCACCCAATTCCTTAACTGTTCCAAGCTCTGCTCCCGTGTACACTTATCCTCCCTCAACTCTCGCTTGGCAATCTTCAGCAGGGATTCGGATAGCGTGGAGACATCGCCATCCTCTAATACCTTGGTCTCCTTCATGGTTATCACTGTACTTAACTTTAAGCTGCTCTTTGTTCAATGCGGCGTATGTGTAATATCAAATATCAAGTAGTTTACGGATGCTGTGAAAATAAAAATTGATGAAGGAGTTTTAGTCAATACTGCTTAAAATAAATATATTTGTTTACTTTTTAATTAGTTTGTCTATTGACGCTATTTAATTAATTAAACACGCGATTCTTTAATTGTTTGACTTTCATATAAATCAGCTAATCAATTCGAAGCAGTGTTTTATCTATAACAATGTGAGACCATTCAACAACAAACACTAAAAAAATTAGTTCAAGGTCTTTTCGACTCAAGGTGAAAAAACCACGATGCTCTTTAATTTGCAAATATTTGCTAATTATGCCTTATAAATAGAAACAATCGCATATTACTTAAACCGAAAATGCCCCAACAAAATGTGCGTGTGATTCAGCAAGTTCAAAAAAGTATCTTTACATATGTAAATTATTTTCTTGCCACCTTTTTTTTAGTCACCTTTTCTAGCCGGACAATAAATTCAAATGATATGATATACATTGTGATCAAACCAAAAGATGCGCAAAAAAAAACACACACAAAACAAAAACTGCGAATTGGTTCAAGTTCAAAAAGTGTTGACTGAAAGCGGGTCAAGCTAAAACAAATACTTATATAGTCAGGTAAATATACGGCAGTAGTTGTCCATAAGAAAGAGTTCAACTGTTTTGTTCAGCTTCAACTTTGTCTTCAACTTTAACTCAACTGTTTTATTGCATAAGTGTTTTCCGGCATGCAACGAAAGAAAGATAGTTGACGATCTCTCTGTCTCTAGCACAGCTGGTTTAAATTTACTACTTTGTTTAAATTTACATAGACAAAACAACAATAAAATGCAAAATTAATTGATTTATATTTTTCGGTTAGTTATTTGCTTGTAAATTTTTCATATTTGTTTGTTGGCGTGTTTGTTGAATTCAGTTTGTCATGCTACATATGCAAATCAAAAGATATTTGAATGCAAATACTGTGCCATTTAATTGATTTATGTTTGTTTGCATATGCTTATATGGGTAACTTGTTTGTGCTTTCACAAGACAAATGCATTTTCCAAATTTACAAAAATTTGCATTCTCTCTCTTTTTTTTCTTCCCCAAACTGTAAATGCGGTTTCGAAAATGTCATTAGGCAATGGGCGCCCACTGAAGAAAAACAAAATCAGCGACTGCTTCTGCTGAAGTCTACAGTGCCAGCCAGCTGTATATGTATGTATGCTTGGGCTCTCTTTGCAGTTTCAACATGTTTATTAGACTCGGCTTGGGGCTTGTCAAGTGGTCGTTGTTGCCACTGCTCGTTGCGTGTCTCAACTGGCCAGGCTAATAATAATGCAATAGAGTCTTCGTCTGAAATGTTTGTTGTTGCAGTTTGTTTGGTAACTTCTTAGATATTAGTTTTCAAATTTTCGATGTCCGATTAACAAATTTTGCACAAATATTGTATTTTGCTTGCTTAAACAATTTAGCTTGTGTTTGATTTAATAATTTCAGTAATTATCGATAGTTATTTGATTTAAAACACAACATTAACACTTTTTTCTTCTCAAAAACAAAGTTTGTTAATTATAAATGCCAATAGGTTGTGTATTCACAAGTAATTAAAGTTGCAAATAGAAGACTATTGATTTTTAACTGATTTAAGAAGTTTAACAGCCAAATATGATTAAGTTCTTTCGCACACACTTACACAATTTGTTTGCTGGACTCTTAGTCCTTTATTTATTTTGTATCTAAGTTGTTTAGCTACTTTATAGTGGTATGTTATGTATCCAGGCGATATTCAGGCGCGTCGCGTGGCGGGACAACTGAGCAGCGCGAGCTCTGAACAACGAATGATGCAAAACACAACACAAAAAGTGGCTTGAAAAAAATGTTAAAGAAATTAACTGGATTATATAATGACGACACACACACACACTCAAGCACACATACACGCACACGCACACAGCAGCAGAGACAGAGACGGCCCAAAGCCGAATCCGAATGCAATCTGATCGGTTTCGGGGGCTGCTGCTGCTGCTGCATGGAAGCGAACAAGTTTTGTTTTTGTGGTTGTTTGCTGTTGTTGTTGTTGTTTTTGTAAACTGAAAGTGCGCTGAGTGGGACAGGCGAACCTTTTGGCCAGGCCAACAGCCTGCCACCAAGTCCAACCAGACAGCCATCATCAAAGGTAGCGACTCAAAAGCTGCTGTTGCTGTTATTGAGTAATCCCAGTTAGTCAGTCAGTTGGTCAGTTGCTTGCTGAGCCACTCGATAGTGGGATAGTTTAACAGTTTGTAGTTTTTTGCCTTTTCATGCCTTTTACACTTTGTTTATTTCACTGATTTGTCGAGAGCTGTAAACATTAATGATTAGGCTCATTGAACAACAACAAAAAACTGGCTGAAACTCAGTGCTCATGGCAAAAATTTGCATTTTCATGTCGCACATTCAGCATCAAGCAACGACAACAACAACAAACAACACCTTGCAATCCAGTTTGAACCTTGAAAATGCAATCTCCCCCTGCTCTTTGCTTTTACTGTTGATAGATCTTACACCTAATGATCTTGTTGATGCACAAAGCTGGAATTTCAGCTCTTGAGTTCGAGACGTCATCCGCTTGGAAACATGTTTGTTGTTGTTGGTCGTTGGGCGATTGAAATTTGATTTGATTGGTTTTTTTTTTTTTTTTGGACTGACAATTGCAGTAACTGGGCGTTGAGGTCGTTTTTTGGTGTTGGAAAACAAGGGAAAAAGCGTTGGCAATCTGATTATCTGTCTAATACGAGAGCTTTTGTTTCATGGCCGATAGATGCGTAATATTTCCCAACATTTTTGTTTGCTTAGCATAGGGCGTAGGTCTGTTTAATCGCTTTTCGAAGAGCTCATCATCGTTTGTATGCAAAGTCTAATGACGATCATCAAACCAAATTCAGTTTGTTGCAGTGTACAATCAGTGTTTGAATATGTGTTAATTACAAGGGATTTATGATGTGATCTTTCAATGTCAATTGATGAACTTTGATAATTTAGACTACTTAATTGAAAAGTCATGCACTAAAACTAGATTTTTTGGTAACTAGTTTTATACGTTTATTAAATAATTAGAGCATTACTCTACTTTATTTGTGGTACTACAATTTTGGCATTTCCAACGCTTGTACATTTTGTGTTTAGTTATTTCCCCATTTATTTCTTACAGGCTCGACCTTCAGGGCAGGTTTTGGGACACAGCTGATCGACCTACTCAACGGCATATAAACATTTTTAAAACACACTTCATCGCCTTGTGTAATGTGCGCACTCATCGTTGGCACGTTGTTAATAAGTTTATCTCGATGTATATACATACCTCTATATGTATTTTTGTATATTCATATTTTTACATTTCGCACGCATAACTAGTTTACAACATATAGACAGAGAGATATTATATACAGAGAAAGAGAGACTCTGTCCAATTGCTCCACATGCTCATAAAGATGCCGCTGTCGAAAAATAATGTGAACAATAGTAATTTTTAATAAACACATTACATAGTGTGCACTAAAGCAACTGAAAGAGGGCCAACAGCTAAAAAAAAACAATAACAATTCGCAACGACTTCAATAAGCCGTAAACTTCAGCTTTGGTTTTTTTTTAAAAGGGGAAAACCTTTTCGAAATACCATCACATGGCTTAAAGCTGTAGTTTTTGTTGCTGTCGTGATGATGGTCTTAGTTATAATTAACGGCAAAGAAATTCAGCAGTGTGTACCTTAATTATCTTTCCAAAAATGGCTCTGTCGAAGTTTCTTTTGTTTTCTAGCTTCTAGCTATAATGTGAGTAGCTAATGAAGATTTCTTCGCCCAAGTTGTTATTGCCATGAAAAGAAAAACACAGGCCCACGAGGCAACTTGTTTTTGCCAAAAATTATTTTACATCGATTTTTGAATCATGTAAATTATAAGAACATAATTTATTATCTTCCCTTTGGTAGTAAATGTGGGCGAGAAAGCCATAAAAAACAAAAATTCTAAGTTTTATTTACCAAAGACGTAATAAAATCAACATACAACATGGTTAGTGTAATGTTTTACTAAAGTAAACATTTTTGGTTGTTTGCCTGTTGACATTAGCACTTGCCACTGCACTGTTTAAGTGTTATTGTTGAGTTTCAACAACAGTGGTAATAATTGCTCAAGATAATACAAACAGCTTTTGGCCGCAGTTTTTTCTTTGATTTTCTGTATACCAGCAAGGCAGTAATTATCTTTTGGCAAGTTGAAACTTACCTAATTGTATTTGATTTTTGTTACCACAATGGCTGAATATCCGTTAACTCACGCGACTTTAGGTTAGCAAAAAGCTACAAGAAAACTAGCAAAACAGCTTTGAAATAACGTCTGCTGTTTACAAAGGTTCGACGCAGAATCAAACGAAATGTTTGCTTTTCGCTTACTTAAAGTACTACAAACCAGGTTTAAAAACGCTCTTATAATAAGCAAAAGTGACTACTGAAGTATACGCGATCAAGCCTCAAATCAAAGCAATGCAACTCCTATCTTCGCAAAAATACAATAAGAGAGTGACTATGCACTGAAAGCTTGCTCAAATTCAAACTGGCGCATAACAAGATAGAATTCAGCGATAACAATCGAAACGATCGCGTTTGCTTGGTTATCGAAATCAGATGTGACCACTTGTGTGGCAGGTTTTTATGTGTTTTGCAGCACTGGCGCTATATTTTAAATTATGCGCAATAAGAGTAGTCAAGTTTATGTTGTCTGAGTTGGTGGTTTTTAATATTTTCCTTAAAATGTTATTATTTTTAAATATTGATAGTAAAGCTGTTTAAGTTAATAGATAATACATGATTTAACAACTAATTTCGCTTATAGACTAAACTTAAGCAAACAAAATCACAGTTGGTAAAGGAACTCTTTCCAGAAAACAATAACTTGTTTAAAAGAGTGGTGAGCCGGCCATATTTTCGGACAAAATCATTTGCTGCACGTCGCTGAAAACATCACCAATGCATCGCGTGTCGGTGGCCACAGTAAAATGATAATAGCACTCTCTTTCAGAGAAGCTAAAATCGCACTGATTGCGAGAATTGCGCTTAAACGTCTCTTGCGTTATATCCACCATCTTTTGCTTGATGAACATCTTTGTCCAGTCGCACTCATCGAAGCAGCTCTGTTGCTGTTGCGGCCGCTTGCTGAACTCTTCAAACTCCGGAAAATAGTCGACGATATGCTTGCCAGCACGTATTTTGCGTTCCATAATATCAAACTTGTTGAGGAATACGATGAGGCCGGCGGAGGCAAGAAAACGATTTTGCCACACAGCACGGAACAGATTGAGAGCCTCCTGCAACCGATTTTGACTGGGGTCCTCGCGCAGTTTCTGATCGAATTCGCTGCAGGAAATGAGAAACAGCACAGCTTGAATGCCCTCGAACACTTGTATCCATTTATTTCGCTCATCCCGCTGACCGCCCACATCGTACATGCGGAACTCCTGTTCGCCACCACCCAGACTCTTGGGTATGGGCACACGGAAGGTAATTTTTGTGATGCCGGTGGTAACCTTTCTGCTGTGCAGAATATCTTCTGTGCTCGGAATATAGTCGCCTTCACAAATTCTCGCAAAGTTGTCGAGAAAGCTGTAGAAATAGATAAGATATTGTTAGTTTGATGTTAAATTCAAAGATCAATTTACGGAACTTACTATTTGGCGCTGTCGAGCAGGGGGAATTCATTTGAGCGATCGTAGCAGGCACGGATGCCAACATCGTTCCATAGCGTCATTACATGGTCACAGTACTCCTGAAATCAATGTAAATGATAACGATGATTAGATTCACGATTATGCTGGAAGTATTACTCATATGTGAAAGTGAGAAAAAAACCCAAAGTACCCAAAAAAAACGGAACCGCCTGTTTACTGCCCCCGCCTTATCTAATCACACATCGGCTGGGCCAGTGGCTATATAGTAGCTATATAGTATAATAATGATCCCCACCGTCTGCCTAAAAAAGTGACTAAGTCTCTGTCGATCGATGATTGATCAAAGTTTCACACCTGCATCGGCAAATTGTGCCCAGGAAGTGTGTGCAGAAAAAACATACAAAAGCACTTGTTGGAAAGTTTTTAGACGAACCATTAACTAAATGGCAATGCAATCAATCAAACCGATCACCAAGATAACAAATACTGATCGGTCGGACCTTGCTACTTTTGATTGGTTCATATACAATAGAAGTACCCTGTAAAACGTTCCCCAATATATTAATTTTAAGAAAGGAAAGAAACTTTATTTAAAAGCTCTTTTTTAAAACTACGCATCGATTGTTAAGCTCCAGTATTTAAGTGATTTAAAAACTTAGTTTGTTTTCGTAACTTATTTGGTTTGTCAAATTCCTGCCTTGAGAAGTACCTTTGGCATTAGAGCAAGTACTATTGGGTAATGCTATACACAAATATTTGTATTATTATCTGTACAAGCGTATTTGTGTTTTGGTTAGAAACGTGAGGCGTTGACGCAAGTTTCGAGCATTGAAAATCGTTTTTGTTGATTGTCCGGCTAAAAGGTTTGAAGTGTGTTGTCGGAGGATAAGATACCGTAGCCTATATACTACATGCGATATGTGGGATTACTCGACACTAGATTGTTGGGGCGACACTCACCTCTGAGAAGTATTCGGGAGCCTCGGCGGGTAGGGACAGGATATAGTTGGCGCTGCGTTCGCTCGTAAAGCTGCCAAATTCCAGACGCAGTGCATCCATTTGTTGCACCAGCTGAATAATGGAATCGTGGATATTCTGATAGATTTCGGGTATCTTCTCACGTCGCTCACTAAAAGCGCAAAAATCGTTAATTAAACGACTGTTGAAAGGATCAAAGTGCTAGCTTAACTTACTCATCAGTGAATCCATTGATATGAAGTATGCGCATCTGTTTAATGATTGTTGTCTTGCCCGATTCGGCAGTGCCCAGCAGCAGGATCTTCACCATTGTATCCTTAAAGTTCGGCGACATCGTGTCCTTGATCATGTGATGATGATGCGCCTGCAGCTCGTCCCTCGCATCCGATTTCGCCGATTGCCTTGGACTTCGCAAACAGCGCAAAAGTCTACAAAAATGCAAACAAAGTGAGGGAAAAGATATTTACTTAGAGTTCGTGTTATGACTTCTAAGGAAAACCAGATAGAAGCGGCAAATGCGGACCGCTCTATTTGGTCTATTTATAGAAATGGGTAAATGTTTGCAATCTCGATACGCTTGCTAAATTAAAGAGCACACATTTATTTAGCCATGATGTATGTTTAATTAAAAGGCATACAGTTACACTCACAATAGACACTACAGCAATACGCAATAGATAAAAAGTTATAGGCCCATAAAGCTGCCAAAAGGGGTTGCTGCTGGGCGGTTATTGGGTACACTCAACAAAATTCTTAACACTGGATAAACGTACTACTTTTGATGAAATTTTGTACTAATCTTCTAGAAAACATACCAAATATATACACATATATTTTGTCTTTTCTCAGTGTAGTTGTTAGCTGTTGTCTGGCTTGTTCGCAATTTTCCAAGTACAAACATTAATTAGGAGCAGCTATTTGCGGTGCTAATTGAGCACAAGAGACACGAGACACGTGTGCGTCTGACTCAAAAAGATGATAACCATGATGAAAGAACATTTTGAGTAATTGAAACTGAAGGAAATTGATATTCGGATATCTTTTCCGCTCAGTTATCGTGGGTCCTAAATACCTTGCTTGCACTTTGCACTTGACAAAGCCGTTTATAATGTTTCAGACTTAATGACTTTTATCGTAACTTGCGTTTGGAAATCATTCACAGAATGGAATTGATCGATTGTCAAAGGGAGGGTAGCTGACAGGGGGGTTGTAAATTTATGGGGCCAATTTTAATTGGCGATTGTCGAAAAGTCGTGTGACTTGTTGTTGTTCACAATTTGCCAATTGGCATTATATGCTCCGCCCCCAAAAACTCTGCTTATCATTATGTCGGGCGCCCAAACACTCAAGATAGTGCGACCAACAAAAAAATGCCTTATCAATCAACTGAAATCGTTAATTGACGGCGCTCAGTTTCTTGCCTTTAACTCCACTCCAAAGTAATATATTAAATCGATAATGATGAAACTTCTCTTGTCGTTGGCATCAGTGTGTCAATACCTATGTTTATTATTTATTATTCTGCTTGAACCATAACCTATCCCCGATTTATTCAATGGAAAAATATTTATTATATTTCTTCCCAGAAAAGCTGACTCATCTATAAAATTGGGCGTCTTTTGTTCATATTTTTTTTTTTTTTTTTTGGGGTTTGCTATCTTTACAGCCTGTAATTCGTTATTTGATTTTAACGGGCCTTATAAATGGTCATATGCCTTGCCATTTATGAGCGTATTTACAAAATACCAATTAAATATTGTCCGTTGACCTCCATTTTGTTTGTATGTTTCTGGTTTGTGAAGAACTTAGCAACAGTTTTGTTTTGTTATGGTTGTCAACTAAGTGGCTATCGGAATGAGTTATTAATATTACAGACTTTGACTTACAAATTGATTTCTAATCTAATAACCATAAAATGGTGTGGTATATATTACTCTAATTGGTTCTTGCAAATAATTAGCTCCAAGCTGGCAAATGTCAAAAGTGAGTTATGATAAAAGGTAAAATGAGGTAACCGTTGTTTCATCATCTTTGTAATAAAAACTTATTACGATATGAGCTACATACAATATATTAGCTGATAAACAGCTTAGAATTGATTGGCCATCAACTAATTTGGCATATCATGCTGATGAACTTTTTCTTTCAATCAATACTAAAAAAATCAAAATCTAATGTTTTGTATTTTCTTACCTTAGTTTCATATTGGTTAGTGTTGTTTCAATTTTGATTGCTTCAGTTTCTTGCTTATTGAATGTTTAATTATATTGTTATTGCTCTTGTTATTTTCTTCACTTGTTTGTTCACTTCTACTATTTATGTTGTCTGTGGAATACTTTAAATTCCTTAGCTTGTTTACAGTTTATGTTGGCCTTTGTTTTAATAGCACTTGACGAACACTCTTCAAATATCTAGTGATATATAGTATATCTGTCGACTCTTTTATTTTATTTCACTTGTTGGCGAGTTCCGCACGACACGTCTAATGTTCTTGAATAGTATCACAGTACTGGAACGGCCGACGAACGGAGCTTTTTCTTAAATACCCCGAACCATAGACGATTGCTATCCCGACAAACGACAAATGGCACTCGCCATCCAGCTGTAATCATGGCAGCATGAATCGTTTGTTAATTGCTTGTACGGGTGAACGAAGTAAGAATTTGTACAATACAATATCAACGATAAGATATCGCAGGCCAATACATACATACATACATACATTCAAATATATATTGGTCATAATCACGCAACAGGGCGGGCGGTCTGTGAGGGTGAGGCAACTGTACAGTTGAGCGGCTTTATTGATAGACTGGCCAAGAGAGCGGCAGAGCGGAAAAAAGAGAGAGAGGGAGAGCTAGTCACGAGATCTTAACTACACTTAAGAAAAAGTAACGCATGTTGTTTAATGGATTAAATAAAGATAGCACACTTTTACGATGATTTTGGTGATGCAGATCTTGGGTATAAAGATAAATCTGCTAAAATTAAAATGTGCAAATTTTTATAATATTTATGTTGTGAGTATTCACTTCATGTATTAAATTATCTTCTCGCTGAGTGTGTTTTTTTGAAAGTATACGAATAAGGAAACTGTTATTCGATTGAAATTCGCAAGTTGGGAGCTGCAAAATTTCACTTAAGACATTGATATTCTCAAGTGGCTGGCGTTAATTTTGTTTTTTTTTGAAGGAACGCCGCCAACTACTCTTCTACTCTGTCCACTTAGCGCTGCTCACATTGTTAGGCCACTTGCCGGTGGAATTATACCCCTGGGTAACAGTATATTGTTAATGCAGATGCACTTGATGTGGAATTATTGCGATGAACGAAATATCTGCCGGCTGATAGATAGACAGACTCGTGCAAATTTTATGATTAAGGGCTTGTAACTAGTTCGGAAAAGTGGGTAAACAAACAAACAAACAAAAAACAAGTGATACAGAAACTAAACACTTGAAAGTACATGTAATTAAGCACCAGCCCCTAAAGTATTGTTGCCAACTAGAATATGCTAATGATATTACTCGAACTAGTTTAATCTACTAAGCTGCATCAGCTGCACAAAGACTAATGGTTCCCAAAACTAATAGCTGGCCTACGTGTCGTATGAGCAATGAAAGCAACTTGACAGTGATTTCAATGATTGAAGATTTGGTTCACGGGCGTTCACCATGCTTGATGAATGTCAATGTTAAAAACGCAATCTCTGTTATGCCACGCAATGTTATCCAAAAAGTTCCCTGTTCTCTGATCTTGAGGCAACACACACAAATCAATGAACTCTCATTCAAGTGGGTGGTTTAGTAAGTTATCGCTTTGGGGTTGGTATAAATGTCAGGGGAGCAAGGTCTTTGGCACTTCAATTGCCCAGTGAATGCTCGACGTGATTGGGTTGGTATTGGACCCCATATATAGTAATTGGTATACACAAATATTGCTTTATTTGTTTGTTTGCTTTGCGTCTGCTTTTTTTGAGTGCCTCATCTGGGAATGGGCTGGGCGCAAATTGAAACAAAGTTATTATCTGTTTGCTCAAATTTTTCCTTCAGATCATAAAATGTTTGTTTATGGGGGGCCTCACGATATTAAAACGTGCCTCGTCATGGGATTCAGTTTTCATATTCTGACTCAAAGCAACTTAATGGGTGCCTTCTGCTTAGCTTATCGTTTGATATTGCAAATTGCTACAAATTTCACAATAATTTGGCTATTTACAAAATATCCCGAGTGTTACTATTTGTTTGGAATGCCAACTATTTGTCTGAATGTCAATTTCTTATAAATTACAAACCCGAAAAAACAAGACGCCATTAATTTCCACGTATAAATCAAGTTAGTCGTTTATTGCACTTGACAATTGATACGCCAGATCCATTGGAGGACTCGCATTTCTTTTGAAATTCTCGGAAATACACGCGACAATAACAACAACCGTTAAACATTCAAAAGAGAGAGAGCAAAGTCGGATAGAAAGCGGTTTATCGCAGTGAGCATGTGTTTATGTTATATAAATCAGATTTGAGGCGCTGCCATAAATTTGAACGAGTGTGCGAGAGATTTGGATCTTGGCAAGGCAATGGCAGAAAAGAGGTGAGGCGACCATGGCGCTAATCGCTAATCGCTTTGATAATGCTCCTCTCTGCATACCGCGCCATGCAAAAAACAAAACCTTTTCAAAAGTCATTTGTTTAGTATAAAAAAATAAACCACAAACACATAATCAGCAACTACAATTTCTTTGCTTAGCAGCTAACTGACTAGCTAAAAAAAAGAGTGACTAGAATTATACTTAACATTTAAGCATTTAAGCATTTTGTTATTCTGATTGTAAAAATCTTTTGCTGATTGAGCATATTTAATTCATTTATTTACTTCCAAAACAACATTCTGGGTTTAAGTGTGTCAATCAAGCCCAAAAACAATCGAAGCATCGAGAAAACTCTTAGCGTAACCTTAACCTAACATTGCCTTGACGTATACCGTTAGACATTTAATTAGGAAGTTGTTGTGTGGAAAGCACCTAGACTTCAGACCTCAAACTAATTGCATTTGTAGTGAGGCGAGCCCTCTTGCTTGAGATAGCTTATTGAGCTAGAACAGAGAATATAGTCACGTAATCAGTGGGTTGTGTCGTTTCTAAATTGGTATATGGCTGCAGAAAGCAGCAGTGAAACGTGATTTAAGCGATCCATAAAGTATGACAGCTGCCCAAAATACAATGAGCTCAATGTTCTGTTTGTGTTTTTGACATATCCAACCATATCAGCCTGCACCCGCATGTTAAACTGAGATAATGATTCCTTCTATCTCTTTTGCTCACACTCTCGTTCTATGCTGTTTTGTCTAATTCGACAAATGGGCCAACAAACAACTCAAAAGGCGCTGATAATCGTAAACAACAAATGGGAACTCCGGGCCGAGAGTGGGGGAAGTTGGAATTTTTGCAATGTTGACAAGCATTTGATTAAAGAGCACGTATGTGCTTCATGTGAGGATGATAGATCGGTTGAAATGGAATGGCGCTGACAATTACCGAATTGAATGATAACAAACACCGATTGAAACACCAGCAACAACTAAATTGAATCACAAAGGCGTAGAGTTTCGACTTCTTCTGTAGACACGTCTAATCCAAAGATTTTCACAATTTTGCGCAGTTTCAAATAAGTAGTTGGTCGTTAATCTCCAAAAACTTAAAGCTATAGTATATTTAAAAAGCTATAACCGGATTTGATAAGTCTAAAGCACTCTTGTCATAAATTATAAGTATTGTTCCATAACAAAAACAATAAAGCCAATTCGCAGTTGACTGCAGCAGTTTTAACATTTAAGCCTTGGGTTTGTTTGCTGACCATTCCTACAAACCTTTATTTGATCTTTATAAGTATGTATCTGGTAAATGGCGCCGTAGAACGAAATGCGTCAATATTTAATAAGCCCCATTATAAAGTAGTTGAGATTAATCACTAATCGCATTATAATTAACAGATTATCAAGCGCTTTACCGTTATTAAAAGCAACTTTATTACCAATACTCAGAATTTGGAATTGCTACTTAATTTTTAAAATAAAGTGTTTGGGTTTAAGTTAAACTTAGTTTTACTTGTATCACTACAAATAGAAAACTTTATTGTAATTTACCATTTTACAACTTACTCGTAGTCTTTTCAAGCACTTGTTTGTATATTATACACACGCATTGGCTTACAGCAGAAATTTTCTTTGATGATGACGAAACAAACGACATTGTCTCTATTTAAATAGATATTTATCTTTATGTGTATAATATTATAGTCTAAGCGAATTTAATAAACATATCGAATGTATTGCGACAGCTGGCGGACAGTGTTACTGATCTTGGCCTCTTCTCCGACCCGGAACTCATTTCAGAATGGACCATTTGAGCTGCTCACGCGCCGATTGTAAAACCTAAAAATATATAACGCAACATTATCAGAAGACAATTAACTAATGCATTTATAAAATATAAATATTGCTGAAAAGCGTTTATTTTATAATAATAAATAATATAGCTACATAAAGAGAGCAAAAGTTTAAGTTCAAGCCAATTTAAACTAAAATACATAACAAACTAAAGTGCACAATGTTTTCTACATAATATTATGTGCTAAAAAAGTACATAAATGTAAAAGAAATATTGCTTGTTTGAGCAATCGTTTGATATGCCTACAATTTGTTCATAGTTGTGATAGGAAACAGAGTTGTGCTACAACTACCAAAAGAGACCATTTAGTGTGTTAGTTACCTGAGCAACGGTCTGTTCGGCGATGGGAATATCCTCGTTGCGCAGATCAACGCGTTTCACCACAGAAGATGGATCCGCATCCAGAATAATGCTGCAATATCAAATGAGGATTAGTTTAATCCGGTTAAAGTTATGCCAGCAACTACTAACCCGCCATCGCAGATTTCATCAAAGGCCAGCATGATGATCTCCAGGTTATCCAGTACTAGCCGCTTCTCAACATTCTTCTTCAGTATAAGGCTTATGGAGTCGTAAAGGCAGTTAAGCACCGACAGCAGTATTAGCTCATTTTCGTAGGCATTGCCCATCACGTAGAAAAACAAGTCCACGTTGCTTTTGTAAACACACGTCAGTCCATCGAGCATGATGATTTCAGTGCTGGAGCGATGCGTCTTGTTGAACAGATTTTTTTCGAAGGCCTTTTGCTCTTTCAACGTGGACAATATGTTTTTGTCGTAGTATTTGGCCAGAATCCGGTTGCCGTCATTGTCCATGATACACATGCCCTTGATAATGTCCTGCAATGTGGGCACATGTTAATATGCTATGGGCATTATTTAATAAACATAAAATGAACAATTACCATCATAAATTCGTCCATTTTGTTGCCAGCAAAACACAATTATACGCCGCTGCCACAAGTTAATCAACACTAATTTCTTCAATAGGTGGCAACCATACAGTATTCGATAGTCGCTCTACAGCTGTTTTAACAATGTATCGATGATAGGATTCTGTGCTGTTAAGCTGCTGTTAACTTAACATAAATATGCTATCGCTTTTGACAGCTTAACGGTTTTTTGAGTTCACAATTTGCTTTTACTCAAAAGTTATGTGATATAGTTAAAGCTCAAAAAATTACATAGTACGTATTCAAAACGTACTAAATTTGTGAATGAAAACACGCACATATACACATTATTGCACTTGAATACGCAATTAGTACGTTAATGTTATATAGTTTACTTGTAACTTGATGTGATGGACATTCTACCAGAAGACTTTACAAGTAAAGATGAAGCTTTAGATAAAAAAGAAGTCAAGGAAATTAAAGAAAAGCCCCGTAAGAAAAGTCGAAAGCACGAACATGACAAATTGGACACTCATGTTGTTGTCGGCACAACGGTCGTGAAAACAAAATTGCCAAAGCCAGATGGTAAAAAGTTGCGGAAGAAACTAATCGAATTTGAGCAGGAAAATCAAACGCTGGCCAAGACTATCTCCGATAAAAATCAAGAGATTAATGCACTCAAGCAATCCGTGGAGTCGCTAAATGATGTGCTCAACTCGGTTCCCATCGACGAGTTGCGTTGCAATTCTTCCATTGCCGGCTCCAAGATACTGGAGCTGAGCAAAAAGAATCGTCAGATGCGTGCCGAGTTGGAGCAACTTAAGAATCGAGTCCAAAAGAAGGATGTGTACATCGAGAAGCTAGAAAGGGAGCGAAAAACCAACGATGAGAAATTGGCACAAAATGGTGAAGTGCTTAAGAAGGGAAACGCAACCGATGAGTTACAGGCAAAGATTAACAGCATGCAGCTGAAGCTATTTGAAACACGCAACAAGAATACTGAGCTCCAGAATCAGCTGAAGCTGGCCCAGAAGTGCTTGCAGCACGAGGTTGGTGAGACCGTAAACATCAATTTGTTGGCCAACAATTTGAGCCAGGCCAATTGGCGTGGACGTGCCCAACAAATCCTGACTCTGCAGCAGAAGTTGCAGGAGCTGAAGGCACGCCTGGATACCTATGAGCATGGCCAGTCCGAACGTGGTGACTATGTGCCCATAACACTCGGCTCTGACCAGGATCAAGGCAGCACTTTTAACCTTAAGCTAACGCCACGTTGTGTCAAGTCCACGAACTCTCCTGGCCGAAACAGCTCCAGTTTGAGTCTAGGTGCTGGAGATGGCGGTGCCACCTTCGATCGCTTTACGCCGGGCGTGCGCAAAAGCGAGATCCTCCACCGAGCTAAGGTGGATACGTTAGAGAAGGAGATCGCCGCACTGCAGGCTCAGCTGGAGGATCAACGCAATCGCACCTTGGCTCTCAAAGTGCGCAACAAGACACTCAACGATGAGATGGCCAAGTACAAGATGCGCGTCACGGAACTGGAGGAGAGCTCCGACTACAGCGGCCTGAACATGTCCTGCATGAATGATAAGATAAAAGCACAGCGTGCACAATACGAGACACGCATGGAAGATCTACGAACCGATGTGATTCGGATCACTGAGGAGTGTGACATTGCCAAACGACAGATGGAAGAGCTGAGCGGCATGAATCTGGAGCTGAAAAACGAGCTCAAGCAGAAGGATAGCTCCATGCAGTGTCTGCAGGATACAATCAAGAAGCTAGAGACAGATTTACGTGCAGTCACAGGTGGATTTCTATTCTCCTGCCGCGAGTTTCGCAAGGAAGAATTTGTGGGCATACTGGATGCCCTGGAGGTGGAAAAGAATCAGTTGATGCTCTTGCAGAAAACGCAGCACGAGCGCCTGGAAGTGGAGCGTTTAAAGAACGAGGCAGCTCAGGATCAAATAGCCAAACAGAAGACTCGCATTGCTCGCCTGGAGGTCAAGATACGTGATCTGGAGAAGGAGCTGGATGTGCAGGCCGATCGTAAGAAGCGCACCCAACGCATCACCGAATATGCCAGTCAAGTGAGTCGCATTCCCGTAACCGGATCCATCAGTTCGTTCAGCTTTGACAATCAGTCGCAGTTTGGTGGCTCGATTAGTTCCATGATGAGCATCGAGCCAAAGATGGAGGATATGAAAAATCAGTAAGTTAAATGACTTTAACCTTAAACAGATCTTATAGATATAACTGTGCAGATTGGAGCTGGCCAATGAGAAGATTACCATGCTGAAAGAGAAGCTAGAATATATTTCGGCTGAGAAGCATGCGGATGCCAAGTTCTTTGAGGAGACCATGTTCAATTCCAAGAACATCATATTGGATACCATACTCGGTGCCCGTGATGGCGGCAATCAGTTTGATCCCAAACTCGATCTCCAGCCCGAGTTGCCAACTAGCGAAAGTTCTTAAAATATTTTGCCTTGTTTTGTTTGTTAGTTAAAATAAAAATAGTTTCTATGTGCCGCAACAAGATTAAATGCAATTTAAATAATTTATTTCTTTTATTGTATTTTATTTGTAACACATTGAAAACGAAGCCTTTGGCGCTGCTTCACTCAGTTTTGTTGTTATTGTTTAGTTATTGTTTGTTTAATAATATAATTGTTTTAATATTTAGGCATATTTCATAATACAATTGCATGTGGCTCGTTTATGTTATTATGTGAATATTGTAGATTTCATATTTTTATTTTAGTTAATTATTGTGTGTGTGTGTGTGTGTGTGTGAATGTAATACCATAAATTGGCTATAAACTATGCGTGTAAGTTATGAATTACAATTACAACATTTCATTTGCTTCAACTATTATTCATAAATTTATATTGTTTATAGTATTTATATATATACGTATATATAAAGAACAAATTTTTGTAGACTTGCTTGAAATTCGTTTCGATTTATTTTAGTCATATCCATTGTAATTATGTGTATGGTTAATCGATAAGCCTAGTAAATGGTTTATCTAAAAAACACGTTTAGCAAATTAAAGGCACTTCAAGGAGTTCTTTTGTGAAACAATATACTAGAAAACAATTCTTAATGTGCTTAAAACTATTATTATTGTTATTATTATTATTAGTATAGACTAAACAAAAAGAAAAAAAAACACACTGTGCCAGGCGGACAAATAAGTTGCATATTGAAATTATTTGCCTACCTGTGCTTAGCTTATGCAACAAGAACAAGATTTTTGTTTCTTACATTCTTTAAAATAGTTAAATATGTAAATTGACAAAATTGTAGGGATGCATTCAACTTTGATCTAAATGCCGCAAAGCTTTTAAAAAGCACAAGTTTAGTGTCTATGCTATATAGCTGCCGATCTAAACATTATACTAACTATGCTGCATTATTTCACTGTATTCCGTGTGTTATTTAATATGTTTAATATGTCTTACAAATACTAGACTCTAATTCAATTAGAAGCTATTGCTGCTCTAACAAATTGTGTGACAAACATTCTTTCGTTAAAACTTTTAGCTAGGCATATATATGTATGTATGTATGTATGTGTTTGTGTGGAACCCAATTGTATAGCTGATTAATTAGTTATGTTATGTATATAGATCAATAAATATTTCTAAATTTAACGGCTTGCCCATGCATCCTCTATTGTATTGTAGATAAATGCAAATTTTGGCTGGGTTAGCTTGGTCGCTTTAATTGGGAGCAGAAATTGCATTGTAAAATTACAAAATTTTCAAAAAGTTGTTGTTGTTGCTGTTATTGGTTTGCTGTTGTTGTTGCTTGTTTATTTTTTTTTTTATATGTATTCTTATTAATGGCTTATGGTTCGTGTTTCATATTTCATATTTCACATTTTTCTATGCTATGAATTTTACAATTGTTTTTCGTTTACTTTTTTCCTTGCTGACTATATATACTCTATATAATATATATATGTGTGTGTAGACGTGTGTGTATGTTGGTATTTTTTCATCGCCGCCTGAATACATGATTGAAATAATAGTAAATATCCTGTTCCGCCTGCTGTTGATTGGGTGTTTTGCGTGTCGGCTGAAGATGATGCTTGGGATCCACTTGTGGATGATAGTTATTGTAGTGATGATAGCCATGCACATCGTACGGATTATGTTGACCCATATGCATGCCCCCCGGATGTATGCCGCCTGCACCACCACCACCACCACCCACCATGGGATTACTACCAGCAGCACCTCGCATTAGGTTTGTGTGCATATTGCGATCCGCCAGAAAGACATTGATGAAGAAGATGAGCACGAGCAGTATGTACAGCAGGCAGACCAATATGACCACAAACTGCTGGCGACAGCAGCAGTAGTAGCACATTCCCTATTATATAACCGCCTGTTCCACATAGTTGGCGGGCAGCATGCCGGTCTTGCCGGTGCGCTCCACACGGCCGGTCATCCAGCCGGAGTCAATGGATTCCACCTCAAAGATGACATCGCCCTCGCGAAAGCTAACCTCATCCACATCCTGTGCCTCGTAATCATAAATGGCGCGATAGATGCGCTGCTAGAAAGCAGAGAAAACTAAAGTTAAAACTGATTTAAAGATGAGAGAGATTAAAAAGTTGAATCTTACGAGATTGCCTTGTCGCGATTGTTTGTCCTGGAGTGCGCCTGGCTGCTGACGCGCCTGTTGCTCCTGTTGCTGCATCAGTTGCACCTGCTGATAGTATTGCTGCTGCTTCTGGGCCTGCGCCTGCTCGGCGCTGTTCAGTGAGCCATAAATGCCATTGGCCGGATCAATGTCCGAGACGGAGCCAATGCGTTTCGGATAAACACTGTTACCTGCGATTGAAGGAGCAAATGTTAATGAGACGGAGACGGAGGATGTGACTGGCAACTAGTGACACTAGTGGGACACGGACAAGATGGAGTTAATGCACATCGAGCACACTACCGAACTACCAGCTAGCCATTCTCTCTCTTTCTACACTTACCCACTCCGCCGGAGCCACGTTGATCGGAGCTATAGACCAAAGTTGTGCTCGATCTGCCGGCGCTGGGCATGGGCCGTGGACCATCCGTCAACGGATCGTAGTCGGCAATTTTGCCAATGTTGTTGCTGCCGCTCTGTGCGGCACTCACAGCAATGGGCAGGTGTCCGTTGCTTGTCTGCAACTTGGCGCCCAACGCATTCTCCGATGGTGTTATGGCGCTATAATTCGATGCCACATACAGCTGTTGCACATTGGTGTTGCTCGAGTGTTGCTGTTGCTGCTGCAACTGTTGCTTGCTGGGTGTATTGTTGCTGCTGTGCAGGCTAACCTGAGAGCGTGCTTGTTGCTGCTGCTGTTGCTGTTGCTGTGGTGCATAACTGAGGCTGGCCGGATGTGCCAGGATGTTGTTGCTGCCATTGTTGTTGTTGTTGCCATTGTTGCTGTGCATGCTGCCGTTGCTGCTGGCAGCATTGGCATTGTTGTTCAAGAGACTGCTGTGCGAGTGTTGCTGCTGCTGCTGTTGCAGTTGCTGTTGTTGCTGCTGCAGCTGCTGTTGCAGTTGTTGCTGTTGCAGCGCTGCTGCCGCATTCTGACTGTGATCAAACTGATCCGCAGCATTGCCGCTGGGATGATGCGAATTCTGCAGAATGGCCGAACGCATCTGATTGTAGCTATTAGCCGCCTGCGGCTGTTGCTGCTGCTGCTGTTGTTGTTGCTTGTTGTTGTGGGGCGACGATGTTGCTGTGGGATACAGATGTGAGGCTTGTTTAATGGCATGTTGCTGCTGCTGCTGCTGCAGCAACTGTTGCTGACGCAGCGCCTGTGGCTGCTGATAGTGTGCATAAGGATCGTGGTAAGATTGTTGTTGCTGCAACTGTTGCTGCTGCTGCTGCTGTTGTTGTTGCCTGTGATTGCTGCTATGCTGTTGCAGTTGCTGCTGTGGCGGCTGTCTGTTGTTGTTGTTGGTGGTGTTGGTGTTGATATGTTGGCGTTATGGCCGCCGTGTTGTATTGCTGGTGTTGTATGGGTGGCGGTGGCAGAGTTTGTTGCTGTTGCACATAGTGTTGTTGTTGTTGTTGATGTTGTTGCTGGTACTGTTGTTGATGTTGCTGCTGTTGCTGCAGTGTTGCTGGCGGTATGGGCGAGGCTGTGGGTGCATATTGCGAGAATTGTTCAGCTGCCAATTGCTCAGAGAAATATTCCGATTCGTCTTTTCGATTGAAGTCGATTTTTTTTAGTTTCCCAGTTAATGGTGTTAGATTTTGTGTAGTGTTGGTATGTGTTGTACAAGTGTTGTGTAACGTTAGGTTAACGGTAGTTCAGAAAGCAGCACATATACATTATGAGCGTTGTTGTTGTTGTTGTTGTAGTTGTTGTTGATGAATGAGGACACAAAATGATAAAAAAAAAATTCATAAGAAAAACGATAAAAAAAAAATACATAATCAATATTAATGATAAAATGCGTTGGGTGAGAGGGAAAATTAGCGACATATGGCAAATGCACAGTGGTGCAAAATAAATGAAAAGTGTTGATAAATGCATGAAAAATGTGTTATATACGTTTGTATGTGTTGTTGTTGTTTATTTTTTTTTAGTATTTGAGCCACAAACAACTAAGCCATGAACCACTGTGCGAACGCTAATGAGCTTTATAAATGATTATTTAATCAGTTTAGTCACATTTAATGCATGTGATTTGACGATGACTACAATTAGCGATAATGATAATTAGCAGTAGCTATTTTTGTTTTTGTATATAAACAATTTAATTTAACTCTCTCGAGAGCTAACAGCAATAACGAGCAAACAGATGTTACAGTGAGAGGGAGAGAGAGAGGGAGAGAGACAGAGAGAGTCACTACTTACTGCTGCTGTCAGAGACTTCGGCAGAGCCTCGTTGCTTCTCCATGGCAGCCTTCTTCTCCAGATCACCGTGATATGCCACATTCGATATGTGCTTCGTGTTTTGCTTGATTCGCAGCGTTTCCGGGTCGTCAGCCACCTGTTTGAAAGAGAGAGATGGGGAGATGGAGAGAGAGGTGAATTTAATTATGATGCTGTTAATAATAATTGCCCGCTCAACAACACTGACCTGTGTAAATTTGCCTTTGGCCTTCTCAAAGTCTGCATGGTATTTCACATTCGATTGGTGTTTCGTATTTTCCGCGATGCGCTTCAATTCGGGCGTATCTGCAATTGCCGTTGCCTTGGCCTTCGGTATGTGACTGCAAAATGGAGGCGAACAGAAGAGAAGAGATGAGAAGAGAGAGTGGAAAAAAGTCAGCATAGAGTTCAAGTTGCCGGCGGTCAATTTTTCAGCTTTTTTTTTTTTTTTGGTATTTTTGGACAGCATGTTGCAAATTTTCCATTGCTGCATTGCGGAAACACCAGCTATAAAAATCTACAGTTTTTGTTGTTGTTGTTGTTGTTGGGGGTGGAGTCGGAGTCGGTTTGGAGTTGAGCCTTGAGGGGTCAGCATATCATTTGCCAAGCGCACTTTGAACGCATGCTCGTCTTTGGTTTCTCGTGTGTGGAGAACCTCTCAACTCCCTCCACTCCCCCCCTTCCCGCACCTACCCAACGGTTCTGTTAGTTTTATCAATTAAAAAAGCATTTGCGGCGGAATTTCGATACGGCATTTGGGTTTTTGATTTGCCCCAGCGGCAACTAACGGTTAAATGCTGTGAGTAAAAAATGCGGTTTTAAAGCGCAGCAGAAAAAAAAATAAATGCAATTTTTGCTTTTTTCGACCACAAAAAAACACAAACAATAAAAGAAAAGTTTTGAGGCATGAACTTTAATTTTCATGGCTGCATTTATAACGTGCTTGCAAAGAATTAGCATAAAGTGCAGTGTTGAAAAATGTTAAAAAAAAGCATTGCCAGCTTAGTGCAAAATGTAATTAATCAACAAAACCAACAATTTCTATTTCAAAACACAAACAAGCAACGTTTCGCACACTTTTTTTTTTTATCAATCAAAATTTCATAAAATCAGCAACTACATACATACATACATACATACATATATTGTATGTAAATATGTATCCATGGTTGGTTGATAGGCAAACAATTCGAAGAAAATGCAATACAGTTATGATTAATGCTCCCCATGGACTAATACATCAATTAAATGATGACGAAAAGAACAGAAGAGGAAACCAAAGTAAAACACAACGCGTTATTCTTTTTCATTGTCATTGTGTGTGCATGTGTGTGTGTGTGTGTGTGTTTGTTTATGTGTGTGTGTGTTTATGTTGTGGAGTATTTTTTAACGTATCAGTTGGCTAATCGATCGATTGATTGCAACTGATAACCACAGCAACAGCAACAGCAACAACAGCAACAACAGCAACAACAACAACAGTTTAAAGGTTGATAAACCCATTGCTCCCCCTCCCCCTGCCCACTTTCACACACACACACACACACACACACACAATAAACTTTTCATATTGTAATTGTAATTGCGCGCAACTAAATTGGCTTATAGAATATTTATGGATATTATGGACAAATCGAACACAGCTGTCGCCAAGCAAGGGGTGAGGTGAGGTGAGGGAGGTGAGGAGGGGAGGGGTGTGGGGTGTCTCGTTTTACAATTGTTTTGTGTAATAATAAATATATGTATGTATGCTTGCAAAATTCCAATGCAGCAACAACCAAAGGCTAATTTAGTTTGGCGACATGTTGCAGATAAAGTGAAAGAGCGAAAGAAGGGGGAGGGGGAGGGGAAGGGGGTGCAACAACAGTGGCACAAGGCCGTTTAATGACCAATGACCGGTTAGCTCATGCATGTAGGTCTGTTGTTATTGTTCTTATTTGCAGGGGCTTTGCTTTAACAAAAGGCAGAAAAGCGCATTGCTGTTGCTGTTGTTGTTGTTGTTGTTGTTGCTGCTGTTGGCTGGCAATGATGACATAACAATGCTTAAGCGCCAGCAGCAGCAGCGGTCAGAGCAAAAAAAATAACAGCAGCGGATGTCTCGGCACGTTCCCAATAGATCAACAACAGACAACAGCAAGCAATAAGAGCAACAGACAACAACAAGCAGCAACAGCAGCAGCAGCAGCAGCAACACGCACGCCAGCAACAGTAACCAGCAGCAACAACAACAACAACTAGAGTGCAGCTGCTGTGCGTGACATGCAACTATTGTTGTTGTTGTTGTTGTTTTTTACGCTGCTTTACTTTTTACTATCAAAGAATTTTAATTTATCTGTAAACAATATACACCCAACAACAACAACTGGCTCAGAAAGGCAAACAATTTTGTTGTTTGTCATTGTCTTCAGTTTTTTTTTTTTTTTTTTAAATATCCTGTAAACAAAGTTTTGTATACAAGGATGGATATGTTGTTAACTCAACAAATCAATCATAGCTAAATCTATAAATATCACATATTATGTTAATAACATGTTCAGCCAATGTTAAATCACTAGAGAAAATGTTAAGTATTCCTAAGCTGTTAACTCAACTAAATCATTGATTCAAAGCTTTTTGGTAGATTTAATAAACAACTATTAAACACTCTTTAATCATTTACAGAGCATCTAGTTAGTCCTTCAATGTGTTATGAACTCGTTCACATGCCATTTTGTGTGCTGTTCATAAGTTAAACGTAAATTGCTGTTGATGTGGGGACCTGGATACCAACAACAATCAAAGCTATCTCTCTCGCGCACACACACACACAAACATACATATTTATTTATATAGATATGACAGACTGTAAACTAGACAACGGAGCTGCTGACCAACAAACAAAACAAATAACCCAACACACTGCAGCGAGAAGGGGGGAGGAGGAGAGTAGGGACATTCATTGATGTCAACAATTTTTTTTTTTTTTTTTTTTTTGCTGGTGATTTGTGGATTGGTGTGGAATTTCCATGTGACAAGCCTTTTGTTGGTTAACATTAAGCGCAATGCATCAATGGATGGTGGAGAGAGAGAGGGAAAGGGGGAAATGAGTGACAGGACAGGACATTGATAAGGCAAGCTTACAAAGGATATGAGGAAATTAAGCAAAGCTCCTAGCTGTGTGTGTGTGTGTGTGTGAAAGATAATTGACACGAATTGTGCATTAAGCGTCAAATTGTTTAATTAACGGATAATTCAAATTGTGAGATTGCAGCAAAGTGAAAGAGAAATTTGAAAGCAATTTCCTTTAAACCAGAAAACTCAATTTGCATTATTCAGAAAATTATGAAATGCAGAATCCTTAAAGCCAGAATAAAGTGCTTTATGTGTTTCACATCATAATTGCTAGGTCAAAAGCGGAGTGAGAGAGAAAGATAATGAAAATGCGATTAAAAGCTGGATGCAATATAATCTCATTTGGAGCAGAGAGAGAGAGAGAGAGCCTCAATTGCGTGTTCAATGTTTAAAGCAGTTAAATGAGAAAAAAAAAAAAACTATGAACTGGATGACACTCCCAATTTATTGTTTAACCCAAAAAAAAAGGGAGGGGTTATGTGTTTAGCATAAAAAAATACGTACGTACATATATGTAAATATTTTTTGGTAATTGAAAAGGTTTTGCTTTTGTTTTATTTCTATTGTGGGGGCGGCTTAAGTAATCAAAGAGCGACTAATGGGGCACAAATCTATAGAAACCCACACACACACACACACATGACTAATATTTAAGCTGAGCTTTCAAATGAAAGTGAACTAAAAAAAAATATATATATAAATAAATAAATATATAGGAATGTGCAGAAAATGTGAAATGAGAAGAGAAAAGAGAAGAACTTTCGAATGGAATTGCTGAGAAATGTGGAACACACATCCATCCATCCATCCATCCAGCATCCATCTATCCATCTATGCAACTATCCAGCAGGCATTTTTCTGAGCAAGGAATTGGGGAATTTTTTTTTGTACAAACTGGAGGGCATATAAAAATGGTTCACTGGCTTTTTATGTTAATAAATAAATGTGCAGATGCGAATATAATACGTATATATATATATATATATATATAGTATATGTGGATTGTGTTGTTGGTTTGTTCTGCCCATCTTCTTTTTTTGTTGTTGTGTGGCAGAGGTACAATACATATAAATAAATAAATAAAATAAAAAGGAGGCCGACAACAAGAACATTGTAAACACAACTCGTTTTCTAGTTCAATTCCAACTAAATGCAAGAACCTGGTAATGTAATGGATACATGATGTTAGTGTGTGTGTGTGTGTGTGTGTGTTTACCGTTGTCCCGTGCAGCTTTTACTTCAAGGCACAATTAGGTTAGGCAGAGTGAAAGAGACGAACCCAATTGAATAGGGCTGAAAGTTGCACAGAGCTTTTTTTTAAAGCAACAAACTTTAACAATAATAATAAAAAAAAAACTTACATTGGCTATCAATCAAAGTTTCAACTATCCCTGCTTATAAATAATGTTTTATGCTCAAAAACTTGACTCATCCAATTAAAATAACGCTTCCACATGTGGCATGTGGCATATAACTAAAATTGCATGTCTCCGGCGTTTTAAAAAAAAAAGAGAAAGAAAGACAATCGCCGTCTTTCTCTGTCTCCTTAGAGAGTGTGTGTGTGTTGTTCATAATTTATTACAATCCCTATTCCATTGAGGGCCAACCAGGGGCGATAAAACTTTAGCTGACCCCAAAGTGCTTGAGAAAACTTGCAAGTCAGAAGAAGAGGAAGAAGAGGAAGAGGAAGAAAAGTGGGCAAAACTTCTCAAGCAATTATAAAATCCAACAGGAGAATAGAAAACCAAACCGCAGTTGGAAATCCGATTTACAGTTGTTGTTCTTGTTGTTGTTGTTGTTGTTGCCGCACGTGACGTCACGTGAGGCACATTGAAGCAAATCGAGCCCAAAAGGCTGCCACAAAATGAGGTGCGAAATGTTGACTGCAGTGAAAGTGCTAAAAAAAAAAAAGGGAAGGAAGGAGTTGGGAGTTGCACATCATGACATCATCAGCAAGAGGGGGGTGGTGAAGGGGGGGAAGGGGCCACTGCGTCAGAGTGAAGCTAACGGACGCATAACTCAATCCGCATGGCATTTTTTTATTCCCGCATCATCCACAATAAATCTGCATTAGAGGGAACTTGCCTCGTTGTTGTTGCTGCTGCTTTGGCTCAAGGCCAACAAATGGCGCACGCACTGCAGTGGCAGTGTGGCAGGAAAACACCAATGTTGCCACAACACACAATACACACACACACACACACACACACACACACACACAGCAAAGATACAACACACCATTCACAATGTTCACAATGTGAAAACAACAACGAGCTTGTTTCAATGAGCTGTGCAACATTCTAGATAGAACAATAAACATGCTGCATGTGTGGCAGTGGCAGTGGCACGACTCCCTACTAGGCTCTAGTCTACCTGCCACCTAACTAAAAAAAATTTAAAATTTAAAAATAAAAAAATTTTTATTAATATTATTTTTATTTTTATAACTCTAAGTACTGAACAAATCAAGAATGTAACGAGATTATAAATCTTTATAAAGATTTATACTTGATTTATTACCCAAATCTTGATTCTTAACAAATCTGATTTCTTAAAATTCAAGTAAAGTTTAACTTGATTTAATATTATTTTGTGATTTTTAGTAGACTCTTTAAGTTGATTTTTGACTTGAATTGAAATCAAGAATGTTGAGTCTTAGTTTAGGAAGAGTTTTACATGATTTAAGTGGAGTTTTACTTAATTCAGGATTATTATATATTTGATAAAGACTATTTGTACTTGATTTAAGTACTTAAATCTTACATTTCTTGATTTCAAAAAAAGTTTATCTTTTAGTAGAAAAAGTATAAAGATATAAATTTCTTCTACCTGCCACCTAACTACACAGACCGAAAAAATCAAGTATTTCGTACTAAAATAATGTGCTTTGAAATTCTGATATTATTTTAAGTCCAGTTTTACTTGATTCAATTTTATTTTGTGATTTTTAGTAGAGTCTTAAAGTTGATTTTTGACTTGAATTGAAATCGGGAAGAGTTTAACTTGATTTCAGTAGAGTTTGATTTTGATGCAGACTATTTGTACTTGATTTAAGTACTTAAATCTTGATTTATTGATTTAAAAAAAAATTTTATCTTTTAGTAGAAAACGTATAAAGATATAAATTTCTCTCTGTGTACTACTACTACTACTACTACCAACTTCATCTCCTTCTTACTCCCCTTTTCACTACTTACTTCATACAGGATGCAACATAAACACACAAACATAGGAGAAATTGCAATTCAAACGGGGTTAAAGTTGCTGCAATGCTGCAGGCCACATTGCAACTGCCTCCCCTCCCTCTCTCTCTCCCTCTTCCTTTCTCTTTCTGTCTTTCTGTATAGCTGGGAGTTGAGATTCTCTCACTAAAGTGTCGCCGCATTTCCGCACCTATTTTTTTTTGTGAAAAACAGCTGCAATTCACAATTCGTGCGGCAACAGCACGTGACAAGTGGCAGCCCCCTTCGGTCCTACCACCCCTCGAGAATCAGACAGCTGTTGCTGCGATTTCCATAGAACTGCTTATCTGTTAACGGTGCGGGGCTGGGGCAGGGGGAGGGGGGGGCAGGGCGATAAGATAAACGACGCTAATGAAGATTACACAAAGTCGTCAACGTTGAACGTTGAGAGGGGCACAAATCAAGGTTATTATAACAACAACAACAACAACTACCTTCCCCCAAAGCTTTGCTGATCCTCGACAGAATTCAAGTGAAATGATTGTTAAGAGGGGAGGGGGGGGGGGGGGGGTTTAATACTTACGCCTCACAGTATGGCATTTTATTGTAGCCCTTGTAGGTTTTCATATTGAGCGTCATTCCGCATTCTGTGCATTTGAAACACGTTTTGTGCCATGTCTGTAACGGTAAAAAAAAGAGAATACGAGAGCAAATTGTTAGCAAATAAAAGAAAAAGTTTTTGTTATAATACCCTGTGACCCATAAAAAAAAAGTGTAACAAAGAAAAAACGTAGAATAATAGATAAAAGTGATTTCCGACCCAATAATGTCGGATGTTACAGGGTATCTTTTGACTCATATACTCTCACTTTTACGGTTAGTTGTTCAAAAGTCTTATAGTTTTATTGCCTGTTTTTTAGTTGTTCTTCTTTGTCTTTGTCTGTTTAAATTGGCGCAATGCAACTAAAAAACTAAAAAAAACTAAAACCAAACCGAGATGAGCCATAAAAAACTTTCGTAAAAGATTTTTGGCTTTACGAGCATTCATTCTACTTCTTCCCCAGTAGTTACTTATGTGTTTTTTGTGCCACTAATTGGTCTGTGGTAACTAGAGGGCGGTTAAGGGGTTGCGGGGGGCAAGACAAATTGCTAGATAAGTGCTTATCAGTGGAAGCAAAAGTTCTATATACAAGTTTTGTTTGTAGTCGAAAGCTTAAAGAGCTTTAAAGTAAGTTAAACATTTCTGGTTTTCATATCTTCGAGCTGAGATTGCAATCACATCAGTTTTGTTTTATTGAAGCATTACAAAACTAGCTGAACAGATAAGCTTTAAAGCTTAAGGCAGCAACTTCTCTCTCTTTCACACTCTCTCTTTCTGTTAAGTGTCTAATTTGTGTGGATTGTGAATTCTTGGCAGACAGACAGGCAGGCAGGCGGGAGAGAGGGGGGGCAATTGTCATTTGGTAGACTGCACTCAAAGAAGGCAGCTCAATTCAGACAGGCAGACATACAGAGAGAGAGGGGGGCGCTGGGTGAGAGGAAAAGTCAGCGTGTTATGCAAATTTGCGAGCTTTTCCTGCGCCTCAAGCCAACACAATTTTTGTGCACAAGTTCGCTTGGAGGTCAACAAACGATTAACTTGTCTGAGGATTAGCGAGAGGAGCAGCAGCAAAAATGCGTTAATTGGTTTCACACACACACACACACAGACAGCAGAGACATCAACCATAAAAGCGTAGACACAAACCCAGACGCAATGGAGATAAAAAGTGATTGCGATTTCATCACTGTTAGCTAAGAAGAAAAACTGAAAGAGTTGATGGAAACCAGTTTAGCTCTCAATACTCTCTCAATGCCAACCCACTCTGGGGTGTTACAAAAATAAACACACACAAAGAAGGCAAAAAAACAACAACAACAACAACACAACATTCCATTGGCATCGAAATTGGTACAAAATAAAAGCCACACAGTAAGCAACAAGAGTCCGAAGAAAAGTTTTAATAAATCAACGGATTTAACTTTGGTATGTTGTTGTTGTTGATGACTTGGAACTTTTAAACTGAGTTGAAAAGTTAAGACAGCTAAGAGCTAAGAGTGTTTTTTGATGCCCTTTTGTGGTTGGGGGCGATTCTTGAGAGAACACTGTATTCAGTGGCAAACTTTTTGTTTGCTGCTTATTAGTATTTAATCTTCGTGAACGAACAAAGATCTTCGTCTTTCGTTTATCAGCTTCGCTGCGCATGCGTAACTGTAAATAAGTCAAAGAGCTTAAGAGACAGAGAGAGAGAGAGAGCAGGAGCAACAAAGATGTGTCATAAGCGCATCTCTCATTTTGACAACTAACTGCACTTTGATGAGCTTTTTTTTATGTGTGATGACCGCACAATAAAATTCAATTTCACTTTCACAACAAAATGCAGTCTGTGATCGTTATGACTATGTTTATGTGTGTGTGTGTGTGTGTGTGTGTGTATGAGGTAATCATTTTATTTCATTTTCTATGCTCGCTTTAACCCACTTTTCATTTCCCGCTCGCTCGCTTCTCGACTTGGTTTTCAATTTGCGGCTCAATTTCCAAAAAAAATAAATACAGACCGTAAGTGTTTTTAATGTTGTTGCTCTGGTTGTTGTTGTTGTTGCACGACGCGAGGTGTTAAATTTGCATTCGAATTTGCACGCTTTCAACATTTTAAACGACAATAAAAAAAAGCTAACAATTGGCATGAGCCACAGCAACAACAATGAGCGACAGAGACAGAGATAGAGATTGGGTTCGAGTTTGGGTTTTGAGATTTGGAGCTTGAAAGCGAACGCAGCTCTCTTTGCGTCGGATTGGATTACAACTAGAGTCAGGCGACCAGCAAAATTACAAATGAGGCCAACAACAACAGTAACAACAACAACAACAGGCAACAGGAACAACAATGGTGAAATAAACACGATCCAATAAACAACTAAAAATGGTAACAAAACCAAATCTATTTTTTGTAAGCCAAAAAAAAAATACGTGAAGTGTCAAATGAAATTGGTTTAAAGTAAAAACGAGTGAAGTGAATAAAAAGTGAAAATCGATATCGATAAAGATCGATGAAGTTGAGGAAAAGTTAATCTAGTGGAGTAGTGTTGATAAAAACTTAAAACTATAAAAGTATTACACGTTGACCTTTTTTCATGAACTTTTTTTTGATTCTGTTTTAAAGCTTCTTCACAAGTCTGGTCGCATTTACACGATGAGGTTTTTTCATGAACTTTTTTCTTTGTAAATGCAACTGTCGATTTTCATACATCTTTGTCATCGATTGTTTTATTTTTAAATGCAACTCTGTGTTTACATGCAATCGGAATAAGTCATAGCAAAATGAGAAAAATAAATCATTGCTACACAAGTCATGAAGTATTGTCTACTCCCCTTGCCTACAAACGAATGATTCATGAAAAAAGTTCAACGTGTAAATCGGGTCTTTGTTACTTAGATAAGAGTTAGGCAAAAACAAATGGTTCATATAGAGAAAGTAAACCCTAACGAATTTCACTTGAATCTTAACTGAATGCTAAAATGATATTTGAACGCATTTCTCTTTCAACTTTTTGAAAATTTACAAACACATTTGCAGAATGTTTGGCCACACAAATCACTTTCTAAAAGCGCAATTCACACGTACGAGATATCGAAAGAAATGTGCAATTCTTGGCAAACTGGATGATGTGGCATGCAGCAGCATTGTGGCATATGCCTATCATGAGACTTAGACAATAAATGCGCCCAATAAAGCGGAAACATATATCAAATGTTAAAAATATGTTGGTTTTAGTGATTTCAGACTAGTCTCTCTGACTGTATGTGTGTGTGTGTGAAACTGCAGATGTTAAGATGAAGAAGAAGAAGGTGGAGGTGGAGGTGGAGAAGGTAGAAGAGAAGAAGTGGAGCACACTTGTGCGACCCACGTGGTGTTTTTTTTTTTTTTTATCTGTTTTGTAAGTGAAACCCACTTGGCGCTGCCAGCTGCTCAACACGATAATGATGATGATGATAATGGTAGGCGTGTGTGTGTGTGTGTGTGTGAGTGCACTCAGAAAAGCTCACAACACACACATGAGCTGTTGATGATACGGGAGCACAGCTGATGAGGCGGAAGTGAAAGCGACGGACGCAGTATTAAACAACTTCCTCAACTTCCACACAAACAAGTAGCTTGTTACTAAAGAACACACACACACACACACACACATGCACACATGCACAACACAAATAGAAACACACAAAAAATTCGCAACTTCAACACAAATACAAAATGAAACTTGCATCTCAGCTTTTTTGGCAGCTTCCTCAACACAATTTTGTTGCCCCAAAGAGCGCCAAATTAAGTTCAAGTTTGCTGCGTCGCGTTTTGGTCAATTTAACATGGTTTCCCCCGCCTCCCTCTCTCTTTATTCCACCATTATAAAACTGTCTGCTGTGCGCACCTTAAAACCGCTCAGGTTTAGGCATATATTTTGCACGCTCTGTTTCATTTACAACTGTTTGCCAATGTTGTTGTTGTTGTTGCTGTTAAGCTTTTTTTTTTGGCTGTCAGTGTTGTACAGTGTTGAAGAACTTTGTCATCAGCAGCTCTTTGCTATATGGCTTGTAAAGATATAATCTTGAGTTTAAACGTGCTGAAATGGTGTGTTATTAGGTAAACATAAGATAAGAGTTAGTTTTCTCTGGTATTTTATAATCATTTTTCCTCTACTATATTTTAATGATAAAGCTTTATCTGAGTAACTGTTGTTAAGCTACATAATTTATGTAGCACTAATAATAAATTAAATAAGTAAGCAAAAAAAAAACAACAATATTCTTAACAGGGTATTCAGTTCATCAACACTTTGTTTGTCAATCTATTGTCGAGTGTTGTTTGTTATCGTTTTGAGTTTTCATTTGCATTTTGGGGTAAGTGGGAATGGGGTCAAGGTAGTGTGTGTGTGTGTTATTTCAATTGGAAAATGCCGTAAATGGCAAAAAAGAATCATGTGAGAGCGCAAACACACAACAGATACCTGATCGGCTTAACAGCAACAACAGCAACATCGATTACGAGCTTGAGATGCCGTTACGACAATCCAATCCACGAACACAAAAACGAACACACACACACACATACACAAGTGTCGCCTGCATGGCCTTATATGGGTGGTCGGACGCCAGGCCATATGAAGAAATAACTGTATGTATGTTTGTATGTGTGTACATTGAAAAGCCTATTTCTATCTCTTGCTCACACACTCATGACATAATTGTCATTATCAGCTGTTGTTGTTGCTGTTGATGATGAGCGTTAAGTAAGCCGCAAATAGTTTTAATTGTTGCCTCATTGACGTGACTGGACTGCTGATCAATAGTAAGTAAGTAAGTTGTGACTGTAAAATTACTTGCTCTCTCTTTTTTCTGTGTTTTGTCTTATGCAATTCTCATTTGAGAGCTGATTTACTTTTCCTTTCCACACTAATTTCACACGGCAACGACAAAGCTCTAATCTATATAATTCAGATCTTATTGTTTTTTATCGCTCATTGATCGACAAGTTTCTAATTTGTTTGTCGCTCGCTTGACGTTTTTTTTGTTTTTTTTTTTTCAATTTCGTTTAATTGAGCTTTTATTTTTCCCTTCCTATGTCTAATTAAAATCATTTTGTTTACGATAAAGAGAGTGATGGATGGAGTAGGGGAAGGGGGGCGGGGCGGGGTGTGTGTCACATAAATAACTTGTCCGTTGCCCAACAATAAAAGACTAACTCAGTCTCTAATTCGCGTTGACTTGATTTGAAATCGCCTTTGTTTGAAACGAAACTGGAATTGCTCTCAGTTTGAGTTTTGCAATTATTACACGTTCAGATTTGTTGCCTTTTGTTTATATGTATGCAATCAAAATTGCTCACAGCTGACAGGCCTCGGAAAATGACGTAATCGGGCATCGCACACAATTACAAACACAACAACAACACGCGCTCGGAAATTAGATACTCAAAAAAAGCTCTCGAAATCTACAACAGACAGTAGCCAAAGAGAACGGTGAACAGTGAAAAAAAACAACAACAACAACAACAAACAACAAACGTTAAATATGCGAAAATATGCCCATGTATGTACATAAAAGAGTGATAAAGAGTAAAAAACAAGAGTGAGATAGTTTATCTGCAAAATGATATTTTGGAATGGCATTGCATTCCAATTCACATACAAACAAACAAAACGTGTGTGAGAAACAGTGGAATTTAATCTAGATTTTGTTCCACTTTCAATGTTTCTAAATTTGAAACTAAAACGATTTTTAAAGTAAATACATTTTTTGTCATGTTTTGACTATCGTTATCGTTTCACTTCTAGAGTTGTTCAACATTTAAAATTTATTCCTTATTCCTCTCTCTTTCTTCTCCCTCCCTCCCACTTTGATTTGTTGATCGTATTTGTTTACAAAACCATTTGCAAAGCTTCTCAAAACACTTGGTTCCTGAGAAGATCCCACACATCCCAGCATTTGCAAATGTATCTGACAGATACAAAAATAAACACACTCTGCATTATCTGATCCTGAAACAAAAACAAAACAATCGAATTTGTGAATTCATTTTCGACGCATATTTGCACGTTTTGCATCCAATAGATACGAGATTGCTACAGATACAGATATTCATGTGGCACATAATTTGTTTAACAATTTTATTGTTGCCGCGTACTTTGAAAAAAAAGCGGCCACCAACTGAGGCGCTGATGGGAGCAGCTGGCTTCGTTCCGTTCCATTTTTTATATACATATATTGTATATTGTATTTATTTCTTTGCGTCAACAATAAAAAAGCATTACATCAACCTCATAAGTGACTCACGCCGCAGCAATGCGAAGCAAGCCAAGCCAAGCTGGAGGGCTGGAGGGCTGGAGGGGGAGTGTCAGTGAGCTAAGCCAACTGCTGCCAACAGAAATCTCGACAACCCTGGCAACGAGCAAGAAGCGGGCAAAGACAAAATGGGCAAAGTTCTGGCTGCTTTTTATACCCTGAGCCCATAAAATGGGTTAAAAGGGGTATATTGGTTTCCTATACCATAAGCAGAACAAGTTTGTTCAAATTATCGATAACTATTCTGGTTTCCGATATACACATGTAATCGATTACAAAAAAAATCTTGAATTTGGAAAATGTAAAAATGGGGATTGAAATAATGGGTAACGATAGAACTTTTCTGAAAATTTCATCGAAATCGGTTGAGAAACACCGGAGATATTTTATATTAAACGGGTTCAGGGTATCTTTTAGTCGGAATTTCTTGACTAAAGCCTTCTTACTTTTTCTGTTTCTTTTTTTGTATCTGTGAGTGTGTGTTTCATTAACTTGTAAATGCTTCTTCTTTATTTTTTTTCCAGCAGTTTTTGTTGCTTTGCATGCCACATGGGATACGCATCGGGAACGGGTCGAATAGTAAATCATCATGAGAGTGTTTTTTTTTCTTCTTCTCTTCATCTTTTCTATGCTCATAACGGTATCTCCAGTTAAAAGATACATAACAGCATTTAAGCAACCGACCAACTTGTCAGCCTCAGCACCATCATCATTATTATCACCATCATCATCATCATCATCATTGGTTTGTGTTGGAATTGGTGTCGAAGTTGTTGTTGTTGTTGTATGTAAATGGTCAAACGTTTCTCTCAATGCTTCAAGATTGAAGTGCTAGACAATGAAAATATCTTCCTACTGTTCAGATCTCCCGCTGCTGTTCAATTCTTTTTTTTTTAAACAAACCGTTTGGCCCACATTGAATGCTTTTTAGAATTTGTTGTCCAAAAACTAGCAAAACAAAGCCATCAACATCAACAATGTGAAATTTTGCTGTCTCTCTCTCTCTCTCTCTTTCCATTTCTTTGTGCTTTGCTGCTGCTGTTTGTGTTTTTGTTGTTGGTTTTGTGTTTGTCTTTGAAGTGCATTGTGCAAAAGTTTTGACAACTTAAATTGGGTGAACAAGTGTATTTTGGAAATGCATTTCAAGAACAGAGTGAAATATGAAAGATTTATTTGCACTTCAAGTGTTTGAGTTTGTGGCTCTTTGAAGGGTTTAAGTGGTTCAAGATTGTGTGCTTTAATTTGTCAAAGCTTGACATTTGTAATACAACGAAATGCACTTTAATTTTTAAAGACTATCGATAGATTCACAACAACAAGGCACTCATGTCATCGATAGTTTTTAATAATTCATAACATTGCCCACGATCCAAGCTCACCTTTCTGAGTTTTATTGAAAACACTTGCAAGCTCATCTGCTCTCTCATTTTTTATCTCTTTACAAACTTGCAAATTGAAACAGCGCATGCAAACGGGACTTGTGTGTTTGTGTGTGTGTGTGTGTGTTCAAGTCTCGTTTTGTGTAGCGCTTCTCTCATCAATTTGTCGCTACACACCTCTCTCTCTCTTACTTGCTCATTCGGGCTTCAGTCAATTAGCAAAGTCAATAGCATGCCGCTCTGCTCCACGCACCCTTTCCCACCACATTCCACCACACTTGGTTTTTGCATTTTGTTTGTTTAATTTATGTGAGTGAGACAGAGCAAAAAAAAAAAAGGAGTTGCCAACACAACTTGTCACTAGTGATAAAGTTTTATTTGATTTCGCGTTACATTAACACAAACATATATATGTATTGAGATACTCCAAAGTCCGATTGCAAATATGCATGCAATCAGTTAGACAACTTCTATGTTCATATGCACATCTGTGTCTGCGTGTTGTGTGTGTCTTGTGGGAGTTTTGGTATTGTGTTTTGTATATGATTAGCGCAGGGCGGTAAACGCAAATTAAATTAGTTACTTCGAGTGCTTCGGGCCACAGCCTGCTAATGGATAAGGAGGTGGTGCATCTCAGAGGAGAAGGCGGTTACAACCTTTTAGGAGCCTGCAAATTAGCTTAAAGCTTCTCAAAACTTACACATGGTGCTGTTAATATTTGAACAAAGAGGGAGGGAGGGAGAGGGCTACAAACACAAACCAAAGAGTCACAACACAATGAGAAAACTTTTGAATTTGGAGCACAATGCGGCTAAAAACTAATGTGGAGCAGCTGTGCTTCTGCGACTGTCTCTGGAATGTTTAGGGAGAGAGTGAGAAGAGGGGGCGGGCGGGGTGGCAGTTTGAATAATGTACGAGATTTGCAAAGCTATGAGACCGAAAATAAAAGAGGCGATGAAGAAGAAGAAGAAAGAAGTAAAACCGAATTCGAGACGATTAATTTTTGCTGATGATGTGACAAATGGCAGAGTGAAGGGTGAAGAGTGAGAGAGGGGGAGACACATTAAACTGGAGCAAAGCAAACACAGCCAAGGCACACACAGATTTTTCTAAAGCTGAATTTCATGATTCAGCTGCGAAGAAAAAAAGATGAGAGTAGAAGTCGAAGTGGGAGTGTAAGAAGGGAGAAGGGAGAAGCGTGAAAACCCTCAAGTGATGGACAGCAGCGTCGAGAGTCAAGCAACCACTTGAACTGAACAGCTAAAGAGCTGGCAATGCTGTTATGCATTTATTTATATATTTGTACACTCAAAGAAAACTTATGGAATAATAAAGTGTTTGTAAAAATGCAACATACAGTTTTAAATGTGTTTTAGATATTCACTTTTTGAAGAATTGTTTATTTTATTTTTTTTTTTCAGTGTATGCACATGCATGTGTCTAGTTATAAATACAACTACACATTATTGAAATAGATGCATGCTGGATGCGGGGATCAATTGGATGATGACGAGACCAAGTCATGCAAATGCTTCACAAAATAAAAGAGCCGCAACGAAGGGTCGCCAGGGTTGCCACTTTACACGAGCCGCCGCAACGAGCGATCGTTTCACCCCCCTTCAATTCCTTCACACTCATCCCCCCATTCCCACACAAGAGTTAATAAAGATCAATTGAATTTAAACAAAGAAATAGGGGAAATGAACAAAAACAGAGAGAGGTCAAGAAGTAAATGCATTGACGACGTCAACGACGACGACGACGACAATTGTCTTGCCCCGAATATGGGCGTGGCATAACAAATTACAAGCAAATGCGCATTAACATAAATTCTACAACAAAAGCAACAAATGTGAGGGGAGGCAAAAAACAATTAAAAGACGACAGAAGAAATGACAGGAAACAAGCGAAGGGGGGTGGGGGAGGGGAGAAAAGTTTAAGTCGAGGAATCTGCGTAACTGAAAAAAAACAAAGACAAAGCCAATGCATTGACGAAGAGAGAACTAAACGAAACTGAAACTGAACTGAACTGACCCACATATCAATGGCCGGAAACAGAAAGCACACACTTAAGAGCGAAAGAAAGAGAGACAGGTAGCCAAAATATATGTATGTATGTATTAAAGACAGCAACAAAACACACACAAGTCTTCATCATTTTAGATCATTAGTCAAACTACCAAAAATGTGTGCAACAAAAATAACAATGGGAAGCGATTTAATTGAGGGAAAGCCCCTTAAGACCAAATACTGAATGCTGAATGCGGCTGGCTCAATGCCCCCAAGCAAATAACTGGCTTACTAGAAAAAGAGACTTTGTGCCCCAAAGCTTGTGCCCAGCAGCAATTTCAAACTTCAACTTCGACTACCACTTTCCGACTTGGTCAAAAGTGTTTTGGGTATTTTTTCGTTTTTTTTTAATACATTTTCAATGCAAAAATTGGGCCACAAAGCCAAAACAAATCGAAGGCAAAAAAGTAGAAAAGAAATACAAGACAGAAAATGTAGATGGAATATTTTTTTAGCTGGCAATGCTCTAATATGTATGTGTGTGTGTATGTAATATATACTTTTGTGTATTTGTATGCCCATGGCATTTTTTTTTCAATGTTAGCTTTTAAAAGCTTTGCATAAAGATGGTGAAAAAATATATAACGGCATAATTTTCTAGTTATAATTTAACAATGAGAGCATCATAAGTCATCTTTTACCAATTAGCAAGTAACATTAAAGCGTACACAAACTTCGCTGTTGGAAAACAATTATTGTTCCATTTCCATTTTCTCATTTGGCAGCTTGCACTAAAAAGTTGTTGTTCTTTTGGCTAGCATAAGAAATTGGCCAAATCGCCAAATAGGTTGCACACAGAAAAGTTTCCACAAAAGCCAACAGCTAATTACAATTGTAAAGTACAAACCAGAGGGGATAAACGAAAATTGGAGCATAACTGATGAGCCTAAAATGCTTTTGGATTTTTTCGTTATTGTGATTGAGGTGCAACGAAAGTGAGTTTTAAAGGGAAAAAGCAAAAAGGTAAAAGCTCGAGAAAACAATGCCAAAATTGCATAAGCCGCAAAAAGTTCTCACAGCAAAAAGAAAGGGGGAAAAAGATATACATGCATGTACATGAAAAGGAAATTGAAGATAAGGAGATGCAAAGCAGCGATAAGTCAAAGTCGACGTCAACGTCAACGTCAGCGTCGCTGCTTGACCACTTTTATTTTCATGCCTGAATTGTTTATGGAATTGCAGCGCGGCGCTCTCTCCTCTCTCCCTTGAGGGGGAAAGGGACAACAGACAAAGCAGCACTCAGAAATGGATTGTCATGCAAAAGTGAACTTCGCTTTTGAGAGAGTCGAGAGCTCAGTCAAGAGTGGACAACAAATAAATAAAAACAATTCTCACTGTCATTGTGGCGTTTGTTGTTGTTGTGTGTCTGGCGAAGCATTTTTCTTCGAAAGCGGAAATAAAATAAAAAAGAGTTAAGTAATAAACGATCTTGAACATATAGAATTGAACTTTTCTCTTCGTGTCATATTAAATACAAATCGCACACTTTCCCCATCTATTCAAAAGTCACAATGACAGCAAACTTTAACTGTGTTTTTCTATTTTATTTTTTTCACTTCAGCTCCATCGAAGTTTGTCGCTAAAGTCATTTGTCATGATGGCGGATTTGTCGTCGTTGTTGTTGTTGGCAGAATGCAAAAATTAAAACATTCAACAAAGCGACAGGCCAAAAAGTGTGCCAACAACAACAACAACAACAACGAGAGAGATATACATAAAACAGGCCGGTAAGTGCCAAACGGAGTTGCAAATACGAGGACGATGCTTGGATTTGACGCTTCGCTTGGTTGACTTGCCCCCCTGCCCCTTCGTCCCTTGCTCTTTCAACTGTCAGCTAACTGTCGACTCGTGCCCCGCTGCACGAATTGGCCAAAAATGTAAAGCTCGCTTCCGGGCTGGCAACAAAGAGGTCATTTACTTTCGTTGCAAGCATAAAATAATCGTCGTCTCAACCAACAACAACAACGACAACTAAAACTCACACATTCGTGAATTTGCCAAATAAAAAAGTCAGATAAATGAAATTGGCAAACAGCAGCAAACTGCAGCGCAGCAAAGCAGCAGCAGCGACGTCGACAGCGGCGACAAGTTGAGTGAAGTTAGCTATCAAAAATCGATTAACAAAGCGCCAGCAGCGACGCGAGCAGCGACGCGCACATACAACTTTAACGGCATTTTTAAAAAGCATTTCTTCATTTGCAACAACAAACAAGACAAAGTTTTGCACACTGTACAAAGATAATTGCTATAAAATGCCCGTTTATTGCCTGTCACGAGTGCATCGATTTCTATATCAGGCTATGGGATATGTCACGTGCAGCGTCACGCAGCAAACAGACAAAGAGAGAGAGAGAGAGAGAGACAACCGCAAACGGAAAATTGGGAACAAAAGTTTTACACTCGTCGTAAATGGGGTGAAAAGTCAGCTAAATGAAAATTAAATGGGAAATTAGTTTAATTAGAAGAGTACGATTTTAAGAAAAATATTCAATATGTAATAACTAATTGCGTCTTAACAATAAACCTTAAAAATATATATATTTTATGAGACAATTGAATTCAAAATGTTGTGAAATTCCCATTCAACAAACATGCGTCATAAAACAAAGTCGTAATTTCATTGTTTAATTCATAATAGAGAGAAGTCCCTGTCTGTTCATGACTCAATAAGTTTGTTATCTTAGAATTGTTAGGAAATATAGAATTATCAGTATACAGTAGTCACACCTTGTTAAACAAAAGTCATAATATGTTGCAAGTTAAACATGAGAAAACTTCTGGGCCGCATTTGTGCATAAGTAAAAACTTCTGCTTGTTGTTGTTTCAAAAGTTTGAAATCTTTCAGTTGTTTGCATATTTTATAACTGACTTCATTGCGTAGACTTTAAATAGTTTTCATTACTCCAGCAGCTAAAATTAGACAGATGAAGATGGCAAGCGAGAGAGAGAGAGAGACAGAGAGAGAGTCTATAATTAGACAAACGCTGGAAGGCTGGAGGCTTGATGGAAGTGATGTTAAACACATATATAGGTATGTAGTATGTGTGAGACATATACTGATAGTTGGAGCTGATTACAACAAGACTTTCAAATGGAATTTGACGATTGATGGAATGACAAATGTCTCGGTTTTGTTTGTCTCTGTTCGGCGCGTTATCTGTAATGTTTAGCATATATGCACACACACACACACAAAAAACATGCACACCTATACAATGAGCTTGAAGTTTAGCCTCAACTGTTATAGGTAAAAGCTCTGTTTTGTATGCCCACAAGGGCAGAAATAGATACAATGCAAAAAGAAAAAACAAAAAAAACGACAAGAGTGAAGAATAGGTACTCAGCGCAGCTCAGACAGCCGGACGGTCAATAAAAATAAACTGGAATTAAGCATAAACCAATAAGCACAAGAAGAAAGCGACGCAATGACCGCAACGTTGTTTTGAGTGCGTGCGTATGTATGTGTGTGTGTGAGAGAATGCGAAACTGGTATCGAAATATGCCGCTCAAGGTCAGTCAACGGATTGCTTGTTGTTATTTTATACATACGTACATATATGTTGAAGAGAGCAGAGATCAAAAGCTGCGCTGCAAGTTTGCAACGGTCTGTCGGCGTTAACGTCGACGTCGCTGCTTTCATACGCAAAATTTACGCAAATTGGCGCAGACAATGTGAGAAAGAAGAAGAAGAAGAAGAAGAAGGGAGGCAGAGCAATGTAGCGGAAGCAACGGCGACGCAAATTAAAAGCAATTTTCAATTTCCTGAGTTGGCGAAAATTGAAAAATATGTATGTTGCAAAAGCCCAAGCAGCCACCACCCGCGCAACCCGCAATCTCACACACACACACACACACATATGTAAGCATGCAGACGTACGAAATTTGTATGCCGTTATTTAGCTGAGCGCTATAAACTAAATTCCAAGAAGCACATTAAAGCTGCGCAGTCGCGACAAACTAGCCGAACGACTTTTTATTGCATACCATTTGTTGTTGTTGTTGGCAATTATTAAAAAAAAAAAAACACTATGCTGCGCCAACGCGCCCACAACAACAAACAGGCCACGAATTGCGTAGGATAATAAACACACAGAAACAACAAACAAGGGACCACGGACCTGAGTACGAGAGCAAACGGTACGCATGATCACTGTAAGAGCGGTGACTATGTGGCTACATAGACGTCTCGCTCTAACGCGCGCATACAACAAGTGCGAAGCAGCGGCATAAAACAAAGGAGCAAAATTGAAAAGAAAAAAGAATCCAATACATACAATATATACAATAAAACAGCAACAACAAACGCCTCAAAACTTTGTGAATAGTGGAAAACTTTGCATAATTGTAACTCACCTTGTCCAGGCATTTTAGCTCCTCGATGGGATAAACCACCTTCTGACAACGTGCACAGGTTTTGTTCATCTTGCTGCTGTTTGCTGTTGTTTCTGCTCTTCGTTTTCAGTACACTCTCTTTGGGATTTGGGGACACACACAGATTTGTATTTTATTTTATTTTTTTTTTTTTTAGAATTTTGCAACACTTTCAAGCCGTCAAATTTTAATAATTTTGCATAGCGATCAGCACACAAAAACAGCTTGAAAGCGCTTTTAGCCAAGAATTTGAAACTATTGTTGGTTAGATATGTGTGTGGTCGGTTTGAACATTAAACACAGCAAGGCTACTGAGATTTGAACAAATCTATGTTTTTTACAACTGATGGATGGCAACTAACTGGTTTCACACACATACACAAGGACAGAGTTAACACTATTTCACTAATTGCAATTTGCAAAGCGGGTTAACTTTTAAATATTCATCTGTTGGCAACTCCAATTTCCAGTTAAGTGACGCGCGCACGAATCCTAATGGAAGAAACACACTCTAAAAATGCTGTTGTCGACAGGTGTGTGGCAAGCAGCGACACAGTATTTGTATGGAACGATTGATAGCAACGACTTTTTTTTGTATATTAATTAATATGTTGACTTTTGTTCAATTAATAAACTTGTTACACGCTGCGCACCCGCATAAACACGTCCGTACTTCGCCGAAACAACAACAATTATGAAGCACAACAGTCTGTAAATGTGATGGGGCTTTGTGACTGTTATACTCAAATGGTCATGTAAGAGAGACAACTGAGCAAAATGTTAATCAGCTGCTAACTCACTGTAAACTCTCTGCCAGTGCTGTGAAGCAATGCTTTCAATCGATAACACATATTGCCGGCATGCACAGGGTGCTTGATATATAAAAAGCACCCCACTTTTTTTGTATCCTTGGAGTTTACTATCGAGATTTTTTGTGTCCGTGTCGTGGTCCGTGGGCGTATATACAAATAATCATAAAACTGGATAAAATTGCAAAATTAAATAGTTTATTATACGACCAAAGGCTTTCAGCGTCTTTACAAGTGTTGTGTGTAAAATCTTATCGGGCTTATAATAAATACAACGTTAAATAAAAGCAATATAGATAACTCCTGTTTATTAGCTTTGTGACTGTGTGCATGTGTATGAGTAAGGGCTTAACTGTCTAGCAGAAAAAGTTAATTCAAGGACAATTCATAACAAAGTTTTGGAATTGCCGAGAAACGAGAAAAAACTAGCAGAAAACCAATGCCTAATGATATAAATCACGGAACTCTTTGATTAAAAAATAGAAAAAGGTACACAGCTTATTGATTATTCAAGGCTGAAGCTGTGCGACGTAATAATGCTGCATATTTAAAGGCGTTGATTTGTATGCTTTAAGACGCCACAAAGTAGGCAAAATAAGAAGAAATACACACATTTGCATATATGCATTAACGCCGATTGAAAAATCGATAATCTTGGCGTGAGTATTTGTATTTGTAATGCCGGCGGATACCATCGACAGCTACAACAACTGTCTTAGTTACCTTATAAAACAAGAAGAGAAGGAGTAGGTTGAGAAAGAGTAACGTGTGTAAATAAAGATTCAAATGTCAAAAGTCAACGAGAAAGGACAACGGTGCATGGTGTAGAGTGTTGGACCCACCCTGTCCACTACACTACATAATTAGGCTGCGACCGGTTTAAAAATACAATAACCTCCCCCTTTTGTAGAGCTGCCCCCGTTAAGGCAGCAAACCGCAGCCATTCGACGTTATACGAATGCCAACCCGTTTATAATAGCAACCATGCAAACGCTGCGCAAGAAAACAAGTCCTTGTAAATGTAAGTATTAATTAATTTATTGAACTTATCGATAGCACGCATATAGTATGTACCTGCCAGGTGTTGTTGCATGACAAACGTGCTTGATCGTCTTGAGCCCGTTTAACTGACAGCTGCTGCCGGCGTCGCTGCTGCCGCCATCGGCAGGTGGTGCAGCTCAGCTGCCTTAGGATTTTAGCAAACAACAGCAGCGCTCTCTCTCTGTTCCACTCGTTCTCTAAGCTAACATTGTGTTTGTTAGTTTTTGCATTAAAAGCGCGCAAAATAATAGTGAAATTCCAGTGATATACACAGGCTAGTGTGTGTGTGTGTGCGTGCCTTTTTGTTTGTTCTGCTGATGCCCACTCCCACCAGAGCAGAGGGCGCAAGCATCGCATCGCATCGGAGTCGAGATCGAGAGAGCGAGAGAGAGCGAGCTGAGCAGCATTCGCTGTTGTCGCTGTCGTCATTCATTCATTTACCGAACGCGCTTCGAAGCGGTTGCTTTTTCGACATTTTCCGCGAGTTTGTTGTTTATATGTATGTGTTGTTGTTTTTGTGTTGTTTTAATTAAAATACAACACAAAATACGTCGCGCAAATCGTTTTATTTGTTATTATTGTTTGCCCGTTTGCGCATTGTGTGCCTTTCTTCTTCTCTGGAAATGCCCTGAATGTCACACACACACACACACACACTGTTCTGAGATCAGAATTTCGCTATTGTGAATACGAAAATGGTCAAATCGCTCGTCTCCAAACTGCAGGCAACTTCTAATCTAACGCTAGCGCAAACATTCGGCATTGGCAGCACTGGCCCCGAGGAAACCAATTACGCAAAACGTTAGCACCAAAAATATTCACACACACACACACACACACACACACACACAAATGATTTATTAATGCAATTATTTTCACTATTTTTTGTAGATCGCAATGATCCCGGCCGCTTCTTTGGCGATGGCGTCCAGTTCAAGGCCAAGCTGATTGGCATACTGGAGGTGGGGGAGGCGCGCGGGGATCGGATGTGCCAGGAGGCGCTGCAGGATCTGAAAATGGCAATCAGGGCAGCCGGGGAGCACAAGCAAAGGATCATCATACACGTGACCATCGACGGGTTGAGATTGCGGGACGAGAAGACCAGCGATTCCCTCTATCATCATCCCGTGCACAAGATATCCTTCATTGCCCAGGACATGACGGACTCGCGCGCCTTTGGCTACATCTTCGGATCGCCGGACAGCGGACATCGGTTCTTCGGCATCAAGACGGACAAGGCGGCCAGCCAGGTGGTGCTGGCCATGCGCGATCTCTTCCAGGTCGTCTTCGAGCTGAAGAAGAAGGAGATCGAGATGGCGCGCCAGCAGATCCAGGGCAAAGCCCTGCACGATCATGCCAGCCAGCTGGCCGCCCTGACCTCGCTGAAATCGGGTCACGGTGATCTTGCCTCCGGCACGAGCTCCTCATCCGCCGGACACGGCATGCTGGGCGCCGGCTCATCCAATGGACTCACCCGTCTCGGTGTCAATCTGGATGTGTCCAGAGTGGCGGGCGTCGCGGGCAAGGAGGTAAGCTAGGCAGCTCCAAAATAATGCCAAGTCTCCCAATAATTCATTCTCTTCCCTTGCAGATCTCGCCGGAATCCGTTGCGGATCTGGTGGATCTGGAGCAGGAGCTAACCTCGCTGCAGCGTGGCATCAATCAAATGGAGCGCATAACGCCCAATGAGCCAACCACATCACACCAAGGCGGCGGTCTGGCCAAATCCGCCAGCGAGGATGATCCCTTTGGCGACTCCTTCATCTATGTGCCCTCGTACAACATTCTGCCACCGCCACCCGAATCCGGACGCACGCGCCACAAGCCGCCCAGCAAGACAGCCGAGAGCACGGCCACCTTGATCTCCCCCGCACCCGGAGCAAGTGGCTCGCCGGCCAATCTGCAGCAGCAGGAGGAGGACGACGACAGCTGGCTGCATGATCTGCAGCAGCAGCACGATGTCTTCGATACCACGCGGGTGGTGACGGCGACACCCACTCCAATGTCCAATCTTCCAATGGCACCGCTCGCCGCCCGGGAATCTTCGGCCACGCCCACGCAACAAAGCAGCGAAATCTCCGCTCCTCCGCCCGCAGCAGCAGCAACATCCAATATCGAGCTGGGGTTAAGTGCTGTGACCAATCTTGCAGAGGGAGCGGGAGGAGGTGGAGAGGGTGCCACAACAGGGGCAACAGCCGTCATGTCGGGTAAGTGAAGTTCGTTAATAAATGATTGCAACAACACTTACATGAATGCTTCAAAGAGCTGCTATTCACAATGGATGCGAGGGGGAAGGGTTACGAGAGTGGGGTAAGGGTTGGCGTAAATTGCTTATGAGACAAGTTGAGCTCAATGAGACGCAATCAATTGCTCGCGTTCCTCACTTACAGTTGAAGATGGAAAAAATGCTTAACATAAATAACAAAAACTATACGAGTATATCAACTTACAAGGGGGGAAAGAGTATATCGTTAGCTTAATATAGAAAGGACGTAACTCAATTTTTGTCCACTCCCAAATTAATTAATTAATTAAAAATAACAAAGTTATAATCAATTAAAAAAAAAAGCCTTTTCACACTTCGTGTTTCAGATTTTATTAAGTTTTTTTTGCTTCTCCTGTAAAATAACAAAAATTCGAGTTACGTCCTTTCTATATTAACCCTTTGCGACCGTATTAATTTTATATATGGTCGAAATTAATTTTCGTATGCAAGATTGTGAAGGAAAAAAATAAAAATAAAAAAGCTTTGGTGGCTGAGAGCAGACATACGACTGGAATAGTAAAAAAAAGCTTTGGTGGCTGAGAGTAGACATACGGTCGCAAAGGGTTAAGCTATCGATATAACTTTTATAAATGGCTCATATTATTGCCAGCTTACATATATTTTATTATTTTTTTGGAACAGGTAGAAACCCTAAACATGATCGCATCCATTGTGAATTAAGCTTCTATAAAAGCTTTTTAATACAACTAATAAACACACATACTAAATCATTAAAGCACCGCTCCTTCAGTTGTTTTTGTTGTTGTACTATAACTGTTTTAGAGTTTCCCATTTGTAGCCCTAATTTACAGCTCTTGAGTTCAGTTCCATTTCGTTCCGTTTATTTGTTCCGTTAAGTTCCGTAAACTTTCTCTCTTAAGCGAGTGTCTCTCTCTTTATCTCTCTCTAACTTATTGCTTCTCTCGCATTGTGCTTTTTGTTCCAATTTGGTTGGGTTTGGGGGCAGATGCGTTCACTGATCTGGATCCGTTGGGCATTGGTCGCACTCGGCCGTATGTCGATAAGAAATACTTCTTTCAAGAGCTTAAGAATCCGCCCAAGAAGCTGCTCAAGGAGCTCGGCTCCAGTCAGGGCGATAACTTTGATGATTTTCTGGGTGGCAATAATAGGGATACCATTTTCGAGGACAACAACAGCCCAACGGCAACAACTACCACTAACATTGAAGCTGCAATCGCATCAGGTACTGACCAATCCCATCACCATTATCCACAACAGCAACAACAACTAACAACAACTAATGTCCTGTCTACTAACACTGCTCACATTTGCACTTGCACCAATCGCGCAGGAAACTCCAACGCAACAGCAACTAATCCACTTGGCCAGCAACAGCAACTGCTACTAACAAACAGCACCCGTCCCCGTTCCCGCTCCTCCCAGCACAGTCCCAGTCAGCAGCAATCCCAATCCCAAACTCACTCCCACATCCAGACCCAAACCCAAGCTCTGTCCCAATATCAAGTCGAAGACTTTTCGGCTGCCAAACTAAAACTAATGCTACGTCAGAGCGCAGCCCTGTCCAAGTCAACTAATCCAGCCGTCAACTATTATACTCCAGAGCCCACGAACAACCCAACGGCAGTGGAGGATGCCACACAGGATGCGAATCCGGTGCTGTTGCCACGTGACACAGATCCATTTTCACCCACGCGCAAGAAGAGCGATCCGGATCCGTTCCAGGAGGGCGATCTCTTTGCCAAACTGGATGCCTTCGAGTTCGATACGACGACCAGCAGCTCCTCGCCAGCTGTCTTCAATGGTCCGCTGCAGGTGCAGCTGCCGCCGGAACCACAACAGCCCCAATCCCAATCCCAATCCCAGGATGTGTGGCAGCTGGATCTCGCACGCCTGGAGCATGTGCCCAGCAGTGTGCGTCATCGTCCCACGCCCGCTGCCAGTGTGGTCAACGTCGGCGGACCACTCGACGTCATCTCGAGCATCTCGAGCATCTCGAACAAGAAGATGCCGCATCTCTTCGGGCAGACGCGCTTCTCCAAGCGCGGTGACTCCACCTCGGGCATTGGTTCCAGTGTGAATATGCGACGTCTGCAGGAGAGCGATTCGCTCAGTGAGAACGAGGCGGCTCCGGAACCGCCGCCACGCCCTGATTCCACGCCCTACGCCGAACCACCGCCGCTGCCGCCCAAGAAGCAGTTCAGCGATCTCATCATAAGGCCCACGCCCTCAGCGCCACCTGTCGGACGCTACGAGTACTTGAATCATTCGACTAATCAGCTGCGACGGAGCATCGATGCGCCGCCCATTCCATTGCCCTCCAGGCGGGTGGGACGCTCCGACGGCTGCTTCCCCGGACCCGGCAGACCACGCAAGCCCGGCCACACCGAGGATGACTATCTGGCGCCCTTGGGCACACCGCCGCCGCCGCCTCCTCCCCTGCTGCCGCCGCCCGCACAAAGCGGCAGCAGTCGAGCGCGTCCTCAGCGCCAGGCTTCGCTGGGACGTCCGCAGGACATATACGAGAACAAGGCGGAGATCCTGCAGGCGCAGGCACAAAAGGAGGCAGCCGCTTCCTCTTCCACTTCCGCTTCCGCTTCCCTCGCACCGGACATCACGCTGACGCAGCTGCTCACACTGGGCATAGATGACCTGGCACTGAGGCTCAATGTGCCCGCCAGCAAGCTGAGCACCATGACCTTGGTGCAGCTGACTTCCTATCTGTCCGAGTATCTGCTGGCCAGTGGAGATCAGCTGCACACCTGCAAATCCCGTGCGAGTCCCGCCCAGCCGATACCCTCACCAGCTGCTCCCTCCTCCTGTGAGGGACCTGTGTTTAAGGTCAACTTTGATCAGCAGACCTCGTTTGTGGCCAAGTTTGATGATACGTTTGGCGAGGATCTCGCCCCGGATGGGTTTGTGGCCAACTTTGCGAACTTCAGTGAGGCGCCCACCTTGTCAGCGCCTGCTGTGCCGCCAGCGGATCGGTATGCCGTCTTCCGGGAGATCATTGACCAGGAGCTGCAGCAGCAGCAGCAGGAAACGGATCTGATGGGCGATCTAACGCCACCTCCAGTGGATGAGGAGCAGCAGCAGCATCCACCGTTGGACATTGATGTCCCCGAGCTGGAGATGGAGCTGGAACCACCGCCACCCAAGATCGATACCAAAATAACCGAAGTCGTCGCCCAGGCCAAAGATCGTTATGCGGCACTCCGGGACATTATTCTCGTGGAGAATCTGTTTGATAAGCCGCCACCGCTGCCGACGAGCGCTGTGCCTGCCCAGGCGGAGAAGGATCTGCTGCAGGATCTGTTCAGCGATGAGTTCAACGAGGATCAGGACATCAGGCAGATCATGGACAGCAGCCATGACAGACGCGGCCTGGTCGACAGTCGCGGCCTCCCAGCCGAACCCTCATCCTCGGCGCTGACCGTTGCCGATGACGAGGACGACGACGATGAGGACGAGGATGAGGATGCGGGTGGTGAGAGCAGCATGGACAGCAATGAGAAGGATGCAGAGCCCGTCAGCGCACAGGATCAGTACGAGAAGCTGTCCACCAGTGCTGAGAAACCGGACTTCAAATCCGAACAGGATCAACCGCTAACCAAGCAGGACAACAAGTTCCTCACCGTGGTGAGCGCTGCTGCTGGCCGGGATGACATCGAAATCGATGAGCTCATGCAACGTGCCATCTCCAATCTATCGCTGGACTCCAGGGATCGCATCTCCCCAGCCACATCCTCGGCTGCACCCTCCCGAGGACCTCCGCGCAGCCTCCAAACTCCCTCCCAGTTCAACGATGTGAGCACCTCGCCCATCTCCCTACAGAAGTCACCGGCTCCGCCCTCACATCCACTTGGGGCATCTCCGGTGCCCTCACAGCTGTCCGCCGTATCGCAGCTCATCGATACGGCCACCAGGCAGATGCAGGACAAGCCCTCCTGGGCCACCTTTGACTCGCCCAAGGTGGCGCCAGGCGCCGGCGGCGGCGTCGTCAACAAGGGCAAGGCGCGTCTCACCCTGCCCCCGCCACCCGCCTCGAATACCTCGCAGCAGGATACGGCGGAGTCGCCGTGCAGCTCGGATCCTCGCGATGACGCTGGCGGCTGGTCCAAGCAGCAGCAGCAGCGTCGCTGGGCCAAAAAGGAACGCCAGCATACGTCCTCCTCGTCCCGGGATCTCAGTCCGTGGGATGACGATACGCCCGAGTATCTGAAGCAGCAGCAGCAGCGACGAGGACTTCCTCCTCCGCCCTCCCAGCTGCCTCCACATCCCCATGCCCCACATGGCTACTATATGCGGCACGCTCGACGCCTCAACTCCTGCGACGAGGATTACGAGTAAGTTGGATTTGTTATAAACCTCTTGGAATATAATACTTATTTTTATCCTGCCAGCTACGACGCCGAGTTCTGTGCCCGCCGGGATCGGGAGCAGCCGCCGCGCAAATTCAAGCACGGACTCTCACGCAGCAGGGATAACTTTGAACTAGGTAAGCTTAATTTTTATGTATTTTTAGTCGTCCCGACATCTCCAAATGGTGGAGGCGGAAATTGACGTCACTGTTCGCCTGACTCTATTCAATTAAGTCTATTGGCTAAAAATTTAAAAGTAACGGCACTTAAAAAATGTGCAAACCGTGAGACAGTGGGACAAGGTTTCGAATTTGATATTATTTTTTTAGTAGCACTTGGTTTGCACGAGCAACGCTTGGAGAACCACGACAATCTTCTTGCAGTGCAACTACTCGACAACAGCTTGCAATCCCGCAGGCTTCAAACGCTACCATCCTCTAGACCTCCCCTTCCGTTTTACCTAGTCCCTACAATTTAGTTATTGTCCCTAAAATAGACAGATTCTACAATAAATAAAAAAGATTAGCTAAAAGAAAAAACACTGGCTTATGAATTATCTCATAAAATTCTTAGCTATTGTTATTTACTTAAAATATAGCAACCAATACCTAAATAAAACATTCCATGTCCTAATTGAATTACAAATTATTTACATATTTTTTTTTTCTGTCTTTGGCTGCAACCGCCCACTGTGCACTTCATTTAGTGTTTTCTTCAGGGTTACCAAACAACATAAAATTCACTCGTTTTGTTTATAATTTGTATGGCCTAAATTTGTATAAGAAAAACGTTATACGGTGGCAACTCTACAAATGAAACCAATGACGTATTATAACGGTTCTTGGTTTTTTTTTTTAAAATCATTTTCAACAATTTATCAATTGATTACAGAATCTCCCAGCTGGTATCATCATCCGGCACACCACACCTGGTCGCCCCATGAGATGGATCAGAATGTTCGAGCACGTTCCTTCGAGCGCAGTGCCTACGAGCGCTCCAGCTATGGTCCGCCAGCGCCAGTCTACGATAAACGTGGCCAGCCGCTGCCCAGGGAGCGGGATCGTGAGCGCTCCAAGTATCGGGATCGCGAGTACAGGGATTATGCGCGTCCTGGCTACGATTTTGACTATGAGAATGTCTATGATGAAAGACGCTCACCCATGGGACCCGGCTACAAGCCACGTCCCGAGTATCTGTACGAGCGGGAGAGGGAGAGGGATCGGGATCGGGAGCGTGAGAGGGAGAGGAAGTCCTTTGATCGTGAAAGCGTTGAGTCCTTTGAGAGCGCGACGCGACGACGACGTAGCTTTGGCAGTGGTGGCGATGTCTACGGCAGCTTGGACAGTCGGGATGAGTATCGGGAACGGGATCGGGAACGGGAACGGGAGCTGAAGACGCGTTCGCTGCGCAAACCGGCCACATCCTCCGGCAAGTTGCGCGTCACCGGCGACATTGACTACGAACAGGACTCGGAGCAGGACTTTCAGCGTCAGCGCAGCCTGCAACGGCCCAGTCAGCTTGGCGGCGATGTGGTGCCAGGTGGTGCTCCACAGCGTCTGCGCAAGAGCAGCGGCTCCAGTCCCTGGGATGGTGAGGGTAAGTTGGAGGACCCAAAAGGTTTATAGAGTATGGTTAATATCCTTTTCTTATATTGTAGAGCCCGCATTGCCTGGACAAAAGTCGTGGAAGCGTCCTGCAAGCGCCGCGGATACGGAGCGGCGTCTGGCGGAGAGTCGACGTGCCGCCGTTCTCGCCCAGACGCCATCCGACGGCGAAAAGGACAGAAGGTAAGCTAACTAACGGACTAAAAGAGAAATCCAACTCACAAAACAATCTTTGAAGATTCCGCAAGAAGACACGCGCACGCAGCGCCAAGGATCTGGCCACTGTGGGCGTTCGTTATGGCAGTGGGCGTGGCGTGCGGGACAATTACGATTACATCAGTTGCCAGCGCAACGATGACGACGACGACGACGATGAGGATTATGTGGACGACGAGCCGCCGACAGATGAGGACAAGTTTGAGCGTCTGAATCGACGGCGCCACGAGATGCATCAGCGCATGCTGGAGAGCGAACGGAGGCAGCAGGAGCGGCATGCGCCAACGCTGGCCAAGCTGCCGGGCCAGAATCGACCACGTGCCGGAGTCAACAATGTGAACAGCGATTATGGCTTTGTGGACAGCTACGAGCAGACGCCAACGCCCCGTTCCAATGCCAGCAGCAGCGTGGTCATGATGAGCGGTGGCGAATCCTCGGCCGGAGTCGTTGCGGGCACAGGCAGCAAATTCAATTTCGATGATGGCTTCGAGTCGGACTTCAATCAGAGCTCGCCACCGCCGGCGCCAGCGGGCACAGCCTCCAGTTGCAACTCGACGCCGGCTGGACTGATCTCGGCCAGCAGTACCGTTGGCTCCAAGTCGCTGTTTCGTTTCTCCAACGACTTCTCGGAGCGCGAGAAGCTGCAGCAACAGCAACAGCAGCTGCAACAACAGCAACAGCAGCGGGATGCCAACTATGATGTGGAGACGCCTCCAGCGTCGACGCCACCCATCACACAAAAGTTGCGCTTCGATGACAATGTGAAGGTGTCGCAGTTCGATGATGCCGCCTTTGAGGATGACTTTGCCAAGGCCTCCTTTGACTTTGACAAGGAGCAGGCATCGCCGGCAGCACCTTCTGCCTCCAGCAGGAAGCAGAATATGCGCAGCAGCAAACTACAGCAGCGACAGGAGCTGATCAAGAAGTCCGAGTCGGTCAACATATTTGCCAAGAAGCACGAGGATCCCTTCGAGGATGATGAGTTCTTCAAGTCGCCGGATGAACAGCCGCTGCCCGGTCAGGATGAGGATGCCCAGCCAGATGCCAACAAGTTCCAGTGGAACGAGGACAGCAACTTTGCCAAGTTCGATGAAAACATGTGATTTGATCAACTCTTTGCACAGGCAACAACAAAATCCGCTGCCGATCAGCCGGAGAGCGATGGCGGCAACTATGCCGAAATCGATGTCATCAACGACAACGACTTTTTCCTCTTGACCAATCTCAATCATTACTATCGGGAGCAGCGTCTGCAGGCGCTGCAGCAACTGCGCCCACATGACTACTGCAATGTGCCGCTGAAGGAGCCACATCCTGCGCAGCTGCAGACACGCACCACCTCCACCTCCACTTCGACCAGTCCCTGGCACGAGTCCGACAAGCCAAAGAGCCGGAACAAGTTGACCAAGCAATTGCAGTTGTTGCGCAAGCCGAGAAAATGGAAATTGAAACGCAGCTTTGATGAGTTTGTCAAGTGTTTGATTATTGCCTCATCCGAGCATGTCTACAATTACGATGTCCTTTGGTAGAGAGAGAGAGAGGTCGGAAAGCAAGTTCCCAAACACACAAAAATGTCCCATTTTCAATAATTGTCTGTCTGTTTGTCTAGTCAAAGTAATTGCCATATAGTATATTATCCTTAACCTAAACAATAGACTGTGATTTTATGTACATGTTTTTATCCTATGACCAACAATCCCAATTTGTGCTTTTCGACCTGGTTACGATCGCTAGAGGGCGCTGCTAGCTAATAATTCCAACTAAAGATTGTATATAGTATTAACGGAGAGATTTTTGCTAACTATTCACATAGAGAGAACAACTAAACCTAGTTATTTATGCGATATTTAATTCGATTTCATTCACAATAACGATAACAGATAATAGAGAGTTTGTTAATGTTACATAATCCAAATACTCATCCTGAACGAAAGCAACTAATTAATGCCTATGCTAAATGTTGTCTAGCTTAGTGTTATTATAATCATCTATCTCAAAAGTGTTGCATAACTACTAGATACTCGTATTATCTAACATACCATATAACGTTTAACTAGCCTAAAGTGTTTATTAATTAACTACATACATACATAATAGTATACACTATATTAACAAGCAACAAAACGAACAAACAACTGAACGATCAACAAGGTAACAAAGCAAAGTAATCAAGCAGCTATACAATATTGAGATATATTTATATTACACATACATACTAAATATATAGTACATTATGATTTCAATTTATACGATACGACTAGTTATTATTACATATATTTGTTCTATCAATTAAAATGTGAAGCGAGCATTCAAAACTAAAATCTTTTATTAAAGATCAAAGGAAATAGTTCTTGAGTTTCCTATTAAGCAATTTTAATTCAAACAACATTTGGCACCATCCAAAAACCATCAATCATGTCGTAATCATATCAATTGTCTTGATGTCTTCGATGGCGATATGCAAATTTTGGCAAGACTATGCAATTTTGGCTAATTGTGCATCCAAATGCGTGACAATTTAATGCTGCCAAGTTGTAGGAACTGCGACGCCTATAAAAACCAACTGCACAAATAATCCACGGCATATTCAACTTGTGGAGTCCGTCAGAAGAGTACCAGCAGTAAAATCATTTTACAAATCTTACTCAACATGCAGCAAACGGTTTGTAAAATAGTTTTTAACTCAAACTTCAATTGATTTTCTTCTCTTCACAGTTTGTTCTTTTATCGCTGGCTTTGGTGGCTTCTGTTGCTGCCCAGCCGGCGGTGTTGTCCGCTCCAGCTTTTGCTGCCGCACCTGCTGCCTATGCCAATTTTCCTGCTCCGTTGGCCGTTTCTAGCAGCCAGCGTTTGGATTACTTTAATCAGCTTAATGCTGCCTTTGCTCCTCCTGCTCGCTTGGTTGCCAATCCAGCTGACTTTGCTGCGTATTCACCATTCTTTGGCTTTCCTGCTGCAGGAGTTCGTTTCGGGCAACCAGCCAGATTTATTGCCGCAGCTCCAGGTCCTGCTCCATTTGTCTACTAACTGACTTACTCTTTAGCTTGTAAGTTAATATATGTATAAAATGTAAAATAAAAGCAAAAGTTGGTTAACCAAAAGTCAAAGTCAGTTTAAGTAACCCAAATACAAGTGAAGCTTGGCTTAAAGCCAACAACAAACTTGGACAGCTAAATAGTACAATTATAATTTTATTTTATTTGTAACTTGAATATGATTTGATGATATATTACCACACACTTTTATAGCCATAGTTATAGCTGGGATAGTATCCATAAGGATAGCCGGCATAGGGATAAGTGTAGGTGGGATAACCTCCACTATATTTATAGTAGGTATTTGGATAGGGCGTCCAAGCTGGCCAAGCTGCAGTTGTTGCCGTCGGTATATAGTAGCCATTATAGTTGCGGGCCACAAACTGATGGCTAGTAGCGACGGGCACCAGAGCTGGTCCATGTGCGGCCACTGGAACACCCAGTCCAGCATGGGCAGGTATAACGCTGGCTCGGCACAATGCGAAAGCCAAAAGCAGACAAGTGAAAATAAGCTGCAAATAAAGGGTTAAACATAATTTGAAGTGTGCAATTTTTTAAATGACTTACCAGCTTCATGTTGTGTTTGTCTTGAGAGGATTCGCTTGCACCGCTGGCTTGCTGGTCACTGTCCATTTGCTTAACTGCCTAGCTATTTATATATCATTTTAATTGGATTGCAATGCATTTGCTTTTCAAATGCAGCAGCCCGTTTTGGCGGGATAACCTTATTGGGCCGTACAGTTGACCATTTGGGAGCTTGAAGCCCAGTGCAGCTCAAGGGCAGCTCATTTGCCTATTTCTTTAGCTTGCTTTGTTGACGCAAGACCCTACTTCTTGGATTATAAATATGGAAATAAATTATGCAAATCTTATAGCAGCTGAGTCAACGAAGAGTGTTTTTAAAATCTTATCAAATCAAGAAGGGATAAAACGATGTTATTAGATTGTTGAAACTTCTACAAATCATTAATATTCAAACTTACACAAATAAGGTTTGTGAATTTGCTAAATACAGCTCAAATTAAAAAAGGGGGCATACTTTTAGGAGTATACATATTTGGACACGCAGACGAACCGAAAAAAGCCTCCAACTTTTTACAAGCTTTCGATTTGAAAGGTTGACTAGAATCCTTAATCCTTACTCTATTAAAAACACAAAGCATGTTTCTTATAAATACATATATATTTTCTATAATTTAATCAAAATCCTAATATCAGCTGGCTATCAAATTAATCTAAATCTGTTTCCAGTGCGGCCAGGTCTTGATCTCATTAAACAGAGCCGTTCCGGGACAGGCAGTGGCCTTGGTCTGACGATGACCCAACAAAGTGTAATCGCTCTTCAGATGTCCGCCTTGTTTGGCCAATTCAATCAGATCCTTGGCATTTTGCAGCATCTGTGATGAGGGTGCGCTGCTCTCAAAGTTGCCAATAAAGACAATGCCAATGCTGTTCCGATTGTAGCTGGGTGCATGAGATCCCTGCATTCCAAAGCCACGTCCCTCGTACACTTTGCCATCGCCGGCAATGATAAAGTTATAGCCAATATCGCTAAACTTTCGGCGACCTTTGTGATCTGTCTGTATAGCCTTAATCATGCGCTGGCACTGCTGTGAGGTAGTGCATCCATTGGGATTATCCGAGTGGTGGATGATCACATACTGAACGGCACCATTGACCCTTGAGGGCGAGCGAGCACTGACAGCACCCCAACTGCTGCGAGGTTCAATCGTCAACGCTTGCGACGTGGCCGGGAGTGCTATAATATAAAAATAAGGTGATTAGAGTCAAGTTGTATTAGTTTACTTATAAGTTGATTAATTACCGAAGGCGCAGAACGCTACAACTGCCAGAAACTTGAATGCTGCTGTGTTCATCGTTTGCCGATTTTGCTATGAGATCTGATCTGGCGAGCAAGCTGTTTAAATAGCAAGACAAGGTGCTTGAAAAATAACTAGCTAGTTGGGGTATACGAGTTCAATCATCGAGTTTGTAACGAAGGGAGTTCAATAAGGCTTTACTGTCTTTGCATATTTATTGTAGAAAGTCTGTTTCAGTCTTTTCATACTCTTCAAAGTATTCCTTACTCAAAACACAACCTACGTTTAAAGAGCAAACAGAGTTCGTTGTAGGAAAAACAGAATTATTTTGTTTAGGTTTTCGGTGATGTACCCGTGGGGGAATCACTTGCCCTTACCAATGATAAGACATACATCAACTGCACACATACATAATATATTACTATATATACATACAAATATATTGTTATAGCTATATATTGGATGATTAGCCAAATAATCCCGAAGCACCTTTACCGTCTGATGGCTCTGCGTTTTTGCTTGACAACTTTAACTGGCTTCTTCTTAGGTTCTTTCGGCTTTTTCACTGCTGATTTTTCTTCGGGCATCAATTGAATTGCCGCCTTGGCCTGCAGCTGCTCCATGAGCGTTAGCGGTTTGTCAGGAGCACTGATCGCCTTGTGCAGAGTCGCCTTACGTGAATTCCGTAGCTTCTCCACCTTCTTCACGTTCTTCAGTTTTTCTTGGCGCAATCGCAGCTCGTCGAGAGCTTGCTTGTAGATCGTTGCGTGCTCCACCTCAGCGTCCGCGGAGACAGTAATTTCATCACCCATAGATTTGCCCACCTCGTAGAGCATCTTCTTGAATGGCACCTGCTCCTTCTCCGTGAGCAGCGTTATGGCTGTACCTTTTTGTCCAGCACGCGCTGTGCGTCCCACACGATGGATGTACGTCTTGATGTGCCGTGGCGTTTCGTAGGAAATCACAATCTCAACATTTGGTACATCAATACCACGTGCAAGTGCATCCGAACAGATCAGCCCATGAACGTGGCCCCGAGCAAAGTCCGCCAGACGCCGAGCACGTAAGGTGGCATTCATACTTGCAGTAAGCACCTCCACCATTGTGGATGTGTTCCTGAACAGACTCTTGAGCACAAAGGCTAGCCGATGCGCCGTGTCGTTACTGTTCGTAAAGCACAGGAAACGTTTCCAGCCATTCGTTATCACCATGGTGTACAGCGTCAGCGGCTTTACACGCAACTCCGTAATGCAATACTGCTCTGTGAGTTCCGCTGGCGTTGTGTACTTGCCAACAAACTGGCTGCTTTGCTCGCGCTGCTCGATGCTGTCCAAGGCAGGCTGCAGTACTGGCATCGTCAGCACTGTGGTAAAGAGCTTGGGCTGAAACAAATGCAGATTCTGCAGCTTTTCGGGATCCTGTGAGAGTGTGGCGGAGAAGAGCAGCTTGTGCGGCTGTTTGCCATAGCTGTTGAGCAGTTCCTGGTAGCATAGTGGTGCTTGCACCCCAGTCAACAGCTGATCGGTTGTGGTTCGCACATGTGAGTCCAAGTGATACAGCCAGTTCTGGAAGACTGCATCCATAATGCGATCGGCTTCGTCAATGACCAAAAATTGAAGGGATTTCAGACAGAAGCCCTTGGTGGCATGCAAATGATCCACAAGGCGACCTAAAGAGTATTTGCATAATTAAGTAACATACATTTAAATCAGAGGATATAGAAGCGCTCACCTGGCGTAGTAACCACAATGTCCACCTTGGAGTAGTAAACACCCTTATACTGCTCCAGCAGCTTCTCCTGCTCATCCTGGAGTCGATGCTGCTTGGACAGCAGACACACCTCCAGCTCAGTCTTGCTGCACAGCACACTGAACACCTTGTATACCTGCAACGCCAACTCTGCGACGGGCAGCACCACCAGAGCACGCACCTTGCACTCCACACGATTGGCCAGAAGCTGTACAATGGGAATGGCAAAGGCTAGGGTCTTGCCGCTGCCTGTTGGCGCCGAGACACAAATGTCTCGGGGTCGGAATGGCGCTGGCTTGGCTTGCGCTTCCAGTATCCAGGGTATAACCGCACGTTGAACGGGAAACAGATGCTTAATCTTCATTTGCTTCAATGCACTGCAAGTGTGCTTCTCCAGATATGACAGTTGTTGGATCGACGACTCATCTGCTGCCTCATCGGCAGCCTCAGTGGGCAATAGATTGCCACCTTCAATTATTGTGGGATGCGCCAGCCAAGCGGGCAGCACCATCTCCACTTTTGGGCGCTTGGCTGCTGCCTCTGCACCAAGTACTTGGAAATCATTTGAGGGCTCCGTTTCCTTGGTTTCCTGTTCTTCTGTTGCATCCTCTGCAGGTATTGGCTCTGCTTCACTTTTTCTGTCTCCTCGACAGCAGGAACTATTTCTATTGGTAATTCTTTTTCACTGGTTTTGTGCTTTCTTTTTCGCTTTTCTGCCTTTTGCAGCAGCTTTTGTAGTATTGCATCTTCGTTTGCAGCCTCGCCGCTGCCCTTAGCGGCTTTACTGTGCTCCTCAGTGTAACTATGGGTGGAGAAAGTTAGTAGCTATGCAAGTTCTACATTTTATTTTTAAATCTTTACCGATTTACAGTGAATAATTCCATTTTATATTAGTTTTGTAAGAGCCGCGCACGTGTTGTCAGTTGTTTACGTTTTAACAAAACTAAGCATCGATGCTTCTTCCGATACCTTAAGTGCACTGGCATCGATAGCTTTCATAACTTATCGATAAGTTGAATTCGCGCGCGCATTTAATTTAATGCAAGCCAAAGGGAATTTTCCAAAATCAGCTAACCGCAAATTCGAGTTTTTGTATTGTCGCGTAAATAACCTAATATTTGCATATCTATTTCTAAGTAAACAAATACAAATAATAATCCATTTAGCAACGGAAATACGTATGTTATCAGATCATTTGCTGATCCCTGGGGATTTTTATTTTCCTTCTTCGACTGACGTCTTAACTGCGTTGATGCGTATACTTAAGTGTCTCAAGATCTGCGCTTTGTGGTCTTTTTTTGCAAATTATGATTCATTTAATCCCGCGCCCACATTGACTCCGCTTCACGTGAGGAAAAAAACCACAAACATCGGCGACATCGCTAGCTAAGCAAATGGCAGTGGACATAGTTAAAAACAAAACCGGTTAAATGTGTTTGACACTGTCACACAACACAAGACACGGCTGAAGTAAATAATCATTTATCATTGCAGCTGATCCAAGAATAATATTCAAATTGTATGCTAATCGGAGAAATTTTTAAACTGTTCACATGCTTAAGATTTTGATTTGTCGCAGAGTTTGATTGAAATGATTTTCGGCTTGATTAAAAATAGAATGCACTTCCTTTTGTTTTTATTAATGAGACTTAATGACATATTAGTTATGCAGGTGGCTGGCTGCCTGGCCCTAACTTTCATATTGATCCACTTTGCTGATAATGTTTAAAAGCTTTTAAAACATGCTTCAGTAACAGTCAAAAAACAAGCTAAAAACATAAAAAACTGAAATATATTGCGGATATATTAAAGCCACAAACGAGTGCGTTTTTTTGTGGTAACCAATATTAAAAAGCAAGACAAATAAAAGCTAATTAACTTCAACGGTTGCGGTTTTTTAGTTCTTTCGCTTCGGTTTGCGCTCCAAGCGAATTTTTGGGAATGCCCAGCTCAAGACAGGTTATTGGCTAGCAAAAATCTGCAGAATCAGGACGTATGATTAATGGGCTTTTTTTTTGCTTTTTGTTTTGTTTTACTCTTGTAACAGATAAGAAACTCTCGAATACTTTGCTATCTGTATACTGAAGGAAGTTTGTTGATTGAATTGCTTTTAAACATGTACTTTATAGGCATATGCATGTTTTCACTCTCTTTCTCTCTCATTTTTGTGGTCTGTATCATTCTTATCATTTGCACATGTTGCTATCTACACTTGTTTAAACAAAAAGTTTCTTAACATTTGTCTCAAGTGAGAGAAAATACAATATGTACCTGAAAAGGTATGCATTATGGAAAAGTTCATTTTATTGTTATTATTAGTTAGTAGCCAATTGCATATTCAAAATGCATCTAAAAAACCGACAGCCAATTTAAATGAATATCAAATAATTTATAGTCTTATTTTATTCCCTTCACGCGACAGCATGCGAAAATCCAAAAACCAGATGATGACCAATTTAAATATTTCCAATGGCAATAAACGTAACGATCAATGCGTGAAACGTCATAACGGGGGATTTCTCGCACCGAGCCCATCCACAAAACCAGCCCAACGTTCACCCACTGACGTCTCTCGCGCGATCATAACAATGTCAACATCGACAACAACAACAACCAGAACACTAAATTATAGCAACAACAGCAGTCAGTAGCCCACCTGTTGCCGCTGTGGCTGCTGAGCAGAACTCGTTCGGAGGTGAGATTTTGATTGGTGTGTGTGTGTGTGTGTGTGGCGGTTCTCATTGAGTTCGTTTCGCTTTAAAACGCTAGGATATAAAAGCAGCAGCGTTCATTCGTAAGCGTTTCGCGCCGAGCTCAAAACGCTCGCTAACAAAAGATCGCTCGCAAGCAAAACTCGCGAAAAGTGCCAACAGTCAAGAAGTCAACGAGAATCGTTGAAGTTACTGAAGTTGTGCAAAGTGTCGCCACAAAAGAGGATTAAGTGAACAAGTGATCAAGGATATTGTGCATAAATATATATTAAGTAATTAAATATTGTGAACATGTGGCAAACGTTATTGAAAATTGCGCTGCTGTCGCTGGCGCTGGAACAGATCAGAGCCGCCTCGTAAGTGAACTAAATATCCATTAAAGGTTTTGGTATGCTCCAAAGCACCATAATTGAAATGATGCCTTGAGCTGCCAAGATTAGCTTGTTGTTGTAGCTGAAGGAATAGGTCAGGGCCAGTTTGCATGCGTATTTCTTTTGGCCATTATCCATGGCTTATTGACATTGACTGGCTGATACTTATCTCAGCCAGCTACATGTTTTGAAAACACACATATCTAATGTCACCAAATGCAATTGTATTCAATAAATTTGAATAAAAACTTGTGCCGCAAAAAAAAATGTATATCTTGATTTGTAAACAACACATATTGAATGACAATTTGTTAAGGCTGTTTAAATATTTCAAGCAATTAGCACTAAAAGATATTTATACATTTTTAACACTTCACTGCTTTACTAATTTTACTTTGATATTTCAGCACATATAAAAATCCAACGAGCAATGCACGTCATTTTCCCAATGACTTTTTGTGGGGCGTTGGATCGTCTTCGTATCAAATTGAGGGTGGCTGGAATGCAGATGATAAAGGCGAATCCATTTGGGATTATCTGACACACAAGAGTCCCGAAAAGATTGTCGATCAATCCAATGGTGATATAACAGCAGACAGCTATCATCAGGTAAGATTTACTCATAGATATCCTTGATTAATAGATCGAAAAGATCGAGATCGAAGCTATCAGGTTTCCTTAGTTTCAACTCTAGCCTTTGAACTATTCATTAATTATACGCACACGATCCATTAATCACAGTCATAATGTCTCATAAATATCGTGCTGAAAACAAAACACACACACAGTTCGACAAGTTAGTTAGTTAGTCATGGCACCCTCCTTAATCGCGGTAGCAGCAGGTGTTTGTTTGGGTCACCGATTTTGAATTTATGCGTTTTTCACTACTGCCAGGGAGGGAGAAAAAGTTAAAACAAAACTAAGCTATGCAAATTAATTGGCGTTGTGTTTTGATTGGTGGCCTGCACTTGAATCAACTTTGTCAGCTGCGCATTTGAGCCAAGTATGTGCTACTATTCAAATATGAACATAGTACATATACTATGTAGTTGAACATTGGCTAATGATTGTCTAATTGTCGTGCTTCATTGATAACTTTACGATAATTGGCCGAGTATAATTGCTCAGTCGTCTTATAGATTACAAGTTTCAATTGGTTAATCAATTGGTTTTATTATGAATGGGCGAGCTAAGCAAATTAAAAAAAATAGACATCAATAAACAACCGCTATAAATTCTTGTGGATTTTAAGTAAAGTCTTTGCGGCTTTTAAAAGATAACTTTGAGTTATTTGTCTGGCAAGTATTTGGAAAATTCAAATTAAATTTAAATTAGTGGTTTATTGTGATTTATTAGCTATTGACTTTAGAACCACAATTCTGCTTATTATAAAGTTTAAGTAAAGTAAGCGGGTAATAGAACTAAAACATTACCTGACTTAAGGCATCTGAATATTTTGTAACAGAGTTGTTTTGAAACAACCTCAGATACCTGCAGAAAATTCTTAGAAATGGGGTAGTTAGGAAGTTCGATAAGATACCAAAGATAAATAACTGAAACAAATTGTAGGTTAGAATTATTTTAGTTTGAAAATAGCCTTGAAATTCTTAGAGTTTTGTCAGAAACTAGGCAAGAATTTATCAACTATTTAGAATTCTTACCTTGACAGACATGTCAACAGTGCTCAACACTGGTATTAAGGATACTTGTAGCATTCGGAAAACCGTTGCCATAACCTACTGCACGATCTGATAAAAAAAAAGCCATTAAGAATCACTTACAATGTCATTATATTAAAGCACTTCGCATTATATTTAATTGTTGATTAATGTGTTCAGCATAAGATAATGCTGACTGATCGTAAATGTCGGCTTAGCACCCAACTGTCTGTCCGCAGGTGTTTAACAAATAGATCCAAGCCGGTGAACGCCCCCATATATCCGAGGCAGACTTAGAGTCAACAACGAGATAGATAGCGTGTCAAATTAGCCATTGAAAAATGTACCTGTGACTTGGCCAACATTGATTATGGTTATTTGCATTTGTCGCCAATTATTTTGAGGGCAACTGGTTTTTTTTTTTACATTTCGGAAATAGTTGGCATTCTCAACAGCACATTATCCAATTGTATATGTGATTTATAATTGTGTTTTTCTGCAGTGGCGACGTGATGTCCAAATGGTGAGGGAGCTGCATGCGAGCACGTATCGTTTCTCGCTCTCCTGGCCAAGGATCATGCCCGGTGGCTATATGAATCATGTGAGCACCGCCGGCATCAAGTACTACAGCAATCTGATCGACGAGCTCCTGAAGTACAACATTACGCCCATGGTTACCATGTATCATTGGGATATACCGCAGCGGCTGCAGGAGCTGGGCGGCTGGACGAATCCCGAGATAATACCGCTGTTCAAGGATTATGCCCGCCTGGTGCTCGAGATGTATGGAGATCGTGTGAAGCTCTGGACAACTATCAATGAGCCCTGGCATGTGTGTGAGCATGGCTATGGTGTGGATTATATGGCACCCTCCTACAACTTCCCAGGCATTCCGGCCTATCTGTGTGGACACAATCTGCTGAAGGCCCATGCCGAGGTCGTGCACATGTACAGGGATGAGTTCCAGCAGCGACAGGGAGGTCGCATGGGCATTACCCTGGATACATCCTGGCCAGAGCCAAAGAATCCCGAATCTGCCGAGGATCGCGAGGCATCCGAGCGTGCCATGCAGTTCTATGTGGGCTGGTTTGGTCATCCCATCTTCTCCAAGCACGGCAACTATCCCAAGGTGATGATTGAGCGCATCAGGAACATGAGCAAACAGCAAGGCTTCGGTGCCCGTTCCCGTCTGCCCGAATTCACAACCGAGGAGATTCATCGGATTAAGGGCACCTCCGATTTCTTTGGCATTAACTCCTACACGAGCAATTTAGTTACTTCCAATGGTCACAACAACACGGGAAAGTTCCCGATACCATCTTTCAATCATGACATGGGCGTCGTCGAGAGTCAAGCTGACGTGGATTGGCCCGGCTCGGGTTCAGTCTGGCTTAAGGTAAGGCATACATCATACATATTTATTATACAATCCATAATTAAATGGTGGGACTGTCACGAGCGGACTCACAAATTAACTGGAATGAGCTAATACTTCAGTTTGGGGTTTGAGTTGCTTAAGGGAAGGGAAAGGGAACAAGCCGCAATACAGTAAGTGAATAATGACAAGGTGTTTTTTTGTTCTTATCAAACGTCAGAGGGTGCCACAAACTACTTAGCCAAGATTAAATGCGAAAGAAGTGACTTTTTCTAGGCATACCGAATGATAAATACTCTTTGTTAAAGGAAATACAATATAGTTTCCTTTCCTTATCCTTCAAATGGTTGCACCTTTAGTAAGAAAGGGTATACAAATGGGGGTGACTTGGGCATGAAAGGGGGTTGGGCGTAATTGCCTTTCCGCTGAGGGTTGGCCAACACGGACAGGTGTGGGTTCAACGAACTCCAAAACAGATTCCCCTTGATGTTTCATTTTTAACACAATTTTTCCCTTTTGCCTACCAGGTCTATCCCAAGGGCATGTACAATCTGCTGAAGTGGATACATCGCGAATACAATGCACCCGAGATTATTGTGACCGAGAACGGTGTCAGTGATCGTGGCGGCTTGGAGGACTATGCCCGTGTGGACTACTACAACCTGTATCTATCCGCCGTGCTGGATGCCATTGAGGATGGTGTCAATGTCAGCGGCTACGTTGCCTGGAGTCTGATGGACAGCTATGAGTGGAAAGCGGGCTACACGGAGAAGTTTGGTCTGTACCATGTGGACTTTAGTTCGCCGGAGCGCACTCGAACGCCGAAGATCTCGGCGAGAGTTTTTGCCAACATCTGCAAGACGAACACCATCGACTGGAGCTACAGACCCGAGCTCAATGAGGAGCAGCTGGTGGCTTCTGCCCGCCTGCCCGAGGAGGAAGTGTTGGTGGGGAATGGAGGAGCAAGTCTTAAGTGGAGTCTGGCACTCCTGCTGAGCATTGTGCTGGCGTGGCATTGCTAAAAGAAACATACTCTTTCTTTACAACTTGTTGCAAAGTATTCTTTACTCGTAGTCCCTAAGTTTATCTAATTGAATGTATTGTGTACATATGTATTTTCTAAAACGTATTTAAGAAACACAAAAAGACAACTCAAAATAAAAAATAAAAATTGTTGTGATATTTGCGATATAATGAATTCTAATGACTTTTTTTTCTTCATTTGACTAAAACTGGAAGGTACATTAAAAAGCATTAATTGAAATGATGCAGAGATTGGAGAACTAAGGGTAATGAAAAAGGTATTAAGTGCTACAAATTAACAGAATTTTTTTAATATCTTCACAGTCTATGCAAATTCTTGTTTAATGTTTAACAAGAAATCAAGCGTCCAGCTCTCATTTTTGTCATTAACTTTTTGAGTTATTTCTGAAAGTGCTTAGAACTCTGGCGCATTCAAGGACAGATTGAGAACAAAACACGTTAAGAACAAGTTAAGGCCAACGATCAAGTTATTCTGCTAGAAGGAGGCTATGCATAATCCGATTAGCTTTTACATATCAAAAGTCGAAAGACATTTACACTTGACTCATTAAGCATTGAGAATCCAAAGTGTCTCAAAACTGTTTCCGCAACTAAATCATAAAATCACAGTCAAAATCTAAATTGGCCCAGCCTTTGTCTCGGCGACAAAAGACAGTCGGTCTTGAGTTAAGTTGAGCATTAACTATTATCCACAGCACAATGAGCCCCGATCGGTGTTTATGTAATGCCCACAGCAGGGCCAATAGAGCCAGCTGGTTCCTCATGATCAGCAGCAAACAGCATTTAATTGTAGGGGTGGTAAAACTTGTGTCATGAACCTGAATAATAAAGTACACATTTTAGCAATTGTGATTAAATGATTGTTGGCGTGTTTACTGCCATGCATAAACTATGAAGGCATATTGTCTGAAAGTGCTCACTGATCCCGACATCGACTTCTGAGCTAGTTCTCCTGTGTATAGTACACTAAACATGCATTTATATGTACATATTTATACATATGTCACATCCGCTTGCAACAGTCAACAAATCAATAAGCGATTGTTTGCTGTGCTTTTTGTGTTACTTTCAAAGCATTTGTCTATTTATTATTTATTTTTTTCAATTGACCAGAAATAGAATCAAAGTTCGATACGGAACCAGAACCAGTTGCCTTTCATTTGGGCCAGCACCTACATTGAGGTTTTGAAAAACATTATATATTTATTTTATTATTATTATTTGCATTTACTTGGATTTATTGTGTTTCGGTGCTGTTTGAAATCACACGAAAAACTGAGCATAAATTATATTCAAACTGCTTTTGCTTAACTCTATATTTATATATATTTAATAGGGAAACTGCACAGTAAAAGTCATTGCCAATGCCAGACGCCAGCATTTCTTAGCCAAGGGGCTGGAGCTGGTTGTGGGGGCGAAAGGTTTACCCCAGTCTTGACCTCCAGGTGGCGTGCGCTGCTCGTTGTTGCTGGGTGTTGCTGGTGCACCTGTTGTCGAGCAAGAGTCACGAACGAGAGATGGCGAGAGGCGGGAGGCGAGAGAGGAGAAATCTAACTACAATTCATCCATAGACAAACATACATTGTAATGATATATACGTTCGTTCTGTGTCTGGAGCATTGTGTGTCTGAAGTGTTTACCTGCACATTTAAAGCTCTGTTCATGGTCGTAGATTACAAAAGGGATGTTCTTATTTAATCATATACAGGGTAAGTAAGTCAGTCAAAAATAAATCCACAAATTAAGTATTTCATTTAAAATGAAAAAATAAAAAGAAACCTCACTAACTTAAACCCTTTTATCCTACTATCTTAAATGCCTATAGATAATTTGTACTAATTAAGATAAATGACAGTCAAAGCGCTTGAGTAAATCTTGTTTGTTATTTTAGGCAGCTAAGTATTCGTTCTAGAATGTATACTAAATAGATATGTTTAAAAACACACTTTCGTCACATAGAGATAACAATTATAATCAATGCCATACACAAAGTATCTCATTATACTTATCTGTTATCAGCCAGCAGACAACAATACCAAAATGAAGTTTGCACAACAGTATAGAAAACTTGATGTAACTACAAACTTGTCTAACACAATGTGGTATTGCAAAACAACCCCCCCGCTGCGGGACGACTTTGTGTTGCTGTTGGCTGTCGGCTGCTGCAATCGCAGTTACGTCAAGTAAGTCTCCCCAGTTACAAACAATTCTAGCAACCCCCTAAACTGGAGTGCGGCACTAAAGTTTATTAAAACAAATGCATAAATACACAACACAACACGAACACAAACCAACAGAGAAGAAGGGAGCGACAGCAGGATGCGAGAAGAGTTGGAATTTTTGCAAAGTTTTAAATGCTGATGAAATTTTACCAAATGCATTACATCAGCTGTCATTTGGAGCACGAAGTTCTCGGCGGCTTACAATAAACGTGGAATAACTAGGAATAAGAATGAAGTATGGCTCTACGTTGTTAATTGTAAACATTAATGGATTTTGTTGTTGGTTTGTTGAAAACTCTGAGCTTAAAAGTATGCAGCAGAATGTATGCATTGTTAGTAGTGTTTTCTGGTAAAGCCCAAGAGTATGCTACAAAGAACAAGTTTTCAAGGAACATCTTTAACTCTAACTTGTGACTTTTTGAAAATTAATGTTCAAAATAAGATGGGTTGGGGAGCTGTTTCGACTTTTCCAGCAGCTGTTTTCTGGTGGCAGGATTTCATAGTCACGATGCTGCTGTCAAGTCACGTGCTTATTGGGTGTGAGTGGGTGCCTCGCAAGCCTGTTCGCAGCCATTTATCAAACATTTATAGACCACGAATGCACTTATTGAAAATTAATACGGATTATATGCCACAATAGAGCAAAAATCAGCACACATGCTGCACACAACTTTCCCTGTCTCCCTTGACTCCCCGTTGCAATCCACATCAACGCTTAATGTTAATCCTGCGTACAAGGCATTTTGAGCGCTAGTCAAACATCTGGCCGGCTGGAACGTGCTGTGGGCTTGAAAAACTAGTGGCACTAAAAAAGGATTAAATAACAATAAATGATTAACTGCAGACATGCGAATTGCACTAACAACAACACAGAAGGGGAAACTGCATTCGATTTTAGAGTGGGACAACAACAACTTTCTGTTTAATGAAGAAGAATTGTTTTTCAATCGCAAACAACAAAGTAAAATAATAATTATGTGTATACACAGATTGCGACTGTGGCTAATTTGATTAACATTTAACACCCGAAATGCAATCACAGTGCCCCGAAATTTTCCATGCGGGTGAAAACATTCGATTATTATGTATATAAGCATATACATGACCAGTCGTATTGATTAACCCTTTCTCAATAGTCAATCAAACATTTAATTGCACAATTTTCAACACTGAAATCGTATAAAAGAACTTCCAGCTGTGAATACTTATCGCTGATTGAAGCGTTTTCGTTCAGACGATTCTCCACTTCCAAAAACTTCGAATGTGTGTTGCCCTCATATGACCGACAATTGTGCTCCCCGCACGCCCAACCTCTCTCCCCTCTCTCCCACCAACAGTGTGTTACATTAAAGCACTTAGTTGTACCCGTAGCAGCACCCTCTGCAGATACATTTTGGCGATAAGTAGCCCATAAAGTATCTTTGGACTGCATTTATTGAGTTGTGCTTTTGTCGACTCGTTAAACATTATCCATGTCAATGAAGCTCTCTCAATCTGTAACTGAATCTGAAGCTGAAGCAGTGTCCCGCAGCAAGTGTCGTTCAGTAATTGGCGTGGAGAACAAAGCTTGGGGGGCTCAGTGGATGGGATTAGGAAGCGCTGGCTTTATGGGCTTTGTAGCTATAGAGATATGCACAGAAAAGATATCAATGTTCTTAGCATATAAATTGCATATGTCATTAATCTTACAAGCATGGGAAATGCGTGTTGAAACCCTAACTGGATATCAGATCCTTGGTCTTGCTGCGCAGGAAAAACTTTTAGAGGGAAAACAGGAAATTTCTATGAAACAATGGGCGGCCTCAATCGTCAGCTGTAGTACAATTTTGATCAACGCAAAAGCAAAGCCATAAATTAACGTTCAGGGTTTCGTTGGGTCTAAGGAAGTAAAAGGTGCAAAGGGTAGGTCACAACAGGATCAAGAACGTGCCAAGGCAGCTGAAAACTAACACCAAGAGGTTCAATGCACCCTGAAAGGAATTTCAATCACAGCTGAGTTAGAAAAATGTATAAGAAAACGACGTCATTTCGATTTCGAAACTACGTTTTAAATTGTTCTTAGGTATGTATTATTTTTTTTCCTTTTTTCAACAGTTCCTTAACTAAGAAAAGAACCAAAAAAAGAAAAACTAAACCAGTTCCACTTATTTTAAACTACAGATCGTAATGACAAACCAATTAGTAAGGCACAAGACGTGAGTCTCGTTGGTTTTAATGGTCACTGTCTGCAGCATGATTGCGCAACAAATTGCACAAACGAGCTGTTGTCACCCCTTTACAGTTAGAAAACCTGGTGAGAAGTGCTACTGTGTAACTGTACCAAAATTGAATAAAACGAAAAAAAAAAGAGAAGCAGAAACAACCACCAATAGAGGATGACTGTGGCGCCTGCGCAGCTGTCCCGGATCTTTGTAGGCCCCATTTATAGGTAAAGTCGCGCGCCGCTTTGTCTGAAAAAAATTTCACGCAATGTGAGAGTGTGTGTGTGTGTGCATGTTAGTGCTTATTGATCGATCGTCTCGATATTTATATTGTTGTTTGTCACTGCTTAAATGCGCCACCATCCTCAGCAGCGTCATCGCATTGTTTTCATGCCCCGAGGGGAACAGTTTTGCTTAGGGGTTGCTCTGTTGTTGCATGCACTGCAGTTGCAGTTTTTCGGCCATCAGGGGTAGCTTTTGTGTTTGCAACCCTTAGATTTGCGTCCAGGGATTAAGTTTCGGGGTTTATTTGGTGCGCATCTTGTCACAAAATTTCCATTATTTGTATATTTTGATGGCAAACGAAATTCAAGTTCATTGATTTTTGCATGTTTCACTTTGTGTTTTTATAGCTTAACTGGAGTTTGTTGTTCCAGATTTATTGGCTCAAAGCGTATTGAAAGTGAGAGTTACATAAGGGACGATGGGAATATGTTGGATTTGTATAGGAAGAGATTAAGTTTTGATTGGGGAAAACTCTCTCATTTGCTAGAAACAATTATATCTCCTACTGAGATTAACCATATTTAGCAAAAACTACTTAATTTCCTAGTTAGCTTATCGCCACGAACAGATTGTCCTTTTATTACTACACAAAGTTTTCCCTTTCGTTCGCATTAGCACAAAACCATTATAAACACTGCCTACCATTTTTAGATTAACGATCGCCCATTTGTCCGACTACCATTTCAGGGGCCATTATCATACTTGGGCGATCTCACGCACTGCCACTGAACGATTGAGCCTCGGCTCGCCGCCGACTCGTCTGTCTCTCTTGGAAGTCGGATCTTGTGTTCTCACATCTGCGCAAACATGCAACGGTTAATTGTTTTCCATTTGTTTGTTGTTGGTGGGCCTTTAATGGCCAGTCACCGCCCACTGAGCGAACGGACCGAACAGACTCTGGGTGTTAATTTATGGCGCTGTTTTGAGTTGCTCCACGGCCTCCTTCTCCTCCTCCTTCCCTTTCGGGCATGTATCAAAATGAAATATGTATGCCAAAAACATATCACACTCACCAGCTGCTAAAGAGAGAACAGAAAGAGAGAGAGAGAGAGCCCAAGTCGAGCTTTGTAACAACGGACAACGGGACCTAGCCCATTGTCGTCATTGTAGTCACATTATTAGATGCGCATCGTTGACCAAATTAATTGTCGCAACTCACTCGCTTGGCTCATTGAACAGCGACGGTGCTGCTGCTGCCAACAAGCGGGGGCGACACGTTGTGACGTTGGTTAATGCAATAACGTACATAATAGTATAGAAGTTGTGCCTCATAATGATCGTTACGTGGTCGTTAATGAGAGCGATTTCAATCGCGTCATTTTCCTTTCTTTCGGGTGTGTTCTATGGTTTACTACAGTAGACACTTGCACAAACGAACTTTTAAAGAGTTGTTGCTTTAAAAGCTATACTAACATAAATGAGAGATCACTGTAATGTTTTCTAACACTGGACTAACAAATTGACAGAGTGACAAAGTTCTGGCCTAACGCGTTTCAGTTGTTTTCTACTTTCTTTATAGGTTCTACAATTTTATTGCCGGAAATTCTAATTGTAGCTGTTGAGGTTTGTTTTTGGTCTTTGTGTGGGGTTAAAGTGTTTTATGTTTCCCAGCATATGAGTCATATATGTAGTGAGCTATAAATTTATTTTGTGGCTTACCTGCATGCAGCAAATGTGCAATGATGAGAGCAATGGAAGGAGAGCGCACGCTTTCTCTCTCTCTCTCTACTGGAAGCCGGCCGGCTGCATGTCCAGGCAAACAAACCCAAACACAAACATTCCAGCAACGCGCCAAGGATCGACAACCTGCACTGCATGCTATATTTATTTTTTTAAGGGTGGCCCGTTGTATTGATTTTCTAGTGCCGTGCAGCAGAAGGAGACGGAGGCATTGGGGTAGTCTCGAGTTCGTTTGCCAATTATTTGCCGCTTATTAGTGCTGTGTGCAGTTTGAGTCTCTGTATTGCTGCTGCTTTATTTTGGTGGTGTTGGCAGCACGTGACTTCTTGCGTCTCTCGGGCGGCGGTCGCTTTGTTTGTATTTGCATAAGTGGGGTGGTCGTCCTTCCTACGATTCCTACTTTGACTTGCGGCGCACAGGAACTCAAGTGTCGCCCCTAATGCTTGGCCATTACACTGAAGTGCAGACGCAACTGCATTGAACATTGCTCTCTTTCTCTCATTCTCATTCTCTTTGTGTTTGTGTGAAATTGTAGATGCGGCCACCCCCAAAGTAAATCACAGCTGGGGTGCTAGTGACCAGCCGATTTAAGCTGTTTTGTGACCAAAACCGGTTTCTAATCCTTTCAGCACGCAAATGCTTGTTAGCTTGGTCAGCATAAATTCTGCGAATGGGGTTGAAAAAAGCGACCATGGTCAGAGAGAACTTTCCACAATTCCAATTAAATTGTTAAAAAGAATCTAAATTGTAAATTGTATTATTTTTGCAGCCAAGCAACACTACACTGACACGATCAAGAAGAAGAGCTTAAAAACCGATTTGCATGCCAATCACACATACACTCACATTTACACATATACATACATACGTGCGCTCGCTCTCTGCCTTTCTTTCTTTTCCGCTTGGCAGTGCCTGTCGTTTTTTCATTTTTGCCTGTTGTTTTGTGTGTTCGTTTTATTCGTTTTGTGTTTGGCGTCGTTGCAAGTTCAGTTTATTTCGCGTCGCGGGGCAAGTGCGCAATTGAATTGTTTTGCATTTGGATTTGTTTAAGTAAATGCGCATTATACGGCTTAACATAATGCTGTTGTTATAGTCAACGAAGCGATTTATCCAAGTGCAGCAATAAATTAAATATTACGATTTGCACAAATCGGGAGGTGAATGTGCGTTTGTTAGTGTATGTGTGTTCAAAAGAGAATAGAAAAAGAGCGAGCATCAGTGTTGATAAGCACAGGTTAGTAAACAACAAATTCCAACTAGAATCCATTTGCTATTATCGATATCACGCATAAGCATCGATACACTTTTAAACAGCTAAGATCAGGAATCAGCCAATATGGCAATTATTCCTACTTAAAGCTGCAAATCAATCGAATCAACTGAAATAACATAAATACAATGCAGTTAAAAGAATGCTACTACATGAATAGAAATAGCAAACAAAAGGCTGCTTTCTAGCGATACCCAATATCACCATCGAAAAACAGTGCTGTGTAATGTTGGGGGGGATAACAAACAATTGTGCGCACCCCAGTTTTGAGGGCTTCTGTCTTACTTCACGCTTCCATGGGCAGCAGCAGTAAAGGCGAATTGGCAGCGCCAGAAATCAATGCATTATCCTCCCGGCAACAGCAAGAAAAACAAAAGGCGAACATTTTGCGCTTTGTTCCAGCCAAGAACGAAAAGAAAAAAAAGGCCACAATGCTTGCTGGGGCTTACATGTGTAGAGCTCATCAGGGTCTGGCAATTTCGGGCGCCTGCTGCTCCCACGGGGATGCAATGACAATGCCGATGACAACGACAATAACAGCTCAATGCACTGTACCACAAAAAAAAAAAAAATTGTACAAAGTTGGGCAGTGAAAAATGTTTGTCAAAATCAAATTTACAAGTTGCTCTGAAGCCCCTTTTTTATTCGCTTTGGCCCATTATTGAATGTTTGAATGTTATTGCAATCTAATGGCTTGCATATTTATTTGTTGTTGCACAACTCCCCAAAGTGCCGTTAGTTAGGCATAGTGGGCGGTCTGGCAACGCTTGCTCTTAGATCTCTTGTGTTTTTTTTTGGTAACCCGTGGCAACCCTGCAACTATGTAACGTTTGTTTGTAATTTAATGAAGTTAGCTGGCAGTAAATTTCATTACCTGGCAACTTTCTCGGTAAGCAACAAATGAACTCTTCCGAGAATCAAATTTCATGCGCACTTTGGTAACCCCCCACTGGAGTTTGGACCTGAAGCTAAAGTTGGACTCGGCTGACGAGACCTGGAAAATAAAAAGACAGACAGACAACCCGTCCGACTCATTGTTGTACAATATTTTATTGTGTTGTTTTCTTGTGTGTATTTGTACGTTTCTGTTTGTTGCTTCTACTAGTTTTTTATTATTTTTTTGTTTTGTTTTCTGACTATCATTGCAATTCATTGCATTAACTGGGTTCGCAGAGGATGCACTCAAGCGGCGCAGCTTTTGAGCTCTCTCTCTTTCTCTCCATGTCCAGGTTATGTGGGGCTAGCGTCTTTCTATCTCTGGCCTCATATCAAGTTAATTGTTAACTGCACTTGGGATCTGTTTTTAAGTGCGAGAAGAATACGAGAGTTAATGAAGTTTTATGCGTTTCTAATGCGCAACCAATTTGCTTTCGATGATATATCAATTGTAAGCTTTTATCACAAGACCTAAATAAAATACAAATGCACTTAAATTAAGATTAACTACAGCACATACTGAGAAATGGATGTTTACTGAGAAATGGACAGCTCTTGAACTCAATGTGATCTCTTAAGTGTCATCTTAATCTGCACTCTTTTGGTTAATCAAATTATGCATCCAATTGGACTGGATGTCAAGTGCATGGCACTCAATTTACTGCCTAGTCCTATGACTATTTTTACACACATGTTCACATATTCACAACTATCCTACTCTAACTACAACTACTTCTACTATGCTTGTTGCTCCCCATTTTGTGTTGTGTGTCTGCTTCTTCATGTTTTTCCCCTGTTTTCAGCTAGTGCCGCATAAATTGACCAGCGGAGCTCGCGTGTCAGTTTGTCAACTTCTCGGCTGGCAGCTCAACTTAACATTATTTAATTACAGCAGCAACAATACCAACAAAAAAAAAAACAAACGCGACAAGAAGTCTCCGTGTCATAAAAAATTATTATACGCGCGAGCTGTTGGTGGAGGGGGAGGGTGTGAAGAGGGGGAAAAGATGTAGTATGTTTGTCGCTTTAACTTCAACTGGTTCTTGTCGCTGAGCTCCAATTTGCAACATTATAATTTCGCTTTGAATTACACACACACACACACACAAGAGAATCAAGAACAGTTCATTGAACTCACTCAAGCAAATGCAGCTACAACAACAACAACAACAATAGGCGAAAGCACAATCATTAGGAGCTTGCATAAAGCGAGCGATTATTTTTGCACTTATTAAATTTTAGCACACTGGCTGGCAGCAGCAGCAGCAAAAGTACATCATAATCATCATCATCAACACACAGCTCAACTAGATCGGAAGATTGAACAGCAGCTGCTTTTCTTTAGCTAGCCAACACTCAATCACACTTGAGATCAGCTGTTAGAGATGAGCAATGTTGTGAGTCACGCGAAGAACTGATTCAGTGACTGAGTACCAATAAGATAAGTTCCTTTAGAGAACTAGTTCAGGTTAACGTGAATCTAAACATTGATTTGCGTTTTTCAAACTTTATAACCTTTGAGTAGGTTGATTAATATTATAAACAAAATTTGCCATATAAAAAGAAAGAATATAAATCACACTTTAGCTGTTAAAGCCACAGTATTAATCGATTGCTCAACTCTCGCATCTTTTCTGTTCGCTTGTCCGGCTGTGTGCCCGGCAGCTATTTTACACGCCATTGAGCTACAAATGGTTGCTTCTATGTTTGGATGCAGCTACTACTGCTTGGCGGTGCATGTGTTGAAATGCTGCATGCTACTTCCCGCCACTCCCCCGACGTTGATCTCCATCTCACATACGTCTCTATCAATTTCGATCGCAAATCTGCAGCTTTCTTGGCGAATTATTTGCGCTCCGTTGAGCGTTCTTTCTTTCTTTCTTTCTTTCGTTCTTCTATTGATTGTGGATTAAGAGACGCGACGCAGCAGAGTTCCTGTTGCCTGTTGCCTGTTGGATGCTCGCTTGTTTGTTGTACCATGTTGTCTATTGTGGCTCGTTTCCTGCTGCCGCTTTGTTTTGGGCCCTGTGGCTCCCTGCTTCTTTCTGCTTGTATGTTGTGGCCTCGTTTTGCGCTTCTGCGCTTCCTTTCACAGGGAGAGCTGGCAACATCATCATTACCTGTGGCCCAGACCAGCAACAACAACAACAACAACAGCAGCGAAAAAAAAAATGAACCACTTTTTTTCTCTTATTTTTTTTAGCAGCTGTGGAAGCTTCAACTCTCCTGGAGTGGAGTTCATTCAACTGGCGCCGCCTGTTGAGATTTTTGCCTCTATTTCGTTCCTTGGCTGCTGCTTGTTGCAAGTTTTGCTTTTGCTTCCTAGTTGAAAGTTTGTTGACAACTGCGATAGCAAAGTAAGGGCGCTCCAGTTGATGGATGCAGTTGTTGTTGTTGTTGCCTCTTGTGGATAATTCTGTATTAAAAAGTTGCCTAGCGGGTTTTTTCTTAATCCCCGCACTCCCCCGCCTGCGGGGTGAAAATCGTGAGTTGACTGTTGCACTGGAAAATGTGCCACGTTGCACTTGTTTTCAGCCTAGGGAATTGCTAGACAAGGCGACGAGAAGGAGAGAGAAAGATTGCTGGCGTTTACCGTTGCCTGGAGATAATTTACTTTTTGCCCCAGACCAAGAAAATGGCAAACTGTGAAAATGGCCCCGAAGTGGCATAAACAAGACTCAGTTCGTTGCAACCTCAACTCTCCACACAAAGAGGAGAGAGAACATCAGCTGCCTCAATGGTGCTTATGGTTTATGTAATGGCCCCCCGACCACAAAACGTGCACGGCCTGCAACATTAAAGCGTGGAAATGCAACTGCAACATCAGCAGCAGCAGCAGCAGCAGCAGTGGAAAATGCAATTAAATCGCTCGTTGCGACTGGACGTGGCATAAATATAATCAGCACCTCCGCCAGCCAGTCAATCAATTAGGTATATCGCAGCGAATGTTGTAATTGAAATACCAAAAATACCAGATGCCTGAAGTCTAGCGCATTTACTTCTCAGTTCAAAGAAGTCGAGTAGATATATACTAACTATGTTCATGTACAGGAATGTTTGAATCCTTCTTCTTTCAGTTAGTCAATTGTCGAGGGATTTTACGTTCTTTTATCACTTGGCAAAAGCTTTGCCCCTCTCCCGTTGCATACCGCATACTTTTCATAATTCATAAATATTCTTCCTGCTCTTGTTCTGCATGAACGCACCATAAAACAAATATTCTGTGCTATAAAACATGAAAAGCTTTTGAGTGTTGTGAATGCCCAACTAACAAATACCTTATTTAGCACACTTTCCAACACTTGTATTAAAAACTCATCTGTTTTATTACAGGGTATTTATGCAATTTAGCCACACAACAAATTAACATACGCAATAAATTTATTTACAATTCATGCACGCTCGTTGCTCGACTCCTTCTCCTTCTGGCCATATATTGTATCATGATGCCTTTCTGCATACTCTGCTGTGACTCTAATTTGCATATTCATGAAATCTGACACCCCCTCATTGGCATGGCTTTTGGATAGCTAGCCGGCGGCAAGCGGACGAGTCAGTAAAAAATTTCGAATTTAAATTTGAATTTTTATTTATTTTACTTGCCACACTTACCACACTTGGTTTTCATTGCCGGAGCACGTGCTGTGTTTGCTCATAATGACGTCATTAGTGTATGGAGCTACCTAACTGAAGCGCAATAATAATCCTCGGGCACCGCACGATCATTAATCTCGGGCACAGTTGTTTTTTTTGCCCGATGCGATCTTTGACATTTTTATACATTGCACATTTTCCATGTGCAATTTCAGTTGCCTAGCAATTTATCCTAATGGAAAGTCGTCCCGGGCGCGATCAGATTTCGGCCCCTGAACATGACCGTCGGTTATTGGTGGGTGAATTATGAGAGGCTCCACCAACCGCCAACTTGCAACCGCCAACTGGCAGCCAAAAGCATTAGCCACAAACGAAAAAAAAAGAAGAGAGAAGAGAGAGATGCAAAGATTAGTCGCTAGAAAAATTGTTAATGGTCGTTTGGGGTACGGGCAAATAAATTTGTTCCACTTGCAGGCAGACTGGTTGGCAGGTAGGAGTGGAGAGGGGAGCGGGGAGCGGGGACTACATGAAAAAGTCGTGAATACTGCTGGCTGGGTAATTGCTGATAATGCAAGGATCGAGGCAAATTGACTTCCACACAGCTGACCCACAATCTGAACTTGAAGATTGACTTACAATGTAGGCTAAATGCCCAGCTGAGATTGCTTTCCCAACCCAAACTCCAAGTCCAAGTCCAGCGGGAGCATTTATTTCTCCCGCTCTCAAGCGTTGGCAATTAACAATCATTAAAAACATGCCAAAGAACTAACCTGTGGTTAGGAGGCGTGTGACAAAATCCAGGAACGGAACGGAACGGAGTTGGATGAAGTGGGTTCGCTCTTGACATGCCTCTTGACATTTTTCGGGTGCTAATGATGACGTTGAGCCGGTTTTAAGTGCTCCCCGTTGGAAATTAACATTCATTTGTAAATTTGTCATAATTGGCCATTTCATTGTTCTTCTTTCGTTTTTGATTTTTGTTTTTACCGTTTCCCAGCACTGGGCCACTTGACAAATTCCACGCTCGAATTAAATGACATTTTGGGCCCAGTTGTCATATCATAACCTGTACCCAGTTTCAGTTCATTCCCATACCATTCCATCTCCAGATTTCTGTACATTTTTTTCTCGTTTCTTTTCCAACTTTCCGGCTGCCAATTAATGTGTAACTTTTTCTGCTTGTTGCTGCTGCTCCCCCAATTTATGTTTTCTGCTTTGTGCTGATTTTAACATCCTTTACTCTCACACTTTGTTTTCATTTCAATTCCGTGGAATTCCTTTGAGGGGGGAACAAATCAACAACGCACAAAAATTAAATGTTATTTTTAGTCAGCGCAAAATTCTTCACGTGTTGTTGTTGTTGTTGTTGTGTTGTGCTTGCGTTTTTTGTTGCATCAACAACAACATCAATCCGGTTGGTCTGCTGAATGATCTTTTTTAGAATCTGAATTCTGTTTTTACACGGAAAACTTTCTAACACATGATGTTCAAGTGTTAATTTCCTAACGACCACTAAAAAGTGTATGCCAAATACACAGTGTTTTTTAAATCGCAGTCTAAATAAATGACTTTGCCTTTTAAATTATATTTATTTATTTATTATGTTTTCTGCTCAATGCACAAACTGCCAATTCGATTCGCAAAACAAGAGTAAAGATCATCATTCAAGTGTGACCGTCTATATATATATGTAAATACAGTCAGCTGTTAATTTTGTCATTCACAGAGAACATATTCAACACAGGGAAAGAGAGAGACGGTTCCATCATAAATCGCGTTTGACTCCTGCGGCTTTTTATATTCTCGATGTGATTGTCTGACCCGAACTCCTCTTTAAACGGTAGCCAACCATTACGAATTCGAATACGAATACGAATGTGAGTTTACTCGTATCTTGACTATTTTCCAGTGATTGATTGATTGCTTGCAGCGTCACTCAGACTTGGAACCCATTGCTATCTGTCTGTCTGTCCGTCTGTCTGTCTGTCTGTCTGCTCCTCCTGCTGTTGGCTTTCAGATCAATCGCAGAAACGGCGCAATTTCAATAATTCACAAGAGGCAAGCAAGAGTTATAGTCCCCGATATTGCAACTGCGGCGACCCCAAAAGCCTTGCAGCTGTTGTTCTTCTTCTCCATCTTCTTCTTCTTGCCGTTGTTGTTGTTGTTGTTGTTGGCCACTTTTCGCCTTTGATTTTCAGTGCGCCTTGGCCAAAAAAGGCAATGACAATTTTTTAGCAAGGGGAGCAAAGCTAAAACTGAACCGTTGCAGAACCTGAACCTGAGAATCTGTTTCCTTTGCTTCCCATAGAGCACCCCCAACAACTCCTCCTCTCCCTCCTCCCTCTCCCCCCCTCTATCAGCTCTCCCTTGCCGTTGTTCGTTTTTTATGTTTGTTGGCTTTTAATAAACGCATCGCTGCGCATTCGCACACACACACACACACACACACACACACACACACGGGAATAAAAATAAAACATGCCACATAACAATGAGAAATGTCGAAAAATTGCAATGTATTGCATCCGCTGCTGCTGCTGCTGTTGCATGCCCCATGCTCTCCCCCGCTCCCCTGTTGCATTGAGCGAGGCGCACGTCAAACAACAACACTCTGCTCCCATTTAAGGCGCAATGACGCGCCGCTCATGCGCATCACGCATCACATGCCCCCCCTGCCCCCTACCCCTCTCCCCCTCTCCTTTTTCCCTTTTAGGTTTTTCATCCTTTCTAATCGTCACTCGGCACTCTTGCCACTTGCCACTTGCAGCCAGTGACAGCGCAAAATATGCAACTTGCAACATGCTACTTGCAACTTGCAATCTTGCAACTTGCCATCCGTTGGGCCAATTGCAGCGCTGCATTATCAGCAGCCATCAAAAGCTATGTCACGATTAGAAAATAGTCGAAGCATCTTAGGCGGTACCTTAACTGGGCTATGTGGATGCCACTAGAAACAGTTTGAAGTTTTCTCTAGCAATCATTTATTTAGTTATTTACTACAAATTTATTTTATTTACGTTTCATTTTAGATACAGTATAAGTTCACAAATCTAATCAAGGTTTTGTTCCCACATTTTTCCTTGAATATAAATATGGTTAAAAACAGCCCAAAATCATAAGTAAATATAAGAAATATCTCAGTTGAAAAGCATTAATATCGATTTTGTATATAAGCTTTAAATGAGAGAAAAATTTTAAGAACTAATAAAAAATAAAAATAATATAAGTTCACAAGAGATCTATTCATTACCATAAAGGTAAGACTTAAAACATTCGCTTCAAAATTATCAAGCTATATTTTATATATTGTAGGGCATTTATTGTACCTACCTGGCCTACAAATCTTATTGTTTTCTTTTGCTTCTACCGCTCGTTAAGCACATTTAGCCAGCATGATGAGATTGTTTTCGTTTGTTTCAGTTTCTTTTTTTTGTCAGTTTGCTTTCTGCATCATTGCAGTTGCACTTCGCTTCTTGTTGCCGTTCTTGTTCTTGTGCTTGCCTGGTGACATGCAGCTATTTTTAAACGTTGTTGCCATTTAAAAATTGCATGTTGTTGGCCCATTTGTTGTTGCTTGAGTTGCAATGAACTTGATTCGGGGCACAATTTGATTTGCAGCTTGCACTTCATCCACATTCGATTTGCGCCTGCATCCGTTTTGTGTGGGAGCTGCCCCAGAGGCACACAGCCAGGCCAATCAATTCCGCCAAGACACGCCAAGAGTGGGTGAAAGAGTGAAAGGGAGGAAGAGGGAAGAGAGAGAGGCCAATGCTATTATCATTAACTGTTGCCATAGCTGGGTTTGTTGCTCAGGTGTTGCTTGCTTGTTTGGCAGTCGGGGCACATTGTATTGTTAACTTGGCTGACTAACGTTTCCGGCCATCAAGCGTCCACTTACGGATGTGTTCCCCCCAATTCATAAAGTGCAACATACACAGAGCGAAACAAACTTAAATTCTATAATGAAACTTGCTTTCGTACTAAAATATTGTAGTCAAACTATTCACAGTTTAGTCGAATTTGAATTTCTGAATGTTCGGTTAGCAATTACATACTTATCCGATGCCTGGAGGTCCAGCAGTTATTACTAAACATATAAATATAATAAATCATCGTAAGGCGAAAACTGACTTAAGCAAAGTTTCAAAATCTTAGTTTACACGGCAAAAGTAATTTATAAAAACAAAAAACCCTAAGGTTGGCAACGCCATTAGGCGATAGTGATATATCGATGATAGATAACTAGCTCGAGCAACAAAGTTATTCCGCAGTTAACTAACTGCAAGCTTAACTGGACATTGAGAAGTTGGGCCTAAGAATGCATGTTAGTCTTTGTGTAGGTAGTGTTTTCTCTCTGTGTAACAACAACAACAGTTTTGTTAGTTTTTCTCGCACGCTTCAGCAGCGACAACTTCCAACTTACAGCTCTCCAAAAGCAGACCTCGAGGCGACAACCCGCTAATGACATTCAACACTTGAGCGCTGGGAACTGAAAACTGGCTAAAACTGATATTGTTGGCCAGTTTAAAATTAGCATTTAAATGCGCTCGTTTGGGCGCTTATTGGCATGGTTCTTTTCATAATTTTCGTTTCATTAATGAAACTTCGAAGTTCACACAGAACATCTGCAACTTCAAAAGTCAAAGCCACCCACGCTGAAGTTCATTTGGCAATTTAATTAAATGCGACCACCCGGACAGAAAAGTGCTCCAGAGAGAGAGAGAGAAAGAAGAGGGGGAAGTTCTTAAGCATCTGCAGTAATATGACCCATAATTTCAATTGCAATTGTAGGGGAGGGGGAAAGGGGCTTATGAGCATTTTGCAGCGCCTACACACAAAAGATACTTTTGTATCTGTTTTTTGCAGCTGGGCGCTGAATAAGAAATCAATTTCCGGCACATTGTCAAGTGCAAAAATGTCAAAAAACAGCTGCTAGGATACAATTGTATCTGACAGATACAAAAGTATCTTTACCATTTTGTTCAATAGCACGCGCTGTTTCTGAGTTTTTGTGTGGGTTTTTTCTCCTCTTTTTTCCTTATGGTTTTTTTTCGTAATTATTTATCGTTTTTACGGTCCGTCAGATACTTCTGTTGACTTACGCTGCATCATCATGCAGTTACTGACGTGGCGGCAACTTCATTAAAGCGCGCTGCAACACTGAAGTATCTTTGTATCTATTTTGATGGAAAACCAATTGTTTCTGGCCGACCGACCGTTCATTAAATTGGAGAAAAGGCTGTTAAGGCGCTTAATTATGTCGAGACACGGTAACTTGTGACTCAATTGTATCTTAAAGATACTTTGCCCAGTGCCGCACTGGCCCGAACACGTTAAGCGGATAATTGTCGCTGGCCCCACGATGTGTTCATGTTGCAAAAATAAAGCAAACAAAACTTTGAAGGGCTTCCTTGAAAAATGAAATACTCACAGAAAAAAAGATACACAGTAACACAGATACACAGATACGAAAAAAGTATCTGCAGGGAGTAGCTTGTAGCAGCCAATTGTTAAATGCAGCAACAAAAATCAATAATCAGAGCTGAAAGCATCTGTATCTATTGTCTGTGTGTGTGTATCTTTTGTGTGTTGTATTCCCATGGAGATACACTTGGATATATATATACAATATAATCACGCACATCTTGTTAATCAAATCAGTGAATGAATCAAGCGTATGCATAATGAAACCTGAATAGGACGCGCTTTTGTGCATCAATTATGTCGCATTAAAGCCAAACATTTTGTAGGAAGTTTCATATTATTCTATATTTATAAACCACGAAGCAAAGACCCAGAGAGAGGAGAGAGAGAGAGAGAGCGAGAGGTCGAGCTTGTGGCGACAATGTTCTGCTTGCCGCCCACACGCAAAAAAACAAAATAAGTCTGCATGCAACACTGGGAGACGCTTGCTGCTTGCTGCATGTCAATGTCAGGCCGAACCCCTGCAGCATCAGCAGCAGCAACAACTGCAACTTGCCTCAATTTTTGTGTGTGTTAATCTGGCGCTGCCTCAATTGAAGCTTCGCCCAGCTCCTCCAATCACACACATTTAAAAGCTGGAGGTGACAGCGTGACACGAAAAAGACACTAGGGTTGTTCACGAAGTATTGTGTCAGTGCAAAAGTGTATATTGTTAATTTTCAACAAACTAAACGACGCAAATTAAACAAATTAGAGAATTTCGAAATCGATCCTTTTATTCATTTTTTGCATTTTCTTAAAGCCCACTCACCAAACACAAATTTGGCTGTCAAAAATATAGATGTGCTATGATTAAAAGATCAAAAAAGCTGCAAAACTTATTCAAAATAGATTTTACAAGTTCTAAAAATTTTAAAGAAGCCTTTTTACTTAGTGGTGTATCCTTAATTTTTTTTCAGTTTTTCAGTTTGTCCTGTAAAATTACAAATTTAATGTTGTGAGGTTGAGCACTCCTTTTTTTATTAAGCTATCGATATGTGCAAGCCTCTCCAAAAACAATTTGCACTACAAAAATCGTTGTAAGTTTGCAACAACATAAGTGTTAAACAACAATTGAAAACATAACAAGTGTTGCAAAAGTCGCCTGGTATTTTTGGTAAAGTGCTTAGGCAATCAGTAAAAATTACAAAAGATTTTCACCTTTAATGCATTTCAATTAATTTTTTACCAATCACTTAAATTACACTCACAAAAGCAAACTTACTAGACTTGTGTCGTGCAATTGGTTGTTCACGATAGCCGTATTGTAAAGCTGCACTTTTGCACTGATACAATACTTCGTGAACACCCTAACTATAATATATTCAATATGCACTCACGCTCCCATCTCTAAGGATAAGTACAGTTTGGCCCAAGGGCTCCAAGTGGGTGTTATGCGAGTGGCTGGGGCAACACTTTAAGAACGAGACAACAGTGTTGCATCTGCAACTTCAGTGCAACTTCATGATGATGATGATCAGCATGTCCAGAGAGAGCATGATGCAGCTGCAGCTGGATTGTCAATTATTAACCGTTGTCAAGTTGCTTTCGCACTTTGGATGCGACTTCAACTTTGTCGTTGTTGCATGTAGATGCTGTTCATCTATTGTGTGCATCTTTTTCAGATTCTTGCCACTCACTTGAGTGCAACAGCAACAACACACATCAATTGTGTTATAGAATTTTTAAGTAACTTTTAATGGTCTTTGTCTCCTCTCTCTCTCTCTCTCTCAGAGAGATCTTCAGAGGCCATTCACGACTCTTGATGGTCTTTTGTTGTTGCAACTACTCGTACTCGATCTTTGTGCCCAGACACTGAACCGACAAACAATGCTGCCTGTTTTGATTGCAGGCGTGTTGTTGCAAGCTACACATTGACCCCTATGCTGCAAGTAGAAAGTGAATAGGGAAAGTCTAGAAACTATTTGTTGTTGGTTAAGTCGACGTTAAGTTATCGTTTAACAATTCATGAAGTGAGATAATTGTTCTGGCTTTCTCTCCCCCATTTTTGCCATCCTTTGCGGTGTTTAACCTCAGTTCCAGGGAACACTTAAAATGGTCTCACATTCAATGTGGCAACATGAAACTTCAAACAACCACAAATGTGTCCACATTCAGTGGCAAGTCCTTTTGGCTCTCAGTAAATAAAACAGTATATATTTTATGTCTATGTCTGGTTGCAGGCTCGTCAAGTGGGTGGCTGGGTGGTTGGGTGGTGGGGGGTGGTTGTTGGAGGGTTGTGGCACCCTGCTATTGTATGTTGTACATACATTACAACTACCGCAACCGCAGGACATTGCTCAAAGTTTTCGTTTTTATGATGTTTCGCAAATTCACGCAAAATGCTTGCCAAATAACTTTTTCTGTGCTCCTTTTATAGCCTACTTTAAGGAGCTTATGCCAGGAATCACTTATGAGGACAGGCACACCCAAAAAAATAAAAAGCCATATAATTGAGCTTAAACATTAAGCGGCTTTTGGGTTTTTGGTCCCTTGAAAAGGGGAACAATTTGTAGATTGAATTACGTTTGCCTGGAAAGGCAGGAAAAGGGGGCGACAGGACAATGACTCAATAGCAATAAGAATACCTATAAGGCGGGCAATCTTCAGGCACTTCCTGTTACCCACGCAAATAGTCGGATCCAAATTTAAATTAAACATGAACTTGTTAATTACAAGCCAGCCACACAACCCACATCATGACAATAACAACAACAGCAACATGCCACATGTGTTCCTCTGTGGCACGCCCCCCTACTTGCGGCATTTGGCGGGTTTCTTCGATCACATTGAGGATCAGACGTGACAGGCATACGTCATTCTGTCGAACTGCACGTAACTCGATATGCATTTCATGTCCCAGTTTTTTGTTATTTAGGGGCTACCTTTTGGGCCGAGACACATGGCGGTGCATTCTGTGTGCCACAGTGTGCTGCAGCTGCCACAAACAATTTTCAAATGAAATGCTTCAGTAGCTACAATGTGTCTACATTTTTGGACAATTAATTTGAGCATGTGGGGGAAACCCCTATGAGAGCACAAGCTAGGCGTGAAAGTTGTCAACATGTGGGCTAACCCGGTGACAAGCAGCTAAAACTGTTGAAGGAGCAGCAGCAGGATAGGATTTTTAAATTCTCCTTAATCTTTAATAATGATTTTAATTGCTGAACAAATTTAATTACTTAAAACTCTAATAGCCATAAGAAGAACTCTAAATCTGACACATTTTGATAAATTGTAGTTGACTTTCAGCTGTAATCTGCATTAATCAAGCTAAAGCTTATAATTCCCAAGCTGTTAAAGCGCCCGCTTATCGACTTCTCCAAGCTGTCATGATGATGCTTTCTCCCTCTCTCTCTCTCACATCACTTTCGCCACGCATCAGAATTCTTTGACATAGAAAAATGGCAAGGCAACAACAACAAAAACATGAACGGATAACGTAATAACAAATAAAAGTTATGTATTTTTTTTTCACAGGGGTAGGACAAAGACAAAAGGGGTTAAACAGCAGCAAGAGAAAGGGGGGGAGGGTCTAGTTATTATGACGCATCAATTGCATGATTTTCTTATGCGACAGATGTTTTTTCAGTCTTCGTTCGTCTCATCCTTGTTGGCAAGAAACACTTTCAACACTTGTGCCATTAGAGGTGAAACTCAAACGGAATCCCAATGAACTAAACAACCGTTTGCCCCTCAATCCCCCCCTCTGTATATACAGACATGGTTAATTCTGAGTGTAGTACAATGTATTTTGCATTTACTGTACAACAAAAAAAAACTGAACATACAAAACAAAAAGAGAGAAAAAAAGAAAACCTCAACGAAGCCGTCGCCATGTGCCGCAGTTGTTGTTCTTGCCATGCACAATCCCTGCAGCAGGGCGCGATACAAACACAGAGAGAGAGAAAGAGAGTGGGAAAGAGGAAGGGAGACAACTGCAAGGAGCGCCCTGCTGCTTTCATACGATGGGCAACCCCTATGCCGGCAGTTTTCTGTTTTGTTGTGCATCGCTGCTTGCTTGCCTTTCCAGTGAGCGAGCGCCAAAAGAGAGCGAGAGAGCGCGCAGCCGAGAGCATGAGAGCACACATTGTATGTGCTTCCAGTTTGCTGCTGCTGCTGCTGAACGTTTTTCATTTGCGACTGTGAATGGAAGCGTCTGCTTGCGCTGGCCGCCAGTTTGAGCCACGCTCTGCTAGACGCCGCACGCTTTCGGTTCCTCTGCTTAGGTTGACGCGCACGCGACAAGCACCTTTCCAGCTCTCCATATTTCCATATACACCACAATACACCAAAAACACACAACAAGAAAATCTTAAATGAAATAAAAAAAAAAAACTACGACCGGCTTTGCAAAGGATATCTTTTTATATGTACTCCTGTTGCCAGTGTCAAATTTAAGTGCGAAAAAAAAAAATAAACAAAGAGAAATAATTCTGTGCATTTTGTTTTTGGCTGAAAATCTGTGCGTGTTATACACACCTTAGTGTCCTGCTGGATTTTCAATTGGATTCGCATTTACAACATATATGATCGCTATATGCTGCACACTTGGATTATACACCCTTGCCATAATTTGCCATAATTTTGCATAAATCGAAACAAGTAAGAAAAAAACGTACATTTTCAAATGTGGGTTTTAAGTGATTAAAGAATACTTTTTAAAAATTTAAGTTAAACACTTTTATATATTTCTAAAGTCTCTGTACTATTTATAAATGGAATCTAAATTCCCAATAGAAATCAATTTTAAATGAAAAGAGATAAATTGCCTTAACACCTTCCTATCTTACCTTTCCCCCTTCAAATTTATAAGCATAAACGTTTAAACTAATAGCTCGTGTCATTTCTCCCCCTCGTCTGTGTCACATCCCTTTCTTTTTTCAGATTGTGCCTAGAACATATCCATTAGCAGCACATCCATCACAATTGTGTTTGAAAAATGCGTTCGAAATCCTTTTTGAACATTTCATAAACATCAAGCGTTAAGCCCACAAATTGTCATAGATTTTCATCCATCAGCCAAATGCTTTTCTGAGCAAATCCCCTAAAGATCAATTCGATAAAAATAAGCTTGAATTTCGTTTGCCCCTTTTTGTGGCAGTGGCCAAAAATAGCTGCTCATTAATATGCAAGCCAGCAAAATAAATCCCAAATTGAGTTATATAAACAAAGGCTAAAGAAGATGCCTATTAAAATCCTACTCCACTATAATTCAATCATAAATTAATCGACGCTGTGGCGCAATTAAGAAAGCGAGACGCATACACACAAAAAAAATATCTTCAACTAAAGCAAATTCCGGGCAGCTGTGCTCCCAACAACAACAACAACAACAATAAAGGAAACAATGAAAAAAGGCGCCCAAACGACTTCCGGGAATCATCAGAGAAAACACAAAAAAAGCCCAACAACAAAAAAAAATCAAAGCAAACTTCGTGAAAATTACAAAAAAAAAAACGAAGAAGAAGACAGCTAGGGGGAAAAGATTGAAAGCAGCAACATTTGCATTTTCCATGCGTTCAAGATTTATTGGTCCGCGACTGTTCCAGTATGGAGCATCTGTACAACAAACTCCCACCCCGCCTACCCCCTACCCCAACCAATTCTCACCCAGCTTTCAAAGACAAAAGCCGCTTGAAGCTTTGTTTCATTTCCATTTCCACTGCGCAATCAAAAGTTGCTTTAAAATTCAATTGAATTTTCGTATGTAATGGGCGTGGCAGGGTCGCTTGTTTGTTGGGGCGTTGCGGCATTTGCTTTCACCACGAAATGTAAACAACAATTAGAGACTTTTCTAATTTTTCCGGGGCCCCGCGAAAGGGTCTTGATATCACTCATTTTGGGCTAGGAGTTGGGGCCGCGGTTAAAAATCTAAACAGCAACATTTTCAACACTTTCCAATGCAAGATAAACAAACCCTGCCCGTCCCCCCTTCTATTCCTCTTCTCATGGGTTCACGGTCAAATGTTTCACGTTCAATTGGCTTTTCCGGGCACTGTAAATCCATCAACGGCTCCATAATGTTGTTGTTCTTGCGCAGCTCTCGACTCCACTCGACTTCTCTATTGACACTGACTAATGAGGCAAGCCATTGGAAACAACTCATAAATTTCACTGTCCCAAAACTGTTGACACACAAAGTAAACAGAGTCAAAAGAAATACGTTAAAAACAACAACAACAAAACTCTTGATTTCTAATATCTTCTTACTCAAAAAAGCAGAGAAAAACACACACGAAGAGAACTCGCATAAACTTCCATTTTGAGTATCCTTTGCCTCGTTTTTTGTTCCTTTGCTTCTTATCTGTCTCGAATAATCTTTGTCTTATCTTTGGCTCATAAAAACATCCTTGACGTTTCCATGGCTTGGCTTGGGTGTAAGCGAGATGGCAACATACTTAGAAATCTGAAACGATATCTCTTTTGTTTGTTGTTGGAAATGCGCAATAAAATCTTAAATTGATCCCTTTTTTGTGTAGATAAGAACGTTGTTGATTTTTTTTAAAACTCAAGAGTGTTCAAATAAAAAAAAAAGAACTGTAAATGTTATCAATTTTTAATATCAAATCCAATCTGTGTTCCATTCTAATGTCTTGTGTATTTTAAACTTATTTAAAGTTCGTATAACACCCGATTTACACGATGAACTTTTTTCATGCAACATTCGTTTGTAGGCAAGGGGAGTTGAGGGGTAACAACTGCAAGCAATACTTCATGACTTGTGTAGCAATGATTTATTTTTCTCATTTTGCTAAGACTTATTCCGATTGCATGTAAACACAGAGTTGCAAAAATAAAACAATCGATGACAAAGATGTATGTATTTTGACAAAGAAAAAATTGCATGAAAAAAGTTTAACGTGTAAATCGGGTCTAAGTGTTAAACATGACTTTATTTTATAGTTATAAACAAGGCAAAACTCAAGGTTATTTCAGAACTCTTTTTGATTGTCTCTCGAGCACAATTTGCTATTCATCGTTTTTAGATTCCTCTTTATTCCTCTGGGTATTTCAACCCTTTAATGTGTGTTTGTTTTTGACAGGACATGCTCGCTACCTGCCCATCTAAAAGATTGTCATCTGTGAGTAACCAAGTTGCTTGTTTGCATGTTGCACGTGCACGTGCCTCTTGTGGTTGTTTCACATTTCATGCTTGGCTAAGCAGCTGCTGCTCCCGCTCCTCTTGAACTTTCAATACAAGCAATTGGCAAATGGCGCAAGTTCATTAGCAGCTCTATGATAAATCACCATGAAATTAACAATAAGAACAAGCAGCAAGCGCTGAATGTTATTAAAAGTTTATTTCAAACGGGCGGACCGTTTAATAAATTGTATCTTTCTTCAGCTACACAACAAAAACACCTTCGGGCATTTGTGCTTGTTAGCCAAACTGAGCTGGAGTTTAGGCCAAGTTGCTGTTGTGGCCCTTTGGATTGGTTCCGCTTGTCGGTGTCCGGATGACAAATTGACTTCGTTAGGTGCCTCGATTGAAATATGAGAGAGTCGCAAATTGAAAAATGCTTTTCGCCTCAGGTTTGTTGAATATGCCGCTGATTGCTTTAATGTTGCGATGTGGTTCGGTTGCAAGTGTTGTTGCAAGTGCCACCTTGCCACAAACATTTTCCACCCACTTGGGCCACGTCTGGTGCTCGTCGCCGCGTGTTAATTGCATTTACTGTTCCCGCCACAATCATTATGAGTGTTATTATCGTTGTTATTGCCGTCTAGACAAATTTCCTCGTATACCATAAGCAAAACTTGGTTTTTAGTTTAAGCGCTTGAAATTTGATCACAATCATCATTTTTAATAGTGTCCTGCAGTTGTTTTCTAATATCCTGTTTAATTGTCCACCACCCCCTTTTCCCTTTTCTCTTTTTTTTTTATTTTTTGTTGACGCCTTTGGCTAGTGACAACCCCATTCCATTTTGAGCTTTAGTGCGTTTTGACACGCACGCCATCTGGTGGTGGGAGTTGGCAATAACAGTAGCCGTTCTTCACTTTTGCGTGAGTTAGTCAACAACACTAATCATAACAATAACAACTGGGACGCATTGCTTTCAATCAAACAGCCCTCCACCCTAATTCCTCCCTTGCTGCAATTTACTGTCATTTCCTTCTTCAATTTCATTTCATGCTCGGCTGGGCTCAATATTCACAGGTTGCGCCTCTGTCGGTAGTTAGATCAACAACTAACTAAACAACCCAAAACTAACAACATTTTACTGGCAGTTGTGTGTTTTCCCACACACACACAGGACTTTCAACTTCGGTCAGTACACTCACTTTTGGGTGTGCACAACAATTGCCTTTTTATGCGTTTCAAAGTGTTTTTGGACATGTTAAAGATATAAGAAATTTATTAGCTGATTTAAGGGCCAAGCATTAGACGCTTGCTTTTTATAGTTTTTGTTTTTTTTTTCTGCTGCTTAGGGGTGGGATTATGTTTTATTATGTGGTTTGGCGTTTATGTTGCATGCTTTTAAACGATCTACAGTGGACTGAAACTTGAGGAAACTCAAGTAAAATTAGATTTAAGAAAAGAATTTAAGAAAATACACACAAAATGAATTGTTTTTGCCTTTGATCAGCTTAAAGTATCGTTGAAACATATTGCATAAGTATCGAGTAAAAAAAGGGTATCGATATTTAAAATTGCAGACATACAAAAGCTAAATGTCAGCACTTTACTGAGTCACAGGCCCACCCCACCCCCCCCCAAAAAAAAACAATGCTTGCAACATTTGTCGACACACAGCTTTTATGTTTTAACGGCAATTTGGCTTGTGCGGCACTAAAAAAAAAAAGGAAAACATACAAAAATAGTAACGGAGAAACGAAAAAAAAAAAAAGAATCGCATGTCAAACGCAAGTTTCGAATTTGATTTAATTTATGAGGCAAGACAAATTATACACTGGCCACATATGCCACATGAACACCCTGTACATCAACCAAGGAACATGCGTGACGATGGGCGCGTCAACTTTGGCCCCTTTGTCTGGTGAGTCTGGTGAGGATGGTCAAAGACTTTCAACACATTTCTCAGCTAATTAACAATGATGACTGTTTGAAATTGAGAACTGCACAATTTTGTATATGAACGAACACGCGTTCTCAATTTCTTTCCGTTTTCTGGTTGCATTTTGCAATAAAGATGCAGCTGCAGTTGCAGTTGCAGTTGCAGATACAGATACTTCAACTATGCGTTTGTTTATTGTAAGTATTAGAAGCTTGGAGTGCGCTATAATTACTTTGACCTGCTTCTGTTAACGAGTCTGTCTCCCCCCACCCCCATCCCACTTCCACTTCCCCTTCTGCCGCCCTTAACTGCCCCCCTGGTAATCCGCTTCAATTGGATTTCTATTCTAGCCGTTGTTTGTTATTTGTTGCATGTGCCACAAGTGACACTTTTGTTTTTTCACTTTCGATACGCAACAAACATGCGTTCGATTTTGTATTTTGTTGTGTTCCATTTTGTTTAGCTTTTCCCTCCCCGCTTTCCAGCTCAATGCACAATTTCCACACAGTTGACCAAACTTCTCTGATAATGATAATGATAATGTCCCCAGATTATGGCACGCAACGATTTGAACTCGTAAGTTCACATTTTAATGGAATTTCGTTTGATTTACACGCACTGAGGTCGCGACTTGGCATCGTTTCCACATTCTTCCCATTCTATTTTGGTTCTCTGGGAATACATATGGGTTTGTTATTGTATTTGTTGGGGCTTCATTTTTGTGGAAAGAGTGTGGTTTGTAGGAGATAACGACTAACACCATTTTCTAAGAATATTATGGTGATTTTTAAGTGTTTTCGAACTTATCAAAAAACTGTTGTAGTAAGTAGGTAGAAAGTAGAGTAAGAATAGGACATCGTCTAGAATCTACCATTTTGTAATTCTGACTACTGCAATTCTAAATGTTTGTTAAGATTCCTTTTTATACCCTGAACCCATAAAATAGGTAAAAAGGGTATAATGGTTTTGTGCAAAAGTATGTAACAGGCAGAAGGAAGCAGAGACTACAAGAGCTAGAGACTTCAGATTTTGAATATAAGCTCTCCTATACCATAAACAGAACAAGTTTGTTTCAAATTATCGATAACTATTCTGGTTTTCGATATACACATGTAATCGATTACAAAAAAATCTCGAATTTGGAAAATGTAAAAATGGGGATTGAAATAATGGGTAACGATTAAACTCCAAATCGCTTGAGAAACACCAGAGATTTCGAACATTTAAGTTTAGTCACAGATGCATACAGACAATGACTGTACGCGATAAGTATAGGGTTCGGGGTATCTCCTAGTCGGGACATCTCGACTAGAGCCTTCTTACTTGTTTTTAAACGATTTTTTGTTTGACTTCTGTCGCCTGTCGCCTGTCGCTAAGGTCAATTAGTCAAACTCAAATCTCTCAAACGTGCTAATGTCGCAATAATAGCAAAAAATAAAATCTTGTTTGTAGTCAGCGGCGTCAGTCTTAATGATTGAGGACAATTCTGCAATGTCCTTGGTAAACGTTGATCTCGAACTTTTCCACTAATTACAAGGCGACTGCAGGAAAATGTGTGAAATGAAATAAAGCGCACGTATCGCAGTACGAAAGCAGGGAGGGAAGGGAAGGGTCCTGGTAGGGACGATTGGGAAAGAGCGCAGCTGGCCGCTTAATAAATTTGCGGTCTTCCCGCCCCGAAAAAAAGAACAATTTTCACGCTTACCTGAGACGCTTTTCCAGGTACGTACTTTGTGCTCAGGTAGCGAGGATCAATTGTAGTTGCAGCCGGCATTGACAATTTCCCTTCACCTCTCTCTCGCCCCTATAAAAGTGAAGCGTTGAGGAGAACGGCAGCTAGAAGCAAATCAGCACGCGATCGTGATAGATCTTAGATCCTTAAAAAGAAAAAGAAAATAAACACAAACTGAAGCCAAAGTTTAACATAGTTAACCCGACAAAAGAAACCCAAACTAAGTCCAGGTTAGCAGCTGGCGAAGATTTGAGCCAACTTGGAATACATCTAATCTCCTCTTTTTTCTTGCTCTCATTCTAGAATTCACATAGAGTTCTCTCTTAAGTAAGCCAACAAACAGAAGCGACTCCTTACCAGACACATTCTTGAAGATGGGCGAACTCGAGGAGAAGGAAACGCCACAGACGGAAACGACAACCGTGGATGAGCCCAAGGAGACGGACAAAATGCTCGAAGCCAAGAAGGAGAAGACGCCCAGTCCACAGACATCCAAGCCAGGCACACCCAATGCCGACAAGAAGCCTGCAGTGGAGCAAGAAGATCCCAAGGCTGCGGGCGAAGAGATCATTGACATACCCACGGAGAATGGCAACAAACCGAATGGCGACGCAGATGAGAAGAAGATCAGCAAGGAGGAGCGCGAAGTGAAGCCCAAGAAGATACCAATTGGTGGACTGAAGCTGCCCGGTTTCTTCATGAAGAACAAGCCGAAGGTGGAGGGCGACGGAGCCGAGGGTGAGCTGCTCGAGAAGGACAACGAGCTGGAGGAGAAGGAGGCCAATGGAGATGCCGCCGCCAAGGATGAGCCGAAGCCACGTGCCGGTCTCGGCCAGCGTCTGCGCAGCTTCTTTGTCCGCAAACCCGCCGCCGACAAGGACAAGGAGCAGCAGAAGAAGCAATTGAACGGCGATGCCGATGCCAAGTCGGGTAAGTGTGTGAAGAACCAAAGAGTACTCCAAGTGCGAGCTAACACTGAATCTTTAATAGAAGCCACTGCTGAGGCTGCCGCCTCCGAGGATGCGGAGCCGCCACCAAAGCGGGGATTACTCAATGCCATCAAGCTGCCCATTGCGAACATGATGCCGCGCAAGAAAGCTGGCGACGATGTGGAAATGGGTCTGGGCAAGGCGGGTCTGGCCTCCATGGAAACGCTGGATGACTCCCTCAAGGATCAGGACACCGTTGATCGTGCTCCGCCCAAAAGCAATAACGCCGACGAGCTCAAGAACGATCTCAAGGATGACAAACTGGCCGCCGAGCAAAAACTGGCCGCCGAGGAGGAGGAACGCGAGCGTCCCATCCCGCTGTGGAGTCGCCTCCGTGGCTACAAGTGCAGCGTGGACGATGCACTCATCGTGTTTGGCATCCTGCTGTTCATGCTGCTGCTCTGCGTCATTGGCTACGTGCTCACCCACGAGACGCTAACGTCGCCGCCGCTGCGCGAGGGTCGCTACATCTCGGCGGTGACCAGCTGCGGCATGGTCGAGGGTGTCAAGGAGGACGGTGCGTTCGCCTTCCGCGGCATACCGTATGCCAAGGCGCCGCTCGAGGATCTGCGCTGGCGGCCGGCGCAGCTGATTGAGAAGATCGATGACTGCTGGAACGGCACGCTGCAGACGCACAATGGCAGCGCGGTGTGCACACAGAGATTGGGCAACGGCACCACCGTGGGCGACGAGGATTGCCTGTTCCTGGACGTGGTCACGCCACATGTGCGCTACACAAATCCGCTGCCAGTCGTCGTGCTCATTGGCGCTGAGTCGTTGGCGGGTCCCTCGCCCGGCATACTGCGTCCATCGGCACGTTACTCACGCTCCCACGATGTGATCTTTGTGCGTCCCAATTTCCGTTTGGGCGTCTTCGGTTTCCTCGCTTTGGACGCACTCACCAAGGAGTCGCATCCGCGCACCTCCGGCAACTACGCTTTGACGGACATCGTTGCCGCCCTCAAGTGGATTCAGCTGAACATTGCGCACTTTGGCGGCGATCCCAAGTCGGTTACGCTGCTGGGTCATCGTGCTGGAGCCACGCTGGTATCCGCGCTGGTCAGCTCCGCCAAGCTGGAAGGTCTCTTTACGCGCGCCTGGGCCTCATCCGGCTCGGCCATCTACCCGGGCAAGCCGCTGCAGGAGTCGGAGCGTCTGAACCAGCAGCTAATGGCCACCCTCGACTGCCAGGATGCGGGCTGCCTGCGCGAGGCGTCCAGCGAGAAACTGTGGGCTGCCACACCGGACACCTGGTTCCACTTTCCGGCCACAGTGCCACAATCACAGGAGCTGAGCAATGCCAATCGTCACGAGTGGCTCGTCCTCGATGGCGACATACTCTATCAGCATCCGAGCGAGTCCTGGAAACAGGTGCCCAGCGCCAGCCAAATTCAGCATCCTCGCCTCGTCATGGGCGCCACCGCCCACGAGGCACACACCCCGAAGCTACGCGAGCTGCACGCCAACTGGACTGCCGAGGAGGTGCGCTCGTATCTGCAGGCATCCCAGCTGGGCGCCCTCGGACTCACCGACGAGATCATTCAGCGCTATAATGCCACCAACTATGCGGCACTCGTGGCGATCATTACGGACATTCGCACCGTGTGTCCGCTGCTGACAAATGCACGGCTGCAGCCCAGCGTGCCGTTCTATGTGGTCACCCAGGGCGAGGGCGACGATCAGCTGGCCACCGTCGATGCCGATGTCCAGGCCATACTGGGACGCTATGAGCCGCATACGGTGGAGCAGCGACGCTTCGTCTCGGCGATGCAGCAGCTCTTCTACTATTATGTGTCGCATGGAACGGTTCAGACGTTTGAGTCGCGTCGCCGGGTCATCATTGTGGGTCAGGATGCACAGTCTCAGGAGGATCTGGAGCATTGCAACTACTGGATCAGCAAGGACATTGTGCCGCGATATGCGCGCGTCGATTAAGCGACCCAAATCAATCACTCCGAACCGCAGTCCGCAGTCCTTCTCTATCCAGCTAATCCCCATCTTTCACTCTTGAGCTTTTTTGGAACATTTTCAACCCTCTTCCCAAAAACCAGAAATTTCATTATGAGTTTAGTTTAGCCTAAGTGAATCTAGTGTTTACGTAACTGTACATTTAGTTCTTCTTTGCGTGTAAGTGCGACAATTATTTAAGTTGTTAGTTCTCGAAGCATATATTCATTTAACTATATGTATGTCTCAACTAAAACATAAACATGCATATATCTATGATAATGTATTCTTTAATCTTAATACACACACACACACACACACACACACTGCAAAACACACAAATAAAAAACAAAACAAAATATATTGAACATATACTTGAAAAGTATTGACAAAATTCGGCGTCTTTCAACTATCCAATACACACACACACACACACACACACACATCCATATACATTCTATAACTCTACATATTCATCATATTTATATACATATATATAGTATATAGCTGAGCGGTATTAACCTTTGACCAACGATCTTTTTTGATACAATTTTACATAGTAGATATCGGGGTACTTTAGCTAAAGACTCAATATGACAACAAATAACAAACTGAAAAAAAATCAAACACTTAGATTTAGGAACAACAGGAGAACGCATCAAAAAAAATATTTAAATAATTAAAAACGTGTGTTTAACATTTGAGACTGTCCCAGGGGGCTCCAATAAAAAACAAAGTCGGACACTGAAAGTTGGGATTTATTTGGTTGAAAATTCACATGTAGAATATATGCCAGCCCAATATAATATAGATAATACCATTTTTTATAGCTTTATATGTATATTAATCACAACAATTATTAACTTATGCCAAAACATTGCATTCTTTTTCGATCAATGTTTTTTTTATATAGAATTATACCTATTCTTTTACGTTCGTCTTCATATAATCAAATTCAAAATGAATTATAAATGTTTAGACATGCCTCTCACAATGGAAAACAAAAAAAATGAAACACTTGAATCAAAAGCTCTTTAGACATACATACATATATATAGCACTTAGCATTATGGTCAAGATCTGTGTGTAAAGTGATATAATAAACAAAGCATAACTTCTATTTCAATTTTGTGTGTGTGTGCAAGCAACAGAATGAAAATGTTTTAATAAAATGCCACAAAGGAAACATAATAGTTTAATCTAATAACTTAACATATGATAAACTAATTAGCAGTCAAGTTGCCCACAGCCTTTTCCAGGAAAATAATCATAATACATTTTTTGGCTTAGTTTTGGCTGCTGTTGACCTTGTAAATTCGACACTTGCTATCGTTAAGGGCGGCCAGATAGGAGCCAGCAGACGTGCTGATGGGGCAGATGTCATAGACAACCTCGTTTATTGGCATGGTTTGGACGCGCTCCTCGCGCTTCACATCGTACATCATAAGCTGCCTGCTGTCTTGCAAATAGCCAACAATCAGTGTGTTATCCGCCACGCCCAACTGTGTGGGCCGTGTCATGTACGGCGTGGCCGGTGAGCCAAGAACTGTGATCAATATATTGATCACTGGCATGCCGTCGACTTTGAGCAGTTTGGCGAGTATGAAACGCGACTGCGAATACTGTTCGTTGGAGCGTGAGGAAATGAGCACCGTATCCTGAATTGGGTCATATTGCATCGAGAGGAATGGTCCATCCACTTTGAGACGCGTCGGAACGGCCGTATCATGGACATACTCGAAGAATTTCAATGCGGTCAACTGACAGACTAGAAAACCACCATGTGGGAATGTATTGCCAGTAGGCACGGCTGCAATGTTGATCACCGGACTGAAGTTATCTATTAAGGATGAAAGTTGCTTCAGAAATGGGTTGCTTTGAAAGTGTTTTGCTTGTTTTGTGCTTACCATAGGATTGAAACTCGCTGAGCATTATATCCGGGAAGCGAACGTCATAAATGTAGACGGCGCCGCGCAAATCGCCCACATATATGAAATGCTCACGGGCGCCGCGATCCACGCAGCACGACCAGAGCGGCCTGTCAAAGGCCGAGACGGAGGCACAGCAGGTGCGCAATCGGGGGTCAAACGTTTTGATACGCGACTCCCGACTGGCCACCGACAACATGTTCTGGGTCTCGCTGAACGCAATGTCGCGCACAAGCATGCCCGAGGTGTGCATAAAGTTCATCGGCTTGAAGGTGATCGGATCGATGAAGCGCATGCCAAAGCCCGGGAACAGCTGCTGTGAGCTCTTCTGCGAGGCAACCAGCATGGAGTGCATTGCCGAGTAGATCATCACGCGGCAGCCAGGATCTCGTGAAATCTCAAAGTTCTTCTCCATATACAATCGATGGCTGGCCAACTTACTCACATCCGTCACACCACCGTCCAAACCGTCGCCAAACATATTTCGACCACCTCCGGCACGCGCCATTGTTCGCAGCCGTTCATATTCCAGCTGTAGGGCCTTCAATTTGCTGGTGGTCACCGAGTACTCCATTTTGACGGTGGCCAGCTCTGTCTTCAGTGTTTGCACGTTGCGACGCTCGACATCCAGGTTACGGCGCATATCGTGCTCCTCGGTGCGATCTATGGCCCGCAAACGTTTCGCATAGAGACAACGTATATCTCGAGTGGTTGCCTTTGTCTTGCACTGAGGGCACACTTTGACGGATGACTGGCGCTGGCTTTCGATGAGCCAGCGACGAATGCACGCATCACCGAATAGGTGACCGCAGCGCAGTGAGACCAAACGATGGTCACCGCTCATCTCCCATGACTCCAGACAGATGGGACATGTCATGCCATCATCAAGTTCATCATCGTTCGCTTTGGCCACTGGTGTGCCCATCACTCCGCCATCCACATCACATAGACGCTTGCGTTTATTTGGTTGCGATGGCGAATCAAGTATTACCACGGATTCATTTGGCTGCTGCTCTTCTTCTCTTACCTGTGCTCGACTGGACGTTGACGGCCGCTCAACATCTGGATCGACGGCAGGTACATCCACTTGCTCAACAGGTGGCGCCTCTGGCGCTTCTGGCGGTTCGGGCGGTTCTGGCGTCTCTATTGACTGTTGCGATTCACGATCCTCATTGTCTGATTCCAGAGAATCTGAAGGGATCTCGACGACTTGCCCATTTTCACTCTCATCGGAGCTGTCGGACAAAGAGCTATCGGAAACAGGTGGACGATTCCCAAAGAGATCATTGTGCAAGTTGCCTGAGCTGATTGTTCATTTGCTGAAACCTTTCCAGTTCCTCAAAAGCGGCTTGACGAGTGCGTCTAACACCACGAATTTGACGATGCATTAAGCGCACAAACTCCTGATTTTCGCTATCCTGGTCACTTTCATCCGAGTCGCTCTCGATCATGCCCCAATACTTGTTGAAATACTTGAAATACGGCTTGTTGAATCAAAACAATAATAGTTTATAATTGCTTTGAAGTGGTAAGCATCCTTATTATTTTGTTTTTTTGTATGGCTGACAGTAAAATTTGTAAATGCGCGATGGTGTTATACATTAAAAATGTCAACTCTGGCAGCACTGGTTGTCTGGTAGCGCTGCTTCAAAATAATCGAGTAAATTGTGGTAGAGTATCGATATACTTAAAACCATTTTGACGCCGCCGACGCCATTCATTTTTGGGTTTGGAAAGAAAAGAAACGATTTAATTCGCTATTACCGTAAAAATTGTACAAAAATTGCGCTACAAAAGTAACATAGCTATTGTGAGCGTCAACATTAATACAATTTATAAAAGTCCCGCGCACTATTCTGTGTTAGCCATTTGCCGGCACACTTCATTGCAAATTCCGGCAAAAAAATTGCATCAGTATTAGTGGACTGGATATTTATCACAGATTCCTGAGAGAGCCTTTGTTAGGTGAAAGTGCGTTAAACACACACTGCCGATTTTGGTAAGCAACGTTGAAACACTTTTTGTTGTTGTTGACCACGAGCAACGCGCAATTTGCTGACTAACCACCCTGGCCTTGAACTCAACATCGACATTGACAGACTTGGCTGCTGTCCATTTGAGTGAATATACTTCTCAACTTACATCATTTTATGCCCACTCTCAGGAACAGCTTTGCCATGGCTGAGTCAAAAACACCCGAAAAGATGCTGTCCGCCAAGCCGCCAATGTATCATCAAAATAGCCATAGTACAAACGCCACGCTGCAGCTGCCGAGCCCAATCATCACGCGGCGCACACGCACGGCCTCGACGTAAGTCCATCCTACTAACCCCCTCTACCTCTCGTTCTGTCTCATCTGACATTGATTTAATTGTCTGCTTCTCCTTCTCCTTCGCCTTGCTCCACTTTTGCTCACAACACGCGCGCGCACGACAATAAAACAACAACAGTTCGGCTCGCGCAATGGAAAATCCAGTTGTATGCGGTGTTGTGAAATCCTTTAGCCGCACCAAGGGACATGGCTTCATTACGCCAAATATTGGCGGTGAGGACGTTTTCTGCCATATCTCCGAGTAAGCGCCTTGAAATTTTCTTTTTTGTTGACTCATTAGTAATTCTATTCTTTCAAAAAATTGCAGTATCGAGGGCGAATATGTACCCATGGAGGGCGACGAGGTTAAGTATCGGTTGTGCGCCATTCCACCCAAGTTTGAGAAACATCAGGCTGTTCACGTGCAGATAAGCAATCTGACGCCCGAAGTGCACCACAAGTGGGAGGAGTCCGTCTACTGTGGCTCGCCCGCCAAATAGGAGCCAACATTTGCTGTGGCCTTTTAAAACTTAATTAACTGGAGCACGCCATGCGAGCAAACAGAAAATACAAAGAATAACCATAAAAAAAAAAGTAATTGAACAGTTGATGCAGAAGATAATTACGACCACGACTATCAAAGCAAAACAATAAGAGCATATAAAAGAGCATACAGAAGATCAACTTTATCAATTGTGCGCAACACACACACACAGCAGCCAGCCAGTTTCAATTAAAAAAATCTTTATTAGTTAAGCTAAGCGAAACGTTACTCAGTCACAAATGTGTTACGACTTTTTTTTATAAAACAAAATCGAAACCAGTTTTAAGATATTATGAATTTGTATTGAATCGAGAAATGTTAACCGTGATTTCGATTTGAAGCCTGTAACAGTATATGAATACTTAATTTTTGATTGTAATTGAAATATATCTAATATGTGTTCACGAACAGAAAGGTGTGAGCAAAGCAAAGCCCAAATCGCTTTATTATGAAATAAATAAAGGCTTGATATTAAACATGGTGTTACAATGAGGTTTAATTGATCGTTGTGTTTGCAAATGTGCTTATCACCTTATCAGCTACATCGAGCTAATGAAATATGCATATATATACTTCAATAATGTCAATGCACCTCAAGTAATTTTATCATAGCAACCGTTATGCTTGAGCTTTGCGTGTGGTATCGATGTATCGATACTGGCAACAACTTTCGATACGTCGGTGAGGAGCAAACAATCGTCGCACTAAATACGAAAAGTACTTGCATTTAGCGAACGCAAACGTCAACAAACAGTCGCCACATCGTCACGCTGTAAACTAAACTGCATATATTAATTAATTAAACATTGATTGGTGATATAGGCGCAACAGCCGCTTTTACATATACATATACAAATACACATAATTTGAACGGATTGTCAAACCCGCCTTACCGCCTTTTAACTGACGTGGACCTGCTAGTTGTTGTTGTTGCTATTATTATTATTTGATTATACTGATTAGAGCAGCTGCGGGTAAGTGTCAAAGCAAAAAACAACAACAAGGTGTTATTTCAAATACCCACATTTTACTCCAGCAACAACATGTCCGCACGCCGTCGAGGTCAATCAAAAGATGGTCAGCCGCTTATTGACCGCACAGCCGATTCAGGCGACAAGGAGGAGAAGCCCGATATACGTGGCGACAGAGGCAACATTGCCATACTTCTCTTCCTCTACATACTTCAGGGAATACCCATAGGCCTCATAGCAGCCGTTCCCATGCTGCTACAAAATCGGGGCGCCAGTTATAAACAACAAGCGGAATTCTCCTTTGCGTATTGGCCATTCAGCATTAAGCTGCTCTGGGCGCCCATTGTGGACTCGTTGTATGTGCGACGATTTGGACGACGCAAATCGTGGCTGGTGCCGGTGCAGTATCTGCTGGGCGCCTTCATGCTGCTGCTGTCAGCGCACGTGGATCGTTGGCTGGGCGGCGATGGATTGGATCCGAATGTACCGCTACTGACGCTGCTCTTCTTTATGCTGAACTTCCTAGCTGCAACACAGGACATTGCCGTCGACGGTTGGGCGTTAACTATGCTAAAGCGTTGCAATGTCGGCTACGCCTCCACCTGCAACAGTGTGGGCCAAACGGCTGGCTACTTCTTTGGCTACGTCGTATTTATTGCACTCGAGTCAAAGGACTTTTGCAATTCGTATTTGCGCACTGTACCCGCGGATGTGGGCATGATAACACTGCCACGCTTCCTCTGGTTCTGGGGCATAGTGTTCATAGTGGCCACAACACTGGTGGCGCTCTTCAAACGTGAGAACGATGTTCAGGATGCGCACACGGCGGCACGCTACAAGGTGGAGCACGAGCTAAACATACACGAGAGCTATCAGGTGCTGTGGGACATGGTGCGCAAGAGACCAGTGCAGATTCTAGCCGGCATTCTGCTCACAGTTAAAGTTACATTTGCCGCCTCCGATGCGGTCACGTCCCTGAAGCTCATCGATGCCGGCGTGCCAAAGGAGAAGTTGGCTCTTCTTGCCATTCCCATTATTCCACTGCAACTCATCTTGCCTCTGCTCGTGGGCAAATACACCAATGGACCGCGTCCCATGGATGTGTATCTGAAGGCGATACCCTATCGCATAGTTCTGGCCTCGGTGGGCACAATGATTGCCTATGCGACGCCTTATTTGATCTCTGGTGGCGAGGTGCCCGTCTACTACTATGTGATGCTGGTCATCAGCTATGGTTGCTATCAGGTATTCCTGTACTCAATGTTTGTCGCCGCCATGGCATTCTTCGCCAAGATATCGGATCCAGCTGTTGGCGGCACCTACATGACATTCCTGAATACACTATGCAATCTTGGTGGCAACTGGCCCAACACAGTGGTGCTCTGGCTGGTGGATGTCCTGACGTGGAAACAGTGCACAACGCAAGCCGACAATCTCTGCGTCGACAAGGAAGGCCAGCAGGCAAGTAACGCTCGTATGTCCCAAACAAGAATTTCCTCTTTAATTATCCATATTCTCATGTAGGAGTGTTTATCAGCTGCTGGCAAGTGTGAGATAACCTTTGATGGGTATTACTTGGAGGCTTTGGTGTGCGTTGTGTATGGCATCATTTGGCTGCTGGTCGTCCACAAATGGATAGTGCATCTGCAGAACTTGCCCACGCGTGCCTGGATGGTAGTGAAACCATCAGCGGCCAAGGACAAATTGAGGTAGCAACTAATCGTATAACCTTGTTCGTTCAGCGCTAGGCGCTCAGTCATTGGTACAAGCTAGAGAACTACTAATACAACTAGGACGTAGACTAGGACACTTTTTGCATGTATAGGCTAGACAAATTTATAAATTCCTGCAACAGCCGCGGTTCAAATCCGCTTCCGTATTGTTTTGTAACTTATTATTCCATGTGGAAATAAAATCAAATTTAATGTTGAGCATAACACAAACTTAAAATACGAAGAAGCAGTTGGGCTGCGAAGGAAGATGTTGTTTTATTCGCGCCATGTGACGTTGGTTTCGAATTCTAATGCACGCAGGCATTGCCTACTGGTTGAATACAATAAAAAATGTGTTATCTAATGCTTAGTAGTACTTCCAGGAGTCGGCTGATTCTTGATTCTTTTGTTTGCTCTTACGCTCAATTAGACCTGCCAAATGCTCCGAACGCATCGACAGCGAGTCAATCTTCTCCACCAGCTGCTGATAGGGACTCAATGGCTGTGTGCCCATCACCACATGGCCAAGCTTCGAATCGATCTTGGCATTCAGACGTGCATTGCGGATCAGGTTGACAATCCAGCATTCGGCCTCGTTGGGCTTCATGTTAAGCTTGTCGGCCAACATGCTGATGGTGATGCACTGATGAATGCGACAGAATGTCTCGAAGATCATCAGGCGAGCATCCTCCACAAACTCATTCAGGCAGGCGACAATGAAGAAATCGTTCAGAATAACCGTTTGGCACTCGTGCAGCTTCAAGCGGGCGCCCTCAAAATCAAAGTTGACGTAGAGGCACTCGAGGAATTCGGTGATGGGATCACGATACGTGTACGACTCCTGCTGAATGACCTTAATCAAATCCTTGAGCGCGTTGCGACGTGTGCGATTGATAACCACAGCGGTGGCCAAATAGCGCATAATATGCGGGCACATGGTCTGTATTGCGTTCAGGTAGAGTGGCTTGTAGAGGAACATCTCAATGATAAGATCGCGTCCTTTGGGATGGTTGAAGAAGACCAGCACGGACCAGTGGATAAGCCAGGTGCGCTGCTGCAGCGCCTGAATGGTGGAAAAGTTGGCGCTGTCAATGTAGTCACGCAGACGCGTCAAATCCTCCAGAGCGGTGTTCCAGTTCAGCGTCAGAATCTCAGCAGCCAGTTTGCCCCACAGCACGTTCAGATAGTTCTGCACAGAAAGTGGATAACGAACGATTCCAGACTTTTATATTTATTGCAGCTTACCTTATCGTTGGGCGACATGACAATGAGGCAGAAATACAAATACGAAGTGGACTCCTGGTAGTTGCCGCACTCGTACAAGTACTTGGCCAACTTGTAGGCGCTCTCCAGATGCTCGACCTTAAAATTGTAGTCCTTCTGCAGGGCATTCACAAAGGTCTTCGAGTCCTTCATGCTCTCGCCGTTCTTTAGAATGTCGGTGGCCTTCATGATGGGCGCCACCTCGTTCTGCAGCTGCTTGAGGGTGGCCAGGACATCGGATTTGCGTTGCACCAACTCTTCAGGCATATCCTGGCTGAGATTGAGACGCTTGCGCGTATCCATGGTGTAATCAATCATGTTTGTCTTGTTCACCGTGTCCAGAATGTACTCCAACAGCTCTTGCTGATTGTAGATCTGCGAATAAAAAAACATAAAACAAAGGCCGATTAGGCATTTTAATGATGACGGTGACACGAAGCAGAGAATTTTCTAACCTCCTTGCCGCACAAAAACTCCAGAAGTGGAAAGGTCAAATGTCTGTCCAAATATTGGCAATTGATGCGTGTTAGATCGAATTGCGCCATGATTGCAGTTGTATTTTACTCGTTTTACAACAAATAACTATGAATTTCTACACAAAATCGGCACAAAAATACGCGTGCGAAAGACGCACAGTGATGCCCTATGGCGAAAAGAAATGTTGTTTTTTATATGTTTTGCATGTACACACTGACAAGCGGCGCATATCGATTAGAACAATCGATAGTCATAAAATATACGATACTTTGACATATCAACGATGGATGTGGCTATTAGCTTTTTGTCAGCTTACATTTGCGCGAAATAAATAGCTCTTTAAATTTTTTGCTTGCAACACTTTAATATATTATATATACTTCACCACTTTATTTCACATATAAGGTTGTATATTGAAGGTAAATATTGTAATTTAGATTAAGCTTGTTAAACATACATATACATATAATGGTAGCGTGCCAATGGGACATTTATGTAACATGTGTCTTTAAAATTACCAAATACCAAATACACATAATACATATTGTAAATTTTATGTAGGTACTTTGCAATTAACGATCAGTTGTAGCTTAAAAAACAAACAACATCTACAAATGCAATTTGATATACTTGTTGTAGGCCGGGTTACATATTTGTTCAGTGCCATAATTAATAATATTATTTTGGAATTCAGCATACCAATTTTTCACAAACAGTTCTAGAAACATAATTTAAATAAGTACAATATCAATATTTGAACAGAATAATGCATATTTCGATTATGTAATATTATAGCTTTTTTACGTAACGCATTAACGGTTAAATTCTAGTTATTGTCCTTCGAATTTGGATATTTTGTTTTTGCCAAACATTCTTTTTGCACTCTTAATTGACTCTCTCTATTTGCAACATCGTTTTTGGAGGGCATCGCGACAGCTAGCCTGGCCAGCAGCGCCTTGTGGGCGTGACATCGTCGCATCATCGAATAAAACCAAAGAGGAAAGCGTGTTTGATAGTGTAAACAAAACTCAAGTCTTTTTTCTTTTTTTTTTTTTAGAGTGTAAACTAAACTAAAATCGCGAAAATAAAAATCACAAATTGCATATTGGTTTTCGAGGTGAAAACCCACGAAGTTTTCTAAACTTAGGACGATGCACGCACACAGACAAACTCCCCGCATCCACATCCACATCTGCTTGGTAAGGTACTTAGGACCTGGGTCCTGTAGGATCAATGACGCCACCAGGTCCTGGCAAGCCGCTGGGAAAACCTGTGAGATAAGAATCCACTTGACGCGCCGCCTGACGACCTTCCGTAATGGCCCAAACCACCAGAGATTGACCACGCCGGCAATCTACAAGAGAGAGAGAGAGAGTATATGTGAGAAATGCTTTCTTATGTTCTCAACACAATTATCTTACCGCCCGCTGCAAAGACCTTGGGATTGGATGTACCATACTCTCCAACGCTGGCCTTAATGTTGCCACGTGCATCCAACTCCAGGCCCAGCTCACTGGGCACCGACTTCTCCGGCCCGAGGAAGCCCATGGCCAGCAGGATCAAATCGGCAGCAAAGTACTTCTCCGAACCGGCAACCTCTTGCATGCGCCACTGGCCATTTTCGGACTTTGTCCACTGCACCTCAACGGTGTTGACGCCCTTGATGTGACCATTCTCGCCGACAAACTCTTTGGTTGTGGTGCAGTACTGTCGCGGATCCTTGCCCCACTTTAGACGCACCTCCTCGTGACCGTAATCTACACGGAAAACCTTTGGCCACTGTGGCCAGGGATTGTCGTCGGCACGCTTTAGTGGCGGCTCCGGCAATATCTCAAATGAGGTGATGCTCTTGGCACCTTGACGCAACGAGGTCGCAATGCAATCGCATCCTGTATCGCCGCCACCAATAATGATCACGTCCTTGCCCTCCGCAGAAATGATCTCCTTCTTGCCGCCCAGCTGTTTCTTCTGCTGCGCCTCGAGGAACTCCATGGCAAAGTGAATACCCTTCAAATCGCGATTATCTAGCGGCAAATCCCTTGGCCAGGTGGACCCAGTTGTCAGCAGCACGGCATCATAGCTGTTTGGATAGGGAATTAGATTAGAAAATCAATTTTTTTTTACTTATTTTTCAACAATTTACCCTTCAATCAACTTTTGGGCGCTAATGTCCTTGCCAATGTGAGAGTTTGTGCGGAATTCGATGCCCTCATCGGCCATGAGATCGACACGACGCTTCACCACATCCTTGGATAGCTTCATGGTTGGAATGCCATACTGCAGCAGTCCGCCAACACGATCATTGCGCTCAAAGACCGTAACAAAGTGTCCAGCACGGTTGAGCTGTTGGGCAGCAGCCAGGCCAGAGGGTCCGGAACCCACAACTGCCACCCGCTTGCCGGTGCGTGTCTCGGGAATTTCCGGCTTAATCCAGCCCTGCTCAAATGCATGATCGATGATGGCACACTCGATGTTCTTGATGGTCACCGCCGGCTCCGAGATGCCCAGGACACAGGAGCCCTCGCACGGTGCCGGACAGACGCGACCCGTGAACTCCGGAAAGTTGTTGGTTTGCAGCAGCTGACGCAGTGCCTCCTGCCACTCACCATGGAAGACGAGATCATTCCACTTGGGTATGATGTTGCCCAGTGGACAGCCCGTCGAATTGGACTGACAGAAGGGCACACCGCACTCCATGCAGCGGGCTGCCTGCATCTTGAGGTTCTTGCGCACATGTGGAAAGTTGTAGACCTCGTTCCAGTCCTGCTGACGATCGCCGGCATCGCGATATGGCGCTGCCTCCCGCTTGTACTTGACAAAGCCGCGTGTCTTGTCCAAGACACGATCGGCTCGCTTCTGCTCCAGGGCCACATCCTGAATGGCCTCCTCAATGTCCTTGATGTGCGGCTCATGCTTGCCATTGCCATTCTCAAGAGCTGCGACCTTGACGGGCTGCTCGACAGCCTCCTGCTCGGCCATGTCCTTCAAGGCCTTCTGATACTCGTACGGGAAGACCTTGACAAACTTGGCCTGCTCCTGCGCCCAGTTGGCCAGCAGCTCTTGGGCCACCTTCGAGTTGGTTTTGGCCGCAAAGTCAGCTAGTAGTTGCTTCACCAATGCGACATCCTCGGCCAGCTGCAGTGGCAACAGCTCCACGGATTCCGGATTAACCTTGGGCTTGAAGGAGCCATCAATGTCATAGACATAGGCAATGCCGCCGGACATGCCGGCGGCAAAGTTGCGTCCAGTCAATCCAAGGATAACCACCAGACCCCCGGTCATATACTCGCAGCCATGATCACCCACACCCTCGACGACGGCCGTCACGCCGGAATTGCGCACGCAGAAACGTTCCGCAGCAATGCCACGGAAATAGGCGGTGCCTTCGGTGGCGCCATAGAGACACACATTGCCCACAATCACATTGAGATGCGACTCGAAGGATGAAGTGTCAGGTGGACTGATGACGATGTTGCCACCACACAAGCCCTTGCCGACGTAATCATTGGCATCGCCCTTGAGGGTGACGTTGACGCCACGTGCCAAGAAGGCGCAGAAACTCTGTCCGGCCGATCCCTCGAGGAAGATGTTGATGCTCTTGCCACTGGGCAGACCAGCCTCACCATACTTGAGGGCAATATGGTAGCTCAATGTGGAGCCAAATGCTCGCTCCTCATTGCGTATGGCCATCTTGACGGTGACATTATCCTCGGCGCCATTGAAGATCCGTTGAGCCCGGGCAATCAGTTGGTTATCCGAGCGCTTCTCCAGCTGGAAGTCTTGCTTGACAGAACCACCCACAATGTTGGTGCCCGGACGCAGTTCCAGGGCTGGCTTCAGCAGCAGCGAAAGATCAAGATTGCTGGCCTTGGTATCGCGCTGGCTGGCAAGACGCAACAGATCGGTGCGTCCAATTAGATCCTGGAACTTGCGTATGCCCAAACTGGCCATGATATTACGAATCTATAGGTAAGATAAAGGAAAGGCCTTCAGTTGGAATCTAGTAAGTTAGTAAGGAGATAACCTACATCCTCGGCCAGCATGAAGAAGAAGTTAATCACATGCTCCGGCTTGCCTGTAAACTTCTTGCGCAATACCGGATCCTGTGTGGCAATGCCAACGGGACAGGTATTCAAATGGCACTTGCGCATCATGGTGCAGCCTGTTGCAGAAGAAGAATTCATGGATTAACCAAGATCGTTAGTCATTTGGCATTCACTTACCCATGACAATCAAGGGAGCCGTGCTGAAACCAAACTCATCAGCGCCGAGAAGAGCAGCGACAACGACATCGAAGCCAGTGCGAAGCTGTCCGTCCGCCTGAACGACCACCCTGTTGTGTAGCGAGGTCCAAGGACGAGGAGGAAGATATGACATGGAAAGGAATGCAATATTAACAATCGATTCAATACACAAGTCAAAGTAATGAGAAGAAATTACGAATGGAGCACAGCGCGGCGCGACGATCGTGCGAGCAAGTGAGTTCAATTCGGTTCGGTTCAATTCGGTTCGGTTCGGTTCGGTTCGAAACGGTTTTCAATTTACCAAACGGTAATCATTTGAGTGAAGTGTTGTGGATGAATTGTGGAAGCAATCAGGCTATCTATCCCAGTTATAAAGGAATAAAGATCACTTTCCTTGTTCTTTTTTGTCCATTTCGATACGGATCTGTTGGATCTCAATTCTTAAATTCAACACGTTTTCCAACGCTGTCATCTGGGATAACCAGGCGCTCTTCAGTAATATGTTTCGTTCATGATTAGTAACAAGAAGGGGGGTGTGTGTATGGGGCCCAGGGGGTCTGCTGGTCGGAAACTTACCTTGATCGTAGATTATTCAAAACAAGTACTTGATGCGTTTCAGCAATGCCCAGCTCCCAGGGCAGACCAGCGTTCTTGATGCCTGTCCAGGAGCTGGCGCCAGTGCCGCCATCATGCCCAGAGATGACAATATGCTCGGCCTTGCCCTGTAAAAAATGAAGCGTATTTCCAGTTAGTTTATACTATATTGGATGGGGGATTAGTTGGTTACCTTGGCCACTCCAGAGGCAACGACACCCACTCCCACTTCGGAGACCAGCTTGACACTGATGCGTGCATTGGGATTGGAGCACTTGAGATCGTAGATCAACTCAGCCAGATCCTCAATGGAGTAGATATCGTGATGTGGTGGCGGCGATATTAAGCCCACGCCCGGCACCGATTTACGGGTCTTGGCAATGTCCTTGGTCACCTTATAGCCGGGCAGTTCACCACCCTCTCCAGGCTTGGCACCCTGCGCCATCTTGATCTGCAAGTCATCCGCATTGGCCAGATACGAGGCAGTCACACCAAAGCGACCCGAAGCCACCTGCTTGATGGCCGAACGACGACTGTGCTCAGGATCCTGATCTGCAAGCGAATCGAGGTAGTTTAATTATTGGTTTTAATATATGTAAAAGCTCCCCAACTTACTCAGATAACGATCGGAGTCCTCGCCACCCTCGCCGGTGTTGCTCTTGCCGCCAATGCGATTCATGGTAATGGACAGCGTCTGATGCGCCTCCAACGAGATGCTGCCAAAGCTCATGGCGCCCGTAGCAAAGCTGTGCACGAAGAACTTGAATGAGTAAAGGTATTCCTTAGCTTAAAAGACTTTCCCACTAACCGTTTAACAATCTCGCTGGCTGGCTCCACTTCGTCAATACTGATCTTCTGGCGATCATCGACAAACTCCAGCTGACCACGCAGGGCACACTGCTTGACACTCTCCAGAGTGGTCTTCTTGAAGGCCTCGAAGGCGCTCTGGTTCTTGTTGACCGCCGCCTCCTGCAGACTGCCAATGGAGCTGGGCTCATTGATGTGCGCCTCGCCGCCATGACGCCAGTGATACTGTCCGGGATTGCGTAGGATGCGCGTATCCGGCGACACCTTGCCATAGGTGAGCTGGAAGCGTTCCAGTCCCTCCTTGGCCAGTATCTCCAGGGTAACGCCACCGATGCGACTCTGGGTGCCGCGGAAGCACTTATCGATCAGCTCATTGCCCAAGCCCACAGCCTCGAAGATCTGGGCGCTCTTGTAGGACTGCAGCGTGCTGATGCCCATCTTGGCCATTACCTTGGCTATGCCCGTATCGATGGCCTGAGCGTAGGCGGCATAGATCTGCTTGTCCGTCGTCTCGGGAGCAATGACGCCATCATCGCGCAGCGCCTGGGCCAACTCGAAGGCCAAGTAGGGACAGATGGCATCGGCGCCATAGCCAAGGAGGACGCAAACATGATGAACCTCGCGTGCCTCGGCCGTCTCCACAACAATGCCGACCTTCATGCGCTGCAGCGTCTCGATCAGATGATGATGCAGTGCGCCCAGTGCGAGTAGAGCGGAAACCGCAACATGCTCATTGACGCCGGCCTCGCGATCGGACAGCACCAGGAGCTGATAGCCAGCCTGGGCGGCATTGGCACCCTCGCGACAAATGCGATCGATGCAATCAAGATAGCCCTGATAGCCATCGCAGTACTGGAATGTGATGTCCAGGACCTTGGTCTTCCAGCCGCGATGCGTGTTGCGCTTGAGCAGCTGGGTATCTGGAATGCTCAGTATGGGATTGGGCAGCCAAATGCGATGCACCTGCTTGGCCGATGGCTGCAACAGATTCGCCTCCGGCCCAAGGGGACACTGCATCGACATGACGACCTTCTCCCGGAATGGATCAATTGGTGGATTGGTCACCTGTGCGAACAGCTGCTTGAAGTACTCATACGGAATGGGCTGAAAGCCGGACAGACATGCCAACGGCGCATCATTGCCCATGGAGCCAAGTGCCTCCTTCCTATTAAGGAAGGGAAAAAATGAGAACTCTTTTTGGTTAAACCCTTTCTGTACTTACTTGTTCTTGAACATAGGGATCAGGAGCATATTGACCGTCTCCGTGGTGTAGCCAAAGAGCGAGAGACGTGGATCAAAGATGCCGCGCTGGTTGGCTGGCGGCTTGGGTAGCTCCTCGATGGGAGTGGTGAGTACATTGGCATTGCGAATCTCATCCAGCGTGATCTGTTGCAAGGGAAGGAAACAAGGATTAAAGCAACTGTAACTGCAACTACAACTAAAAAAAACTAAATCAAGTCAACGACTAAGCGGAGGAAGAGAATGGCTTACCATCTAGGATTAGTCCGTGTGAGGGAGCATGACAGAGAGAAATGGACAATAACAATTACAGAGAGAAGTTGTGAAGTGCCTCAAATGGATAACCTGACCCTGAACCCTCTTAACCCACTCACCTTTTGCTGCAACCACTCGGAATGGGGTCGAGATTTGGCAATGCGCGCCTTCAGCTCAATGTCCTGAATGAGCTTCTGCTCCTTGGTATCCACCAGCAACATGCGGCCGGGCTTCAGGCGACTCTTGAGCATCACCTGGGATGGATCCACATCGTAGACGCCCACCTCGGAGGCCATGACCAGCACATTCTCCTTGGTCACATAGAAACGCGATGGACGCAATCCGTTCCTGTCCAGCACAGCGCCAATATAGCGACCATCGGTGAAACTAATCAGGGCTGGTCCGTCCCAGGGCTCCATCACACATGCAGCCCACTGATAGAAGTCACGCTTCTCCTGCGGCATGGTGCGATCATTCTGCCACGCCTCCGGCACCATGGTCATCACGGATTCGGGCAGCGAGCGATCGCTGGCCATTGTAATGAACTCCAGCACACAGTCAAAGGAGCCAGAGTCCGAGAGATTGGGCTCCACAACGGGATACAGTTTCTTGAGCTGTTCCCCAAACAGCTCCGACTGCATCACACCCTCCCTGGCCTTCATCAGGTTGACATTGCCACGCAGCGTATTGATCTCTCCGTTGTGGGCAAGCACCCGCAGAGGATGAGCACGCTCCCAGCTGGGAAAGGTGTTGGTGGAGAAGCGCGTGTGCACCAGCGCCATATAGGTCTCGAACTCCGGGTTCTGCAGATCCGTATAGTAGTCCCACAGCTGATCCGAGGTAAACAAACCCTTGTACACCACAGTGCGATCCGACAGCGAACAGATGTAGAAGCGTCTGCCCTGCTTGGCCAGCTCATGGCTGGCACGCTTGCGCAGCACAAACACCTGACGCTCGAAGCTCTTCTCATCGCTGCCCGCCGGACGGGCGACAAACACCTGACGCGACACCGGCTCCGACTTACGTGCCACGATACCGATGGCCTGCTGATTGGCCGGCACGCTGCGCCAGCCCAGCACGGACAAGCCCAGACTCTTGGCCAGCTCATTGAACTCCAGCTCAACGGCCGCATGCTGTGCCTCATCCAAATAGAATATGCCTGTGGCATAGTGACCCAGCTCCGGCAAGCTTACGCCCTGTGCAGCGCTAAAAATAGAGGAGTGAAAAGAGTCAAGAAATCAATATTTGATGGAAGAGAATCCTTTTTTTTTCACCTACTTAAAGGCTATAAAATATTGGAATAACAATAAATATCTTTAACAAATTATTAAATGAATCAAGGCGGATTTTCACTTGTTGTGTTTGATCCGAAGAGAATCCTAGACTCGTTAAGTTTAAATTACTTTCATTATGCTTTTTTTAATATCAAGTTTTATTGAATTCAATGCTTTTCAGTTTTGACAGTGGAAAATTCCTAGCTAAGTTCTCATTCAGTTTCTTGAATCGTACACCTTGCATTACAATCACCACGAGGCTATTATAAATGCGCGGGCTTTTTTATTCGACAATTGAATTAAACGCTCGTTGCCATTCATGACGAAACATCTTATCAGCATCGGCTGTTTTTGGTCCGTTTGTCATTCAAACGCGCTTTTCATACATACTATAAAGTAGTTAGTAGTTGTTTTCCTATTACGTCGCACTTTTAGTGCCGCCCCCAATGGAGAGGAGGCAATAGAACATGTGCTTATCTCTGACCCTAAATGCAGTTCCCTTGAACTTGCCATAAGCAAGCAGAACCTGTTGCTCCACATTCACAGTAGTCACAGTCACAGTCACAGTCACAGTCCTAGTCACAGTCACAGTCACAATCACAATCATGCGACACGTGCGTGACTAGCATGAATTTCAATTTGTTTTTTAAGTATTTCACAAGGCGAGAAAGTATTCCTCTACGCATAGTAAACTCAGTTAGTTTACAATTTAACTAATGTACAGTGAACGAAGTCACTTTCATTAAATGTCGCATTTATTCGCTTATTACGTCGTATAAAACTCAATTTTTAAAGTTCATAAACTGTAAGTACATAAGTGAATGTATATTCTCATGAAAAATATCTCGTTAAAACAGGAGCAAAAAATTAATGAGTATATAAAAACAGCTTGTTATTACACATGTGTCACATTTGGCAATGTGTTTTTTTTTTTTCATTTCGAGAATTTCTGTTTAATAATATAATGGAACACTTTGTGCCAAAGTTATTACCTAACCCTACCTTCTACAAATGGATATTACTGCCTAAGCGTGACGAAAGCTCAAATCCACATCGTATCAAATGCTAATAAAAAAAACTTCTACTTGAAAAAAAGTGATTCAAAGAATTTTTGCATCGATTCTAGATGCATTTGGGGAGTACATTGTGGATGTATGCCTCATTTTAGCAAACTATTTTTGACGTGCGCTCGCCTGATGTGCATCTGTTTTATATTTTTTTAATTTTTTTATTTTTGTGTCTGTAGCGCGCCAATGCAACAAAACAGCGTTCGCAAATATGTACATAGTATACATATGTAAATGGCAAAATAACATGAAGAGCTCACGTGCCGCACTTTAAATGCTCTAACATGCTTGAGTTTCTCTTTCATTTTAGTTTTAATTAGTTTTGATAAGATTGCATGCCTTTTATTGCAAATGCTCTTTGTAAATAAACTTTATTTTTATCTTTTTTATAATTTTATTTAAATTGAGATTTCTCAATAAAAGATTAGATAAGTGTATACAGCCCAGGTGTAAACTCGGAATGCATAAACGAAAGCTTTGAACTATTTTCGCATTTCGCGCACGAGATCGCAGCGATAATGCAACGACATGAGACAAAACATTCATCAATGGCAGCCGGCTGCAATCTTGTTACGCTGCCAAGTGCAAATGAACCCTCACTGTACTATACGTATACTAGTTGTAAACTTACAGAGCCTTGGCATAGAGTCCGTGCGGAATGGAAGCCAATACACCAGCGCCATCGCCGGTGTCATTGTCACAGGCGCAGGCGCCACGATGATTCATCCGTTCTGAGAGGGTCTGGGCATCACGTAGAATCTGCACAGAATCAAGTGTTATATTCTAAAATACCTATCAATTTCATAAAGGGGTAACTAACCTTGTGAGACCGTTTGCCATCGATGGCCACAATGAAGCCAACGCCGCATGCCTCATGCTCGTTCTGGGGATCATAGAGTCCCTGTTTGCCAGGTGCCTCCCAAGGCATCTGCTCCTGCTGCTCCTGCTTCTGCTCGACATGATCTTCCGCTTGCACTTGATTTAAATCCAATTCATTCGACTGTTCGTTACTACGCAACGCGTTCTCGCTATCGTTATCGTTATCGATAGCGTTGACAAAACTAGTATTGTTATTGATGCTGCTATCAACACTTGTTGCACATTCAAATTCGCAATTGTCAGTGGTTATTGGTGCCATTATACGTTGTTACCGTTGCACTTGCTTAAATACTTTTCGCTTTGCGTTGCTTTTTGTTTTTGTTTTTTTTTTTTTTTTTAACTGTTTTCACTTGAACTGTTTTCTGCTTAATTAGGTTTGAACAGTTTAATTAGCGCAGAATTCACAATTGTATTTGCTGTAAAAAGAAAATAGTAGTATGTTAATTAGCAATTTGAAAACGTGTTCAAATTTTTCACTGCAACTGTTTATTTTGCACTATATTTGCATATGACACACACACACACACACAAACACACACACACACGCATGCAAATGTGCAGTTACAATTTTTGCGCTTGCCTCAACTTTTGTATTTATTGCACTCGAACGCTTAGTGGGGCACACGCGACACTGACGGCTGCTCACAAGCGAATGAGCTCCAACTGTGGAGCGCAATAATTTCTAACCCCTTAAAACAGCACTCGCCAACTGAGAGAGGCAGAAGCAGCAGCAGCAGCAGGAGCAGAGCAGCAATGATCGAACGATTGACGCTCTCAAAGCAATTGCACAATCACTCTCTCTCTTTCTCCCTCCTGCCCTTTGCAATAGTTTTTGCATGCTGAGAGAGGTCTATCGGTACGATTCTTATTGCATTTCCATTTGTATTCGCTCTTCTGTCTATCGAAAATGCATTATCGGCTGATGGGGAGAAAAAGTGCTGCTGCGTAAAATAAATGTGCACTTGAAGCAAATCTTGCCCATATTGACTCAGTTATTTATTTCATAAATAAAAGATAGTTCGAAACGACCCACACTAATAAAAACTAATCAAGCCATTCACTGAAGGGGGCAAACTTGTTGGTTGGTTAATGCTATTTTTTATCACTTTTGTTTTGTACATAGTTAATGTTGAAATTCCTATATACGCTTCAAATACAAAAATAAGTACTGCCCAGAACGAGAAATGACAAAAGCCACAGCCACAATTTAAAAACCGCAATAACAACTACGTCAAATGAATTATTTAAGGTTGAGAAAGGGAGAAAAGATCGCACGAGATACGTTGTTTGTAAACAGTTTTATTACAAAACGTGTAACCTTGACTTCAAATATGCATATTAAATTTATATTGTACATCAATTAATTGGCTTTTCTCTTTGACTGACAGGAATGGGTTTATCAACCCCAGCTACTAAATACACTTGCTTAATATTGCATTTCCAATTTGTGTCTTACGAACCAAAAGTATATAGGGATAATATAAGATCATCTATTTATAACGAAATGCAAATATGTTTGTCACAAACTCAAGCAACAAAAATTCACAAAATTTTCCATGACACAAGCGCCCCCATTCAAATAGAAAGAGAATCGCCATAATCTGTACCCCGAAAAGGGGAGAAATTCGGATGTGCGGGTTAGTTTAGATAGCTATCTATTTCTGTGTGTGTGTGTTTGTTCTAGTTTATGTTGATGAATGCTGAACACATTAATCAATCATTGCTGTATACACCATAAAGTAATAAAGTTTGTGATAAGCGTTCAAGTTCAGCGATCCGATTCGTAAACTATACTATTATACTATCACACACTCGTAAGTTATTCGCGCATTTCGAATTCGGTCAAAGTCCCTCACAGGCCGGCCGGCCGGCAAGAGAACCGAGCAAAACTTATCTGTATACAGAGTGAGGACTACGTCACGAAGAGTCGGGGAGACGCAAGACGATGACACATTGTTGAAATACAGATACTCGCAAATACTCTCCAGACTGTTTAGTTTTTGTTTTTGACAGCAGCAGCAGCTGCTGAGGGGCAATGACTATAAACAGACGCAGCCCAGACCGGTTTTTGGCAGCAGTCTTATAAAGAAATTCTTAAGCGATAATATTTATGCGTCTTCTTGTTGTTGTTGTTGTTGTTATCAGGTGTCTAACATGTGGTTAGCGAGTGTCTGAAGCTGAGGAGGAGTCAGGAGTGTAGTTCATTACCCGAAAAATACCCTCAGGTTGGAGAAGAGCAGGGTATATCGAATTTACACTCCTCATACAAATAAAAAATTGTTTGGCATCAGTTTCTAAATCTTAATTTGTGTGGTATTGTAAAGTAAATCAAGTATAGAGTATCTTAACGTCAACCTGTCCATTTTTTGTCAACTTCTTATTCTTTCTCACACCTTTGCCTCTGACTCTCCCATTTTAAAGATAAGAACACGGGTTCGTTGAGTTTTTGGCACACTGAACCTTTCCACAAAGTGCGCAATACAGCGATAGAGAAATATTGATTGAACAATTGAACAATTGATAATAATTCGGCACGTTTTTCTAGCGTGATTGCTTCTCAAACGTGGAAGCTGTATTTGTAGCTAAAAATATAAATCTTTTTGTGAATGAAAAATTCATAGAGTTTGATAAGATTTTGTTCCAAGTGTGTGTGGGTGTGTGTGGGTGTGTGATGTAGGTCCGGACCAAGTACAAAGTCTGTAAGATATGGAAAACAATTAACATTTATCAACTAAGTAACAATAAAAGATTTACTTCCACGAAGAAAGGACTAAGAATTCTAAGAAAAAAAATCGAGAGCCTTAGGTAAATATGAAAAATCTCTTAAGAAGAGTTCGTATACAGCCAGAAATAGATACAAGAATGGAGGGGAAAGTGGTGGGAGGTGGAGCACCTCCAGTGCGTCTGTTCAAAGTCCCAACTGTGTATAGTCTATATTTATACTTACATATATATATGGCCTATGATATATATTTATTATGTAAACAAAACGGAGCGATTACGGCGAATGCAACAAGTTTCAATAACCTCCCCACGAATTAATGTTAAACAATCACAATATCATTTTGCGATAAACAAAAAATAAAAATTGTTTGGATTTGGGACTAGGGGAATAATAGATGTTGCGTGTCCCAGTCTAAAAATAGAAGCCAGACAGGGGGCTATGGTTAAATAAAGGAAAATATGATATAATGGGTAAAGCAATGCCATTAATAAATCATTAACTAATTTAAGCTTGAAATTTTTAACTATTTACGATACGCATTAATAAATTTACGTTATCTTCCGAAGCTACCGGAATCGTGCTATCAGAGACTGCGTACTTCAAGTAGTCCAGTAAATTTTATGGTGTACTTGAGTCAGTTTGTGTACGTAGTGCACTTTGTATTCATCAGCTGTGTAAACTAATAACCTGCACAATGAGTGAGACAGCGCCAATTAAGCGTAAATCCACAACGTTTAAAAATAGTAACACAATTTGTTTTCATTATCGAGATATTCCCTGCCTGCTAATTAGTTGCGATTCATAGAGAAAGCAAACTTTCAGTTCTCTTCTGACTTTGTTTATTGCGCTTTACAATTACCTTGAAATGGTTACAATTGTTTTTGGTATGCAACTGGATATTAATTTCGTCTGGTATGCACTTCGATTACCCAGGTAATAAATTTATAGATGCACATGTGCGATAACTTGTTTATTTCTAATAACTTTGCAAGTGGATTGTGTAACATAATATCGGATAGGGTTTAAAGCACTAGTTATACTATGTACTTAAAAATTTTATTTGTCACGAGTTTTCAAACATAACTAACTCTTTATGTAATTTCATTCTTTTATTTATTTTAGTGTTTGGACAATAAAAGCAATATATCATGCTGTGTCTATTTATAGCCGCTTCGTCCAAGGTGTGGCTCTTCCCCGGAACCGCTGCGACCCTTCATTAGACAATGGCAAACTGCACTTGACAGTCAATAAACAAATGTCGCAGTTTTTGTTCTCTCTCTCTCTCTCGCTATTTGCAACATGGACACTTCAATGTCTCAACGGCTGACGTCACATGTCCGAGTTCCAACGATATTCTTAGCATGCAGTCGGTTAGAGTTTGAGGCGTGTTGAGCTTATCAGTGCGTTTGCCGTAATCCTAGCAATGAGGGGGAATCGACGATCAGGCGCACCATTGTTATACAATATCAGTATCAATATCAGAACCGAACATAATAATAATGCTATATAAATCAAAGGGCATTAAGTTAAGGAAATGCACCTCAATCAGCAATGACAACAACAACAAAAACAACAGCACACATAACATAATAACAATTTGTTATCTTAAGTATTCGTTGTTTTGTTGTAATTTCAGTTACTTGAACGACGCAATTGGGGGCAGCATTTTATCACGCTCTGCTCCGTTAGAAAAATCACTGAGCGGTGACTTTGGGCGCCTGTCGCCTAACCACTAAAAAGTCGTATCACATTTCTGTCTCAATTCCGCAACCAATCAAGGCTTGTTTAGTCGATTATTCGCAGACGTAGTAATTGAAATGGAAATGGAATTGTTTGTGCACAGTAAGAAATAATAACCCTTAATTTTGCCTGGTAAATGTGATAAATAATCAACCGTATTAAGACATTTTCTTAAGCGCCGCTTTTAAGCGGCTTTTACGTCGTTTTTTTTAAGAAGCACAAAACAATGGCAACATTGTTATCCTTTCGATTGAAGTGCACTTGCAAGTCCTTAGGCAGCGTGAAAAGAACTAGAAAAAAGATGACAAACGGCTTCTGCAGCTGATTATGTAAGCTTAGGTAGAAGAGAGCAAGCGCTGAAAAGAGCGAGATGCTGCGCAAATACACACTAGGAGCGAGAAAAAGAGACGGAGCTGTTTATAGAAGTACACATCCATATATGGAAACATAAATGCCAAAGTGCAGATGTTACCAGTGACGTAGAAAGGAATTTGTAAAAGCTTTTTCGCACACCCCCATACAAACACACACACACATACATACATACACCCACGCACTCAGGAGACATTTTAACGCCTACGTCACGTTCGCAGTGGGAGGCTGCCATATCAAAAAAAAAGAAAGAAAATAATACACATTAAACTGAGAACGGCATGTCACAAGAGAACGTCAAAATACTTGATGAAGGATGCGCGCAAACACACACAAGCACTTAATAATAATATGTGTGTACACACTGATTCGTTTACATGCCCATTATGGTAGCTGCTGGGCCAGCCCCAATGGTGTCGAAGAAAAAACAACAACAAGAGGAACCAGAACAGAACAAGCACAAAAACATTGACAACGACCAACGCGCAGCGTTCAAAATCACTGCCATGGCAGAGCTAACCTTACACTGACCTTGAAACGGAGCAGTAGAGCAGGCAGCCTCACTGGCTTGCTGTCTACTCTACCCTGCTTCGCTTTGCTCTGCTATGAAACGGCTTTGGCGGGCACATGGCAAGATAGCAAAATAAGCTGTAGTTATTATCGTTGTTGTCGCGTGCAAAGAATCCGAGAAAGCAGAAATACGGAAAAATTGTAAAACAAAATAATAGTCAAGCGAAGCGAATTAAGTAAGGGGTAGAGCAGCAGCATAAACATTGTCCATATACATACAAAAGCGGAACGCGCACACACACACACTCACGCACACAGATAGAGCGAAAACTTTAGTTAGCCAACGACAAGGGCAGGAGGCTTGCGGCAGGACGGGCAGAAGGGAGAGCTTTGTCACACCGCCGGCCATAAATAGAGAATCATTATGTTATCACTGTTAATCATATAATAGTACAACTTTATTTCGCACACTCTGCGGGCTTGGGTTATTTATAGCATCCTGCTGCTGCGCGCCTACTTTTCCTGCTACTTCTGTTCTCCTAATTATCACAGTCTTTCCGCTCCCACTTGTGTGTACACATTCTTATGCAAGTGTGTGTGTGTGTGTGTGTTTGCTGTGTACATATGTAAAATTTATCGATTTGTGCAGCCGCAAAACTCCTCTGGGAGTAGCGGAAGCAATTATGCGGGTGTCAAAACTTTTATGCACAGTATATTTGCATTTATTCAATTCACTTCAAATATTGCATTACATTTCCAATACACTTTACACTGGATGAAGTTGATGCTATTGCAGTTGAACTGTTTTCACATAAAGCACAAAATGAAAAACTTTTTCAGTATAACCGTTTGCTTTTAGCACTTCGATTAAGTTTATTTTGCCAACGTCCGGTGGATTCAGAATGCGACTGATTCCTTCAAGAGACCGAATAAGAATGAACGAGCGCCTAGGACGAAAGTTGTATTTTCATGCATTGCTAAGAGAGCCATAAGTGCCAGAGTGGGAGAGTGAGACTGAAGCTGAAAGAGCTTTTGTGCATAGCAGCTGTTGGATATGCAATTTTCATACAATTTAAAGCTGCGTTTAGTAAAGAATTCGCCAAGTGCCTAAAAGTATGTTTGAATAAATAATTTGAAAATTTTCTATGTGTCCAAAACTATGCAACAAATGCTATTCCAGCAATATGTTAAGACTATTTGTGCTCAGTGTTAAGAGCTGGTTGAAATGGATGACTATCGTTAGCAAAAACAAAAATATCGATGATTAGGATTTGATAATGTGGTAGCACTGGTTTCTTGTTTGAGGTATTTTTCTTCAATTGTAAACGCGGTCACACTCCCAATCACCGGCACACAAGTCAAGTCAGAATTAGAATTGTATTCGGAAATTTCCAGAATACAAGTTCAATAGAATAGTTAAAACGAAAAGCCATTTGCTTTAAAGATTAACACAATGTCAACCCAAGAAGCGCAGTTTGATAACATATTGCTGGCTCTGGCCGAGAAGCATCGTGGTGGCGTTCCCGACGTGAGTATTTTATGCAGCCAAAACGGCATGGTGCAAGGAAATCTAGAACATGATCAGCAATATTTCGTTTTAGTTTCTGCAAACATTTGCTAGCTTTTTGCGTCGCAAAACCGACTTCTATACGGGCGCCAAACAGTCAGAGTGGGAGAAAATGCTGTTGGATGTGTTTCGCAAGGAGTCCAAAGTGGCGATGGCCGCTCACGAAGAGAAAGTCAAAGCACGCGAGGCTTCACAGCGTGTCAAGGCGGAGAAGGAGCGTGCGGAGCGGGAGTCGCGTCAAAAGGAAATGGATGACAATAAGATATGTGATATAAGCGATGAGGAGGCAGCTGCCATTATCAAAGAGCAGGAGGACAAGTTCGTAATCCTAATTAGTTATTGTTAGTCGACCCAATAACATTTATGTTTATTTTGTATTAGAAAACGAGAGGCGCTGCTGGCTGGCGCTGGAGACGTTGCTTCTGCTGTGACTGCTACAAACGAGGATATATCGAAGCCCATCGAAAAGGTGGACGATGAGAGCGAAAAGGATGAAGTTGGCAAATTGCTGCCAAACTCTGGCAACGGATGCACCCTCGACAAATACATGTGGACTCAAACACTGCAGGAGGTGGAGGTGAGTTATGAGTTTGTTAGTTGTTGCTAGGCAGAACTTCTGTCTTTTTGTTGCTAAGATAATATGCGTCATATTGTTGATCAGCTGTATTTGGTTATTGACCCTTGGTAAACAGTATCCACTAGATCATAGATGTCAAAGCCCATAGCTCTTCGAGCTCATTTGTTTTTGTAGCAGCTCTTTGGTATAGGCGAGCAGTTTGAGTGAAGGTCATTATTATTACTTTTTCTTGTCAATCAAATGCATATACAATTTTTCTCAGTGATACCTGATTTACTTGTATTAGTGTATTTTGTGCATTTGTGTTGGTGAAGCTCTTCCATAAGCATCGTTTTGACGTCTCTGCTCTAGATGATTCATAACACCAAAAGAATTCACAATAATTTGCATACAATTGTTTAATTCTGTTTATTTGACATATCACAGGGCTAAATAACTTAATTCATTAACAGAAAAAAATACATTCGCTTTTGTTTTTCTCAATTCACTTCAGTTTCAATCATTGTCCAGATACACTTTGCTTGTGATTGTTGGTGGTGTAATCCATTAATTAAGCGCTAATTAGATGTTCTATTTTGCTTAATACTACGAAAATTTCGCTTCTCAAAACACAATTGTTTTATAATAAATAACTTACAACGATGACGACGCATATAACAATAATAATAATTGACACACAAAACACATACGAAACGGCATCAAATACATACAATAAATACATAATAAACTAAGAAGCCAAACAAAATTGGAATACGTTAGCTTTTGGGCATGTCACGAGCGCGCACTGCAAAAAAACAGAATAGAGAAATAGGATTTAGAAATTGTTATGGGCGTTAAGATTTGCGATATACTCACTCTCTAGTGCATAGACCATGCCCATGATTAGGAGCAGAAAGATTGTGCTCATGCTGACAATCAATACTGTCACCTGGCGTCCACGATCGCAGAGTCCACGTTTGGGTTTCTTGGCGCCGCCGGGTTCGCCATTCACCATGGTGAAGTGCATGGAGCTGGCAATGGACACAGTGTCCAGATCTTTGGTTCTTATGTACTGCAGATTGGGATCAGCATCGATGGCTATAACTGCATCCTTATTGTTGTTGTCGCTGCTGCTGCTTGCCAATGTTAGATTCGCATTGTAGTTGGCCGACGAGGAACTGTTCCCATGCACGCTGGGCAGCTGTTCCGTTAGCATCATTTTCTGCTGACGCTCCTGTTTCTTGTGAATCTCCGCAAAGCGTTCCAGATTCGCTGCCGTCAGCAGCATCGAACCCGAAGCGGCGCTCTACAAATTTCAGATTTCAATTAGTTCAAGTTTCCGCTTCCATTCTCCAACTCTCGACTTACCCTTGTGCTATTGTTGCCATCGCTGGAGCCCTGGGAGGAGCGTGATCCTCGCTTGGCAGCTGCCAGCACTGCTGCCGCAGCCGCAGCCGTTACTGCCGCACTGGTTGCATTCGAGTTGGCCGAAGAAACGACGCTGCGTTGCGCTAGAGTTGGTGGATTTGAGTTCGATTTGTTCGATGATTTCGAGGAGCTGGCCGAACTGATTGCCGAGCTGCTGGAGGAGACGAGCGAGGCGCGTGGTATATGCCAATAATCCTGCATCTGCAACGAGGACAATAGAGAAACATTTTTATTAGAATTGATTTTGCTAAGAAAGTTTTTTATAGTTTAATTTATTATATATATGTTTTTTTTTTCTAATTTTAATTTAATTTAATTTCTAGTCTTTTCTTTCTTATTCTTTTAAAATTCCAATTTCAAATTGAGTATATTTCTGTTTTGGTTTTGACCTGCACTTAAAATTACATTTCCAAATCTAATTCTTTCCATCATTTAATTGTTTGCCCTTTTATTAAATTTTTCTTAAATGCCATTGTGATACAGCAACATTTGCAATTTGTTCCCCCTTTTCCCGCTTAAAAAGGGGACTATGCAAACCAAATTAACTGTCAAAACCCTCTCAACTTAAGTCTTCGTAGTTTTTTTTATTTTCTTCATTTGATTTTTTTGTTGTGACTTGTATATAAAAAGTGAACTTTCGAGTCTTTTGGCAACCCGTTTGATATTTATGGTCTGATATTTGCCTGGCTCTGTTTTAAAAAGGCAGATTTGTATTCTATTATTTATTCAGCTAGTTTTGTTGTTATTGTTATTAATGGGACTCCTCTGGTTTGGCTTGGTTCAGTTCGGTTCGGTTTTATTTTTTTTATTTTATTTTATTTTTTTGTGCCTTTCTCATTTTTTTATTGGCACTTTTGGCCTGTCTAAATGCAAATTGACAATTTTAGCTATGCTTATGTTGTTGTTGCAGTGTTTTAATTGTTGCAATTAATTCTAAATTTGTTGCACGCACAACACACGCACACACATACACTAGCATAGATACATATTGTTTTTTTGTCAAGTTCGTCGCCTAAGTCTTTTGTTGGAAGCTCGTTTTTATCTCGTTTCTTATTTATTGTATTTAAGCATATATTGTGTAAAAATCATTTTGTTTTTTTTAAGCATGCGGAAGTCTTATCAGCTTCACGAGCCCCGGCACTCGACAAATTTTTGGTTTTTTGTTTTTTAAACTTGCTTGGCCAGTTTTTGACCAGTGTAATTTAGTTACTTACTTTTTTGTTTATGTGTTGTATTTTTGGCGCAGTATTTACTTGGTTAAGTTATAAATTTATCACACACTAACTAACTAAATATGTAATATCACAATGTCTATATATATATGTTTTTTATGTGCCACTTTTCAGTCTTTTGGAATTTGTTGTTATTTTTTTTTGGGGGGCACAAAACACTCAACTGTGGCAGTTGCTGTTTTGGGTCCGTTTGTGTTTGTTTTGTTTTTTCTTTCACAGGTAACGCTATTATTTTGTTTTAATAATAACGATAAAATTACTGTGTGTGTGTGTTAGTCTTCTTCTTGATTTATTTTTGTACTTTTGTTTTTGAGCACGAGCCAAAAACAGAACCGATCTAAACGGCGTCAAGAATCAAACTGAAGCAAACGGCGCACGCCGAACCAGCTAACTGCCCAGAGCAACTCTTCGCTGCTGCTGTCGCCGTCGCTGTCGACGTCGCTGCCTGACGTTGACGTTGACGTTAACGCTGTCGACAGGTTGTTTGCTTCGATGCGCAAACTTTTTTTTTGCTGCTGCTGTTATTCTCTGGCAACTTTCTTGCCGGATTTTGCATGTCAGCTTGAGAATAGGCTGCTGTCTATAACTCATTGTGCTATATTTATACAACATTCTCTGTTCAATTGCCGGTCAGCGTGGGTAGTCTCCACCCCCTCTCCCCCACCCTCCCTCTCTCTTACTCTTTATGCTTATTTGCCGCGCTGTCACTTTGATGTTCTCGTCACTCTTTTTTGGTTGTTGCTACTTTCCTTCTAACGATCTCTATAAATAGACGACAGCTCGGTTGCCCTTTTCGGCTGCTTAGCGTAGTGTATGTGTGTGTGTGTGTGTGTGTGTTGTATGCCCCCGGGGGCAACTCTCAGTGGTTGGCAAATTGAGCTGCAACTCTTTAACCTAATCGGTTTTTGAGCGCTGCTTGTTCAAATTTTTTGGGAACCTAGCAACACAAAAAATATCTCCAAATATATATACTGAAGGGCACTCAGCGTGGGCGTCTTGTTGTTGTTGTTGTTGTTGGTGGGTTTTTACCAGATCCGGCTAACCAAAAGTAAAGATTATACATGTGTATGGATATTTATCATAATAATTGTTACGAGGCTGCATAACGCCCTTTTGTTGTTAACCAGCTGATTGGCACAGTTTCCCAAAAAAAAAAAAATACATAGTATTGTTAGATTATTAATTGTGATCTTGGCAAACTTCTGTCTTAACTAATATCAGCTTTTAACGTCACAGTTCTGCACAAAAAGCGTAGATCAGCCAAGAACGACAAATAAAAAGCTAAAAAGATTAATTGGGCGGGTATATAATGATGTTCCACACAGTGGAATCACTTGGAAGCTTGAACAAAACACAGAGAAAAAAGTAAGAATAAAAACGTGTAAATGAATTTAATCGATCAATGTTTTGTTTATTGCATCATAATTCAATTTAGCGTGGGTTAATTAAACTCCATGAGATCATTAAACAATTAATGCTTAATATTGTCACACTGTGGCAATTACTATAGCAAATAAATTGTAACAATTTTATTTAATTTGTCTTGTTTCTTACTGTGTACCAACTTGATCGAGCATCTTGTTATCACCTTTTAAGTGAGACAAGTGAGTGGTCCCCAGATGCCTCAGTGTCTTTATACCATATAGTATAGTATATATGTATATATATACCTGTATATATATGCGTTTTAATCAGCTGAGTTGACAAAGATTTAGCTGACACTGCCAGTTACCAAGCCAAAGAGAATCGTTACTAACAACAACCACTTCAGTCCAAACACTAACCAAATGGAATTGAGATGAATTGTGATGAGATCGAGTTGAGTTGAGTTGAGGGACGCTCTACACGGCTATACACTTGAGCAGACAGACAGCAACACTAGCTACACACACAACCAGAACAACAACAACAACAATCCAATTCAATACGTTAAATCAACAACACATTCACCAAACTGTGTTTTAGACTTTTGAGTTTGTGGTTGCTTCTTCGTTGCGCGTTCAGCCAAAACAAACAGTTATTGTTGTTGTTTGTGTTGCATATAATTAAGCATGCAAAAAGGCAATTTATGGCCCATCGATTCTATTGACGCGCGTTTGCCGGTTGAAAAAAAAAGGTGTACGTGTTTGGCATTCTCATAAACTCATCGTTTTTGATTCATTTCGTATAATAGCTGTATAATTTTGTGGTGACAATGGACTTATTAATTTTTGATGGCATTGGCTACCTCCAAACTGGGGAAATCCCTACTCCACATACCAAAAAAAAAAGACATTGATGAGCGTCACACCCAAAACGAATCTTCCAATGGACCATAAGACAAATAACTAAAAACAAAAACCAAACAACATTTAAATAACACCCAATTTGTTGAAGCTACTAAATTTGACAAGAATCCCCCTAATGACTAAAAGTATTTAGTGTGAATTTTAACACCATCATCAATTTGTACATTTTGAATTCTTTAATAATCAATAGCTTTTGCAATGTGTCATTAAAAAATACAAGGCAATTAACTAAAGCTGTTAAACTTATTTAATATACTCTCTCTAAAAATAAATACTTTATGCATTCTTATATCGATAACACTTTATTAATTTCCCTAATTTCCTTTTCTGCAAAAGTCCTAAAAATACCTCAACTCTAATTCCTGTTTTTGTTTTGTTATCGATTTATCCGAATACAAGACATTATCTTAATACCTTAATGCCATCAATCAGCTGTAGCTGTATAACAGCATTTGTCGTAGCTAATTTCGGAGATTAGCGCTATAGAGAAAATTTGCCCACGGGGCGCTAAAATAACAATCGATGATGCTCAAAGATAACTGCTGCGTGTTCCTCAGCTGAGTCATCTGTTCAAACGGAAATACAACACGTATATATTCTCAATGACGTCAGGTTTCTTGAATATTTCATGGGTTTTTCTTGGTAGTAAGAGAAATATTAAAACATGATGTACATTTTTTACGGTATCATTAAAAAAAACTAGTACTAATAAAGTAATTGCCTTTTCACAGCTCACTTTGAGGGAAGAACGGGTAAATGAACTTTTGCTGAGTTGCCGGAGATCCGTTTTAGTTGGCTTCTATTTTTTTTTTTTTTTGCTCTTTTAATTGGTATTGTTACTGTCAGGTTTTTTTTTTGTCAAATGTTTCTTTGTAAGTTTAAACTTGAAAGCTATCAATCAAGCAGCTGATCAATGACGATCGATTATGTTAATTTGTCTCCCAAGTAGGCCAATAAGCCTGTCCCAAAGCTATGGGAAACCGTTTATGGAGCTTAACTGCTACCGGATCTCTCCAAATGATAGATTCCACAAGCTGGGAGCTTAGAACCTAACAAATATTTCAATTGGCAGAAATACAAAGCACTCGAGCTTACGCTTATGGCCAGTATTATTATTTGATGGAACTAGTTTCTAGCCATTCTAATCTGATTGTAGCAATTCAATTCATGATTTGTCTGCCAAGTGGCGACGACACCGATCTTCTCTCTATGGGGAGACGACGAGATGGTTCTATATTTTTTTGCTTTTATTTCAGGTTTTGTTTTTTTTTTTTTCGGTGGTCTCTGATAATGTGTTATCGACGTAGTCGCCTAGCCACTCACTTGGCTCGCTAGTTTTGAATTGATTTTTTTCCTGTCTATTTTTTTTTTTGGCATTTTTGATTGTTTCCACGCTGGTTTGGAGATCGGTGTTTCGTGCCAGGCACCGTGCCGCTTCTTTCAGCATAAATTATACGTCACACACATACACATATTTAAGAAAAATCAAATGTATTTATAGTTGTTGTTGTTGTTGTTGTTCTCTTGTTTCGAAATTCGTAGAATTAAGCAAATTGAGCAAAACAAAAGCGCGGCAACAACAACACAGTTAAACCTAAACCGTTGTGTTTTAATCGAAAACGGCAGCGTGAATTTTTAAACATCTTTCACTTTAGCTAATTTGCATAGCCAAAATGAATCCTAAACGTAGAAATCAGAGGAGCCGAAGAACTGGTGCACAAATAGTGAATGATCGATTAGCTGACTATCGATTAATGCAGTCCGACAAATTGTATATTTGCATAATCGGCAAATGTCAGACATGGTGTCGTCTGCCAAAACATCTGATAGATCTCTTCGCTCATCTTAATCTTTAACCCTCTCTGTCTCGCTCGCTTTTGCTGCTTGTTGCTGGTCATAAGTGTGCCATGTTTGCCATTATCGCTGTTGTTATTCATTAATTCAAATGCGACACCTTTTCCGTATGCTTTGAACTCTGACTGACGACTAAATTGTTGCTCTTGTGTTTCCACTGTTGTTTGTTTTTGCCGTCGACTTGTCGGCATCAAGTTTTAGTCGCATCATCATTGGTTTTGGTTGTTGTTGTTGTTATTGGCTTCTTTGCTTTCAGCACGCCCATTTGCATGAACCATTGTTTGCCTTTAATTTCAATGCTGTGATTTAATGTGTGCCCCTTTGTGTATGCGATTGATGTCGCGCTGTGATTTGTGTAAATTTCCTACTACTTGTAAGCTCAACGCTAGCACAGCAACACGAGCATAGAATGGAATTGCCTGTTTGCATAACCTTCGCAATGCTGTGAAAGCTTTTGGCACACACACACACACACAAAAAAAAATCCCTTTCAAATCCCAAAGCAAAGGCCATTAACCGATATCTTTGGCCGTTCTTGATTAGCAATCAATGTATGCAACTATCGATTATTGCAGCATCAGCTGCTTACTGTTTACAATGACTGCCGCCATCTTGTGCTCTTGTTTGGGTTTTGTTCTTTGCTAATTGGGATCACCCACGCTCCGTTTACATCCGCGTCGCAATGCTTCAAAAACCCCAATTGACATCCGCTTCAGTTTCAATTTTGACACATTTTTCTAAAATCCAATATGTCAAAAATATGAGCGACGCGTCGGCGACAAGTCACTGTTGAAGACTCTTTGTCGTTGTTGTTGTTGCTGTTGCTGCTGTTAGAGATGAGTGTGGCTGTAAACTGATATCGATCGGTATTTTGAGTGTTGAATTGCAGAGTTTGGTATTTTTTTGTGTCAATAAGCAAACAAGTTGTTGGAATGCAATGTGCATGCGAAGTACGCTTGTAAACATTTATTGGAATTTAATAAGAATGTTTTGAAAATCAAATATCTCTATTTAACTACTTTTACACTAAAGTACATTGGTATTAATTAAAATAAAGCAAATGTCTAAGTACTTACTGGAATGCGACTGGAATGCTCAAGTCATACTTGCAGTCACGCTCATCTCTAGCTGTTGACATGGTCGCATGTTGTGATTGCTACTGTTGCTGTGGCTCTTGTGGCACCTTGGCAGCCCACACACAAACACACAAAAGCGCACACATACAGTGAAGATGCGCACGCACGAATCTAGTCGTGCAGCTGACTTCTGTGTGTGTTCATTTTTTATGTCTTTAACGAAAGCGTCCTTGAGGCGCATTTGCTTTGTGTGATTTTAATTAAAGAGCCGCCAAAAGCCGCATTGTATTTTCTGTTGTGTTTTTGTTTTTGTGGAGACTCCACATGCGACTCGGCGAGTCTGTGGCAAGTGGGTCGCTGCTCGTTATTGTCGTTTGCTAATTGATTGCAATGTTCTCAGCTTGGCCAGCTAGAGTGTCTAATAACTTAGGCTTTAACTATGTGGCTGTTGCCGCCACAAGTTTCTCACACACACACACACACACACACACATCGAATCGCATTATGAATTTTAAAAGTTAATAGAAAAAGGTGCTAATATATGTGAATGTTTGTATGCATGTCTCATAATTGCTTTGAACTTGGCACAAACTCTAAACTCAATTAGCCTTTTGTTGCTTGCAGTGTTCATTAATATTATGGCTAGATTTGGTTTCTGTGTCCCGGCTGCAGGCTGCCTGCAACCTGTTGAACGACATTCCAAGCCTGTTGCTGCCTGCTGCAACCGGATCTGTGTTCGACTATATGCATAAAACAACCGCTGTACGTCCTTGAACTCTGTGCTGTTGTTGTTGCTGGCAGTTAAACTAAATTCCCGTTGATTGCAGAACCCAACCAGAGTCCTTGAGCAGGGCAACTGGTGAAGGGCGCAGGCCCAGTTAGGCAGATTGCAGCTGCCAGATAGCCTAGCCCCAAGACGTGCCTCTTGGCCAACATGTGCTTTATTTATAGATCGTTTCTGTATCTGTTTCTGTTGTTATTAGCTGCCTCAAGGTTGTCCAAATCACATTGGGCATCAACATGATCAACATGATCGTCATGATCATCATCAGCATTGTTGCTGTCAATTGTTTACTTTGTTACGTGGCCACTAGAATGAATGTCTCGATCATTAATCACAACAAACATTACAACCGGAGACGATTTCTGTGACTCCGTTACGTGCTCATAATTGTCTATGTGTGTGTGTTTGCAATTGCAGAGATCATTCGTCGCGATCAATTGAACGAGCAATTTAAACATTAACTGGTTATCATCTGTTCCATTCTAATTGCAGCTGAAGATTCCCTTCAACGTTTCGTTCGCCTTGCGTGCTCGCGACATTGTGGTCAGCATTGGCAAGAAGACATTGAAAGTGGGCCTCAAAGGTCAAGAGCCGATCATCGATGGTGAGCTCGGTGGCGAGGTCAAGCTGGAGGAGTCCGTTTGGGTGCTGCAAGATAGCAAAACCGTGCTCATCACATTGGAGAAGATCAATCGCATGAACTGGTGGAGTCGCTTGGTAGCCACCGATCCAGAAATCTCTACACGCAAAATCAATCCAGAGACATCGAAACTATCCGATCTGGATGGCGAAACGCGTGGCATGGTCGAGAAGATGATGTACGATCAGCGGCAGAAGGAGATGGGTCTGCCCACCAGTGAGGATCGCAAGAAACAAGATATTCTCGAGAAGTAAGTGAACCGAATTCGAATAATAGTAATAGTAAATATCTAATTTTATGTGCATTTTTATTGCAGATTCAAGCAACAGCATCCCGAAATGGACTTCTCCAAATGCAAATTCAATTAATTCACTTGTTTATTCCATAAGTTTTCCTCAACTTCAGTATCTAACACACACAGACACACACACACACACAGTGTGTGTCTTCTGCATTTTGTCCAACACTTACCGAATAAATCAACAACTACAAACTTGTTAACACTTAAATATACAAGCGCTGATTGCGATTTACATATGTTAATCGTAATTGTTATGTGGGGACACATTAGTGAAAGCGACTAGCTTGCCACAATAGATCACAGGTCGCCGCCTAAAATCTCACCTTAAAAAAAAGAATTTAAATCAAAATAAAACTCGGTTTTTTTTTAGGTGTTGGGTTACTTTTGGTGGAGACACGATCTAAACGTCGCGATAAAAGTAATTTTTCATTTTTATTGCTGTTTAAATGCAATTAATTTCTTGCTAATTTGTTATTCCCAACAACAAACTCAGCCAGTTTTGGCCATGGATCTCTTTTTAAACAGCATAACTAATTCAGTTCTCAGGGCTTCATTTCGTGCTTGAATAAGATATATGAGTAGATGCTGGACGTTCTTTGTGGTATCCCTAAGTTCCCAGTTATGGCTGGTACAGCATTCAGTAGTTCTCTGGGTCATTGCCTCGATATTTATTCGCGTTGAACCCGTTTTCAGTCCGGTTCATCATAAATTTTGACCAGCTTGTTTTTGTTGCTGTATTTTTTTTTTATAGCTGTAATTTGTTGTTTTGCTATCAGCCACAAATCGAACGATTTGAACCATTAGTCGCAGTTAAAGCTGACACGCGCCAAACAAAATCGACAGCTTAGGCGATTAATCGATTATGAATGAATCGATAAGCATTACGAAAATTAAGCGTAACTACTGCAATGGCGGCGAAATGCTTTTCATTGTCTTAAATTCCAGCAAGCAATAAAAAAAGTATGTCTTAAAACAAACAGACATAAAAAAAACTATAAACAAGTTTTGCGAGTGCAAGTTTTTTGTGAAGCAAATGTTACAGAATGGAAAAAACAAAAATAAGATTACATCAACATATATGTAATTGGGTTATAAAGATATAAATATGTTTATTATGTGCCTGACACGCGTTTGACCAAACAATTTGTGTTTCGGAGCGTTGCCAAGGCTAATTAAACAATTTGGGCAACTGTTTCCGATTACCTGCCCCATTGTTCCGGTTCGTTGTTCATCTCTAGATCACAGCCCACTCCGAAAATAGATACACACGCCCAGCCTTGTTGTACATTGTATGTACATACGCAAGTCGCAGTTTAATGGCCAATTAATTAAGCAAATTTAAGAGTGTGTTCAACAAGCCGCAAAAAAACGCGCTAATTGATAAATAGGTTCTCGAAACAAAAGACTTTGGCTGGGAGGGGCAAACATTGCAACACAACTTTGCAGCTCAAATTGACGCTTGCAACAATTAATTAGCAATTAAAATAATTAATTATTAACTGACAAATTTCGCACAGCGGGCGGCATAGAATACCACAAGAGAGAAAAAATGTAACAAATTATTTATTATAAAGCCAAAATGCTTAAAACAGGCAAAAGCTAAGAACCGGGACTCAACCGGATCTGATTTTGATTTGATTTAGATTTTGTTATGTTTGTGTGCTATAAATTCGAAAGTACTGAAAGATGCTTTCATATTAAGTATCCGCTTTTTTCTGGGAATTTTGGCAGCTAAAAGAACCGGTCACCAGTGATAAGCCAGAGAGAAAGCCATTGAAATGCAATTAAAAATAAAGTTAGGTTAAACATGTTTGTTTATGGCAAACAAATGAAGTCACATATATGTGCCGTTAATTGACCTTCAATGCGTTGAACTCGCCCAAACTAGTATCAAGCACAACAAACGTTTGAACTGTTTAAATGACGCACGTGATGAATTGTGTCTGGAAGGCAGGCAAACCCAATAAATATAAATTGCCATAAATAACGAATCCGGGTGCCGGCTGAGTGACTGTCGTTTCGTTCTGATTGTTGAGAGTGGCTGTCTCCACCCGCCGCCTTAACCCCGCCATACGCCCCTCTTTAAGTATTGCCTTGTTCTTGTTGTGCTAATAACTTTTTGTGTTATTTTGTTTCGAGTATGTTTCCCACATCATCAAAATCCACACACAAAAAAAAAAAGAGCTATGTATATCTATGGGGCGGCGACTCACGGCTGGTCGCGTGGGTTATTTCACAGTTTGTCTGTCGAGACGAAGTCACCGCGTTTTTATTATTGTTTTTTGGGGTCCAGTGTCTGGGGGTCTCGCGGTAATTGCTTCTCATTTGTTATTTTTAGCATTAAATCTTGTTAATGCCGTCGCGCGTAGCCACCGAGGCCCATTAACTATAACAGTCGACGATGTCTGTGCGATGTTTATTTTTATGCTCGCGTCATGCTGACAGCACACCCTCCGGCACCCCCGCACACGCAGACACTCTTCACGCACCACTTACCTTAAGTCCAAACAAAAGACTTAGGCAACGAACTTTGCTTAGAAATACTATTTTCTTTAATGTCAGCTAATAGGTCTGCGCAAGCAAACGGAAATTCAAGCTGACACTTTGAAGGTCAAGTCTGTGGCTGGCCAAGTGACCCAAGTCCAACCATACAATTTACTCAAATTACAAGCCCTCCCATCCCCACCCCTTTTGAATCACTTGGAATCACTTGGAAAACTTGGGCGTGTATTTCTTTTTTTCTCTTTTTTTTTCTTAATGAATGTATGTCTGCAGCTGCGCTGATATTGAGATGTTGGCAATGAAGGTATGTAGGTGTAGGCAGAGGTACACAGTGAGAAATTGGGACAGTTGCAATGCATGAATTAAGTCTCATACAGAGCTTTGTTTTCCTCTGTGTAAAAGTCAGACAAAAAATACCGCTGGAGGCTCGTGAGTTGTGTCTGCATTAAGTCTGTTGCCGAGAGCCGCCCCTCTGTTGTTGGGCTTGTCGCGGCGCCAATGAACTGTTGAGTGTCTGGGCTACCGTTTATTGCCACCGATATTGGCATGCAAATGTTGCCCAGAAAGCAAAGATGCGCACAAGATTTGTGTCTCTTTTATTGCATCAGACAAATGTTCTACACTCTGTGTGTTGTGTGTTGTGTGTTGTGTGTGTCATTGATTTGCATGCCAATACACACATCCGGCTTTGGCTGTGCTCCCGGACCTGCTCGATACAGTCGCCCACATGTGAACGTTGCCGCCAATCTCTGGCGAATTGCATTCACTTTGCTTTAGTTGAATGCCTGCAGGAATTTTTGCAATTAGTTTCGGTTATCGGCGGGTTGCATTTGCAATGCTAATGGCTTGTAAGTGAAGGCAAAAGTCAGACTTTACGTGTTTATAACGGTCAAACATGCGAGGCACAAACTGTTATACACACTGGCAGGCTTCAAATTAACTTAAAAGCAATTGCTTAAGTAATTATAAGGTGAAGCAATCAGTCACAGAGCAAGTATACCAGTTCTAAAAACTGTTATACAGCTATTATTTTCTTTAAAGTTGCAAAAGAGAATTTAAACTGTTTAAAGCTGTTATACAGCAACAGACTGCTGCACATTGCAAGTTTTTTGCTTGCAACCAGGCCTACAAGTCTTTTAAAGCAGCTGCCACACAGTTGGCTACTGTACGATTTATTCACAGATTATACATTTTTGGCTTGGCCTTTTTGTTTGGCCGCTTTAATTTTATCTGAATAATGACTAATCCGATGGTATTTAGAGTGCTGTCCGATTGTTTATTGTTATGGTTATATCGATAAGCTTCGGGGCGAAGACAAATGTCTTGTTATTTGGAGAGTTCGTGGGTGGTAATGAACATTATTAATTGAACAATGCACAAATATCATTTGCAAATTGGTATTGGTTGTTGTTTCTTATGTTGGCGTTAATCGTCTGAGAATGTTGTGAAAGGCACAATGAGATGAGAATGAAGATGATGATGCATCGAATGAATATAAATGCTAATGAAGCAGCGATTACGAATGTTTTCAAGCATAGTTCATCGTATCAAATTAAATGAATAATCAGCGAATAATTACAGTTAGTTTTGCGGAAGAAAAGTTGATTAAACTCTTGATCTTAAGTACTTTTGAAAGGGGAAGTTTTTTCATACACTAAATTTACATATATATCTTTAACACTTGATTAGTAAGTTGCAAAAAGCTATGCTAACATTTGTTTAATCAGCTTTTGGGGGATTTTCCTAATGACTTATGAATCCATCCAAGATTAATACCTGTAATTTACCCAAATCTCTTAGCTTAACCCCTGAGAACTTTTTGTAGTGTGTTCAGTAACTCGATCGTTATGTCTCCTTCCTCAATTTGTATTGTACATTATTTAACATTTCTAAGCGCTTTTGTTTACACTCGTTTATTCATTAACTAATTGTTGTGCAAACGAGGCATCCAATTAGACACTGCATAAGTAGGATTACTTAACCGATCGCCCTATAGATCTAACCACTACCACTCCCAAATTATTCATTCATTCATTCAATCAAACAACTCAAAATGCTTTCATAATCATTTTTAGTCGTGTGCACATGTGACCCAAACAGTAATGTTTAATGAGAAATTCACTTCAACTTGACATGGGAAATGCCCCCAAAAGGCCCACACGCAGACTAAAGTAAAATACAAAGAGATGTCGCTTAATGCATGTGCTAACTTAGCGAGTAAACACTGTAGGCAAACTATACGTTTAATTAAGTGTAAGTGCTAAAAGTACATTAACTTTATAAGGGGTTTTGTAAGGAATTAATGGGAATGAATTGGTCCTGAACAAGAAGGCATTTCGATAAATCGATTAAAAATATCAAAAGCATAGAGAAAGCTTTCTGTGAAAACTTCCCCTTAGTTACTTATTGCTACGTTTTATAGAGTATATTTAGAGTGTATTTCGCTTTGATAGCATAATTTTTAACTTAACGTTTCTATTTGCAGTACAGCAACAATTTTCTATTTGCTTTGACACCTTTTCTGCCTGTCAGTCTGTCATTCTGTCATTCGGTCTGTCTTGTCAGTTTGTTGCTCTCCGTTTTGCGCTGTCGCGACATTTGCATAGCAAACAATGTGTGGAAAAGAGCGCGACGAGCTTATATGCAAAAAAAAAACACCAAATAACAACTACAACAAAAAAGCGCTCGCCGAACAGCTGAGAGAGCGGAGAGCAGGGGGCAAAAACAACAAGAACAACAACAACAACAGTCGTCAAGCGTCTGCCTCGCCGGCGCTTAGCGTGTTCATGTAAATTTGACCTTGACACAATTTGATTTCATAACAGAAAAGCAAACACATGAGGCGGGGGCGATGCCAAACAAAAGGGGGGGGCTGAGAGGCGAAGGAGACGACGTGAGCGACGACAACGACGGCGACAACAATACAGATAAAGCGACAAAGAGAGCGAAAGAGAAAACGACTCGTGTAATAACTCAAGTGCGGGGCCAAACTTTAAAGCGCAGTCGACGTCAACGTCAACGTCGTCGTCGCTGTTGACTTCAAGCAGCGACAACAAGAATCTCATGCTCTGAACTTTAGCTATGTACAAACATTGAAAAAATATACTATATACTATATATGCAAATATGTACACAACCATAATATTGCGCAACGAAGCAGCAAATAATAATAATAATAAGAAGCAAATCAATAATGCTAATAAAAGTTGGCGAGAATTTAATAATTCAAATATTGATTCAAAAAATTTTAATATGCGTTCAGCTGCAAGGAATGGGAATGGGAATACTATGTTCCATGTTGATCAAAGTTCTTGTGCCGACACTTTTTGACTCATTTGAAATTCCAGACACAGACCCAAAAACACCAAAACAGAGCCAGGCTGGCTGCCAAGTCTATTGGCCAGACAATGGGTTCCCTAATTAATTTTCATTTCGTTCGCCATTTAATCATTTTAATTTCTATAATTAAATGCTTAACACATAGAAAACAATATCGGATGGCATGCGATTCTATATTTGCGGCACGTGGAAGCATTTTATAAATATGCATAGAACGATTCTTAATGAATATGATTTTAAACACAATGTCATGCTGCTTTTATTTTTCATTACCTAAGAAAACACTTAAAAACTGATAAATATTTGGTATTTCATAAAATGGGCTATAAAAACTTGTTTACGGCTTTAGAGTGTTGGATTTGTGAATTTTAGTAAAAGCTAGAATTATGAGTCATTAAAAGAACTTTCAGAGAGAAAGATTTTTAAACATTATGCAAGTTATTAAAATAAATTGAATTGAATTTTAGCTCAAAACAGAAATTTCTCTTATTCTGTTCTTACTGTACCTTAAGAATTCATTAAATTCAACTCTTTCCTGTTCTAGACCACTTCCATGTAATAAAAACATTAATAAACTTCCCATTCAAACAAAAGACTTAAGACACAAACTTGCTCAATTTTGCATTGCCAAAAAAAAAAAATGACAATAAATAATTTAATTGGATTTTGAAAGTGAAAAGCGTCAGATTCATATTACGATCTGAGTTTCAAGCATCAGTTGCACAAAAAAGGAGTCCGCCAGACTCTTCAAAATGTTTATTTGTGTATCTCTTACAGTTTACTTTTGGATCTTGTTGTTTTTGTTTTTTTTTTTTTTGCTCATCTTAAATTGGATTATTGTTAGCTGCCGCATTCTGAATTTTTGAGCCGCATTTGTCAATGCTGCTTCCCCATTCTCGTTTCATGATATCAAGACTGTGGGCGTTGTAAATATGTGAGTGTTGTTGTTGTTTGGTTAGTCAATTGCTAAGTGGGAACAAAGTGAAGGGAGATTCAAAAACTCAGCCTGTCTGGGAATGCGATCAAATTTGGGCGGCACGTGTACATATTCTGTAAGACTTTCTACCTTTTTGGCTTTACTAATTGATAAAAATGTCAAAAGCAAATTGAGGAACTGGACAATTCATAATTATTTTATCCGAACAATCCAATTGTTGTTAAATATCAAAACGCCCAACATTAAAATGAAAAAAAAAGCCTAACAAAAATGGCCCAATACTTAACATTTACTTTGGCCGCATAATTTTTTTTATTTTGCCTGTGAATTGTGCACAAGGTTATCAAACAAAAATAACAACAACAACAACGAACAGCAGAATTAAATTGAATGCAATTAAAGTTTGCATTGAAAGCCAAAAAGCCTCAAACACTTTTTGGGCTGCCTTTTGTTTAGCAGCAATTTTAATAACCGAATGCAATTTTGTAAATTTTAATTCATTTTTTGCACTTTAAAGTTTAGAGTTGTTTCTGGGCGCGCGTTTTAATTTTAATAGAACCATTGCCCAAAGCTGGCTAGAACATTTATTAAATGCACCTGTTCTTAAGTGTTTAATAAGATAATTGCATTATCATAATGCTCTAGGCACGATTATAATTTGATTGGTTCATTTTAAAAGGTTATATAAAATGTGTGTTATAAAAAATAATTTTAGCAAAAAGGGAAGGCGATAAATGAGGTTTGAAATTGCCAAATAATAAGAAAAACTCAATTGATGAATTTTCAAAAATATTACCTATCTGTAAACATGACTTAAGTGAAAAGGGCAAAGAAGACTTTGCTGTAACAGAAAACAAGTACGAAAAATTAAAACACTAAAAAAAGAAAACCCAAAAATTACATATTAGAGATGAAGAAATATTAGAAACGTAAATTGCAGCGTCAGGAAAATCAATTTTTATCTTATTGTATAATGTGCTGTATGAAGAAAACTAGTCAAAGACCATAAATTATATTTCTTCACATGCCACAAACTGCATTTTCTCCCACTCCCAAGTATGCATGCTGAAATTGCAAATGAAGAAGAGACAACCACAACAACAACAACAACAAAGGGACAACAACAAAAATCTGTTGTCTATAATGATTATAATGATAATGATGTTCATTAAGTGCCAGAGACTTAAACACAAAACAAACAAATTGTGAACAAGTTTATGGAGACGCGGGAGGCGTGGCAGGGTAGGCAACTACAAAAATTAATGTTCAACAGCTTGTCACGCACCATGTTGTTGTTGTTGTTGTTGCTTGTTACTTAGCCTAGTTAAGTTGTTAAACAAAAAAAATCCAACGAAAAAAAAAGCCAACTTTTTTGCCAAATATATTTTGGAATATTCATGTTGATGTTTTATTTTTTATTTTACCTGTTTTGTAGGCGCATCCATCGTTGACAAATATGTGTGTATATATATAAGAGATATATATAGAGATGTTTAGACTGAGATATGGGTAGATAGGTAGAGTCACTTATTGAACACTTTGCAACTTTTATGTGGCTTTTTTTGAGGGCGTGTGTTTATTTTTTGTAAGTTTTATTGTCAACTTTGTTTTGGCGCTTTTTTTTTTTAGCTGTTTACTTGAAATCTTTAGATGTAATTGGCTTTTGAAGGGCATATACGTATGGACACTTTTGTTGTTGGTGCTTTTAGTATTATTTATGTGTGTCACTTGTCGTTACTTTTTATTTGTCGCTTGATTTTTTCGTTATTTCCTTTTTTTGCAATAAATTTGTTGAATGTTTCTCGCTGCTTTGCGAAACTTGTTGGCGGCATAAAAAGAAACAACTTTGTCTTGACTTGCAACTTGTTCTTGTTACCGTTATTTTCGCGTTGTCTATGTCTATGTTGTTGTTGTTATTCGATGCACTTCAACTTTTAGGCAACACTTGGACAAATTTTCGCATTCCCAATCGCATAAATAAACTTGTTGGGATTTTTCGAAAAGATTTTGCGCGTGCGTTTTCGGCTCAAAACTAAAACTGACTAACTGAATGAATGAATGAATGACTGATAGTTGGCTGCTGCTGCTGCTGCTGCTGCTGATTCGCGTGCACACTCCGTTGCGGCTGTGCTGAGACTAACTGAGACGCCAGCGGCCCGACAGCTCAAGTATTAAAAAGCATTAAACATTACCATGCATTGTTGTTGTAGTTGCTTAGTTGTGGCTGTTGGTTGTTGGTTAGTTGTTGCTTTTGTGGTCGTGTGTATAAGTATGTGCTAGCTTTGGCGTAGACCCAGAGAGACCCACACACACACACACACACACACACACACACTACACATCTGAACTTTGTGTTAATGCCAAACAGCAAACGTAGCAAAATTTTTTTTAATACTCTGTCTCAAGTGGTGGAAGGGGAAGTGGCTCTGGCTGTGGCTGTGGCAGTGGGTGGGTGGTTGGGGCAGCAGCCGGCACGTTGCATAGTGGGTGGTGCTAGAGCCCAACAGCAACCACAAGCAGTTGCAGCTGATTTCACAGTCTTCATGCAGAACAAAAGCGCCCAACAAGGTCATCTTTGCTTGGTTTCCGTTTTAAAGGTTTTTTTTCTTCTTCTTCTTCTGTTTTGTGTGTGCTTTATTTGATTTATGCGCCGCAATTGCGTAATGCATTTTTAATTGTCAGAGTAGCGAGCCAGAAGCTTTGTTTTTTTGCGCTCCACAGAGATGAGCAACGTCTTTTTTTGTTGCTGTTATTGCATTTCATTGTGAAATTTCAGCGCTGCTGTTGAGCACGTATCCAGCGAAGAGAGTGCAAGAGAGAGAGAGAGCAAATACGACCTTGACACATTTCCCAGACTGTAAAGTCAACGACCCAGTTGATAGTTGTTGCTATGCAAATATTCAGTGTAAACAAAAGACACAGGCAACGAACTTAGGTATTAAGCGTTGAAAAAAAAAACAATGTTAATTACATATAATGAATATTTGAATATAAGTATCTCTAACTCCATGCCATAACTTTAGCATTTTCATTTAACAGTTTTTATGAGATTTCCAATACTTCAATTTAAGAAACACATAAAAAAAAGTCATCAATGAAAAAGTCTTTTTATTGGTTTGCATCAACATTGTGCAAATATAAATTAGATCACAGCTAGCATAAACTGACTCCATTGTCGACAAACCGCAACTCTTTCTAAATATTTTTCACAATTGTGCGAGCACTCTCGCTCCATTGAGATCTCCAGGCTTTTTGCAAATTACACATTTTCGTAATTGGCTTTTACGTTTGTAAATTTTTTTCGTGTTGTATGTTTCTTAATCGCAACACCAGAAGGCGAACAGCGAAACTGGAGCGGGATGCCTGTTTTTTTTTCTTTATGTGTAGGTATGGCGAAATGTTTTTTTTTTTTAGAAGAGCTAAGACTTTAAGAGGTAAGAAAGGCAAAGTTTTTAATCTAAGAGTTAGGGAAATTATACAAAAAGCATTAAATAGAAAATAAGTCCATATCTATAAATGACTGATGTGTACTGACTGATGTGCTATCAACAAAGATAAAAGTTTAAAATTTGTACAGTAGTTTACTTTCATGTTAAAAGTAAATGAACTAAGAAAGGATTTTCCTAAAATTCTGTTAGGTAGCGTGATAGAGGAGCGTTTTTAAGCATATACACTATAATAATTTACTATTTACTAACCCAATTTAAGTCCACACATTTCGCATATTTGCCAAATACAAACAAATACGTTAAAAACGAGGCTTAAATATATCTCACATGGCATGAATTTCATAATATCAACTGAGAAGCTACAATCGGATAATGCCCATATGGGAAAGCCCCAGCAGCTGCCTCATACCGTTGTCTCCGCTCTTCTCCCTACCTCCTCAACATTCGTTTGTCATCTCAACCGAAAAAAAAATTATTATTGTTTATTATTGCGACTGTTTCGTTTTATTTGTTGTTGATGGTCAGTTTTGTTTTGTTTTGTTTGTCAATGACTCGACGCATTTTCCAGGGCGCCCAGCATTTGCGTTTTAGCTTAATTAAATATTTAGCTGTAAGCCCAGGGAAAGAGAGAGAGAGAGAGAGAGACTCTAAGTTCCCCCATAACTTATATTTAAACGGCTCAGTTAACGTTGAGCTGCAAATTGTTGCTAATTTGTAGTTTTTTTTTCGTTTTACACGCGACTCAAAATTGCTTGCCAAAATATTTGCGGCACTAAGTGGAGCAGCAGTAGCAGCAACCACAACAAGAGTTGACGGCCATCAAAGTGGCCAATGCCAGAAAACCACACGCCCCATGACAAGAGTTGCCCAAAAACCTCCCTCCCCCCGGCACCCCCTTTAAGAACCTTGAGCCTAACTAACAGCATGCAAAATGCAAATTACAAATAAAAAAAAATTTAAAAAAAAAAAAAAAAAAAATTGTAATAATATTTTTCCTTTGGCATTAATGTCACTCAGCTTGGAGCGCTGGACAAGATTACCTGGCTGGCTCTCTTGGTGAGGCGTTTAAGACGCTTTTCAAATAAATGCCAACGGCCTTGTTGGTGGCTTAAGGTGGGCTTTTGAGCCACTAACCAGCTGTGTGCTTTGGATGATGGTGGCTTTAATTACAGTTATTCTGGTTAACGGTGTCGCGCGCCTTTTGCACTGACATTTGCATAGATCAACAGCAGCAAACCGCAAACAGCAAACAGCAACAAAAGCAAGACCAAGTTCGTTGCCTAAGTCTTTTAATTGACTAATGAGCACGCCAGGGTGAACAACTGTTATACATACTTAAGTACATGCAAACAAGTATGTGTTGTTCGGAACAGTTATTATGGTAGGTGGTGCACTAAAAACTGGTATACAGCTGTTATACACATAAGTGTTATACTGTTATACTAAGACATTTTTGATTATAAATACTTAGTACAAACTGTTATACAATATATTATGTGTTATACATCAAACTGGTATACAAATGTGGTTTGATCAATTATTAAACTGCTTTAATCTGCGCTTGTTGACATATTTATTTCTCTAAATTGAAAACAATTATAATGTTCTCATTAGTTTATCCTTCAAACAGTTCATGCCAAGCATTTGGCTTTCCTTAGCCCCCAAGCATTTGGCTATTTGCCACTTTTGAAGGGCAGTCAATTAATAAGCGAGCAAAAAAAACTAGCAAGAAAACACAAAAATTCAACGTAAATGCTAACCACAGTTGAAGGTTTATTTCATTTTTTTTTTGTTTTTCAGAGCCAAGCAATTTTATGCATATCAATGTAAATAATTTGCCAACATTGTTTGTTGCTGTTTTTGCTGACCAGCAAAGAGTTTAGCTACCGAAATATACAAAATACAATATGAAGCATGCCTCAAAAGCGTTTCTTCCTTCTACTTCTTCGTCTGTCTGTTTCTGCTTCTTCTACACACACAGCTGCATGTCATGTTGTTTATTTTCATGCATGCCAAGCAAAAATTTATTTATTATTTATTAAGTATATATTTTATTTATGGCTAAGCGTGCGTCGCAAATCGATTTGCAATTTGCAATAAAAATTCACGCGTTCAATAACCGATAAGCGATGCGACATTGATTTTGCTATGCAGCCCTCCCCCCTCCCTTTTAATACACAACACTATCACGTTGAATCTTTGGTTGCTTGCTTCATTAACACTTCAAGCTCTAACTCTTTTTTTTGGGCAATGTTACAATTCGAATTAAGCACTTTAAGCATTTGTTATTAATTTTTCAATTTGTTGTTCCTGCTCTGTTGAAGAGCTCAGCTAATGCTCAACAAAAAAAAAAGAAGAAAAAAAGTGCTTGACTGCCCGCTTAATGGCGTTCTTCATCTATACGTATACTTAATATTGTTGCGACCTTCGCGAGTGGTTAGTGCTGAGGGTCAGAAAGAGAGGGAGGGAGAGAGAGAGGGGGCGTGTAGGTGTTAGGGGCAGGGTGCAGTCGCCAAAGTTTTCAGTCGGCTGGACACGCACCTACATAAATGCGGAACTGGAAGCGTCAAAACGAATCTGCCCTCGATGAAGATTTTTGTTGTTGTTTGTTATGGTTATTGTCTTTTGTTGGCTCGGGCTCGGCTTATTGTTGATTAATTACATAAATCAGTTAGTTAGTTAATGGCGCCTAATGTAATCCACTTCCACATCTAGGTACAGTTCCGCTTCCTCGTTTCAATTAGACTTCAATTGTGCAGCGAAGCGTAATCAGAAAGCTGTCATCATTAAGCCACATCAAAAACATTTGCAGCAAATTCTCAGCACTCAATTCTCAATTTGATTCCCACGCCAATACGTTAAACGCGTTATTCAGGGCTTATTCAATCCAATAATTCGAAATAGAACACTTGACAACAAAATCATCTTTCAGACAGTTTCAAGTTTGTAATTGCTGCACACAGTTCTACAAACATTTCCATTTTTGTATAACATCTGTTTTGAACAGTTGCCAGGCAATCAGCAGGCCAGTCTGTCAGTCAGTCAGTCAGTCAGTTAGTTTGTCAGTTCGTCAATCTTATGCAAAAGGAAAAGGGCCACATGTTGCTTAGTTCGTTAGTTAGTTGTGTGATCTCATGTTAGGTTGTGATTTCAATGCAAATACTGCAAAATCATGGCAATTACGTTCGGGCCACGGCCACCTGCCACCCCGTCCCCTCCCCACTTTCGTCACCTAATCGAAAATGCTACAAAAATTAGTTGGCTGCATGCATAAACTATTCAATCTGAGAAAAAAACGAAGAGAGACATCTCAGTAGGGAGCAATAATATATGTAGTATTAAACAGGTGTAGGCTTGGACTGCAGCTGTTGCGGATTTGACTGCAACTGTTGCTGCTGATGTAGCTGCTGTTGCTAGTTGAGCTAATTTACACTGTGCGGCAAGGTGTGAATTTCAAGTTAGAAGAAAGTGTTGTAAGTGTGGTTAGTAAAAGATTTGGAAATAAAATAAGATATCTTTAACTAAATACTTATTACTGTTGATCCCTTCACATATAACCTAACTTTGTTAGTCAGTGCTTTTGGTAATTTGTAACTAATTCGAATTTCAAATATGTGTCATTTTGCCAACGCAACAATTGTTGTTGTTGTTGTTGTTGTTGTTGCATCTGTTGAGTTATGAATGCAAATGTGTGCAATGTGCAACTTTGGCTGACAGTTTGCCCGTATCCATCGATGTAGTGCATCAGCAACAGATGTGCCCCCAACAACAGCAACAACAAATAAAACGAGCCAGCAAATTAGACACGATTGTAGCCAAACACGATTCAAGTCCAAACACACAGATCTATGCCGAGCATTACGAGTCTATATATAGTCTGTATATATTTCTCAGATGACGATGCAAACTTTTGCAATTCATTAAGCTTGAGGGGCTTGAGGGGTGTGGGGGTGTGGAAGGTATTAGCATTTGAATGATATTCATCAGTTACCCTTTTTTCTGCTAATTGGTGTTAAATTGTAGTTAGTCAAAGCGGTGGGGGAGGGAAGGGGACAAGGGTGCTGCAGCTTGTGTAGGGCACAGCTGTGCACATTTTAAATGTAGATTTATATTTATTGAGCTGTGCAACAGCTGGCAGCGTTTATCAAACACACACACTACACTCCCCCCCCTTAAAGCCATGTCAAATACACAAATTATATATCAATCATTGAGAATTTAACTTTTTCTCCTGTGCTCAACCTTGAGCTGCAATCGAGTTGTGTAATAATGAAATTACAATTACCACCGCAGACAGCAACTGCACAGATTTCCCCCCTTCACCCCTGCCCCTCACACGTGTAGCCTCTGATTATGCGATGATTCAATAAAATGCAAATTCGCAAAAATATTTTGAGGTATTTTTTATTAGTTTTATTTCTGCGAAATTCTTGTGCGCATTCTTAGGAAATCTCGCAGCTGGCGCCAACAAATTAAATAACATATACACAAAAAACAACTCAAAAACAAAATTAATTCATCACAGCTTATAAAAAATAATACACTTAGCTCCGGGTTTCTTAACTTTGTTGTGCAGTTTGATTGAATAAAAAATAACTTGTATGCTTCATAAGAACTTATTGAAGTGTTTAACTATAAATAAAGTTATGAAAAAAAATATCACGTGAATAAAATTAGAATCTTCAAGTGTATATAAATCTTCGGTGGCTTCAAAGATAACATAAAATTCTTGTTTTTTGTGCGTTACAGTCAAGCGTGACGCAGTTATTGTTATTGTTTGTGTTGGTCAATGAACGCGTTTGTTTATAACTTAATATCCAGTTTCAGTTTTTCTATTTAACGCTGCGTATGCTTAATATTTTTGAAAAGTCATCAATGTATATAATTAAAATTGTGAATAGTTTTTTTTTTTTGGATTTTTTATTGTTTATTTACTTATAGAAATACATCATAAATTGCTACTAATAAACATAAAACTTCACGACTCAAACTTCAAATATGAATGTTTTATTGCTTAAAATTATGATTGTTTTTGTTTTTTGTTACTAAGCTGGTGGGTGTTATTGCTATGACAACAGTTTGTTATTGTTACTTGCCTTGTTTGCTGCTGGATGCACTTGAATTAAGTTTTTTTTTTTTCTTAACAAATTTTGCAAAATATATATATTTTTTATTTGTCAGATTGCTTCATGCACTTCACTAAGAGAGTCACGCCTTTTAAAAAGGGTTTTTTTTTTTAAATCGGGATTTCGTAATACGACTACTTTACAACATTGCGCGAAATTTTGATGAGCCGCCGCAGCCGGGCAACGACAATTGACAACTGTCATTCAATGGGACGACACTCGACGCGTTTAATGGCCAAATAAACGCGACACAAAGCTTCGAAATATATTTTTGTTCGTTTGCTTTTATTTTTTATGGATTTGACAAACAGCAGCGCAGCTCATCAATTTTTCATTTAATTTACATTTAGCTATGTACTTGTACGTGCACGAGCTTCTTTATTGCTGCTTAGAGAGCCGTCTCAGTCTAGACGAGGGACAGCTCCAAGAGCGCAACGAATTCTTTTCGCCTTGCATTCCGTTCGCGATGACGTGCACCTGATGACGTGGCACCAACTGTTTGCCGCACGTACAATCCAAAAAAAAACCATCAAGAAGGCTCTAGTCGATAAAGCTCGACTAGGAGATACCCTAAGCTCTTGTGTTTACCCATTAAAAATTTTAATAGCTCTTCAGTAAATTTGTATCTTCGTTATCTTCCCTTTTGTTAACCGATATTGATTAAATTAATACAGTCAATAAACTATCACAACTTGAATAAGTAAGATTTTAATGTTATCGATAATATGTGTTTAGCGAAAACGGGGTATGTTTTCGATAACTTGCTACTCACATACTGTTGCACAAGTTCATTATACCTTTGTTAACCATTTTTAATGGGTACAGGGTATACCAAAAATACACTCACTCCACTTTTGCTTCGATTAACGATTACGTGCCAAAGCTGTCAATGTGGAGTGCTCTGTAATGGTCAAGGTAAAGAAGAGAGGAGGGAAGAAGAGCTACCAAAATTCACTTAGCTACTTGCACAGCCAGCTGGGCGCAGAGGTCAGCGTTTTGTGAGCAATTGTTTGATTCGGATCTAGAATTGGACAGCAAGTTCGTTGCCTAAGTCTTTTGAATAATTCGGTTGATGAATGATGCATTACCGGAAGTTAATTGGCTTTATTGGTAGGTGTATTCAATCTAAAAAAGATGCGACAATAAATGAATAAAATATTTTTGAGTTTAATAAAATGGCATAGCAACAAATAAACGAGTAAAAGTGATTGTATTGAAGAAATTTAAGAAACCAAATAAAACTCAAAGTACTATTGAATAAAGAACGTAATTTATAAATAAAAAACTAATATCTTAAAGATATCAAGATCAGAACAACATTCCATGCTCAAATTGAATGAGTTATGTCTTAAGTTATGGGAATGATTCACACCCAAGCTTTAACTTATTTAAATAGCTAATTCTTGTTATAAAAACATTAGTCGGTTTTGGGCATTTAGTTTCCCATTTTAGAAAGCTGTTTCCAAATGTCTCTTTTAATTTGCTAGTTGCCCCATAAATGGTGGATACATATAAAAAATCTATCTATTATGCAAAATGCTTATTATATAAACCAGCTAATGATTAATCTGGATGTGTGTGTGTGTGTGTGTGTGGAGTGTATGACTTTGTAATTCTGTGCACGATATTTAATAATCCGCAAACGATTGAAATTGCAAATGCTCATTCATAAATTTCAATGTTAATGATCCGATTTATAGATATCGCGAATAAAATCAAAGCCAAAACCAAATTCGAATTCGTAGCATTTCAACATTTGTTTCTATAATTAATTGTGCTTTTATGCGAAAACAGAAGCATGAACATGAAATAAACAGTAGCAGCAACAAATTTGATTCTCAACACCATTAAAGACATCGATATACTTACTCAGATACTGATAAGCAGGCCACACACATAGGGTTAAGGTGGTCAGGGTTGAGTACAGCAACAAGTCTAAACTATGTTTAGAGCTTGCCACAATGCTTCCTGTAGTAAAGATGACATTGAACTTCCTCGTAGCACGTAGCCTTAAACAAAAGCAAAAGCATTAAACAAAATATGGGTAATTGTGTTTCATACTTTTGTTGCTGTCGTTGCCTTTTTTTCATTATGCTGACAATTATTGTTTAGGTTAACAACAAATTGCTGTCAGTTCTAGAAACAACAGCCCAAGCCCATCCGAAGGTTTCATACCTCATTAGAAATTCTCAAAACACTTCAACTAAACTTAAAAAAATACGCAACTCGTCGCCATCGGCATTGTTATAGTCGTATATACTTTATGCTCCATTTGGAGGCACCTTGCATAACAAATTATGGAGAGTATTGAAATTAACTTTTATGCTTACATTTCTCAACTCAACATAATGATGAATGCCTTATTAAAGCCGTACTATTTCAGGAACTTATTATAGGTCAATAGAAAAATATTTTACATTATCACGATCCGATTTTTGTTTGGAGTTTTAAACTCATGAAAGGGCATCCCTAAAAACTTGTTAACTTTCTTAGTAATTTTTAGATTATAAACACTTTGCGGGGGGTCCATGCACGTGTGCCTGATGTGTGTGTGTACAAAGGGTGTTGGTAGCATCTTCATATTGATCGATTCAAAGCGTTCATAAATAACTGATTGACAGCAATGCGGAACCAGAGATTACGGCTAACCACAGAGCGAATGTGCCGCCAAAGCAACGAGAGTACGGCGCCCGGAGCAACAACGCCCCATTGCCGCACGCTCGGCTCGCAAATTCTTCGATTTTGCAGCATTCCCATGTGATGACAGCAAAATGCCGTCAACAATTAAGGCTAATTCGACAGTACGCATTTGATCTTCGCTTGGCCTGCTGCCGAAACATTTTCAACAAAATCAAATAATCATTAATCACATATCTGGCTGGAGAAGGAGACGGAGAAGGTGAGGGGTGGTAGGGCAGGCATGCTGACTCCAGCTTAGCAAATTATTTGTCACACACAAGCAAAAACAAAGCAATTAACTAATGAACACTTATGCAAGTTCCAATGAACACACGCGACCCGAAGCTGTGGGCACTTTGTGCTTTTTGCCGCCCAAAAAAAAAAAGACAACAACAAATTCAAAAGGCACTTGACCCGGAAGTTCGTTGTGCCTGCAGTTATGAAGCAGTTCCATTTTTATTAGTTAATGGAGCATAAACGACAACAAAATTTATGTTTTATGCTTGTAGCTAACAATAACAAGCTGATAAATATACCCTTGAAGAACTATTCGTAAATTGTGTACTATTATTTTTCTTAAGTATAATCTTTTTTAAACACAATATATATTTTGTGTATATGGCTTCTTCTAAGTTGCTCTGATGGAATTCAAGTTTTCATTCACCGAATGCTTTATCTTAATGCCTGAAAAACATTTTTATATTTTACTCATAAAGATTAAACATATTTTTGAACGATTTCTTTTTATTTCCACTTATCTTTCCATTTCTGGCTGCGTTTGCATTGTTTATTAATGGCTGCAAAATGATGCTGGCAAGTTTTTTTTTTAAATTATTGTCATGGAACTGATATTGCTACTGTTGTTGTTGTTTTAGTTTTTGTACACTTTGTTGCTAATGATATTGTGAGTGGCATCGACACCGCAACAGCATCAGGTGTATACGTATATTTATTGTTGATTCTGGTTCCTCAAACTCTGTCTATTGTTATTTAAGTGAGAAGTTGAAAAGTGAGAATTGAACGCCATGCTATTTGTGTAGGATTCGTTTTGTCTTTAAGAGTCAACCCCAGATAATTAAAAAACATTACAAAGTTATTTTGATACAAATATTTTCGTTCAGTTACTTCCGCATTTTTTGCTGAAAATCTATCATAAAAACAGATCACTGGAACAATTCGTAATAACTTGATCTGTTAAAAATATAAGAACATAATTAAACATAGTTGAATATTTAAATTGATTTTATAATTGTCTCGTTCATTACAAGCTTGAAGTTGTTCAATTAAGTTTAATGCACAGAATAATTAGCCAAACAAACATTCAATTTTATTATCTTTCTTTGTTCATCAGTTGCTTGTCTTCTGCTTATTCTTATTGAATGTGCCATTAGCTTATTTTTAGAAATTCAATATACAGACATACAGAAGTTGAATGCTATTTTTAAAAACAATATTTCACCAAACCGAATTAAGGTTTCTATTTATAAATGTAAAATATAATGGCTAGCAATTAGCTTTAACTTTAACTTGGCTGTAAGCTTCCGCAATTGTGGGAAGCCACAAAAAAGGTCTATGTACTAAAAATGAGCTTGCCTACTCAAAAATTAAATAAGATAATACAAAACTTGACTTCGTTTAGAACTCAACTAGCAATGGCATGTATAGCCTTTTAAATGGACATACAATGTCTTGGGTCAAGTGTGCACACGATTTTGTTGTTTATGCTTAATGACAGTCCATTAATTCTGTAAGCGCATAAGTGTATTAATTAAATTTATTACAAAAACGCTACTTAACCATTTATCAAATCGGGTATCGATTCCAGGTGACAAAATCGTTTGCCTTGTGGGAATTAAACCAGCCTGTTTTAGGCATCGATACCTTTTTAAAGTATGCTCATTTTCGTTAGTTCTTTTGATTCTTTAGTTCAATTGACCGCCCAAGTTTGAATATTCTTAAAGTTTTCTTCAGGCGTTTCCCCACGTCAAGTTTACAGCTATTGTGAAGTTGACAAGTTGGTCAATGGGTTATTATGATAATGAACTCAATTACGGCACAAACAAAGCTCTAAGCCATAGCCGGATGACCGCCAGCGCGCTGTTGTAATTTGCTTGGCCTTGGGCCTTGGGCCAAGCTTGGCAGATTTCACAGAGGCAGAGAAACTCCGTTTCGGTTTCTATATTTCGGTTTCTATTCGAGTACGATTATAGTATTCTGCCTTACACAATGCCAACCACAAGACAAAGCACACGACAAAAAGAAGAAGACGGCAAAAGCAACCACAGCTGGCCAGGGCTGGAGGTCAGTTGGATTTGATCGGGTTAGTTCAAATCAAGTTTACATCAGGCCCAGCCAGACAAACAGGTCATAAATCCGCCGTCAGCAGCGAGCACAAAATTAAATGATAATAATAATAAGAATTGCCACAGCTGATAATTAAGAGCGCCGTGTTGGGATCCTCCTTTCTTGCTGGTGCATGAGTAACCGGCAGCAGCAGTTGATTTATATAAACACAGGCACATAATTTCATTTATAAATTGAGTTTAAAAATTACTCAAATGAGTTCAAGTACAAAACGACATGGTTGAAGGCGAACTAGCTGCAGAAAATTCTTGAACGTAATTATGCTGATAAGTATACAAAATTATTTTATTCAATGGCCAATTATTAAAGCCGTACAATTTGGCAAGTCTTCAGTTTGCCACTTGAAAAGCACACAGAGACAAAAACCATTACCAACATCGGAAAACTACTGAAGTAGTCATTCAACTAGTTTATTAATTTAAAACTTATTTGAACGTCTTTTTTCTCTGTGTATGTGCCTGGTTTGAGACAGGTTGTATTGCTACTGTAAAGTGGTGGCGCTCACTAGTTTATTAATTTCGCATGCCAAGAAATCAATCAACAAAACTGTTGCTGGGTATTAGGAACGAGCATTGTCATCTATGACCTTCATTGAAATCAAACAAATTTGTGCGAACTTGAGCCATTTGGTAGTAATGGCTGTCGAGCGGAATCGAAATCGGAATTCCATGCCAAAAATGCAAATGGAGACAGAGGAACTACCTCGAAAACGTCCAACGACACTCGTGCCAAGTGCCAAATGTGGCGACAATTAGGCCTAACGAGTGGCCGAGCAACTAACTGGCTCAGAGATAAGCTTCTGCATTTACAGACACGTTTCAGTTTTTAATTGAAATGGTAACAAAGTATGGCTGCCCTGAGGCTGAATACTAGAATTGCCTAACGAATGCACGCTAATTTCAAGTAGATGCTGGTCAGGGGCATGTTATTATAATTAGTCGACAGTTTGTTATCGTTAATTTAAAAAAAGACGATCCGATGTTTCTTAAACCTTATCGATGTGTGCTTTGAAACGATAACTAAGTATTGTATATATCGTAAAGGCAGCCCTGACAATTGCGATTAGTTATTGCATTTGGTTCGTAGTAGTGTTGGGTAAACATCGGTCAAATTGCTGAATAAGTTCGCTCGCTCTTATTCAATTAGTGAACTAGGTCCTTCTTTTTGTTCGTTCTATTTTGTTCCCTAGTTTGATAATTTGTTCATCGTTTTTGTATGATATTTTATTTATGCGGAATAATATGCAACAATTTTAAATGAATAACTTTATAAATTAATTTTTATTTGTTGTTTGTAATTAAACATATTTAAGTCACAAAAGTAGACTACTTAGCGTACAAAGAATAAGAACGAACTAAAGATTTTAAGTAAGCATCTGAACAGAAAAGAACGATGAAGATGAACTTGTTCAGTTCGTTCACTTCAATGAACAGTTCTTTATTGTTCGTTTGTTTGCGAACGACACAACACTAGTTCGTAGACTAGGTATCGTAGTGTGGCCAAATATTCTCTGTCAAAAATTGTTCATAGAAACGTGCTACGCCGATCTGAGGCAATTTTAAATTAATTCAAAATGACTACAAAAAATAAAAAGGAGCTAATCCTGTGCGATTATTGCAATACCGAAAAAGATGCCACACAAATTTACTCGGCAAAGAAACATTTTGCGGGCTGCAAGATACCTGATATTCTACACATTGTCACACGCCGCACCGTAAGTACAGTCTATTAAATTACATGCACATAATGCACAAACTGCATGTGAAAATTTCTACTTTAGATTCCGGCATCAATTCGCATCAAGTTGTGCAGCATGTGCGCTTCAACATTGCACGCCGCGACAGGCGCCATTGCCAAGACCGAAGAACTAGTCGCAAAACTGCTCGCCGGCGCTCCTGGCAAGATGCAGAATGCGGAAGTTGAGACGGCAGCAAACGCAGGCGACGTTCTCGCAAACATTGATGACATCAGCCAACCATCGCCTAAAATAAAACCAGCTTTGACTAACGGCTTACCAGCTGCTGTCCAGCTACCACAGGCTAGTACACCAATGGCAGCTCCATCTAATGAAAATAAGCAGCTAAACTTGGACGCAAGCCTCAAAGATGTTGTAAAGCTAACGCCGGCTAAGGATGATGCAAAAAAACCAAAAACGTTCTTTCAGTTGTTCGGTTCAGGTGGCAACAAAATCGGAGATACTGACGAGGAAGAGGAGGAATACGACCAAGATATTGATGATGATTTCCAGCAGTCAGTTGCTAAGAATGTAGCAAAGGATTTTGAGTGCAAAAATTGCGACTTTACGTGCAAATATCCTCTTGCCATGAAAAAACACTACAAGGAAAATCATGGGCAGAAGCGTCCGCGCGTTTTTAACTGTCTCATTTGCCCCAAAACATTCGGTCGCTTGGTTTCTCTAACGGCACATCTGAAGGAACACGGCTTGGCTGAGGAAAATGCAAAAAAGCCTGTTGCAGAGCTGGCAGTGTTAACTGCTCTGACGACTAATCCTAAAGCAAACAATGATGATATCAGCTTTAATGTAGCAGCCACTTTGTCGTCTACACAAAAATTTACTGTGGAACCGCTTCTTAACTTGGAGTGTGAAATCTGTCACTTGAAGTTTACGAAGACCACACCTCTTCAGGAGCACTTGACCAACGTTCATGCCATTGCGCGTCCAAAGGTATTCAAGTGCGAGGTTTGCCGTCTCCCGTTCATGCACAAGTGGTCCTTGGATCGCCACACCAAAAAGAAGCACAGCAACGCGGAGGAGGAGCCCGCCAAAATAGGACAAGTGCGACGGCTAACAACCGATATACCCAGTAAGCCACTAAAAATAGTGAAGAGGCGCAAAACGGTGGCTGTTGAGCTGATTGCAGCAAAAGAGCTGGAGTTGAACTTAAGCAAGAATTCGCCAGATGAACTTAAAACAAAACAATCTGCAGAGATCATCGAGGAGGAAGACTTTAATGACATTCTGGAGAAGACATTCGATGAAATAGGTGAAGATCACACCAAGGAGAAATCAGCTTCGCCTAGCAAGCGCAAGACAATAGAGAAAATCGAACTGGCTACCCCCAAAATAGTTTCGCCGAAAAAGAAACGATCAAATGTGCCAGTAGAAATCTCTGCGGATGAGGTGTCAGCATCGCCCATTGTACAGATGCCAACACAAATCGGCGAAGATCTAGAGAATGGCACGCCCGTAAAAAAGAAGAAATCGAAAAAGGACAAAAATATGCCAGAATCTTCACAGTCAACGCCAGTTACCAATGGAACAACACCAAAGAAGTCTAAACGCAAGTCTGAAAGCGTGTCCCAAGAAGTTGCAGACGACACCGCAAATGATATATCAACGGCCCAGGATGTTCAAAATTCAGATTTTGAAATCATTGATTTGATGGATGAAGTCAATAGCCATGTTAAGCCGCACAAGCGCGCCAAGTTGGACTCCATCAACGAATCGGAGCTGAGTTGCAGCATATGCACCAAGGTGGTTCCCTCACGCAAGCGTTTGGATTCGCATATGCGCAAGCGTCATACGGCACTGCTCTTGTGCCCCAACTGTATGTCCAGCTACACTGATAGCACGGAGTATGTCAGTCACTTTGCTGACTGCAATGTTGGCGAAGTTTTGCCGTGCGGCGTTGCCACATGCAAAAAAATTTTCCAGTCGGCTGAGTATCTAAGCTCCCACTTAGTCAAAAAACACAAATATAACTAACAAGCGACAAAATGCAATACTTTTTAGTAAATGTTATAACTATAGAGTTTTACCCTGTGAATGGGTATTTTTGTCACCTACATAATATTTTAGTTTTAATAGAAACTATTTGACTAAAATGAAGTTGCTTTTGTTATCCACATTAAATTAGTTGTATGTATTCTTAAGAATTTTGAACTGAGTTTTTGAAAGAAAACCTTTGTATCTTAAACGGAGATATAAATTCTGCAACTATTTTTAAACTGATAAAGAAATAATTGTAGCCAAACGAAAATTAAATACACTTTGATTTAAAACACATTTGTTTGTTTTTTTATTTCTAAGCATGTATGTGAATTCATTTAATAACAAAAAAAAAACAATATGCACACTGTAATGTACAAGATGCAAACCAACAAAAGTTTGAGAGCAATTCGTCTAACAAAGTACTTTTTGTGTGATAAGATATATCCTAGATGTAGTATGAGCTATATAAGTAGACATAAGGACGTTAACCAATAAACTATTTACGCAGAACCAGCGCGTAACACAAAAACAAACACACAAAATAATTACAAACACAATTTTCTAATTACACTTTTCTACTTAAACGAGTACACTTAATTTGATTTGAATGGTGATGATAGTGTCGATGTTCCCTGCTCTACTACTGGCCTTGTCTCAAGAGCCCACCTTGCTGTGAATCTCGGCTTGTGCCACCTTCATCACATCAAGAGCACCCTTCTTGATGAGCTGCTCGGCCAGCGTTTGACCCAGCAGATTGGCCTTCACATAGATGTCGCGACTGTAGCAGGCATGCTGATAGAGGCCACAGAACAGATTGTCCACATCCTCAATGAGTACGGGCAGCTTTAGTTGCTGCGGCTGCGGTTGCTCCTCATCGGCATAGTCGAACATTTGCACCGTCTTCTGCAGGAACGGGCACTTGGCGTGACCCGATTTCTCCTGTGGCGCCTCCAGCCCGCTGCCCTGATGCATTGACGCAAATGGACACTTGGAGGAGGTCGTTGCATTGTCGGGCTCGTCGCCAGCGGTGCGTGGCGGCGTCGGCAGCGTTGCTATATGAGCGACCGGACACTTGCCAGCACTTGCGTATGATATCTTGGCCTCATTGCTAACGAACGGACACTCGCCCATAACATCCTGGCCCACGTCCATCTGCAGCGGACAGTGTGCGGTTGCATTTGCATTCGTGGTGTCCGCATCGCCGCCGCCCGCAGCATCGCCGCCAGCACCTTGGGCATTGTTATTGTCATGACCACCAACGACGGGACATTTGCGCGCCAAATCAATGTGCCGCTCGAGCAGCTCCTCCATGCTATAGCCCGTAACGGAGGCATCCTCACAAATAACAGGCGGACTGCCCTGCTGGCGTGGACTATTTGAACTGGAGTCAGAGCCCGAAACCGAACCCGATCCATTGCCATCGCCATTGGCAGTGATGGGTGAACTGTTGCCATTCTTGGCGCGCTTCGTGGCAGGCGGTGAATCGCAGCTGTTGCTACTGTCCTGGTTGCCATTCGTGAGCTCATCTTGCTGCTGCAGCTTCTGCTCATTGGCGGCACGCTTGCGTCTCTGCACCTCCGCCTCACAATCGTTCAGGGCACAATCCAAATGCTCGCGGATTTCAATGGCACCATCCAAACTCCAAACAGCGCCAGTCAGCGATAAGCCCACTTCCTGCTGCTGCTGCTGCTGCCTGGTAATGGTGCTGGGCTCGCCATTCAGATTGCTCCACACAGCAACTGGCGCCGAGCAGCCACCGCCAAGCGTCTTGAGGAAGCTGCGCTCGGCCAGAATGCGACATGTGGTGTTCAGGCACATGAGCTTCTGCAGCATGGTCAGCACCTGGTTGTCATTGGCACGACACTCGACCGCCAAGGCACCCTGTCCCACGGCATAGAGCAGATCGGTGGGTTCCAGCACCTGGCTTATGCGACTCATCCAGCCCATGCGCACCAGACCCGCCTGTGCCAATAGAATGCCAGCGAACTTGGACTCCTTGGCATCCAGTTTGGCCAGACGTGTATTCAAATTGCCACGTATATCGCACACCACCAAATCCGGATACTGGCGACGGATTTGTGCTGTGCGTCGCAGCGATGAGGTACCTGAGGAGAAGAAGGATTTGATTTGGATACTGCAGCTTCTCAAATCTCATTAGACATACCAATCACACTGCCCTTGGGCAGATCGGCTATCGTGTGACCCTTTAGATTCTCACGCAGCACTAACGCATCCCGGGCATCCTCACGCTCCAGCACAGCACCCACGGCCATTCCCGTGGGCAACGCCGTGGGCAGATCCTTGAGTGAATGGACCACAAAGTCAACGCCACCATTGCGTAACGCATCCTCCAGATCTCTGGTGAAGAGACTCTTCTCACCAATCTTGGGCAGTGAAACGTTTAGCACACGATCCCCGAAAGTGGACATAGTATCTGCAAGAAATCAATAGAGTATGCAAATTAATGTTTTATCTATTTTTTTTTTTCTTATGTCATCAGTGAGACAAAGTAACGCTACTCTTCAATTAAGCAAAAAACAAGCACGCGAATTGAGTTTCCCCCACACAAAAATGATAGCGAATTTCTGTTCGTTTTTATCAGCACGCAACGGCAAAGGAACTATGTTATTTAGCTTATCACTCCAACGCTTCATTTGAATACTAGTTGCTACAATTTATATAATATAGTACTTTATAGTTTGGATATCTAAGCGGGATGTTGCGTGTGGCGCAAGGCCAAATGGCACTTTAATTGATTAACAATTAAGCTTTTGTATAAATAAATTGCGGGGTGAGATAAAACTCACAAGATATACTGGCCCGATAAGATGAAATGCAATTATGCTGGTAGAAAGCAGTAAAAATGGTTTGAAATTTATTACTTGCATTGTATAGAAAAAGAAACTGCATTTATTATTTGCACAAATGATAAGTAAAAAGGTATTTCGATAGAAATTTTAAATATTTCAGCAGCAATGAAGGCACGTTATTCAAGCGATAATAATATACTAGATAAGTGGGTTATGCGTGTGTGCTTTTAATCTAAAAAACAATCGTTTCATATGCGAAACTAAACCAAAAAAAAAAAACACGCAACAACAATAACTGACATTGACATTGAGCGAATTTTGGCAAAAGGCACACACGCGAAACAGTCGCAATAATAATAAAAGTAAAAACAATGAGCAAATTTAACTTCTGCAATCTAAATAAAGTTCACGCAATGTTTGTTGAATTGATAAGACAATGTTTAGTTCGACTAAAACTCGTTCAAGATAATGTTGAATGGTTTTGAAAAATCATGAGTCATGATGAAACATAGCTAAAATATATAATGAAAGTAAGGCACGCTTGCAAGAATTTTGTGTAAACAAAAAAAAAAAAAGAAGAAGAATTGTATGTACTTATGGAATTTAATGTGTGAGGAAACTTTCACTTACGTATCTCGAACTTCTGCTTGGGATACAGTTTCTGTAGTCGTCCAATGACATGTTTAGTCTGAATGAGCGCCAACTGCAAAAGAAAAAGAGGAGGGGAGTTGTGTGGAAATAAGAAAATGGCTTAAGTGCATATGTAAATGCTAGATGTAAATGAACTGTAAGTGGAGAAATAAAGAGAGAGCGAGAGTGAGTAACAGAAATCGCTTCCAATTAGATTTACAGTCACTTCTGCTGCTTGTTGCTGTTGTTGTTGTTGCTGCTGGCATTTGGCATTTCAAATTTTAATAAATGAAACGAGGCAATTAGCAAGGTAATTTCAAACATTAAAGCAATGTAGCCTTGATAAAGCGGGACCAGGCCAAGCCAAGTCAAGCCAATCTACGTCAAGCACGACTTATGCGGCTTACGAAAAGAAATATGGTCAAAGATATATAGAAATATAAAAAAAACACACAAATCACGCGATGGGGGAGAGGGGTGAGGGGCGCCCAGTGACAGATGGATATTAAGTTTGCAACAGCTTACTGAGAGCACCAGAGCAAAAGCTACAATATCAAATACACGGGCAGTGAAGTGCGTGAGAGCGCTGTGCGGATCTGAGCTGCGATTGTATAACATTAACCAAAAAAAAAAACAACACGAGCAGAGTTTTTTTTTTGTAGCTGTGCAAGCAACAAGTCTTGAAGTCTTGCATAAATGAGTGAAGCGTGAGAGAGGGCAAGTGCGAGGGAGACACAGCACGGATACGACGTGCGATGGAATGTGATTGAAATTCAAATGAAAGTTAAAATCGAATGCACATATTCAAGCACATAGTACATATGTAGATGAGACGGGATAACTTACCTCGCTTTTGCGTGAGCCAACGCGAATAACCTTTTCCTTCTCCTGCGTAGACATTTAAGTTTCTGTTAATATTGCACAATTGTTTCTAAGTAGGCGTGTGTATGTTGATTATAGTGAAAGTGTGTTTGAGGACAGGCAGCCAGCAGCAGTTTAATTTTTTGGGTCACAACTTTGGCGAGGTATCGACGTAAAACGATGAATGAAAATTTAAATTCACTGGCTACTAAACACACATTCTCGAATTATTGTCACGTTGACTTTGTACTAGACGGTTAAAAGATCCAAAAATTATACGAAATTGTTGGATATTTTACTGGGCGATACTACGTCCGAGCAAAGTGCAATGCAGCAAGTGAGTGGACAGACTGATTGGCCATGCGACTGGGGCCTTGGCGCTTATCGATAGCAGTTGGGTAAGAGATAGAGATGATATGAATTCTATCGATTATATTTTTTCGTACACGATGTTCGTAAATTTTAACGACGGCTGCGCTTTGTTTACAACTGCTTTACATCAACAACAGCTGACATTAAACAATTAGAAGCAAAACGTCTCAATAATCATGTTTTTGGTAAGTTTATAAACATTTTCTGGCTTTTCTTGTTAGTAAATAACATCATTTTCTGCAACAGTTTATGAGTCGTCCCATGGGGACACTCGGTAATCGCATACAAGCAGTACGTGATCGCCTGGGCAATGATTTTCTCGACAAACTGGATGAACTGCATCTCAATGCACTACGCACTGGCTTGGTGTCTAGAGGAGATTTGCAGGAGGCGTATCGCAAGGCGCGTGACATGAGCAACAATCAGAACCGACTCAATCTTCTGTGGCTGTTGGGCATATTATTCTTCATTTTGATTGCGACGCCAGTTTTCTACGAGACCATCTCGTTTTTGCTGGGCGTCCGCTGTTTCTTGCCCAACAACCATTTGGTCTGGGAGGCAACGCGACCAATCAGCGACTGTGAGTTTTGCAAGGGAGTCTCAGCTCCACTTATCTTGCCAAACCTGACGCGGGAGGAGTTTGCTCGATTCGCCTACTCCTCGCGGCCCATCATTGTGAAGAAGGGTGCTGCGCATTGGCCAGCGCAGCGACAACTAAACTTTACCTTTATCAAGCAACTATATCAGAGCGTGCCAGACTCTTTAGATGTTGTTTGCCAGTTCCAGCATTTCAATTCAAATCTGAAGACGTTGTGGGAAGTCTTAAATATGTCACCAGAACGCGCTAATCTGAGCGAGGGAGCACCTTGGTTTGTCGGTTGGAGCGCTTGCCATCCCACAGTTCTTGCAGAGCTACGCAAACTATATCCACGTCCACATTTTATTCCGGTCGACGCGGAAATGGCAAACACGGACTTTATACTAATGGGCTACGAACAAGGCGCCGTTATGCACGTAAATAACAATTAAGCACAATCGTTGAACATTAAAATAATTACCAGTGTTGTTTTGTTTTCACAGCTGGACTACATTCCGCGGCTCATGTGGCAAGCGCAGCTGCAAGGCAACAAAAGCTGGTTCCTGTCCCCTGCGCCGGAGTGCGATCATCAATGCCAGTCGTTCTTCTTCTATGTGGAGCCGGGTGATGCTGTTCTTGTGGACACACGCATCTGGTATTATGCGAACACCATGCCTAGGGGTCAGTTCTCCCTGGCAGTGCAATCCGAATATGGCTGATTTATATGCTAATTCACAAAAACTAAGTCTGATATTGATTTTAAGGCAGAAGTCAATAAATTTAATTTTACTATTTATAATGTTAAGAAGAGTGGAACAGTATTTTCGTATCCATTATTTTAAATCAAATTTATTGACATATCCGCAAGGAACAAAAATAACTTTCAAAGGCGATTAAGATTTCGATAACTGCATAAACTTAATCGAATACAATCGTTCTGTCAAATCTGTATTCTATTTTCGCATAGACGCGCGCTTTCTTTGTTTATGGAGTAGCATTCATGGACATTAAAGAACACTGAAAACGCTAGTGAAGCCAGCTTTAATTTTAATGAGTTTTCTGAAAAATGTGACAAATACTTTGATCAAAATCCCATAAGCTTGAGAGAACTGTGTGTCACTAAGTCAGTAATGAAGCCGGCTGAATTCTTCAGTAGTCTCGAGAAGACGATGGCACCGCCAGTGACAATGACTTCGCCCACCAAAGAGCTGGGCTCAGTGGAGGAGTATGCAGATCTGTTTAAAGTGTTCGACACGTATCCTAGTAATTTGCAACCAATTTCAAAAAAGCGTGAACTGCAACGCACAAACTCTGTAACTATAAAAGGGCCGGATGCTACACAGGATCATACCGTCATGAACAGTTCAAGTGTGTCTTTGGCGGCGAGCATAAGTCGCCTGGATGAGCAGCCAAGCGCTGTAAAAGTGTACAATGAGTACAAAAAGTTTCAGCAGAAACTGCGCCAGGTCCACGATGAGGCGACACCACTGGCCAAGGCTCAAGCGACGTACCTGAGCAAGATTGCCCAGCTGGAGAATTTTTCGCAGCAGCTGGAAAAACTGATGCCCAGTGAGCGAGAGGCTGCCGATGCTTTTACAGCCGACGAGGAAAACACGCTAACTGCCATAGCAGAGAACATGGAACAATTAAACTATTTGCGTGGACACAGCCTACCTCAGGTGGACCCCGCTGCCGAACGCCTTGAAACCTTGGTTGATGTGCTTAATTACACGCTCATGCAAATAACCTGCTATAATAATGCTTAGTGATATGTGCTATTATAAATATAAAGTTTATTAAATTTGTTTATTCGCTATATAAATCCTCCTCCTCATCTTCGGTGCACTGTTGCTCCTCTACGCTCTGCTTCAGTTGGGCAGTTATATCGCAAAGCCCTACGAGTTTGCGCGCACCGCTTCCCAAGTACTCTACACGCTGGCGACCGGCCATGCAGCTATTCAGTGCGCTTTGTCCACCTTGCTCGGCATTGCTTTTGCAATCCGTTATTTGTTGCATGAGCTTATGGAACTGCACTAATATTTTTACCACCGACTGTTCACAATTGGCGCTCACATTGCAGGTGGTTTGTGCTGTCGCTGTTGTTGATGAGTGTGAATGGATATTATTTTGCGATTCAATACGCAATAGCGTGCTGTTGGATTTCTCGATGATTTCACCAATCTTGTCCAGCTGCTTTCGCATAGTCTGGCGAGCTGTGGCTGCAGTTGGATTGGAGAATGAGCTAAGCTTTTTGCTATTTTGTCGTATAATTACCGAGACCCGCCAATACATCGTCTATTGCTTCCGACATTTTGAAATTGTTGTGCGTCTGGTTAAGGCACAGCTGTCAAAGTAATCGTTATCGCTCGATATTCATAAATGAGAATTTTATCGAATGTCACTTTATCGAGTCAAATTTGGTTTAACGTTGTATTTTATTACATTTTTTGTATATTGTTCAAATTAAATTTGACTGCTTATTTAAAATTAGTGTACTCTTTAAATGGTTTCGCATTACATTTATTCATACACATCCTCCTTGTCAGCGACGTATTTAATGATGTCAGCAGGTTTCAAAAGCTTCTCAGCGTCAGAGTCTGGAATCTCAAAGCCGAATTCATCTTCCATGGCCATGATGACTTCAACGTGATCCAGCGAGTCCAAGCCCAGATCATTGATAAAGTGCGAGTTGACATTAAGCTGCAACAATCATATGATTAATAAGGTGTAAAATTGTTTAACTTAAAAGTTTGTTCGTTTCGTTTTGAGGAGCACAAATATAAATTCAACTGGCAAAGGCAATTGCGGCCTTGTATCAAATAAGCCTAGGCCATGAGCTTGGTCATTACCTTGCTGGGGTCGATCTTATCGTACAACTTCAACACAAGCAAGACGCGCTCGTTGATCAGCTTCAGCGACAATGGCGGTTTCGCCGAGTAACTACGAACCGATTGCGTTTGCCAGCGACATCTGCTCTCCTGGTATGTGCGCCCCAAAAAGAAAAGAACAAAACAAGCTAAGTTAGTGGATTCTCGTAACGGTGAGATTACCTTGTCGGCAGTTACTTTGTCGTAGGCAGACACAACTTTTAAGACACGGTGTTCAATTTCTTCCATTGTGTTCCTTACCGAATAGTTGCGCACTGTGAACTTCTGCAAGAGTGGGAGAAACGGTATGGTTGGTGAACTGATTGACATTTTAGCAATGCCGGCGCCTATTTCATATATTTTTTTTTTGTTTTCATAACAATCATGTTTTTGTAACAGGCAAAAGTGATGCAATATTTCTGGCGGACGTCATGTTTTAAAACCAATATATTTGCAATTCTAATCTATTATTTGACGTCGCGACTGCCTATATGACACCGCAGCTTGGCTATCAATGCTATTTCTCTCCCGTAGAGTTTCTCACAATGAGGTTAGGGCGCAATAAATAACTATTTTACTTTGAAGATAAGTTAGCAAATGTATAAAGAATTTTATAAACTTACTTGGGTAAGTTGAGTGCCAATGGCCGGAACGGCAATCCGGTGCAACATCCTTGACTGTGTCTGAACAACGGCACTGGCGATGCGAACCGTGCTCAGGGCAGCCGCAAATCGGCCGCAGCTACGTGCGACTTGTGTGAACGACATCTTTTTGTGTACCTAAAATGCAAATGATGTAGTGTGAATTCTTAGTGTTTTGTGTTCAATGTGTACACGTTTTGAACAATATTTACACCGAATTTCAGTCGAAACGGGGGCTCAGATTATGTAAAAGTTCTGGAGGAGCAAGGCAGCACAGATGTGTTGAATAAGCATCGATACCAATGATAATCGATGTTTTGCGTGTAGCCGGTTTACTCTGAATGATTAAATTGAATGGCTGCCTACCAACTTGAAAGCAACTGCAAAAACAGAGCTATTAATTTAAATTTTTTAGTTTTTATAAATTATTGTGACGCTTCTTACCTATATGCTAAAATTCTGGTCACTATCATAATCGTCGAGTTGGCAGGCCCTTTTTCAAAGAGCACAAATACAACTGCTTAATCAAAGTTTCTTGTTCACAAACACTACTCGGCGTTGCCACAATGTTTTAAAAATTTAAAATTACCATCAATGTTGTTTTTAAATACAAATAACAGAAAATTCTACAATGTAAAATTGCCAATTTAAATTGTGTAGGGAAATCGATCAAATTAATAGCTGAAAAAAATTAAAACATCTGTATTCCTTAATTCATTCAACAAACTTAAAAAAATAATGGGATAAAGTTGTTGTCGACTTTGGAGAGCAGTACGCAATCAATACGACAATGCAATTTGAACATAGATAAGATAGAACAACCACGCCCATGGTTACGTAATCATGCAATAACCATAAAAACGCAATAAGATAAATTCAATAAGCAGCACTCATAGCATATTTTCGATTTATATTAACAATATGCATACGTTTAATTAATTGGAAACATAATAAGTACATAAAAAATCAATATTACACGACTCGTTGCAAGTAACAAAATACAAAAATAAAGTATAAATCACACGAATAGTATAACAAAACAATTGTCGTTTGATTTAAAGCCATTTGGTAGTTTTCCTTTACTATTTGTTATTAAATTCCTTATTGACCAGCAATCTGCAAAAGATAATAAATAATTAGGTTCTATAAACATTGTGAATGGCTATTTTGTACTTACAACAACAAGATGGCCGCTCTTATCACGAACAACACCGGGCTCTGAGCCCGTTTGGAGCTCGATGACACCACCCTTACCCTTGACCACATTGTGTTCCAAGCTAAAAAAGATTTAAAAAAAAAAGAAGATATGTACATATGAATGGGTAAAGAACTTAAAATTATAAGATCTTGCACTTACGATGCTCGGTCCACAATGGAGACTATCTGGGCGGTTCCCACTGTATCAATGATGTAGGTGCTAAACTCGATAATGTGTGGAATGATTAGAATCAAATCGCCTTTATCCTTTTTAAGATCCAACGGTATCCGAATCACCATCAGGTCATCGTTGTGATTCGTCAGCGTAAAGTCAATCTTCTCGAGCGGCAGGCGATGCTTCTGCTTGTAGCTTTTGCCATCCAGCACATATATCGCTTTATTGCTCAGCAGGATGAAGCGTTCGCGGGACTTGTAGCCATGACGATCGAACTTGGTGCAGGCGGATTGATATTTGAGCTGCTCGCTTCCAAAAGTGCTGGCCACAAAATCATTGACACGCTGTATATGCTCCTGGGGTATGCGATCGTTCTGGAACCAATGTGGCACACTGCTCGCATAGTTGTTCTTCTTGTTCTGGAACACCTTCTCGGCGAGCACCTTCAATTCAAACTGACGCTTGCGCTGTGGCAACAACTTGAGGCGATAGATCCTGGCCAAGTGCAAGCGATGCAAACGATGTAGGTAGGTGGATGCCTCCTGGCAGTGTCCAGGCGCCGAGGGCCAGCTCTTGTCTAGCACCTTGCTGGGCAGCTCCTTGGCCAGTCGCAGCAGCCACATGCGCTTCGCATTGGCAATGAAGTCATCATTGTAGCCATTGGGCGGATCGTTGCGCGTTATGAATCCCTTGATGAAGGCACGAATTTTGACTGCCGCCTCGCGACGCTCCTGTGCCGCCTGCTGTGCCAGTCGGCGGCGACAGTAGCTCTGCAAAATAATGACCTGGGCGCGCAGCTTTAGGTACTTGCGTCGCTGGAGGAGACCCTTCCAGTGGGCTTGAATGATGGCAGCAATGTCGTGCTTTTTCGCTTGGTACGCATCCTCCGTGTCGAAGAGGGTGCGGGGATAGCGTATAAAGAGTTTCGTCTCGCCCAACTTGAACTGTTCGCTGGTGTAGCCCAAATCCTTGACAAGCAGTTGAACGCCAGCCTTGGCGCCACCGTTGCCCTTGTAGTTTGGCCAGGTGGACTTGCTCAGGCACTTGTAGCGCTCCAGGAAGAGTTCATAGCTGCGACGATAGGCGAAACCAGCGCGACGCACTCGCAGATTCTCCATGAGACCGAGGTACTTGACCTGGTGCAGCACCAGCTCATCGTTGAAGATGCCCGGCGATTGCAGATCGTTGGGCTTGATGCAGCGTATATAGCTGGGCTCCTTGCACATCAGGATGTCCATGAGGTTGTTCAGCGAGGTTTTGAACTGGGTTATGGCCGTCTCTGGACGTTTCTTGCTGCGCAGCTCCTGTTCGGGGAAACAGGAGCGGACAATGTTGTTGCCCGCCTTGCTCAACGTTTCCTTGAGATCGCGGAACAACAGATCGTTGTTCTTGTCGAGGAATCCATTGACGGTGTAGGTCACCTCGCCGGCATAGTGCACCAGACGGAACTCATCGCGTCCCATTACCTTCTGCACCTGAATGGGCGCCTTCTCGTGGCACACATAATGATGATGCTCGGCCAGCTTGTGGGTGAGCTTCTCTAGGAAGGTGCGATCGGTGGGCTCGCCGGGACGCAAACACTCCTCATCCAGTATGGATATAATGCCCTTGTGCTTCTCCTCAATCAGATTGCAAATGACCTTGTTATCAAAGTACTCCACTGGAATCCACTCGATGCCCTCGCGTCTATATTCATCCTGCTCTGACTTCAGAGTCAGCTCAATGAACAGCTGCTGCAGTTTCTCATTGCAGAAATTGATGCAGAACTGCTCAAAGTTGTTCCTCTTGAAAATCTCAAAGCCATAGATATCCAGAATGCCCATCACATTGTTCCTCGCCCCACGTGTCTCCTTGGCCTGCAGCGAGATATTCAAACGCTGCACCAGCCAGGAGAACATGCGATCATAGACAGCCTTGGCCAGCGCATCTCTGGCATAAATGGCCAGCTCCTGATTGAGTGGCGACGTGACCACATCTCCTCGAGCATCAATGGTGCGATGTGTTAAAGCTGCGCCCAGTTCGCTGGCATTAACGCCCAGCAGCCTGGAGATGGTGACAACCAGATCACGATTATTCACCTGGGCATTGCCCTCCACCTCGTTGAAGGCCACATTGCCCAGATGCAAAATGCTGCCAACAATGGCAAAGATCTCACGCTGCTCCTCCAAACTAAAGTCGATGACACTCAAAGCCTGCTGGACCTGCTTAAAGTTCTCCGCATCATTGATGCTGCTAACGCTGCCCTTGACCTAGAAAGAAGTTCGAGTTTGAGTAAGGATCTATTTAACATTGATTAAGCCTGACTTACTCCATCGGTCAGATAGTTGTAGGTATCCAGAGCACGGTCCAAGTGCAGCTCCTGCAACAAGTTTGCATCTGCGCCAGCCAGCAGCTGATAGAAGATGTGGAAGTTACGCTCTCCGCCGGTCTGAGCCACCACACGCGATTTCTCCAGCAGATAGTTGAGAATGTTGCCGCCAATTGGCGCACCCTTGTAATCAAACTGAATGTCCATGTACTTGCCGAAGCGAGAGGAGTTGTCGTTGCGATTCGTTTTGGCATTGCCAAAAGCCTCCAGCACAGGATTACTCTTCAGCAGCTTATCTTTGACGCCCTCGAGAGTCGTCTGATGGCCGGAACAGGCGGCAATGTACTGCAGCACCTTCTTGGAGGCTTCCGTCTTGCCGGAGCCGCTCTCACCCGAGATGAGCACGCACTGGCCGCTATTCTCCTCGATCAGCGAACGGAATGCATTATCCGTAACAGCAAAACTAAAGAAGGTTAAATTGATTAGATTAAACGTTAAGTAAAGAGATCTCTCTTTGAACTTACACATGAGGAGGCATCTCGTAAAAGTGCTTGTTCCTATACTCCTTGATGTGGGCATCGGAGTAAATGGGCAGCTGCTTGTAAGGATTCACGGAGATCAGCACTTGACCGATGTAGGTCTGTAAATGAAGATTCAAAGGTTAAGTTTTATATAAAATCATGACTAAAGAAAAGACATGGAAGAGCTTACACAGATCCAGCATCCCGTCTAAATATTAAATACAATATTTTAGAGGGGTGGATGCGTTTTAAAGAGTAGAAATGGATAGAGACAGATAGAGTTACAGAATAGATAGATGATAAGAAAGAAAAAACTATGGCCTTACATAGATAAGGTTCTCCTGAAAGCGTTTCTTGAGATTGTCAATAAAGGCATCCTCGCTCTCATAGTTCTCGAGCAGCACAAAGTCCTGGACTCCCGCACGATCGCGTTCGTGCAAACCCGTCTCCATGTTGGGTAAAGACGTAGAGCTACAAATAACAAATTAAAGAACTTTCAGTTTGTTTTAATTCCTAGAAAGTATTGACGTGATTACACTTTAAATGTAAACTTCTGCGTACTTAAGTATTTAAGTACACATAAACCACCCTCGCACTTAAGTAATTTCTGGCTAAACAGCCTTTAATCGCCAGATGTTGCTGGGTTCGATTATAAAATAAAAAACCCAAGACCCATAGCGTACTTACAATCAAAGACGTCAGATAAGATTTTTATGAACAAATTTATAGCTCGCAACATATAAGGAAATTAAGTTAAATTATATAAATATGTAGATCAGATAAGTGACTTTGAATATTTGCATCTAAGATGGATGAATCAGTTAGTTGATATCTATAATATAGATATTGAATGAGAGCATTCCCAAAATAGATCCAAAACTTGCCTAGGTGCAATTCGCATTCTTGCTTATCAATGCCATATTTCATATCTCTCTTGAAATGCTTGGGTTATTGGGTCTATAGTTTATTATAGGCAACAACGCTTGATTTTCTTTTTTTTTTTTTACTGTTGTTGCTGATGATATGAGGTTGACAAATCCAAATGCGTCGATTACGCAATGACTTTATTATTTTTTCTCTTTTCATTAACGGATTATGTAGACTTTTTAGTATAAATATGGGTGTGTATTTGGAAAGTGCAAACGGAAATTGCTGAACAATTCCCTGATATTGATAGCGTGATGTAAGCACTTTAAATTGACACTTGAGTTTTTTTCTTAATCAGACAACAAGACAATACACGTTAGAACAAGGCCAATTAATGCCCTAGATAAGTCCGTGTCGGCTACTTTTGTTTATATGTATGTATACCTGGTCATGTTTGGAGTGTTTGCCTATGGTTTATCCTTGTAATTTTCGAAGCACTTTACACTGTGTTTTGAGATGTTTGGATACTGTCAGCTTTTGCACATATTCCGCACGTCAACGACTGCGTTGGCAAACTAACTGGATCTGGAGTTGGCAATAACGTTTTAACCATCAATATTCAATTGCTATAGTTGTCGTTGTAGTCGTTCGTCGTTATCAACTAACGATTTAGCTACACACGGAGAGCACTCCCCAAAGAGCCAAAGAATGGCCCAATCAGCCGCCGATTAGATAGTGCGTTTACGTTTCTAGCTTCACATTCACACAAAAGACATTCTGTGCATACTATATACACTATATAAATCAAAAATCTGATCTCTTAAAGCAACAGAGATGACTCAGGAACAAACAGAAAATAATTAAAGGCGCTAATCGTAATAAAACTAGTATATTGATTTCATCTTTTAACAATCACTTGAGAATCTTAAACAATCCGAAACTAGCGATTACAATATGATCACAATTCAACTAGCTCAAACGTACTGAGGAATTTTCAGCACTCTCAACTGCATATTGAGTCATTAGCTTTGTGCGCAAACTAAATTTTATAGGCGCCATTAACGGAACTGCAGTTCCACATACGGTCCATTTGCAGCTCTTATCAGTGAACCAAATAATAAGTCATTGAGTACATATTGTATTTGTTCAATGCTACTTTTCTTCTAGAGAAAATGGTGAAGGGGTATTTACACTTGTTCGACGTATTATCAACGACATGTTTAAGTAACTACACAATATGCTTTTGCTGCGATGTGCTAAATTCCATGTCCAAGTCTATGCCTGGATTCATCCATGCCCATACACAACAGACAATAACAGAAAAATCCATTTGTCACATATTTTGTTTAATGCACGTAATTTAAATAGCAAAAATAAAAGTGATTTAAGTCAGTTTAAAACAAAAACTTTTTGTTTATAGATAAGTATGTATTATTAAAACTATTTTTATACAAAATAGTCTACGGTATTGTTACTAACAATGGCCTAATTCGGAGATTTATACATTCATAAATATTAATTAATTATTATTACCTGTGCGTCAAAAGTAAATAATGTATGCCTAAAACTATGCTGCACTTTTTTGCACAAAATTCTTAAATGTCATTGACACTTTATAGCACGAATTATGGTTGTTTATAGTTTTTTGACTTGAAAGCACCTTGGTGTGCACAATTTAACACCGTAATTCGTAGGCTCCTGGCAAGAACACTAATCTGAACTGGTTTATTTAGTGCGTGAGCTTAATAAAACAGGCCCATTATTCTCATATATGTATATTATTGACCTCTGGGCAGCAGTTAAATCCGTACAGGGGGTCAATTACATAAACATGGGCAACCTGCTTAAGAAACAAGTTTAAAAAAAAACTGTAAGGGTCCAGATAAATGACGTAACTTCTCAAGATTGTGTTGAGGCTATTGAACTCCCTCGACGGAATTGAGCACTCTCACCATAATAATAATGCTCTGGGCAATCGATTGATCGCTAAGCAAAGATTATGAGAATGCATTCAGTTGTATAATGGATGTGGACAAAAGAACATAGATTCGACATTTACAATATGCAAATTAGGCACTGATCTTATTAGCGACATCTACTAGAAAGAACTAAAAATAGTGGGTTTGACCGAGGAGAAAGCAAACGTCGTCAAATTTAGGTTTCATCCGAGAACATGTTCTTGTAGAAATGGATGCATTCAAACATTATTCTAATGAGAAAAACGTTAGCATAGAAAATCGATAAAGAAGATGCACTCTGCAGCTGCTGAGTGGGCGGGGAAAGTGCTATATAAAGGTTGAAGCGATGCAACCGTAGCATATTCCCCATCAAGCAGTCATGGAACATAGAGCATCCATGCTTTGGATAGGTAAGTGAGAGCCGGCAAGCAGAACGAATCCCCAAGGAAACCAAAAACGAGTTCATTTTCACAGTGCTACTTTCACTGCTGGGCAGCGGGCTCAGCTTCCAGGAGAAGTCGCCGCTGCAGTCAAGCCTGGCCCAGGCACGCAGCGATAACCAGCAGCAGCCGCAGCAACAGCTGCCTGGTGGAAGCCTCGCTGGCGGTGAGGACTCGTCCCGCGGCATCGACGATAACCTGTTGACATCGATTGGTAAGGCTGGCTTTGGGAAACACTTTGTGAGCTCGGCCCCAAAGACGACAACCAAACCGGCAGTACAACATCAACACCATTACTATTATCCTCCAGACGAGCCACGTCAGCACGGTCCATCGGGCGGTTATCCGTGGCCGGGGTATCCTCAGATACCATCGCAGCCGCCACCGCGTCCCTGGCATCCGCCCTATAATCCTTGGCCATATGGCTGGGGACATTGGTATCCCGGCAATCCTGGCTTCCCTGGCGGTCCCGGTAACCCTGGCTTCCCTGGCGGTCCCGGTAACCCTGGCTTCCCCGGCAATCCTGGCTTCCCTGGCAATCCTGGCTTCCCCGGCAATCCCGGCTTCCCCGGTTATCCTGGCTATCCTGGTCCCGGCTTTCCTGGTTACCCCGGCTATCCTGGCTATCCCGGTTTCCCACGCTATCCCGGCTACCCTGGCTACTATCCTGGTTATCCTGGTTACCCTGGTTTCCCATTCTACCGTTCCTCGGAAAACGAGGAGGGTGAAGGTGAGCCTGGCGTTCAAACAGAGCTCACTGCCCGCTCCATTCCTGGCAGCTATCAGGCACGCGTTTTGGCCTCCTCGAGCAACCTTATCCCTGGCAAGTCTAACGGCAATATATTGCCCCTCTATCAGCTTCTTAATGTGGCTAGGGTCTAGGGTTTTAGCTAACAACTTGACTAAGAATTTGATCTGCCTAATAAAAATAAAATAATTAAAAGGTAGTTGAAGTTGCTTTCCTTTATTAAGGGGGTCAAAAAGGCTGAGTTGTTCTTGAGGATAAAAATATATTGCATTTGAATATCGGTGCAGTTTTGACGAAGTTATGGATATTGGGTCTAGAAAACCTACAAACTCGAATTCAAATTGCATTTTTAAGATCAAAAAGTTTTGTTTATCAAACATGTTGAATATTAAAACTCGAAAATATGCAAAGTTTTAAACAAGTCATACAAGTTATACATCTATCTCTAAAGATCTGAAAGTATTGGGAACTTGTGAAATATAACAACTTATTGAAATTCAAAGTTGACTCAACAATAAAGTAATAAGCATAAAAAACAAATGTAAAACAAGTCGATCTTCAAATATTTCAAAGTGTTCACAACTTGAGATATAATAACAAATCGATAACGCCATATGCCGTTCAGTATTCCAGCAACAACAAAGAGCGTCAATGGCCGACGATGTGTCGGCTGTGCTCTTAATGATCGTTAGCTGTTCGGCTCTTGAATTAAAAAGGCACACACGCCTTCATTTGATTTTAAAGTATGTATGTATGCAAAAAAGCAAACAAGAAATCGGGGAACAATCTCGGGCTGTGCTTTGCTGACTCACATCTGTCCAGCAAACCCAACTTAAAGCCACGTCTGACGCATAGCAAGTTTTTGGATCAACAAAAAATTCACAATCTTTATAATAAACAATGAGCAACTGATTTTCAAACATATTTCGCTTGACGACTGAACTTGAACGCAACTTTAATTTGCAATTGCAAAAAAACAAAGCTGTTTTTAAACAAATGTAAAACAGATTTGTATTTACCTTTTTTTTGTGAATGGACTTTTTGTCTTGAGTAACCTGATGTTCAGTTTTTTCTTTCGCTTTTTATAACCGACTTCGACGAAAAACGCTTGGTTGACACTTTATCGTCGCCGTCGATTCGGTAATCTTGAGCTCCAAACACAGAAAAACGTTCACGTTCTCGATCGACCGACAGACGTTTCAACAATGGATCGACAACTGTCCAAAAAATATTAAACTGCATGCAGCCGTGCAAAGTGTTGAATTATTGCCACGGTACGGGCGTAATCAAAATTTATGACAACCCGTGCTTTTTTTCCAAAGAACTTTCAATGGGTGCTAACTTTAGGAGCGTTGTATTAGTTCTTGCTGAAAACTGTTAATTTTAATTTTTTAATTTTTATTTAAATATTCCTAGTAATAATTAAATTAATGCACTAGACACAATCGGGATTTACATTAAAAACTGTTAAACTTAACTTAAAATACTAAACAAATCACATCAAAAAGCAAACAATTTAAAACATTTATTCTTATAAATAAATGTAAAATTTTGGTACTACATGCCTATTAAAGCTTAGATAATATTAATATTTTTTTTTTTTATTTCAGTTAAGATCATCACTTTCTGTGTTTCTGACTCAAGGAGCCAAGTAAAAATAAATCACGTATTTTTTTTTAAAGTAGGGTACAACATTTGTCGCGCTGACCTCGATGATGATCACGTTCAGAGCTTAACGCTTGAGTCATTAAATGAACAGGCCCCATACACGATCATTATCTTATCTAAAGTAATGTTTGCTCGGTGTGAATAAAAGAAAAGCCAATGCCATAAATGCAATTCTTCAAGCGCTTTGATTATGCACAAAGAGAAATGTGATGGTAACACCCTGTATTAAGCCCATCATTAGAGTTCAACGGAAAAACAAAAAAACGACAACTTCGTTTTTATCAATGACATTTTAGTCGAAGCCGCCAGATAGATAACAATGTGTGGTCTGTGCCGATAACTTAATGTGGTCATAAAACAAAAATGTAGCGAGCTCGTAATAAACACAAATCAATGTCTGATAAATCGAAGAAACCACCCAAACTATATATATATATATATAATACACACAGTGAGTGTTGTACACATGACAAAGCTCGTTAATAATAACGCAATTATGCAAACTAAAATGCGTGCAATTTTGAGGTCTCAAACTTTTGTTTATTTTCTTTTGTTGCTCGTTGTTAAAGATTTCTGTGCAAGAATTACATCATTACCATTAGAAGCGCTTCTTTTTGAGTTGGCAACTTGTTGAAAACAGACTATGAGGCAATGACATTGAAGGTAACGCTCTGTTGAGGGCGGAAGGAGGAGTTGTGTTGTTTGTTTTGTTTTGTTTTGTGTGCACAGCTGAAAAGAGTGGGGAATCTACGATTTTTGACGATCGTTGTACTGTAGCCTAAGCGGCTTAGTCTCTTATTGCCACAGAAAGGCAACTGCAAAAATGGGTCAAATCAATAGAGCGCAAGCCATTGAAATTGAAATTGAAAATGAAATTCAATACAAATTGCAATGGGGCGTTAATAACAGAAAGAGGGATTGAAGAGGAGGGACGAGTCATAAACATTTCCATGTAGATTGCAACAGAGTGTGGTTTTAATTTATAATCGGAAACCATGACTGTAGTGTAGTAAAAGTTGAACCGCATTTGTTTGTGTTTGTTCCTGCTGTAAAAACAGTGCAAACAAAATTAACAAACGCAGGAAGAAGAGGCATGCGAAAGGAAGTGTCCAGGAAGCGAAGCAGTCGCTTAAAAGCAAATGGAAGATAGCTCGCTAGAGGTTAAGGTGTTGATAATGGTGTTGTTGTTGTTGCAACACAAACCACCACCAAAGAGGCAACGAGGCAACGAAGAGGCCGCATAGCGTTCATAAATGCCGCTTTATTAGACCCATAGCATAAGCATATAAACCAGATTTGTGCTTGTTGTCGTTGTCGTCGTCGTTTTTTTGGTGTCCAAGTTCAAATTGTGCGAAAGGAAAGAAAGTCGCGCTGTCAGTTAGCCAGCCAGCAAACTAGCAACAACGGATGGATCACGACATGGGCAAACCGGCAGAACCGCTTTTTGCGACGATCTTTGTAACTCTTTTTTTTTGTTTTTTTGGTTTTTTTGCGTGTTTGGTGTCTTCTTTGCCGCTTGCATTTGTCTACTGCCAGCCATTAAGGATGCCAAAAGAGTTCGCTTCATATGCAAAAATTGCAGCTTTGGTAAGTAAGTATGGATCATTAATTAGGTTTCCAGTTAAGTGTGACAGCTATGACAAGGAGTTGGAGCTCAATAAATATCTATGCACGCTTAATAAATGAAAGAAAGTACATATAATTTCACTCACTGTCTGCAGTTGTTTGAATTTCTTTTTCGATTTGGGGTACCGTTAGATTGACCCGCCGCTGTCGGCGGCAACAGCGACGTCCAAAAAAGTTACGAAAACTCGACACTTGTTGCTACTATGGCCGCGAACACTTGTAATGTTGTTGCCGTTCTTGTTGTTGTTGTGTTTCGTTTAGCGTTGGCACGCGTTCTGCATTTAAATTGATATGCGCCCAAAAAACACAAATGTTCTTGAGCTGACAGCTGAAATAATATCAATATTTAACACAACACCGGCGAGACAACACCGCACCTTGCAAAAGTTAAGACCTAACTGAAGTGCGGCGTTGGTTTTGCCGCCACATTTCGCATAGCCCACCACAGCGCACAAAAACAACAAAAGCAACATTGGCGATGTGCGGTTTGATAACTTATAAATCGTTTATCGATTGGACGCGCTTTTAATGTGTGCAGGTGGCAACTCCGGCCGCAAAATTTTAAATCAGCTTTTGATTCAACTTTTCGTACTTCTTGTTATTGTTTATTCACCAATCAATTAATATAACAATATGTTAACTATACTTATAACACGTACTTAAGCTAAATAACACAATATTGTTCCAGTTGATTTAATCGCTGAAAGAAAATTGTGTTTAATCTTTAAAACTTCCTTTTTTACTTACAAAATCAAAGGCAAAATGCGAAATGTGTTTAAAAATTCTGCAAAATATGTGTACTCTCTTTCACTGTTATTTAATGAATAGCACTTAGATGAAATGATTAGATCAGACTAAAGCCCTGTGTTTGCTGTATTGCTTGTTGCAGCTTATACTTGAGTCGTTCCTTGGTCCTATATCGTGGCAGATCCAATAGATTAAAGCATGTATGTGCTACCGGCAGGAAGCGTTCATCAGGTGTGGGCTGAATTACGATCTGACAAGGAGGAAAATAGCTATAACAATATTATTACAATAATATACAGTATCTTTACCTTGATGGCTTTCATGCCCTGAATAGGTATACGATCACTGCCCGTCAAATAGAGCAGGAAACTTTTCTTCTCAGCCTCGGAAAGTTCGTGAAATACCTCCCAGAACCATTTAACCTAAAAATCATATTTAATCAAAAACGTATTGGCTTATTGTATGCATTTTTAGACCTACCGTTTCATCGCCAGACGTATAACTATTCCTGTACTCGCAATTGTCCTCGAGCGCCTGCCAATCGTACTCCTCATTGCCAACGACAACAGCCATCAATTCTTCAGGTTGGAAGATCTGCAGTACACGTCCCGAGCACACCTTCATGAAAACCCTCGTGAAAGGCGCGATAATGTACCTCCACAGACTTATTAAATATAAAATCAACATAGAGAGTGACAAACTCCTGCCTGAAAGCGTTATTTTAATTAGCAAAGAAATAAAAACACCTAAATTTCAACGTTTACCTATTTTCCATCGTGACTGCAATGTCGCTGCCATTGGGTTTCAATGGCCGCGTCTCGGACTCCCCATAGATGTCCCGAGATATCTCAAACGACAAGTCAAAAGTCTGCTTGAAGTCATCGCCTTCGTAGTCCAGGAGCGCTTGCAGCGAGTTCGCCTCTGTTGGGGACATCTCACGTAAATCCGTCAAGTCTACAGGTTTCTTGAGGAGTTTTTTATATAGGGCCAGCGGAAAGGGTAGGTTAATGATGTTAAAATTATATATGGCCAGGCCGCACAGGACACCAATTAGGAAATACATGTTCTCCGTCTCAAAGGTGATGTCTGCAAACCACATGGCACGCGAATCCTCAAACTCCTTGAACATGCCATACTTGGGATCGATAAGATCCTTCAGTAGCAGCATAAAGAACTCCTTGCGCACACCACCCGCGTCCTCAGCCTCCTCATTATGGAATTTGATTTTCAGCGGCTTCTTGAGATCAGTTTGACTATAGCGCTCCAGCTCACGCAACGAATCCTGCACCAGATTCTCTCGCGTTACATTTAAAACAATGTACTGCGAAGCATGGCCATAGTTAAGAATATTGTAAAATGCCTAAAAGAAAAAGGGGTAAGTTTTAAATAAAACCAATTTGCATAAAGCGCATTATTACGTACATTGTTGACTGCGTTTGACATGGCCGAGTGCATCTGAAGCGCCTGATCTGCTTGGAGCAATGATGTTTTTGCAGACGCATCGAAAAGGAATGGGAAATTGCAGATATTAAATTCAGTAGTTGAATCGGCTATTATCCAGCGCAAATACTCTTGCTGTACATCCACATAATCGGACAAATCCGGCCAGTGGAAGAGCTGATAGTTAAGACGCTCATCGCGCTGATTATTGACACGACATAAATGGTCCAGCAGTCGCAGCACAGTCTCCAAATCACTGTTGTAAGGCAACAACTTTAAAAAAAAAAGAAACATTGGGCATTAGACAGAATCAAGCAAGAGTGAAAAAATGCTTACCCTTTTCTGGCGTGGTTCATTGCTATTGATAACCTCAATGCCCATCTTAAAGCTGATGATGTGCATCGTGACATGCAGAAAACTGTTTACCATGTGCTCAAAGTAATCGGTTGGTGTTTGAGCCCACCATTTCGCCAGCACCTTTCGAGGATTCTCAGTCAGCTTAAAGGTGGCATTTGCAAAGGGTACATGCAGTGTTTTGTAGTGTTTGGAATTAACAAACTCATGATAGAGTGGCAGCAATAAATATAGACGCATACTCTCCTCATCGGCAGGCGAGGGGACCAGCGAACCAAGCAGCTCCTTTGTAAGATTATCCCAAATCTATAATGAAGTTCACTTTGTTAAGTATTCTCCAAACATTTCGAGCACCGTACTTACCACCTGTTTAATGCTCTGATTCTCCACTTTGCGGAGATTATCAAATGCTAGCTGGGCAGCTTTTAGATCGAGGCCATAATTGCGTGACGAGCAACCATAATGTTTATCCACCATTAGGAAAGAGCCATTTAGACAGGCTTGACTCTTGAATATCAGCTCCATGGAGTTTAATAAATCCAAATCACTTTGATCGCCCTCCTTGAAGCGCGCACATTGATTGGTTGCCTCCTCCGTAAGCACCAGAATCTGTGATTTGGGTCTGCAAAATTATATGAGGAATTAGATATTTAAAAGTTTCTAGAAATAAACCGATTTACTCATAGACACGACAGTCCACCGGCGACTCCTTGTCCATATACAGCGAAGTGGTCACAATCGATTGGTCGCCACCCGAGAAGATCTGATGAATAACAACGGCAATCTGTGCATTGCTGGACTGCAGCAAGGCTGAACCGCTTGGCGACACCCAAGGTCCGATGACCAACTGCGGCAGATTTAAGCTTTTGGTGTTCCGCGTGCCCAGCTGCCCGGAGCTGCCCAATCCAAAGCCATAGATGCGACCACGCGCTGGCACCATTGCCAGCGTATGGCGATTCCCGCAGGCCACTTGCGATATGGTGCTGCCCATGAGCTCCATCACCATGCGTGGCAGCATCTCGTTGGAGCTGAAGCCGTGACCCAACTGCCCATAGGCACCAGCACCACAGGTAAAGACTCCACCCGCGTTAGTTAGGAACACTGAAAACTCATCACCGCAAGCCACAAACCGAACTCCAAGGGTACGCAACGTTTTCACCTGCGTCGGATAGGCACGATTCGTCTCATCGTTGAGGCCCAACTGGCCGCAATTGTTGCGGCCCCAGCCAAACACAGCACTCGACTTTGAGATTAGAAATGAGTGATTGCCACCGCATGCAATGGCCGTCACTGGAATACCCAACAGCGTCGTCAGTTGCACGGGCGTGTTGCTTTGATCCAGCTCACTGGGTGACTTAACGCCCAGCTGGCCATAGAGATTAGAGCCCCACGCATACAGCTCGCCACCTGTTAGTGTAAGTGTTTAAACAATTAGCGTCCAAGCAAATTGGGCAATTAGCGCCTCGGCTGCGTTACTCACAGCATGTCAGCGCTAGGCTGTGATTGTTGCCGCAGGCTATTTGCACAACCGTCTTCGATACAAGGGAGCGCACTATTTTGGGCAGTTGAACGACCTCCTGATCGCTGGCATGGCCTAGCTGGCCACATTCATTGTCGCCCCAGCTGAGTACCTGGCCCCATTCAGTGAGAGCCATCGAATGGCGACTGCCGCAGGCAATTTGCGTGACCACGTAATCCTGTAACTCTGGTATCTGCACTGCAAACGAGAAGGCAGCAACAATGAATGGCATGAGCTTTAGGTGCGGTTGACTGATTGCGACATGTGAAGGAGGGGTGAGGAGAAGCGAGTGTACAAACGAGAATGGAATATTTGTACATACGAAATGGCGACATACGTGGCCTTTTGGTGGGTAGCTCATGTCCAAGCTGCGAATAATCATTACTGCCGCACGCATACACCTTCCCGCTGGTTGTGAGGAAGAGCGTATGCCGATGTCCGCAGGCAATCTGATGAACAGCCGAGTCCGGCTGCCAGGGTATTTTACTAGGCGTCAAAATCTATAAAGCAATAAGAAGAAATTAATTACTATGTGTGGGTGAGTAATCTGACTTTGACTTACTTGTTCATCTTCTATGCCGCCAAGACCTAACTGACCATGAGAAGCATTGCCCCAGCAATATAATTCCATATCTCTTCAGCGCCTCAAAAACCGGGCTTATCGTTGTTGTTGTTGTTGCTGCTTTTGTTGTTGCTTCCGCATTCGCTGATTGTGGTTTGCCGTTTTCAGTTTGCTATGGTCTCAGTGAATATTCGAGAAAATTCCAGAATAGAACCATTCTATGCGGCGCCAACAAATTATTTTACTTTCTTAGGTCTCTTCTATTGGCTCCACACGCACACAGATGCGTTTGCATTAAACAGGCACTTGATTTTTGTGGGCTTCGTCTGTCCTGAGCTCGGGATAAAATGTGGCTATGATATTTTTAGCAGCACATTAAGTGTGCTTCTAACCGGAATGTTGCTTAAATGTTGACAGAAATTTCTGGTCTATAAAAAATAACAAATTATAACAAATCAAAACCGCAAGAACAACAAAAGAAACCAACAAATAATGATAGCGCTGCCAACTGATTCGCAAAGCTTTTATGGCCTTTTCATACTTTTTGCAAATGCAAGGCTTTGTTATCGATACGTTCGAGTGGCATAAATAAAATTCAACAATTTTGTGTTTGTATCAAAGCATGAAAATTAATAAATTAATACTTTCCATTTAATCACAAATGTCGCTTTTTGAAATTAAAAACAACTTCAAGTTTGAGCGCAATACTTGTACGGATTTTGGAGAGTGGGCAGGCCTACTGCTCCGTTAGCGGATTGTTGCCGGCAACTGAGACTGATGACTGAACTCTGAACTTTTGTGCAATTAGACTTGGAATAGAAGAATAAAGCAAAGCGCACACGTAATTCATCGTTGATAAAACTGGATAAAGCGCGCAATCGAAATTCAAAATCTGATAACGGCAGTTAAGCCAATTAAACATAACAGAAACCGGTTGCATCAAATTGGGCAGCGCTTTGCGGTGAGAAAGTGGAAAATCATTGATTTTCAACAGATACATAGCTGCCACGCCAACAGAATGAAGGAGGCCTTTGTCAATATAAATAGTATACCCACGCACATATTTACATGGGGCAAATGGGTAGAAGAGTCGCTAAACGATGTCCAAGAGTTGGCTCTGTGTATAACGGGTAATCCGGGGTTGCCTGGCTTTTACACTGAATTCTGTGGTGCACTTCAGAAGGAGCTGAGCTCCGATGGACAAAACCTGCCTGTCTGGCTGATAGGTGAGTATGTGAAATGCGCTTCTTAAAGCTTAAATCTACTTTGAACATTTGTAGGTCACGCTGGTCATGATGATCCACCGGAAGCGAGCATTCGGGAGGTGCCCCAGCTCAGCGGCAACGAGGAACTCTTCAATCTGAACGGACAGATTGCGCACAAGATTGACTTTATCAGGAAGTATGTGCCCAGTCATGTAAAAATTCATCTCATTGGTCATTCGATTGGCGCCTGGATAATACTGCAGATGCTTAATGAGCCGGAGATTCGGAGGTCGTGTCAAAAAGTGCTACATGTTATTTCCCACGGTAGAGCGTATGATTGAATCACCCAATGGCTGGACGTTCACTAAGATTGCTATGCCTTTAAATTCCGTGTTTGGATACGTTTTCTTTAATTTCTTTAATGCTCTGCCCGTTTGGTTGCGCATCTTTCTCATTCAAATCTACTTTTTACTTTTCTCCATTCCCAAACATTTTATTGGCACCGCACTCAAATACACCAAGCCATCAGTGGCGGAAAAGGTGATCTTCCTGGCTGACGATGAAATGGCTCGTGTACGCTTCTTGCAAAAAAAGCTTCTCGAGGAGCATTTGCCTCTGTTAAAGTTCTACTATGGCACCACAGACGGCTGGGTGCCTGTCTCCTACTATGATCAGCTCAAGCGTGAGTTTCCCCAGGTGGATGCAGAGCTTGACACCAAGGGTATCGCACATGCCTTTGTGTTGCGTCATTCCAAGCCAATGGCAACCATTGTCAGCAATATGATCAAACAGCATTTGAACTAGATGCACAATCTCAAATTCCTAAATAGCCAATTGTTGCCTAATCTTTAATTTATGAACATTTTTTAACTTTTAATAGTTAGCTATTGGTACTATGGACAAAATGCAACTACAGACAAGTTGGTGATTAGTTAAGGTAGTAAATGCCGTAGATAATTTTATATGTGACTAAATAAAGAAAGGTTTTTATTCTAAAAGAAGCTCGACTTTAATCGTCGAACTTCACTAAACGCAATTTGCATGATTAATTATGACTTTTGCGTTTTTGCAACACATTTAGTATATCTAATGTCAAGTTCAAGCTGTCTTCTATAACATCACTTTGCTCGTCAAGATCTCTATCGGCAACTAACGCTTCTCTTAAAACTGTTTGGATTTTCCAGCAGGTGTCCTGGCGAATTCTGTCATCTTTAATTTGTTTGAGCTGTGAGGCTACCAGTGCTCCAAGGCAATCATTCTCTGTCTTCTGGCTTATGCGGGCTTCAATAATCGCCTTCAAGCCTTTAACATCATCTGATAATGGCGTGCGTTCCTGTATTGGTTAAACAAATTGAGTAAAACAAGTTAAGTCAAACACATAAAGTTAAATGTAAGAAATCTAACCTGTTTTGATTGACGTTCCTGGTGAAGGTGAAGGTGTAGGTGATGAACTGTCGCTGGCCTCAGGGGGAGAGGTGATCTCCATCCAAGATTCCTCAGAATCAAAGCCTACTATTTTCTGAAAGTATATATGTAATAATTGTACTAATGTTAAATATACATAAAGCCAAATTTTACATACACTGCAACGGATTGATGACGGCTCCCGCATTTTCGTATGGCCACTCAAAAATGCCATTAAAGGAAAGTACCACAATTTTGGTTTATAGACATCAGTTCCACTTTTTTTGCTTGCCCCAATAAGTCGGCATTCCCTAATATACTGACCACGCATTATATGAATTTTTGACTTTAAAGCCTCAATAGTCATGCTGGGCTCTATCTCCTTCAATGATTCGCAGATTGAAAACAAACTGCTGGAGCGCATTTCCCTGTCCTTATAATGTTCGCTCCGAACATTATATAAATGTTCGTGATGCTGATACTGAGTTAACAGCAGTTCAACTAATTCTTTGTTCCAATACATTTGTATAAACAATTTATGAACCACAACAATGTATTTAATATTTTCGCTATTCGCTTGTGCGATATGTTGTATCGATAACTCATTTTTTCACATGAAACCCTGTGCAACTCTGTTCTTACATGCAATCGGAATAAGGCAAAGCAACATGAGAAAAAAAACTGCACGACTTCACAAGTCATGAAGTTTTGCGTGCAGTTGTTACCCCTCTACGCCCCTTGCCAACAAACGAAAACTTATTGAAAAAACTTCATCGTGTAAATGGGGACTTAGACCCGTTTTACACAATGAACTTTTCTGATGATTTATTTTTTCATTCTGTTTTAAAACTTCTTCGCAAATCTGCCCGCATTTACTCGATGAACTTTTTCATTCAATTGTTTCTTTGTAAATGCAACTCTGATTTAAATTTATTGTCGATAAACATACATCTTTGTCTGTGATTGTTTTATTTGTTAACATCTAATTGATTTGTTAAAAGTATTAAGTGAATAAAATGGATATAGTAAAAGAACTTTTGAGTGCGACAGCTATGGCGGTTGAGGTATCGGATTTTGATTGCGCAGCAGATGTGCAAATTGTATTGAAGTTGCTGGATTGCTGCGAAGCTGCGTTAGCTACGCCAAACAAAAGGAAGCGCAGGGAGTGGGTTAGGCAATGCCGGCAAAAGAGACCTACATTTTTAATGAAAGAGCTGACAAGCGATTTGTCTTCGTTCTATTCCCTTATACGGATGGATGAAGAAACATTTAAGTTTATTTTAACTACCATCCAAGGGGATATTGTGAAGCAAGACACAATTATGCGCAAAGCCATTGCCGCAGATGAAAAGCTGGCTGCCACTTTGCGTGTCCTTGCAACGGGAGAAACCTACAGAAGCACCAGCTTTCATACACGGCTCTCGGAATCATTCCTGTGCCGTGCAGTTCCCGAAGTGTGCTCTGCAATTTGGAAGCATTTCCGAGGCACTCACTTAAAGGTTTGTGAAATATAAATAATCTGTAAATTATTTCAATTAATAATCATAACATATGTGCTTATTTCAGTTTCCAAGTACTCCCCAAGATTGGGAAAATATTGCAGATGAGTTTGCAGTGAAATGGCAATTTCCCCACTGCTTGGGTGCGCTGGATGGGAAGCACATAGTATTCCAAGCCAAGCGAGCGGACGGCTCCTTTTATTATAATTACAAAGGAACTCATAGTATTGTTTTGCTTGCATTAGTGGACGCAAGCTGTAAATTTATTTATATAAATGTGGGCTGTAATGGACGGACGCATGACGCAGAAGTCCTTTCACAAAGTGATTTAAAGCCCATTTTGGACAATGCCAGCAATGTGTTTCCTGCAGACAAAGTTATTGGAAATGGACGGCGACTTCCATACGTCATTGTCGCAGATGACGCTTTTGATCTTGGAAAGCATGTAATGAAACCTTATTCCTGTCGGACAAATATAAAGGAAAGGCAAATTTTTAATGTTCGGCTTTCTCGTGCGCGGCATGTTGTAGACCACGCGTTTGGAATTCTCTCAAACAGATTTAGAATTTTTCAGCAACGCATAAACTTGTCGGTAGAAAGCGTGGAAATTATAACAAAGGCATGCTGCGTCTTGCATAATTTGCTTATGACTAAAAACTCTGAATATGCTCAAATACCAGTGGAAGAAGGAGCTCAGGGTGACGATGAGCATACGTCCACTATTATTGATCAAAATGCTAGGGAAATTGCTGAAAAAGTTAGAGAGGGGTTCGAGGAGTTCTTTAACAATGAAGGCCAAGTTGATTGGCAACAAAATAAATTGTAAAAATTAAAATGCATGTTTACAACATAAATAACCTTTTTTTTTTATTAATAATAAAAAAATAATAGCACCATTAAGCAAAGCATTTCATTTCATTTTAATAACTAAAAATAACCAAAAAATTCAAAATTAACAAATGCTTTAGAAGATTTATTCAGAATCTAAAGCCATGTTTAAGCTGTATTGCAGTATATCCCTTTGCTCGACAAACTCTCTATCATTTACCAACGCTTCTCGCGTTTGAGCTGTGAGGCTATTAGTGCTCCAAGGGTATCGTACTTCGTCTTTGCGCTCATGCGGTTTTCGATCAACGCCTTCACTCCTTTAATGTCATCGGATAATGGATTGCGTTTCTATATTGATTAAACAAGTTCAGCGAAACAAGTTAAATCACACACATCAAGTTTAATTAAAAAAACAAACCTTTCTGGATGACCTCAGGGGTACAGGTGCGCACTCAAAAATTCTTATATACATCATCTCGGCCAGATCCACTTTTTTTACTTGCCGCAATTAGTCGACATTCCCTTATGTATTGACCACGCATTATGTGTATTTTTGACTTCATTGCCTCCACTGTCATTTTAGGCTCTTTCTCCTTCAATGTTTCACAAATTAAAAAAAAACAAACTGCTGGAGCGCTTTACCCTGTCCTTATAGCTTTCGCTCCGAACATTATATAAATGTTCGTGCTGCTGATACTGAGTTAACAGCAGTTCAATTAATTCTTTCGTCCAATTCATTTCTTTTTTATTTTATAAACCACAACAATTCTATGTACTATTTACTTATGCAATTTTACCAACGAATTATTCACACAAACAAATGGCAAAAATAAATCATTCCTTCAAAAGTCATGTAGCATTGCTTGCAGTTATTACCCCTCTACTCCCTTTGCCAACAAACGAAAACTTCTTGAAAAAACTTCATCGTGTAAATGGGGTCTTAGTATATTTTGAAATCATTTAGTTACAATATACAGATAAGTTTAAAGTTCAAGTTGATCAACTGCTCGATTTGAAGTTGTATATAGATTTTAGGCTTTATTGCTTGCCGCTGAACCGGAACGGGAACGTGAAGGGCTGCGCGACGGAGAACGCGAACCGGAACCAGAACGGGATCGTGAACGCGACTTGGACTTGGATTTTGAGTGGGAACGAGAACGGGAGCGTGATCTGGACTTCGATCTGCTGCCAGAGCGAGAGCGTGATCCGGAACCAGATCGCGAGCGTGACCGTGAGCCGGACTTAGAGCGCGATCTGGAGCGTGAACGTGACTTATTCGATTCGCCGCCAGACTCGATGCGATTCTTGGGTCGCTTACGATGAGCAACTGCATCACTGCCGCTGCCACTACCACTACCACTGCGACTCCTGCTGCGCTTGCGTCCACGATCGCTGCCACTGGCGCTTCCGGAGCGACTGCCACTGCGACTCCGGCTGCCGCTCTTCTTGCTGCCGGAACGGCTTCTGCTTCTGCTGCTGCCACTGCCGGAGCGGCTGCCACTGCGACTGCGGGATTTGCTTTGCCGACGACTTCTGCTCCTGCTCCGGCTCCTGCTTCGGCTGCGACTACGCTTGCCATCGCTTTCGGATTCGCTCGTGGATATTGTCTCCTTGGAGACAATTTTGAGACGCTGCTTTGCAGACAGCTTCTCCTTCGAATCCTTGACGTTCTTTTGCAGCTTCTTCTTCTTCTGCTTATTGTCCCTATTGCCACCAGCAGATTCCTCATCGCTATCGCTCTCATATTTCTCACCCTTGCGCTTCCGTCCACTCGCCTTCTTGCGCTCTCCCTTGCTCTTCTTCTTTGTGGTGCGCTCAGCGCCGTCACGTGGTGCTCCATCTCCACTGTCCGTAGCAGAGATGTAGTCATCCTTGCGCGGACGTCCGCTGCCCTTCTTGCGCTCCCGTTCCGTAGGCGCATCCGCAATGATCAGCAAATTCTTGGTCTTCTCCACGTACTCCTGTCGCTTGGCGAGCAACTGATCCCGGGAAGTTTGTGCCTCCTCCTCGCGCCGCTTGCGTTGCTCGGCAATCTTAAGCTTGAACGCCTCACGCTCTTCCTCCTGGCGACGGCGCAACGTGCGCTCCTCCTCGTCAATGCGACGTGCCCGACCCACATGGTACTGAGCCTGTGAGAGCAGATCCTGACACGTATTCGCCTCCACGGCAGCGACCTCAATGTTGAAGCGCGCCTTGTCGCCATGCACAGAGAGGTATTGGAAGTACCTAAGGAACAGTGAGTTATACTAGACATCCACTTGGGGTTAACTCCATTTTTGTTACTCACTTGTGCGCCAGCTCCAATTCGTGCACCGCCTGCAGCACCACCTCCAGCGTGGACTTCTCATCCTTCAGTATGGCCATGGCCAGCCGGGAGAGCACAACGGCGATGTTGAACAGCAACACCGTGTCCTGAGGAGCAACACGACGCGCCCGGAGCAGCACAGACTTCGCCTCCACCAGCTTATTGGCACGCAGATAGGCGCGGGCCAAATACTGCATCACCTCCACATTGTTGTGCTTGTAGAACTTCTTCATGCAGTTCTCGTACATCTGTATGGCGCTAATATATTGCTTCTGCTCCACGTACACGTGCGCGATATTCAGCCACACGTCGCAAAAGTCTGCGGTGGCTTCACGCACCTGGGCGAAGATGTCGCGCGCCTCGATGACACAGCCCTTGTGGGCCAGGACGGCGCCAATGCCATTGGTGGCCCAAATATTCCGAGGATCGGTGCGCAGAACCTGGAAAAAAATTAAGTTTCAATTGAGTTATCACTAGAGCCGGATGCACTGAATCATATTCAATTTCGCTCAGTTGGAATCGACATCTCCCCTGTTATAAGATGCTCATCTTTCGTTAACAGAGGAGCTTAACAGCGCTGTAGCCAATAAAATACCAAATTTCTTACCGATATATCGCGATATTTGGTTATGAACAGTGCCAAAATGAGTATAACAGAAAATAAAACATCTGTCAGAGGATTTTAAATCGGATTGCTGTTAAAATTTTACGCTATTATGATATATGAAGCCTAGTGGAATCGGGATATTATTTATAATAAGAGTTGTGAGAGAGGCACATTACCTGCTTGTATATGGCTAGCGCCTTCTCCTGATGCTTGCGCTCCTTCTCCTTGTCGCGACTCGGCTGATGCAGTGTCTGCAGCGAGAAGTTGCCCAGAGCAATCAGTGAATAGGAATCGGTGCCCGTGGCCGGATTCTTGAGTATGGTCTCAAAGTTCTTTTGGCCGAGCGCAAATTGCATTTTGGCCAAATGTAAATTGCCCAACAGTGATCGGGCATCCGGATTATCGTTGTTAATATTCAAAGCATCCTTGAAGAAATCGGAGGCGACAAAGATCAAACCCTTGTCACGGGCCATGCAACCCAAACGGAGATAGCAATCAATGTAGTTGGGATGCTCCTTGAGAATCTCCTTGTACAGCCTGTCAGCCACATCGAAGCTGCTCATCGCCTCGTTCAAGCGAGCCAGATTATATTTCATGGTCACCTGGATGGACTCGTAATACTTGACATCCTTATCCATCTCAGAGCTAGCGTGCATTAATGCTGATTCCAGCGTTTTCTTTGCCATTTTCAGATCGCCCAGACGATAATGCAATGACGCCACATTATTCTGTATTTCGGCCGGAATCTCATACTTGGCCTTGTCCCGCAAAATGCTCGATGCAGTGCCGTAAGCATTCAACGATGCCTGCAGATCATTCTGCTCCAAGATCTGCGCCAACTCAATCCAGGCCTCAATGTCCTCGGGAAACTGTTCGGTCACCTTTTTCAGATGCGTCTTGGCCATGTCACGCTTTGACTGCGAATTGGAGTGCGCATACAATGAGCCCAGGATCTTCATTGTCTCATAGTTGCCCGGCTGTATTTTGAGCACCTTCTCAAAACACTGAGCTGCCTGCAAATGTATAATGTGAATGTTTATTTCTAAAAGAATGAGGGTGTTCAACAGCTCGTTTCATCTTTCATGGTTCATAGAAAATTTTCTTGAAACCATGAAACACCTCAGCCTATGTATACAAAAATTGTTTCATGTTTCATGAAAGTGAAGATATGAAGAGCACGATATTTAATCGATATTTGCTATCGATGCATCGCGATGTTCAGTATATTTCAGTATATTTGGTGTATTTTTGTGCAAAAAAGTATGAAAACAACTGAAGCGCAAGACTCCCAAAAATATATTTAAAGTTTTTAAATGTAATTTTTTCTTAATCCAGGCAGCTGTAGCGCATCACAAAATGCCGTTCACAAGCTAAGCGTTTCAAACATGAAACGATGAAACGGAGCTGTTGAACACCGCTAATATATATTTGATTGGTACTCACATTTTCCGTGTCACCGCGATAGATATACATCTGGCCGAGTCCATAGTGGGGCAGCACAAAGTGCGCTGGCGCAATCTGTGTAGATTGATAGTAGTACTGGAAGGCCTGATCGTAGTCGCTCTGGGCATGAAAGCTGCGCGCCAGTTGATAACAGCTCTCGGCGCGCATGGCTTCGTTCTCGGTGTTGTGGAAGGCATGCAGGGCGAGATGGTGCACCTTTTGGTAGTCCTTCTTGAAGAAGAAATGATTGGCCAAATGATTGAGGACCATCGGATTGGCATTGTCAATAGTATACGCCTTTGAGAGCATCTGAACGCCCATCTTATTGGATTCCGGCTCCAGTTGATTCAGCTTCAGGACAGCCAGGCCAATCAAGGCACCCACACACTGCTGATCCAGCTGGAGGGCACGTTCAAAGGCCAACTTGGCCTTCTCCGCATTGCCCATTTTGAGGAAACAGTGGGCCATGCCAATCCGTACATTGGCCGGACAATTGGGATTTGTGCGCAGTGCCTTTTTGTAGAAGGCCATTGCACCGCGATAATCCTTGCGATTGAACGCAATGCACGCCTTGCCCAGCAGCGATGGAATATTCGATGGCGATTGATTGAGCACAAAGTTAAATTGCGCATCCGCCTGATCCATTTTATCGCCCTCAAGCAGACAGAAATAGGCTCGACCCAGCAAATGGCTCTGGTCGTACATAATTATTTTGTCCGCATTCGTATACAAGTTGGTCGCTTTCATGAAGAGTTCTCGTTTCTTGTCCTTGGACTTTTCCCGATACGCCTCCTGGACATAGTGGGCAGCCAGCATGTCCAGGGCACGCATTTGGTCCGTTTTAAAGTCACGATAGTCGACGGTGCCCTTCTCTCGAGCTGCCTCCAGCAGCGTTATAAAGTCATCCGTCTTCTTTTGCTTGTAGTACGCCAACTGAGGTAGAAACACATATACATATACATATAATATCAGCATGTGGATTTTGTAAACTGTGTGCATCCACTTACCGCCACATTGACCCACACGTGCAGTGGCGCACGCTCCTGCAACAATATGCTAAACACCTCGGAACATTCCGGCAACTGATCCGGATCTACTTCAATGACCTGTAAGCATTTTTTTTTTTTTGCAAACACATTTACAAGATTTCAAACACTTGTTACTCACCTCGTCTGTGTCCTGCAGCGGAATTTCAATGCAAGCGGACATGATGGCAACTGGCGTGGCTCAAAGGCCAAACACTTGAGCACTTTAAAACGTTTTTAATGATTGAAATCAGCAAAATACTTTTAACGCGAACCGCTTGCCATCAAGAAAAACACTGAGATAATTGATAAGCTGATGCTCAGGGCTGCGGTAAATGTATCGTATGATAGTATCGCAACACCAATAGTATCGCAATGCTTTTGGGTGATCGACCAACCGCCACGCTTGAGCAGCTGTCAAAACGATTAATACAATACATCAACAACAAAGAGTTTGTGATCAGGACATTTTTGCAATATTAGATATAAATAGTGATATTATTGAATTTAGAATGTCGCGTCGCAGCCAGGACATTCCCATAAGACCACGCTACGGCTACACAGATGAAGCCGAGGGCGACGAGGCTGCCGCTGTACAAAACAGGGCGCAGCAGCGAAACAACTGTGGAACACCCGCCTCCTACTCCGAGATTCCATTTCTGGCACAATACGCTGGGCCAGTGCCCGAGCACGTGCTGCAGGATATCACACCGACGGCCAGCAAGGTGCCGGAGCTGGGCAATGAAAATTATGTGAATCTGGACTCTGGCGAGGATGATAACGATGACGACGATGAGGACGAGCCAAGCAACAGCAATTCAAAGGACAGTTCTGGCGAGCTTAACCGGACAACAGGTCGTCCCAAGTCACTGCAGTCTAGTAAGTAATACTTGAGGGTTTTCTTAGCATTCCTAATGTATTTCATTTGCAGCATTCCCTTATGAGCTGGAGGGCGAGGGCGCCACCAGCAGTACAGGTGCTATGCACCATTTTGTTGCCCACAATCTGGAGTCGAAGCTGCGCGCTGCTACAGACTATAATACAGCCTCGGAGAACACAACGCCATCACAATCACAGGGACCGATCACAAGGTTCCTACAGTCGCGCAATGTTCCTGAAGTGGATGGCAATGTGTTGAGTGATATTGAGCTGGAGGCACAGTATTTGGCCGCGTCGGTTGATAATCTTGTCGAGAATTTGGGTAATCTGCTGCACTCGATTTCATCGATAACCGCCGACAACGTGGAGGTGCACAAGAATGCTGTGAAGAAACTTACCGATGCCTTGGACGCGAATATTAAATGCCAATATCAGTTATTGGCCAAAACTGAAGAGATCTCAAAGTCGATGCGCCCCACCGAGCAGCTTAGCCAGCGCATGTGAGTCCAATGTAATCTCCGAAAGGGAACATCAAGATTGTTTGGTTTTAATTGCAGAAGGGAAATAAAACGCCTTGTGGACATGCTGGACAGCAGCATGTAGGAGGAAGCCAGCGTCGGAGGAGTGGAGATTGCTGCTGCATTTCAGCAGGATATCGGTGGATCTCCATGTGATTTTCTCTGATTGTGCATTCCAATAATTGTATTGCTAGTCATTTTTATAATATTCAATAATGTAATTTAAATCAAAAATTAGAATTAAAGACAAATATACATGTCATTCCGATAATCCGCCAAATATCGATGCTACGGTGTGACCAAGTAAAATGTACCCGATATATAAGCAGGTAATTTTTGGTACATTATCGTATGCAGTATTTTTGAACATTCTGTCATTGGTAGCGCTGCCCATTCAGTCTACTAAAACTCTCTGTACTAAGCGGACGCCAAGTCGGTCGTTCTCGGGCTCGTGGAAAAGTGAGCAAAATAATTTCATTGTGATTCATGAGTGCGTGTGCGTGAGTGAAAAAGCAAGTGAGCGAAACATGGCGAGTGTTTTATTAACAAAAATTCAACTTAACTTTCTATAATTCGATTATTGTTTCAAACATAATGCGGCCAAAGTGCTTGCGTGCATTGTGAATGCATTTTTCCCTTATTTCTACGGCCGCCCATCATCCAAATAATGAAAAGTAAGCACAAATACACTTGCATATTGCCCATAAAGCGTGTACATTGAGTGTAACGGCGTGTATCTGTGTGAACGTGTTTGAGTGTGTTTTTGTTGTACTGTTGTTTGCTCTATTCAAGGGGCACCAAGAAGAAGCAGCAGCAGCAGCACCGAGAGAAACTCAAAGTGAATTGAAAACGATGAACTTAAAGTAGCGCACGTAGGCATGTGAGTGTGCGTGTGAGTGAGAAAGCAATTTATACACGTTTTCAATTGCATTTTTAACTTGTTTTTTTTTGCCACGAATTTTGTTGTATGTATTCACTGTGCAGTTTATTTCGCTGTCTTTTAAACAAAACAATTTCAATACAGGGTGATGCATTGTGTGCTGCCCTCCCTCATAATTAACGACAATATTCATTTATTTACTTGAATTTGAGTCGCTTTTGTGTATTTCTTTACGATTTGCGTTTGTCAACGCTGCCATATGGAGTGCAAATGCGGGCTGTTTGTTCTCTTTTTCTATTGAATTTCTAATGAAATTTCAAACGCAATATATATTCATTCACATTTCTTTTGCGTCAATTTGTTGTTACTGAATATGTATGTATGTGTGTGTGTGTAGGTTTTTCAGTTTCCTTTCCTGCTCATCGCTGCGTCATCATCAACATGAAAGGAACGCCGCCAGCGTTGCCGGTGCGCGTGAGAGCGACAATTTTGAGTGAGAGTCGGCATGATTGAGAGAAAGAGAGAGAGCGGCCGCTGTGTTTGTCATTCATGCTAAGGATACCGAAAACAATTTGCTCGACAGCGCTGCCGCTGCCGACGTCGCAGTTAGCGTCGGCTAACTTTACACAATTTTCGCTGTAAACGATTTAAACGAAACCTTAATTTGTTAAGGAGAGCAGCAGCAGCAACTCTCTCTGTCTCTTTCCACCCACTCTCTCCCACCCCATTGAGCGCCCACACTTGTCAATTAGTCGTCAAAGTACCGCAAGACGGTGAGCAAAAACATCGCGACAGCTGTTAAGAAACTAGCCAATGGGATTAATACCTGACTTTGGTGGGTGGCTGGGTGGTTGTTCTTACAATTGTCGTTCAGGCTGAAACATGTTTCAATTTTGTAAAAGCTAGTTGCGGCATATTTAAAACATGTGTATATGATAAAAAGTTAGTTTTCTATACAGTTTGTTAGTAAAGAACAATCCAGTTGCTATAAAACTTTTTTCAGCTGCTTTCAAACTGAACTGAAAGTATTGCGCAGTTAGTTCACTTTACCGTTTTTTCACTTTTATTTGCTTCTTATTTGTTTCTCATTACGTTGTAAGTATTACAAATTCAAAGAACGCTTCTTAATCCTTTGACTTTTTCTCCTCGAAAACTTTTGCCCACGCACACACACACACACACACACTTAAACATAGTACATATGTTAGCCATATTGCCTCTTAGGAAAATTCATCCCCCCCTTTCTAAACCTGCCTCAACAACAACAACAACAACAAGCTCTTTAAATATGTTGTAACTGTGCCATTTTCTGAGCTAAAAATATATACATATATATTTATTTGCATATGTATGTATATGTGTGTATGTGGAATTAAGTTTGCCCAGAACGAAACTTTTTGCGTTTTGCCGCCGGCCAACGCAGTCTTCCCTCCCACAAGCTCACTTAAGCTTACCCCACCTTCCCCCACCCTACCGCTTTTGATTGTGCAAAAGAAACTATTTCTGACGCGTCCGTAATCCACTCCGCAGCAACGCGCGCGCTACGTAAATCCTTACGTGTCTGTTGAAATAATCAGCACCCACATACCCACCACCCCCCACCCACTGACTTTGCTAAAGGAGGCGCGCGCCCACGTCAGCAAAGCGACAATTTCGCGAGTCCCCCGGGCGAAAGAGAGAGAGAGAGAGAGAGAGCGCTGCGACGTCGCTGCTGGCGCTTGCGCAGGCGCCCGAACAAAACGTAACGGCGAAAGCCAGCGTCGCAGCCTTCAGCAGAGGCAGCAGCTGCAGCATGGTCTCAGAGTCTCAGCAAACGGCGTCAAAAGCAGTCGTTGCACGCGGGCAGCAGCCATCGAAAACTTAATATATACACATAATAAAAACCTTTAAGGACAAGGCTCGTCTGCAGCGGAAGGTGCAAAAAGAAATATATGTATAGAAATCTAATAATAGACTTGAACAACGTTTTGAGCAACAAATTTGGCAATTCGCTCTCGCTCTCGCTTTGTGTTTGTGATTGTTTGTGTGAAAAGTTTAAAAACATAAATAAAATAAATGTCGCAATTTGCAAACAAACACAATTTATTAATACATGCGAGTACAAGTTTTAAATGGTTGTTGTTTTTGTTGTTTGCGACTCGCCCAATAATAACAAAAACAAAAATATATCTAAGCAAATGCAATAACAACAATAAAATACAAAACTCGTTTCGCCTTGTTTTTTTGTGTGTTGGCCGCCGTCGCCGCCTTCTCGCAGCTTTTAATTCGCTCCTCTGTCGCTCTCTCCCTCTCTCTCTCTCTCTTTCTTTCTCTATTTTCATCATATTATCGTTGTGTTGACGTCTGCGCCGGTCGATGTGGCGCTGGCGTTGGCGCTGCCTGTAATTGTGTATGTGTGCATTTGTTTATTATGTTTGCCGTCCGTTTTTGAGCAGCAGCTGCAACTCCTCCTCGACGCTCTCTATTAAGCAGCGGCGGCGTTGACGTCAACGTCGGCAGCATCTTTGCAAACTTTTTCTTGCTTTTGCATGTGTATGTGTATGTGTGTGTGTGTGTATGTGTATGAGAACCGGCTTTTTGTTTGCTTTAATTTTGTGTTTTCTCGCCGCGCTCATATTCATTATTTTCGTGTGTTTGCTCCCCCCGCCTCTGCTGTCCCACCCTCCGACATTGCTGATCTGCCCAACCCAACAAGTTGTTAATTTTGTTTTTGACACACACACACACACCGCACAACTTCAAACGAAAGTTTCCAGTTGGGCAACAACAATTTTTCGCTCAAAGGTTTGTTTTTATTTTGGCTTGCGTGCAGAAAAAAAAGTGCGTAGAAAAAGTTCTGTTTGCGTCGTCGTTATTGCTATCTCTCTCTCTTTCTTTTTTTCGCTCTTGTCTGCATGCGTAATCTACAAAATTTGTTGTTGCTATTTTGTTACTTTGTTTTTAGCTAGGGCGCAAAGTTTTTATATATGTATATATGTATGTATATATTTTTTTTTGCGTAGTTTTAAATTTCAGTCGACACGCACACAAACACACACACACACACACATACGCAGTCACCCAAAACGACGCCCCAAAATAAAATTGGCTGTCTGGCAGCGTTAATTTTATTATTTTGTTGTTTTCACACAAAAAGATTCTCAAATGGAAATTTTCAAAAAAAAGTACAGAGTTCCGCTTAATAAACGCAAACAAATTAACTTAATTATATATAATGTAATCATTTACTAATCCTCATGTTTATTCTTTACTTGCAGATTCTCTTCTAATTTGACTTTAATTCAGTCAAAATTATAATTGTAAATATTAGTTCTTCAAGTTGGAAGTTTGTTGTATATGTAAAAAGCCGGGCGAACTCCAAATTTTGGTCACGTTTCAATTTGCAATCGTAATTTTTTGTACAGTAAATTAAATTTGTGAAACAATAAGCGGCAACAACAGCAAAAAGGAATAAGAAGAAGACCAACAACAACAACAAAATTTCTAATCAAATCCAATTAAAAGCGAATTGAAAAAAATTCAACAAAACACAAGAAAAAGAAGAAGAGCAGACGGCAATAAAATTCACCACGACCGTTACAACCGAGAGAAAGAGAGCGAGCGAGAGAGAGAGAGTTAGATATAGTAAGAGATAGAGAGAGAGAGCACCAGAGGATCGTTGATTTAATTCGCATGCGCCAATGAAAACGTCGCATCTTTCACACGCGTCCGATTTCGTCGTCGACTACGCCGTCGTTGCCGGTACCGGTTCCGGCGCAACAGCTTCGGGTACCGAAGGACACTTCTATCATCAGCAGGGACGACGTCCAAGCGATGTGGAGGACGTGAAGCCGCCGCCAACCCTGGAACAAATAAGCATCGGCATCAGTTGCGATTTGAAGCCCATCGTCTATCTGGACGCGGACACGCAGCAGCAACGTCAGCGTAGCGTCATCATAAAGCAACATCACTCACAGGATCATCACCAACAACAACAACAACAACATCATCGTCTGCAGCAAACGTTGTCCAAGTCTGGAGCAGCAGCGGCCAACAGCAAGCGAAAGCGCGAAACAGGTGAGTTTCAACAGTCTGGCAACACTTAAAATGTTCTACACGAATCGTGTCAGTGCTGCCAATTTAGCTTTTCCCCCGCTAGATCTAGCGGCTAGCGGGAATTATTGCTATTTTCCAACTTCATGTATTTTTATGTTTTACGTTGCAACACTTAAATACTTTCTAGTATTTTTTCCATTTGAGCATTATATATGATACGAGTTTTATACCATCTTTAACGAGGTATTTCACAATTTATAAGTGTAAGTGTAAAGGTGTAAGTGATGGGAAATGCTGATGCAAATTAGTCTTTTTTAGCTATTTTGCACAGGCTTTTTTTTTTAGCTACCCACAAAAATTTTCTGTTCATTTCTAGCTTTTTTCAAAGGCTAGTTTAGCTTTTTTGATGACCCGAAGAGTTGGCAGCACTGTACCCGATACATTTTCTGAGTAATGCAACAATCTGGCAACCTCAACTGTTATTTTTCATAAATTTCATGAGAATTCAAGTGGTAAACATTTTCAATGACCCCTTAGAGAATTTCTGATGCATGTCTTATGCGCTATTTCATCATCTAATTATTTATTTATGGTCATTATCTTGGGCAGCGAGCAAAAGTCATGTGTGTGCATCGCGATGCACTTAACGATCGCAAAATTCTAGAATATTTTTGCAAAGATTTGCTTTTGAAGCAAGTTGTAATCGTAAAAGTTAGCAAAGAAATTTTCTAATTTTATTATTTTTCTGAAAAACATTTCTCTTTGGTATTTCGATAGATTTTTGGTGCTGACAACTTGATTGCTTGAGCATTATCGTTATCGTTTTATCGAAAGCGACAATAAAAGGGCGCTTGGAGACAAACAATTTATGATGATTATATTTCATACACACACAAAAATAACATTATTATTGTGGTCATATATTTTTATCTTCTTCTATTTCATTCAATCGCTTATCAAGTGAGTGCGTGGTGGAGAGGGGGTGGAGAGGTCGCTTTGTATGTATATGTATTTGATTCCCATTCCCTCTTCTTTTTCTACTACACTTCTCTGTGTGGTATTTTCGCTCTATTGATAATCAAACAATAAACGCGACGAGAAACCATGCGAAATTGTGTTGATATATGCACATACACACATACATATACATACATATGTATATATATTTTATTGTTGGCTTCAATTGAACGCCAACAAAAAACAAATTTCCATTTCGCCTTTCCTCTATTTTTGTGAGGGTTTTGTTGCTTGGTTTGCGCGTGTGAAAACCCAGACGCTTATCTTTCCCTTTTCTTTTCTTTTTTGGTTGTTTTTTTTTTTTTTTTTTTTTGGGTGTTTTCTATGTCTTTATTTTGTTTAGCTATTCTTGATGTTTGTCTCTGATTATTTTGCAAGTTCAAACATGTCTGCTCTCTGGCGCTTGTTGATGTTTTTATTGCGCCCCTCTCTTTTGTGTTTTATTTTTTTGCTATCAGTTTAGTTTAACTTTTTTGACTGTATTTTTTTTTTTTACTGTTTACGCTTTAGTTGATTATTTGCTTTGGCTGTTTTCGCTTTTATTTTGATATAAATATTTTAAAAAAAAACTATCGAATTAACATCGCAAGCTATCGAAACGAAATTCTATTAAATAACGGTACTTTAAAAAGCTCAACATTTCTTGGTCCCATTTTTTTTCGTCCCTTTTGTTTTCAAAACTTTTGGCATTTAGATAAAACAAAAAATCTACTTTGAGATTGGCCAGTCTGAAGATAACGCCAAAGGTTTTTTTTTGCTCTCATCTTTAGCCAATAATAAGCAGTCCCAATTGTCTCTTTCTCTCTCTGTCTTTCTCTCTTAAAAAAAAAGTTAAGTTTTATTATTTTTTGCTTTTGTTTTTGGTTTTTAATTTGTGTTTGCTTTTCGCTTATTGCGACTTATAAATTGTTGTTTGTATTTCTCGTTTGCTGTTATTATCGTCATCATCCCAGCGCTGCTGGAATATATTTTTATTTATTTATGGATTTTTGTTTTTGTTTTTTTTTTTCCTGGCTGATTTTCGCCCTGTTCTTTTAGCTCTGACTTTTATCGTGAACTCTTTTGTACTAGTAATATTTTCGAGGTGCGGGTTTGGAAATTGTTTTTTTTTTTTTTTTTAGCACCCGATAAGAAAAACCGCAAATGGTGCTAGTTCCTTTTTTCGTTTTTTTTTTGGCCACCCCAAAAAAAAACAGTTAAATATCCGTTAGTCATAATAAATTGGCTTGCGTGTGTTAACAACGTTTTTTTTTTTTTTTATGGCCACTTACGGATTTTCCCTGACGAATCATTCAATCATTTATTTTTAAACTGTAATAACTGTAATATTATTGTGAGCAAGAATTCTTGCTCTGGAAAGTGCCTTTATTCCATTCTTTCCAAAAGAATGACATACTTACACACCAACTCTTTTTATTTCTTTCCTACTTTACTTTGTTGTTGAGTACTTTCACCCATAAATCTTTGTGCAACAAATTGCCCAGAGATCACAATTTGTGATCACACTGTGTTACTTTGTTGCTGCCCTATTATTCAGGCTTGGCCTGGCCTGTGAATGTGAGTGGGTGAAAGGAGTTAGACGGCAATCCAGACAAGCAGTTTGCTTGCTTCTTGCAATTTCACTCAAGTCGCATACACACTCATACACACACAGACACAGACAGACAGGTATAACTGGTGACTGCAGCTGCATTTTATGTTTATGAAACCAGAATCTTCCAGTTTGCAGTTGTTGCCTTTTCTCTTCTTCTTCTTCTTCGCATTGCTCTTACTCTCTCTCTCTGTCTCGCTCGCTCTGCGTTAGCCCAAGTTTCCATTAAAATCATTCCACCCACGCACACATAAAACTTTGACAGAAAGAGAGTGTATGGAAGTGTAGGGCGCTTTAAGGCATAAAAGCTCATATGCCAATCAAAGGCGCTGCGTAGTTGTCTGACTTTTATTTTTGGCCTGACAGCTAAGTTGGAATTATTTTTTTTTTTTTTGGTTCCACTCTACTTGCCGTTTCGAGTGGCTTCCAATGACAAAGTTATTTTGTTTGCTCATATTTACTCTCAGGGAAAGGCTCTGCCAAAAGCTAGCTGTGCATTTGTAACAGAACCTGTAAAATTCAATAAAATATTTAAATGTGTACATATTCGTGCAAGACATCACGTAGTCGGTTTAAAGTGCACACGACCGCTAAATTCCATGATATCCAAATGTTAATTTTGTTGTAAACAAAGAGAGCAGTAAAGTTAACGACCGACCCCCAATGTAACATATACATACACACAATGGCTGACATTTAGGTCTAGGCGAGTTAATTGCCAACAAATAAATGCAGCGAAATAAATCATGATCGCTTCCAATGGAAGTGAAAGAGATGTAGCAATCGATAAATGCATTATCGCAACTTTTCTTAGTCAAAGTGCGAACCTTGTGTATAACAGAAAGAGACCTCGTTGAGCTGAGCTTAAGCTAAGGTTAAGCGAAGGCGAATTCAAGTGGGCGAGTGCGAAAGGTAACATGTACATATGTATGCAAATGTTGCTAAACATGTTGTGTGAGATACAGCTGCTGCCTGTCGTATATACATACATACATACATATACTTGTAAAAGCACACCTACAAGCGCACATGTGTGCACGAAATTTTAATAAACCAACCAAACTGGGGTGAGATACAGCAGACAGAACTGTTTGTCATGTCAAAAACAAAAAACATTCGCGCTTCATGTGGTAAAAGCTTAAACAGGGTATACACGACTTGTGCATGTGTACAAAATTATTTCAAATTACATATTTAAAACATAAGAACATATAAAAAAAATATTTAAGAAATCTTAGGTGCAGGGTATCTCACAGTTGTGCTTGTGGAACTTAGTTCTTTTTGACATTTTTCTTTTTGGCGAAATTGAATTGAATGATGTGCCCGGCGACCTTTTCAGTCAGTTTCACTTTTATTGGGGGCCTAGAAAATCAGACTTTTAGATAAATATATTTTTTTTTTAGAAATTTGATTGATATACCGACTTAATAAATGCGGGAAAATCTTTATAAATTTCTAATAAATTGTATGCAAAATTATTTATTAACCTGTTTTTTTCTTGGCTTTTTTTCAGGTAAGCACAAGTCTTGAACCTTATATAACTGGGAATATTGAAAACAGATGTACTGTAAGTTAATACTTGCTATTATTTATATTGTGTGAATCTTTTCCAAGTTATTCGTAGTATTTATTATTAATTGTAGAACTGTTTCGGTTCATGGCTGATTACTTTCAAAAAAGCAATCGATAACTGTCGCCCGCTCCTCCTCCTCTTCTCTTTCCACTGTGAATTGATTTCAAAATGATCGCTGGACCAGTTTTTCGTTTGAGAACTCGTTTTGGTATTTACAAATACATGCACACAATTGCACAAGAATCGCAATTTACCTGTCTGTACGTACACAACTAACAACAACAACTGTTGTTGCCATGAGTGCCATTTTTTTTTTTTTTTTAATTTTTTTGGAGCTTTTTAATTGAGCTGCGACACCGGCCTCCAACTGCAACTCCAACTTCAGCGCTGTGTTCGACCCTCAAAGCGAACAACGAATGGAGGTCAGACCGAAAAAGTATATAAATTAAATAAAAGCACATAAAAACACCGCAGAGAAAATATGCCAATCGGCTGCTGCTGATCAACAGGGCCGCAAGCAATTATATTCTCTTGAGAACAATCAGGTCCCTTCTGCTTGATAGAACTAACTGTTAAAAATGATCTCTCGGTCACTTTCGTAGTTATTCTCTCGTTAGCACTTGCACTCGTAATTACCTCTCGGCCAAACGCTGGACTTCGCATCAGCCGAACCATAGGGACATAACTGTTACTCACTCTCAGTGTATGTGTGTGTGTGTGAGCTTTGAGTGACAATGGAGGGCATTGCTGTTGCTGCTTTGTGAGTCGCTCAACAAAACAACAACAACAACACAGACGCTTGCTCGCTCACACTCGTAGGTTCATTCACGACGTGCGACCGTCTATGGAAATTGAATCTAAATTGGGTTAACAAGTGTTAATGGACAATTCCCAAGCCCAGTAAAAAACAACGCTGAACGAACAAAAGCAAAGTACAGTAAACACATACACAGTGCCGTTATTGCTTTTGTGAAAAGATGCATTTGTAAAAGAATATTCTTACCAGAAGGGAGAAATTTTTCTATACTCGTTATAGATAATGGTAATAATGCTATCTACAATTTTCAGCTGGCCACAACTAAGAAAATATAGAACCTAAAAGCTTCTCCCAGTCGCTAATCACCTTAAAATTTTCTTATTCTTTTTGCTGTCGCTTTCCATCAATTTGAGAAATCTTAATGAAATCATTGCCGGCTTGCTGTTCTGTGGCGCCACCTGGCGACCTGTTTTGCATAGATTACGCAAATCAGCCAAAAGGAAAAAGGTGCACAACAACTACAACAAAGTAGATTCAAATTAAATAATATCAAAGCTGCTTAAGTTCGTTGGTAGGGGCAGGAAAATCTTTTCTGAAAATAAAAAGCTTTGTGCAGCGAATTGTGCGATAAAAAAAACAACAAAACAAGACACACACAAACACACAAAATTGAAACAAAAATAGAATTAGATACCGAGTTGCACAATCAAAGTGACATGAGGACGGCAGAGGAAGAGGGAAAGGTAGGGTAATTGCTAGTGCGGCTCCGTCACAACACATTAAACGCAATTATAGAAAGTCAATTGAGAAACGAACGAACAGAAAACAACAACAACAACAATAACAGCAATGGGCAAATTGCGGGGGCGATGAAAGGAAAAAAAAAGCCGACGACAACGAAGTCGACGTCGACGTCTGCGTCAAATTCGCTTGCGTCTAGCGATAGGGCTCTCTTGACACTGCGAATTAATCCTTTTTGCCATTGAGCAGCAATATTCTTCGAGCTTCACCCACACACACAAACACAGTAGAGAGCGCAGCTGGTCTTTGTTCCGTTATCGGCTGTGCTTTTTCACCAGCTTAGTACTTGGAGTCGCTTGGGCTTAGCAACTCAAAGCTCACAACAGCTTCTCTAAGCCGTATCTCTCTCTCGCTCTCTCCCTCCCTCCTTGTGTGCATGCAATTATTTTCTTATTGGAATATGTTTTGTGTATCTTACGCTTTCTACAGGTGTGCGCTGCAGCAGCAGCAGCGATGACTAATGGTAATATTTGTTGTTTGTTGTATTTGCAAAAACAAGTTTTATTTTCTTGACGTTTCTAAGGCTTTGTGTTTGTTGTTGGCTTCAATATCAAATTTGGGCATTTCCATGTTCTGTTGTTTTGTGCTTCATATTTGCACAAGTTCTTTGCTTAGTTTCTTTTAAAGGTTATCTTTTGTGTAGTTTGTTTTTTCTTTAGGCAACTATCAAAATGCGGATATTTATCTGAAGAGTTTTTGTGTAAATACGATATAAATGTTTTTTGAAGGCTATAATCAAGTTATTTTTTTTTTAAATTTCCGCTTTATAATCAACAAAAAAACACAACACATAAGTTATCAGAGTTGGTTTTGTTTTCTTTATTTTATATTTAAATTTCACTTGATTTATAAGTATGTTTCTACAACGCCCAAGTTTTTCAACATTTAATCGAGCATTACAGAATTATTGTCGCCAGCTGAAGACCTTAATTTATGTACATATTTATTTGCATAAGTAGAATACCCTACAACACAAAGTGAATGCTGAATGTAGATATTTTGTTTCAAAAAAATATTTTTTTTCCGCTTATCTCTTACTCAATCTTTGCTAACGGCACTTATCTTACAATTGCTAAAAGTTCTCTTTATGCAGGGCATCTTTTAGTTTATCAGCTATTCTAATGCAACATTGTTGTCTTTTTAAAAACCTGAATAATATTTAAATAAGAACACGACAAAGTTATGCCACACAACTGTCGCACTGATTGAACATACCACTCCTCCCCTCCCCTTCCCTTCACAACATTCCATCTCCTTCCCTCTCTTTCTGGCTGCATTTTCTTAAGTGTGTAAATTTCTCGTGTTGGAACTCACGCGCAAAATTGCATTAAGCAACTATGTATGTATGCATGTATGTATGTGTGTATGTTATTACAAAATTTCAGTAAAGTGTGTCGTTTATTTAAAAATGCTGTCAAAAAGCCGTCCACCCACCACAGCCCACCATATCCCACCACTCCATTTTCACCTCGCTGCTGCAGCACCATAAGTAAAGGTGCTTTGTGCTTTTTGTTTGTTGCTGGCAACTTCCTTGCTGTTGTTGTTGTACTCGTAATTAAGCTGAAAATATTCAGCATTCATCTGCTTCTTCTTCTCATGGCTTCTTATAGTTCAGTTCAGCTCTTGTTTTACTTCTATATATATAATTTTTTTTTTGTATGCACGCATTTTTTTGTGTCGCGACAGAGGCGCCAACGTCGCTGTTGACGTCGCTTTGCCTGTTGTTGACCGCTGAGTAGGGCATTTCATATTGTTGTTGTTGTTGTTGTTGTTGCTGCAGCTTGGCATATGGAAATGTGAAATTGCTTTGTTGCACGCGGCTTTTGTTTGCCTAGCTAGCTGGCTGGGTGAAAAACAAACTGATTACAATTTTGCGTGAAATTCTATTTTCAAATACTGTGCTGCTGCTGATTACTGTACATATTCTATTCCAGCATTGGAATGGAATGAGATGACATGAAAAGCTCTTAGCACGAATTATGATATTATGCTTTTACATACATAAGTATGAAGAAGAAGAGTTATCAAAAATGACTGTTAATGACAGCGAATTTCGGTTCACACAATTAAACTTTTACTTTGAAAGCAACTTCTCGTGTTTCTATTATATTGCCGATTCTTAGAACCAAAATCCTTTGGCATGTTAATCATTTTTGGCAACAAATTTGAGCTTCATATTTCACTTGAAATTTGTGCGCCAAACTCATTAAATTTATTAAAAGCTGTGCGACGTTCCAAAAATATAATTAATGGCAGCACAACAGCAGCATTAAATTATTAATTATGTGTAATTTCACAAAAAGCTCAACATTAATTAAAGCATTTTGTATAATTTATGCAATTAATTGCTGATATTTAATGAATACTTTGGCTTTTGCTTGTAAACTGAATTATTTGCATAGCTTAACGCCAAGCTACCCCCACCCCACTTTCAGTCTCTCTTTTTCTTTAATTTTTCATTTTCGATGTTGTTGTTGTTTTTGTGTAGGCTGGCTTGTTTTGGCAAAAGCTGCACTCGAATAACGCAAAGTCGACGTCAACAGCGACGCCGGCAACTGTCAACCAGCATTGAAAAGCTGTCGACGACGGCGCCAACTCTTCTCAGCTTACAGCGTCGCAGTACACTCAACGTCTCCCTTTCTCTCTCACACAATTGCGTCTGGCTGCTGTCGTATTCAACACTCATACCCTTCCCCCTCCTCCTCCGACACTTGAAGCACTTTGCTAAGCTGCTCTGCTCTTTTCATCATTATCATCTGCTTCTTCTTCGTCGTTCACTTCTGACTCATGTTTTGTTTTTGTTTAGCTGGTTTTCGCCTGTTTGTTTGTCTGCCGCTGCCCACTTCACAAATGTTTTTGCAGCTTATATGTATGTATGTATGTATATGTTTGTATTTTACATTTGTTGGCATTATTAGTCATTGGCAAAATGTTGCAACATACCCCCAACTAACGAATTTGTTTTAGTCACGATGACGTCGTCGTCGTCGTCGTCGTCTGTGGCCCTTAACATTTTCCATATCTCCTTTTCGTGACTTGCACGAATTTTGGAGTGAGAAAGCTTTGAAATAGTTAGATATAATTAGAAATCTTACTTTTATTTATTTGAATCTATATTAACTCAATCTAGTTTCAATCTTTTCGTACTTTGTGTTCTTTTCTATGAGTCAGCTGCTCTCTCTCTCTCTCTCTCGCTCCCACTCTCTTTATGTCCTTGACAGCTTTTCAATGTTTTGTTTTGACTAGCTTTTGTGTGGTCATCCAAAACTTTTTCACAACTTTGAATACATTTCTGCTGATGTTGCTACTTCTTCCTCTTCCTCTTCCTCTTCTTGTTCTTGTTCTTGTTGTGGCTCTTTCCTTTTATGAGCGAGAAAGCCATTCATAAAGTTTCAGTCCCAAAGCTGTTATGTGTGTGTATTTGTGCCACTTGTAACATTTTTATGTTAATTTATGAGCAGAATTCACTTCTGCTTCTTCTTTTTCCTTTTCTTTTTCGTTTTATTGCTGGCCAGTCGATAAGCCAAGTTAAACAGCAGCTGCCTTTATTGCTTAAATTTTATTCTTTCGTGCATGTTACAATTATATTCATACATAATTCAATTTAACCTCACTTCAGAAGGTGTTTTAACTTTTGTAACCAGAGCTTTACAAAAAAAAGCTTTACTTTGAACAATTACAATATTAATTTATAGAAAACAAAAAAAAAAACTCTTTATTTTGTTAGAAAAATATATTTTTGTCTATCAAAAGTCCTTCTTTTATTTTTTTTGTACTTCCGCTGAACTATTTTACCCATTGCTTTCGGCAGGTGGACCCATCTCCCACACCCTGGGAAAACTTTTAGTGCTTTCCTTTGGGGTCTTTGAACTTGTTGGCGTTTTTGCGGCTCATAACATTTAATGTGTTTCAGTTTTCGTTGTTGCGAAATTAATTCTCCTTGGAGCTGTTGCCTGAAATGAAACACACTTTGTGTTTTTTTTATGTTTATTATTCTTTTATTATAGCACACATTTCACTGAGCGAAAGAGAGAGAGAGAGAGAGAATAATAGAAAAGAACAGCTGGAGACACTTTGGAATGAAAAAATGTTGGGTAATTGGGAATTATGCCAAACGGGTCAATTGAATAATTCATTCACTTGAAATGTTATTTAGTTAAAAGCCGTCACGCCCACAATGCCCCAAATTGCATCGATTCATATTTTAGGCGATTATTTATGTGTGGCAATCAATTGAATTATGCAACTTTGCCACACAATGTGGCATTTGTTATATAGAGAAACCCATTAAAATATCGCTAGCTTTTGATTATTTTAGCCTCATTTAACCTCAGATATTATTGATTGATAACGCCTTAGCCGGAAACTCGTGCAGCCACGCCCACTTACTACCAAGAACTAAATACACTTCTTATCACTTGCATTTATTATTGACAGCTGCTGCGTCAGCTGCTTTTTTCCAGATTGCGACTCTGTCTGTCAGCTTATCAACTAAGATGAGACAATCAATGCAATGTCTAAAGATGGCAACAACTGGTCATAGACATAAATAACTATCTCTAGAAAGAGAGAGAGAGAAAGATAAGATGCACTATAGTAGATTATAGTATAGTTTAGTAAAGTTCTCCATTACAAATTAGTTAAAAGCACATCAAATAATAGATAAAATCTTAAATTCACCTTCTTCACACCTTTTCTCACCTTTTGAGGTGAAATTGCAAATAGTGCCGAAAAACAGTTATCTTTTTGTAATACTTTTTCGAAAGCGTATACAACTAATGCACTTATTTTGCCTCTAATTAATGTAATTTTCTTTTCATTTCTATGAATTAAATTTATACTTTTTTTTTTCTTATCGCCAGACAGCAAGCTGTTACCTCTTCACACTTTACCTTCTTCTTTCCACCTTCTCTCCACCTAAGCACTTTAAATGTTCAGCTGAAAATTGCATTTATGCATTTCAAATATTTGCGGCCAAACAAATGCCAAAAGCCAACCAACAAAAAAAAAAAAAAAAAAAACGGTAAAGCATATTGCACAAAATGACACTGTGTGCAATAATAGAAATACCCTGTACTTAAAAGTAATTTAAAGGGTTTAGTTGTTTTAACCAAAATATCTTACAAAAAACCATAAAGAAATTTAAATTATTTTAGTTGAAAAATGTAGTCACAAAACACTTTCACTTCACCCCCTCTTTATTACAGGGTATTTAAAAGTCCACTACCTTACAGGAGTCATGCAAAATGCAACGTTGTCTGAGTTAGCGGTTGTTGTTGTTGTTTTTTTTTTTGCTTGCTTGCTTGTCGCTTGTTGTTGTAAAAAGCACTCGACACGACACAAATTTCGTTCATTTACACAGTGGGAACCAAAGCGATGAGTGTGCTTAGACTTTACTCGCTGTGTTACGTGCAGAAGGGGGGGAGGGGTGGGGAGAAGCAGTTAATGTCGTTGCACTCATTGCACAGAAAGAGAGAAAGAGTCAGTCAAACAAACAAACTCAAAGCAGGACATGCATAACTGATAAAGATCTTTGTAAATGATTTCATTTCATGTCCAGAGAAAGAGTTGCCAGAGTTTCTTAAACACACACAAAACAGCTACAAATTGAAAAGTAGTATTTAGTAGTGTTAGTTGTTGTTGTTTTAAGCACCATTGGAAAATCAATAAGTGAATGATAAATAACTGACATATTTATTCCGAGCTAAAACAAATTGCGTCGTCGCTTCGCATCAAAATTTCAATTGATTTATGAGCGAGAGAGGGGTGGTGGGGGGGGGGACTGTACAAAGTACAATTTGCCTTCTTGGTTCAGTTTTCCATTGCAATAAAAACAACGACAACAACAACAACAACAGAGACATGCCGCAAATCAATGGAATGCGAATCAATAATCGCAACAAAAATAGTTTCTTTGTTGTTGTTGTTGTTGTTGTTGGTTTTTTGTTACTGTTGTTTAACGCTTGAAATGCGATTTAATTTTACTCTCTTTTCTCTATCCTTCTTTCTTTCTTTCATTTTCATTTTCATTTTCAGTGCCCTGCATTTCTTATGGCCAATCAAATGCCTCCCCTTCTCGCACCCTTTACACCCCCTCCCTCTCCCCTCTCCCTACTGTACGCCACCCACAACGTCGCTTTCCATTTTGGTTTAGTTACTTTTTATTTGCATTTAAATTACGTTGGGAAAACTCGCTTTGAATCGGTCACTTTTCGTGTTGGGTTTTTCCATGGGATTTTCTTGTGTGTGTTTTTCCTCGGGTCTTTTGGGATTATGCATGTGTGTGTGTGTGTGTGTGTGTGTGGGTGTTATTGCATGAAATTAACCTATCTAAACTAGACATGATAAGATTTTTCCTAGTTAAACTTTAACCATATGAAGATCATTTTGTTTTCTTCTCTCTTTTATTTTATATCTCTTCCAATGTGCGTCAGAATCTTGTTGTTGTTGTCGTTAATGTTAATGTTGATGATGTTGTTTTGGATTGTTCCAGTTCTGGACAGACTCGTTAAACTTGTCGCACCGCCTGCCCCTGCCCCTGCCACTGCCACACAGTGCCTGCTGCTTGCAACTTCTCAGTGGAAGTCTGAGACGTTCGTAAAGTGTTGACCTCAATTAAAGTTGCTCGCTCTACAACAACAACAACAACAACAACAAGAACAACTGCAAAACAGAGATGTCAGTTATAAAAATATATGTATATATTATTGCAATAACAACTTCTAGTGTGGAAAGAAAGAGTGAGAATATTTCTGTATATTCAAAGCTCTTCGTTTTTACCGTTCACTGGGTAACTTCCAGTCGAGCTTTTGTTTGTCACTCGTTAACGGCTCTTCTTCCATATTGTCTTTTGTTATACATTGCATAAAGCTCATCTTTTTACGTCATTCTAGCTGTTTTGACGGTTTTAGTTTTCAGCTTCTTTTTTTTTGTGCTTTGTTTTGTTTTGTTAGCTGCAACGTCAACTGAGACACGCCATATGCCACGCCCACACTCAAAATGCACATACATACGTACATATGTACATATTTATATGCAAAAAAAAAACCACTCGCCCATTTCCGTTGCTCTTTGCCGGTTCTCTGACGTTCCACGCCTTGCTGCTGTTGTTGTTGTTGTTGCCACACTTGCATTGTGCAATACTCGCCGCTTTTGCCTTCCCATTGGGTTACTTTAGGTCATTGCAGTTGACGTCGCCGTCACTTCTAACGCCATCGCTTGAAGGACGTCGTCTAAAGCTGCAGCTGCAGCTGCTGCTGCTGTTCTCGTTCTCGTTCACAGTGTTGTGTAACTACACAAAAACAAGCTAGTTTTTAGAGGCAATTTTAGCAGAAACTACAAATGCTTTAGAGGGAAAAAAGCTAAAAAGCTCATTGATTATCACTGACTTCTAAGTTTATGCTCAACGGCGCGTCGCGTCGACCTCCAAGCTGGCAGCGCTGCTGACGTCGTTCGTCAACATTTGTTGTTCTGTTCGCCGTTGAGAACGTTGGCAAATGTTTAGAAACATGTGTACATACAAGCATACAAGCGTTAAGTCATTGAAACAATTATTTGTTTTATGCTCATTAGTTGAACATGACTTTTTGTTAGATACATATGTGATCTATAAATATAACAACTTTCACCAAGCATTAGCGAAAAATCAGCAATGCAATGCTACAAATTTCCCTTAATGTTAATCTTTTCTCGCATTTGTCTGTTGCTGCTGTCGTCATGTCAACTGCATGCAACATTTAACTGAAAGAAGAAAACAAGATCAAAAATAAATGAGCGCAACGCGACGGCGGCTCATCAAAAGCCAGCGAAGCTTTCACACACATACACACATAGTGCACAAGCAGAAGGAGCACACACATACATACATACATATGTCGTTCGAAAAACCTCCCACATATATGTATCTTGCATGCGTTCCACATGCTCAAGTGTGTTTGTATGTGTGTGTTTGTGTTTGCTGTGCTTTTACCTCATTTACGTTTATTGCTGCCTTTGTTGTTGTTGCTTTTGTCGAAACTCTTAAAAATCATGCTGGCGTAAATCCGCGCAAATTTAAATTTAAATTGCATTTGTGTTTCTTGCTGTATAAGTGAAAATTTCATTTCAACAACAGCCGAAAACAACGACGAAAAAAAGCGGTAAAACATCGAAAAAGCTGCAATAATAGCAGCTCTGGAAATGCATTTTGTTGTTGTTGCTTTCTTTCTCGGTTCGTATTTCTCGTTTTGTTGTTGTTGTTGTTGTTTCGCATTTAATTTGTAATTGATTCTGTTATTTTGCTGTCGTCGCAATTGCTGTTGTTAATGCCCTCAACAACAATGTAAAAACAAAATAAAATTTAATCGGCGCAACGACAACTGAAGCTTGAATAACAAAAAAAAACAGAGAGTGAGAGTGAGATAGCGAGAAAGAGTTTGTGGTGTTGTTGCTGGGCATATGTAAGTTTATTGGCGTCATTTTGCACTGCGTGCAATCGAGTGTGCAATGCAATTAAACAAATGAACACAACAACAACAACAACAATGGCCACGATTATAAAAGAAAACAATTGCACAGCGACAATATTAGATAAATTGTTATTTACATATTGTATTGAGTGTTTATAAATGCGTAAAATTAATTTCCGATTGCAATGCAATAAGAAAATATCTAAACCGCCCGCAACATGTTGCCAAGAGCGCACTCTCTCTCTCTCTCTCCTTTTCTGTACATGTTTAAATAGTGATATCGATATCGATAATGTGCCTGGCTTCCACTCTGTTGAGTTTTTTGCGGTTGTTTCTTGTTGTCATTTAATCGCCTTTTTGAATTTTCAAGTTTGAGCTGGTTTTCATTTATTTGGTTGCACACACATTTTTTGTTGTTGTTGCTGTCGTGAAAGTACATAAAAGGCATTTTTACTTGTTTTTTGTGTTTTTTAGAAAGGCAATTTGCGACATTTTTGCAACGTCAACATGTTGCCGCTGCGTGTTGCCAGGCTGCCATTTTGTATGTGTGCCAGTTTTTTTTTTTTTTTGGCAACATTTTTTATTTTTCATCTGGTTTTTTGAGCTAACTGTTCTGCTCGCTGAAGTGTGCAGCAAACAAAGCATGAGTTATTGCTGCTGCCGTTGTTGTTGTTGTTGTTGTGTTATGTAAATGATGCTGGGCTTGCGTCCAGCGTTAAATATGCAGCACAAACCGTGAAATATTCATTTGTTTCACACACAACAAAAGAGGAGCACTGCATAATTTCGCCCGCAGCACATGAATTCGCCCAATTATTGCTGTCTACTTCGCCCAACTTTCTCCCGTTGTGTTCTTCATGCATGTACATACACACAATGTTCTTCCAGTTTTGGGAGAGCGGTGCTTACGCTCTCTTATGCTTATGCAGCAACATTGTTGCGCTCATTCTCGCAGACTGGAAACTTGTTGTTGTTGTTGTCAGGTGCGTCGAGACAAGTGGAAAATGCTTGTGCGTGCATTGCTCTCATTGTGTATAGCGACAAATATTTGCAAAACTCTAACTCTCCTTCTCTCTCTCTCTCTCGCACGATCTGCGTTGTCAACATTCCTTGTACGTTTTGCCCCCGTTTCTTTTTGTTTGTTTATTGTTTGCGCCCATTAATCAGCGCTAGTCACCGTCAACATTATCAGCCAAATAACCTGTTGCTTCTGTATATTATTATTATTATTATTTTCGTTGTGTTTTTATTTTTCTTTTGTTGCATTTCGTATCTTTCCGCTTCCGTTAAGCGATTTGAGTTGCGTTTTAAATAATCATTTATCGCGTTTCTTTAAGGCAACTTCCTTCCTCGCACTTCCGCTGCAACGTTTTCACCACTTGCAACGTGCAACATGCAACATGCAACTTGAAATTGAGGAAAGTTGTTGTTAGCCAACTTTGATAGCTTTCTCCCCAACTTAAACCTAAACTAAATGAGTTCTAATTGAATAAAATCCAATTATTATTTTCTATATTACGTACCATAATCAGTTAATCAATTTCTTTCCAACTGAAGGCACGTGCAGCTCCCACAATCTGTTTTTATATAGAATGATTCAATTTGCTTGCTTTTATAATTGCACACAATAAAACCAGCTATTAATACTTGGCAGCTGTTGTTATTGCTCTGTTTGTTTGTTCATTTCCACTTAACGCAATTTGATTATGACAGAACTTATTATTGCAAAGATATTGAAATGACCCAACCTACAACAACAACAACAACAACTGGCAGCTGTTTTAAAGTACATGTGGCTTAGCAACATATGTTGACAAGCGAAAGCTCTCTCTCACTCTCACAATATCGATATCGATATGTTTAAGCTTCTTATTTAGTTGGAGCCTTTTTAAATGCCAAAGCTCAACTTCTAGCATCTTCTAAATATAGTTTGACATTTTCACTAGAAAGCTCTGGAAGTATGGGAACCTTTCCACACACTTGATTTTAACGAGCTCTCTCAACTCAATTTGCAACCAAGGCAACGCTAACGCACTTTATTGTTGTTCTTTTCTATGTTTTCTCGCATTTTCTTGGTACTACTATTTCCTTTATATTTCTTGTGCTTTTCTTACTTTTGCGTCAGCACTTACTGTCGTTACACCCCCCTCCACTCCCCCCACTTTCCGCCTTTACAGTTGGTTGGCCTTCTCTCTCTCTCTCTTTCTTTATGCAACAAGCAAAAGCAGAAAAAACTATACAGCAGCTTCATTTCATTATTTGCCAAACTGCGTCACGTTGCAACTTTGACGTTGAATGTGAGATTGCTGAGATTTGCGTAAGCGAGCTCGAATTCGAAGTCGAATTTGATTGTGCAACACGATAAATGTGTATGCAAATTCGTAACTTGTTGCAATAAACAAACAATTGTTTGGTAACGGTGTGGAAAGTGCAACACCCCAAACTTGCCACGTGTTGTTGCCACGTGAGATCAATGTGTTGCAGCAAAAGTCCTTGCCACTGAATGGAAGTCATACAAAACTTGGCCCTGAGGTAAAGCAGTTAACACAAGTCCATGAGGTAAGCAGCCTTCAAACAGCTCCTGACTGACTAAGTGGGTGGTTTGGGTGGTTGGGTGGTTGGTGACTCAATACCAAGGATTGTCCTACGCGTGACCTTGGTAGGATATTCTGTATTACCTTTTTAGTGTACATTAAAAATTTACTTTTTTTGCGGCTTTAAGCTTAGTTTTGTGCTCTTAGAGTATTTGCTAGTCGCCTTCGCTTTCTTTACAATTTTCCCATTCGCCTTGCCCTTTTGACAATTTGCTTTTCAAAGCTTTCAATTTCAATTTGGCTTATTTCGATTTCTGCCTTTTCCCTCATCGGCTTTTTGCATAATTTATTGCATTCAGTTTTCATTCGTCGTCGCCATAAATTTCCAACCCACACAAACCCCCCTTCCCCCCTCTTCCTGTGTCGCGACTAAGTGGCCCAGTGGCGGACATTGGACTTTATCGTCCTCGTCATCGCGTGTATATGTCCTTAAATATAAGTTTTGATTACAGCCAAACAGTGAACTAACATTTTGTTGTCCTGCTCATGTTCTAGGAATAAGCCCTACATTTCCCCCTCTTACCCCTTGGACGACCTTTCGTATCCCGTTGCTAAACAATTTCTGAGAATTTCTGGGTTTTTTTTCCCTGCCTCTTTCTCTTCTACGACTATTTTCTGATTACTTTCTGTTTTTATTAACTCTCGTGTTATGTATGTGTGTGTATGTTTTTCGCGTCCTTTTGCGCGCTATTTTTGCGCATTTCGTATCGAATGTCCTCTGACGCAAATTAATTAAATAATATAATAGATATGCCGCCTGTGGGTGGTCTAGAAATTAATTCTAAATTTAGCTGCAAATTACAAAAAAAAAAAAATAATAATTGGAATATTATATAAGGTTGTGGTTAGAATTAGGACCTAGTTTGTAAGACTAGAAAACCTTGGAAAGTTTGCGCCTGTGGGTTATGCAACAATAAATTTAATGTCGAACAAAAACACTTCCTTTTTAGTGCTGGCGCCACCTGTTGTCAGGTGGAAACCGAACGACGCTGCTTAAGGGTTAAAAATGCCCGAAATAAATTTAGAAACTATCTCACCCAAATTTCTGTCATAATTTCGATGTTTGAATTTTTACGTTTTACTTTATATGTTGTCAATGTATTTATATTAAATGTTTCGTCTACCTGAATTGAAAATCCAATTATGACGACTTTGGTATACCAGCAACAATGGTTTTATATCTACAACAGCAACATCGGTAAATATTGCCACACAAAAGTGTTTCCTTATTTCAAATTGTCGTCAGATTCTTTGTTGCCGCCAGTATTATTAATATAATTACAAACATGAATTGGCCAAAATGCGCGACACTTTTCTTTCTTTGTTGAGTTTTCCGTTGACAAGTCATTTATATATATAATCTTTATATAGCTATATCTGTTGTATGAGACATTGTCCGATTCAGTCGCATTGTAAAATTGCCTGAGCTGTTGCACAGTTGACTCGGGAGAATTTTAACACAAATGTATAATAATGATATCCTTAGTTATAAGGCGTTTGTTAAGAAAAGGTAGCAAGGTTTTTTTTTTAGTTATAACTTTGACTAATCCCAAGTTTATATTTTTTTTGTAGATTGCGATTGCGGCTGCGTGGACTCAGCAGCGGGAGGATTCAGCAGCAGCCTCAAGACGGCTCACGCAAAGGTCGCCACATCGGGGGGTCATGCAAATACGCAACCCCCCAGCAAACGTTCCAGCAGCGGTGCCGATGGTGACTACCAGCTGGTCCAACACGAGGTGCTCTATTCCCTCTCAGCCGAATATGAGGTCAGTTCCTCGAAATCCTTCTCCAACTTGCTCTAACTTAATTTCCTATTTTGAACCTATCAGGTTCTGGAGTTTTTGGGCCGCGGCACCTTTGGCCAGGTGGTCAAGTGTTGGAAGCGCGGCACCTCGGAGATCGTTGCCATCAAGATCCTCAAGAATCATCCGTCGTATGCGCGTCAGGGCCAGATCGAGGTGTCCATCTTGTCGCGGCTGAGTCAGGAGAATGCGGATGAGTTTAATTTTGTGCGCGCTTTCGAGTGCTTTCAGCATAAGAATCACACCTGCCTCGTCTTCGAGATGCTCGAGCAGAATCTCTACGATTTTCTCAAGCAGAACAAGTTCTCGCCGCTCCCCCTCAAGTACATACGTCCCATCCTCGAGCAGGTAACTTCCACTAAGTTCCTATCGCTAACTGTATTTAATCTTTCCCCTTTGTTATTTTTTCAGGTGCTGACTGCTTTGTTGAAGCTGAAGCAATTGGGTTTGATTCACGCCGATCTGAAGCCGGAGAATATTATGCTGGTGGATCCAGTGCGTCAGCCCTATCGCGTCAAGGTCATCGACTTTGGCAGCGCCTCCCACGTCAGCAAAACCGTTTGCAATACGTATCTGCAATCGCGTTATTATCGCGCTCCGGAGATCATCTTGGGATTGCCCTTTTGCGAGGCCATCGACATGTGGTCCTTGGGCTGCGTTGTGGCCGAACTCTTTCTCGGCTGGCCCCTCTATCCGGGCAGCTCGGAGTTCGATCAGATCCGGTATATATCGCAGACGCAGGGTCTGCCCACGGAGCACATGTTGAACAGCGCCTCGAAGACGTCGAAGTTCTTCTATCGCGACGTGGACTCGACGTATCCGTTCTGGCGCCTGAAGACCACCGAGGAGCACGAGGCGGAGACGAACTCGAAGAGCAAGGAGGCGCGTAAATATATTTTCAATTGTCTGGACGACATTGGGCAGGTGAATGTGCCCACGGATCTGGAGGGCGGTCAGCTGCTGGCCGAGAAGACGGATCGCAGGGAGTTCATTGATCTGCTCAAGCGCATGCTGACCATCGACCAGGAGCGTCGCCTCACACCCACGGAGGCACTGAATCACAGCTTCACGAGGCTCACCCATCTGGTGGATTATGTGTACTGCAACAATGTGAAGGCCTCGGTCCAAATGATGGAAGTGTGTCGTCGCGGCGACTTTCACACGTGAGTAGACCACGAATTCATCAACCATTCATTGACCTATGCTAATATGCTCATAATTTCTTTCAGTGTACAACCAGCTCCCACGCTGGTCACCAACTTTGTGCCCAGCAGCACCGAGAACATGACCTTCACCATCAACAATCAGCTGACGAGTCAGGTGCAGCGTCTGGTACGCGATGGTCGTCCCTTGGCCTATGAGGGACTATACCAGATCTATGGCGGACGCAATGTGGCCCGTCAGTATCCACAGGCACGCACCGACACCTTCCAGCATCAGCTCGTCTCGAACATCTTGTGTCCGCCCTCCTACCAGGCCATGCCCAGTCCCACCAAGCATGTGGTGGTGGGCAGCGCCACCATGCAGCCGCCGTTGCAGGTGCCACCGCAGCAGTATGTGAATGTGCCGGTGCCCGTGTCGATGGTGGAGCCCAGCTCCGGGCAGCGCATGCTGCTCACCAATCGTGTCCAGGCCAGCGGCGTTGCCTGGCCCCAAACTGGCCGGCAGATGGCGTTGGTGCCATCGTGGCCGCAGCAGGCGCCGGCACACTCGTTGATTGTGGACTCGACGCCGCTGTTCAATGTGGAGGAGATCTATCCCAAGCATCATCTCAACTTGCCGCGCAACGATCTCAAGAAGGAGTCGCCGGCACATCATCTAGCGTTCGTATACAAATTGTTATCCTTATTGTGCCTTTTGTTAACTTGCGTTTAATTGTACTTGCAGCAAGGGCAACTCTTATCGCGTGCCGCGCCACGAGAAGAAGGAGCATCAGCAGCTGTCGCCAGTGAAGAAGCGGGTCAAGGAGAGCTCACCGCCCCATCAGCAGCGCTATCAACGTGCCGCCCACGTCTCGCCCCAGTATCACACCCATCACAATTGCAACTATGGTGGCAACTATGGTGTCAACGCTGTCGTCTCCAACTCCGCCTCCTCGGCTAGCAGTGAGTGCTTAGCATAAGAATTCAATATAATACCAAGGGGCTCGATGTCATTTTTACAACCACATTACAAAAAAAAAAAACATTAGCGGTGTTTCATCGTTTCATGTTGCATAGTTGAAACGTCCCCAAAAAGTGTTTCATGTTTCATGAAAGTAAAGATGGGAAGAGCACGATATTTAAGCGATATTTGCTATCGATGTTCAGTATTTTTCAGTATATTTGGTGTATTTTTGTGCATACAAGTATGAAAACATCTGATCCGCAAACAAAAGTAATTTTAACTATCATGCCTGAAACATGAAACGATGAAACGAGCTGTTGAACACCGCTATTAATTAATTAAGACATGAGCCCCTTTCTCTATTTTTGTACAATTTTTATTTGTATCTTTTATTAACACTCACATTTTTGTTTTCCCCCCACCCCCAGATATTATCAATGCCAGCGGCAGCAGCTCATCGAGCTCGCATCACAATCATGCCCCAGTGGCACATGCCCCACACGGCGGCAGCAGCAGCAGCGGCTACAACACCTCCTCCTCCTCCAGCGCTGGCCATCACATTGTGGTCAACAATTGCAGCGGTGGCGGCTCTGCTGTCGGCTATCACACCACCAGCAGCAGCAGCAGCAGCCAGCAACCGTTGCACGCACATCAGGCGCCGCCGCCGCAGCCGCATGTGAAGCAGCCAACGATCACCATTCATGACACGCCCTCGCCCACAGCTGTTGTGGGCGATGTCATCACCATATCGGATAGCGAGGACGAAGGCGTCGATGCAGCAGCAGCAGCAGCAACTGTTGCAAATGTTGCTCCTGTCAAGCAGCGTGCACTTGCTCATGCTCAGTCCCAGACGAGCAGCAGTCTAATGCAACCGCAACCGCAACATCAACATCATCAGCAGCAACAACAACAGCAACAGCCGCCTCCGCAGCAGCAACAACAACATCCACAGCAACATCATCATTCACAGCAACAGCAGCAGCAACACTCGAGCAGCAATTCATCCAGTTCGTTGTCGCATTGTCGCAGCAGTGGACAACCCTTGCATGTTAATTATGGTAATGCTCACAGTTCCATGTCGAACTCCGCCAATGCCAGCAACGGCAGCAGCAGCAGCAGCAGCGGCAGCAGCAACACAAATCGCAAATGTGGCAGCAGCAGCAGCAGCAGCCAGCTGAGCGGCAGCGGAGCTAGTCATCATAGCCATCATAGCCATCATAGTCACCACAACAGCCACAACCATCATCAGCAACAACAGCAGCAACAACAACAGCAGCACCAACAACATGGCAACAGCGGCAACAACAGTAGCATTAACAATATTAACAATAACAGTAACAATAACAGTAGTCAGCAGTTGCCGCCGCCGCAGCCAAATTATAGTAGCAGTAGCAGTAGCAGTAACAGTAGCAATAATCATCATCATCAACAACAACAACAACAACAACAACATCATCATCATCATGCCACAGCAAGCACGTCTTCTACGTCCACGTCCACGTCGATGGGCGGAAGCGGAAGTGGAAACGGAAATGGAAATGGAAATGGATTTGGTGCTGCTGCTGTTCTCAACGACAACAACAACTGCTCGCTACAACAGCAACTGCAATGCTTTCAACCAACCAGCAACAGCAACAACAGCAACAACAACAGTCATCATAACACCAATTCCAATTCTGCTTCCACTTCCACTTCCAACCAACAACAACAACAAACAACAACACCATCATAATCTTGCCCCCACACAATTTAGCACATCCATTTCATCTACCTCCCAGCCTCTAGCTGCCCTACCTCTACCCTTGCCCCTACCTCTGCCCCTGCCCCTGCCACTGCCACTGCCACCACCACCCCCCTCCTCCTCGTCCTCCTCCTCACTCAGTCGTCATAAGTCAGCGCAACAACAACAACAACATGTTCATCTAGTTATTCCATGCGTTACCGTAGGTGATCACGATCCGGAGGATGCAAGACGTCGCCATCATGCCGCCGCCGCCGCCGCCCTCTCCACCTCCGGCGGAAGTCCCAAGCATCCAAGTCACAGTCACAGCCATCATCATCACTCCACCCACTCGCATCAGCAGGTGGTGCAACAACAACAACAACAACAACAGACGCCACACTATCAGCCGCAGCCGCAGATCCAACAACAACAACAACAACAACAGCAGCCGAATATTAAATACGAGCCGGGACAATCCCAAAAGAAACGTATTCTGGCCATGGCCCAAAACGAGTGCAACTATCAGCCGCAACAGCAACAGGTGCAAATACAAGTGCAACAGCAACAACAACAACAGCCGCAGCCGGTTGTCAGTTTGCCGCACATACCGACGAAGCAGGAACCGCCGGAATTCTATCCGGAGTACGCACAGCAGCAGCAACCACCACCACAGCAGCAGCAGCAACAATTGCAGCTGGAATCGAAGCGCAGCTCTTGGGCAGCCAGCTCGGCCAGCTCAGCCTCATCCTCGGCAATGCCGCTGGCGCATCCCAAGCGCGAGGCGCCCTCCGTTGCACCGCTCAACTATGTGGCACCGGCGGTGGCGCCACCCCTAGCCCACTCCAAGAGCGGCTCCAGCGGCTCCTCCTCCTCCGCCTCCGCATCGATCAGCGCTGCGGCTGCTGCTGCGGCTGCCGCTGCCGCCGCCAGCGTGGGTCCGCCCTCCTGGGGTGCACCACAGGTGTACAGGCAGCCCTCGCAGCCGCCACCGGCCACCCTGTCGGCTGTGCCACCATCCGTGGTGGCGCCACCGCCGCCGCATCATCATCACGGCAGCCACAGCAGTCATCATCATCATCACCATCAGGCGGGCACGCCGCTGGGCGGCTCACCCTCATCCACAGCGGCTGCGGCCATGTTGCAAGCGGACATCTACGCACCGGGTGACATGTATCGACGTCCCACTGTGTATGTGTCGCAGGCGGCGCCGACGTACGCCTATACGAATCGAGCGGTGGTGGCGCCACCACCGGCACACAACAGCTCCAGTCGCCAGGTGGGTGGTGCTAGGCACTTGATCAATTTGATTTTGTTTATATTTTATGTTTAATTACTTGAGTAATTGCTTTAATTATGAGTAATTGTTAAAAAAAACTGCTTATTTTAACAATTCTAAGCCATATTATTTGCCAACTTTCTAATTGCTTCACTTAATTACTCAAGTAATTGCAAGTAGTTATGAGTAATTACTTAAGAGCTGCTTAGAAAAGTTAGTTTTGAACAGTTTTTGTTGCTCATGTTCAATAATGAACAAAAGTAATGAATTTTTAATTTAATTACTCAAGTAATTGCAAGTAATTACGAGTAATTTAAAGTAATTAAATGTATTTAGCATGTTAATAATTGAGCTTAAACTATTTTGTAGGTGATACCATCGCATCCGCTGCCTGCACACATACAAATACCGACGCAGTATAGCCAATTTGGACCGTTGAGTCCCGCCCAGGTAGCTGCCAGCAAGCATGCGGCGCACTTTGCGCCCGCCAACATATGGTATGGTGCTGAGTAGCTTGCAGAGGGTTGGAACCAGAGGGTTGACGAGTTGACGAATTGACGAGGATGATTGCGCCAGAGACCAAGACCGACCACCACCAACACAACACAGCACCCCCCCCATATACTCTCTCTCTCTCTACCACACAGCCTCGAACTTGATTGATTGATTGATAGATTGATGCTCGAGTGAGTCGAAAATGCCAAATTGATGGCATGCGCCAACTTGATAATGGTTTTTTTCTCTAAATTTACAAAACATATTTATTAATCAAAATGTATTTTAATTCTTATGCACTTAGATCTTTAATGGCCTCGGCTGATGGTGGCGATAACAACAACAACAATAACAATAACAATAATACGGATGAAGAGGAGTTGCAACAGTTGCAGCTAACACAATGTTGGTGGTTCATGATGCTCATGCAACAGAGCATTATACAGCACAACAGCAGCATGTTGCACGATTCAACAACAACAACAGCAACGACAACAACAACTACAACAGCAACAACAACAACCAAGAGCAGCAACATTTTCAAAAGTCGCCGCAAACGTTAATAACTCGTCCGCCCCCTGAACCCACCTCCAGCGCCACCCGCACCACCCCGCAAGCCCCAAGCTTCAATTTTTTAATTATGTCAATCCTTTAATGATTGTCGATTCTTGAATAATTCACTTGAGAATTATTGTAATTTGTTTTAAAAACTATATATTAAAAGCATTTTGTACACGCAGCTTAAAAGTGTAAAGTGCATAAGTTAACACACACACACACACACAGACTACACTTAAAGAAAAACACATTAACAACACTTTCTGTATACACAAAAATTTTGAAGTTTACTCAAAAACTAAAGCGTTTCATTATGTGTGTTGTATATTTTTATTAGAACTTCTAAGTACACAATACGTATATATAAATATATACTTAAAGAACATACATAACTATGATAAATATGTATTCTATTATTATATATATGATCCTAAGTACTATATATGCATAATATACATAATAATGTACAACTAAACCTAACTAACTCTTAAACACACTCTAAATACCATACTATTATATATTATATACATACATAGAAAAAACAAATAATGCAAAATTACAAAGTTAATGCAACATGTTAATATAACAAAAGAACAAACAGCAGCAGCCACAACAACAACAAAAACTTAGTGCAAAAAGTTATAGCAACTTTTTTTTAGACTCTTTTTAGCAAGTACCTCAAGAGAAGAAACTAAAAAATAACGAAAAACAAAAAAAAAAAAACAAACACGAAGAAACAAACAAAATGTTAAGCAAAATTGCCTTTTACAAACAACAAATCGTAAAAAATAAACTTAGTGAGATAATCAACAAATGATATATACACATAAAAATACCGCAAAAACCTTACTAGCAAACAAAGCATACATAAGTATATATAAATATATATATACATAACAATATTGTAGGAAATCCTAGCGATATCTATATATATAGCTAATAAACATAGTTTTTTTTTTGGCTTTACACACTCTCATAGAACTTACAACCTAAGTTTGATCCACTCAAAAATCAGAGTAATCATATATAATATTTCTGGGGATTTGTACAAAAAAAAAAGAAGAAGATAAACAACACAATTAGATGCATTGTATTTAGCAATAACTAACTATTAATAATTATACATATATAATGGATTTTGAAATCAGATCAGGTATCAGGTCAGTTAAGACACCAACAAGCAAATTATATATAAACATCGCTTCAATTTTAGTCTGTGTAGCATGTTTCTTTTCTTATTGTATTTCTTGAATTTAGTTCACTTACTCTGCGTTTAAGTCCATTTTCACTTGTTCACAGAGGGTTTCGTATGAATTTTCAAAAAGTTGGCAGAGGGAATGTTCACTAAAGTACAAAAAAGCAAGCAATCTAGCAATAATTAACACAAAACAAAACAAAACAGAGTTATAGGCTTTTAACACACATATTTTAATTTGTAATTTTAGTTTTAATTTTAATTTGTATGTTTTTGTAATTAAACGCAGAGATTTTCTTTTAACTCCAAACTTTTGTAAACCATAATATATATACTATTCTACCTATATATAGATACATATTATAATGTTCTTGTTAATTAGGTTTCTTAAAAGTATTTTGTAGTTAGTCGTAACTTTGTCGCTATTTCTATTTTATTTTAATTTTTTTTTTTATTAAACCTATATTTTGTAGTTTTTAGAAACTGTGGGCACTTCCTATTATGATACTAAAATAACCCAAAACAAACCCAATACATTTTATTAAATATTACGAAAAGATGATTCGAACATAATGCATGAAGAATATATGATAATTAATCAGCTGTGCACGAAAACAACAAACAAATATATTTATATATATACAACAAGATCTATTTGAAAAGTCTAGCATATAATTATTGTGATGTAGTTTTTAAAAGAACTTAAAATTGTCGTCGGAATTTTTGTCCTTGTCGTAATTTTAGCCAGTAAACAGAAATTAACAACAACAACAAACGTAAACAAATTACTAATTAATTCAATGTACTATAATCAATATCGGTTAGCAAATGCGGCATATATTAATAACAACAAATAATAATTGTAATATTAATATTAATATTGTATATGTTAACTATTTAGTACGCAAAACAAACAACAAATGACTAAGAAAAAAGGCAAAAACAATATATATAAATGTATATTAAATTTTTATTCTGTACGATTTTTTCATTTTCTCAACTCTCGAGAGCAAATCAACTTTTTGTGTGTAGAAAACTCTAATGGAACGTTTAATTAGCAGCATTAGGCGTGAAAAAAAAATAAGAAACGTTAGTGTTGTGACTATATAACGATTATACTAGAGATCTAGGCTATGTACTAGTAGATGATGAACATGGATATGGCATATTTAGATACAAATACTATATATAAATATATATATATATTTTGTGTATGAAAAATCAACAACAGAAACAAAAGCTTGCTTTTGGTGTTTTTACTATCATTTTTGAATAGTGTTTTTGTGTTGTTGAAAACGAGAGAAGTTCGCGTCAAGTAGTTAGGCTTAAGGGCATTATATAGGTGTGTGTTTTTTATAGAAATTTTATGGACCATTAATAAAGGAAACTAAAAAACATCAACAAGTAACAAGTATAACAAACAAGTCAAGTCTTTAATCTAAGCGTTTAATGTAATGTAGAAGCAAAAAAAAAGTGCTTGCAAACTTGTCGTTTAATTGTTTTCCTTTTTTTATATAAACATATATATGAACGTACACATAAAGTATACATATTAGCAATTAACGCAAATCAAGTTAAACGATAATAAACAATTTTCAATTTCTACTCAATGTTTTTAGAGAAGCAACAAAACAGAAAAGTAAAAATCAAGAACGCTTTAAATGTAACAAAAACGAAACGTTAATAGACTTAAACAACAACAACAACAACAAAAACATAAATATCTTTACTATATTAATAACACTCACTAAACACACACAATATATATATATGCAAATATATATATCGTTTTGTATTGTAAGAGAACTACATTTTATAAATTACAAAAAATAACAACAATGTTTTAACTGTGTAGCCTTAAAATCAATTTACAAACTCTAAATACAATGTATGTTCTATATATATATACTTAAAATATATATACAAATACGATCAGATCAATCGATCGAAGTTTAAAATATACGTACAATATTTCAATGTACTTCAATCAATACTAAATAATAATATAGTTGTTTTTTCTGTCTTTATTTCTTAACGTTGGTTTAACTTTTACTTTTTGTGACACACAAACAAACACACGCATAATTTTCTTTATATTGTATATCATAATAAACATAGCCACACAAAAAGGAACGAAAATATATAACTACACCATAACTTACTATTATATCATAAATGATTATAATATTTACTTATGTATATGTCCTCAATGCAAACCATACAAATACATATAATATCAATATTATTATCGAAAGCATGACTTTACTTTTGTTTGTTTTATTTATTCATTTGTTAATTATTATTATTATTTTTTTTAGCATTTAGTAAAGAAGCTAATCAAAAAGAACAACAAACAAACAAATACAACAACATATATCCCACCAAATTAATTTTAAACAATTTAAAAGCTAAACAAAAACAAAAAAAAGGGACAAGTAATTAATGCTTATGTGTATTTATCAACAATATATTGTGCAATATATATACATATAAATTATGTATATGATAAATGTATGACAATTTAGCAATGAACTTTTAGTTTATGTGTTATAGCTCATCAGCAACTGATGTATCCGGCATATATGTTTTTTTTTTCCTAACTATCGAGGCTTAACTTTTAGTTGACTGGTAAATCAGGTTTCTGCAGTTGCCAATAGATTGTTAATTATTTCCCATACATCAAAAATAAAAACTAAGAACTAAGTTGGCTGACCAAAATTTAAAAGAAAAAGAAAAAGACGAACAATTAATGAGCTTTTATAAATAATTTGTCGCTTTGGAATGTGTTTCATACGCAAGTTATGTGCATTTAAAGACAAGCAGAAGATAAAACCACAACAACAAATACCAATAATAATTTATTAAGTATATAGTACATGCCACATATAAAATTAATAATACGAGTAGTTAGTGTTTTAAAAGCAAACAAAACAACACATTTAAAAAAAAAAAAATACATTTGAAGCAAACCAACCGAACCAGATGAACAACAATTTATGGATTTATAAGATCATTTGATGAATGAATGAATGGATCGAAAGCGATTATAAAAATTTTGACAAACGCTGACACACACACAAGATTGATAAGAACCCGTCCATAATAAGATTTTTGTTCTTTTAAGCAAACAGCAACAACAACAAGGAAACACAAATCCAAAGAAGTTATATATATAAAATAGTAATTGTCGGCGGTATTAACTCTATTAGAATAAAATTTCTTCGTGTTTCTTTGACTTGAATATAGTATAAAAATATTCGCATGAATAGAAAAATTTTCAATTTCATTCAAACTAGCAGAAAAAAAAGTAAAAGTTTTAATCACAAAACTCAGTACGATATATTTACATATATACAAACATACACAAACACACACTGACACACACACACACACACACACACACAATGCAAAATACAAATACATATTAAATATATATACACTATATTTTATTAAATAAAAAATATTTCGAACGATAAACTTAACCTTAAAATGAATAAAAAAATGTTGATGTGTGAAATTTATAAGACTAGCATATTTCCTACCTAAAACAAACGATAACGATAACGATAACAAACATATACATACGTTATAATGAGATATATATATATACGGATATATGATAAATATGGTAATTTAACTAGCAGCTAGCACGAGTCTAACTAAGATTATACAGATATTGAATTTAAACAAGCGTCTAACAAATTGAATCGTACCTTTTTGCTGATTTAAATGGAAAATATATATATACATATATATATATTTAGTATATAGAGAACTAACAAACTAACATTAAATAATAATAATATTAATACTATAGTAAATAGTAAATATGTATTACAAATCTCTTGTATTTAGTGTGATGGGTGATGCAAACGTAATCGAAACAATATGTTTGAAAAGTATATATGTCTAATAACCAGAGAAACAAATGCAAATATGTACTAGATGAAAGGCACTTTAATCGGATTTGCTTTTTATATATAGTATACATATATTTATATGTGTGTATAGACAAAACAAAATCACAATATGTGTGTGTGGGTGTATATAGTATATAGTATATAGAGTTTTAGCATTAGTGTCCTCTTGCGCCGTTTCAAAAATCAAGAATTTAAATATTTTTATATGCAAAACCTAAAAATAGCCAATAGAGCGTAGTCCTTTAAAAGACAACAACAACAGCAACAACAAGTTTAAACCAAAGAACGATAATCAAAGAGCGCACATAATAGTAAGTAAAAATAAATATTGGTTTAGGATGGGCACCAAGTTTAATTCATACCCTAAGTAAATACATAAATACATTTTTTCTCTTTTGATAGCATGTACCTAAGATATATAGTATGTAAACTAGAGATGAGTTAGAAGAGATTTTTATAGATTAGATAAGTGCATGGGTTAGACAACGAATTTGCCGGGCAAATCGGGAAGAAACGCATACCAAAAAGAAAAACCTGTACATTTCCTGGGCCTTTCCCCATCCCGCATAAGCCAATTGCAAAAAACAACATTTTTAATTATACATTTCGATCACCAACGACGCGGATGAGAATCCCTTTAAATTTAATTGGATCTGCCGCCTGCTAACCTTATCTAAATGTGTTTTTCGTTGTGTACTGAATGTTTTTTGAAACTTGGTGTCCATTTACATATTGTACGAGAGTCTTAATGTGTAAGCGTTCAAACGAAAAACAAATACTTATATCAAAAACCAAGCACACCGATACATTTAGCATGAATATGGAAAATTAATATATATATATATATATGTATATGTGTAAGCGAAATTATTTAAACAAACTAACGAGTTATATACATAGATTATCCCAAGATATGCGTACCTTTTTAAGCAAAACTAATCCAATGTTATTTGCAAAGTCAGCATAAAAATTGTGAAACGAATCTTAGAATTCCAACCGTCTCAAGACCAAAAACAATTTGTAACACACACACACACACACACAAAATGAGCCGCAACAAAATTTGTATTTATATGTATATGTATAATTCCCAGAAGATAAAAAAAACCAATCGAGTTTCGATTTCAAAGTAAAACCAAACACGTTACATGCAACTTCTAGAAGTGTAGAATTATAACAAATACCAGAAGACAAACGCGTTTAGATAATTGATAATATTGATTAAGAACTTTTGACTTTTATGGCTGTTTAGAGATTTTATAATACATATACTAATATTATATATACATATGTAACTACTTACGATATAAACCAACAAACACACTTTTTCGTAACTTATTTACATAAATACAAACACACACACACACACACACATAACACATGATATATTGCCCATAGGAAATCCATATTTTGTGATCTGCATGAGGGGAAGCTCTGTAGAAGAAGAGTCCTTGCGGATCAGTACCTAACTTTATCTTTAACTCTCTCTTTCTCTATGTGTAACTTTCTCTATGTCTCTCTCTCTCTCTCTCTCTCTCCAGTGGTTTTTGACAAACTCTGGCAACCCCACTTGGCTCCCATTGGCACTCAACTAGTTGGCCGGGAGTGTTTTTTTGTAGCGTATAGAGAACAATGGAAAAAAAACCAAACGAAAATTGTGAAATTTAGTGTCTTTACACTTTAAAGAGTATAAACATGAAAATGAATAACTTAACTAAGGATATGTGTAATTGAATGTAGATGGCTATTTGTATAAGCATCACTCACACACACACACACACACACACACAAATACATATACACTCACACACATATACGTTTACATACAAATTATGATACATACTCGTACATATGCCTAAAAGGATAAACGTGTAGTAATCTACAACAAAACAAAAAATGCAAAAAAAAAAAAAAATTACAAATAAATGTCTATAATGTATATGGAAATATAAAATACAAAGATTAAAAAACAAAAACAAAAGAAAAAAAAACCAAATATAAAAAAAAAACCAAAAATTATCAAAAGATAAATCGAGTGTTTTTATTAAGTATATTTCTGGCAGTTTCTGGGTTTAATTTGCTTGTCATGATCATTTTTAATTTCTTTCGAATTTTTATTGTTGGCTTTGCAATCGATGCTCCCTAAATTTTTCTACTCAATACTCAATATAGTAGACATTGTTAGTTCAGTCTGCAAAATTCTAAATCACATTTTATTCTTCCACAGCAATCACAATTTCCACACAGAAAAAACAACTGCTTCAAATAGTTAAAGCCGATTATTAATCATAAACTGCAATAAGTAAGTTAACCATAAAACTAGTTCACTGCTCATAAAAGTAATTTACTTCCTTTCAAAGCTAAACCATGGGCCAATCTCTATCGGAGCCGGTGACCACCAAGGACACAGCACGCTGTGGCAATAACGCCTTCCTGGTGGGCAGCAGCTGCATGCAAGGCTGGCGCGTCGACATGGAAGATGCACACACACACATCCTCTCCCTGCCCGATGATCCAGGCACGGCCTTCTTTGGCGTCTACGATGGCCATGGCGGTGCGGCGGTGGCCAAGTTTGCCGGCAGGCATCTGCACAAGTTCATCACGAAGCGGGTGGAGTACATTAGCAACAATGTGGAGCTGGCGATGAAGCGTGCCTTTCTGGACTGTGATCGGGAGATGCTGGAGAACGGCAACTGGGGCGAACAGATGGCCGGCTCCACGGCCGTTGTGGTCCTGATCAAGCGGGATCAGCTCTACTGTGCCAATGCCGGAGATTCGCGGGCCATTGCCAGCATTGGAGGCAATATGCGACCGCTCTCCTTCGACCACAAGCCGTGCAATGCGGCTGAGGTGCGGCGCATCATTGCTGCCGGTGGTCAGGTGGTGAACAATCGGGTCAATGGCAGTCTGGCCCTATCGCGTGCCCTCGGAGATTTCATGTACAAGCGTAATACGAACAAAAAGCCGGAGGAGCAAATTGTTACGGCCGATCCGGATGTGATTAGCTGCACCATTAGCCCCAGTTGGGAGTTTGTGGTGCTCGCCTGCGATGGCATCTGGGATGTGATGACCAGCAACCAGGTGCTGGAGTTTGTGCGCGAACGCATTGCGGCCGGCATGCAGCCGGATCTGATCTGTGAGCAGCTGATGACCTATTGCCTGGCCCCGGATGCCTTCAACTATGGCCTCGGTGGTGACAATATGACCGTTATCCTTGTCTGCCTGCTGCACAACGGCTCCTTTGATGAGCTCAGTGTTCGTTGTGGCGGCGCCAAGAAAACAAAACTTTCCGAAGGTGTGGGCGATGTTGTGGGTCCTTCTCTTAAGGTATATATGCATATAGTAATCGATTCTTAACTATAGTATAATGATTTCGTTTCTTTCAGTATCAATTGTCAAAAACTACGCCCAGTTTTCGCAGTCCGGAGAACGGCTTGAGGCAGAACTAGTTAGCTTGTTTTTAGGAATACGTTTGTTTCATTTATTTTTTTGTAAAACCATAAATTAGTTATTGTTAGTCACTGAAAAATTAAAATTGTAAAGCGCTTTAAACACACAATTCTCATTTTTGTTGGGATCGTTGGATCTCCACGTTTAATTTGTGAATAATAAATGTGCGTATCTATAATACATAATGTACTCGCTATATAAATATGTATATAAGTATGTATGTACTATATCTATAACTATAACTATATCTTTGGTCTGTTTTAGCTGTAGGTTGTGTTGAGTATACAAAATGCAGTAAGTTGCTACAACAACGCAAAATAAAATATTTAAAATAAAATAAAATGAAATACAAAACAATATATAAGTAATTATTTCAAGAGCTACACAAAAATGTACAAAAATAATATAAAGATTTGACAATTATACAAAGTATGTACTAGTAATGTGTGTGTTTGTGTGTGTGTGTAGAGGCTAATTAGTGTTATTGCACCACATGCGGCCGTTAAGTGCTTAAAATAATGCGACACATTGTTCGGGAGTACCCCTAATACCCCACACAGCAGAGGAGGGGTGAGAAGAGGTGCAGAATCTACCCGACATTGGTGCATTTTGTAAAGATACAAGACTAGAGATTCGCTCGTTGGACTTCCGTGCCAGAAGCAGGAAATCGAATTAAAAACAAAAGAATTATATAAATCGTAAAATAATATTGGTATATACTATATGTATATGTATACGTGTAAAAATCGTTGTATATATGTATATATTGTGGTTTAAGTAGTGCTAAGAAAATACTGGTTACATGTTCTCTCTTTTTTTTTGCAAGTCTCTAAATCCTCGTTACAACTAAAATGAAGATCGTTATTAAACAAGTATTTGCAATTAAGTTCTGTATTTACATTTTTTTGTTCTTTGGAATCGACTACTCTCTAACGGTACTTTAGCTCTTTCTTTTCTTTCTTTTCTTTTTTTTTTTGCATATTTATCACATATTTGTTCACTACAGTAAGCTCCTAAAATCGAATGCAAAATGGGTTTAATTTTTCTTTCCTATTTTCATGTTTTCTTTGGGTCGTTTTGGTTTCTGGTTTCTGGCGTTGTCTTTTTAAATCAGACTGTGGGGGCGTGTCTGGGAGGTGGGCGTGGTCGTAGCTAGGCAACCATTGTGGCATAGTTGCCGGTCAGCTCAAACGGACTCGTCTTCGCCGAGTGCGTAAAGTTGTTCTTCGGCGAAAAGTCCACCGGCTGCTCCTGATCCGGCTGATGTGCATACGGCAGTGGCAGTGGCAGTGGCAGGGGCAGGGGCAGGGGCAGTGGCAACATGTGCTCCTGATACAGCACCGTGGGCTGAATGATGCCATTGTAGTGCTGCACTGGATAGCCATAGGCCAGAGCAGCCTGAGCTTGAGCCTGAGCTTGAGCTTGAGCTTGAGCCTGCCTGCGATCCTTCTCCTTCTGGATCAGCTTGTGCGCCAGCGTTGACTTGGCCGAATCTGGCAGGGATTGGCCGGGTTGGGAAGGTGTTGCTATCGTTGCCTCCAGTTCTGGTTGGACTGTGGCAGCCTCACTGTTGCTGTTGCTGTTGCTGTTGCTGCTGCCGTTGCGGTTCTTCATGCAGGAGGACTCCTCGTGCTTGTACAGATAGGACTTGAGGGCGAAGGCCTTGCCACAACGGGCGCAGGTGTGCGGCTTGGTGTTGGAGTGGGTTTGGATGTGGGCACGCAGATTGGACTTGTCGGCAAAGGCTTTGCTGCAGACGCTGCACTTGAAGGGCTTCTCGCCGGTGTGCGTGCGTATGTGGCCCTGGAGGAGCCAGGGACGCGAGAAGCACTTGCCGCAGTACTTGCACTCGCAGCCCTGGTTATGGGTGCGCACATGCATCGAGAATGCGGGCATGGACACATACACCTTCTCGCAGTACGGACAATGACGCGCCTTCTTGTCCATAATTGACCTAGGATGAGGGTGAAGAAGGTGGAATAAGTTAAGGAGTAATAGGGAAAAAGTTTCCTCTCTACCTGTGGGTTTGTCTATGGCGCGCCAGATTCGAGGAGGTGGAATACTTTTTGCCGCACTCCGGGCACACATGCTCATCGTCCAGGATGCCCGTGGCCGGAGCATGTGGAGATTGCTCGCTGGAGTGATGGCTGGAGCTGCTGTGGCTGCTGTGGCTGGTGGTGCTGCTGGCGCAGGAGTTGGAGTCGGAGATGGTGCAGCGACGCAGTTTCCTGCGATCAAACACCTTGTGACTGTACGAGTTGTACGTGGAGTCATCATCCGACGAGGCATAGAATACGCTATTGTTGCTGGATTTGGCCGGAGTTGTGATGGGTCCTGCGGCAAGTGTGACATTGGCCAGCTGGGTGAGATTGTAGAGCTCCTCGGGTATGGGCGTCACCTGCTGATCCTTCGTCATGGCGTCTGCAAAGAACCAAATCAAACAATGATTATCTATTTTATGGTGTGTGACGTTTGGGAAAAATTGCTTGGTGCGTCATCATTAGCATCGAAAATAAATTCAAAATTCAACATAAAGATTATAAATATTTTTGTGTTGTCGCAGACAAAACTAATGAGCTTTTGGACGCTACAATTTGTAGAGTATATTGATGCAAGCACTTTTTACACATGTAATCGATTACAAAAAAATCTCGAATTTGGAATATGTAAAAATGGGGATTGAAGTAATGGGTAACGATAGAACTTTTCTGAAAATTTCGTCCAAATCGGTTAAGAAACACCGGAGATATTTTATATTAAAGTTAAGTCAAGAAAAACTGCACTACTGCAAGAAATTTTAATACACGGGTTGGGGATCCGCACCTTTCTTTATTTTGATTTTTTATTTAAAAAATTATCACAAAAACACTTAAAGGCTAAACAATATTGGAATGACAATGGAAATAACAAAAGAAATAACGAATAGCAACAATAACAAAATTAAATATATATCAATAACAAATTATTAAATAAATCAAAAAGAATCAAGTGGTGTTAGATCCTAAGTGGTTGGCCAAGGGATTGACATGATTGAACAGTCGATTAATATTATTCAGAAGGATTGATGCAAGTTAGGGTGTACAACATTCGTTGTACAACAAGCGCATTTCATATTTATTTATGTGTATATTCATCAATTTCTAATTAAGGACGAGCCACAGCAGTGCCAAAGTCGTCTGCATCATTGTCGTCACCTTGCTGCTGCATCACGGGGCGTATGATTAACGTCAGCAGCAGCAGCAGCAGAAGCATCTCTCACCAATGGTATTTGGTATTTGCAATCGCATTCGCAATCGCACTTGTTGGCTGTTCAAAGAAATAAATTCACGTCGAAATATTCGCATAATTTGCATGCGCTCATGTTTTTCTTGGCATTGATTAATCTCGCACGTAATTGCCACCCCTTGGCCAAAAACAGACCGCACCCCAACAATATACTACCCTCAAAACTACTTATATGTAGATAATCAGACAGACAGGCAGACAGACAGACGTTAGAGCAGGTGGCTTAAAGTTTAAGACTATGTAGAATAAGTTTTCTAGATTTTAGGTATCAATTTTTATTTTTTAAATTCATACTAACAAACTTTTATATATTTTCAGAAATTTAGCAATTCACAGAATATTCTAATAGGGCTGCCTTCATAGTAAATACCCTTTCCATAGGTAAGCCATTAAATTCCATCCAGGCAATCAAAATTTATATAAGCAATCTCACTTGCCGTTTGTTTATGGCCGCAAGTTTTCTTTTTATTTTTCGTAATCGTCTAAATAATCGATTAATACTTATTGCCACAATAAGCAGTGAGTGTGAGAGGGAGGGTGGCGGCGGGGGGGTTGGGTGAATGTGATCGTTGCGGAGGTCATGTGTGTGTTGGTTTTGTTTTGTTTATTTTCTATTTCTTTTCTTTGCGGCTGCCGTTTTCATTTTTCCATTTTTCCATTTTCCCATTTGTTTGAGGCCGGAGATCAGCCGCGTGATGCGTGGGTTGCAGCACCCCCCCGCTGACCACCCCAACCCAATTGGAAACAACGAAATATATGTATATATTTCTGCCAAAAATAAGAAGAATTTTTGCAACCTGTTGCGGCTAAATTCTCATATTTGTTGTTATAGTTGTGCAAACGATCAAAACGAATTTTCAGTTTTCCGTAGAGTACATCAAAATGTTTGTAGTCATAAAATGTTTTGGTTTGCTTTTGTTATTGCTGGATGAAAGGCAGGTGGCAAGTATTTTCAGTGTGTGTGTGTGTGTGTGTTTGTGGCGCCCCCATTGGGAATGTATTTTTTTTTCAACTATTGCTAAATTGGCCCATAAATATTATCAATGATGGATGCGAGTGGGAGTCAAACACACACACACACACACACACGCACAATTTGTGTCTTGGGCATTTATTTTTAAGTATTTAGCAAGTGGAGATCCCCCACACACACACACCCCCGCAACCACCTGGTTCGCTTGGACCATGTGTTAATTTTTCCCCCATTTAAATATTCTACCTGTTCCACAGAAATTCAGCCAGAAGAAATGCGATTTATTTTCACAAGAAACACAGCTGACAAGTGGAAAGAAAATGTGTGGCATAAGCGCGGGGCACATGAGGGACAGTATGTACAGAGAAATGTCCGAAAGTCGCATGTTTCTGTGACAGGCCGTTAATTAATTATTCGTTGGCCCGTGCGGGCCAGAGATCGTATATTGCAGATTGCAGATCGCAGATCGGTAATGATCGCAAATGACATATATCAAAAGCATTGCAAATGTTAATTGGTGCAGCAGGAAAAAAAAAAGAGTGGGAGCGGGAGTGGGGGGCACGTAACATGTGGCACATGTTGCTTTATTCAAATCGAACCGCATTCATTTGGCTTAACTAATTATAAACGAATTAAAGTGTCATTTATGCTTTATGATACTGCATGGGAACATAAATAACAAGTGGGACACTCAGAAGCTACTTAAGTTAAAGGAAAATAAATAAATAAAAATAATGTGTCATTTTTAAAGCCTACATATTATAAAGAAAAATTAAAATCACATTTATTTCAAGAACAATGCAAAAAGGCGAAGTAAAATTAAATTGTAAAATTCTGTCTGCGGTTTTACGGGAATATAAAAAAATATATTGATCTGCGATTTTAACCCAAATGCTAACTAAACTCAAAAAAATCGATTGACCCCAACCAGAAAGTATTTCGAGTGCAACGCACAATGGACATGAAAATGCTTTTTGTATATAAATATGTATGCATGAACGGGTAGAAAATCTGCGCAAAATGCTGACTGGCATGGCCCGAAAGAAAGTTCAAAGTCCTGTTAATGTACACAAAGGCAAAAGAAATGTTAATGGCTGACGTGAAGGCGTCGCAATGGGGTAGGGAGGAGGTGGCTGTAAGAGATTGCTTCGCTCACTGTTGGATTCGACTATTTTTAAACCACACACAGGCAGAGCAGGAGAAAAAAAAAACCAAAAATAAAAAAAATGAATGCTGCATAGTTTACATTTTAGTTCAAACTTGAAAAATGCACAAATGCACAATAAACAAATCGTCGGATGGGAAGGGGTGGGGGGTGTGGGGCCAAGTGTCAATGCCACACAATGTTAACCATCAAGGCAGGACTTCCTCAATCCCATAACCCCAGTGCTCCCCACCTCCTCCAGCCCCTTGCGCTGTTTTGTTTATATTTGATGATGATCTTTTTCCCTTTCTGTTGTTGTTTATATATCAGGAAGCTGCCCTGCTCAATCAACGCTGGACTCATTTGGGAACTGTTTATGCCACCAAATAGTGTAAACACACACAAACGGGACACAAAGGATCTGTGTGGCATGCAGTCGCTCTACCCTTGCCCCCGCCTAATTAGTCTCATTCTGACATTGATCACAGCTAGAGCATCTACTATATAGTGTGTATACTATGGTACTATTTACATATTTTGTGCGTTTATGAATTTTTGTTTTTCAGTTTCTTTCTTTCGTTTTTGCATGCTGCATGACTAGAAGAAAAATATTTTGTATACTTGTACATACTAGACTACAAATTTATTTATACATATATTATTCATCATTTTCCAACTATTAACGCAAAGCGGAGATAGAAAACTAAATAGAGACAAAGACAGAAAAGAGAAGGTGAGAAAGAGAAAACATTATCTTTAAAGTGTCTTTTTTAATTTAAGTAGAGATTAACTTAGCTCGATTTCATTTTAACTTAACTTAAAAACCACTTATTTCTCGCTGTGTATACTGCAGGGCATTCAGACAGTGGCATACATCTGCTTGGCCGATCATTGCCAATGCAAACACATTTCTCACGTAAATGTCAAAATATCAAAGAAATCATAATATTAATTTAACAAGTGTGGTTCGCGTACGCTAAAAGAAAAAATCTCTCTTTGTGGGTCGTCAACGGCGAAATTTTCGAAAATATTTGCAATTACGCGATTTTTTTCAGGGGGTAAAGATTCAAAAAGAGTTACGCATTTGAGGCAATTGTGTAATTTATGGTTACAAATTATTGCATACTTACCACTGTTAAAAGCGTTTGCTGTTTGTAGAAATCCGTTAGAGACCCCCCCAAAGGGTAGTTTAACAATAATGTGCTCGATGGGAAATGGAATATGTAGTCAATGACTCAGCTCTGTCGATGGCGAAATCAATAATATATCACTACGCACCACACACAGACACTCGCCACCCTATAGAATGTTCTGCACGAATTTCATCACAAGCGAAAAATGAAGAAGACAATAACAAAGATTCAAGTTGAGATACCGCGTAATGCACAAGTGTTTCTTTTGGGGCCCGATCCTCACTAGTGCGGATCAGGCAGGCAATGTCGAGATATAACGGAAAGGCGGCGATCGTAAGCGTTCTCTCTTTCTCTCTTGTTGAGTGTTTTTTTTTAAATAAACGAACGCAGCGAGATCTCAGGAAGAACTGAACTTTCTTAGCGATGCCACTTACAGTTTTTACATCGCCGCCGCTGCTGCTGCCGATGCTGCTGTCGTCGAGGAGGTGACGCGTTGTCGTTGGACCGACAGCTAGCAGCTGTTTTACGAGGATCGCCCGAATGTTCGAACTCGAACCGAGCAGAGCGCAAAAGAGCAGAGAGCTGAGAGCAGTGTGTGCTCGCCCCATTTGGAACAAGTGTGTGCGGTTTAAAAATAAATTGAAAATAATGTTTTTATTATTCTCTCTCTAGCTGGCTGACGCCGCAACTTTTGGGTCGCGCACATTTTCCACACACACGCACACACACTTGGGAAAAAGGGAAAACACATTTTCACCCGTTGTTGCTGTCGGGACAAGGACCACTGCGCAGCATTTTCTAACGCAACAGCATCAAGTTGGCAGCCAGACCCGTTGCCAGCCAGTGTCAAAAACCTCACACAGATCGTTTCGCTGCTCGCTGCTGTTTGCTACTGCTGCCCCCATGCCAGAAAAGATAGAAAAAGAGAGAGAGAGAGAGAGAAAAGCAACGCATCGCCGTGGTTGGCAACTTTGCCGGTTGGCTTCGGATTCGAATTCGTCTTCGAATATGCGAGGTGCTCTGTGTTGGTGACGCAGTCGGGCAATTTGGCATTTTGAAATGGCTGTTTGTACTTTTAGCGTAAAGTATTCAAAATAGAATCTCTCACCTGCCGCCACCGCCCTGCCTACCTCCCTCACACCCTCTCTCTCTCTCTCTTGCCCCGGCCAAATCCCTATGCCAAACGAACGGATTTATCACAGGTGTTGTTGTCGCTGCAGCTCTCAACATTTGACTTTTTCAAGCGTAATGAACTTAATGTCGCTCTGTCAGGTGTTGCTTGGATTCTTTCTGTACGTACATGGGCTCTTACGTAGTTTTATGTAGTAGCATCTATTCTATAATCATATATTTTATGTATATAGTATATGATTTATGTCTCGTGTACGTTGTTGTTGTCGTCGCCTTGATTTTATTTCTGGTTTTAAGTGGATTTTGTTGTTGCAGTTGCAGTTGCACGCATCAAACGTGTCATCAAACTGTTAGAAAACACGTCAAGTAATCAACAAAAATAGAAAATTACTATAAAGCCCAAAGTTTAGTTCTTAGTTAGCTTAAAATTTAAATATTTATTTTACTTGATATTTTCGTTCTGTGTATAAAGTGTATAGTATAAGTATACTACAATGTTGAATTGCTGATGGCCATTTTCACACTTTTGTGTCCTCGACCCACGCAATACGGGCAACAAAGAAAATCGAATCGGCTGAAGATAAAGATGTGCAAATAGCATACTTATATATAGTACATTGTCTGGCGCCAACATGGAAATGCAATTTGAATGCTAGGGTCAAGTTGGGCCAACAGCTGAGTTTTTTGAGGATAGTGACAAAGCGCAAATACATACGTAGGGGACACAGTGGTTGTAGGGGAGAGAGAGGGGGGGCGTTAAAGAAGAACGTGACATGTGCTAAAGACATTTGTGGCAGCTACGTCGACTTTAATCACGGCAATTAATAAAAGAGAGTAGCTCAGCTTCAACTCTGCACAAAGGAAGCAAGAAATAAAAGAGGTGCAGAAGGGGCAGCTAAATCGGCTCAAAGGCATCACCCAGAGCGTTGCGCGATTCTTAAAACTGAAGATGAAACTGAAACTGAAACTGACGCGACTGGCGGCCATAAATCTATTTTTGGTCCTGCATTGCACCGCATTGCATTCTCCAGGCAATCTCCCACTTCGGGGTCTGCGTGCTGCGCAATTGTTGCAAGTGCAGAGAGACTGTTTGTTCTTTTTTATATTTTTAACAGAACAACGGTTCTTTGCGTAGGTAACAAACTGTAGCTGCAGCTGAAGAGATGTGGCCATAAATTCCAGACAGCTTTTCCAATTATTTACACACAGATAAATAAGCGAAATCGCCTTAATGTGAAACTCAACAGCCAGGCAAATAAAATAAAATACAAGAGCACACAACAACACAACACAAGACAAGAAATATTTTTTTTTTGGCATTTCTTTCTTTTGTGTAAATAATTTTATAATCGATTTCAAATGAAAGACTTTTAGCTTGCGGTTTCACATAAATTATCTGTTAATCTTTTCTTGAATTGCTCAGAGTTCGTTTGCACCATCGATCCGAACCGAATGGTTACTCTTTCCCGGAACCAGCCCTCTTAGCATGAAAATGGGTGCTATAAACCACGTGCTGGCAAAGTTAATTGATTATTATTTGCTCAGTTTGAAATTCTTTGAAGACTTTTAACTCGTCACCTAATTGGGAAGAAGAATACAACGTCCTGTTTACAGGATTGTTTTGATTGGGTTGTTTATATTATGGAATCATTACTCAAAACATTGAAAACAGTAAAGTGGTCGATCTCAAGAACGTTCCTGCACCAGACCCGGGGCCGGATATGCTTGTAATTCCTGCGCCAAAGTCGAAAGTCGGGGTCGCACTTTCAAAGAGGCAAAAAACATCATAAAGTTCTATTTTTAATGCCGCTGAAAACGCACGACAGGCGGATCGAAATCTAAGGGGGAGTTGTTTGTCGATCCAAAGGGAGAGGAAAAGGAAAAGGGGAAGTTCGAACTCCAAAACGGGAGTCGGCTAAATTTGATTTTGAAGTGCAAGTGAAGCGGCCAACGATTCCATAGGTGGCAGCCACTTTGCACTAGGCGCTGGGGGAAGCAGGGAGCTGCAAGATCATGTGGCATGTGCCGCTACTCGACGAGGGAGGAGGGGTGGTGGTGGGTGGAAGCAACATGTAGCACGCGTCAGGCAAAGAGTTTGCAATGCATCTGCTGCTCAACCGAGAGCAACCTGCAGCCAGCACAGCATGAAGATACGATTGAGTGCCACATGTATTTGGGTAAATCTTTACAACAACCGTGTTGGGATTCAAAGAAACAAAAGCGGAAATGTTCTTGTTTTCTTTTATTTTTAACAAGCGAAAAACTAAAACTAAAACATCATGATAATCATCATCACCACGACGACTAAATGTTTTGGTCATTGAACTTGTGTCTTCTAGGAAAAAATATAATAAAATTTTAAATGTGACTATCATTTGAGAAAGCGTTGCCAACCATATGTAAAGAGCACGCTGCTATAACAGCGCGTTAACATGTCTGTTAAAATTATAACTGCTTTTTCACAAAATGTGTATAAGAGCAAATTTGAATAGCACACCCAAACTTTAGACACAATATTAAAAAATTAATTTTCATGGAAGATCTGATAAGTAATTTACACTTTATTGTGTGCAGTTTATTGTACTTGACACAATGCTTAAATATACTGAGCTCCCATTCGGTGGAACCTTAAGTTTCATCTTATGTGTCAATCCATTGATCCCGTTTATTACCTTAAAGCTATGTCCGCTTGATATACATACAGCCAGCGCAGTATTATCCATTATAATTTTTCCAATTTCCGGGCAGTATACCACAGGCTCTTCGGTATATGGAGTGTTAGTTTTTGTGGCCAAGTTTTTAGCTATTATTGTGTACACATTAAGAAAAAGTGAATAGTTAAATTGCATATAGCATCATAGCTTACCAAAATCGACTACTTCGCGAATAGTTGCAGAGCGCAGGCTCTTGCATCCTATTGCAAACTTGTGCTCAATGTGCGGCAGTTGCACAAAAAACACGTGCGGTCGCTCATCGGTTTGATCATAAAACATTCTGAATAATTTTTAAAGTTTTAGAAGTCGAAAACAAAATAATGTTGAAGCCAAATTACAATCGATGTTTTTTCAAAGCCTGCTTGAGTACGGATTATTTAGCGTTCTTTTTTAAAATTGCATTCAACTTGGAGGAATAATAAATCAATTGCGTTAGAATATATCTGTTCAAATAATAGCTGTTCATACACAAAATGTGTAGAAAAGGCATCAAAAATTACGAATAATAAGTGTCATAGCTGATTGTGTCCGGAGTGACCTGATGAGTATAATTGCACTTTATTTAATTGTTTTTGAAGGCAGCACAACTTGATAATACCCTCTTCTGATGTGGTCCATTTTGTGCCACCGCATTGATACCGTTAAATACCTCAAAGCTATATCCCTTTGATATACACAAAGCTAGCGCAGTATTATCGATAACAATTTTACCAATTTCCTGGCAGTATACCACAGGCTCTTCGGTATATGGAGTTTTGGTTCTAGTGGCCACATCTTTAGCTATTTATGTGTATACAGGAAAAAGTAAAAAATATATGTGTGTGCCATCTTAGCTTACCAAATTCAATTACATATCCAACGGTTGCAGAACGCAGGCTCATGCATCCTATGGCAAACGTGGGCTCAATGTGCGGCAATTGTACAAAAAACATGTACGGTCGATCATCCTTTGCATCAAAATACATTCTAATGAATTTAAAACGTTTTAGAAATCGAAAACCAAATAATGTTCAAGCCGTTCACAGCCTGCTTGGGTACAAATCACTCAGCAGACTTTTTTAAATTAAATTTAACAGCTGCTAAGTGGCGCAAAATGATAACAGGGGCATAACATAATGTGTTAAAGCTATCGATTTCTTAAACAATCGGCTACGTTCATTCGATATTTTAGCCCACCGCCAATTGCAATACATTTCTGTGGACAACAATGTCATTCTGAGCCGTATAAAGAAAGCATTTGCAAATTGTTGAAATTTTCGCAATAATTACTGCAAAAAATATGCGTTGGACATTTTGGCATTGAAAGGAAGCTAAAAAACCTAAAGCGCACTGCTCGCGAAGTTGAATACTAACTCTTTGGAGAACACAAAGTTAATTTGCAAGCAAAAAAAACATGGCGCCCACTCCGCTGCCACTGGAGCAAATGCCCGCCGCAAATGCTGGCTATTTGCCAGCCGGGCAGGAGGGAGGACCGCGCATTAACACCATGTCTATGTCGGTGCTGATCGATTTTATTATTCAACGTACCTACCACGAGCTGATGGTCCTTGCCGAACTGTAAGTAAAACATACGGAACCAGTTTTGTAGACTGACCTGACGCTTTGTATGCTCGTTTTACAGACTGCCACGCAAGACGGATATGGAGCGCAAGGTGGAAATCTATGCATATGCAGCACGCACGCGCCATCTATTCACTCGCCTTAACGCTTTGGTCAAGTGGGGCAACTCAGTGTCCAAGGTGGACAAGAGCTCCCAGATAATGAGCTTCCTGGACAAGCAGAACATGCTGTTTGTAGAGACGGCAGACATGCTGGCTCGCATGTCACGTGAGACGTTAGTGCGAGCGCGTCTGCCCAACTTTCACATACCAGCTGCCGTCGAGGTTTTGACCACGGGCACCTACAACCGGCTGCCCACCTGCATACGGGAGCGTATTGTGCCACCGGATGCCATTACGCCAGCAGAGAAAAAGCAGACTCTGCTGCGTCTTAACCAGGTGATACAGCATCGCCTGGTGACGGGGAAACTGTTGCCGCAAATGCGCGAGTTCCGCATACGCAACGGACGGGTCACGTTCGAGGTGAAGCATGAGTTTAGTGTAGCCCTTACCGTCATGGGCGACAGTCCGAATGTGCCTTGGCGCCTCTTGGATATTGATATACTTGTTGAGGACAAGGAGACAGGCGGTAAGTACAATTATAATTATACTTTCACCCATAAAGCTTTTAACTTGTTACACTTTGTGGACAGATGGGAAGTCGTTGGTGCATCCGCTGCAGGTCAACTATATACACCAATTGATCCAGGCACGTCTTGTCGAGAATCCCAATGCCTTGAGCGAGGTCTATAACTGTCTGCACTACTTTTGTCAGTCGCTGCAGCTTGAGGTGCTCTACACGCAGACACTGCGCCTCAATTACGAGCGTCTGGACGACAACAATGTTAATGTGGAGGAGTATGTGCCGGGCGTTAAGCTTACTGTATCATATTGGCGTGATCTTAAGTGTGAGCTGGGCTATCGCCTCACCGTTCAGTCGATCGAAATCGGTCGTCCTTTGGCCGTTGTTCATGTGCCCTCCCTGGGCGCCAAGGAGTCCGCCGAAGTGGCTGATCGTGCCGTGCGCTCCGAACATCTTTCCATGGAACGTTTGATTGTGCACACCGTCTACATACGATCCGTGTCGCGGTTAACTGATCTCAAACTCGAATTCCAGGCATTCCTTAAGGACGTTGACTGTGAGTGTAAATGTTGTCCGCAAAAGGAAACAGACCTTATAATTATTTGTGTTTATATTTTCAGTTAATCTGCAAGGCACACCAGCTATTCTCACTGTGCCTGTGCTGTCACCCTGCCTGCGTGCCGAGCAGATCCACATAACCATTGATACACACACGGGCATGTTCCGCTGTCATGTGCCCAAGCATCTGGATTGCCCCATTACGGATGAGATGCAGGACTGTTTAAATGGCGATCGTAGCAAACTGCCCGTGTTGCTATCGGAACTACGATTTTGGATTACGCATCGTCGCTGTGAAAAGACGTTGCAGCATCTGCCGGCGACGGCCACCGAAACGTTGCCCTTTCTTACGCTGCCCGAACAGGATCTTTTGCAGGCCGGTCGTCACAAGATATATGTTAAACTGCATCGCCATCCCAACATTATTCTGGTGAGCATCATGTCTTTGTCATGTCATTTTAGGCACCTTTTGTAATAACATTTTTAAATTTGTAGGTGGTGCAACTCAAAGAAAAGTCCGCAATGCCCAACGAGATGGAGTATACGTTTCATTTGGGTTTCGTGGTCTTTCAGAAAGATGAGAACGATATTGTGGATGATTCGGCCAAGCAGCTAGTGTCCATTGTGGCGCAACCGCCATCAGAGATACCCAAATTGTACACCAAACTGATGCGACTCATTGAGTTTGACACATTTGTGGCCACCCACGGTCCCGGCACTGAAGTCGATGGTGCGTTCTGAGCTTGCATTTGCCATTTAAAATAAATCGAAATGTAATGCATTGATTTTTGCTTTCAGCAGAAGTGTCGCCACATAAGCGCAAATCAAGTGGCGATATTCTAGCACCGCCAGCCAAGCAACAAAAGACAATTTTTCCCGCATACTTTATACCGGAGCTGGCGCATGTCGTTGCCATGTGCGATGAGAAGATACCGTTCCTCAATCTGGCGCAAACACTCTCCAAATATCGCATACCGCATAGCGGTCTGCAAGTGGAGGCGAATGCCACCTCATTGGTCCTGAAGATTCTGGCACTGCCCAAGCCGGGCTCCAACCAGTCAGCAGCAGCAGCAGCCGCAACTAGTGAGCCAGGGAAGCCAGCAGCAACGTTAGCAACGGCACCAAGCACATCATCAGCGCTGCCCAAGATCGAGTCACATGTTTGGGACGATCTAATGCGACGTGTTCTGTCCATCTCAGTGCGCTCGCAGACGAACAAGAACAGTCAGGTGCGGATCTGGGTGGTGGAGTTTGTGTTCTACAGCACGCCGCTGCAAAGTACACACCAAAAGGAGCAGGGTAGCCGTCGCACCGTTTATCTGACCTATGAGCAGGCCAATCACGATTTCTCAAAGACAGTCGAGGATCTGCTTAACGACTGGTCCAAGATTGTCTACCTGTACACGCTAGTTCACGATTTTGCTGAGCAGATGCGCAACAGTAAGTGGAATATTCTGTTTGATTTTATTATGTACAGTTTTCTTAATAATGGCATTTACAGAACGTCTTAGTTTGTGCGACATGTTGGTGGTCAAGTCATTCACGTATGTTAATCTACTGCTGGGCTATGGACCCAAAAAGGAGGTGACCTGCAACATTTACTGGTCGGTGCAATCGCATGGCTTCCGGCTCACCTTTGTGGGCGGCATCTCGGCGGTGAATGCGCACTCCATGATGCGTGATCAGCTCGCCCAGCATCTCAATCAGCAGCACAGTTTAACGACCATCGCTCACATTCTGCACGAGACCTACAATCCCATGAGCTCAATTGCCAAGTTGCCCGTAATTCCACTGCTAGGCATACCGGTAAGCGGAACATGTTGTTGATTCAAGATACATTTAAAATTAACATCTCTTTATATTTATAGCGACCTCAAGTGCCTGTGCTGTCGTTCTGCATGCTGCCGCAGTCGCCTTGTCTTATGCGTCTGACGTACCAAGCGGTTTACTGTTTGGAGCTGCGCTTCCGTGCCAATCGCCTTGTATCCATACGTGACGGAGCCAGCAGCCGCTTTGAGCGCAACGTCATTGAGGAGTTTACGCCCATACAAGGCCTGAAGGCATTCCTGTCCAAGTACGTGGATGAGTCGGCGGTGTACAGAGGTCGTGCGCCCCATGAGGATGACAATCCGCTGTCGCCCATGGGCATGGAGGATAACTTTGGCGGACCGAGCAGTGTGACGGGTGTGAGTGCGGGCGGCTCATCGCCGTTCTTGAGCGCCGGCATGCGTGGACCACAGTCGCCTAGGGACAGTGGCTTACGGTTTCCGGCACCGCATACTCCGCCCTCTAGCTCGAATCCGCACACACCGGCCAGTCCGCATCCGAGTGCAGGTGGCGGTGGTGCCGCTGGCGGGGCACAGAGCCATGCGAACTTCAATTTGACATCGCCACCAGCGCCGCATATGCCGCATCCATCGCCTGGCGGACTAATGCCCTCATCGCCGCTGAATCCACAGCCCAGTCCGCACATGGTGCACAGTCCGGGTCCCAATACGCTGTACATGCAGAGCCATCAGGATTCGCCCTTCACAGCCATGTCGCCGGCAAACAACAACTGGCCGGGATCGCCCAGCATGCCGCGGCCCTCACCCCGGCCCGGTCAGAGTCCCGAGCACAAGAGCACAGGTGGCGGCAATCCAGGTGTGGGTGGTGCCGCCGATCGTAGCGTGGCACGTGGCACCCTAAACCGACCCTGGGCCGGGGCTGTGCCCACACTGCTGACACACGAGGCACTGGAGACGCTGTGCCGTCCCAGTCCGCATCCCAGCAAGGACATCAATGTGCCCGACATGAGTCCGCTGGAACGTTTCCTGGGCTGCGTCTACATGCGTCGCCAGCTGCATCGCAACATCCAGAACGAGGAGTCATTGATAGCGCTCAACTCATCGGAGCCGGGCATGGTGCTCTTCAAGGTGGACAGCCTGCAATGCCAGGTGATGCTGAATCAGATGCACATGCAATCGCTGCACCTAAAGGTCACCCAACTGCCACCCACGCCCGAGAAGAACACCTTCCCGCTGAGCCTTGACGATCTGCTTGTGATCGAACAATACTTTGACATCCGAGTCGCTGCTCCGCCCTATCGCCCCAATGCGCTGCACAGCATCTGTCGGCTGTTGAATCTGCCCGGTCATGTGCTCAAGGACTTCGTGCAGATCATGCGGCTGGAGCTGAAGCCCGAGCTGGGCGGCGAGCAGCTCAAGTGGACCGTACAGATGTGCATGCGGATGCCTCCGTCGGCCATGCCCATTGTGCCCATTGGCAATGCCTGTGTGGTGCTTGGACGCATGAAGATACTGTTCTTCTTGCACATCACACGCATTGCGTTTGGCGGCAAGGACTCGTTGGTGCTGCCCATTGTCCATGACATTGCCACCAATCTGACGCAAGTGGCCGAGAGGCGGGAACAGGTGCAATCCCCAATGATGACTGCGGCCAGCACGCTGCTCCGTCGCTTTGCCGACTTTGGTGTGCAGCAGAATCAATGCTCACTCTTTCCGGCCATCACCGAGCTGCTGACCAATCTGCAGCCCACCACAGATTTACCGCCACCACCACCAAATCAGGGCATTGGTCCACCTGTGGGTGTCGGTGTCGGTGTGGGTGTCGGTGTGGGAGTTGGCGTTGGTGGTGTCGGCGTTGTGGGTGCCAGTCCGAACGCAATGATGCCCATGCAGCAGCTGCAGCCGCAGGTCGGTGGTCCACACGGTCCACAGCTTGGCCCAAATCCTGGTGGTCCGCAGTGATGAAGGCGCAAGCGCCGCGCCTCAACGGTACAAACATGAGGCGGCAAACTGGCGCAGTTGCGACCAAAACACACGGTGTTCCCAATTCATCATCCATTTTCCAATTTATTTATACGATTCTTCAATGCCAGACAATGTTAATACAACACACAGATGTAAAGTTGAAAGTTTTAAAGATCTAGTATCAGACTAATACAATTACAATTATCATTAACATGTAAACACTAGTAAATACGAGTACTCGTAATAAATCAACAACTAACTGTAAGTCTCTAACTATATGCTGTTTTCTAAATTGTTTATTAATCTTAATTGTTATCACATAGGTTTCTGTAAACGTCAGTTCTTTCAACTGTCGAGCGAATTTGTGACTACTTGCACCGAGGTTAGTACATATGGTTGTTGGTTGAGCATATATACCCTTGCAGGAAGATAAAGTTGGACAAGTTAGTTTCCAGGTATTTGGAACTAAGCGAATATTTGTTGCTAGTAAATACGAAGATAACTCTTATCTTAATCTTTGCGGCAAGGGCATATAATAATCGGCTGTGCCGAATTTGAATACTCTTCAAAGTGTGCCTGCTGAGGTTTTTGGCTTAGTTGCTGCTGTTGCAAATAAATCACTGCTGTGCCACAATTTGTGTGCTGTCCATTTGGTTGGCCAGCTCAGTGATGCCCTCCTCCTCCTCAGAGATCAGATCGACCCAGTAGCGCAATCGCTTACTGCGCAAATAACTCGCCGAGTTATCAAATACAACGGTGTCTAAACGTGAATACAGATAAGATGTCGTGATAAGAGATGAGAATGTATTGCAAATAGTTGGTTTACTTACATGTTGTGTTGGGTCGCGTTGAGATGAAGCCAGCCTCGTCCATTTCATTGGAGTAAACCGTGCCCAGAGGAACTTCGCTGCGTTTCTCGCCCGTCTTGGTGTCCACGCTGTAGATGCCAAACTTGATGTCGTGATCGAGGGTGCGGAAGTTCCAGGACAGCAGCTGCTGCTCCGCCTGTCCATTTACCTTGAAGTCCAGCTTCAGTTTGTCACCCTTGGCCACCTGGGCCTCGGTGAAGTCCTTGTCGCTCTGCTGGCAGTTCTGATCGATGAAGAGCTTCTCGGGCAACTTGCCGCCCCACACCATCAGGGACTTGCACTGGGGATCTCCATGCTCGTCCACCAGCTGACCGCCCCAGCATTTGGGAAAGTTCCTTGGTTCGACGTGGGAGAAGAGCTGTTCCTGCCACTTGTCCGATCCGGACTTGTAGATGTGTATCTTGCTGGTGGTGTTCTCATCCAGGAACTTCTTCACTATGTTAAATGCCACCGAGAACAACTTGGGCGCATTGATTATGTAGCACATCTTGAGCAGCTCCGGATAGTTGGCCTCGTATTGCTTCACCGATGAGATGACGCACTCAGCCGCTGGTCGCCAGGCGAACTGTTTCAGGTTCATCGCCTCACAGTCAAAGAAGACGACCAGCTGGCGTGCCTTCCAGCCGTGCTCCAAGCTCTGCTGATAGGCGAGCTTCATGAAACGCTCCAGCAACAGCACCAAATACTTTTGAAACTCAAAGCGTGTCACACAGTGCATCATGCCCCACATGTCAAACTTATGAAATGGGCAAACAATCACTGCAAGAAAAGAAAAACAGTTTAGAGTTGAATGAATAATATACAAAACTTCTTACTCACCTGGTGAACCCTCTTTGTCATAGCCCAAATGGCCATAGGGCAGATATTCTCGCAGTGCTTGCGGCGCATCCCACTTCTCAATGTTATCCACATTCCACATGGCGCGTGTTTTGAGGCACTGTTTAAAGAGTTCAGATATTGATAAATCTAAATTATTCCAATATACAATTTTAGCTTACCGCTTTGAGCATTTTTTCCGCCGCATCTATGTCCCATTTGCGAGCTAAATGAAGTTAAAAGTGAGTTAATTTGTGGTTCGTTGCAACACTATCCATTACTGTTAACCCACCTCGCAGCCAGCGTAGCAGAAAGTAATCATCATGCGTTTCGTTCAGTTCATCGCTCATCAGCTCGCGGAACTGCAAAATGCAATAGAGAAGCAAACACAAATAAGTTCATTGGAACTGGTATTTGAGGTAGCCTTGAATCGAAACCAATGTTCAATGATTCGCTAATCGGACCATAAACACCATTCTTGGTTTAGCTGATATTCATGGTATGTCTGTGTGTGTGACGCGTATCTGTAGAGGAAATCGCCGTCTTAACTTTATTTCGCTTGTGGTCTTAAAGTTGATTGCCTTAATAGCTATTAATTTACGCTTGCACCAATGCCAATTTTAATACTCTATTCTGTGAGATTAAATCGAAGTCCAATCTTAACTTTTTAGTCATTTTGGATAGCCTATTACAAAATAGTTTTCCTAAGAAATACTGCTGTTTAAAGCTTTTTACTTCAAATCAAACCACAAGTCTTTTTACAGAGCAACTAAGGGTCCATTAAACTCGACCGCAAATGTTTTTTTTTTGCTTGACAAACGTTATCCAGTTTTAAATTTGAAGGTTATTTGTTTTCTTGTTTTACAAACTATGACGCTGCAAATTGTAATTGAATTCAAGATCAATCAAACGTGATTTTAATTGCATTCAATCAGATTTATCACCTGAAAACAATCCGTTAAATTGTATTTGATACTTGTTTATTAGTCATGTTATTAATTGCATATACTAAGGTATGAAGAACTTGTACATACTTATTATTACTACTAGTACTCTTGAATGTGCTCAATATTTATTCAGTCTATATAATTGATATTCAGACACGTGTGTTGTTTGTTTAATTGTACAATGGTACAACAAAAAAGTAAGGTTTAAGGCTAGTTTAAACACTTGGCAATCACTAAGCCCAACTAAAGTTGAAATTCAATAACGAGGCCAGTTGCCAAGTTTTTCTGTGCTTTTTTTTTGCTTGAACTGCAGGCCAGGCCGCTTCATTTTGAAAACGTGGTCATTTTGTTGGATTTTCATTAGCGCTGAGCATTTTTGGTTAACTTCCTCATAACCAACTTCACAGCTCGAAGCTGTGTGTTGTTTAGTTTGCTTTGTTCTTTGTATTTCAATGCGACTTGACCAAGTTTCTTAAATAGTTGTAAATCTTCGAGGTTAAACAATCATTTGAATGGTTTTAGCAGCTACCAGCAAAGTGATTGTTAATATATTGAATACAGCTACTTTTAAAGTGTAAATTTGAATTTTAAAAGTTAAAGTTCACTGCAAATGGTTCTTAGTTAAACTTCTACTCACTTGGGTCTTTCCCTAATAAACAAAACCAGTTATTTTATAACTGCAAATCACAGTGTATATCTAGATTTAAACATTTATTTATCAACTCACTTAAAAATCATGCAGTTTTTATGAGTATTAGTCAGCTCTGGGTCAAAAGTTTTTGTTGACAGATTGCTTTTTTCACTGGTTTTATGACAAATGTTAATTGCAGTCGTTATTGCGATTGCTCTGCCATGAAATGACATTTGTAATTGTAAAGCTAAAAGCTTTGTAAACACTTTAAATTGAGGAGGAAGTAACTGCGGGGGCAGGTAGTCCCTTGAAAACATCTGCCAAGAATGCAGGCCAGAAAACAAAAAACAGCAACAAGTGGCAACAACATTAACCGGTTTGATTTTCACTACAGTTTTCGCTTTCAGCTGTGTTCTTATTTTGGCCAAGTTTGTGGGTCGTTAACCACTGCCTTGTTATAGTTGTGGGCGTGGCAATTGGGCGCTATGCAGATATGCTGGCCTAGACGCAAATGTGTAAAACGAGCCAAGAACAACAAACAGCTGCAGCAAGTGCAATGGCCAGAACAAGTTGTTGTTTGTTTGTGGCTCGTTATGGCCTATTGCCAGACGGCACAGTGTGACACAGCTGCATGCAGAAACCGAATATTACAACTCAGCGCAATCTTATTTTCATGTTGACACGCTTCATCGATTTACTCAAGCTTACTCAACGCTTTGAGCGTATTTAAATGCGCAATTAATCATTTGTATTTATATACTTTATCGCAAGGCCAAACCAACAAGAAATACAAAGAGGTAAAACTTGTGTGGAAAAATTTACAACTTAGTCATTTCGCAATTCTCACTTTAGCGGATATATCAGTCATTACAAGCAATCATTGACAGTTCTAATAATATACGATAGATATACATATAAGGCTTGTTATCAGAAATACGCCCACAAATTGTTGAACTTTGGCACCAATGTGCAGGCGTTGCTCTCTCCACTGCGTCAAAGAGAGCGGCAGAAGAAGAGTAGCTTTGTTGATTTGCTCTCACCTGTTCCAATGTTTTGCGCTGCTCGGCGCTGATTTCGGGCAGTGGACCAGACATTATTAATGCTTTTTATTTATTTAACCAAAATTGTTATAATAGACACACACACACGCACACACACATACGCTCACGCACACTCAAAACTTGAATTTCTTTTTTGTTTTTTTTTTTTGTTTTGGTTTCACACGCAGAAAAAGTGATGATGCCTCAGTTTTTGGTTTTTGGCTTTGAATTTGGCGTTTTGTTGGCTTTAAAAATAATAACAATGAAAAACTTTCTACGCTTGCGTAGCTATTGTTGTTATTGTTGCTGTTGCATATTTTGGGCTCAATTATTTTGTAGTTTATTATTATTATTTAACATAAGCTGACCCTCATCTGGTCGTGTAATAACAATAATTATACAAAGCAACAGTTATACACACACTGCCAATTTGGCTGTCAACGTTTGTTTGTCGTAGAATTAAGTATTTTGTTCAAAAGATAAACAACCGCCGAAACCGAGGTGTACGGAATTCAGAGCTCTACAACTGCGTTGCGTTTGGCGAACGGCGACGAACTGAGCTCCAATTCGATTTTGCGTCGCTACTTAAAATGCGCCCACAGATGTCGCTCTCTTTGTGGTGGAAAACAGCGCTTTGAGAATGGAGAGGCAGGCGTCCAACGTTCTGAGATGCCGCTTCTGCACTCTGCGCTCTCTTTCGTTAACGTTTGTGAGTGCACAACTTCAGTGCAAAACAGTTTGTTTAAGTTTTAATTGAAAATGATTTACAACTTTTTTTTATGAAGTGCCTTTTTCCACTTTTATCAGCAAAGATTTTATGGATGCTCTATTTATGGAAATACGTTCGATTAAGCGAATTTTTATGGATTTGGCTACCTATGTTGCTTATTTGGGCATTTGTTTTTGCGCGTTAAGTGCTTTGGCGTTTAAACAAACATTTGTGAATCGATAAGATAATTATTTTTAAGTTCAAGTGGACTTTCTTTAGAAATGAACGTTACTCCCAGTATAGTATCTACAGGTTAGAAAAAAAAACAAAATTATGGTGCTAATAAGCCTTAACTATAAGCGAATTTCAGCGCTAGATGCCGCTACCATATTTTGTATAACAAGAACGATAGATGTCGCTTACCATAACTGAAAAATAGAATGCTTCCATTAAATGAGCGATAGATGTCGGTTTTTTAAAGTCAAATTTAGAACCTCACAAAAGGCACAACACAAACTGCGGTGTGCTAAATTGGGTATTTTATTATCAGAAGGGAAATTTACTAAGGAATTTACTCCATACTACTCAGGTTGTTGCATTTGCTAATCGGTTCTTACGTACGGAATAGATTGCGGCATACTTTTAGGAGCTCAAATATATTGACTTTTGAGAATTTGTGACTTTTTTTCGTTCAAAAATGTGTGTGACTAATTAATTAAAACGCCAATTTGAGCCCTTGTGACCACGCCAACGCCAACAAAGCTACAACATTTAAGTTCGTGTTAAGCGTTAAGCTCGTTCTTTTAAGTTCGCGTTAAGTCATCTTTTGAGGCGAAAACTGTTTTGGCTTTAAAAACTAAAAAGCAAATAATTGGAAAAAGCGATAGTTTTTTTTTTATTTGTTCATATTTTCCTTAATTTATTGAATTCAATGGAGTCTTCAATTATTGGAATTTAGGAACTCAATGCAGGAATGCAGTATTGTTTAAGAGGTCAAATGTTAATTTATTTTTCGCTTTGCCTTTTTGTGATTTTAAAGTCGGTTTTATATTATTTTTAAAGAATTTATAATCTAATTATTAATTCATATAAATCAATTCCAAAAACAAATTATATTGTATTTAGTTTTTGGCGTAGTTTTTCTCTTACTACATGTTATACATCATGGTTGATTGATTTATTAGTGGCCTCAATGTATCCTGTGGATTCTGAAACCGTATGTCTGCTGAAAAAAAGCGCTATTCATTGTATTTAAATAATCATAAACGTAGGTGTCGAAAATTTGTTTGCCCAATTTTTGCATTGATTTGTGCGTTCGCCATAGGAAATGAATTGATTGGCGCCTCCCTCGCTCTTCCCCTCTCTCATAAATATACCGTCCAGTCAGCTGATGCGGCCCACCCTCAATGAGATTTACTCTATGCCTATCTTAATATTTTTGTTTGCTGCTTCTGTTGTTGCGGCTGCTGTTGCATATGGATTCGTTTATTCGCACTTGATATAGCGAATTTACTACTTTGCGTCACAGAAATGCCAAAACTTAATAATTCAAAAGTACATATTGAATAATAGGTTTATAAAAACAAACAATGGACGGACAGAAAGACGGACGGATGAACGGACGGATGCCGACACATGATAACCGTAAAATTTTATGAAATTGTTGAAATTTTCAACTGGCCATTAAAGAGATTGCAAATTTAGAGAGAGGGAGGAGAGAGAGAGAGAGAGATTTAGTTGATTAAACATAATCCTCAGCAGCATTTACATATCAATAATATTATTACACATACATGTTTCAACACAATGTTGTTGTTTTTGGCCCCCAAATCAATGAAATACACAAACAACAACGAAATCCAATCAAAAGGTCAGAGTTGAGTGTTGAGCTCTCATATCAACACCTGTGCCACATCAGTGTAAAATTCTCCAACACAAACGGACTCTAAAGTTTTAAAGAGTTTATTTGTTGGTTAAGTTTTGGCGCCCGACATTGATTTAATTGAAAGGGGGAATTAATTTTGCTATCTATCGGAAAAGTTTGTCAGTTTTTGCCGTAGGTGCGTTTTTATAAAAACAAGGCGCAATTCGAGCTAAACACACAGCAGCGAATAAATAAGCAACAGCCAGACGAAAAACAATAAAGTTGCCCCCAATTGCCCCCGCCCCCCATTCCACCTTTCTATCAGCACTTTGCACTTGAAAAACTGTCGACCACCCGCACAGATTCAATCCACACACCAAAGGATCGACGTCATGATCCAAATCTTTTGCTTGATGATGCAGTCAGACAAAAAGAAATATACTCCTATTACCGTTTTCACTAGTCTTTCATGACGTTCGCACCTATGACTGCCCCACGTGACGTCACAGCCACAGCATCATTGCCTGGAGGAAGTGTATCTGTGTGTGGTTTTCCAATTATTTTTGCATCTCGAGCAATGAGCATATGTATCTATTTTTAAGCGATTGCACGAATTTGACCGGCAGGGGCAAGGTAAACAAACAAAATACGCGATTTCAATTCACTTACTCAACTCGGCAACTAAACAAAAACATACATCCAATAATATGCTATTGCTGTTACTATGACGAGGATCGAACAAGGTGTTTACCCCCCTTTTTCCCCCTCCTGCGCTTTGGGTTTCCTGGGTGTTCCCATGTTGTCTGTTGATATTAATTAATAAATTGCTTAATGATGTGCAATTAGTTTGTTGTGCGTGAATAAGTCGAACTTCTGCCGAATATACAGAAAAGTTCAAAATTTACTCAAATATTTCCTAGGAAAACAAGTCTTAACCAGGAATAATTGATTATAATGAAATCGCATGTATTTTACCATTATTCATAATCCACAAATCCATGAGCAAAATTCAGATGAAAGTCGTTTGAGGTTTTAAGAAAGAAAAATACTTTAAAGTGTGCAAGTATTTGCTTTCTTTTCTCTGTTGTATAACGCACGTGTCCTTGCATGCTTGTGAAGGATCTATGCGCATATGTGCCACACAAGTTTTCTCCATTTCCATATTCCATCTGCATTCATCATTCTACTTGCAACCTCATGGATGGTGCGTGCAGTTGCGTCTAATCCGCGTTTTAGTCGCCAGCGTTCGTCGTTTAATAGCCTCCGTGGCATTATCCTGGCCAGACACACGCACAAAGGGCGACCAGGGCGACCAGGGAGACCCAGACAGAGCCCAGGGCGGAAACTGTTGCTCTCGGTCGCGCCCTTTGCTAATAGAGGGAATTGCTCCCTTTTAACGTGGCCCTGACAGTCAGGCCATGATGTGGCGGATTTTGTGTGTTTCCTGCTTGCTTTCAGCTTTCAGCTTTCAGACAAACAAATTAATAAGAAAACGAGGGCTGAATTGGGCTGGTACGTGACCCATCCCTCGCCCTCGCCCTCGCCCTCTCCCTTCCCACTGTGCTGCTTGGCTATAATACGCGTAATTTTCCTTTGTAAGCAAATGGAGCAAATGGACAGCACGACCAGGAGCACCCTAACCAATCGTCCTTGATGCCAATGCTCGACTCGACTCGACTCGACTCGACATAATGACTTTTGATTACAGCGCCATTAAGCGCTTTCTCGCAAGGTTGCTTCTTTTTGTTGCTGTACATCTGTTTGATTTTGTTTTGTGTTTTGTACACTGTCATAATATGCGATCTTTACTATATTGTTGTCTTTAATAAATGTTAGAGTCCTCCTCTTCTTACATAAAGTAATTTACACGAAAAAGCCTGAGTACTTTTTTGATCCAAGCTAGTATGCTCTGATAGGTAGAATTAATTCAATAGAAATAAAATGAATAAATAATGGTAAAATTATAACTTAAGAATTAAATGTATAACATAAGTTTGATTTCAAGAATGTTAACCTATTGCGATTAGTGCATAAATTTAAGCATACTTAACCTTGAGCACATTTCTTGCAGTGTATCACATCTCCTGCTCTCTTTGTACTCTGGTTTAACTCTGCATGATGTCGCCGGCTCGTAAATATTACCCACTGTGCAGCACATTGGGATAAGCCGCATTAGACGCAATCCAATTCAATCCATTCAAAATGCCAAATTGCTGGCTCACACACACTCGCACACACACTCACACACACACACATACGCTTAGAAAGCAAATGAATTAATGTGAATAAAGCGTATACTTCAATTACCGTAATGTTACGCCTCTCTCCCTTCCCTCCCCTTTTTGTTGCTGTTTGCGTTTAACTGAATTGCGTTTTAAGTGTCCTTTTTGCGATTTCCATGCCATTTTCTTCCTCTTCTTCTTCAGCACAATTTTCCACAAATTGTTTATTGACATTTTGTGTGTGTGTGGCGCATTCGCTTGCAGCAATTGATTGCCCTGCCACATGGGCTCCTTGAAGTTGTTTGCCACCCATAAATTAAGTCAAAGTTTCTTTTTAATAAACTGCACACGTTGCGCATACGCCGCATTGGCCATCAATTCTGTGGCTAGACTCTCGGCGGTAAGCTGTCCACATTTCAACCCGGTCAAGTCTGTCCATCAACATCAACATCAACATCAACATGAACATCAGTTGCAAAGTGCACTCGCCATGTTGCACACACAGGTCGCGACCATTTGACACACTTACAACGCGGGGGGGCGTGGCAGGAGGGGGAGTGCCTTGCATAATTCCTCACGGGCTTCCGCTTTATTTTTAACAACCTGCAAACTGATAATGCGCATGTAATCTTTACAAAAGTTTTTACCTTCTTTTTTTTTTTGGCTGTTTCCATTCATGCTACGCTCCCCCTCCCTCATCCCTCTCATTTCTTTGCTGTTTTAGTTACATTTGCAAAGCTTTTCATGTTTGTTATGTGCATTTACATTTAAGCCGTCTAATGGCGTCCATTTCAGTCGAAAGTTTTTTTGGGGCAAAAGTTTTGAGCTTCCCCAAGTTCTTGGTGTCAAAATCAATTTTAGTGCAATGGCAGCAGCAAAAACTTATTTACGATAACTTAGTTGTAGTTAAAGAAATACCTGAGTGAAGAATGCTAATTACTTGGCACTGAAATTAGCTGCCTAATGGAAAACAATTAGAAGTCTAATTATGGAATGAGATTAAGCAGAAGAAAGGGAGTTTCGCTTACACAAAAACTAATGAAGAAGCAATTTGCATAATGAACTCAACTGCACAAATATTGATTGGCATTTTTTAGCACAGACAAGACAACAAACTGAACAACAATTAATTAAAGTATGTCGTTATACCTTCACTTTAAATGTTGTTAAAGTGGGGTAGATAAGACTTTATACTCAAAGATTTAATTTCTCATCTACTTACTAAGGTTTTTCTACAAAAGTTAGCTGTTAAATCTTTTTAAAACATTTAGCCAACAAAAATCAAAAACATTTCTGGCAATTATTTTATTATATTGTAACCAAACATGCTGCAAGCGATCGTTGTTAATTGAAATGATGCTGTTGTGAGCATATAAATTAAAATTAATTAAAACATGTCAAATATTGCATTTACAACGAATATTTGTCAAAAACTGAGTTTATAGAAATTGCTGTAAGAAATGTAAAAAGCTTCCAGGTTGAATTTTATTTGCCAATAAAATGACTTTGCAAAAACGTTGCATTTACGTTTACATTCAGTTTGTTAAAAACTCTTTTACAAAATTGTCAACTAATAAATAAAGAGACAAAAATGTGTTTTTTTGTATTTTTTATTCAATTTTTTAATTAACCGCATTTTACACACAGTTTTCCAGCATTGAATTCTGATGCAGTTTGAGGCATTTAATTTAATTTGTTATGCAGCGCATCATCCATCAATCAATCAATCAATCAATAAACACCCTGCATTTATTCAATTAAAACATGTGCGCGTTTCATTTAAATGTAATTTTTCATAATCTTTAAACTTAGGCCCAGATTATTAGTATTAACTTTAATGTGTTGGTGCTGCTGCTGTTGTTGCTGCCCCTGCAACACACACACACACACACACACGCTTACAACCTAGAAACCACCTGCCCGCATTTGAAAACCGAGTTTGGCACAAACAAAAACACAAACTACAAAATCACACCTTGCGTCCTGTGTGTCTGCCCCTTCATGCTGCCCCTGTGGCAAGAGCGTCTTGTCTTGTGCCCTTCGGCGGCAAACAAAATCCTTAGATACATCAACTCAATCGCAATCTATCCGATATCTATCTCTCTCTCTGTGTGTGTGTGTTTTTGTGTGTGAACACAGTTCAAATTACCATTTCGATTCAGTTTGTAATGAGATTTGCTCGGCAGTTTTTCATCTGCCAGGAGCTGAGGATAGGAGTCCTGGCACGAGTTATCATTTTCCGCCTGTTAGTTTGTGTCTTGCAACAGCAGCTGCAAGGATATTCTCTCCCTCCATCTATATAAACTTGATTGGATGCACACTTCATTGCTTTCACTGCTTTCTCTTTAAGCTCTCTCTCTCTCTTTCTCCTCTTATTTTGTAGCATGTCCTTTGCTTCTGCGGTGGACAGGTTAAACAGGAACAGGCGCGCGTTGTTGTTCCTGTTTTTCTTCGGGACTGAAAAATCAGTGAAGCAATTAATGCCGCGCACCAATTCCGGCAGGATGTCGAGCTCAATGTCCATTGTCCTGGATTGGCTGGACACGCTGCCTGTTCCTGTTCCTCTTCCTCTTCTTTCGAACCGTTAATGCCGCCAAAAACTGTTCTTTAAACACACTTTTATCGCTGGCAGCAAAGACAAACAACAACCAGAACAGGAGTGCACGTGGTTGCCCCGCCCCCCCTTCCCTCTGCCACTTGTTCCGGTGTCGTGTTGCACACAATATCTCCTCCTCCCTAACCTTCACTCCAGCTGCCCATATGTCCATATAAATTGTGTTGAAAATGTTGGTTTATTGATTTGTAAGTTGAAATTAAATTGAAACTTCTTGCCCCTTGGCTCAACTGCCCTTGGGCTCGAAGGGATTTATGAGGTCAGTTCTTGTTACTGAGAGAGAGAGAGAGAGAGAGAGAGAGGGAGGGAGATAGGTAGAGACTCGGCTCATATTTTTGCGGTTGCACTAATTAGAAATCGTGCGGCCAAAAAGAAAACTGTTTACCTGGCCAAGTTTACACATTGCCGGAGCCACAAAAAGTGCAAAGCTTGGCAGTAAAATCTAATTACAGTTAGTAGAGTTTATGTGTGTGTGTGTGTGTGTGTGTTATCTGTGTGTTAACAGAACATTGAGCCAAGCAGTTAGCAAAGATTGCAAATTGTTTAACGAGCTAACAGCTGCTAAATGATTTTTGGCCTTTAACTTGTTTCGTTTGCTATCGCTGATATAAAGTATTCATGTCCTTTGGTCCTTGAACGTTACCCTAACTCTAAAATTCCCTCCACTTGTCAGGAAAAAAATCATACGAAAATAATTGATATAAAACCAACCGATCGTATTCTGAGGCTGAACAATAAATCTTTGAACCCGAGCCCAAAATCATTTCAAAGGCATTTAACCTCATCAGCAGCAAAAGGGGAAGGGAAGGGAAGGGAGGGGATCTCATTGTTGTTGCCACCGTGAGGCACTTCCGATTTGGCATCTTTGCTGCGCACGCGCCCCTGCCTCGCTGAGAGGAGGAGGGGAGCGAGCGGCTGTTTAATGTGGAAAAGGAAAGGAAAAACATCTGTCCCGGCCGAGGAGGATTGTGCTGCTCAATCAGTGCGCTTCCTGCCGGGGCAACATGTGTGTGCCACACATACAAGTTGCCTTTGTTTGTTGTAAGTATATATTTGCACAAAGGATGCGCGTGCTGCTGCAGCAGATGCTATTCTGAATATGTCCTGCAAAGGACATCATGAACGAGAATGATGAAGAAGACTAAACCACATTCAAAGTTGATCATAAAATTTTGCACGTGCATTTTTTGATTTGTGTCCGAGTCCAAAGGATAAAAGGACTGCCAATTAATATGTGAAAACAGCTGTCTGGGTGGTCAACATCATCATCATCATCATAATCCTCTTTGTTGGTGTTGTGATCTAAGCTGCTTACAACTGAAAGCTGCACTCAATCAGCTGACAAAGTGGTAGCAAACAGCTTGGAGAGTACGTGCCACACAGTGTTGTTGCCACACGAAAAAAAAGGGAAGCTGCTTTGCAATATTTAAAGCTAACAAGCATTTGGTATTAAATATTTTATTCATGTTGTTTGAGCCACCTTTTTAATTGACATTGAATTTGTATAATGCCTTCTTTTTAGTGGATTGAAATAAGCTAAATCTAGCTTTATTTTGTTTAGAAAACAGTTAAATGTGTCAACACTGGCATCGTTTACTAAAAGGCAGCCATTAGCAGCAGCAAGAAACAAAACAACTTAAAGTTGTTCCACAAATGCCAAGAGACAACAATGAGACGAGACTTGGGTTGGGTTGCAACTAGAGGGGGCACGTTGGTAGTTAAGAGACGTACTCGTGCAGATAGCACATGCATTTTTTGTTGTGGCACGGAATCAGCTTAATCCAAACATGCGCACGCTTCGCCTCAACTCTAAACTCTCAAACTCTCAAACTCTCAACTGTCGTCTCGACACTTAAACTTCAACTCGTTATCGCATCGTATATCGCTTATTACCCCCCCCTCGTTTTCTAAATGCACTCCCCCCCTGACCCCTCTCTCTCTCCTAGTCAACACTTTCCCTGTCCCGGATATGGCTGAGAGTTGATGAGCAGCTTCTTCAGCTTCTTCAGCTCCTTCCTTAGCTGCTATCAGATTCCACCAGCTGCACAATGTCCTTTTCTGGTTTAATGCGTCGCTTATTTCTTCCGGTCCTTGCTGCTACACTGCTTATGTCCTTTGTCTCTTAGCTATTGGTTTCAGTTTCATCCGCCCCATCTCTTCCTAATTGCGCAATGCTTTTGGCACGAGCGTCGCTTTAGTTACTTCAATTCTTCCACTCAGTTCGTCATTCACTCATTAAGTTTTCGTTCTTTAATTAAGGGTTCAAAAGCTGCTTATATTTATTTCGAGTACCAACTTACCTAAAGTATATAGAATAGATATATCCTGTCCTAAGTTAGAGTTTTTTTTTATGGCTTAACTTTTCGTTGTAAGCCTCGCGTGTTTTTTTTTAGACACATTTTGGAGCCGGATATCCTTTGGCCATTTAATCACGCTAATGCATCAACTATTTTTTCTTGCATGTCACTCATTCATTCATGCAACTCTTTCATTCATTCATTCACACATTCATTTGACTCATTCACTGATTCAGTGGCTCTCATTCATCGACATTCGCTCGCGAATTGTTTTGTTTCTGTTTTTTTTTTTTTCCTTTTTTTTGTTTGCGCTGCGTTTAGTGAATAATTGCACAAAGAATGAAGCAGCAGAAGAACCCCCAAGTAATGTGTGGTGATTTAAAGAGGGTGAGGAGGGGGGGGGGGGGTGTTGCATTAATAGCGTATTTAGTTAAATGCCATCGCACCACGGAAGCCCCAAACGCGCTTCCAATCTGGACCCTGGCAGCGATTTTTTTTTTTTGTTGCAACTAATCCAATTGAATTCAAGTGGCAAGGGGGGTGTGGTAAGGTTGTGTGTGTGTGCATTTGTTGCAGGTGTTTTGAGTATTTAAATTTGTTCACTGCCTTTTCCTCATTGTTTCGTTGTTGCCTTGACTCAATTTGTTTCGATTGAATTTAATTTGATTTGATTTCGCATTTCTATTTTCTATTTTTCTATTTTCTGCTGCTGCGGAATATCCGCATTTAAAAGTTTCGTCTATTCGAGCGGAAATCAAAAAGTTTTATTGAGTAAAAGGACACTAGAAAATGGGGGGGAGGGGAAGATTTGGGTTGCATGTCAAACTTGAAATGGGGAAAAATATTTAGTAATAAGAAAATTACATGTTGCATGCAACTGGCGATGCGTTTTATTGCCACGTCCTGTGGAGCGGACAGAATGGAAAGCGGAGACATTGCAGAAGTCAAGTGCAGCAGGAAATGTCTTGTCTAACTCCGCCCCAAACCCTTTCCACCCCCCTCGACTGCAGCGACAGGAAAACGAAAAACATTTCCGATTTCACACTCAAATTGGCTGCTTTAGAACTGATACCAAGAACAAGAAGAGAAGTCGAGCCAAAAATGTTTATTTACCAATTTGCAATTGAATTCATTCAAGAATTCTTTGACTTGGGTGTTAGGAGGGGTGGGGTGGGGTGTGGGTGGTGTAGGGAGGTGGATCGCAATGCGTATACGGCCCGTTGAACGCAAGTAAATGTGATTAATTGCATGCAATTAATAATGAGCAAACGGTAAATGGCAGGTAATAAATTGCTCAGCTACTTCTCACAAACACACACACACACACACACACACACACACACACACACACACACACACTTGTATGCATTATGCAGGTCAATGAATGAAAAGTGAAAAACAAAAAGTGTTTTTTGAGAGAGTTTTTCTTAGACACTTTTTCTTATTCTTCTCCTATATCTTAGACTTTATAAATAGTTTTCTCTAACCTCAGATTATTAATGCCACATGTGGCAACTTTATCAGCTATTTGGAGTTCTTTGGCGCCCTTTCGATCCCAAATTATGTCACTTTCCCATTCTATGCAACAATACATCATTTAAATGGTGACTTTTTAAATTCCGCATCAATTATGAACATGTTTGATTTATGGATCTCAACACGAATGAACACGCCCAAGCAGCGGCAGCAAGATCGCATAATATTTAAATGTTGCAACCGACTGTTGCAATGATCTATAGCTAAAAGGTTGTTTCCCTTCGGGGTAGTTCCGTTTCCACTTTACGTTCCGGCTGCCTCGACGCACTCTAATTTTTATTGGGGTCCTCTCTTGCCCCCGCTGCCTCTTTACCACTCTCTGTGAACCCTGACACTCGGCTTAATGTATGTAAATTCTTGTTTATGAATTGCTTGCCGCTTGTGTTTTTGTTCTTCCTCTTTTCGTTTAGTTTTATTTTGGTACGCGCCATTAGCATAAGTTTTTTTTGTTTCTTGTTTGTTGTTTTTTGTTCGACAAGTGTCTCTTTGTTGTTTTCAGTTCAATATTGTTATTATCGTAGAGATTATACTAAGTATTGTTTCTGTGCAGCTTGTCGGCATGTACACTTTGAAGTACTTTTCCGATATTTGTGGCAGGTGTGGAATATTGAAAATTGTATGCAATTGAGAAACTGAGAAACTCGAATAAAATCGCAAAGTTTATGCGATGGCCCTGATGGAACTTAAACAGAACAGGTGCCAAATGAACGACAGCAACTTTCATAAGCCGCTTACCTGCCACACACACACACATGTGGCAGGGGACTAATGGTAGGTGGGGGGTGGTTGGTGGTAGGGGGATAAGCCTAATGAATAGCCAGCTGTTCTGGTTTTGTTCTGGTTTGCTAGCTTCCAAATAAAAATCAAGTGATTGATCAACTAGCAGATACTCAGTAACCTAACCTTTCCACCCATAAATTACAGGGTATGAGTTCCCACACATTAATCAGACAGAGTTGCGGCTCATTAACCATTAGAAAAGTTCCTCTCCGAACCCTTCCTTATTAATGTTGTTGCATGCGGTTGTGCGTGTGTGTGTGTGTGTGTGTGTGTAATGACCGCTGAAGGACTCCTTCTACTGCCTGTTGAGTGTGTGTGTTTATGTTGAGCAGGTAGCAAAGAAGTTGAAAAGGTTCTTCCAATCACAGCGAGGCAGAATTTTCAGAAACCAGTCGAGAGGAAGAAACTCAAAACGGGTTTTTGTAACTTGACCCACAGACTCTTTGGTCAGTTCTTTTGTTGTTGTTGTTGTTGTTGTTGCAGATGCTTTTCTTGCCGCCATTGCATTGATCTTGGCCATGCCACGCCCCCTGCCCCTAAACGAACGCCTTGCGGCCATTTCAATTAATTAAATTAAAATAACAAAAAAGCCAAAGAAAGTTTTAAATTAAGTGAGGGTCAGCAACATTATTTTGCTGTCACAACATTGCAAACAAATGCGCGTGTACAGTGAACACTCGCAAATGTGAACTTATTCAAAGTGTAACACATTTAAGTACCTTTTAATTGATGTACACTGTATTTTAATTTAATTTCACGCATTCTCTCGTGTGTGTGGGGCACGTCAAACGCTTCGCTGCACTTGCCCCACACACACTGACAACGTGCCCCAGGTCGACACCTTGGACCGCCGACTGTTCTTAGCCCCGCCAATAACTCAAACTGACTCTTGGTCAGGTGCAGGGCCGAAAGAAGAAGAAGCAGAAGAAGTGCATGAGAAATCTCCCTCTCACACTTTCCCCCTCTTCAAATTCTGTTGCAAGGCTTAAATTCACATTTGGCAGCGGAACTAAATAACCAAAGGACCAAGTATTTTCATACAATTAGGCTAAAGGGTTAGGCAGGACACAAGAGGGGAGAGGGGGAGGGGAAAAGTGAGCTCAACTCAAATATGAACTGCACTTGCAAAACGCAAAACTTGGCCAAAAAGTTTGTCTGCTACTATTCTATTACATTTTGGTTAAAAGTGGCTGGAAGGCAGGAAGGGAAGGGAAGGGGGAGAGGGGAAAACGTTTCTTGCATGCAGTTTGAATCGTATGCAAATATTTTTGAAAAAGCTTTTGCCCAAAATGCCAATGTCCAAGCTCACAGATACTACCATTGTGTGTGTGTGTGTGTTTAAGCCTAGGACATGTGTGTGTGTGTGTTTCAAACTAATGACTTCATTGGCATGCTTTACATTGGATTTAATGAACAGAAGGAAGCTTTTGATAGAGTTTTATGTGAGCCAGGTAAACTTTAAGTTTATTGTGCAAGAGCAAGGCTTTAAAAGTCAAACGCGTACCGACATGTATAAGTTTATTGTTTACAGTTCAGAAATTGAGTGCGATCACGAAATTCCATCAAACCAAATCTCTCGCAGCTCTTCTACGCAACTTGTGTGAGCGCTCTGCTAATTTATTGCCTTCTCTCTTATACGCAACACGTTCGTGCGCTGCGAACAGCTGTTTGTATAAGAGCGACAGCGAACATGTTCGAACAGATGTGCCGACTTAAGGCAGAGAGACAGAGAGAGAGAGAGAGAGATTATTTATTATTATTTTATTTTTGTTGCAACTGTCGCAAGCTTTGTTTCTGGCAAGGTTGAAGGCAGCAGATGCCTGGGCGTATCTTTCAGATACATTCGGTCAAAAGGAAGGAACGCATTGTTATGCAGCAGGCGTCGCATTCTCTGCCAACAAGCCAACAAACCAACAAACAACTCCTGGCATGTGCTGTCCTCCCCCTCCTCACCTTGCCTTGGCTTTTGTCAGTGCATTTCTCAATAAAATTACAACTACAACTTCTTACAAGCACTTTCCGTTTTTCCCTGCCGCTGTCGCAGTCGCAGTCGCAGTCAACGTCAACGCAGGCAGCGAACTGTATTCAAGTTGAGTTCGAGTTGGAGAGAGTTTGAGTTTGAGTTCGAGTTAAGTTTAAGGAATCGCATATTCTCGACATTGCCAATCACACACACACACACACACACACACACACACACACACACACACACACAACTTTTATTTTGCAGCTGTGTTTTCGTCCTTCCCCCCTCTCTTGCCCCATCGTCGCCTTGAGCGGAAGCAGACAGCGCGTTGTGGCAAGGGCATCATAATTATTGTACAGTGAGGCCTCGCTAACTGATATTTTTATGATATTTAGATATTTGTTATGCATTTAGGTGCTCTTTAGGCAGTGTTTACTGCACTTGAAATCGTCCTGCGCTGAAAAAAAAGAGGAAGCGTAATTTGAGTCATGCGGCATGTGGCAGCAGCAGCAATATGTGGCAGGTGAGCGACGCACTTCTTCGTTATCCTTTTTTTTTTTGTGGCACAACCAGTTTTTGGCCTAAATCCTTGCGCAATTCCCGTTGTTGCAAGTTCCTGCAGCAGGAAGGATATGCTGCCCCATGTGGCTCTTTCGCTTTGTGGCACGCGCAACATGACCAGAAATGTATCTCGTTTCTCCTGTCTCCCGTTGTTGTATCTTGTATCTTGTATCTTGTATCTTGTATCTGTGTCTAACTTTTGCCGTTGCTTTTAGCTGCTGTTGTTGTTGCTGTTGTTGTTGTTGCCTTGTCGCACATCTGTTTTGATTTGCAAGCATCAGACGCTGCTGTTGCTGCCCCAATCCCCTCCCCCCCCTCCCCCCCCCTTGCTTCCTGCTTAATCTGTTTGACTGTCTGTTGCCAGCACGTAATCACTTTTTATTGGTTTCGCTTTTTTTTTTTTTTATGTGCGATATTGTGCGTCAAATCGCCTACACAACAACCCACCCTACCCCCTCCCCACTCCCCCCGCTCCACCTTAACCCCCTTTTCTTATTTTCACCTTGATGGTTTTTTTTTGTTTTTGCTTTTTGGCTTTTCGATTTTTGCTGCTTTTGTTGTTGCTTCTGTGACGGCAATTAAAAGTAAGAGTAAAATTGTGTCTTTGCTGTGCGTGTGTGTGTGTGTGTGTGTGGCGGTGTGTACTTTTATGAGCAACTGTTTACAGTGTGTAAATGAAAAAGCTAATGACATTTTGAGTTGAAACAATTTAATTCAAAGCTGTTTTAAGTGTGAAAATACTCTTAGAATGTTTTTCTTCTTCTTACTTTAACCTTGCCACAAAGTACTCACGTATCCTTTAGGTAGCTGCCTGCCACAAGCGGCAAACAACAACAACAGCAAATCCATCAAGCAAATAACAAATCAACAATGTGCAACATTATCAAAAATGACAGATGATGAGGGCCTAAAGAGAGAGGGGGGGGCAAAATGCTTTGAATAGATTTTGATTTGAACATGTTGCACGCGTGATACGTTCAAAAAGAGAGGGGGGAAGGGGAGAAGGAGGGTTGAGAGTTTATTAGCTGATGCTGGTTGGGATTAAGGGTAGATAATATATATATATACATATGTATCTGAATGTTAAACCGCATAATTGAACGAATCAATTGAATCTAAATACTTTTGATATGGTGGCGCCTCTGGCTGTTGCAAGCAGCAGCTGCTAACAAGCCTGGGAAAGCGGCACTCGTCAAGCGTCAAGTTGAGTTTTCCAGTTTCCATGATGATGATGATGATCGAGATGATGATGACGTTGAATGCTGATTATTGTTATTAATCTTTAAATGAGTGGCAAGCTGCCTGACCCCAATGCATGTGACAAGGGGAAGGGGTAGGGGGTAAGGGGTTGGGGCGTCAGCTGCACGCTTCTGAGTAATGAGACTCGTTAATTGTCTGCTTCTTCTTCTTCTTCTTCTTCTTCTTTCTGCTCAGCTGTCCAACTAAGAAGAAGAAAACAACAGCAACAACAAGGAAAAAAAAAGCTGGACACAAGTGCACCTGCCACCTTAAAAAACCGGCTCCTTCAACACTCTCTCTCTCTCTCTCTCTCTCTCTCTCTTCATCAGTCACTCTCTGTCAGCTGCATTTTACCGTAATAAGTTTTATTTTGTTTTCGGTTTAGTCAAAAAATAAAAAATAAAAAAACTGTGAAAAGCTTCGAACCTCTTCGAACAAGTTCGTCAGCAGGTGGACAAGTTACAAATAACAGTGGTTGGGGTAGATGGGAGGGGGGGGGGTTAGAGGGTTGTTGTTGTTGTTTGGCCGGCCGGCAAAAGCAAAAGCAAAAGCGAATAGAAAAAAAACGGCTGAAAGGGGTGCAAGGCAACAGCAACAAAAGGCAACAAACAAACAAAACTAGCAAAGACCTCTGCTACCCTTGGCTACCTTTACAGTCCCCCCCCTCCCCTTCCCCCGCTCCAGCCTTTAGGCCGGCCTCGAGGCACATTGCGAATCTATAAAAGTATCGGAGCGCATAAAAAACGAGCTCAGTAGTGAACGGCACTTTGCAACGGGCAAAACGGGCCAAAAGGCAGCTAACGGCAAAAAGTGGCTAAAAGCTAACGGCTAACAGCTAACGGTTAAAGCCCAAAAGAAGTGCTTGAAATGAATGAATGAGTGAGAGAGTGTATCCGTCAGATACAAGATACATTGACAGCAGCTAATTGTCAGCATCATTGGGTAAGTGTTGGAAAACTCTCCACTAACTGTTATTTACAATCTCTGTGACACATTGCGTATACGCAATCGAAGATTCTTACCCAAATGTTTGTTTGTTTTTTATGAATGAATAATCTGCTTGTGCAGTGCATTAAAGTCAATAAAAACTCAGCTCACAGTTCATTTGTTTAGCTATTTAACAAAATATATTTATTATTGATGTGGGTTTGGTCTAAAAAAAATGTTGTTGTGTTTGTTTCTGGCCAAGTGCTACGCTTTTGGCCAACTTGTGCCATTTCATTTGATTTGCTTTGATTTCTTTTTGGACTTGCTTCTTCTTTTGTTTTCAATTCATTCAACTCAGCCTAAATTTGAATACTTTATTCTTTATTCATTTCGAATAAAAGTTGTTCACTTATGTGTAGGAAGGACGGGCGACGATCTGTATCTGTGCATGTGTGTGTGTGTGTGTGTGTGTGTGTGTGTGTGTGTGTGTGTGTGTGTGTGGGTTGCCGCACGCAGCGGCAGTATCCAAAAACGTTGCAAGAGCGCTCGCAGATAAGAATCGCAGACTAGACAAGTTTATCAGGCAAGCAGCACTAACGAAAATCATTCACACTCAACAAACTAGTTAAAAATAAATCAAGCTTTAAAAATCAAGATTTTGTATTTAACTTCTTAAAATAATTTCTTAAAAATTCACTGTACCTGATTTAATTCACAAAGTTCGCCCAGCAATAACTCAAAAAAATTCAACTTAATTTTTATTGCTTTTATTTATTTAATTTTTTCGTTATTGCTGTTGTTGTTGTTGGCTGTTTTGTGTGCTTTTGTTTAACTGTTTAATTTGTTTACATTTTGTGTGTTTATTGATTTATTTATTCATTCACTAAAGTATTTTTTTTACTCGCTGCCTTTTTTACGTTCAATGTTGTTGTTGATTGTTAGTATTGTTATTTTAATATTAATAATTTTTAACGCCCGGATTCATTCATTGGCAAGGTTTACTACCTTTGTGTGGGCGTGGCCAGCGCCCCCTTATTGTTGCTGTCTGCTAAAAGTGCATGCAAATTTTGTATTTTTTATTTTTGCGTACGACGGCAGCTGGAAAAAAAAAAAAAAAAAAAGCTGAACATAAACAGAAAAGCCGAAACAACTACAAAACCCATATATCATCATGCTTAAAAGCACCCATGACATCAGAGAGACACAAGCTGCGACAGAGCGAGGGAGGGGGGGGGGTAAAGAGCTGGAGAGACGCCACACGACAACAATGATCGACGGGCTGCCTTGAATTTCCACGGCCTGCAACGCTGGCAAAGCAGGGCAAGGGGGGGGGCAAGGGGAAGTGCGAATCTTTCTGGAAAAAAAGCCCATTAAAAAATTATGGCGTTTGCTACTTTTTTTTTTAAGAAAGAAAAAATTGTACGCACTGCATTTTATTTTCCATTAATACAAACAAACAAAAGTATTTTTGTAAATAAACTTTTTTTGTAATTATGTCAAGTTTGCTTATTTTTTTTATTAAGTTTTTTCTGTTACATTGAGGTGTGAAAAGTAAAAGAAAGACCTAAATTTTTAAAAAATGGGTTAATAGTGTTAAAGAGTTGAAGCGTTGATTAAATAATTAAAACAATCGAGAAATGTGAAAAACTAATTTGCATAGTAAAACACTTCAACTTTAACCTTTTTTTTGGTTATCGGGGAAACCTTTAAAGAAACATTCCTTGTTTTCACAGAGTTGCCAGATAGTTTGAGACTTCATCAAGAGCTAATAAATTAGTGCACTTTATGCTACACAAATTTAATAAATTAACCAGCAAAAGTCGCCCTCAAGTCTATCCAAACAAAAAAAAAAAAAATGGAAAAAATGAAGTAAAATATATAAAAAGAAGAGAAACGATGTGAAAAGTTGAATGCCTAACAAGTTGAAACACGTTTGAAAATGCGAATGAAAAAAAAAAAAAAACAAGAAACAAAAGAGAAGCAGAAGCAATAACAACAACAATGGGCTGTGGAAAATGTGGAAATGTCTTGGGAAACTTACGAAATGGTTTCCAAAGACGTTGCAGTTTGTTGAATTAGATAAAAGTTTAGGAAATGTTTATGCCAAAAGTGAAGCGCAGCTAGAGGGAAAGAGAGGGGGAGAGGGGACCTTCAAACGGTAACTGGGCAAGGTAGAATTCTTTCTGTCTTTCTTTCCTTCGCTTATCTATCGCAAGGTGCGAGGCGAAGGACTCGAAGGCGAAGAAGAAGAAGTTGGCAGTCGGCGGCGGAAGTGCAGTGAAAAATAAATGTGGGTAAAAATGCCAAGCAGGAAAAGTGTTTTCTCTACATTCTCTCTGCGTTGTTGTCTGCACGTGAATATTTCACACAAATAAAGAAACCGCAACAACAACAACAACAACATATACAAAGCGAGGCGGCAAATTACGACAGATAGCACAAAGAAGACGAAGAAGAAGCAGAAGAAGAAGAAGAAAAAAATGCCTAACCAGCGCAATTTGCAAAATGCAGAAATGCGAACAGCGATGAATCACAAGATAGCAACAACAACAACAGAAACAATGCTAACACTTAAAGCGCCAAGGGAACTCCGCAATACACTCATTGCTTATCGCACAGAGAAACCCCCTCCGCCCCCCTCCCTCACCTGTTCAACTGTTCATTCATCGATAGCGAAGTGCAAAAAATATTCGTGCGCGAAGACCAAAAACAAAAAGCTGCAAAGTAAGAAAGAGAGAGATAAGCCAAGTGGCTAACAAGCAACAACAACATAAAAGAAAAGAAATGCCAAGCGCAAGATGCATAGATACAATTGTATCTGCTAGCTGCTGCTGCTGCTGCGTGTATCTTACGTGTGAAATGACACTAAACTGCATAGTTGAAATATTTCGGAGGCCAACAATATTGGCAAAAGCAATCAAGCCAAACAAACAAACAAAAACAAACACACATTTTTGAAAAGTGAAACGGAACCCAAGTCAGGGCCAGATACATACTATATATGCATATATATCTATCTTTAGTTGTCTGAAACGTATAGAACTGGAACTTTTGGTTGAGTCAGAGCCCACGCAATGAAATCCGCATCCGACTTGTACAGTGCTGATTGAATATGGTGAACAGATCGAACGAACGAAAGAAAAAAAAACGAGTTTTTCCCACGGCAAACATGACGAAAACGACGCGTGGGCAAAACCCCCTTCCCCGGATTCGAGTTCGAAGTCGAGTTCGAATTGAAATTGAAATTGGAACGCAGCAAGTCCAAGTCTGACATTTGACGTCAGAGATTTACCTTCTATTTACATATTTTATGATATGGCATTGCAAATTTATTTATTAATGTCTCGTGAGTTTATTTCTACCATTTATTTGTATTATTATTATCTCATTTCGTTTGAATTGTAAAATATCATGTGACAACTATTTGCAGCCGGAATCGAACTGGAACTGATTGATCCAAACAAAAGTAATTTATTAGCACTTTTTTTTTTTTATTCAATTTTCAAATTCAAATTGATAACTAGCCAGTAAACAGATTTTTGTGAAATAAAATTATCTCAGAAGTTTAAATTATGTATATAAAACTCTTAAATTTAAACGTCAATTAATATAAGCTTTTATAATTACTAATTACTACTAATTAGCAATTGGGCTAAAAATATATTTCAGTCAATTTCAATATTGGCAAAAAGACGAGTTAAAGTTGGTTAAAACAAAAAACACCTGCTAAAATAAATGTGAGCCAAAATTAGTTATTCGTTTGAATTTGATTTGTGCTTTTTGCTTGCGACTATAGAAAATGTGAAAATGTGAAAATGGGAAAAGAGAAATTTGTGCATCAAAAACTGAATATGTCTCTGTGCAAATATGTGCAAAATGAAAATGAAAATGAAATGAAATATTCTGGCAATTAAAACGACAACAAAACACAAATTTTCGCACTTATTATTTGCTGCTGTGTTGTTGTTGTTGTTGTTGTTTTCGGCCACAAAACTGAATTTACAGGCAATTTAGTTTAGCATCAACAACAACAGAAAGAACAATAATAATAAAAGAGAAAAAAAACAACGAATAACTGTAAAATATTTATAATTAAAACATGCGGGCAGACAGCCAAAGAGACATGCTTTGGGCTTGTGTGGTAAGGGGGGAAGCGGGGAGGGAAAAGAGTAGTATTTAAATATATTTTGTGCATTAGCGCGTTGATAATTATAGCCTCCCCTCCCCCTCTCTGACTGTTTGTTTGTTTGTTTGACCGCATAAATGCAGTTTGCACTTGGATTATTTGTTTAGATACAGATACAGATACAGATACATAAATTGCAGCTGATGGATACAGCAATTGTTCGATCTGAGGCGCCGATATTCATCAAATTTGCATTAGCAAATGAGTGCAGCAAAGAGAGAAAGAGGCAAGTGGCAAGTGGCAAGAGGCAGGCAGCGTTTCACAGTTAACTCAATTAACTTATAAAATGTAAAATATGCGAGCAACAACAACAACAACAACAACAACTAAACGGCAACGGTGATTAACTCTTGGCCACACTGGGGCATCATCATCATCATCTACTACTGACTACTGGGCTGACTTTCCACAGATGTGTGTAGCTGCATGCCCCGAGATACAGATTCAGATACAGATACAGCGATATGTGAATGTATCTACAAGTTACAAGTTACGCTTTGCAGACTCGCGCAGTCAGCTGAGCGCGAATAATTACCACGCCACACACACACACACACACACATAGAAGGGAGAGGAGGGAGGGAGGGAGGGGCAGTCACAGCCCCAACTAAATCTAACTTGTAGCTCAGGTGAATGTTTAGCTTCAAATGAAGAGAGAATGTGGATCGCTTGAGTTTAGTTTGTTGTTGTTGTTGTTGGGTGGTGCCTTGAAGCGCCAGCGGTGCTAATGTGCTTATGAACGCCGCTTCTACAGATACACAGATACATAGATACACATATGGCAAAATGTGATAATCGTACAAGGCAACTTCAATATATATATATACATATATATCGGTTCAATGTGCGAGCTAAACTTACAGACATTTGCTATTGAACCCATTAATGGGCCCATTTGTTGAGTTGTGTTGTTTTAGCCACAGTTTTTCCCAAGCAATCTGAAAGTCAAACTCAACTTAAGCTGGCAAAAGATCGTGTTGAATTGCCTCAGATACAAGAGTTAGAAAGATACTTTCTATAAAGTTCTTTGTTATACTAATTAAAATGAAATTTATAATCTATAATAAAATAAGTATTTATGATAAAAAGGTGTTTTGGTCAAGAAAACGGAAAACTGTTTAAAAATATTAAGGAAACTTTTAGAGTCAGAGTTTGATACTTTCTATAATTTTTTATCATTTGATTTTCAGCTCAATTTCCACCAAACCAAAATGGAAAAATAACTTCTCCACCTTCCCTTCTTTACTTTACCCCCTTACACTTCACTTCCTTACCTTCCCTTCTTTTCATGTTCTTGTGTACTCTTCTTCTTCCTATTGTTGTCTCTTCTTCTTCTTCTTCTGAGCCTTTTCATGCCATTTTCATTTCCATTATCGTGCGAATTGTTTTTTACCTGCTTGCACTTTCCCCCCTTCCCTTCCCTCCTCCCCAACGCCCTCCCGCTTTACGCAGCTTTCTTGTTGTTTCTTATTAACATTTTTTTCTATTTCGTCCCTTTGCCCCTCTCTTTGTCCCGCCCACTCTTAGGCGCATAATTGCCTTTTGATGTTGATGTAGTTCTTGTTGCTTCTGTGGTCACCGCTGCCCCATGTTGCTGCCCCTTGCTGCTGCTGCACCTTGAGGGTGCAGCTTGAGAGTTAAATAAACATTAATTGTTATGATTTACAATGAGAACTAGAAAATGTGATCATAAATTAATTATTCATGGCGCCTAAAGGGGCATAAAAGGAAGAAGTAGGAAGATGAGGCAAGAACTAGAAGCCATTGACCATTTAGTTGGTAGTTAGTTAGTTCTTGGCCAGTTGTTTCCTCATTGCGCTGCTTCCGTTTAAACAGAGAGGGAGAAAGAGACCAATTAGCTAACGGAACTACGTGCAAATCGTTGCATCTAAGTTGATGGCCGTTCAATCCGAGAGATACATTTTGCATCTGTTAGCTGCAAATTGCAGTTACTGCTACTTGGAAAGCGGGTTAATTGATGGCTTTTGCATTAAATTGCCACGCTCAACAATCAGCGGCGGCAATTTCCACACCACCAAGCAGATACAAACGTATCTGTCAATCTCTTTCGATGTATCTTTTTTTTTATTGCATCTTAAAGTTAATTATCGAGTTCATGTTCGTGCCACAATTTTCCTAATTCCTAAGCATCAGTGAATTTTGTGCTCATAATCCAGATTAAACGATATAAATACTAGAAAACTTGAGCTTCTCTTACTATGAACATAAATCAAGTGTCCAAAACACATCTGCGAGACAGAAACATTTGTATATAATAGATAAAGATACATTTGTATTTGTCGCACATTTTATAGAATGCTTGCTAAATTTATTGATATGTCAAATATTATCCCTTCCTCTCTACTTCTCCATCTGACCACATGCTGAAGAATTTAGATACAGTGTTACTTGGTTATGGTGCACACGACTCTAATGTTATCTAAGAAAACGTATCTTATTGTCTTAAAATTCCTAACCTAACTTCAATTTTCATCTAACTCAACTTTAATCAATATTATTTCTGTCTTTTTTTTTGCTACTCCCATTGAACTAAACTACAATCAAAATATGTTTTTAATACATTTTGCATTTCTATCTCTCACTGCCAGCCCCTCGCACCCCTTTCAATATCTATCTTTTCTGTTGCGTGATTCATTTTTTGTATTTTTCATTTCTTTTTTCTTCCTATAAATATAATGTTTGTCTGTGTCGATGTTCGGTGTCGTTTTCTCATTTCATTTTATATATATATTTCGTTTTTTTCCCAATATATTTCCGTGTGAACTTCCGTTTTTTTTTCGTTTCGTTTCGTTTCGTTCGTTTTTTGTGTTGCCTGACTGCCTGAAAAAGGCAAAAGTTTGTGGAACGTGTTTGAAATATTGATAGCGAGTGCAGAGAGAAAGACCACAAACAAGCAACAAGAACAACAAGAATGCAACATTGGTGGTTGTTGCAACAACAATCTAGTAACACCTACTGCTGTTCTTCCTCCCTTCCTCCCCCCTCCTCTCTATCTTCCACCACTTGTCTGCTGCTTTTGGCGATTTTGCTTTGCTTTTGGTTTTTTTTTTAGCTGGTGTTGTGTTGGCCACTTTGGCTCCCCCCTCTCTTGTCTCTCTTGTGTGTCGTGTTGTGTGTTGTGTCCCCCTTTACGGTGCCATTAGACAATAACTGGCAATAATCGTTGAACCGTAAAATAAACATGGATACGCGCTGCACTTGTTTAGGTAACACCAACCAACCCAAGCTACCAACAAAACCAACCTAACTACCAACCAACAACAGCAACAACAGCAACAAACGTCGCGTGGTCAGGTGTCGATGTCGCTGTCTGTGTTTTTAACCCCTCAACCCTCTCTTCCACCGTCTGTGTTGGTCTGACAACTGCCTTCTGGCTTCTGGCGGACGTTAACTGATTTGTGCATTGACGCGAAGTCGTAGAAAATAAATACTAGTATTCAGCATAAATACGTGTAGTATTATTTGACCTAAGCTGACTTTGTTTTCTGTGCAATTCTCTCTCTCTCTCACTCTCTCTTTCTCTTTCTCTTTCTCTTTTTTTTTAATTTATGTGACAGCGTTTGTCAATTTGTATACAAATATTTTTTCTGGTTTTTAATACACAGCCATAACTGATATTTTTATTGTATTTGACCATATTTGTCAAAGAACCAAAATATTTTCTTTACTTTTTATTACCTTTATTTCATTTCTGGCTCATATTCGTTGGCCCAATGTATTAAATGGTTCCGTTTTGGCTTACTCCACATCCGTATCTGAAGTTCATCGGCGAGCGAAACTTCTGTTGAAATCTTTGCTGGCACAGAGGCAGATACAAGTTAAGAGTTGAATGTCAAAAAGAGGAGGGGGACGAAGGGGGGGGGAGTAAACACACACAAGACGTTAATGAAATTAAAATGTAAGCAGCAATAAAAACACAAAAAAGAAAGAAATTACAATTAAATTGAAAGCAGGCAGCAAACACACGAAGAGATTCAGTTTGTCCCCCTGCCCCCCTTTCGTTCCTCTCTACTGTCTAGCGTTGGCGTGGCATGCAACCTAAATGGAAATGAACTCTTAGACAGAGAGAGGGGGAGGGAGAGAGAGATCGCGTGGGCTGTGGACTGCAGTCTTCTTTCGCTCCCTCTTTGGTTAAGTAGATGGCCCTATCGCGATGCTCCATTTGGCCTGCCCCACCCCCCTCCCCCCCCCCCCCTACCTCTAACTACAGCTTCACTTGTTTAGTTGTTGTTGTTGTTGTGCTCGCATGACGTGCGGCTTTTAATCGCATTCGTTTCAATTGCCGGAATTTGATTGTGAAATGAGCGAACGACTTTGGCGGCCCTCTTCCCCCCCTCCTCTTTACTTTCTTTTGTTCAGTGTCCCCTCTTCTTTTCATAACGCCAAAATGAGAAGAAGAAAAAATGTTGTGCAAATTTAATGTTAATGTTATAGCTAATGTTAATGTTAATGTTAATGTTGTATGCCTAGGCTATAAAAAGTGAAAACTTCTCAGCTCTCTTTTTAGACTCTTCTCTCATGTGTGTTTTTTTCAAATTATAACAATTTTCTCGTCATTGTAAATGCAACTTTCTATGTGCATAATTTTGTATTCTTTCACCTCATCCATCCATCCACCCATCCAACCAACCCACCCACCAAGGCCGTGTTGGAGTGGAGTGCTGCCAACTTGTTTTCTATTTTTCTGTTGGCATTTTTTTCACTTTTCACAAGTTTCTCATAACTAACGTTTAAGCCCAGTCATTATTATTATTATTATGCACATTTCGCTTTCTCACTCTCACAACATTTCTTTTGTTTGCCTACCCCTCCACCCCCTTCCAAAACAACCGCGCCCGCCCGCAGCGTTGGTAATTAAAATTTTACTTTGCACATTTCACTTGACTTTGCTTCCATTCTCGCATTCACATTCACATTCGTATATTGCATTAAGTTTTTCATCTTTCTTCTTTCCTTTTTTCTCTCTCTCTCCCCCATTTTGCTACAAAAGAAGTAAAAGGCATTCACATTTGCCATCATGTTAACATCTTATCCTGTTACTGTGAACTCTTTAAATAAATCTGGCAGCTGAGATTACATAAGTTTCTAACGGATCATTAAACTATGCAAGTAAATTTTTCAATGGAATTTGTGAGGTTAGGATTTAAAAATCAATCAAAGAAAATTATTCCCTTAAGCATTTGTATTATTTATACTGTTTTACATTTTAATTTAATTAAAGTACAATTTTTGTGCTCAGAGCTTTACAAATATTGTAAATAAATAATATGCACTTTAATAAACTGCCACTTTTTGCAGAATTCTTTATTTGTTGAATCATTGAAAAGCATTCATCAATAACAAAGCACAACAAAAAAAAAGGCTGGTTATAGAAAAAGGGGCGCCACACACACACACACACCACACACACACGACTATTTGATAGTAAATACGAATGCAAACAAATAGCCAACATTATGTAATTTAAATATTTGCCAATGCAAATACAAATACAAACACAAATACAAAAACACACACACTCAAAGCCGAGTCAAGTGCCAAGCGAGAGAGAGTAAGAAGGAGACAGGAGCAAGGTAACGGTAATTTCTGTATTAAGCAGGTCGCTCGTAAAGTCCAGTTTTGCTTGCATAATCTGCTATGCATATATTATATACTCACACACACACACACACAAACAAACACAAATACATATATGCTCAAGCATTGAGAATTCGATTCGAACTCGATTCGAAGCTCACGTTTTCTTTGTGTATGATTGTATTCAAGGATGTATGTATGTGTGTGTGTGCGTGTTATGGAGTACAAGTTGCGTGCGAAGGCCAACAAAACCAGAAAACAGAAACTACAACAACAACAACAACAAGGAAACATCAACAATGAACTAAACAACAAACAACAAAAGCTGAACGCTTACGAAACAAGAAATGATGTTTTAAGGACATTAAGGACATGTACACATACACCTGTCGATATTTCTTGCACACAGCACTGAACTACAGTTTTTGGCGTACGCTCGTTTGTGTTCATTAAAACGAGAATAAGGGCTCCCCCCTCCCCCCTCTCCCCCTTTGGCTTTTGGCAAACCGGTTTTCGGTTGCCTTCCTGCATCCAGGATCGAAGATGGCAACACTGCGTTTCCGTTTGCCGCTAAACTCGTTTGCAACAAAATGTGTCCTGCTGTTGTCGTCAGAGGCGCCCCCAAAATGTTACCTCTCCTCTGCCCCCTCGCCTTTGTACCGTTGGCTTTTGTTTTGGCTCCATGAAAAAAACTAAAGGTAATCACCATTAAAACTCATTACCAAGGGCAACTGCCAAACGCTAAAACAAGGCTAACAACAACAGGGGTAAGAGTAGAGCACCAAAACTGGACAACTAACTTGGCTGTAACTACAATGAAACTATAAATTGTACTAAGTATTTCTTAGTTAAGAGTTCGATGCCTCAAAGTTAAATCTTTAGTGAAATTCAAGTCCTTTAATCGAAGTGTCCTCCGAAAAAAACCTGCCATGAGAAACGTATTTGGGAATAGGTTTTGTGGCTAGAATGGGGTTGGGGTTTGGGGGGGGGACTTCGTCTTTCGGTTGCCCGATTTTGGATGTGCAGCGGAAATAAATTTGTTTGTCGAAAAATTCGCCGTTGAGGCAGCAAGAAATAAGAAATAAATTCCGACTATTTTATTGCCGTCTGGTGACATTCCAAGAGCGGAGAGGGGGGGCGGGGTAAGAGACTTATTGACTTGGCTGGCGCCTTGCAACAACAACAACAACAACAACAACATCAAGTCAAGAATAATTGCGCTGCAGTTGTCGCAATGTGGAAATTGTTGGACAGACAACCTTGAGCTAATTTGGCTAGCAAACAAAAAAATATCTTTCACCTCTCTCTCTCTCTACCTCTTTCTCTGACTCACGCGCTTTCTTTGTCTTCTCTCTCTCTCTCTCTTTTTGGCTTGTAGGGGCCAACTGCGGGCTAGACAAAATTCCTCGCCAACAACAGCAGCAACAGCAACAGCAACATCATGACAGCCGCTAAGTGGGGCACCGTCACAAGGCAGACGCCCCAAAAATAGACACGGCGGCAACAACAACAAACAGCAGCAGCAGCAGCAACAACAACAACAACAACAATCGGAAATGCTTGCCACCAGCTCGGCAGCAACCGTTGTGCAGATGCCACCATCTCAATCTCAATCCGCAATCGCAACGCAATAGCGGCCTGGTTCTTGGCGTCTGCCTCGACCAGCTGATGCAGCATCCACAACATTCCAGATCCTCCCAGACGAAGACATTGCCAGGCGACGTGGAGCAGGAGACGAAGGTGGAGCAGTCCAGACATACACGCTGTTGGCCACCGCCCTGTTTCATGCTGCTCGTCTCACTCCTGGAGGTATGTACAACACACACCCAACACACACACACACACCATCTAATGCGATTAACCTCGGACCGACCTGGGGCCAGGGGGTTGATTGAGTGTGGCCACAGAAGCATGGTGAAACTCCAGGTTGCCATGACTGCGTCCATGTTGCACAACATTGCGAGGCAACATTTGCTGTATGTTTTTTTTTTTGTGTTTTTTCGGGTGGCAATTTAATTGCTGCCACAAAAATGCAATCAAGGTAGTAAAATAAAAAGTGGAACTTTAAGGGAGAACTCAAAAGTTTGAAAACTTAAATTTGAAATCAAAATAGTTAAATATCCTTCGTTTTTTATCCTTCTTATCTCATATTTTTAATCGATTTCGAATATAAATTTGTTGAATTATGTATACGGAAAGATGTCTTACACATTCTGTGGCTTTTCCTTTAATATCGCTTATGGCCTTTTCTCCACTTAGTATGCATTTATTTTGCCCTCCAGCAGTTGCGTAACAGCTGTTGCCCCTTCGAACAGCTTCCCCAGAAGTCATCTTTATAAGCGTTTTGTTTGTTGCCATCATCTCAAGTTATTGCTCTTTTTTTTTCTGTTTTTTGGATGTTGTTCATGGAGGGTGGATTCGCTTTGTGGGTGTCCCACGTTCCACACACTCAAGCAATAGCACATTGTGATCATATTTCAGCTGCCCTGCCTTCTTCGTGCCACACGTGAGCTTGAAAGAGGAGGGGTGGGGGTGGGGAGAGGCAGGCAAATAAATTGCCGACTGGCCACAATGCGAGTTGCAGCAAGTTGGCGAAGCATTTGCAAATGGCATTTGGCTTCCGGTTAAAGGATATATCAACAAACACCCAAACACACACACACACACACACACACACACACATACTGTGCGTGCGAGAATCCAACACTTTCTGCGTCTGTATTAGTGTCTGGGTTTTGTGTCTGCCACTCGCAGACTGGACGCCGCCAGCCAGCCAGCCAGCCAAGCCACAGGAGGGGGCATGTGTGTGTGTGTGTGGCAGGAGGCACATCAAAATTTGCCTTGCCCCTTGGTGGTGTTTGTGGTGGTGATGGCTTTGGCGACGCAGACGGAGACGTCTCGCCGCTGTCTGCTGCCAGTCTCGTTCTCGTTCTCGCAAAGTTCCCAGCCCTGAGGGTTGCTTTACTTTACTTTACTTAACTTTCCTTACTTTGTCATTTTTTTTGTGCCTTTTTTGCGTTTTTGCATTTGGCTTTTCCTTTCTTCTATTCTTTGGTTTTCTGTCAGAATGGCGACGCCGTTGAGCGAGGAGGAGGAGGGGAAGGAAAGGCTTACATTGTGATGGCTTTATTGCTATCCCTTCCCCCCCTCTATCGCCCCTAAATCATATTGGCTGGGTTTACTCCTTCAATCGCTTAATGCTTTTTGAAACGAGTCCTAAATCGAGTAGAATATTGTAACGATAAAAACATTATCCTAATGCAGAGAGGAAGAGCTTCAACAATACAAATGCAGAAAATACACTAATACAAATAAAGCAGGCAAAACTGAAAAAAATGTTATATGCATTTGAATGACAAGAAAAAGTAATAATAATGACCTTCACTCATGTAGTTTTGTGCGAAAACCGATTGTCACAAACACTTTTTATACCCCAAACCCATTAAATGGGTATTAGGGGTATAATGGTTTTGTGCAAAAGTATGTAACAGGCAGAAGGAAGCATCTCCGACACTATAAAGTATATATATTCTTGATCAGCATCAACAGCCGAGTCGATATAGCTATGTCCGTCTGTCTGTCTGTCTGTATGAACGCAGTTTCGTCTGTAAAGCAACAACAAAATCCCTTGAAATTTCGTAGCGCAACAACAAAACAAGTAAGAAGGCTCTAGTCGAGATTTCCCGACTAGGAGATACCCCGAAACCCCATACTTAACGCGTACAGTCATTGTCTGTATGCATCTGTGACTAAACTTCAATCTTCGATATCTCTGGTGTTTCTCAACCGATTGTTTCCTCTTCATTCCCTTTCAGATCCTTGTGTTCGTTTGTGTTGGCTCTGAGCCTCTGGAGGATTCGTTGCTGATCTATCGGCCGGATCGTCGCTTGGAGCTGTGGCGCTTCATCTCCTATGCTCTGCTGCACGCCAGCTGGCTGCACCTGGGCTTCAATGTGCTCACCCAGCTGCTGTACGGTCTGCCGCTGGAACTGATCCATGGCTCGGGGCGCACAGCGCTCGTCTATGTGGCAGGAGTGCTCGCTGGCTCGCTGGGCACCAGCGTGGTGGACTCCACCGTGTACCTGGTGGGTGCTAGTGGCGGTGTCTATGCCTTGCTGGCTGCTCAGTTGGCCAATGTGCTGCTCAACTTTGGACACATGCGTCAGGGACTCGTCCAGCTGCTAGCTGTTGTCGTCTTTGGTAGGTACTTCTCATCCTGCTCCATCTTTCTTCTCTCAACTCCCGCTGCTTTAGTCTCCTGCGATCTGTGCTACACACTGTACAGCAGGCAGCTGGCATCCTCCAGCGCCATCTCCGTCTCCTACATAGCGCACATGACTGGCGCTCTGGCAGGACTCAGTGTGGGTCTGTGCCTGCTCCGGCAACTGGATGGCAGCGTGCGTCCTCGCCTGCTGCGCTGGCTGGCCTTGGGCGTTTGGGCCACGTTTAGTGGATTTGCGTTTGCCTTTAACTTGGTCAATACAGTGACAGGTCAGCTGCTGGCGGAACAGGAGGGTGAGGTGATCAAGCAGCATCTGTTGCACGATCTGGGCATGCAACGTTGAAAAGACTGAGCCGAGAGTCAAACCCTGAATCTATACTCATCATATCTGAAATATAATAGACTAGTCACTAGCTTGTAATGCATTCCAGGACAATGTGCTCAAAAAGAATATATTGTATTAAGAAACTGAGACAGTAGAATTAACTTAAATGCTACCAATTATCTTATGTAAATGCCAAACCAAATAAGCGAACCTAAAAGCTAACCTAAAAGCGAGGCTCAATTTTAAAAATGCCGCTTCAAAAAATAAATCAGGCAAAAATCCTATATACATTCAAATAGCGTAGAGGCTCAAAAAATTATAAATTTTATTGATAAAAAATTTGACGAGATGTAAGTTGGAATTTTTGTATGGATCCTCCGGAACGCGTTTCTCTTGGTCTTTGGTAGAGATCTGGCTAACGGAATAGCGTTGATGGCAGATTCCAAGTTTCAGTTTCTACAGTGGGCGTCATATGTATTTTGACAAGACAAAAATTGTTCCCTTTAGGCTTAAACGCTCTTCTTATCCTTAGCAAAGCAAATCATAATGATTTTTTTCTATATATTGCTTACATACGTTATAAGTAATGTAAAAAAAAAACCAAAACATTTTGTTTATCAAAAGCTAAAAAAAACGTTTACGAAAAAAACGCAACATTTGTGTTTTGTCAAAATGTTTATGCCAACCAATGTGTATATGGCATTCTATAAAGAAGAAATATACATTAGGTTACTGAATAAAAAACCATCTTAAGAAGATGAGAAAACAGATCGAATTTTCTATAACATATTTTCTATAAATTTTGTAAGCGACTTACCTCTTTTGGTATCTTAAGATATAATTTTTCATCATCCTCAAATTATATGTTGGAATCTGCTGCAAATGAATGGATCAACACTATTTCGTTAGTTAGTTCTCTGCTACGCCACGCCGAAGATCATATCCCAATGAAATTCTGGGAAGCTTCTTTTCCAATTTAGTTCAAGGTTCAGCCATATTTACATCTGTCTATGCAAAAAGCTTCGTACAAATAGACTTCTATGATTTTTAAACATGTAAAAAAAAAAAAAAAAACATTTTATTAAATTAAAACCAGAAAACAGAAGCAAGAAAAAATTACCTTATTTTTATAAGGTATATAGAAAATATTTATATTTTTAGAACCTTTCGATTTGAAAGGCATAATGAGTATGAGAAATTTAGATTTTTGCTGGGATTTAATTACATTTTTTTTTTTTGGATTCTAAGCCTACTTTGATTCTATTTTTATTTTTTTTAATGTCGAGAACTTTGAGCCTCTACTAAATTATAGCTAGGCAACAACTAATTAAAATAAAACCGTATTCAATTGTAAAGTCTGGTTAATAAACTAACAATAAACATATCTACAAGTCTTTATAAAGTATTTTTGACTCTTCGAACATTAAAATTTAGGAAGTTTTCTTCCAGAGTTCAATGTTATTTGCAAATCATAATCACTTCCACATTGTATATGTATATATTTAAGGTAAGTTCTATATTAATTTTATGGCCCCAAAACATGAAACAAATCCAGATCAATTGCTTTTTATTGATGGCACTTATTACATTACAAATCGCATGACTTTCGACCGAGTAATTTTGCGTGTTGTTGCCCCAATAGGAATGCTGCATATGCCCCCTCTAAGCAACAACAACACCAACCCAACTCACAATTGGCAAACGCAAAGTGAATAACAAACAAAAAATTAGCCGCTCAATTTGGTTTGTTTGGCATTGCCTCATCGTAAATTTGGCCTAATTAGGCACCCAAAAAAAGGGGTGGGGTTTTTGTTTTGGTTTACGGTTTCGTGTCGCAGTTTGCAAAGCCCAAATAACAATGTTGCAGCGAGTGCCTAATCAGCAGATACCCTATAAAAAATAATGTGAAACGAGAAGTTATGTAAAGTGTCAGTTAAAGCCACATTGAAGCTAAATGGCGATTCCAGGGTATTTGGAAATTGTAAACGCTTTTGAAATTTAATAGCTCGTTGCTGCAATACGATTTCTGTGTCTGTGATGCAACAACTACAACAACAACAACACTAACAAGAAGCAGCAGCAGAAAAAGAAAAGAAGCAGAAGAACTTTGACGAGAGACATTGATGGTTCAATCCCCCAATCGACCCACCAGCACGCGGAGCCAATTTAGCAAACTGAATGCGATTTTTATATGCAACTTGTGCAGCTTCGAAATCCCGCAGATCGTTGCAGATCAGGTTGCGCGCTTAAATCCTCGTTAAGTCATCACTACTAGAACCTGAACCAGAACCAGAACCAGAACCAGAATCAAGGCGACATTTGACAACAAAATATTTTGTGACATTAAATGCCATCCACATCCACATTCTTAGCCTCAACCTCATCCTCAGACTCAGTCTCAGTCTCAAAAGCTGCTCATTTCACTAATTTAATGAAGACCTTTGCGGTGGCGCGTCCTGGCCATTGTCTCGACATCGTCGTCAGATTGATGAGCAGCACATCGATGAGCACTGTTCCATGGGGTAGACCACATACATATTGTCCTCCTCCTCCTTCTCCTCCTCCCTTCCTTCCTTGGCTTTCACTGACTGCTGCATCAATAATTTGTGTTCGCTGTTGAAAATAATTGACCAAGTTTGTCTGTTTTGCGGTTCTTCTCTCCCTCTCTCTGTGTGTGTGGACCCAAAGACGAAAAGCGTTGTGGCATTTAATCTACTACTTGCAGCCGTCCTCCAAGTCGATAAAGCCAACTCACACACTGAAAGAGACCGCGGATGACAACAACGACAACTGAAGCGGCGGCAGCAGCTGCCAAAGACGACAACAACAACGACAACAAACAGCAAGGCATACAAAAAAAAAAAATGCTCCTTCTCGTCTTGGACTTGGTAGTTGGAAGTTGGTAGTTGGACTCTGTGCACTTGGCGTAATTGAAATAATTTTAAGTGAAAAATCTGCATTCAAAAAATATTTCACTCAGTCCGAAGCGCAAAAACAAAGTAAGCAGTAAACAGAAGGAAAAGATTTAAGAATAACAGATGCTCTACCCAAGAAAGGTCTGAAGAGTGAGAAAAGGAGGGATGATGGAAGAAAGAGAAGGAGAGTGAAAGTGATGTGATGCCTCTTTAAATATCCTTGTAAATAATAAATAAGATTGAAAAAGCGATTGAATGAGAACCAAATTAGTTTGAAACTCACAAGCTTAACTAAGGAATCCAAATACCCAAATGCAGTGTAAGCATTTACATGCGCAATTTTTTAAAGACTTTGCCGGTTGGACAAACATCAAAAAAAGAGTCAACAGTTTGCAGTTTGGCATCCGGCCCCGCATCTGGAGCCATCCTAATCCTTGGCATTAAGGCAAATTGCACAAGAAACCATCAGAAGAAGAAAAAAAACAGCTCATTTCTTGTGCAGAACGCGAGCCAAGCAATGAACTTTAAAGATGGAGCAACGATCCGAACCGAGCACCGTAATTTGCTTAATTCGACGCTCAGCCAAAGAGTGGAGAGTCTAGGGTTTTTGGGGCTGGTTGCAAGTAATGGGCGCTCAGCACGCGGCTGCCACTCGTCAATTTTAAGTTTTTTTCTCGTTGCTTGTTGCTTGTTGCAACTGCTGACGATCGACACGTTCGGATGATCCTGTGGCTGTGGCCTGGCTGCGGCTTCTTCAGCAGCATCAACCTCAATTTTAGGGTTTTTGTGTCTGCGCCTGCGGCCAGAGAGCAAGTTCAAGTTAAGTTTTTATCACATATTGCTGCACTTGCCGCATTTTTCGGTGGCTGTAATTTTGTTCGCCCAGACATTATGCGAGCACACCCCTCAAAAATCCAAGCCCACATTCAATTCAATGGAAATAACTCTGAAATTGACGGGGGCCAAAATAAGACCAGAGACAACTTTCAGCAATTGCCAAAATTTTAAAAGAACTTGACTTAAAGTCTGTTATGTCTAAGTAATTTTTAGTAGTTTATTTTTATAGTAATCTCTTAAACCTTCTGTTTTCAAGTGTTTTTTCCATTCCAACTTAACTGTTCATGAGCAGTAAAAGAAAAGTGAAACTTGCAACAGCAGCAAGATTCGTGTTCATCCCCTGTTAAATGGAGAACTAATTTCATTGATCGTTACCAATCTATGCATCTCATTAAAGCTGCCAACGAGCTCTCGTCTCCTTTTGATCGTCTCATTTTTTTGGAAGTGTTTTATACTTTTTTTTTTGTGTTGGCCTCATAACTCAGCTCAATATAAATCTGTTAACAAAACGCTTAATCCGCTTTGTGCGTTTTATTTATGGCCATTTGATGGCGCATTATCGGATCAGGCACATGGCACCCGGACAAACCCGGACAAACCCGACTAACCGACAACTGGCAGCTTCTCCATGGCTCATTGGACAGTTGGCAGCTGGCGCGCCTCATAATTGGATTCGTCACAGGCGCTCTTTGCTGGTCCTGGTCATAAATCGCGGGCTGCTTGAAATGCAAATTCGGTGCTGAACCTCTCCTCCCCTCCCCTCCCTCTCGACCCCCTCTTTTTTAGGTGTTGCATGTGTCGTGTGGTTGAATATGGTGTATCATCGGCAAGGCATCAAAGTGCCAGCCAGGGTCTCAAATGTTCAGCCAGCCCAATTAACGCGACCAGCAGCAAAGATGAGAGAGAGAGAGAGAGAGAGAGAGAGAGAGAGAGAGAGAGAGAGAGAGCTGCAACAGCAATCAGACTTCACTTGAACAGCAAAATGTTTGCAATTAAGCGTCGATTTTGGCAAAGTGCGTGGCTCTTAACGGACTACCGAGATGCAACAACAACAACAGGAACAACATGCAGCACGATGTTGCAGCAACAAGAAGCAGTTCATGTTCCTGTAGCTCCTCTGGCTGCTTGTCGATGCGTAACAAAGGATAATCCACAAATACTGACTCGTTTCTGGATGCTGTTGCTGCTGCTGCTGCTGCACCCACCAGCAACAGCAACAGCAACTCAGACAACGTCAAGCAGCAGCAACAGCAACAACACAAAAACCCACGCCAATACCAATATCAGACAGCTTACAATGGGAATCAAGTAGAACTTGAATGCACTTTCCATCCACGAGTTAATATTCCAAAAAGCGAAAATGACACAGAAATCGCTAGCGTTTTGAAATTTCGCAAGCCTTTTCACATAGTCCAGCTACCCAGTTAGGTAAGTGCAACTGCAATCTCGTGTCCACACCCAAGAGGCAGAAAGCAAAGAGGCGAGAATTGCACAATGTTCAAGTCGCATTCCCGCACCCAACAACCAGGAAAGCAAAACAAAACCAAAACTGAAATCAAAAACTAAGTCCTGGCAACCCAATGTCCCAATGTTTGTCTTTTTAGCCACGCTGCAGATTAAGTGGTTTGTAGCTGGCCGGCTTCTAAAACTCGACGCAAGGCGGCGCATCTAATGTGTGTGTAAAGTGCTCAAAGAATGGGAAGTTTTTTGTTAAAGAAGTACCTAACCTGGGAACGGTTCTTTCTCTTAACTGTGGGCCCATTCAGGCATCAATTTGTAACGCTCTTGGCTCATTGCCCATATTCACATACTCTCAAGGCACTCGAACATCAAAACAAGTCGCAAAATCGAACACTTCAGATAACAACAATATCAATGCAAGGCAAATGAAAAGAAAAGAAAATCGTTGCGAAAAGTGGCTATAAATTATGTCTGCGGTGGCGTCGATGGCTTCGATGGCGTCGACTGCCCGCCAAGTTGATTGAAATCGCGTCTCTGATAAAACGAAATTAAGTTCTGTTAGCCAAGCTCTACGAAACAAGAAGAAAAGTTCCTGCTGCATCAGGTATGCAAAAGAGCAATATTTCAAAAATGATGAGTTACAGATGCGTCTGGGGCACCACTGCGGCGGCAAATGCAACAAGAACAACAACAACAACAGCAGCAACAGATGCAAAATATGCATTTCACAACTCCAAAGGCGCAAAAGAAGAACGAAGATGATGAAGAAGAACTTTTCTTTCTCCCTCTCTCGCCTTCGCTCTGTTCCTGTTGTAACACACTTTTGCATATTCAATTTACAGCACAGTGGTTAAAGGTGAGTTGAAACGGATAATTAACAAGAAACTAAATTTTAAAAAATTTTAATAATAGTTATCTTAAAGTATAAGTTTTAATTCCGAACCTGCGTTCCATAAGGGGAAGGCCTTTAAGAAGAAGACTTCGGCGTCATCACCCAGTTGATCTTGCCACTAGGCAACTATATTAGACTCATTATTAACATATTAACATTCATTACTTAGCCTTTAGACTAAGTTGTTTTAGAAGTTAGAGTATAAGTTTAAATTCAAGTTGTTTTATATAATAACAGAGACAAAAACACACTCTTTTATTTCTCAGACCTCGAGCCAGCCAAAAACAACAAAGTAACAGAATAATTAAATAAACAAAAAAGAAAAAAAAACTAACTTGGTTGGATTAACTCTAGAGATTTACTCTTTACTATTTGTTAATTTCATATTTTAATTTCTACTTGATTCATTGTTGTTCTCTTCTAACTTTTTGTATATAAATCACTTGGTCAATTTATTCTAGACTTTGTATATTTGTACCACTGTGCCAAAAGTGAATCATTATCATGCGAGCTTAGCATCTGCCTCTGTCGACAGTATTTGTTGCTATTATTGTTGCTGTTGTTGTTGCTGTTGTTGTTACTGGTTGCATTGTTTACTTAGCGCAGACCAAAACAAAAACTTGCAGTCAGTTGGGAGTCCGGAGGAGCAACACAGACATCGCCAGCGAAGCGTCTGCCATGAAACGACCACCGAGCAGAGCAGAGCAGCAGGAGCAGACGAATGAATGAGAGATGAAAATAGAGAGAGAGAGAGAGAGAGAGGGCGATGAAGGGATGTGGGGCAGCTTCTGATGCTGCTGCTGCTGTGGTGTCTGTGGCAAAGACTGTGGTTTAGCTGCAGTTCAAGTTGCTGTCGTGGAAAATGCTGGCAACAAAAATTTTATGGATTTATTGAAAATTGAACGCACTTCAAGGTGGGCCAGCAAGGGGAGGTGAACCAAGGGGGGGGCGGGCTTTTATGCCCGCCTCTCAGTCTGGGGGCCATTGCAAAGAGTCTTGTTTGGAAAACAAATAGCAGAAAGAAGAAAAAATGCTGAAAGATGCTGCAGACCAGGTCGTAATTGTGGCTGTGGCAACTGTGGATGCCACGCGTTGCGTTTTTGTTTGTTGCCCAGTTTTTCTGGTGTGTGCTTGTTGTTTGTTTGTTTACAGAAACGCGTGCGGCCAACAACAAGAAAACAACAACAGCAGCAGCAGCAGCAGCAGCAGCAATAACAATAACAACAGTGAGTGCAAAACGTTGCCTAAAATTTGTACTCAATTAGTGGAATATACTTTCAAAAACTGCACACAGAACTTAAGCAACACTGGTCGCTGGTGGCGCCACAGAACGAGTTCAGCAGCAGCAGCAGCCGGTTCTTGATTTGATTTAGTTTCGGTTAAGACTCCATCCAGCTTTAACGAAGTTCTCAATTCTGAGCTCTGAGACTGAACAACGCCCACTCACTTTCCCAGGATTGTCTCGAGCTGGAATTCGCTTTCGACGCCCAGGCCACGTGGGCAGAGTTTGTTGCAGGCTCTGGCTCTGTCTGGAGGGGAAGAAGATCATGCAGTCAATGTGTGGACAGCAACAAACACCTAGCAAAAGTCTCTCGCACAATCTGCGCGAATCTATTCGGCAATGTATAAAAATAAAGAAAATGTATTAACGAAATTTCCAAGAAACGTGCAACAATCTTTGTTCTACATGAACCGCCACAGCAACATACAAACACAAACACACACACACATAAACACTCATAAATATCCACAAGCAGGCGAGTGATTCTTAAAAAAAAAAAATATATTCAAGTTTCTGGTCGAAAAAAGCAAATTGAAAATTGTGTCGCCCACGCAATGAGGGGGAGAGGGGAAGAGGAAACATTGACGGCGCCTGGCGACATTTGAAACAATTTAAGCGATAAACTGTTCAACAGGCCAGACAGGTGGCCGGAGGGGGCGGGGTTGTGGGGGGTTAGTGGGTGGTGCGGTCTTTTGTAGTCGTGTCACATAAATTCATTAATTTGTCGCACTTTGCGAATTGGCCTTTAATATATTGTCAGCTTTATGGTGTCTTTAATTATAGCGACGACGCATTTAAAACTAATGCAAGAAAAAGCCAAACGTTTGAAGGTGAAGGTGTGGTGGCACGGGCGAAGGGGCGGAGGGTAAGGACGTGAAACCGAATGTCGTTATGAATGTTTGGGGCAAAATTTAAATATAGCCAAAAAATGCGACAAGACGGCGATCAGACCACTGAGGCAAGAACATAGAAACTCAAAATAGATGTGTAGCAGCAGCTCTAGATATATATATTTATAATGGGGAAATACCCTAACATAAGAAGAAAACTAAGTAAACTGTGTAGAACAGTTGGACACTTGACAAAACTAACTAACAATTGTAAGAAAAATATTGTTTAAGCTTCTTGAGTTTTTCCTTCTCATATTTGACTATACTATTTGCAGGGTATTTGGGCTGTCTGCTTGGTGCACTTGACTTTGGGCATCTGTTGTTTTATATACACAAAATCGTACGATGTTTCAGATACAGTGTGATCTGTCATTTTATTTTTAGTTGGCCCGCGCGACAAAAGTGAAATGAAATCAAACGAGACGAAATTGCAAAAAAAAAACAAACATAGAAATGTTTGCTGCAAATTCTTTCTCTCTATTTCTCAATTTCCTCGGACACCAAGCCAATATATGTACATATATATAGGTGGCCTGTGGTCCCTATTTGGTCTATCGATTGGCCGTCAATCAACGCCACGCCCACACAACTACAAACCCAACCCAGCCCCCTTCGGATTCAATCAGTTAGTCACTAAGTTAGTTTGTCAATCGGCTGTCCCATTAGCCACGACACTTTTGCCAGCTAACGGCCTCTTGGCCTCGTGTGGGGGTTATTTAAAAAATAGCAAGAAAGAAAAAAAATAGAATATAATAGAATAGAGTCAGGGAGTGAGTGAACTGCTGCTGTTAATCCCAACCTTATAAAGCAGCTGTTAAAAAATAGTATGCAAATTGTTGATTGAATTGGTATTGGAATTGGAATTCTTGTGCCCAGTTCTCGACGATGATGATGATGATGACAAATATGGCTACATGGCTTGCCTACCAAACGAGTAGGAATATAGGTAGCAACAAAGTGTGGGGAAAGAGTGGGGCCACAATGTCATGAATCAAAAATTGTATAAATCGTATCACAGATCTCCACAGAGTCAAGGTCTTTTTGCGGCCCACATCGGACACAAGGCGGGGCTATATATAGTAGATATTCACAGTCGCATAATTAACATGCTTGACAACAGCGCCAACAACAACAACAACAACAACAATGGCAAGTAGAAGCGAAAAGAACAACAACTGAACAATAAATACATAACTCTCGTGGGTGTCGAGATTTAATTTCTTCTTTTTGAGTTTTAATGCCGTTTTATAGTTGGGGTTTTTTTTTTCAGATTTCTGAACTAGGTTTCATTGCACTCCAGCAAGCAGGGGAGATATTTTTTCAAGGGGGTCTTCACTGTGTTAGAGAATGTGTGAGATTCTTTATTACTGTTTTTTTTATGATTTGTGCAGTTTTTAATTATGTTCAGCAACTAAGTTTGATTTTGTGTTCCTAGTTTGTTGTCAACTCAAAAGATACAGAGTGAAACCGTTAGATTTGTTATCACAATGGGGTCGAAAGGGAAAGGTTGTAAAAAGAAACAATTCTCATGTAATTAATAAACTTGATCTAATACCACTCACTTTATAATGTTCTAAACTTGCAACACTTACCCCTTGGCCCCCCCTGCTGACCCTAACTAATATGGGCCACACGCACAGACGAATAAACTCTAAACAGAAAATCAAAAAACTTTTGCATCTTTTTCATTAATAAAAGCGGTCTTTTATTTATTTTTTATTTCCTCACACTCTCTCTCTCTGTGTGTGTGTGTTTGTAGCACAGTAACACATATTGCACAGAAGGAACAGAGGAAGTGGGTAGAGGGGGAGGGGAGGGGGTAACTGGTAGTACATGAAACTGACAGAGAGAGAGATATGAGAACATTAACGCCATAGTCATAATAGTAATAGTTGGCGGTTGTAGTAACCAGTTACATTTTATGACTTTAGTCGAACCCGTACATGGAGATGGTGGCGGAGATGGAGGAGGAGTTGGAGGGGCAGCGGCTAATGAAAAGAAATGAAGCCCGAAAGTAAATGAAACAAGTTGAAAATGGCAGTTGGCCTCGTTTCTCTAGACGGTGTGAGAAGGGGAAGGGGGCTAACAGGGGGGTACATACATACAACATAAATCTGACGTTGAAAATTTGAAATGCCAAAGAAGAAATGAAAACGTTAAGCAGCATTTCAGATTTTTTACGGCTGAAAATTTCAGGAAATGCGCTTCACACAAAACAACAACAACAACAAGAACAACTGCGATAAAGCGACGTTTTGAAACTTTGTCGCTGACAACTAAATTAAAGCCCTACCACCTTTCCCCCCCCTTTCTCTGTAGCTTTTAGTGAGACTGCAACGGTAAGCGCAATTTTCTCACCGTTCCCTTAGCTGACCCCTTGCCCCCTGGTGGGGACACCGCAACAAATTCGGACACCCAAGCAGCAAAAAACAAAATAAATAAAAAAAAATTACTCTAAACGCCGATTATGAAAAAAGGCTGAGAAACGAGAACTAGAACTTGAAAGAGAGACGTGGTGATGAGAATATGCTAGGCGAAACGAATAATGTTGTTTTATGGTTCGTACATGTGACACAGAATTCCCCCCTGCCCCTGCAAAGTCAAAGTGTTGATGCCACAGAATGTGGCGTAAAATTTATGTTGAAATAAAACATGACACCGTTTGAACAAAGAAGAAGATGAAGAAAGGCACAAAAGCTGTGACTTTTGTGGTGTTTTATTAATTATGATGGAGCTGTGTTGTATGCCTAATCCCTGAGAATTGATGATGGCGCCACTATGGCTAACCACCACAGCTTCCGCTACACACACACACACACACATAGAAAAAACCCCAAACAAAGATTGTGGCAACAATCGAACTGAAGATGTGTCAACTAACTGAATTTGATTTATGAACCCTAAGAGATGAACAAGGAAGGAAACTAGCTTAAGTAAGCTTACTTTTCATTTGCTTATGGATTTTCTTAAAGCTATTTCCGCTCTTCTCTCTCCACCCTCTTGATAGGCAGCGTCAGTTGTTTTTTAGTCCCACGGGGCATGGCCAAAAATAGAGAAAATTCCTGGCGAAGCACAAGGCCAATAAACCTCAAATAATATGTGTCTACTTTGCAGGCGTTGAAAAACGGCGGCGACATTCAAAAACAAATTGAAATTAACAAAACGCATCTATGAAATTTATTGCACAACAACAACAACAACAAAAGCGACAAACGATCAGCAGACAAAAGCGACACACAGACACATTTAATTAACGTACATCAATCTCAAAATGCTTGCAGCCAGACAGACAGAGTATCCAAGTTCGTCTGCCTTGTCCAACAAAATACTATACTGTGTGTGTGTGTTTGTTATTTTGGTTGAAAATTTATTTTTAATATTTTTTTTCTGTCCGATTTCAATTTCAATTCTCAGCTCATGGCTTCTTCTTCTTCATTGTGGGCGGCCAAAAACGTTTCAAAAACACACAATAAATTAACAATATTTATTTGTTTGCGGTAATTGTGCGAATAATTGATGATTATGTGTGTGTTTTATTCATTCGCTGGCCAACTTGCAACTGGCAGTAACTGCATATAAAGTATGCGACGTGTTGAACAGTTTTTAATTACAATTATCCCAAGTTGACCTAAGAAATTATTCATTAGGTTTAATAAGTCCCATATTGTCTAGTGGTTAGGATATCCGGCTCTCACCCGGAAGGCCCGGGTTCAATTCCCGGTATGGGAAACTTTTATTCTCCCATTTTCTTCATTTTATTGGGCAAAAACAAATCTACAGCGTGGCAGCAACAATATTTTATTCTTGCTTGCCATCTAAGCACAAAATAAAAATGTAATTTTCTACCCTATTACCGCAGTTTGGGCCCAAAACGAAGCCCGTCAATTCGGTGCGCTATCATTTAATCCCATATAACTTTTGGGATAATTTTCTAATTCAATTGAGGCTTACGGCCTTGCAGAAAAAGTGGGCCAGGCCAACCCTGAGCTAGCTAGCTAGCTGGAGAATTACGAGCCAGATACACAAAACGGTCACAGTTCAAGCACACACACAAAACCGAAACGAAACGGACAGATTTTACGAGCCTGCCAACTGGAAAGTAAACTACAAATGTTTACACAACTTTTGGCCCGCAGCTTACACCGTTACACACGTTAAGGATACCCAAGAATGACAGGAGGCAGAGGCAGGTTGAGTTTAGTTGGTAGGTGGGCAAAAGTTGTAACAAAAATTGAAAAAGTTTTTTCTGCCGTCTTCTTGCTTCTTTATGATGATAACGAGCAGCGGCGTGCGCCCTATGCCAATTTCTTGGCTCCTGCCACATAGGCAAAGTGGGGCAGATAAATATAAAATTCGGCGAAAAGTTTCTCACACGTCTCGCAGCTGCAAGTGAAATAGATTTTTATCTGCCACTGCAGTGGCTTCCACCAACTGTCTAGCTACTTAAGCTCTAGATACACACATGTGTATGTATCTCAAGCTCCTTTTTAACTGCATTTCAAGTGCATCTGTGCAGAGTTTTTCTTCACTTATCCACTCTTGCCGAAAACGAAGACAGCCCAAAAGTAACAAAAGAAGTTTGCTTCCCAAACGTGCTGCTTGTCAGCCAGGCTAAAAGAGCTCTCCGGGATTTTGCATTTCCATGTCTAATTGTGCGGAAAATTGTATAAAAATAATTCCCCAAATGAGAGAGCGTGCCAAATGCAAATTCCCCCCCAAAGAGAACAAATATTTAAACAATCGAGAATGTTCAAGTACAAGAAAATTTAAGACTTTTGTCGGACTTTTGCATTGTGACTTTGCGGTTTTTCTCTCCAAGCTTAATCAGTCGCCGCATATCAGTTCAAATATCATATTACCCCCTCTTCCATCCACCTCCCTTTTGTTGGTTTTCCACCTGCTCTGCTGCACTTTGTTGCGGTTTGGCAATTTTGTTAAAGATACCAAAGCGCCGATATCAGGTTGGAAGCGAAACGTGTGTTCGTCGAGGTGAGAACAAAGCGCTACCAGAAACCGCACTTTTGAACGCGTGAGCGAGCGATGAAAAGGATAGAAAAAGCAGGTGAGAAAGGGAGTGAGGAAGGGTCGAAAGAGTGAGAGAATTTGCATGTAAAAAGTGCACAGAAAGAAATTTAATTCTAATTGTAATGGAAAATATGAAAGTTTTTGAGAACTTAAATGTAGAAAAAGTTTTGTTGCTTGTTGCACAGTGTACAGTGTATAGTTTCGGATGATTCCAAGCCAAGCTGACTCTCATGGCTACCGCCAACCGCTTGCAGCATCTCGTGGCACGTGGAGCCAAACGGAGACCGCATTGCCCAAACAAGGCCTAATTGCAACTGTGTGCATTGTGCATTGCCCAAGCCCACAAAATGTGCAAACACACCCACACACACACACACACACACCTCTCAAAGAGAGCTCGGAAACGTCTGTAACTGTCAGTGGGTGGTTTTTGGGTGGTTTGGTTGGTGGTAATTACAGCGTTGAAGGTAAACACGCGGGCAGTAACTAAATAACGGCATATAGAGTACTCTATACATGGGGTAGGACCAACCCGAAGCATATCCTTGTTGTCCAGCTGATCACCGAATCGCGTGTCGAAGCCATTTCCTATGGCTAATTTTTTCAATCCACAAATCCACAAAGTGCAATTTAATTGAGCGAAATGCATAAGTGAATTAAACTTGGCATATTTCTTTAGTCAGGATGTGCATAAGCTTGCAGCAAATGGCGTCGCGTGCAACAAGCAACAAAATGGCATCAATTACAGTTGACACATGTGGGTGTAAGTGTGGCTGCGTGTGTGTGTGTGTGTGTGTGTGTGTGTGTGTGTGTGTGTTTGTGTAAGTGAGTGGCGTGACAAATATTGGGAACATGTGTTTAAAGTTTCAAAGAACTTTAATTTGATATTCGCAACGGCGCAAATGAATTAAATGACTGTTGTCAAACAACATTTAAGTTAATTGTAGGCAACCCTAGAGAAGTTACGTAACTTAATTAAAGTTTTATAACGTGCTAGAATACGTGAGGCAATAATGCAAATTAACAGTTGATATGAATCATTGATGGAATGTAATTAAATTGAAAGCTTGTATTTTATGTTCTTATTTTTAATTCAAAAATCGTTCAGACTTCCAGGGATTCCCTCATGGTCACTAAATCAAAAGAAATCAACAACAAAGGTGAATATCAGGTAAAAGACAATAAAGAGATTACAATTTACTTATTCTATTTGCTGTTTGGCTCATAAACAAGTTTCTCTCCCCTACTGTTTGTTGATGCTACACTCAAGATAAAGATAACCAAGTGCAGTGGCGCTAACAGGATCATAAATTTAACGTCTATAAATCTGTGAGAGTGTGTGTGTGTGTGTGTGTGCGGGGGCGTGAGTGTGTTACACACACTTGCCGATTTTGAATTACTTTCGTTTTTATCGCCCTTCTTCTTTCTCTCTTGTTTTAATATAATTTACACGCGCGCTTCGTAGACGAGAAGGAAAAAAGGACAAAAGATTTCTGTCTGCTGACGTTTTCACTTCATCATAAATTCACCTGTCGTTCGGGCGAGAGAGTGAGAGAGAGAACCGGACCTGCTTCCGTTGTCCTTTTCATGGTGGGAAAAGCGTTTAAAAATTTGTCTTGTGCGCGAATATTTCGTGGAATTTATAGCTCTGGTAGTACTTGCTTCTTGGGCGACGTTGGGCAGTTGGACCTGGCGCGTCAGACGAATTGAAATTTCATTAGTTTTACGATACGCGACCATAAACTAATATCAAGAGACACCCTAACAGAGTGAGAGTGAGGAGAATGAGAAGGAGAGGATGGGCATGCACCTTAACGTCGTTTTACGACCCTTCTCTGGAAACACAGTGGCAAGGGGCAGGGGCACACACAGCTAGCTCGATGAATTATTGAAAGCGATTTACATTCATATTTTATTTGTTGTTGTTAATGTTTTTCATTGGTTTTTCTTCTTTTTTTATTTGCGAATGCATGAATTATGGATATTTCCTTATGGAATGCGCTTGGCATGCATACAAAAAAGCAGCCAGAAAAACCAAAGAAAATGATGCAAGAAAATTTGTTATCATTGTTGAAAGTTCGTTTTTGTTCAAATTTATTGAACAAGCTTGGGGAATGTAACCGAAAAAATAAAGAAAGGAAACATAAGTACGTTGTGTATGGAGGAAGTGTGTTTGAGCAACATTTTGGTGAAAAGAATTGGAATTTGTAATAAAAAGAGATTTGCAGGAGATATGAAAATAATATAAAGGCTATTAAATTTGCCTTTCGAATATCCCAAAAAAAAAACAACGTAAAAAAAATATATATTCAAAGTGCAAAACAAAGTGAGAGTAATTGTTATATTCTTAACAATATTCCAGAAATTTATGTCCTATGCACTCTTTTCTAGTTCGGCTCTGTTTCTCCCCGGGGGCAAGCAATGGAGCGTGTTCCGGTTCCAGTCGCCATTTTTGTCTGAATGCGTGAATAATGTTGCGAACTATTTTAATGCGTTCGCGCTGCGGGCGCCAAATGGCAATGGCAATGGAAAAGGGAAAATGGAAAATGAGAATGGAAATGGGAATGGAATGCCAAGATGACAAATGATTATGGAGCATCATAAATTTCAGCGCTGATTGAGGAGAAATGCGAGCTGTGCAACTAAAAAAAATATGTAAAAAATATTATGCATAATGCACAAAAATAAGTACAAGAATGGCAGAAGAAGAAGGAAAAAATATGGAAATTGTTGCAGCACTATGAGAGGGAGAAAGGGGAAAGTCAAGCAGCGGGCGCCCCTTAAGGAACGAATCTATGCAATCCATTAATGAAGCTAATTTGCCGTCGAGTCTCTGCAGGTTTCCGCCTCAAGAGTTGTCTTCAAATCCAATTGCAGCAAAAGACATACAAAAAATGTACTAGGAAAGCAAACAAAGCCAGCGAAGCAGAGAAGCGGAGAGAGAGAGAGAAAAGTTGATCCTTGCGCTTATGGCTGGCGAATGTCATACGAGTGTCATCCACTGCTATCATATCTCAATCTCTCTCCTCTCCTTTCTCTCCTCATTCTTTTTGCTATCGCTGTCCGGGGTAAATAAGTTGAAGTTGCCGAGAAAGCAATCTTATTGTTTCTGGCGCATAAAATCCAACAAAAGCCAGGTCCCCAAAGGCCAACCCCTCTCCCTCCTCGTCTCGTCCTTGCTGGCACACATGCTTTAGTCAAGTGGGAGCTGCTTGCTCAAGAACTTTGAATTTATTTGCTTCGAGAAGTGAGACTCAACTGCAAGTTTCTGCTTGCACTATTTTTTTTATCCTGATTGCGTACAGTTACGGCAAAAGTTTCTTGTGTGATTTCTATTGGCACAATGACTTTTCTTATTCTTCGCTCACCTCCCCTGTGTCCATTTCACTTTGACATGGACATGGAGCTGTGCAATAATAAGGTGACACAGGCGATTTGGATCCACAAATCGACTTACGAGCATAATACAAGTAGACGGTTCGAGAAAACGCAGGAAACCGTTAGAGCAGAAAAGTACATTGTGAATAAGTAAAGCAATAAAGAAGACAATCGAATTGCTTAGATTGATATGGGATAAGTGTTTTGTTTTGTCTGGATAATACATACTATGTATATGTCAGCATAATATCTATGAATATAATGATTATCTCATACTTTTATCTATTCAACAAATTTCTGGCCAGTTTTGTAACTAAAACTTTTCGAGTTAAGTCCGAGTCGAGTCATCATCCACAATGCATGTGACTGTAAAATGTAGCGGTAATGCTGCCACACATCACACACACACACACACACACACACACACACACACAATGCGGCACCCACAACAATGAGACAGCAGCAGAGTTGAGGCAGTGTAGACCAAGTCAACAAGTAATAAAAATATTTAAAAGCCAACAAGAAGAAAATGAAGTCATCTTGTGCAAATATGAAAACAAAGTCAAGTGTTAATTTGCGTGGGAAAGCAACAATTTCATATTTAACTCCAATGAGGCGGCTTAAAGTTCTGTCTGATGATAACCGTATGCCTTCTTTTTCTTTTTTGGGGCTTGTCGCCACCCAAAAATACAGTCATCGACGCTTGTCGTTGTTGTTGTTGCTAAAGCAAAAGTGTGTAGCGCACTAATTGTGAATTGGTTAGCCAAGAAAAGGCAACTGGAAACGCTGCCTTAAGCCAAGCGTGTGAAACTTTGGGTTAGGAGTTCAAATCCGGCTCTTGGCTAATGACAAGTGCTGCGATTAACAAAGGTCAAATTAGTATAAAATGGTCATTGCCAAAAACTAAAGTCATGTCTCTACCCAAAACATTAAGTTTGAAGTATATCAAACATTTTGTTGCCTCTTATCTCATACATAACTATAACAACAATTACAAAAGCTAAACGCAAAGGTGCCACCAACTTGGTCTACAACTTTGGCCAGCTGTAGAGGGGGGGGCAAAGGGTTGCATGGTTATTCGGAGAGAAAGATTGAAACTTTTGTGCGTCGTTACGTTGTTGTCAACATTTATTGTTGTTGTCTTTGTTATTGTTGGGTTGTGTTATGCGAATGACATTTTCATGTACTACAAAAGTTTTCTCGACCGCTGCTCGCTTACGAGATACCCTAGCGAATGCAGGTTAAAGAAAGGGTATATTACTTCGGTCAAAGTTAGTTGTAGGTAATCAGTAATAGGGTATTTTATAGTCTCGAATTTGTATACTGTGTGTGTTTTTGTGTGTGGCGCTGTGGGAACATTTATTTATGATTGTTTAATGTTTTATTTTCCACGTATTTTGTTTTGTCACCTCAGTTGAACCAGTTGTCAAACTTGCGCACTTTTCTCTCACACACACACACACACACACACACACACACACACACAACTTGTATGCTTTCGAAACTAATTTAAAAAGTCGGGGATAAACAAGCGATTGCATTTATACATTTTAATTAGAGAAACCCATCAACACCAAAACAGAATTAATCAAATCATCAATGCCGACAAACTCTTGAACTCTCGGCTCAGTTCTGCTTGCACTTTGATCTGAGACGAAATAACAACAACAAGGAAAAGAGTAAAACATATTTCAATTATTGGGCCATGACCGCAACGACGAAGGCGATTTCAGAAGGCCTGAACTGTGTGTGTGGGGGGCATCAATCAAAGCCGCAACGAAAACGGTTAATAACAACTACCAAAATGTGGACGAGTGCAACGCATCATCGACAGCTCCATCAACGTCATCACACGAGGGGAGGGGCGGGAAGAGGGGCGGGTTGGAGGCGCCCTATTGCCCTGTGTGGTCTCGTGGTTGATTTTCAATTTCATACGCACCGTTGGATGCCGCATGCCCCACCAAAAGTTCGTTCTATTGATTAACGCTCATCGAGGAAATCTCAATCCCCGAAACTGCCTCCAGCAGCGATTTTCATCACTTGCGCGCGGTAATTAAAATGTATTTTCTATCTAATGCATTCTGTTGGGTGGTCAATCAGCTAACTTCACTTCACTTCACTTCTCTCTCTCTCTCTCTCGCGCACTCTGTCTGTCTCACTCTGTGCTGGTGCTCTGGCAGCTGTCACAGCTCTGGGCCAGGCCATAACTCAATGTCCTCGTCGTCAGCGTCATTGCCACCATCATCAATTTTCAGAGCCACTAACAGCAACAACAAAATACCAAAAAGTGTTAAAGCGCGAAAAGCAACAGCAAAAAAAGAAACATTGAGCAATTTGTTTCGCTTTGTCTTTTCCACTGTTTTATTCCCAGCCACAAAACAAACAATGCGCAGTCGCACCAGGTGAATACCACCCTAACCCCTTACCCCTCTCTCACCCACCTCCCCCCCCTCTCTGCTGTGGGTGTTGCACTTTTATTTCGACACTCATTTGCAACTTTTTGCTAATGTGCGCAGCGATGGTTTCTCTGATAAGCCAGCCAGCACTTTGGCCCCTAACACACACACACACACACACACACACTAGAGTGTAATAATTACAATTTATATCTTGCAGATACAAATCGCACATTAAGCGACTTGTCCCATCAACCACAACAACAACAAAAACTGCCAACGTTGAAACAAAATATAAAAAAAAAGCTGTCAACGTGTGCGTTTTAACGCTCCGACGGCTCCTCGACCTGGCCAACAAAAACAACAAGAACAGTTTTGCCAGTGGGCGATGTTGATGCCACACAGCAGCTGCCACACTCACTCCTTTAGTTCAGTTCAGCTCAGTCAAACAGCAGCAGCTGCCCAACAACAATATTCTGGGGTCATTGCCAAAAATTTCAATCAACTTTGGTGGTCAACCAACACAAGAAAAACTGGCTTAAATGTCAACACACAATTCATAAATACACTTTTTGAGAAGAAAGTGTTCTTAAATCTTGACTTAAGATCCTTTAGTATACAGCGAGGAACCTTCCTAACTTAGTAAAGGAACTTTATTTTTAATGGCAAACCTTAACACATATTGAATTATGCCTTCTCTCAGTTAGTGTATGTTTAAAGAGCAGACAGTGTTAAACCGCAAGCAACAGCAGCCAATTTTTGGGTCAATTTGATGACTTTGCATACTGCGCTGGACCCAAAACAGGACTCGACTCGAATCATTTGGCCGGATCATGTTACAGTTTTGATCGACACATATCACACCTGGCTCGTAACTGCTGCCAAATGGACCTAAAGATCACAGCCGTTGGCCCGACAAGTCCAAAAAGGACGATGCCTGAAGCTCGACCAAGTTTGGGTCACGCGTGCGCCGGATTAGGTTACCAGGCGCATGCGAGGATCGGCCACCCAAGGACGTTATTGGAGCTGGGTAAAAGCAATGGACCTCCGGCCAGGATGCAGCAGCAGCAGCAGCTTTCTCCATGAAGGATCATAGCTTGGGTGGTCCGTGATTGCTACCTCCTTCAGTTAGTTACTGTTTTGTCGTAAATCATCTTCATTCCAAGGACTCGCAGTTCAATTAGTCTAAGCGCCGCTGTCTCGTGTCTGTGTTTAGACTCCCGTCACACTGTTTTCACGTTATTTCGCTTCTTTTTTTTTCCCTTCATTTTTCGGGTCGCATTCCAATCGCAATTAGCACAACATTAGCGCGGCTGACCTTTGACCTCGCTGCCACACCCGCTGTGCGCCTGTCCATTGTCCTGACCTCGACACTGTCCTTGCGCCTCCTCCGCTGTGTTTTCTGTCGCTATTATTCTCTGCACTTTGTCACGCATTCATTTGCCAAATGGTCGACAATAATTGCGGTTGTCGCATTTTCTATTCCGACGTCTGCGCCGGAACAGGCGCCTCCGTTTATTTACATAATTGTCCATGTCGCGTCGTCACGGTAGCCTTCTTCTCTCCAGGGAGAAGCTTAAGACTGGGTGGCAAGTTCTAGCATTGGAGCAACGGACTATGAAATATGCAAGGATGCAGAAAAAAAGACTTGAATAACACAAACAAGAAACCGAATTTTGTATAATTTTGACCGGAGTTCCTGGTTTACATAACCTTTTCCGTAACTCAACTCATTACGATAAACTGTCCAAGTCTGCCGCCTGCGCATCAATCAACTGGCTGGCTGGCTGGCAAGTGCCTGCATCCGCTCCATGGATGTGTCATCATCGTTTCTTCTGAGTTTGAATTTGCGTTGATCGTGACAATAAAAAAAAAAAACGCCAATTGGTCCAACGGGGCCAAGCAACAATTCATGATTGCCATCATCAAACTGTTTACGCGGATGATGTACAACCACAACAACAACAACAACAACAATTGCGCAGTGAATTGATAATGACAATAGCGACATGGACAATAGGCAACATTTGGTGCACGTAGATGTGGATGGTGTCGGGCCGTGATAATCACTGAGCAGCTCAGATTTGATTGTCGGCTGAATGAATGAGTGAGTGAATTAATGAATGAATGAGAGAGTGTGTGAGTGAATGGTGGCTTTGTGGGTCAGCAATGTCTTGTTTGAGTGGCGCCAAACTAAACCAAATGACTCAACAAAGCGAGAGGGAAAGAGATTAAGGAAATCGCGTGACGAATTTGCCAGTTAGTGAAAGTGTAGAAAAAAAAAAGAGTGAGAGAAGATACATATTTAAGCGCCTAAGTAGCTCTCAAATTGGAACAGCCTCTATCTGCCTATCTCTCTCTAGTTGCGGCCACATCAATAAACAGGCAGTTAACCAAATAGTAGTTGGACCAACACCTAATTAGGGTCCAGAAGGCGACTGACAAGTTTAGCGCCACTAGCGCGGGTGGTCGTGCCGCAAGAGGATCGGGGAACGAGGAACGAGACACGAACAAGGAACGATGCTAAGACACACCCCGCAAAGCAGACACCAAATGTGGCAGCTGTCTAGGCCACGTTTATGTTCGATTGGGTCGAAATATCCTTGTGGTAACAAGACGAGACGCAGTCGATTCGTTGCGTTTCCAAATTCGAGACCAAGCTGAGATAATTACATGTTAATTCGTTCACTCCGAATATCAATTCTCGGCTCTTTTTTTTTTTTTTTTTTTTTTTTTTAATCCGAAGACAGCGCAATCAAGACCAATTTTAAAGCGGCGTCTTTCTCTCTCTTTTCACTGAGGTGGCGACTTTGCCGCCGGCGTCCTTTTGTTGTTTTGAGTTGTTCTTTCGAATCGTATCGATAATTAAGCAGTTGCCCAACAATGTGTGCGGCAATATAATTGAGCTAATCTTAGGGCTTAAGGACACCTTCTTACCAAACAAAATAGTCTTAGTCTGAGTCATAAGTATAATATATTTTTAGTGTTAGTTAAACTCGCTCGATCTTAGCTGGCAGGTCTATTTATAACTTTAATTAAAATGGCGACTTCATCATCATCAACAACTTATGTATTTTTTAGAGTGTGGGAACCAAATTATTCAAATCTTTTGACCAAGCAGCCAGGAGAAGAACCCACCAACCACACCACACCACACCACACCACACAAAGCCATAATTCTCCGCACTCTCTCATATGCATATTTATTGCATTTTTCGACGCGGCAACGCCCCCAAAATTCACAATGGAATTTCAATTCCATTCCACCGACATTTGACTTGTGCGACTTGGGAGCCAGGAGCATCGCACCAGGCACCAGGCACCCGTCTGAGAATCATCCTCAGCCTCTCATCCAACGGTCTCCTTTTAGACTGCAATCGTATTGCTTCTTTGCCTTTTGTTTAGCTATACATTTTTCTTTTGTCTCGTCTCCGTCTGCCCCGACGCGTCGTCGTGCTCCTGGCCCAGTTCAACTCAACTGACTTCGCAGGAATAATTAAAATTTATATGTGTTTCGCTTTGGCTTAGCTTTTTAGCTTTATTTTATTTAGTTCCCTTCACCCCCACTTCTAATATGATTGTGTCTGCTGCAGCTGTGCTCCGTGTCTCCTTTTTTTTTTTTTTTTTTTAGCTGTGGATCCCGTCTGGCGTTCTGGCAATTCCATTTTCACTTTCGCACATAAACGGCGCATTAGTTTTAAAAGCTGGCGCTGCCAATTTGCATATGGCAACTGTTGCTACGTGCCGCAATCCTTTCAAGAGTTATCGCTCTCGCTCTCTCTCTCTCTCCTTTCCTCTTTGTGCCTCACCCATTTGTGCTTTACATTAAAACGCTTGTCAATTGGAAAATTGCAGGCCTGTAGGCATTTCTTTCAACGGATTCATTTCAAGACATCGCATACAGTCGGAGTCCGTCAAAGCCATCGGCACGTTCATAACAGTCCAGCTAACCCAACTCCAACTCCCAACTGCCTTCTACTCAATCACATCGCATCCTCGGTGGGTTTGTGTGGCGCATTTGAAATGAGCAGCGACAAAAGTTGCCAAATGAATATTCGAAATTGCAGTGATATATCATCAATAGACGTCAGAAGAGACTGTGGTGAAAGGGAGGGAATAAAAAGCGAATCGGATGTATTTCGGAACGTGTTTCACAATTTTCTCTGTTGGCAGCAACGGTGCGAGTTACGCAAAGTTTCTGGCCAAATTGTCATGTTACTGATGGTTTGCCAAAATGATTGATTACTTTGTTCCTGTTTCAGTTCCTGTCCTCAATGCCAGTCAAGGGAGGTGCGTGGGAAGCGGGGAGAAGTGCCAAATCGGAAATGCGAAAAGAGGAACGCGAATTGCATGACTGATTTCAAGGATTTAACACTTTTCAATCGAAAGACAACAAATTGCAAAAATGCTCGACAACATTACAATTGTAAATTGCTGGAAATTGTACTCAATTGATGAGAGAGAGTTTCATGTTCGACACTTTAGTTAGCTATCATAGTAGTCAGGGAGCTTTTCCAAATACTTCACATTTGTATTAGAAATCGAAAATACGTTTTTAAATATTATTCTCCGTGTTAGAAGTACGTTTCTAAAACAGTTTAAAATGCCTATTGATCGCGTTCGTCGCATACCAATTGATAAAATTCTTAGCAATCGTTTAAAGAAATCCAAGACTGGCGAAGATAACGATTCTGGTGGTTCCGTTGATTCCGATATGGATTTATTGCCTGCACCTCGTCGCTCGTCCATATCTCGTTTGAATTCTCGACGTATGTTCCGAGGTCGAAACCAGATTATGATTTGGCTGATTTGCCTGTCGGCGATTTTTGTGTTGCTGCTCTTTGTGCAACGTCATCAGTTGGTGATCCGAAAAGTGCAACCCACTCGCGAATTGATAATACTGCTCTGGAACGATGAGAATTCCAATGGGCAAAATAATTCACATCAATGCTCCTGTGTGGTGACCAGCGTTCGCAATTATACCAATGGCTTGGTAGATGCAATCATCTTTAATACGGATATACCCTACTCGACAGAGGGTCTGGACAAAATCAAACGCACATCAAATTTCCTCTCTGTTTTTGCCTCCCAAATGCCGCTGAGCCTAGCCAAAAACCCTGTGAACATCCATGGAGAATCTATCTTTAACTTTAGCATGACCTATCGCCTAAGCTCGGATATAATCTGGTCAAATTATTACTTCTCAACGCTACGCTATGTGAATCAGCGGATCACCAATATTCAAGACCCAGATGATAACTATGTCTCGCCAACGTACGCCTGGGAAAATGACCATCTGCGCAGAAAGCTGGATCTTAAACACCAACTAGCTGCATATCTAATGTACGAAGTGAACAAATCTACCTACTACCAGAGCCTCTATCTGCAGGAATTACGAAAGCATATGGATATCAATGTGATTCATACTTGCCACAACACCAATGAGTAACTAACAAATACTTCAGTCTACTTACACTATTATATAATCCTTCCTTTCCTTTTCTTGCTTTTCTAGATGCGTTACCTACAAGTTTATGTTGATCTTCGATGCCATCGGCTGTCCAGACTATGTGCATCCCCAGATGTATATAGCATACGCTAACTTTATGGTACCCGTTCTTATTGGTGGTGGCAACCTAAGCGGGCTCGTGCCACCCAACTCTTTTATTAGCGCCGAGACGCATCGTACGCCCAAAGATCTGGCCTCGTATTTAGAGTTTCTCTCCTCGCAGCCGACGACGTATTCGCAATATTTCTGGTGGCATTCCAAGTACAAGATCCGTCCCATGACTCAACCCTTTTGTGCCCTCTGTCCTCAACTGAGCCTGGCACGACAACGACGTCCTGGAACCTACTTCCTTGAGTGGTGGACTGAATACCTTTGTCCCGATCCCAGCGATTTTAACTTCATGTCTGAACCAAATGTTAAGCTTTCAACAAGTATTTTTTAATAAACATCATTTCATTTACTATCTCAGTTGGCATTGGTGTAAACATTCTTTAGCTTTAAGATTCCAGACAGTAAAAGTTATATTCAAAAATTCGTAACATGGCAACTGACAAAATTTTAAGCAAGCAGCTCAATTCTGAAAAACAGCCAACAATAATGGCAAAAGTTCAGACCATTATTGTTAGCCCCAGCAATGATGAACAAGCAAAACGGTATTCCTTCATGGCATTAGTAAAAACTCTCGTTTGTGTCTCGATTCTGTTGTTGCTGCTTCGTTGCGGCCACAAGAAAAATTTTATAAAAGGAGATGATGGTAAGCACTCGAAAGAAAAAACTATACTTCTGTGGAATGGGGCAAAGGATTTGGGCAGTTGGAGGTATCGCCAATGCGGTTGTGTAGTGACAACTGACCGTAATGCTGGGAGCATTGATGCCGTTGTCGTTAGTGGAGATCGACCCTACTCCTTAAGGGGCATTGAGAATATTAAACATACTCCACACTTTCTGGCGGTCTTTGCAATGAAAAATCCCCAGAACCTGGTATCCAGTCCCCTTTCGGGGCATGGAGAATCTATCTTCAACTTTACAATGACTTATCGCTCCGACTCGGATATGATCTGGACGGATTATTATTTTTCCGAAGAGCTTAACAAGCAAGAAAGTTTCCTAAAGCATTTGAATCTATCGGCATCCCATGCCCGCTCGAAACTCTATTTAAAGTCTGCTCTGGTTTTCTACATGGTGTACGAGATTAATGAGAATTCCCTGCCCGAAAGTCTCTACCTGCAGGAGCTGAGAAAACACATGGAACTTGATGCTTTCATCGACTGTTATGGATTTTACCAGTAGGTCTACCTAACTTTCTAACCCTGGTTCAAATAACCAACTTTCTATTTCAGTTGCAGTCATTACAAGTTTATGCTCATCTTTGAGACCAGCTCCTGTCCGAACTATGTGCATCCGCAGATCTACACGGCCCTGGCCAACTTTGTGGTGCCCGTCGTAATTGGTGGCGGCAATCTTAGTCATCTGGTTCCACCTGGTTCCTACATCAGGGGCTTAGACTTCGGCTCACCCAAACAACTGGCCGAACATCTGAAAACGCTATCGACAGACAAGAAGCTTTACGAGCAATACTTCTCCTGGCATTCCAAGTATCAACTCCACAAGAACCGACAACCCTTCTGTGCCCTCTGTCGCCAGCTGGAAAAACAGCCCCGCCGAGAGCGCCAACCTGGCGAGTTCCTTAAGTGGTGGACTGCTTACCAGTGTCCCAATCGTACCGACAGCTTTGCCTGGCCTGCTGCCTGATTCCCAAAAACACACACACAGACACGCACGCATACAATTATAATTATCGCTTGCCAAATTGAAGTCGCTGAATATTTTTATTTCACGGAATTTCGGCGGCACTTTATTGACCACGCCGACAACTTTTGCCAACAGCCAATAATTATACCCTTTTGTGGCAACGTTTATGATAACTTTGTCATCAAGCTTGTGCCGTGGCATTATATAAAAAAAAAAAATTCCGTTTTATCAAAACTTAGCTGTGAATAAAAATTAGAAGAAAACTTTCTTAAGAATGTCAAAAAAGGGTATTAGTTAGTTACATTTTTATTTGCAACTGTTTCTTGGAATATTTGGGATGCCAACTCGTGCCGAAATGCCTGGCATTGAAACCATTAGGGTGACCAGTTTTCGTTTGGGGAGGTCCGAACCGAAGGGAACTCAAGTTGTGCTTGTTGCCTGGGAAATCAAGCGCAGGGACGTCAGCAGACATCATAGATAAAGCAAATAGAGAGTGCTCTCATCCCATTGTGGAGCTGGCCGATGGGAATTGTGAACCAAGAGAGCTCTGGGCAATGAGTGGGCGACGATGTGAACGACAAAGGCGAAGGCGAAGGCGACGGCGACGGTAAGGTGCCAAGACTAAAGCCAGACAATACACGAAAAACAAACAGAATTGTCATGGGAAATATTTCACGGCATTGCGTCTGAGTTGTTGCACTCCACGACTTGACTTCTCATCACTGTACGCAGAGTCTCTTGCTGTCTGTCTGTTGCTGGCACATTTCAAAACGGTATCACATACACAAAAACACTTTTCTTCTTGCCACACACACAATATTTATAAGTTAAATGCTTCACTAAACAATAAGCCAAACCAAGGCAAAAGGCAACCTGGCCGGGCCAGCCAACTAGAGGCGAAGGTGGATGGAGTCCAAAGGCGATAATGAAACTGACGGGCGTCAAGCACATCGAACCAGAGTCCCACAGGCCAGCCAGCCAGCTAGCCAGCCTTTTGGGTTGACAGGTTTTTTCTTGTTCTCGGTGCTTAGTACTGGGTTCTGGGAAGGTTCTCATCACGCTGCATCTGCGTACTCTCACTCTCTCTGCCCCTGCCCCTGCCCCTGCCACCGCATTGGGGTCTCTGTTTGCCCATTCTGTTATCAACTATTACAATATTTTTGTTTAATTGACAAACAGGTTTATCATGTGACGCTCCAACTGTTTTCCCACAGTCATTTTCGGTTAGTTTAACTATTAACCTGACACCAAGATAGCCAAACAACAAAAAAACACTTTTCTTAGAATAAGAAACATACTGAAAACTTTTAAGCAAATTATGTCCAAATAAGTAATAAGTTATTTTCAGCACTTTACCATGACTTCAGACCACTGTCCACTGTGCTACAGTGATAACACATCTTAGGATTGATTGCTCTGCCTTACATTTCATTCTCGACACAGTCTCGTGTTCAATCACGTGATGGGTAATTAAAGCTCACTTAACTACACGATCACGACTAGTTGTCTCCGAAATAAATCCATTCATTTAATGTCTCAATTCACTTTAGATATCTTCACAAACAATTCAAAATAAGAAAGAACCTCAACTTAACTTAAGATTAAAGAGCTTCTGCTGCTGCTGCTGTTGATTCTTCTGCTTCTGTCTTGGGCTTGTTTGTATTTGCTTTGGCTCTGGCTTCCCAGAGAGACTTTCAACGAGACAACAGCACCCGATTTCTCACCTGGTGGCCAAGACGCTTAGCCTGACCAGAAAGAGGCTGTGGCTGCTGTTGCTGTTGCGGCTGTTTTAATTTGTTTGTTTACATCTTCGAGGCAAAGAGCTGCTCGGCTTTTTTCCCAGCATGTCTCGGCTGCTCATTTGTTGTAGTTGGGTAGCCAAAAAAAAAAATTGTTTGGAAAAAGAAGAGGGAGATGGGGCTAAGGCAATCCTAAGGGATAGTTTTTTTTTTTTGTGGTGTTAACAACTCGACACTTCATTAATTGAAGTTGAAAAAGTGCAGCTATAAAAAGAACTACTATTAACTTGCTACCCGGCAATCAAAGAAGTCTCTAGAGCAGGCACTTGGAACTTGCCACAAAGCGAGATTGCTCGCATTAGGCGCAAATTTGATTGCTTTTGGAAAAAGTTCAATGATTTCAATTCTCACAACAATTGAGTGCGAGAGCTTTTCCAAATGCAGCTTGTTTACTCAATTCAATTCAATTCAATTCGAATCGATTCTCAAGTGGAGAGCAACACAATTAAAGATGTGGAAAGTGGAATGAACAAATTAATTATTTCTCAATTTTTGTATAATTCTATGAATTAATATTATGTGTCAAAATTAGCAAGAGATTAACAAGTCTTGCGATATTTCGTAGAAATCAAAGCAATATTCCTTAGCCAGTAAACGACCTAAACGTCTGCCATCCATTGTGAAGGCCATAAAAGTAAATCTACGAATATATGCAAATTTAGTCGCGCACTGAACATGAACATAAAGAAGGAGAGATTTAAGAATAAGTCAGCATTTAGTGGCAAGAGATACGAGAGATAAAAACTGCAGCTAAAACTAGTGGCCTGCCAAAAATAGTCTAGGTGGCAGAGTCCAAGGACTTGAGGCAACTTGGCGCAGAGGCGTCTCCGTTGTTACTGAAATTGTGACAAGTTGCGGAATTATTTTTCGCAGAATATGTTTTGCAGTCTCGCCCTTCCCCCATTGCAATGGCTGCGTGCAGATGAGCCGAGATTGATAAGCAGGCGACGACGACGACGACGCCAAGGAAGAAGAGCTGGAGCCCGTGCCATACTTGCAATGTGCCACAGACGTGGCTGCAACTGCGATGCAAGTGCGCAGATAATGCGAGCGATTTATGTGGAAAGCAGCGGCAAGGCGAAGCAAGGCGTGGCGAGGGAGGACGGAAGATGGAGGCGTTGTTGACAACAGTAGCTGAAGCAGCAGCAGCAATTTAATAGCGATTACAACCGCCAACTGGCAACTGGCATTTAAGTGGCCATTGTCATTGTCAGGGATCGCGATCTGTGTCTAGAGTTCGCATGTGGGCGATTGCAGGAATCCTAACCATGGAGTGGCGCTAGTTCCAATGTTCAACTATATATATATATTTAACCAAAGTTTTGGGTGAAACTATTTCACTCGCCTTTACATGGTGCACAGGCGGAACGCGATGGAATATGGTTTGACTTGGCCACAGCATTGGGATTCTTTGTGGCTGCAATCTCCTCCTGCCACAGTTTGTTGAGGTAGCGCTCCAGTTTGTCCACAACATCCTCACTCTCAGAGCAGGTGGCGAAGGAGGTGCTGTTGCCATTACCGGAGGACTTGCTGGAGTGGCAGACATTCGAGGATTCGCTGTGCACACAGTCGATGGGACAGTGATGATTCTCCCAGTCGGGTTCCTTGGCATCCTCATAGGTTGCCTCATCCGAATCGGAGGCAGGCTGCTCCTGCTCCTGCTCCTCAAAGCGATACCACTTGACCTTGTAGGAATCCTGACCGCACTCGCCATACAATTCGCCCGTCAACTGATCAATGTTGCACTCACAGATCAGCGTTGGCGAGTTGCACTTGCTGCAACGTGGCAACTTCAGCTCGTGGTTGAGAATGGGCCGAGGTCGCTTCACCTCTACGCTGTCCTTGAACTTGGGCACCTGGAGACCGCACACAATGCACTCCTGGGGCAGATCAACGCAGTTCGCCAGCTTGAACTTCTCGCGCTTGCGCTCACCTGGTTTGGGATGTCCTGGCACCGCCTGATTCTTGCACTTGGGGCAGGTGCAGGTGGGAACCGTTAGAGGATTCGCTCGGGCGCTCATGCGTTCGTACAAGGAGCGATAGACAATGTTGATCTGCTTCTCGTAGGATTTGTGTGCCCAAAAGAATGCCGCCCTGTAGTTATCAAAGATCCGAGCTGTTCTGTAAGCGGCATGCATCCAGGCAGACTGTTGATTGTGAATGGCCATGGCATCCACAATGGGATTACTGACGGACCTGTCCGGCTTGCCGTGGAAGAAGGCCTTGAAGGCACGCTTGATGATCGCATACGTGAGCATCGCCTCCACGCTCTCCATCTCGCACTTGATGTTCAATGCTTGCAACATGTCATCGCGTTGCAAGTGTGCGCCCTTTGGCGGAGTGGTTGGACAGCGTGTGCGGAGCTTCTCATGATAAATGAACGCCCGTTTTATAATCGATTTGGCATTGCACGCCTTGATCGTATTTATCCCACAGATGACCATTATCTCGGTCAGACTCTTGGCGATGTCCTCGACATTATCATCGAACAGCTGATAGGGATCCAGTTTTATTTTGCAGTTGCAGCAGCATTCCTCACTACTTGCCACTTGTTGCAGCTTCGTCATATTCGCTGTCTTTCAAGTGATTTTTTTTATTTTGTACAAACAAACAATTTTGTATGTTTCAGAACATTCAAGACGTCAACAAAAAACTGAGAAATTTTTTTATATATTTTCTATAAATACTTAAGCAAATGTTGGTAGATTTTCCCAAATCACAGAATCTATAGTATCCATTAACATGGTCTAAACATAGACCACCACCAATTATGCTAAATAGATAGCTATGATAGCTTCATTGGGCTGGTCCATCGTTGGTATAAATAAGAAGAACAAGAAGAACAAGAGAAGTTAAATGGGTCTGTTTAGAATCTTGTTGTTGTTGTTGTTGTGTGTCAGACTAAATTGTTCAAATAAATTAAGTTGTAGCTTTCGAAAACAGACATCGGATAGTGGTATGGATATGTATACTTATGCCTGGTGTGGGGATTGGGGCAAGCAAACAAGCAACGGGCATGTTGCCTCACAGAGGCCGCCTTGTCGCATTGTCATTTGATAAATTATGATATTTGATCAATTGTTCAACAGTCGGGGGATGGGGGGGGGAGATGAAGATGCCAGAGAGAGAACAAGCTGTCTGCCTAATGAAATGGCTTTCTACGTGTGCTATGAAAGAGACGCCCCACACCCTTCTTCCCCACTTACAGAGAGACCCGCATCAAGTTGCCGATTGAACTTTTCTTGTATTTACATTGTAATGGCATCTGGCGAGCAAACAAACACAAACAGAGAAGGGGCAAGGCGAGGCGAGGCGAGGCATTCATCTGCATAGCACATTCACAGCATAATAGAATTGGGACTCGAGAAGAGAAGAGAAGAGACGAGAAGAGACGAGAGATGGCTCTTTATTGTGGCTAATAGGCTCTTCTTGTGGCTTTGTTGTTGTGCCGCCGTTTGCACTCCACAAGGCACAAGGCGTTGCAATGATGGACCCCAAAGCTGTTCAGTGTTTGCTGCTGCCTTAACTCTTGCCACGCCTTGCATGTGGATTAATGAATGGATGACACGCTGGACATGATTGTGGATGGGTTGTTGTTGTTGTTGTTGGCTGCTGCTGCTGCTTCTGCCTGTTTACCATTCATACATATATCCCATTCATTGTCGCCGCAATCAACAGGCCTCTAATTATGTGTAAAGGTGTTGCCCTTCTCTTACCCCTCTCTCCCTACTCCATTTCATCACTTTAAGGGTTAATTACTGTTATAGGCAGGATGAATTTGACTCTGATGTCGGCATCTATAAAGTCAATCCAAGCAAGTTGCTACTGTGTGTGGAATATGATTTGGGTGTACAAACTAAAATGTAGCAGAATATGTTTTCTTGTCATCAGTTTCGTTTCAAGCTGTCGAAGTCAGCTGCTGTCACAGCCTAAAGTTCAAAGACCCAAAACAGAATTGGCAAAAAAATATATATAAAGGGCGACAGCTGATGCTGCCCCAGCTCCAACTCCATCCATGTGTGCCACACGTAGCATTTGCACTTTTATTGCCTCGAAATCGAACGCCTTGTATGTGAGGAGATAAATGAAAGAGAACGCGCCAAGTCATCAAAAAATGCCAATGTAATGAAATAAATTTAACACAACATTTGTTCTCAGCCTCTCTGGACTTCTCCCTTGCTCCCTGCCCTGCCCCTGTCACAACAGACGTAAAAACGTTAAGAACGCAGCACTGAAAAGACCCATAACAATCAAAGGGCACAAATATTTTCAATAATAAATCTATTTGATGGGCTGCTTGAGGCACAACAAGCACACACACACACACACACAGGCACACATTTATCAGGGCGCATCCCAAGTTTATGAGTCGAGAAGCGCCTCTGGGATATGGTCGAAGGATGCGTTGACAGCAGGCGCAGTCGTTAAAAATCTCAAAACGACGCTACACATGATTAATTGTTGGATTGGGCAGAAAGGGTGGCGAAGAGTGAAAGCCAAGAGTAAAGTCAGCTGTTGGCTTCAAAACACTTGTCACTAGGCCAAAAAGAAAAAAGAAAATGAAAAGAAAACCCCGCACCATAACTTGAATATTTTATGTTCATATTTGTTCTCTTTGCTTGTAATTAATTTCTGTCCACTTTTTGTAACTGCATCTGTTGCACTTGAGTGCGCCACTTGGTCAACTGAGAACTGAGAACTGATGACACCCACCCTCGCACCACCACCACACACCACCATCTGTCACTTCTCGCACTTGAATACAAATTGTACGCTTTGTGGTCAGTGGTCAGATATAAATATGGCATTTAATTGACATGTCGAACGCTTGACCTGTGTGTGGATTGCAATAAAAAACCTCAAAGCGACCTTCATATATTGCAATCTCAATGATCGAAAACGAATATTGGCAGTTAGTGAAGCATGGATCTATAAAATATGGAAAGTATGGAGTATGGAGAGTAAATGCAAGAAGCGAATGTTGAGTATAGGATATAGTATAACATATGCTTGCTTTTACATCTGTAAATAAATCAACACTCGAAGAGAGAGAGAGCAGAACAAAACCCTTGTAATTGCTTAATTAAATTGCTGCTAACGGAATAATTTGTGCTGCGAGATAATACAAAAGATTTGGAAGTAACATATTTGTGCATCTGCTGTTTGGGAGGACACTAAATCAGATTTGCTGACAGGGCTTGACTAATTTTAACCCGGCCACAATTCCTGTTGCACTTGAATCCCTATGCAGCTTGCGACTCCTTTCAAGTGGATGCTGCGCGTGCGCCACAGATTTTCCCTTTCTATAGGTTTTCCCAAGTGGACGCGTGCTAATGGGGAGCAAAGGTGCAGGCAAAGGGATCAATGGATTTGAAAGGAAGACGCGTGTTAATTTATGCTTTACATGCGTGTCCTGCGCAGTCTCAGCTGCAAGTCAAAGGACACGACATATGCACACACATGACTTTGTTGACACACAGCTAAAAGAGTCGGGGTTCAAGTCCTTCCTAGGCTGCCATCTAAGTGGTATTTATTGGTTTGCCAAGCGGCGACGGCTGCCACATGCATCCTGCTCCTGCTGCTGCTGCTGTTGCTGCTGGCAAGGATTGAATTACGCGCTGGCGACACATTTGTAAACAGTCAACTGATTTAGTTGCAGGACTACCGATGCAGGAGTCGCCGCACACACACGGCGCGCCTTATTTGCAGTTACATTAGGACACGGCACACACACACACAACAACAATAACAATAACAATAACAAGATTTTGTTCTTGTGTGTGCTTTGCTGTCACTCACTGTGGAGGACAGCACACGGCGAGGATCAACGTATCCTGATTGACAATCTACAAATTTGTGCATTTATCAATGGGAAAAGTCGCCGCCTGTCGCAAAGGACAACACCGCGATGTCAGCCGAAGAAAATCTTTCCCTGTTTGATGGATCGTACGATTGATGTTTTTACACTCAACTACGCGCCTCAAAACATGAGTATGCAACAGAGTCTAAGTGTGTGTGTTGGAATTGGTTTGTACATATATTGAAGATAAATGGTTAATAAATGAAGCTATGTGTAAAACATAATTATTGCAATTTATCTAAAATAGATGTCGCTTTGTAGTAAATAAAAACGCCCAAATAGTAATCAACTTACATGCACTTCCATGAATATCCACTCACACAAAAGACTTATAAATGTCGAACAATCCAGCATGCAGCGCAAACATAACCAAAGAAATTCACAATCTGCTGTCTGAAAAAGAAAAAAAAAACAACAAGAAAAGAATTACACAATTGAAGCGCCAACAGATTTAACGAATTCTGCGTACATACATACCTTAACATATGTGTTCACATACATACATATATAGATTTCCATGAGATTGCGAACTCCTTGCTTAATTCGAGCAAACATTTGGTATTCATTTATATTTAATACGAAAAATAATTGCGAGCTGCACCTTAAATGTAGCGGATTTTTGCACTAGTGGTGAGATCAACTATCGATAGTTTTGCATAAAGACTTATCGAGTAAGCAGATTTATGGTCTATTTGTTTCCGATAGAAATGCAAATTAAAGAAAATCGCGTTTCAAATAAAATTCACAAACGGCAATGCTGTGCGCGATTTTGACGCGTTTTTAGACGCATTCCAGTTTGCTGACAGCAAATGCCTTGTGCATATTCCCAAATTGCACATTTTAACCAAAGAAAAAAAACTAGAGCTATAAATTTGTGTTAATAACATATGTATGTAACCCCCTCCCCAGCTGTAAGCCCGCCGGCAAGTGCCCATAAATATGGCCAAATGGGTTGACAGTTGCCAGAGACCAAAAAAAAGAAGTAAAAAAAAAACATGAAGACCTGGTAACCCTTCCACACACGAAAAGTGAAAACGAAATGTGAACTCCCAAATAGTTGAGCATTGTGTGTAATACAATTTGTGGCCAGAAATTTGATATGAATCAAGTGCCACGTGTCGTGCCCTTATTGCAAAAATATTCGGGACCAGCTTGCCCCTTTTCTGCCAGGACGACAGATGCGCGTGTCGGACATGGGCCCGAAAATTTGTGTGTATGTTACACTTTCGTTTAAACTCGGCCAAAAAAAAAAAAACAAGAAACTAATCGGCGAAGCGAGGAGCGTTTATCGCACTCAGACATCACCTTCAGAGAGAGAGAGAGAGGAAATGATGGGGGAGAGTAAGAGAGCCAGCTTAAGTTGGAGGCGTGTGTCGGAGGCGGCAACGCATCTCGTTAAACCGCAACCGCAGCGGTTGCCGTTGTCGTTGCCGCTGCTGCTGCTGATTCAGATCGCATCAGCACATCTGTGCCGCTGGCTGGCTGGCTGGCTAAAAGGAAGAACTGTATTCCCGTTGAGCGTGAAATGCAATTGTGTGGCAGGACGAGGACGATGTAGCGGTTTGCCCGTTACGCGAAATTGATGGCCCCTACCTGCCACAGAGTGTGACTGGCTCACAAAGAGATCGCCAGATCTTTAGATGGGCCAATTTAGATCCACAGATGTTGGCCTGCTGCTTGATGGCGCAGGCTAACGACCTGGCATGGTAATGAGCACACGGCTCCAACTCGCACAGCTGTGATCCGAAATCTGAACGCACTTTAAGATAATTTGCACAACAACATCAAAAGCAAGATATTCTCAGTTTAACAATATGAAATATTTATTGTGGAATCGCATCCGCGAGTTTTATGACGTCAGCTGAGACCGAAAAATGGGACACTTGAACGTCTTCGTAATTGGACACCCAGACCGGACACTTGGCATGTGCCAGGGAAATGGACTGATACCCAAAACCAAAAGATACAAAAGAAAAAAAAAACAACCAATACAGAAGTGCGCCTGCGTCCACTTGAATTACATTCCCGAAATATTGTTTTTGGCGCGTACACACCTTGAGGCTGACCCTCTACCCCTCATTCTCCTCTATTACTTGACCGGGTGTCAAAGGCCGTGTTCGTCCCTTGAGCGAGGTTCCTTTGCCCCCCACTCTTGCTCTCCATTGAACCCACAAAGTTGCGAGTCAATTTGTCAGGGCCCCGGGGCCAAGCAATCGAAATTGAAAATTGTTCAACAGCAGCTCTTAACTCCTGCTCATTCGTACTTTTGAATGGAACATGGAAATTCGATACATTGGCAGCTGCTGCTGCTATTCAGTTTGCCTTTGATTCAATGCAGGCCACCCTGTAAATGCACCCATCAGCTATCGACACATAATACTCACATCCATACACACAAATGTATGAACGATATTATGCAATGACTTTGAATAGAGTCGGAGTCTTTGAATGTGTGGCATATTTGGTGGGACACGAGCTTTTGCAACTGCAAATGGCAAATAGTAAATACAAAGGACCAGAATATGCGAATATCCCATCAGGCTTCTGTCGTCGTTGTCCCAAATTGCAAAATGCAAACAAAAATATTTCAACAATTTTGTTACAGGCACGAGTTCCTATACAAATCCAACAAATGAAAAGACAGAAACTATTGCGGAAGGCTATAATAAAATAAATTTATTAATATAAAAACGTGTGGATAAGAGTTAATTATATGTAAATTTAAAAAATTGAAATATTAATAAGTGTATAAAATGTTGTCTTGGATTAAACCCTTTTTTTTAGGATTGCTTGATTTCGATCCATTCGCTTCCTATAATAAAAGATATATATCATTTTTATAAATCTTGTATCTTAAGTAAACTTACGGCGACAGCTTTTAGCAACTGATATTTCCAGGGTATTGCGATATGAATCCAGGTGCAGTTTTTCCGGTTCATTAAGCTTGGACACCATATCCTGGTAAAAGAGGGACAAGAACTTGAGCACCTCAAGCATGTCCTGGGCAATTAGTTGCTGCACAAACATTTCCGTGAAACCCAAAAACAAAACATTGCTATTTGGATCCTTTGCGGCATACCGAATGCCGGCCTTGTGCAGCACAATCATGGATACGCGGGCATCCATCAGATTGGATTCCATCCAGCATCTTTCCGCCAGCATCCCAGCCAGGGTAACAAACTCCGAATACTCCGAAGATGCGGCTTTTTGCATGGGATCCTGATAGGTCGCCTTAATGCGCTCATATATTAGCAATGCAGTGTGCACCAAGGTCATGCCAAAGTTTGTAGGATTGCTCGAAAGGCTGCGCTCCATGAGAGAGCGAATCAAATCACCAAACGCAAGACGAAACTACAGTATCATAAAAAATATTCCAATTTAACATAGTGACAGAATGGATTGTCAAAACTTACAGTCTTGTAATGCTGCAGGACAATGCTAGTGCGCATCATGGGCATCATGTTATGGAACGAAAGCTTGAGGTAGCTGGCAAGGATGCGACGCTTGCTGATGAGCAGAGTAGTCTGCTCCGGTACCACAAGGTTCATTATGGCGTCCTCATCAGCATCGGCAAACACATAACGCTCCAGAAACTTCTCGAGCATGGCATAATCATGTACTGTGGTTGCGTATTCCAAGCTGGAAATATTAGCCCTGGGATCTTGACGCAACTCCTCATTAAACATGACAAACAGATCGCAAATGAGAACATAGGCCTAAAAGACAGAGCTGAGTATAAAAAGTATAAATTCAAATAGAACATCTCTCTTTAGCATACCTCACATACAACATCTGTGTCCGCAAAGTGTTGGATCAGACTAAAGATCACCGCGAGAAACTCTTCAAAGCGTGAGCGCAAGTCCGAGCATTCTTTGGCTATGTCGACTCCCTCGGCGCTCTTCCTGAGTCGCTTCAGATCCCAGCATAGGGACAACCACATTATCTTCAAATAGTGCACAAGTTCATCAGCAGACGGAGGGGACAACTCCTGCTTAATGATGGGCAACACATGGACACTCAGCCGGCTTTCATGCATATCAAAGCAAGCGTAAAGCGCTGAGATGCGACTTAGTGAAACCAACAGACGTCCGGAGCTGGACAGGTCGGCTGGCTTCTCGGAGACGGTGGCAGCAATCATGTAGTCGGACACTGCTTTGTTGAGCAGCTGCTTGCGATGATTGTCGTTGTCGTTGTTTAGGCCGTACAGATGCTCCATGGTCTTGGCGGCCATCTCCAGCACACAGCGGGGCTCCTGCTCAAAGATAATGCTCTGAATCTCATCGAGTAGGCTTTTAACATTATTGTTGCTCAAGATCATATACTGCGGCAGCTCCAGCAAGTTGCACAGATCGTCGGCATTGCGATGATACCGGTGCTTGAGTGCTGACAAATGGGGCAAGACGATTTTGGTGGCATGCTCCTTGGAATTTGTCACGGACTGACGCAACGTGTCCTTGGTGTAGCGTCCCTGCGGCACCTGACCGCTAACTGCTTGCTTAATGGCCCGACACATGATCTCGATGAGGACACTGCTCTCTTGGGCGTTCAGGGTGTCTGCCGGTGGCACTAGCATCTTGACCATAGTGTTCCAGGCCAGCACAATATCGTTGCGACCGTAGTAGGCATCGACGAGATAGGCACAATGTAATTCGGGCCCCTGCACACGCATGAAGAACTTGATGAGAACCATGAGACGCTCCTGTTCCGAATCGTTCTCCTTGTGAAGAAATGGAACCAGGTCCGCGGCTGCCTGGGCAACGCCACGATGGGCGGCAAAGACGAGCATCTCGAGGACCTCCAACATGTTCTCATCGGCTACTTGTGGAGATTGCTTGTACAAGTTTCCCACAAGCTGTATGGCCTTCTGGCTAAGCTCATTCTCGCCGCTCATGCTCAGACCGAGCAGGGTCACCCGGTGTTTGATGCCCTGTTCCAGGAATGCAGGCTGCAGCTCAGCCTTGTTATACAGCTTGAACAGTGCCTGAAAGCAACTTTCGGGCACCTTGGGAGCATTATCCTGCAGTGCCGCAAATAGATACTTTACATCAGACGGTAGCAAGTAGCATACCGGATACTTTTCCAACCATACGCAAAACTCAGCCAGAGTCAGTAAACGAATTTCCTCGATGACATCATTGGAACGCTCCAGGAAAACACTGACGAACAGTTCCATCCACGTCACCTTGAGCTTAGCATTCCGCTGTGTAACTGTGACACTCAGCTCAGTCATCACCTTTAAAGCTTCATTGAGAAATAAATACATTTGATCTTGAAGATTTTTCAACTCGCTTACCAATCAGCGTTGTGGTGTGCCTGAAGGCACGCACTTTTGAGTCCGAGACAACTCTTACAAAGGCAATCAAATGTTTCAGAAAGAAATCATCCAGAAGTATGGATGACGAAATAACCGAACGCATCAGTTCTTGCACAAGCTGGCACACATTTTTCACAAACATGTTTTTCGTTCTTATTATCAGAGGATAATTGCCACTCCTCTGAAATATTTACACATATAACAATATTTTATGGTAAGCAAGGGAAGCTTCATGAACTTACATTGCAAAAACTTCCAGTGGCCGCAACCAGAATTGCGTACCAATCAAATGGTAGCTCCTGTTCTCTAGGTATTTTATACTTGCAGCCACTTGCTTCCAAAATGAACTCCAATAAATCGATTAGAGCGTCTTTCGGATCTTGCATATAACAATGAATCCACTCATCGCAAACGTCCTAAAATGATTAGGTTATGTTCACCTATAAGCTGAAATATGGTTAAGGTGAAGCTTCACTTACCGTTTTGTTCTTCTTTTTATCGCACGCAAGCTTAAACAAAGAAGCACGTGCCCCTGAATTTGAATCGTCGAGTGGATCATCATTCTCCTTATTACTGCTTTCATCAATGCTGAAATATACGTATACATATTTGTATGTGTTTGTTTGTTAAATACACCAGTAAAACAATCACCTAAAGTGCAGACTAGTTGCATCCACATTTAAAGCGGTTGATGAACAAGGTTGTTCATTATCAACAAAAATGTCAGTTGAATTGTTGCTCATATTTATTATATGCTAAATATCCAAACGGTATTTGACAACGGCAGTGCACGTGCGAAAGCTGAGAAGAAAAGAAAGAAAGCGCTGCCAATCTACCCAAATGCAATAAAAAATATCGATTAAGGTTGGGTAAGCCCCAATTGCATGTATCGAGCATCAAGAAATATCGATGCATGCAAGCTATCGTAACCGCTTACGTAAACGTTTATTAACTATTCAACGTAACTTTAACAACAACGTAACTATTAACTTTTTTGTGAGTCATCAGATCTAATCAACAATAATAGGAGCATAAACGGCTCTTATAAATTCTTAATAATTAAGCCGCGATCCTGTTGAACTGTTAAATCAATATGTAGTTACGTTTTTCCAGTCTAGTTGAGATTTAGTTCCCACCGCCCCGTCAAATTGAGCATGGTAAACAAGCTTCGTTTACGTGATCTCAGCGGTATTCCTGTGATAATTCAATTCGGGGCCAATTACGTGGTCAGTGCCACATTCCCACAGGTCGCACACAGACAAAAGTTGCAGGTCAGGTAGCGTACAACAACAACAAGAACAACAATAAACAATTAGCCCAACCGCTGCCTCCGCTTGCGCCCACAATGATACACAACAAACAGAGAGCGCAAATTGGGCAGCCACTTGTCGGATCGCAGTAGAAGAAGCAGTAAAGATCTAAAGCCACCGCCGAACCGCCGCTCACGGGGTCGAGGCTAACAAGGACCAAATAATCGGCCTTTTGCTCCCAAACGCAAAACACAAATATTGACGTTGCTTATCGCACGCGATCTCAGTCCGCAACCACCGCCGCCACCAACACGAGAAACCACCTAAACAGATCACAGCAACCGATGCCGCCGACGACGACGCCGTTGACCACTTGAATGACTTGGCAACTTATGTTCTTTTTTTTTTGGTCGGACTGTCGAATTATTTCAATCTGCGCTGATGACGCGGCTCATTTCGCGATGATAAAAAGCTGGCGATAAGAGAACAGAACGTTTCGACGCGGGCATTCCTGGAATTCAAAACCAAATATTGACGCCCAGCTCACAGGGAACAAAATTAGCGCACGCAGTCCAGCAGTCCGGCAGTCCGGCAATCCGGCAGGCAGCTGCCAACCAGTCAGCTCCTATGATTGAAAGATCAATCGAGTCAAAAGGAAATCTCAGCTGCCGCTGAACGTAATTGGACTCAGGCTGCCCACGATCATATTCAAAAACAGCTCGCACATTGTTTTTCTCAATGCCAATTCAGATTCGGCACGAAATCTGACCTTTTGGCCCATTGTTGCCATTTCTCTGGTCGAGAATTAGCTGCTTGACCAGCTGCACGGTGGCGCTCATTTTGCCAGAGATGCAGATGAGCTCAGCAGACTGATTGATTGATGTGTCCTTGTAAGTAGACTGGAAGCCCTGCTTTGGCTTATTTATTAAACAATAGCTGCCGTTTTTGGCAGGCTTAATTGACAGGCAAGTTGTTTGCCTGCAGAAGCATTCTTGTCCAAAACTTTTTGTTGCTCAAATAACGCACAACTTTCAATTCAATCTTGCCGCACAACAATAAAGAAGCCAACTGAGTTGTTCAAACCGCAAGAAATCATGGCAAAAGTTCAAATTGAAAGGATAAAGTTTGTTCCTTGGGTCCTGGCCAAAGGCAGCTGCGGCATTTATGTGAAAATGTGGCCTTGGGTTTCCCCTTCCGTCTCAATCCTTGACACAATATGCATGCTGGAATCCACAAAGAAACAACGCACGAACCAAATGAGATAATTTGTTTTCGAAAATTGCTTTTGCGACAGAGTTTTTCTTCAATTCGATTGCTTAAGTTCAAGTTGGCTGGCAACTTTTATAGAAAAGTTTGAAAGAGATAATATAAACTAAAGTGTCTAGTTAGTTAAATCCTTCGATCTCCAAAGAACTTATCTTATGTTGCATGTGACAAAAATGAAGCACATAAATCTTGTATTGCATATTGTTTTTCGACAGATGTTCCATTCACTCAGCTGTCACATTTTTTGTTGTGACAGTTGTGACAAAAAAAAAAAAAAAAAACTGTTACCAAGGTAATGCCCCTTTGGACATGTACAAGTCCAGTCTATGTCCTAGCTATTTGGGTCAAATGTGGTGGCAACTGAAGCGGTAACAAAACAACAGCTAGCCAATAAGTGTTAACTGTTTTACCCCAAATGCTGCAACAGACAAAATTTACTCGAAAATATGGATTTTTACAGTATAGTCTTTTTTTTTGTTGTAACGGGGGCGTTGCTTAATTAATCAAAGCGGCACGCGGCAGTGGGCGCCACAAAGCGAGCCGCCACCACAAAAAAAACCACCTAAACACAAACTTAAAATCCAATCCCGGCTAGAATTGGGACTGCATACAAATGATTGAAGTCACAACGCCTTCTTCCGCATTGGAGCTGCCACAGCGGATGTGGATGTGGACATGGCATGTGGACACCCGCGCACACACACACACACACACACAACTAGAGAGTGTGGGTGCCAGACAGACAGGGCAGGAAACCCAGCGAGGTAAACCAGTTGGCCGCGGCTCATTCATGAATTGGCAAAAGGCGTCGTACTCGATGGATGAATGAGTCATTGCCTAAGTCTGCACCATCCTCAGACTCACAATTAGGCTGCCAACTTAGCGAGAGAAACAGAGAGAGAGAGACTCTGTGTTGCCTGCCACAACTGGCTGCTAATTGACACACCTCGATGATGATGGTGACGTTGTTGCCATCACGTGCTCACAAGCACTAGCTTGCTTGCACTAAACCACTATGACTCATCCGGTTAAAGCCAAAGACCGGCCTCAACACATGCGCCAAAATGTTGCAAGAGTCGAAGCCACAGTCAACGCCATCGCCTTTTATGAATGAAAACGATCTCCACACAAAATGTGTCTGCAAATGTCTGCAAAGCTTATGTCTCCTATGCCTTCAAGCTGCAGACGTAGTTAGCCAACTACCTCCCCTCCCCTCCCCTCTCCACCCCCCGTTGCTCCCTTCCGCTTTAACTGCCCACCATTCAATGTTTCTAGTCGTTGTTGTTGTTGTTGTTGCTGGTGTCGGTCTCGTCTACAACTTTTGCCTTTATAGTAAATCGTGTTTTGCATGCGCGAGTAGGTTGCCAACAGGCAGCCCCTCCTCCTCCTCCTCCTCATCTCCCTCCCCCAGCCCGCTTTCCAGTTGTGAGTCGTTGGGGAAATGGAATATTTTGAAATTCATTCATAAAAAAAATAGTAGTTGTTGCCACAGTCGTTTGGCGAGTTTTAAACATTGCAACCTGACTCGAGTTGAAAGAGACAGAAGTTTGAGTTCACTTTGTTTTGTTACTTAGAATTCACTGCATTACGACACGTTCAATAGATTTCTGTTTAAATGACCAAAAAAAAAACTTTAATTGGGATATTAGAGAAAATGTATTACAATATGTGCTGTTGAAGAAATATGCAGAATTATTTGAATGTAATGAAGACTTTAACTTCTTCTAACTTTGACAAAACTTTAATTGGAATTCTTAGAGTTAGACATTTGGTATTCTTAGTGAAATGGAATTCAAATCTTCATTCATTGGGTGGCTGCCTAATCGGTTTATACCATGCCATGGAACTCTTGAGCCGTAAGCTTTGGTTCTCTCTCTCTCTCTCTGTCCTTTCTATCTGTTTCTCTATCTGCGCATGCACCGACTGCAAGCAATATCTTTCAATCACACAAAGCTCGCAATAAACAAAACATAATTCCCGAAAATTCCCAAAACGGGTAGCAGCTGTCCCTCTGTTGGGCTGACCCCACAAGAAGTTGTCAACACTCTTGACAGCAGCTGATTCTCTGGAACTTGTTGTTGACGATGCGCCCACAAAAAAATTGAAAAAACACTGCATCTGTGTGTTTGTGTGTGTGTGTGTTGCAGCTTTGAAGCTGTGTTTGTTGCTGCTGGTAGCGCCGGGGACAAACTCTCTGTGGGGTTAATGATTGTTTATGACTGGACTTGGAAGCGGTAACAATCCGACGACGACGACCATTTCTCAGGCTCATAACTCGACAATATATATTTATTATCATTTTTTTGTCTTTGTTTTTTTCCTCTTTTTTTTTGTAGGCTCTTGCAAGATTGATTGCAGCGGGACACAAGTGAAATTAAAAAAGTGTTAAGCGGCCACCAGGTGGTTGTTGTTGTCGCACGGTGGTCCATAATAAATCCCAGCTAACCTGGCTTAAAACATGACGGCACTTTTAATGTCTTTATTTATATAAAAACAAAATCGGGGCGAGTGACAAGCGAGCAGCGACCAAAACGCACAAAAAAGATAACAGAACTTTACGAGCCAAAAACGAAATGAAACGAAACGAAACGAGATGAGATGAGATGAGGCCTTAATTGAAACAGCATCTGGACATGGTCAAGACACACTCTGGCTAAAAGAGTGCGACACGCATCTTGAGGCCTTGCTGCACTCAGAAAAAAAACTAAAATCAGTTATAATTTAAATTTGTTGCTCAAAAAGAAATAAAAATAACTTTTTTCTGAGTGTACCATTAAGGCGATAAAAATGCAACGCGTCTCCGGGCCACTAAGTCAGCGAGTGTTGTTGTTGTGTGTGTGGTGTGTGGTGTGTGTTGTGCACTTTAAACCCAGTTGGACATGGTCGGCACCTCGAAGCCAGGAGATGCTAACTGGGCTTAATCGGCGGCGTTGCGTGCGACACTTGCTCATTGGGGCCTCATTAATAAGGGTTTAGATGCGACTCCAACTTGAACTTGGACTGTGAATAAATTAGGCGGCGGTGGCGGTGGTCCACAGTCCACAGTCCACAGTCAGCTCTTTATTGGGGCCACAACTTGGCCATCATTATAAGCCTTTGTTCGGACTGTTTTTCTCTCTGCCTTTTCTCATTCTTTTTCTTATTCTCTGTGGCTTGTTAGGCTATCGTTGTGTTGTTCTCTCAATTTTTGGCGTTGCGTCGTCTTTGATGTCTTCTTATTTTTCGGGGTTATCATTTTTTATTCGGTTATTAAGCGAGAGACCACCAACAAGGCCCAGACAGACCCAACAACAGCAACAGCAACAAAATGTGAGACAGATGTGTGAAGCGCGCTCGTTTGCTTGCCCCGAATTCTTAACTGGATTTGAGTGATAAACATGGAGCATATGGTGTCATATAGATGATAAGACTTGTCTGGACCAGAACTTGAACGGGTTCGGACTCGAGATCACTTGCACAATTGTTCTTTAGCTACTTTTCTCGATAAGCATCTGGGTTTTTTTTTTCTTCTCCTTTCTTTTGGGCTCATAAGTCGCTTGAAACCTGCCGCTTTGGACAACATTTAACTCACATTTGAGGCACAAAGGTATTAAATATCCATATCCGCCCATCGAACAATCATTTTCCGCATTTTTGGCTTCCTGTTTTTCCCGATGAATCTCCATTTACCGGTTTCCAGGCAATATTTACCAACAAAAGAGTCCAAGCTAAAGAGTTATTAACAGAAAGAGGCTCGAATAATGTTAAACAAAAGGATTATGTCCACTTTTTTTCAGGGATTATTATGAACTGGGACCCACGCACATAAAATTTGGTATCTTTTGTCTCTGGCACAAAGAACGTGAGAGCAAAAGAAATTAGCAGAAAATATGGTCAAGACCGGGGTTTGCAAAACTGCATATTGCGATTAAAGGATTAACCTGCATAATGTTTCCAAAATAGTTGTTACTGCAGGCAGGCAGTCAGGCAGGCGAAAGGAGATTTAGAGGCTAAGAGAGTGAGAGAAAATGACAACAACAAAGTTGCTGGTAGACTTTGAAGCAGCCGAAACTGTTCCATCTGCAAATCTTTTGCGGTTAACTACTACATACATATATATATATAGTAGTAAGTATATATCTAGAGAGCTTGAACTGATTTTTGCGGTCGACGGGCGACAATTTAATGCACGAATGAACCAAACAAATCAGAGACAATGCCTAGTGCCAAAAGGAATTTATGCAAATGAGCTGCGGCTTTTAAGAACGCACGAATCGGAATCGGAATCGAAATCGAAATCGAGATATAGATCCCAGATCCCAGAGCAATCTTCAAGCGTTTGTCATGTCACCAAGGCAAACAATGTTGAGGTCAATGTCGATGTTGGTTCCCACGTCGGCTGCAAATCAAAAGTCATTACGATCACTTTGCTGCAAGTGCCACTAATCCGGCAAGTGCAACACACAGCACACACAGCCCACAGATGCCACAAGAGAAATGTGTCTCCTCGGTTGGGAAACATGTCTCAATTTCGTGTGGGCGCTGAACGATCCCATTCAGGTGTCATGAAGCACACACACTTTAAGCTGACCAAGGGGAAAAAACAAACTCCGTTTGTTATTTTTCTTTTGATCAAAGAATTCTTGAAAGCGAACTAGCCGATTGAGATTGGGAGCGTTGCAAGAGCAAAGCTCTGTGGGAATAATGCAACGACTTTCCATAACAACAGAAGCTGGGAGCTGGGAGCTGGAAGCTGGAACAGTTATGAGCAACCGCTTAATTTGTGTAAATATTTGGACATTTATTCGAAATTTACGGTAACAATTTATGAGACAAAACAAAAATGTCAATCGATGGAATTTCCCTGGGAAAACCAAACAATTTGTAGTTGTTTTGTCCAAGCAGATTGTATTTTAGTATGGTTTTAACTTGAGTTTAAGACTTACAACAATGGGTACTTTTGAATAGCAAACATAAATCGGATATGCAAATGAGCAGATTAAAATTTAGATCGATTGATGATGATCAAGATATTCTACTTGTATTGATCTTCTTAAATAATTAAGGGTTTTTAAGGTCTCTTTGTGAATGTTTTCGGCGCCTTTAAAAGAATTAAAATAACGTTTCTCCCTTCTTAAGTTGGCTTAGTTGATCTCTTGGCTCACAAGCAAGTTAAACTTATCACAACGACTAAATATTTATTGTTTTACAGATTTTTCGGTGCAGATCAAAGGACATTATGCAGTGAAGGGACAACACACAACAAAAATACATAACAACTAAAGCAGCTCAGGCAAAAAATTTGTTGTTTTGCGGTTAAAAGCGGCTCACAGTAATTGCCATCGAAATTGGCTCTGAAACAGGCGCACGCAAAGGACCCAAAACGAGAAAAACAATTAGAGCACGAAGCGGTTAATTGTCCTTTGTTCGCATCGCATGCCTCGCCTGGGATTATCCTGTACAGCGACAAAGGAATCACGCCCGGGTCAAGACCCAAACACAGTTCCAACTTGTGAGCAAAGACGTTAAGCTTTCCAGGTCCTGGGCAAACTAAGCTACTTAAGGGACATTTGCAGCGCCATTAATTCAATTGTTGCGACCTAATCCTGCCCGAACATTGGCCCAAATACTAATTTGCATAATTAGTTCGCCCGATTGAACAGCAACAAATATTCCATCTAACCACGTGGCTTTCGTCGCTTCCTGCTACTGCTCCTGCTCCTCCTACTCCTACTCCTACTACTCCTTGTCCTCCTCTAATTGCCCATCAATGTCGGCAACAATCAGCGGCAATCACTTTGATCGCCCTCTCTCTCCTTCCTTCTCTAACAACATAATTGAAGTGCTGCCCGCACAAATTGACTGACAAAATGATGAGGCTGGCGGCGCCTGCAAAAGGATCAACCGATCCAACCGATCAAGTGACCAAGTCTCTAAGCAACCTTAGCTAATTGTTTGTGCCCCCCATCAGTCGACTGTAATTACATGGCCAGCGGTTGCAACTACTCCACGCGAGGATCGGCAGCACCCTAACTGCCTCTTAGGAACACAATGATGTCGACCTCGACGTTGATGACGATGACGATGATGTATTGCCTCTCTTTTGTGGACCAGTACCACCAGGATAGGATTGTGTGGTGTGTGTGGATCGTTCGTCAGGTACGCCCAAAGCAACGCCAACGCCAAAAACGTCCAACGCCCGCGCCACAATGGGCGTTTTGACGACTCGATTCTTCCCTCGACTTCGACTCCCCTTCCTTGACTTGTATACCCTTTAAGAATTTCTGAAAAGGGTTTGTTGAGGCTGTGTTTATGCAGATTTTCCTGACTACAATAAGCTCATAGGCTCTTCGGAAGTTGGTTTTCTGAGGACTTTCCTTCATTCCGTCGTTCCTTTTTTAAGAACCGATAGGCTCGTAGATATATCTCTTGGCAAATGTTGACTTTTCTTGTTCATATTTGGCTGTTAGTCCTTCCTTTCCCTAATGTAAGTAATACTTACTTAAACTCGTCCTACAAAACTCCCTCTCCATGGGATTTAGGGTATTTTCCAGTCTACTCTCCTGTTTTTCCTCACTCACTCACAAACTAAGGATCGTTGCGGCGCCTTTTTGCCTGATTCGCTGGCAAACTGTGATAATTACACATTAATTGTTTAATTCCATTCGATTGTGAACTCAACTTTAACTCTGTGGTAGGTTTAGTCAGTGGATTCTAAAGGTTCTGGCAGTCGCGCCCCATACAAAATCAAAGGGAGTGTTTTGAGGGTTGGGTTAATAACTAATTAAGCGCTCATGTAAAAAACGACGCATAAATCAGCTAAAGAAGCTCTCTTTGGTGGTCTCTCTCAACAGAACGCCCACGCCAGGCTGATCCTTACTGACTGACTTACATTCTCACTTTATCACAGGGCAATAACATTTTTTGTGACCATTTGATAAGAGGTTTAGGGAACCTTAAAAAGAATAAATACTGTATGACGCATGTGTAAGGAATGTGAGAGGGCAAAGGACTTTATCTGTAAAGGAATGCTGTCTATTACAGGTAGTAGTCGCTGGCTAGATATACCAATTTAGTTGGTAGGTAACACACACACACACTTACACACAACTTGCTTTTGAGTTTCACATTTAAGGGCTTTCCATTCAATGTGCAAAAGAGACAGAGAGAGAGAGAGAGAGAGAAAGAGAGAGATAGAGACTGGTTGGTATTTGGTTTAAAAAGGGGGAGTTGGGCTTGTGCTGGGGCATGCTACAAAGGGGCATTGCAATGGCGACCGCAAAAGGCAACCGCAGAATTCTATTTGGAATTCTCTGACCACGACAGACTGTGTGCTGCAATTCCGGACAGGGGGCGGAGGCTGCAAGAGGCTGGGGCGCCATATTTGTGCCTCTGTGTGCCTTTAAGGCTTAAATGTTGAAAGTTTTCAAATTGGAAATGTTCCACTTTGTTCATTTCGTTCTCGTCTTTCTTTTTTGGCACTCTTCTTGGCCCTTGTTGATTTTCATTTGTTTTTCTCGTGCCACATTCGTACTTAATTAAGTTTTCACACCTACCTAGTGCCTAAGCAAGTTTGCTCGTGGGCGTCAATTGGCTGGGCGTGGCCTGGGAGAACTCGTTTAATTGTGCGCTTCATTTTTGACCTGTCGCTAGGGCCCCTTCTTGCGCCCTTCCGTCTCTCTTTCGCCCTGCGATTCCCTAGAGCTGCTCACAAAAAACTTTTTAATTTCTCACTTGTCTCTTGGCACTTGCCAAGTCGTCAGGTGTAAATGGAGGGGAGGAGTAAGTACAAGGGAAGGCGTTGGCTTGACAAAATAATTAATTGCAATGTCACTTTTTAGTTTTGTCTGCAATTTGTCTTTGATTCCCTCTCGCTTTGTGTGCCTGCTACTGTCACTTCTGCTTCTTCTTCTTCTTCCTCTTCACTCGCATTTTAATTGCACCTTAAGAATGGCTGGCAATGAATATAAAAAACTAAACTACTTAACTGAATGTGTAACGAAATGTTCTCGACTGTGCATCAATCAAATACTTTATTGCAATTTCGTTGCACTTCCGAAATGCTGCGGCCCATAAAATCAATTCCCAAATAGAGTCATAAAAAAACAGACAAAGAAATGGACACAGGTAACAAAAAAAAAAAACCCAACTGATGATGGTCCCAAAAAACATTTCAAAACCCATTGTCTACTAAGTTGCCTGATTTTGTTTAGGTTTTTTATGTTTTGTTTCTGTTTTTGTTTGTTTCTTTGCTTCATAATTGCGGCCAGCACAAATATTTTGATCATATTTCACGGTTCACTAGCGCTGTGTGTGTGTGTGAAAGAGACGGAGAGATTCTGGTCCCGTCATCTCGCATTAGTTTCTTTTTGAGCGTAAGCTATATAACTGTTCTTGTGTCATTTGCCTGCTTCTTCTCAAATTCTCACACTTTCCATCGTAAATCTTTTGGCTTAGCGCCGTTTTGCATCATCTCGTTTCGTTTCGTTCTCTCTCTTCTCTCTCTATCTCAGTCACTCTGTTGCCTTTCCGGTTGCTATTGGGCATATTAAATACACCTTTATCGGTGTTTGCTCATCTCCCCTAATCCGTTGTTAGCATCAGCAACCATCATCAGCGGCATCAGCGGTTGACATCTCCATTTACTTCCACGAATGACAATCGAACTGACACTTCTTAATAACAGTAGCACGTAGCAAATGTTGAGGTTAGATTGAGCGGGTGAGCAGAATGAACCGTTAGCATTAGGAATTACAGAGAAATATTGTTTATTATTGAATGAAAATTGATTTGAGGGTTGAGAGGAGAGTCAATGAAGATAGAATCCTACTTGGTATGAATACTAACAATTTGATCTCAGAGCCACAGTTATCAAATTTGGTATTAGGGTGGGTAGTTAGGTATATTTCTAAGTTGTGTTGTTGCTCAACATCTTTTCTTTTATAGTTTTTTTGTTGAATAACTTATGCCTTAAGTCATAACCATAGCCAATTAAATATATATTGTATGTACAATGTAATGTATGAAAATAACTGAGCGGCAGGCAGACTTAATGAAATGCTTGTTAATTTTCTTTGGAAATGCAATTGCAGAGCATTGAGGCATGCCCCTAATCGGTGTTTTATGCAATGTTTGCTGCCAGGCAGAGAGTGTTTGTGTGCTCAGCTCAGTTGAGCTCAATTGATAGAATTGTTTAAAGTTGAGCTAATTAACTGTGCAACACGACACACGATGGCCAAGCAAACAGGTGGCAAACAGTTGTGGCAGCTGCTGCAGCATGCGTCGAGGTGTGACCAGAGACCAGCCTCTGCTTCTCCCGAGGCGTCTCTGTCTCTGTCTGTCTGTCTGTCTGTTCTGTGTCTGTGTGTGCATCTTCCGCCCAGTAACAAGCGAGTGCGCCAAATGATTATATAGTATGTGGTTGTACTATAGTAAAAGCCAAGTTGCCTTTTGCAGGCATGTTTTGCTGTTTATATCAATATGTTGTTTGGGGTTTGGGGCCTTGGATCGCTAATGATGATTATGGTTAGTGGTGGTATAGTGTTGTTTTAAGCAATTGTTGTAGTTGTTGTTATAAGCGTGTTCGTTACGCTTCGCAGTTGCATCAACAACAACAACAACAACAACAACAGCTCGACTAAAAGTTAACTTCAACTTAATGTTTAATGTTTGCAATGCGCGTTCTAGAAATGATAATGACGAAAGATGAGCCAAATACACAAACACACTTAAAGTGCAGCGTCATTGCTTACGGGCTTGTAACGATGTCAGAGAGCCATGTGACAACTCCCTCTCCCCCCCTTTTGGCTCTGCTCCAAAAAGCAGGCAGCTGCCACCCGCAAAGCGCGTCTAAAAAAAAAAAAGAAGAATACATGTATATAAAGTTATTACAATTTCGTATTTATTTTACTTGCCTGCCTCTTCCTGCTCCCCCTCCCCGCACTTTTCCCCACTTGTCTGGCAGGCAGGCAGGCGTTTCTTAATTGGAAACATTTTTCCCAAAGAACCTTCTTCAACTCCGCCGTTTATGGCAGCAACTCGAGCAAACCAAGAAGTCTAATTACCAAAAGTCATTCTCTTTTACCCCTACCCTCAAATTCAAATTTTTGACATCAACTTTAGTTGAACTACATACAAAAAAAAAAAAAAAGCAACAACCAGCAAAAGTCACATAAAAAACACACACAGGGCCCAAAAGAAAGATGAAAAATAGCAAAGTCATTTAATTGCGAAAACGCGTTTTAATTGCTTTAGGCCAAGTGTAGTGCCAGGCTAGAATTTGTTAAGCAAGCTCTTTTGCTACTGCTTTGGCCTGTGAGCTTTCCCACACCCATCGTTTTGGCCAAAAACTACAAAACTACTCAAAAAGTGCCACATAATTTGGTTAGCCAAAAAGGGTCAGACCAGGCCAACAAGTTACACTCGACTGGCCAACTTGCCTTGACTATGTATATCTCTGTTTAAGCCTGAAAAGCTGTCAAAGTTGAGCCACTCTGAGGTTGCCCCGGCCAATTTTCCGGTTAGTTACTTGTGAGCAGCATTTATTACAAATTTGAATTTATTAAAAACCAACTCTTACAAATGGATTAAGCTGTTCTTGGCCAGGATTAGTTGCACTCTTGTTAGTCACATAAAATCTTTGGTTTTATTTGAGGTTTTTATTCTTTTTAGGGGGCTGGGCCACACCTGAGCTCTATAAATTGAAATCAATTATTGCCACAGGACACAGATCTATGCCATGAGAAACAACTGCAAGCCTGCAACTGGCAACTGGCAACTTGCAACTTGCAACTGGGAACTGAGAACTTGCAACTGAAGTCAGGCTCATAAATTGAGCCAGATTGTCATAGCCGGCGGCGTTGTTTTCGACATTGATTGCCAGCTTCTACATATTTTCCCACAGTGCGGCATTGCCCGAAAAGTGAAAGAACCTGCGCACAAAGGAATTGAACCAGTTAGTAATGCAGTACAGAATGAGTATCGTAATCGAAGAGTTAAATACCCTGTAACAAGAAGAAGAGATAAGTATTAAAGAGTTCAAATGTTTATTTACGATCTAATATGTATAATCTAAGGTTCTAATCATACCTTAACTTATTGATAGGCATTTAAAGTTAACTTTAATACTTTGAATGTTGTTGATTACAGGGTATCGAAGGAAAAGTTATTAAATGCTGGCAATTTGGGACTTGGAGTAGGGGGACGTGTGGCACCAACACACAAGTGGCATGGCTTAGGCGCATGCCGCAGCACCAATTACGCGTCTCTAAACAGCTGGACCGGGCTCGAGTGGAACTGCGAGTGCCTCATCCTCGACTGAGGCACAAATTAAAATTACACCCGCAGGCCACGAAAAAAAATCCAACTGGCTGCAACATAGAGCTCTGGGATTCAACTCCTCAGCATCTGGAGTTCGATTCGGTTTGGTTCTGTTTCTGTTTCTGTTTCTAAAAATGATAAACACAGAGAGCTTCGGACAGTCAAAGTATTTTTGAGAGCCATGGGAATTACACTAATTTAAAGTAATTGGCTATAGTTTTTCACTTGGCATTTAAATATGTGTCCTGAACATTTATCTGTGTGGAGCAACACACACACACACACTAATACACACACTGGTACAATTTTAATCGATTTGCGTATATGGCGAATGGCGGGACTATTAAAAAGGCCCCAAGCCGAAAATGAAACCTCGGCCGGAGCGGGAATGGAGCGTACCCAAAAGTGGGCGTTGCCCGAAACTGAATGGAAAATGAGTGAGTTGTGTGCGCGAATTGCGAATTGCAAGCATTTCAAAGCCATTCGATCCTCGTCCTCGTCCTCGTCCTCTCCGTTCCTGCTTAGCACATTCCAAGTAGCGCATATGCTGCACAAATTGAGATTCAGCGAAGACGCGAGGCAAACTCAAAACCAAAACTAATTAAAATTGGCCCGAAAACAGCGAGAAGAGCGAGAGAATATTATATGTATGTATATGTGAGAGGATCGCTTTAGCCCATCTGCATGCCTCATTCTGTGGCACATTTGCCTGCGGCGGTGCCGATCGGTAGGCAACCTGCGGAGGACTGGAGCCCGATGCGCTCCCATTTTCTTAACCACTAAAATTAATAATAAGTGATCTGGATCTGGTTGCTCGAGAGCAACCCAAAAAAAAAGACCAACAAAAAAAGTATGGAACGAACGTTCAGCGCATAAATAAATGTTATGTGTTTTTTTTTATGCCAGCCACCACAGGAGCAGGAGCAACAGCAGCCAGAATCTCCAAGAAACCGATGCAAAAAAAACCAAAAAAAAAAAAATCGACAAATCCATAATGCGCCCCAGCCTCAGTTGTTGTTGTTGTTGTTGTTGGCACCTTTGTGGCCTGCGGCGAGACAACAAAATCATTTCACCGCCGCCTGTTTGGACAGTGCACCACTTGCCAGATTGCCTCAAAGTAGTAAAGGGTGGGGAGGGGGGTGGAAGGGGGTTGCGCTACAGCGCCCCATTATTGATTGGCTAATCAAATCATTTGAGAGGTAAAGCGAAACAACCTTCTCCACCCCAAGAACGATTCAACGACAGCCGCAATTATCATTCCATAGTCGCGATGCGATGGCTAATTAATAATCCCAGCGATTAGCAGCAAGCCAGAAAGCCACAACATCCAACCAGCCCAAGTCGGTATTAACACAGTCTGAAACAATCCTTGCTATTGGGACCCTTTTGTCTCTCCTGCGGTTTTGCAGTCGTCGTTTATTAATTAAAAGTCCGCTCAGCTTTTGGGGGCTGTAACTGGCGGCTGGCTGCCCCAAAACCTGGCATATTGACTGTGACCGTCTCCCTGTTCATCCCAACACCTACGGCAACAGCTACAGATACAGATACAGCTGAAGATACAGATACAATAACAGCTTAAGATATAGGAACTTCATCTGGCTTATGTTTTAGGCTCAGTCACAATCTTTCGTCATTATACACTTTTTTCTATATGGGGTATCTAAGTTATAGATGGTTCAAGTTTATAAGAGTATTGAAATAAAGAACAGGAAAACTTAGATGCTATCTCTAAAAACTTGTACTAAAATACCTCTTTATTTATTTATTTTATTTTATTTTATTTTTTGATATGGCAAATTTTATTTATAATATTAATCAACCTAATTTAAGGCTATTAAATATTGGAAAGAAAAAAAAATAAATAAATATCTCTCATTCATAAGGAACTTTTGCGCCTTATTTTATAATTTCTACCAAGTTCTCAATTTGGAAAGTTCAAAGTTTTCATGTTATCAATAGGAAACAAACTTTTTCTGTATCCCCTTTTACTAGCTATCCTAGAGTATTTAAAATTCGTCTTCATTCCGTTTCATCTTTAGCATCTGCTGTTGTATTCATTTAGTTTTGTGTCTCGAGCGGTTTTTTTTCGGCATTAATTAGTCGCTTTTTGCGTGGCCATTTAAGAGAGAGCCCTTCGGGACTTCTGGTAGGTGTTCCCTAATGAGTTGGGGCGGTGGTGAGGGCGGCCACGCCCCATATACAGTGAGTATGTTTGGTTGAGAAAGAGGTGTACTTGATGGGGCCGCCCAATGTTTGCACAAGTTAGCCAACTAAATAAGTTTATTAGCCTGATTGGAGGCGGTTCATAAGGTGGAAGAAAACAAGATCAGCCCTAAAGCGAACTAAGGAGCAAATTGTGAGTGTATGAGTGTGTGAAAAGGAATCTCTATGAAATGGTTTAAATTCCCAATAAATGTATTTAAAGCACAGGATGCGTCATTTTGCACTTATCAGCCATTAAAATTGAAAGAGTTGCACAGAGAGTGAGAGAGAAATATAAAAAACGATGTAATTGCAGATTTATGCACATTGCCGTAAAGTGTTTACTTGCCACACACACAAACACACACACACACACACACCAAAAGGCATAAAAGAAATGTTATGCATATGTAAGGGTCAAGGATTGTTGAACACTTTGCTGCTGCTCCATTTGCCCGGCAGCGATTCATTAAATTGCATCTTACATTGACAGCCAGCTGAATTAATGAACTTCAGCTCCATGTTTAACAAGATAATTCCAGAAAGCATAAAGCCATCAAGTGGAGAGTGCAAAAATTGTTTGCTACATTTAAAAATAAATAAAGTGTTCAGCTTAAAGCGACCTGAAAATCCCCAGAGATATTTGATTGTTGCTTACGTTGTAAAGCTAATTGAATTAATTTTGAATGAATGGTTTGAAAATGGTCAAAATGGTGAAAATTCAATTTTGGTTGGACAAATTTAGGCAATTTTGTTTGGGGTCACCGTTGATGCGATTTCCATAAACGATGCCAGGCAATGACCATGTGAAATTAAATGCCAATTAAATTGGGCAAAGGCATTTACAAATAGTAAAACACTAATCACTAATTTGGGTCAATAAACATTCGAACAGGTCGACACAAATTGAAATTGATTAAAGGACCAAAAGCAGGACCAAATATCTGTAACAGTTGTATGAAAATTCACTAGCATACTTTTAGCAATCATTCAACTATTTTATGATTTTTTCCTGTCCTCTACTTTTTGTTTTCCTACCTCATGTCACTTGTTTTTTTTTAAGTCTTATCCTTACGTTCTTTCCTTAACATAAACAATCATGTTTATTGCAAAATGTTGACTCCAAAACGTAGCAAGAATCTGACTTGTCACCCATCACATGTTGCGCTTGAGCCAAATGCTAGCATATGGCCAGCATCAAAACAGGAACAGAGAACCGAACTAGCGGTAAACAGCTGTTGCAGAGTCGCGTGGCATTTGGAAGGAAAGTGAAGGAGCGAAAGTGAGGCTTAGAGGGGCACCCCAAGGAGCGTGCTTATCACAATTTGTTATGAAACATACGAATGGAAAGGAGCGTTGTCAGTTGTCAGTCAGTCAGTCAGGACAGGCCAGGAGAGTCCATCCAGGAGCTGCTTTCTAATGATGATGCTGTCAGATTTGCATCGCCTGAGGGGAACAACAACAGTTGGTTGAGTGTCTGTCCTTTCATTTTCACTTTTTTTCCGAAATGAAAAGTGTTTCGTCCTTTCATAATTTTTGTAAATTTAATTTGGTTGCCCCGCAACAGATGCCAAGAAGCCATGGAACTCCTTATCCTGCATCCTCTTGTTTTGTTAACGAAAAATGAAAATTAGTTTTGACGCTATTATGACGGCTGCTCCTGCTCCTGCTGTTGTCCCTCTAAATAGGGATTGAAGGAACGTGCGTTGAGAATTCATGCCTTGACCTCCGCTTGACCGCTTGGGCATATGGCTAGGATCGTGGAGCGTGCCGAACACACGAATTCCTGGAACCAATCATAACATATATGTATATATTTCCAATTTGAGGCTGAATCATTAGAACGTTTAATTTGCTGGCATCAAATATTAGCATGTGTTTGATAGATGAGGGAAATTTGTTAAGGGTCCCATTTAACTTATGGTATAGAAGTTATGGCAGTATGATATTTGGAACTTTTGATTTAACTATTTTTTGTTCCTATTATATTCACAATTCATCCTTTGTGCAAAAAAGCGTTTGTGACTAGCTGCACCACAGGATATATTGCAATGAATGGGAATTGTTAAATAAGCGCAGCCAATTTTCATTTGTTGATGACACGTTTACACACACACACACACACACATACACACAGATAAATAAATGCATATGTGCATACATAAATACACTCTCACATGAGCAGGCATTATGCATGAACGTGTCCTTTGCCAGCGTTGCTAATTCCACAGATACGAAAAGCGAATGAAAAAGAGAGGGAAAAACACAGAGACCCAAATTTAATGCGAATTAATTTCCATTTTTCCTGAACTGAACAAACGTGACCGGTTTTCAAACTCACAGCTCGAGAATGGAGAATATGTGTGTCACGGTCAGGCCATGACAAATCGAAGCGCGTGAGCAAAAGAATCTCAACTGAACTCCGAACCCCGACCAGGTCAGAGATTTTCCTCAGCACATTAACAATAACACAGCGGGGTGTAAAATGGAAAATGCATTTAAACCGATTGTCGGATTTATTACGCAAAATTGAGTTTTTTCTGCGCCAGGAACTGGTTAGACAACCCTTTTAGGGTTGTCTATGTGATGCGATGTGATGTGTTGGAAGGCTCGCGCTTTTAAAACCAAATAAATTCATATTAGCAAACTGTTTTGCGACGAACGCGTTCAGTTGGAAGAAGCGCTGGATGAATTATCAGCACGCGATTGAGGCAACGGCCTGTTACTAATTACCCCTCCACCCTCCGCGCTCCACGCCCCTTGCTGCTGCAATTGCAGGCAGGTGCAACAAATGTTGCACTCTCTCTCTCTCTCTTTCTCCCTTTTGTCCAAGCGGCAGAACGGCACGGTCAATGGCTTGGACTTCCACTTGGACATGGACTTGTCGATAGGATCGGCATCGCGAGCTGAACGGCGCGTGCTTTACTCTTTAGTCTTAACTGGAAAAGTATTTATCTGTGTGTGGATTCGTGTGCGACGCTTCCGTGCGCCAGCTGCAATTTGTGGCACACACACACACACACACACACAAAAGGGCAGCCGGAACGTCGATGGGTTGATCAACAAAAAAAAAAAAAAAAAGTGAATACAATTTAAGAATAACGACAGATGAATAAGCGAAAACAACGAATACGAAAGTACACTTTCCAGGAGAAAGCAGAAACATATAAACTGACTGACTGCTATCAATGCACAGTCCAAGCTGTATGAGATTTGAGATTTTCCTAAAGTTTTAAGTCAGCATTATATTTATTTGCCTTTAACTTTTTTTTTTAGGTTTGAAACGTTGTATCTCTGTAACAAGCACTCCGATTTAAGCGAAATAAATTTTGTTGTATAAAGAAATCAGTCATTTGTAAAATAGCAAAGTTTCTGTTCTGTTAGTTTTGTTTTTATATCATTTTTATTATTTTTTCAAAAACATAACAAAAAACCTCAATTTTTTTGGCTCAACTAGCGATGACATTTTCTTAAATAATGTTAAAATATTGTTAAGTCAGCATTATATTTAATTGGATAGACATAAGACTCGCAAAATGGCTAAACTTGCCAAAGTTTGCCAAAGTTCTCTAAAAATGTCGCAAACCTTGTAAAACAGCTAAGATGCCCACATGGGTTAACTTTTCAACCCGTTGATACAGTTTCAACAAAAAAGAGAGCCAGCATTTAAAAGGCCAAGAGAGGCGTTTTACCGGCAATTATTGTCGGCTCTTCGAGGGTGGATGGGGGGACTGCAGTGAAAAGCAGAGAGCGAGCTATACTTGAGCCTCGCACCGATTCAGGTTCATTATAAGCCACAACAAAAAATTGTTAAAACAAAAATATAAAAAAAACGACGAAAATCGTTGAAAAACATAAGCACAAAAAGCAACAAAAAAAAAAAAGCGCCGCATCGAAAACGAATTGAAGGCTTCAGTTTTGGTTTCGGTTTCGGTATCGGTTTTTGGGTTTGAGTTTGGGAAGATTCGGTTGCATGCCCCCGTCGTGCTTGCAACCTGTTGTCTGGCTCGCGTGTTGTAATTGCCCTCCCAAAAACCAATGTCTGTCTGCAGCATCTGTTGGCCGCAACGCAGTTTATCGCTGTTTGCTGTTTACCTCATTCTCTCCAGCCCCTGCCACTGCCCCACCCCCCTCCTTATCCTCCTCATTCCGTACTCCACTTGGAGCGCAGTGTCAATAATCGACAGCTGCCTCGGCATTTATTTTTTGGGGGTCCATTCCGACGACGACTTCCTCCCCCTTTTACATAACTTTGTCCCTTGCGGCCAAGTTGCTGCCACAGACACTACACACCTGCCACCAACTCCTTGCCCTCCTTGCCACCGACAACCGCACGTTTTTCACATTTTACCGCCGTCAATTTTTGTGAATGCAGCTTTCAATTAGCCGCCTGCTTCTTGTAATGAATGCCGACAACGTTGGAGCTTCAAGTGACGACTTGTCGAGAGGATCAACAGAAGAGGGGGGGGCCAAGTGGGTTGGCGCAAGCACGTGCCACATGGGGCAGCAGCAGCAGCAGCAGCATGCGCCACGGCGGCTTTAAGCCGAGCAATTTACCAGAGATTGACAGCATAATCCATCATTGGCAGCCGGCGGCAATCGAATGAATTACTCTCTCTCCCTCTCTCTCTCTCTCTGGTCCTTCCCTTTCGGAGGGGCAGTGTCCGTGCACGATAATCTTGTAACTGGTAGCTGGGTTTTTCACAACAGGTGCATATGATATTTATGGCAGCCACGCCACGAGGTGGCCCATAAAAAGAATGCTTGTTAATTGATGTGGATGGCCAGTTTGTGAGAGAAAAGTTCACAGATAAAACGAAGAGAAATCCAGGATTGCTTTTGTAGCAGCATGGGAGTTGAAGAGCAACTAAAGTGCAAGGATAATCCTCCTTAGAACCGTCCTTAAATCAACCGCCTAGACTAGCATATTCTCTTCAACTTTAATCAACAAAATATAACTTCCCTTAAAGACCATTGAAAGCATAAAAAGCAATTAAATTATATTCATAGTTAGAAACTAAAGACCAAAATAAAAACAAAAAACCCATTTTATTCATTAAAATATTTAAGCCACTTCAACAGCATATTCCAGTGAAATTGAAACTGTATATGGCCTTTTTGACCCTTTCGCATGGAAAAGTATTTGAATTTCAGTTGAAAATTTTACTCTGCAATGTTTGCGCAAATCCGTAATTAAAATTTTTTATATAGCCAACAGAAAGTCAAGCTGCAGTTTATTAAAACAAGGAAAGGGTTGGGAAGGAGAAGGAGAAGGAGTTCCTGATAGGGTATCCATTACCATGGTCAGCGGTGTCGCGAGAGGTTCACGCCGTAAGCGCAAATTCAAATAAAATTACAGACCTCACTGAGCGACCGGGGTGAAAGATTTGGAACCCCAGGAACTGCAGGTTTGCCCAGTGAGCAAATAGAGGAAGCGTATTGGGTTTCAAGTGCAGCACAAGCATGCAATTTGGGAGGCCGAGCCAGACACTCGCCAGACAGACAGACAGGCCCAGAAGGGTTGAAGGTGACACCCGGCAGAAGAAGCTTAGGGGTTGGGATCGAGATGCCCCACAAGTGCTCCATTTGGATTTGGCTTAAGCAGCTGATGACGCTAAAGGTGGGCAACATAGTAGTTTCCTTCACTTGGAATAACAATATTTCAAATTGGGCAGACAGCTTCCGTTTTTGGCATGAAATGCAATAAAATGAAAGCGAGAGAGAGAAACAGAAAGTTTGCTAAAGCTGCTCCTGCCTCACACACAGTTGGTGGCAAGCGCCAGTGGGAGCGAACTTTTGTAATAAAATGTTCATTAGTGCACCAAACTCCTGCTGAGCTAACCCGCTCCCACCCACCCCTCCCCGTCATGTGTGGCGGATGAATTGCAGTTTTAATGTGTTGGCAGCACTTTAACTAACTGGGAATCAGTTGGAGAGCTTTTGCCACAGCCGTTGAGTGGACGCAGCTGACCAGCAACAAGAGCAACTAGAGCAACTTGCAACGAGTGCTTGCAGCATGCAGCATTCAGCTTGCGGCCTTCGCACTGCGGTCCAACTTTTGAAGCCCGCGTAATTAAAACCAAAGCATCCTAAAGTGGACAAGTGCCCCCTAAACTGATTAGCGCAACGACTCCTCCCAGAGTCCAACTGGGGGTCAACCTCTTTTTTAATATGTTGTGGCTTCTGTCAACATTGTTGCAAGCGTGGCAAGCTAAAACTGTAGCCATGTCAGCGATAAAAATAAGTTACTTTGATTAATGAATAGCAGAAAGTATACTTTCTGAACATACAAAACATAATCAGTTTAGGTCATGTTTATTTAAAGCAACTAAAAGATTTAATGGATTATTCAGAGAAGCTTAAAGAGCTCAAATAAAGTTGTGTGAAATGTTTAATCTTTATTTGCGTTTGCTTGACTTGCTTTTGGCAAGGATTCCGAATAGAGAAAGGAATCAGTTGCACATGACTGAACTGCTCCATATCCCATTCAAGTTGAAGTAATTTCTTAATTACAAGTAAAATGTATGTGGAATAAAGTTTTTGTTTTTTGGTAGTTTGCCAAAGAACACACGGCTAAAGTGAATGCCAGGAAAAACACATGGAATGTAAACAAGCCAGGGTCAAAATCGAAATTGCATTTAAAAAGCGAACTTGCAAAAACTTCATCGAGATTGTGAGAACTTCTTGGGTCTGGCAATGTCGTGGGCGCGATGACAGTCAATTGTAAATGGAAATTGGAAAACTTGATTGAGATGATGGCAATAATATAATGGCGCCAGTAATGAGACTGTCCGCAACACAAAACAGCGAACAGAACTGCCTGCAAGGACTCTCTGTTCCTGCTGCTGACGAGGACGACAAGTCCTCAAAATTTATCTATTGGATTTAATTCCCTTTTTCTTTTTTGTGGTGGAACCTTATTATGGCCAATGCCAAACACAAATTGGAAATTTATTGTTATTGAAGGAGAAGGGAGAAGGAATGGAAGGAAGCAAGGAATATGCATAATAATAAAAATGTCAATCAATGAAGTGCAACGAAGAGTTCGAACTGACCCGTCTATAATTGAACATAAACATTGCATTCAAGTAGTAATTGTTAAAATTATTGTGCATCCTAATCCCAGCAAACTGAAACCAACTGGACACCCTGGGCTCCTTTTTAAACAGGACATTTGTATGCCAAGCTGAAAGGACAACTGCTTTTGTTTCTGTTTCTGTTTCTGTTGATTCAAGCACTTTGGGCCAGAACGGAACCAAATTGGGAGCATGTGAAAAGTCATAGAAACATCAAATGGCAATATTTGAATTGGCTCTCGACCATAGACTAAAGAATAACAAATCCATATATATATATATATATATATATATATATATATGTTCTTTGGTCTGACTTCGTAAATGGCAATCGTAAAAAGTAAATAAACAGAAAGAAAGTATCAAAAGAATAGGAAATGAAATGGAATCGAAATCTAGGCAGGATAAGCTATTCCTAGATCAACAGAGAGTTATTGATAGATGTCAAAGGAGCTGAAAAAGGATGTGATTAACATGGTAAATTTGAGCCATGGGAATAGTTTAGTAAAGTTTAGATACTCCTTACCAGCTCGTTACTTTCTCTGCACTTCCAAGGAAGCGGTTTTGTAAGACGCGCCCCTGAATTTGTGTGGGAAAAACACACACACACACACACACACACACACACACATTGGATGAGAGCATTTTGGAACAAGTGCAATAGAAAAGTCGAAGTCGCGAATGCATTTTGACAATTTTCAAATGAAAATCCGCAATGCCAAGGAAGGAAGCAAGGACACCGACTTCAGTGGGAAAAGAACAAGTGCGGAATTTCCTGACTCACTTAGGACACATGTGGCATGCACATGTTTTTGCCACACACACACACACAATACACTCGCCTGATGGAAGGAATTTCCCTGCGACCTGGTTCAGGAGACTTGGGAAGCCCACAAAAAACGCCCACAGGTGTATTACCTGTGACTGTGAAGCTGACAGTGACTGTGACTGTGAGTGTTGGAGTCCCCTACGTGCCTGGGACGTGCCTCCCTCGAGCGGGACGAGGAAAACGTGGGAAAAAAGGATTTACGATGATGATGACGTGCCTGGTCACGGTCATGGTCACTTTATAAATGTGTGTGTGTGTGTGTGTGTGTGTGTGTGGCTGGCTTACCTGTTGCATGTTGCACATGTTGAAAAGTCATCATAAATCACAATGCACTCTCTCTCTGTAGCTCATCTAGAGCTGTGATTTTATATAAACTCTGTGAAAAAAAACAACAATTTTCACTTTTTACTTTTCATGCAGCATGCGAGATTTTACTTCCTCCTTCTATGTGTGTGTGTGTGTGTGTGTGTGTGTGTTTGTATTATCTATAAAATCTGTGTAAATTCCCGGCTTATCATGCAAAACACGTAGACACGTACTAGTTGATCCTGCCTCTGCTGCTGCTGCTGCTGCATGCTACTCCTTTTGTGCAACATTTCGTTGCCTTTTCCCGCGAACTGCATTTCAACCTTTTCTCTTTATTCCTTTCGAGGCTTAGTCTGCCTCCGGATCACGCATTGCGGCACAGTCGTCTTAATAATTTGTATAAATATTTATTGTTGCTACCGATTTTGATCTAGCAAACAAGCGTACAAAATTCTTTCTACCTTCCACAGAGGTGTGAAATTTAAAACCACTTGGCGTCGATCGTTAGGAAACAGATGACTTATCTCCCTATCTACAGGGACAAGAGGGACAAGGAGTTGTTTAGGACATGTTTTGCATTGCTCTCTGATTCTTTATTGATTTGCATTCTGTGTTGATTTCAACGCACCTGCCTCATAAGACACACTAAAAAACATCTGTCAGTTACATTTTTTTTTTAATCCATTTTGGCACGACTTCAAAAATAGAAATACGCCATTTAGAAAAAATATTAAGTGATTATTCTTTTAATACTAATAAAAAAAAAAAAAAATACTTCATCTAAGAATTAATAACTTTTTACATAAAATCACATTAAGAATTCATTTATCCATTGCACACTTTATTTCCCTATACCTTTAAAAGTCGCATTTACAACAAAGAACATAAAAATTACCTAATCTTTAAGCTTTCTTCATTTACATTATTTCTCTAGAACTGCGAAGAGTACAACAAAAATTTCATCACAAAGAGATCGTTTTGCGGTAGATTTAGTCAGTGGTAATACCGTTGAATGAATCATACCGTTATGCGTATGCCATTCAAAAGCTCAACTGCATTGCGAGATGATTAACTAATCGCTTATTACGCATGCTTGTGTAAATTCAATCAAGACAAATGCTCAAAATGCTAGACGGATATAAATACATACAAGGTAAGTGGTGGGCATGGCACAGTAGTTATTTTTATACGCATTTGTATTGGCATGAATGGTATCGATGGAATGCGCGGCATAAGAAGTTTGTATTGCTAGTGACGGTTGCAAAATGAATTCAAGTTTAAAAGACCGGATTTGGGCTGAGCAGACATGTTGCAGACCGTAACCATGACACTCTTATACTCTTACGCTCTCGAGCCACAAAAACGAAAACACAACATGTTCGAAGTCCAACTTGTTTCAATGCAGTTGTGTGTGCTCTCTCAATCAATTTCTTGCTCTCTAATTCTACTAACCTCGAATAAGTTAATTTAGCCTAGAAAATTGGTTTATTCGAAAATTATCTACTTAAACAATTTTATTTCAATTGCACATCAGACATTATCAACTACTTGGCCTCAAAATAAATAACAGAAATGCAATTGGTTGCAGCCGGCTGTGTTGCTTGGAACATGTTGTGACACTCTCTCTTGGCTCACCTGCCTGGTATGATGGCAACCCACCCCCATACGCTCGCGGCGTATGTGAGAAGTTGCGCGGCCAGCTATTTAAAGAGCGGCACTTGCTTGGAGCTGCTTTAGTTGCGTGCGAGACGTGAATGCAAGAGCATCGTCTAAGAATATACAAGAATAAAACGATTCAAGATTCACGATTCACGAGACTTGAAATTCAGTTAACGGACCCTGCCACACACGATAAACAAAAATAATTCGTCACAACAAGCAAGAAAGTTGCTCAAAGTGTTCAGGTGCTCAAAAATGTGCGTGTGAAATATAAACAAGCAAAGAAATATATCTATATATAATGAAAGAGAATTCAAAATGAACTTTATGAGCATTAAAACAAAGTTCAAAATTATTATCAATTGTGGCAAGCAGCAGTGAAATACAAAGTGAAAAGCTATAATTATAACAACGAACTAACTCAAGCAGCACTTGGATTAAGCAAAAAAAATTTTTTGGATACCAAAAATAAATATTTTAAAGAAATACCACACTACATACAGATAAAGGTAAGACAGCAGCAATTTTGACCTTAATGAGTTAAAATTGCAGTAGAAATTGTCACAGAGTAGAAAATAAAGAAACGCTTAAATGAGTGCAGCAAGAGGGCCATTAATGAGTTTGTTCAACTCAACAGACTGTTGTAGTCATTTTTTTATTAGGGGTGGTAGCAAAAACAAAATGCCAACATGAATGCAATTACATGTATGTATGTGTGTGTGTGTGTGTGTGTGTGTGTGTTTGTGTCTTTGTTGCACCGCTGCAAAGTGCAAAACTGCAATTTGTGGCAGGGGTCATGTGAAACTATTTTTGAGTTGAAGTTTGAGTTTGAGTTCGAGTTACATTTCATTTATTGCACTTAGACGTGCAAATCATACGCAACATGTCTGCTGTCCGTTGTCCGTTGTCTGCAGTCTGATGTCTGCAGTCTCCAGTCTGAGTGTGTGTTAATTGGCAAACGTGCAACACGCAAGCAAGCAAGCAACAATAACATTTTTTTCATGCTCTTTGCTTATTTAGTGCAGCTTGCGCAAAATGTAAATTCCGCTTTGAAAAATTAATAAATTAATTAATTAATTAAAGCAACGGCGCCGATTTCGTGCCATATTGAAATGCCGCCCCACACACACAGACAAACATAAGAAACTACCGAAAAACAAAGAGAAGTGAAAAAAACTTAACTTACGGCCCCCGCTTGCTGCTAGGCAACCAAGCAAGACAACAACAAACAAATATACATGCACAGTTAGAAGTGCGCTTTGAGCTTCGAGCTTCTCCCACACAAACATAATTACAATAACACAACGTCAAAAAAAAATATTATGAGTGAGCGAGCCAGTAAATGAGTGAGTGCGTGCAGCACTTGCAAAAGAGACAAGCTTTGAGTGCGACTTAAAGTCGAGCGTAAGTTATTTGTATGTGTGTGTGTGTGTGTGTGTGGGTGGGAGGAAGTGAGCGTTGCGCAGCTTTTAATAACACGTACATATGTATGTATGAGTGAGTGTGCGTATTGTGCAATGGAAAAAGTTAAGTTTGAAACTTTTGCCTATTGTTGAGCGACTTAAAACAGAATTTAAGTCAATTTAGGCGTGCAAATGTGAGCACAATACAAAGATTTCTTTTTTCCACACACTGTTGTGTGCAGCTCACAAAAATGTCATTAGTGATTTGTTTGGTAATTGAAACGAATGCGATTAACATAATTTGAAAATTTGCTGTTATTAGCTGATTGGTTTGTTAGCCCATTAGTCAAACGGCCTTCCAATACACAACAGCAACAACAACAACAACAACAACAATGAGAAACTGCAGTTAATTTAAAAGCCATTTAGTTATGTCAACAACTTGAACTCGAACTTGCAGAAAAACTGTTTTTGAAAATTACAACATAAAAATAGCTCAGACACAGATTCGCTCCCCCCACCTCTCCTGCCCCCTAAAGTTCCGTTTACCAAAGCATAAGTAGAAGAAGAACACAGATAACTTACAGAGCGTGAGAGACAGAGAGAGAGAGAGAGAGGGGTGGGGGGAAGGCCAAGAAAATGACGTCGCCTTCAACTATATTTTTCCGACGTGCGCCTTTTCTAGCTAATTTTAGTTTGTTTGAAACCACCCTTAAGGGGGGGAAAATAGTATATACTTGCAGGCTGGAAAGAGACCATCAAATTTTATGGCTCCCTTCTCCACCCGAAGGGAGATGTTACTGCTGACCTACATACAAACAAACATACCGAATACAAACAGACAAGAGGAAGCGACAGGGGGTGGGGGCATGTTACGTCCGCCTAGGAATGCAAGAGTCGCAAGTTCTGCGAGCGATAAACAAAATGCCAGAGCAAAAGAAAAATAAGAAGAAGAAGAAGAAATGCTTCAAGTTCTCATGTAATTGATGTTGTTGTTGTTGTTGGTCGCCCTCTTTTGTTGTTTTGTAGATGTTGTTGTTGTTGGCTGTTTTATGAATAATTTATGCACTTAATTGATTTTTTGTTTATTGTGCGTTGCAGTTAATTAATTATAAACTTTGCTTTTTCACTTATTTTTCTTGCAGCAACAAACAAAAGAAAAAGACGGTTTTTTTTTAAGTTTTTAAAATGGAAGCGAGAACAACAACAAGTACACAAAAGCCGCACACAAAGCTGCAACTGGAGGCGGATGCAACGACGGAGGCGGACGAAGAGGAGACAACAACAACAACGACAGCAACAGCGGCAACCATCATTGACATTCCAGCGACAAGTTCCTTTGCCCGCTCCTGCTCATCCTCATCCACATCCTCATCCTCGTCATATGACACGGATTGCAGCACGGCAAGCAGCACCTGCTGCACCCGCCAAGGCGAACACATTTACATGCAGCGCGACACGCTCCATAAAATGACAGCGTCAACAGCAGCAACATCAACATCAGCGACAGCAGCAGCAGCAAACAACAACAGGAGCAGCAGCAGCAGCAACAACAACAACAGCAAATGCTGCCGCGTTGGATTCGGATGATTTGACAATGCTCAAGTTCGAGCATCGCAAACATTGGCCATGGTTCATATTGATGATCTCTGTCATTGAGGTGAGTAACAAATCTACCACTTTTGGTAAATGGTACATTTTGGTACACTTGGTACACAATTGCTAATAACAGTTGTGCTCGTGTTTCAATTCCGTTTGTCTCCTAAAGCTCCTCCCCGCTTGCGTTATTTTGAGCAGCGGTTTATAGTTAATAGGATTTTAGTAGTTTTGATAATTTATTATTATTATTGAATCAAAGAACCGCAAAATGCAATAAAATTCGTTGAAGAACTTTACAAATTCTCAACTTCCAACTAAAAGCGATAAAATTACTGCTTTCTTTTGCGCATTCTTACACACACACACACACACACACACATGACCATAGACGTACAGAGAAAAACGTAAGAAGTTTTTTCCGTCTCTGGCTGCCTGCCTGGCGCCCCCAAAATCGATTGTAAACAAGCTACAACAACACGAGCATAATAAAAACTAAAAGCAGACACGAAAAAAGAGTAGAGTGTGAGAGCGAAGGAGAGAGACTTAGACTGACTGAGTAAGCGAGCAAACTAGAAAAGTTTCAGCAAATGCCAAAATAAAGTTGGCAGGACCATAAGCAGCACTCCTTTATGCAGGCCTGTCTGCAAGTGTATGTGCATATGTATGTGTGTGTGTGTGTGTGTGTGTGTATTTGGAACACATGAATTCAAACGTCGCGTGCTGCGACAACAACAACAACATCGACATATATCACAACAGCAACCCCCCAAAAACTTCCCCTTGCAATTTTGAGCTGCCTGCAGAGTTTAGCTAATGTTTCATGTTTGTATTTTTGTTGCTCTTGCAGATTGCAATCTTTGCCTATGACCGTTATACAATGCCCGCCCAGAACTTTGGTCTGCCCGTGCCAATACCCAGCGATTCAGTGTTGGTCTATCGACCCGATCGCCGTCTGCAAGTCTGGCGATTTTTCAGCTATATGTTCCTGCACGCGAACTGGTTCCATTTGGGCTTCAACATCATCATCCAGCTGTTCTTTGGCATTCCGCTGGAGGTGATGCATGGAACGGCGCGCATTGGTGTCATCTATTTGGCGGGCGTCTTTGCTGGCAGTCTGGGCACCAGCGTTGTGGACTCCGAGGTGTTCCTGGTCGGTGCCAGTGGTGGTGTTTATGCTCTGCTGGCAGCACATTTGGCTAATATCACATTAAACTATGCGCACATGAAATCCGCATCCACGCAGCTGGGCTCCGTGGTCATTTTTGGTAAGTTAACATAAAGAACTCCTTTTTTTAATGCAACACAAACTAACCTAGACTCTTCCCCCACTTTGCTCCTTCTGCTTACAGTTTCTTGCGATTTGGGTTATGCTCTCTACACACAATATTTTGATGGAGCCTCCACACCTGCTTTTGCCAAAGGACCTCAGGTCTCGTACATTGCACATTTAACTGGTGCGCTGGCGGGTCTGACAATTGGTTTTCTGGTGTTGAAAAATTTCGGTCATCGTGAATACGAACAGCTGATTTGGTGGCTGGCGCTGGGCGTCTATTGTGCCTTTACAGTGTTCGCAATTGTCTTCAATTTGATCAACACTGTCACCGCACAGCTGATGGAGGAGCAGGGCGAGGTGATTACACAACATTTGCTGCACGACTTGGGCGTTTCCTAAGCAACAAAGCAAACACAAACAAAACTACTACAAACCCAGGAGAGAAACATAGACAGATAGAAAAACAAAAAACAAAAAGAAATATGAAAGTTTAAAATGAGATTTTAGTTCAAAACTAAATTCGAAATTCGTTCGGCTTTACTTTTCGTTCCGTTCCGTTATCGTAGTAAGCGCGTTTCATTTCCAACATTTCACGCAAACAACAACCGAAAAGCAGAACAACAAACAACAACAACCAAATCACTCAAAAGAAACAAATTTGAAGTACGGGCCGAAACGTGTAAACAAATGTTGTGATAGAACCAAAGACTGAATTTATTTTGCGTGTAAAACAAAAAAAACCAACCCCCACCCTCAAGAAAAAAAAAGGAAAATCCCCCCTACTGAAGAAGAAGGAAAAATACTGGGAAAAAAAACTATAACTAATCGCCTCTCTCGCTATGATTTCCTATACAATGTTTATAGTTCATTTTTTCTCGTTTTTTTTATTATGTATTTATTGGCACCGTTTAGTTTGAATACAATTTAACTTATTAATAGGATTAAAACCTAATGAATTTGATCAGAAAAACCTTTTTGTTTATAGACTATTTAATTATTTAAATAAATAAACACACTAGATATATGTACTAAATATATATGTAAAAAAAAAACTAGACGTAATAAATTGTTTGAAATTGTAAATATTATTAAGTCGCACACTAGTCAAAAGCAAAAAACCACAGCAAACAATAATTAAATTAAATCCACTTAAATGCGTTCAAATCCACAAAAAAAAAAAACACACAAATATTTATTAATCCCCATGCAAAGTAAAAAAAAGAACACAAAACTAAAAAACAAACAACCAAAAAGCCAAAGATAATACAAATAATCAAAATAATTATAAAACAGAAAAAAATGCAAGCATTTTGTCCAAAAAAAAAAAACTAAAAACTAAAAAACTAAACAAAAAATCAATATTTATGAGTAGTTAGTTAGTTCTTGACATATTGACCGAAAATAAGATTATTATTATTAATAATAACGAAATATTCATTCACTTGAAATCAAGAGTTAATCTAGCGTAAAACTCAGCAAAGCGTAAGCCAAAAATCCCCCAAACAAAAGAAATACATACATATATAAACAAACATACATAAATAGATATAAAAGCTAAGCTAAAGAAAATAATAGTTGTGACCCTTCCCAAACTACCCCCCTCTAACAAACAATGTATGTGACACATGTATGTGTCAAGAACAAGACAAAAAGAAACATAGCAATGAAAAACAACACTAAAAAAAAAACAAAAACAACAAATTAAAATTTAAACAAAATAAATGTCTAAATTATAAATAAAATTTATTTGAGCGTTTGTATTTAGAAGGGAACATTTATTTACAGCTAAACGGAAAGGCCTCAAGGGAATTCACTCCATCGATTATCACAATAAATACATTAATTATTAATTTAAAATGTCCATGCACTTAAAAGATAGATTGATAAAAATTATTTTTTTGTGCGGGCATATTAGTTAAGCAATTGTTTATGGGATTAAAATGTTTGCTATCAACATGCTTGTGGTTGGAATATCATTCCCACCATTCCATACAATCGAATTCACAATGGAATATTTATTGTGAATATTTATGTTGGACAACTCTATATTTTAGCTTTTAATTTGTGCCCAACTTAAACTATCAATTAAACTATCAACTCAAATCACAACTCAAAATAATCTCATATTACATTGACTACATTCAAACAAAATGTGCATCTGCATTTCACATATTAATTAAATATTCAATCATTATCCATTCTGCATAATCAAAGAGGCGAAAAATGATTTGTGCATAGAACATGTTTGCCAGCCTGGTTAGCATTTATAATCAGGCAACACTTGAATGCATCTGCTAATTATTTCTGCAACAGATCATCAAATATACAAACAAACATACAAACCGTATAAATTGTTATGAAGTCAAGTGTTTTGGGGATTTGTGGGATTTGTCATTGTCGAAATCAGGCGAGCTAAGAGAAGTAAGAGGGAGGGAAGCAAGAAGGCACAGTTAAACAGGATTACACAGCTCGTTAGTCCTTGCCACCTTCTTACCACCTCCTTTTGCTGCAAGCTAAGATTTATGTGTGTGTGTGTGTGTGTGTGTGCTTGGAGTCAAGACAAGAAGCTGATGCCGTCGACAAGCCATCAAATTGAAATTCAGGCAAAATGTCAACGACAGTTCACAGAGCGAAAGAGAACTGAGACGAGACAGAGACTTGAGACTTGGCGAGTTGAGCCCAAAAAATTCACATAAATAACGCGAGTAGCCCACCCGTTGCACCTCCCCTCTCCCTCTCCCTCTCCCACTCTCACTCACTCTCTGTGGCTGGCCCGTTTGGCTTGTTTTCTGCGAATGGCAGGTGCAACTCAATCAACGCCGCCGCAAGGCAACTGATGCTTGCTTGCAACGTTACGATTGCGATTGCGATTGCGATTGCGATTGTTGCAACTGGTCAACTGGTCAAAGTCAGCGGGCAGCCTCCAAACGTGCCACCTGCCCCAAAAGCTGGTCCAAAGGTGAAGCCGTTTCACTTCAAGTGGCTCAACTGAGGAAGCTGCCTCAAGTGGGGATCAAAGATCAACGTTCGTAAGAGGGCAAACCAAGTGTTTGGCCAAAAGAGATCAATATTTTTACAGCTCTAATGCCAACAAATACATGTGGGGCAAGTAACAAAATAAGCGCTCAAAGTTGCCATAGGAAATCTTATAAAGGTTCTCAGTTCCTAAGCAAATGACAACAGTAAAAAGCTACTTTTCAATTTCCTATCTATTTCTCACCAAAGTAAAATCAAAGAAGACTCTTACCAAGTATTATAAATAGCCTGTATTTTCAGATAGCAGCAGAGGACCACCTCTTAGCCAGGCTAAGCACACATCCTTATCATAAGTGCCTGAGAGAGAGAGGGAGAGAGAGAGGAGTCATTTGATGTGACCCTGAATGGCAATTATCCCAAAACGGTTGCTGGGCAAAGGGTAATGTGAAAGGTAATGTTAGTGTCCTTAGTGTCCTACACATCCTTGTTGTTGTCCACTCAATTAGGTGGCTTCCGTAGATGCCTCGCCATGGGGCGCTAATTGACAGCAAAAAGGGAGAGATGGTGAGGAAAGGAGAGATAATGGGAATGGATTCAGTTGAGCAACATCTTTATCCAAGCCCAACAACGAAATTAACAATAAAAATAATTCACTGACAATTTTCACTCCACGGCAAGAGCAACTTAAGACACAGTGCATCCGCACCGTTCATATAATGACGTAGCAAACGTTTCTCCCTGATGAAGCCCAGGCTGTCGTACAGACGCAGTGCACCCTTGTTGGTCAGCTCCGTTTCCAGTGTAATCTCATCCACCTGCACCAGCAACATGGCCTCAATGGACTTCAACACCAGCCTCTTGCCAATCCCCAACAGACGATACTTGGGCTCCACGGCCAGCATGGCAATGTAGCCTTGGCGCTTCCGACAACACTGCTCCAGCTTGGACACTATGACGCCCACGTAGCGTTCACCATGCCGTGCAAAGATGCACAGCTGTGGCCAGTTGTACACAAAGTAGCGATACGTATAAATGGAGTATGGCTCGGAGAGAGCTGTTTCAATAAGGCTTTGTAAATGCTTCATCTCCGATTCATTGTTGAAAACCGTATAGGTTATATCTATGGGCTGATCAGCCTCTATATCCTTTGAATCATCCATAGTTGGTTTTTGAACACAGCACACAATTTTATTTTAAGTAATCTAGAAGAATGTTGAAATCCCTAAAACTGACTTTTAAGTCAACTAAATGAAAATATCAAGGATTCTTTAATGCAGATTTTACTGGTTTAAGAGCTTTTTGTTGAAATGACCTTGTGAATTAGGCTTTATATCAGCAGTTGACATTCAGCTGACTTGTAATATCCTTCTGAATAACACATTTAAAGCCGTGAGCTGTGGCAATTAAGCGGCACACCCAACCGGCACTTCCCACTCCCCTCCCCATCCACCCACCTCTAGCGTTGACAGCTCAACACGCAAACACACACACCTGGGATTTTGAGCATGTGAAAATTATGAAAAATGTCTGCAACGACTTTGACATAACGCAAAATCCTTTGTTGTCTGCAACAGACAGTGTGGCCCCATAGCGAGGGAAATATTTTTATGTAAAAACAACAGCGGGATTCTTTTTTGGCTTGCTCTTTTTTCTAGCGGAAAAATCTGTTGATATTACAAATCAACTTGTTTATTTTTCAACAGTAACATGTATTGGAAAAAAATCTATTGAAATTTTATATTCTACCTGCTTTTGAAAATAAATTGCACAGTTTGCGGGATAAGTGAAAAGTAATTTATCTTTTTTGGGTTTGATTTTAAAGCATTGTTCATTTTAAGCATCAGTTAAACTCTGATCAAAAGCTGTTTTAAAGCCAAAAAAATGCAATTTATATGTTGCAAACATTACAAAAGAAAAATACTTATTTTCTTTATTATCACGAGAACTCGGATTTTGCAAATTTCCCTCTTTTTTTATCAGATTCCTACCAAACTTTGTATATAATTTATCACATTATTTAGCTGTTTTTGTTTAACAATAGGTGGCATCACTGTCCTCGCCATATGAGAACCCATCTACACCTCAAATTGGGGAGACAGCCGTGACTTAAATTGCCAGGCAACACGCACAGAAAAGGAGACAACGAGGTGATGTCGCGGAAGGCGCCTCCTGCATAAATGAAAACTAATTTCGTCTTCTTCTTGTTTCTGCCGACTGAGTGGGTGGTTTCGGAAGGTTTTCCAAAGTTTTGATAAAGCCACAATGACCTCATATGGGGCAGGCAACTTGGCAACTTGGCAACTTGACCGAATGGACGAACAGTCGAACCTTGGATTGCAACAAAGTGCTGGCGACACCGTAAGGCAATTAACCTAAAAGGTCGTACCATAAAGGCCACGGCCCATATCCTTAACCTGTCTACGAAATTCAATATGATGATGGTGTGCACACACACACACACACACACACACATTGCATAGATTAAACCCTGAGCTGACAGAGAAGCCCGCAGCTCGTCCCTCAACTCCTTCTCAGTTCCTCATTCATGGCACAACGCCTGCCTAATTTGTTTGCCCCCCTTTTAACCCCTCGCCTGTAAATGAAATCCTTGCAGATTTTGCATTGTTTGCGGTTATAACAGGCGCCTTATTATTTCAACATTTGTGTCGCATTTTTGTATAATTACTTTTGGCTCCAGCCACAAAAAGCGTTTAACTGTCGAGAGTCCTTTGTTCTAGCTGGCGGGGTCAAGCGGCACTGAGAAGGCCTTTGATACTCTGCCTTCCACTTGTTTTCTAAGCATTTTTTGTATACCCTTTTCAAAGGGATTTTTTAGTTCTAAGTTAGGTTTAACTTCAGTTCAACAGTTTCTTGTATAACAGTTTTCTTAACTGTTATACGCCCAAAGGGTAATTATCCATCGCAAACCTTAAACACTCTATGCCACTTCTAGTCATAAACGTATTCAGGTCGCAACAATTAATTATAGCATAAGGACACAAGGACCCTTTAGCAGCCAGGATACACTGCAGTGCCACAAGTACTTAATGAAGCGGCTGCCGCATGCCACAAAGAACAAAAAGTGTGCAACAAATTTCCATATTCGCCCGTTCGCCCGGCGCCAAGTGAGATAAATGCACGAATCCTGAAGCAGGCTCCACCTGAGTTTCACCCTTTTTGCGTCCAGAATAACGGCGGGCAGTTTATTAACAAAAACTTCAACTGCAAATGGCTTCAGGCGCACTTCAGTCGAGTTCCAGTTGAGTCTGTTGCGGATCTACATTCCTGGCCACAATATTTCAGTGGGCCTTATGACAGGTACAAGGAGACCTTTTTGATAAGCATGCATCGCGGACATGGACGGTCTCCCCTGTCGCAGATAAATACAGTGAATGGAGAAGAGAGAACCAAAGTTACTTTTCCACATCGAAGTCCGCTGGCTGTCAACACAGAAACAAAAGCCAAGTCAAAGGCAGGTTGATTTTTATTGTGCGGCGCGTGGGACGCAAACGTCCGTACTTTACATGGTCACCAGTGCTCCTGCTCACCCTGCTCACCCCGCTACCTTCTGCTGGCATTGTTCGCCTCTTCGGTGGAATTCCTTGATACATGAACGCGTGTGCATGAATATGTCAATGTAATGATCTGACTCGCTGTACTTTTGTATCTGCTGCATTACATAAATATTAACTTGTACTTTTTATAAACATGTTTGCAACAGTCCAGCCACAAGAAGAAGACGGCAGTCAACTAGAAGAACAAGCTCTATACTCTGCTGCTTTTCTTACCGATATGATTTATTTACTGGTTTTCTGATGTGTGTGTTTTAAGCCTTGAAGCAGTCAATTAAAATCTTAGCAAGCATTAAATTTTTCTAGCTTGTTAGTTATGGCTTGAGCTTTACTTTAATATACGATTTGACATCTCAATTTATACTATAATCAATATACCAAAAATCAACTAAAAATTGCACAAAAAATAATAATTTTTTCACTATCCGGCAACACAATTAATGCTGTTCATAAATTTACACCATTTATAATCTTTTCTAACCTGGGCGTGGACAGTTTGCTAATTAGAGTGTTAGCGAGTCGAGCATTAATCAGCGTCAATTGAATCCTTTGTCCAAGCTCAAAACGTCAGCTTACATTTTTTTGTCCTTCCGTTTCTGTTTCTGTTTCTATTTTAGCTCCCATTTTCAATTCTCTGCACAGTTGTGCCAACAGTTTATTTGCTTATATCATTTTGGCCATTCTCCATTGGATTTGTTGTCTCCTCCTCCTCATCCTCCTCATTTTTTGTCAACGCTGTTTTCTGGCAACGCCTGACGAATGACTAACGGTGAAATATGCTCAAACAAACATAAATTCGTGTCCGCCGGGATTTGTTAACTGCAGGAGCGTGTCAATGCGAACTGAGGATTGTGTAGCTTTTATTTTTGGCAAGGAGTTGGGTTTTTCAGGGCATCTGTGAGGCACTAAAATAAATAAAAAAAAAAGGAAACAGTTTCACAGCAAAAAGCCAAGGTGCAATGCTTTGTTGACAGCGCGTGGTTGGAGTAGTTGGTTGGGTAGCTGACAGGTAGCCTTGTCCCAGGTGCGTGCACGAAACTGTCATGAAAATTCTACAGTTTTTCGCATTTCACTGTCAAAGCTGCCACCCCCTCCTTTAACACGCAAGGAAAAGCCAAGGATTGTGATAGAGATGTATACTGTGTTAAGATCTTTTATCGCAACTCAAAACTTTTGAAAGCTTGCGTGTTTCGCAAAGCTATAAATATTTATGTGCATATTTTTTTACGACTCACCTTTAACACTTTTAACACATGTTCACATTTAAAAACCTTATAAAAATACTGAAAACTCAGTTGAATTTATATTTTGATTAGTTTATTAGCTTTTCATGTAAAAAATACAAATACATTTTGGTAAATTTTCAGTTGGTGCTGTTTGTATTATTTACTAAAGCTGGCAGTGATGATTTCTTTCATAAGGGCGGTTTCAGATGCTATTTAATTTTGATACCGTTTACCGATTTGAGGTAGAGTATCCGTTATTCATTGTATATGTAAGGCCTGCAGTGGCACAATTCTGAAAAAATTTTGAATACATTTTTTTTGATTTTTCCTATATCGGTTTCAATATAAATATATGTGTGTGTAAGCACTTAAGCATGTTTTTATTTTACAGCTTATTTATTGTTTTTGCTTAAACCTATAGAAAAATAGTCTTTAATTTGTGATTTGCAAATATCCCTTGAGCATCAAGTTGTATATGTGTAAATCTAATCAGTTCCGATTTCTTGTAAATACATATATATAAATTTTCTTGTCGATTACAATTTCAATTTATCAAACTTTTGTACTCTTAAAACGAAGCGTGTACAATTCGAAAATTTTAAGCTACACTAGAACGAAATGCGTTAATTACGTATAGAAAGAGACGATTGTCTATGCTGTACAAATATACAAGTATATATGTATATATATGTCGTGTCTGTATGTATATTACACGCATAAATTAAACTTTCAACGAAACGATCAAAACTATATTCACCGTCCAATTGGGCAAACAATAAACTAAATAACAAAAACTTCAACGAATGCGAAAAAATATATAAACAAAAAAAACCTAATCCAAGTTTCATCCTTAAAGAGACAGCTTCCTGTTATACTTGGAAGTCATTAAAGTATGTCTCGGTGACGCGAATCTTCTCCACGCGCATATTAAACAAAGTCACTCCATGGAGCACATTGAAGGCAACGGCAAAGACAACGAGGGCCGTATAGGTGCCAAGAGCTATCCACCAGAGCAATTGTTCGTGCAACTTCTGCTCAAAGTTCTTGAGCACCAACAGACCGATTGTTAGACCTGCCACAGCGCCAGCTAAATGTGCCACATACGAGACGGCTGCCGAGCTGACGCCTACCTGACCAGCCAACGAATCCTCTCCAGCGTAGCGTGCATAAATGGCAAACCCAAAGTCAAAGGAGGCTGCAAGAAATTAAAGATTTCAAATCCAAAAACAGTTTAAATTCAATTTAAAAAAAAAAAAAACCCTACCAAAGATGAGTATAAATGCTAGACGCAGGACACCGTAGCGCATCTGGTGGTAGTTGAGCAGCACATTGGCCAGATGTGCTGCAAGCAAGGCATAAACGCCGCCACTGGCGCCCACGAGAAACACCTCCGGATCAAAGATGCTGGTGCCCAGCGATCCCGCCAGCACGCCCGAGAAATAAATGCAGGCAATACGCGACGAACCATGCACCATCTCCAGCGGCAAGCCAAAGAGCAGCTGAACAGCCACATTGAAGCCCAGATGAAACCAACCGGCATGCAGCACCATGTATAGCACAAATCGCCAGATCTCGTGACGCTTATCGGGTCGATAAATGAACATGGAATCGGTGGGTATTGGTCCCGATGGCGCCGCCTCTCCCGACGCCAGCGTATGATACACAAAAAAGCCCAGCTATTATAAATGCAAAACTCAATTAGTATTCAAGAGTACGAATCTATCAAGATTTACGCACCTCTGCGATTGTGACCAGTATTATGAACAACGGTGGCGGGCAGCATGTATAACGATCCGCATAATATTTACGATCACGCTCCTCCGGCAGCACCTCCACGGCCACCGCATGCACCATCTTCCTAAAGAGCGGCGGCTCACTGAGCACCAGCTGAAAGTCGTTTTCCGAGCACACTTCACGATCCCGCTGATGGACCGCGCATTTGAAGCTGCGCGTTCGCTTGCCGCTCATCTGGAAGAAAAGTTGAAAGTTGAATGAAAACATAGCTAAAACCCCAACACTAACTAGAGCGAAATAGACCCAAAAGATAAGATAAATAGGCCTTGGAAAGTCTGCATATCTGCTGGTCAAATCTGCAAGAAACATACATAAATTTGAACCCCAAAACTAAACGAGCCATAAAATTATGAAAATGAGTGTGCGCAAAAAGTCAGCAAGCTACCGAATTAATATGAAACTAGAGTTAGGATTGCAAAACGAAATAATTTTTATTATGTAATTAAGATGTTCACAACGAGATGCCAGAGCGGGGCAATAGCAATTAAGGCGCTCATAAAAAATTACAACAACAATGGTAATAACACGAAAAAAAAAACTAAATCTGCAAAAGGCGGAAAATGTGTATTGTGTTTAATTAAAACTGAGACTGTGACAACAAGCGGCAAGAAAATCCAAATGAAGCCTACGCGCAATTAAAATACACGATTATGAATAAAAGCACTGACAGACTAGTAAATACCTCAAACCACCTATTTTTAATAATAACAACATGCCTCATAGTGCAAGACACCCCTCTTGTAAGTGCACAGGGTATACAAACAAAGCAAAAACCATCCACAAATTAAGCCCGCAAACGAAATGGCAAAAAAAAAGAGGAAGGCGTATAAAATAGTTACTTCCGCTGGCAACCGCAAACACCGCTGTTGTGGTCGCTTTGGGGCTCGTGGGAGGTAAAACAAGTGTCGCTTCCATTTAGCCGGCCGCGCGACTGTCTAATATTAGTAATTATCAAATTTGGTTTAATTGATGAATCGCCTGCGGGGCCATTAAGTTGCAATTGTACTCTCTTCATTATACTCCTCCTCAACCGCAACAAGGTGGCAACGCCACAGACACACGCACACACACACACACACACACTACTTGCATGAGCTAATAAACCGCATTATGCATCATGCATGCGAGCAATCACAATTATAACGGCATTAATTTACTAGCACATTGAATATTTCATTGTTAGACGCCGAAGAAAATTATTAAATGAAAGCAATTGCATATTTTGTTTGTGTATTTTGCGTACTTACGCAAATTTAACTTTCAACTTTGCGCGCTTTTTGTTTGGGGACACTGAAACAAATCCCAGCGGCAATAATTATCTTATCACTTTGCCCAGCTTGTTAACATCATGCTTAATACTGCATTAATACACAATTAACATATGTACACAAAACATTTAAACCAGTGGGTGTATTAAATAAGCAAATACATTAAGCCCGGCGCGCGCTTCTTAAGTTTTGCGAACTTTGCTTTGGTATATATATTTTTGGCGGTGCTGCCCACTTGCTGCCACCCAGAGTTGTTTCGGCATTATCTGCTCATCCTTTATCTCTTGCATTTTCTTAACTTGAAAATTCAAATGGGCACAAAATTTACTTCCGATTTGCCGTTTTCTACGTATTAAATTGTTAGCTGCTGTTGAATGGCTTAGGCCATTGCACAATGGAACACCCAAATGCATTGTGAAATTGTGATAAATCTGGTTTGGCCAACAACACATAACAAACAAGAGATCAAACGACGAGGCGGCAACCAAATCGGGCCAATACCCGCTGCCGGAACATTTGGTAACAAATAATTGTTTATCATTTGTTTTGTGACGTGCACGACGGGGTGTGCGAATCACATTGAGCCCTCTCCGCTCACACACGGTGTCCTTGCGGCTGAGCCTGATAATGACATTACGAAGCGGTCGCACCGCATGACGTCATGACGACTGCAACCAGGTAAAATGCTATGAATATATCCCCCCGAACCGCTTTCATTTAACTGTATATGTACATATTTCTATTTTCTGCTTCATTCACAGTCCGAAAACGCTGTGTGTGTGTGTGTGTGTGTGGGCAGCGTTTTTAGGTCGCAAAACATAAAGCGACAAATTGACGCAAAACATTTAACACACTCCCCCCACACCTAAACAGGCAACATCATCCACGATATATGGTCAACATTGGGACAGAGGAGCGTCGGCGGCGGCGGCATCTCTTTTATAAGGAACACCTACGAAAAAATTCCTTTGAATTACGTTGTTGCGTTTGTTTGCCAGCGCATATCTACAATGTGTGTGTGTGTGTGTTGTTTTTTTGTTAGCCATGGGCTATGCGCAAAAAAGGACATCTTTGCTGGCGACGAAAGAAACGTGCACTCCATTATGCATTTTATGTGCCCTCATTCAGCGTGTTGACATTTTTATTCCATGCAGTTAAACAATATTTATAAACTGTGCCCATGAAACCCAGCATAATGGCTAACGAGCGAGCCAATAATCTAGATTTATACGATTAACATACATTTAAACAAGGATATGTCGGTCAAACGCTGTGTATGTAAAATGCTGTTTTAGTATTTGGAATCCCATCTAATTGTTTATTGTTTTTAGCGCTATATTGAAGTCAGCAGAGTCTTGGACATGGAGCTTTCATTTAATTGAAACATAATATTTTCACGTGCAGCAGAAGTCAATTTTACATTGTTTGCACAGTCGAGTGTTTGCCCCGCAGCTGGAAAATTCTTTTACACACAACTTAAGCGGCACTTGTTGTTGTTGTTACTGTTGGGTCGCCCGCCCAGTGAGCAATTTGGGCCTGGCCCAAATGATTTTTTGCTGTACGCATAATGACTGTAATTTTTTTCGTTTCTGTGTCTTTTGTCGGCCTCTTTGGCGTCTACTAATTATCACATTTTTACTCATTAAAGTCACATTTGCCTTTTGCAGAAACTGACGCCACCGAGGCTCCTACTCCTGCTGCTTTGCTACTACTACGCTTTGCTGTAATTATAGGTCAAAACGTCGTCTCGTCCTCGTCCGAAAGGTAATCAGCCTTTTAACCGTTTTGCTACTGCTGTCAAGCAAATGATGATGATGATAATTGATTAGCCCAGTTCTTTGGCTACTGTTGACCCTAGAGCGAGAAACACTGATGAGCTTCCTTCTAGGCCAAGTCGAAAGCCAAGTTTCAGTTTTTGCATCTGATTATATACAATAGAGCGCGTGCCGGATAAGCAAACAAACAAAAGAGGAGCAGCTGAAGCAAATCGAAAACTGATTTGGAGCGGAAGTTCGTTTGCACCTTTTTGCTGCAGTTGTTTCCTGTGTGCACAACCACAACAACAACAACAACAACTAGAAACACACATACTCCGAACTGCATATATACGCATGTCAAGACTTTGATTTAAGATTGCTGCCAGCTTTGACGTTTTGGCCTTTGACGCCGCCTCTTTTGTCTCGAGGAGGAGGACTTTCAAGTAGGTAGTTTGGCTTTGTACTACACAAATCAAAAGCTATATACGTTTGCCTATACATACATATATATAGATTAAAGATTGCCCCGCTCGCTCGCGTTTGCACAATGCGAAAAAATTTCGAGCGCGGCGCGGCGCCTTGCAAGGATATACACATATGCAAAGCCAAGGAGCAGCTGTCGTTGTGTTTGATTTGCGATTTGCGATTTGGATTGGGTTTGGGATTCGAGGCTGGGCGGAAATGGAATGACACGCAACTCACAAAGGCAAAGCCTGGCTGCCTGGCTGCCTGAAGCCACTCCACGTCATTGTTTGCCAGCTCCGTTGCTAAAGATTGCCAAAATGGGAAATGGAAATGAAAGCAGCAACAAAAAACACACACACACACACACACACACATACGAGTCCTTATTCCACTTAGCGCACGCATTGTTGGCAACTAGTCGAGCAGTGTGCATGGAGTCGATGAGGGGCGTGCCCCTAATGGCTAGAATTGAGTACACGCAGCCTGCAAAGTCTTTGACTATGTTTGGCTAGTAATCGGATATCAGTGCCACTGACTAACAATCAAAAATTATTTGATATGTGCATATGTAGTTTTATATTCTCTTCTTTTTTTCTTCTCCGAGTTTTCCGAGCGACTGCACAACGCTTCCCCTCTGTTTAACAATCAGCGAGATCAGCTGCCGCCCCTGCTGCTAGTGTTGTTGCAACAAGGTGCAAACATGGCTAGCGCGTGTCCTAAGAGTCGGCTGCACTATCATGCACTTGATGTCTCTCATTACGTCTAATGTTGTTATACTCTTGCGAGAGGGTATAATGATTTTGAAGGGAGCTTTCAAATCATCTAAATGAAACTATCAGTTAAAACAGAAGTTGGGTAAGTACTTACTACAAATCAATTGAATTTTAAAGCTGATTATTTTTACATTTTTTCTAGGTATCAGCACCTAAAAGTCTAGCTTGTAAGGGTATGTAATCTTCGACCTGCCAAACACAATTTTTCTCATAATTTGTATTTTTATTTTTGGGCACAGGTTAATGATGCGCACTCCGTGGCCGCGTCCGTATACGCTTCCGCCCAACTACAACATAGTCGCAACGTCACAATTATGCGAGGCACTTGAGCTTGACACACCGTGCTGCAAGCCGGGTCATCATCAGTGGCATCTACAACTACATCTCCACTTTGACATTGTTTCATTGACCTTTTGCCAAAAATTGTACACGTCAACGTCAAACGTTGAGGGGAGCGCGAAGAGATTGCTAGTTGTGGTGTGTACGTTTTTTTTAGTGCCGTCATAAATGTCAGGTGTGCTGGCAATTTAAATTTACTCAACATAATTAGTTGTGGCCATTAGAAGCAGTCTAATTTGATTCTATACTAATGAGCAGAGCACGAACTACAACTGAAATTCAAAGTAAAGGATTCACACCTGCAGCTAAACAAGGATTTGCACAACCTTAAACAAAAATCGAAGACTGCAGCACACACAAAAAAAATGCATAAGCGATTATTTGAAAAGATAGGACAACAGTAGCTGCAGCAGTAAAAGTAGAAATAGCGCGTGCTTGCCCGCAGGATATCGACCAACCCTAAAAAACACGAGGCAAAGGCAAAAGGGGGTTTTTCTGAAAACGCTATCAGCACTTTTCGTGACTATGGCAAAAAATATATTCTACAGCAAAGTGAGCAGTTGCTATCTATGTGTGTGTTGGTGTGTGTGGCATGGTTGCAGTTGGTGCTGTGCCAATTCGTGTTCACATCGTTATCCTTGCCCCGGTTGCACAACAATCAAAATAAACTGCTGCCAAATTGACCATTGACCAAACATCGTCAGCAGCCCAAGCCGGCAACAGTAACAGTCGCCTTTTTCTCACACCAACACCAGCCCCCCCTACCCCTTCTCTGCTGTGGCATCCTTGGCATTGTCACGTCCTCGGCATGGGCCACAAGTCAAAACGAATTTTAGAGCGATCCAAGCAATGGAAAAAAAAATCATTTTAAGCTGGCAATTTTTGGTGTGTGAAAGGATATATTCAGTGTAGATAATCGGGCGATTGAAGTTAGGTTAAATGGAAACTCACAAACGGTTTTTTTTGTTTTGTGCTTTAAGGCAGCTTAAAATGTAATGAAAACTCGAATAATGAAGGATTTTCCTTTGAAGTTGTACTATAAACTGGGATTAAGGAAACCAAGTAAGTGAAGTAAATTCTTCAAATGAATATTAAACAAGTTAAACTCAATTTTCTTCTTTGCTTGCAGAAACAGCTCAAGGAACCACTTCTTCATATCACCAATTAATCCAACTTAAAGTAAACACCGTGAATACCTTAACAAACTCTGGAAAAATTACCTAACAAGGAGCACATTCACACCTAAAAGCCACTTAATCGAGTACTATTTAGCTGGAAATGAACAAAGACGCAGCAGACGTTCTAAAGTGACCGTTTTTCATGCGATTTGCGATATTATTGTTATTATTATTGTGGAATAATGAAATCGCTAAGAGATTCCAATTCAATCTGCGCGTCGCTGTGGAACCCCATTTATGGATTGGCATTGATTTAATACCGCGTCGAATAGAGGGAGAGAGAGAGAGCCAAGTCGCCAGATGATTCGCGTCCCCCGAGTCCAAGGCGCAAGGCATTTTGCACCTAGGAAACAAACGAACGAACGAACGAACGGTTGCCACAAACCGCTGCTCGTGGCTCCAAAGTCCGCAGAGGCGCTGATCTGATTCCGCCGCCTATCAGCGCTTCAAATCAGCAAAAGCAGACGCCACCCAAAGAACTGGAGAGAAGAAGAAGAGCCTCAACGGCATCGGGCAATGTTTATTCAATAAACCCGATCGGTCGTCTTTGTCGCCAGCTGGCAGCCAGTTGGACATTCCTGGCTGGGCTACCAGCCGGGCAGACATTCTCGCCCGCCGCTTCTCATTCAGTACAAGCTGCAGGAATTTCTTGGTGCGTGCTCGGCACAGGTTCAGCCTCATCTTGGGGCTTTGGCGTCTGCCAGCTGCGCCGCCACGTCCACTGATTATGATAATGGAAGCAACTTGAGAGTTGAGAGACTTGCGATTCACCAATTGCTTTCGTTTATGATCGAATGGCTTCTCGACTGGCAGCTCCGTTTGACTTTCTGATTAATGCAAGAATTCTTAACTCCGATTTTTTTGTTCTTTTTTTCTTTCTTTTTGTTTTAGCCTGCAATTAAAAGCCATGTACCCTTGGATTGCCAGCTAAATGGCAAGTGTGCAAATCATTATATACACGATCATGCCACAAATGTTGATGAGCGCTCGAAAGGAGTTTCTTTCAAGATTGTTTGCTTTTTTTTCTCCTTGTTGCTTTTCATTCATTATCCTTTGGTTTCGGGGGTATTTACAGATTGCTCGGTAATTGGCATTGGACTTAAATCGGCATTTAAAATTCTTGTTTTTACTTCATTAATTTTTTTGGTTTTCTAAAGTTTTGAAATGCCTATAAATATGGAATTTTTAAAGTGGCTTTTAAATTGGTAAAAATTATACATAAATTATATTTTTTCACGATTACAAAAAGATTTAAAAATTCTTTTTTTTTTCTAGAAAACTGAACGAACAAGAGCATCAATGCTTCGTTCTTGTCACACTCATTGTTTGTTGTTGTGGATTCTTGAGCTCAGCTGCATCTTGTACTGGTTCTTTGGTGTCGCCTGCTGTGCCTGGCCAGATGCTCAGCCGGCTGACGGACGATCGACGGACGACATCAGACACAAGACAGCCGACAGCCTCGTGCCTGCAGTTGTCATAACGTTCAACACGTTTGGCCCCTCGGCGGCGCCGCCAGCGTCTCTTGCCTCACCTGGCCCAATGACCAATGGCCACTGCGCTGCCATAAAAGGATTTGTCACGTGCGAGCTTTTGTTAAAAATGCAGCAATCATCGGGCAATCTCCATTGTATCGATGTCGTCGGAGGCATCGCCTCCACGCCGGGCTTTGCATTATGCATGCCACATCATCATGCCCCTGCTCTCCTCCTCTATCGTCGTCGTCGTCATCGTCGTCGTCGGCATTCCTGCTTTAATTCACAAGCCAGCGACCCAAACAAGGACCTGCCCCTCAGCACCCCTCCCCACTCATTTGTGCGATCATTGAAATTTATAATTAAGTGCAAAAATCTTGTGTAACCGCTCCCTTTTACTACTCCTTTGCCTGTTTTCCCGGTTAGCCTAGGAGGATGCGATTGCTTCTCTAAGATAAGCAACGTTGGTTGGTTTGTTTTTTGCCCTTGCGCTCTGACACCTTCGCATAAGGAGTCTGATGTGATTCCAAAGATAGCACTGGACAACATGTCGAAGTGATCCAGTTGGAAGTGCTCCAAGTGAAGACAAAGTTATGGCAGTAAAAACAGGGTATCTTTGACTCAAACTTCCCAGCATTTTACCTTCTTAAGGTTAGATTTTAATCATTATTTGATTTTGAAAGGACAAAGAGAAGGACAAAAGCGTTGACGTTAGCTATCAACAGGCGCTTCTTAATTCTAACTAGCAATATCTCAGCAAACGAATGTGCCCATTCACAAATACCGTTAGGCACACACACACACACAAGCAAAGGTAAATAGTAGACACACTTTGTGTTGGCCTGGCTAATTCATGACTTTGAAGGACTCTCTCAGGCAAACAATAGAAAAGCAAGCCGAAGCAAAATACATTTCACATTCATTATGCATGGCTCTTGTGTGTGTGTGTGTGTGTGGGTGTGTGTGTGTGTGTGTGTGTGTGCCAATCAAACAGAGAATCAATCAAATTGCAATCGCATTGTCAATGGTAAGAGAAAAATGCAAGAAAAGCAACTTGAAAAACCTAATGCATGTATTGCCTCGAGTAATCCTCGAGTCCAGTGGCAACAACAACAACCTGAGTACAACTGTTGACCAAGTTTGTTGGCCAGGTAAACACACACACAGAGTCCGGCGGAGCAGCTAGCCCGTGACAGCAGTTTATTTGGCGAGTGCGAATGGACTTTTTGCATTTGCCACAGTGCAAACATTCAAAACAAGAACAACAACAACAACGACTGCAACATTAAATCCTTGCTCGCAGTATACGTTGTCCTGTGCCAGTTGCATTGTGTTTGAACACGAGCCTTCCACATTCACCTGTGTTTGCACTTAAATCCTGTTTGTTTCGTTTCGTGCTGCACGTGAAGGGGACAAAACACACGAGAATTCGATTTAGATGTTGCATAGACACAAAGCGACTTACCACGTTGACAAAGTCCTGGAACGTCACATAGCCCGGTCCAGTGGGCAGTTGTGCCTTCTTGGTCCGCTCCAGCAACAGCTCCCGCTTATTCATAGGCACTTGGGATAGAAACTCCGGTGAACTTAATGCGACCAAAAATTCGTTAACTGATATCTCGCCAAAGCCTTCCGGATCGAACTGTTTGCGAAAATTTGTGTGAGTTTAGTTTGTTTTTATTGGGTTTAAGTTGCTTTTATTTACCATATCAAATAAAAGTTTCCATTTCTGCAGAGGATATGAAAAAGAATAGTTCAATTTAGTTATTAGATATAGAAACAAAGATATATGTTTCTTACATCTCTTAGCAATTCCCTTCGCAGCTCTGCCTCATCAAAGTCCGAATTGAGTGAGGTGTGTTCTGTATCATAGCCGGCATCATTTGTGCACTGAAAAAAAAAAATCTTGTTATTATAGAATACCAGACCCTAAACTATTAAATACTCACATAACGCATCTGTGTGTGCGAGAGTGTGCCAATGGAGGCCAATGAACCTGCTATGGTCGATATGTGCTCGATATCCGCCAGCGTCTCCTGCTGACTACTGCCGCCCGCATTCTGTTGGCTGGTGGGTAATTCCAGGCCTCGCGAGCTTCCACGCTCGGAGCCGGGCCACATGTCGCCTTGGATCCGTCTTGTATTCCAGTATTATTAATGAAGATGTTTGAAATGATCTTACAACTAAAACGGGCAGTGATTGTGATTGTTAACAACTTTGCTACAAGAAAAAAAAAAAGAAAATTGTTTAAATACTTATTTTTACCACCAAATTTTTTAACACTATTTATAAGAAACCTTCACACTGTGCGAGCTTTTAGCGGCGAGCTTTAAGCCCTGTGCACATCTTCTCATAGTTTGTGTGCTTGAAGTATTGAAATGCCAACAACAACGCTGACGTCTGTTTGGTCGTGTGCGCTAAATTGCTACACCAAGAACGTTTTGTTCGTTGTGGTTCGAGGTTCGAATCGCAGTTGAAAATTCTCTCTCGAATCTTTTTCCTTCTTTATTTCGCCTCGCAGAAACATAATTTGTTGCAATTTGTCGTGTTTGGAATTGCTGCAATCACTTTGCGTGGGCAAGAGAAAATAATATTCCGTTTAATCATAGACTAAAATCGGTACTCAATACCTTAGCCTATTTCATGCCCGGAATACAGATCACATCTTTTTATTACTACACCTGCCTGCCTGCCTCCACATGCATTTGTTATTGTGCACCATGTCCATGGCAACTTGCAAGCGGCTCCTTCGTTTGTTTTTCTAATGTGCAAGGTTATTGATCTGTGTTGAAGATGTAAAACGGAAGCGCTTAAACACAAAAGCAAACTTTACTGTTGCTTAGTGCCGGCAAGCGACCCCATCAAGTGACCCGGCACAACCTAACAACCAATGCATTTTCATGTTGATGTTATTTCCCCACTCACAACTCATACCACTTTTCAACTTCCGTTTTGATGCAAAGTGCGCAGAATCCGTTTTCGACTTTTGTTTTGCCTTTTGTTGTTTTCACTCTAGGCTTTACATGTTGACTTTGTTCAATAAACTTATGAATTGTTGTTGAAGCACTAAAATAAACCAACTTAAACACAATAAGGAAGTCTTAAGAAACAGCTTCTTCTTAAAATCACATATTGAACTCGTTTACCGTTGTTATTCCCTATGCTTTTCCACGCAACACCAAAAAACAACAAACAAACGTTCGACCGGGCGGCAAAATGGCAACTGACAAGAGCAAAAAGCGTTGCCAACTGCTTGCGATATGACAAGCGTCAACAGGGAGAGAGCGATTGAGAGAGAACAGCAAGGGTTGGGTTGCTTGAGTGAGAGTGGGTGCGTGGGTGTGGGAAGGATGAATGTACTTGCGTAGAGTTGCCAATGCACATGCGTCACACGTTGTCTGTGCGCTTTTCAACTCGTTGGCATTTCACGTGCTACCACCAACAACTCCCCCACCTGCTTGTCAAGACCAACCCCATGACGCAACTGCCAACATTTGCTGTTAACAATCGCAGACTGCTGCGATTTACTCGGAGTACACACTTAAATAGCTTTATTGTAATGCATATGTAGTAAGGGTAGGGGTTGTTGGTAATTTATGTATATATAATGTAGATCCCAGAGCAGGTGCCTCCATATGATTATGAGAAAGCTAAATGAAACAGAGCTTATGCCAAATTGAAGTTACAAGGTTTCAAAACAAAACACACACTTACAATATATATATATATATATACATTTAATTAGCCTAGACTTGTAAGCATAAAATGAAGAACAATTTTGTAGATGATATAATCTTGACACATGCGATAAACAAAAGAGTGGTCGAAAGGAACTATCCAAATCGCGATTTGTAATGAACACAAAGCGGATAAGTTAATATGGGATTTTGGAAACAGCTTAATCTAAGGGTATGTAATCTCTAATAATAATAAAAAAAACAAATCGAGAAGACATATGTATGCTTCATATATATCTATATATAAATAGCTAAATACCCATACGTAAATGTATACAACATTTTGGTATACATATACGAAAGACTTCAATAAGTTGCATAGGGTTATTTAATTACGAATCTATTTAATATGTAGCTACATCGTTTGCTTTTTTTTACGTTCTTTCGTGTTCTTGGTTTTTGTTAACAATATTTACAATTATTTCCGACAGGGCCTTAATCTCGTCTTAAAAAATCGTTCGCTTGCTTAAAACATGATATACATACAATATATTATATATATATACCGTCTATATAATCTAGTATTATTTTAATGTATTTATAGATTTTGCGTTCTTTTTTTTTTAACTAAATGTCTGCCATATGTCTCTCATATATTTTTTATTTGTTTTTGTCGCATTTAAAATTTGATTTTGTTTTTAGTTATAAAAAAAAAATTTAAGGAAGAATCAGAACGATAACACTTGCTGTTGCCTTAAACACAAACATATTTCAACAAACTCGAATAGTAATCCTAGACATTGACTGGGGGGGCTGGAACTGAGGCTGAGGCTGAAACTGAAACTAGGACAGGAGCTGGAGCTGGACTGCGTCTAATTCTCCTCCATGCGCTCCACACCCAAGTCGCACTGTTCGATGACCAGGCGAGCAATACGTTTAATCTCACAGTAAGGACTCTCGTGTGCTATCAACTCGGTTAGGATTTGTATGCCATTCTCCTGTGCCACAAGCTGGCAATACTTATCTGGATATACCTATAAACGAAAAGAATAATGAGTGGACATCTCGTGATCTAAATTGAGTTCTTACCTGGGTTAGATTTGCCAGCGCCCAGACGGCCCAATGCTGGCACTGCGGCGTCTCGTAGCAGCGGACCAAGCTAAGGATTGGCTCAAAGCTGCGATAGTTGATGTTGCGCTCACTCTTGATGTTCCAGCGCTGTATGGCGGCCACCATGCGCTCCAGCACGTGTTGTCTGGTTGGCGTTTTGATCGTCCACGCATCGGCACCATCGGATGCAATGTGCGCCAGCACTCCAGCCGCATTGTAGCTGACCTGGAAGCGCAGTTGGTTAGCATTGTCATTGGCTAGTCTTCCACCTTGCTGACCCACCTCGATGCCATCGCTTAACGAATCAAGCAGACGCGCAAAAACCTCTATAAACTCCTGGGTCATCAGTTTGGGTCGCAGCCATTTCACCTCCGCCACATTGCCCAACAGTCCCATCATGTTTCTCAGCAGCTCGTCACGATCGGGAAATGTCTGTGAAGATGTTTCGTGCACAATTTGTATTTAAGGTGTAAAAAAAATAAGGATGGGGCGCAGTTAATTGCTCACATTTAAACACTTAAGGAAATACTCCATGCCGCGTCCATCCAGAAATCTCTTACAATTAATAGCAGTCTCATCGGTTACATTCCACATGGTCGACCACGCCACCTCCATCACATCATCGAACACTGAGCGCGTCAGTCGATCCTTGATCAGCGTCAGCATTGTCTACAAGCATAATTCGTAACAATAAAAGGATACTGAACTGGTGTAAAATGATTGGTACGCTTACGCTGACCACACCCAACTCGCCCAGGAAGAGTTTCTGCCGACCGTCCACTTGGCAGGCCAGTGTGTTGAGCAGATAGATGGCAATACGTTGCACGAAGCCTTCCTGCTCCGTTTTCGACACACCATGCAGCAGTATCTTGATGAGGCGCTCGTACTCAAACAGCTGCGTAATTGACAAAAAAATAAAACCAATTAGTTTGTGTTACATTCAAAATTTGTGTGTTGCAGATCCTGCACATCCCTACCACATCGACTGGCATGTGGAACTGTGTCAGCGTCAAGTAGCCGTTGCGCAGCATTGTGTCATCCGTGAGATGCATCTCCATGCCATTGAGCAGTGTTCGAATTATGTGATTACGCAGCAGTGTGCCAAATTTGGAACGATCGCGACCCTTCACTATGTAAAACAGTGTAGCGCTGTAGAGAGAATGAGATTTATATCATGAACTCTGGATATATGTATGTTAAATACTCACCTGCCCGATATTTGCATGTGCTTGAATTTCAGATGTCTATCCATGGCACAGAGCACAACATCCAGCGCTGTGTGTATGTCCTTGCAGTTCTCAAAGCGAAACAGATGATACAAGTCATTCAGAACCTGCAACCGAATACAATTATCATTTAACCAAATCAATAAAGAGTTCAATTCTCACTCTTGTCAGCAGGACGGGTCTGTCGTGGTAGTAGCGTGCCGCTGTCAGTATCTGCTGCTCATTGGCATCGCCGGCCACCTCCAGGGCGGGTATATCGTGACGTTTGCACGCCCAATGCGCCGTGTGGTAAAGGCCGAGGAACTGCAGCGGTCTCTGGGTGCGCGACGCCAGCCCAGGTATATCGGTGGGGCCGAAGTACTGCTCTGTCTTTGTATCGTGGATCTTGGAGTTGGTGGACTCCTTGGTGGCCACACCATTGCCCGCTAGATTCGTGCCCGAGATGTCCAGATGCGTCAAATGGCGCAGGTTGTCCATGAGCATCTCGAGCGTCTGATCGGGCAGATCATAGGTGCCATGTCCATTGCCCGAGCTTGAAATTGAAATGTCCAGGGTACTGAGGCGACGTAGACAGCAAATTGCATGCAGCTGATTGGCAATTGGCCACACATTGAACAGGATGAGCGTGTGCAGGTTCGGGAGCATGCCAAGCGCCTCCAGGCTGAAGTTGGCCAGCACGCAAGACGTCAGATCCAAATGGCTAAGATCCTGCAAATGGGCAAACTGCAGGCGATGATGCATGACAACGCCATTGAGCACCAGACGGCGCAAATGTGGGCAGGTCAGCTGAAAGTCGACGGGATCCTTCTCATTGGGCTCCGCATTCTGCAGCAGGTGCGAACTGATGCCCAGCTCCAAGGAGCGCAAGCTGTCACCATAATGGGCTAGCAGGTGATGTGATTGCACTGTGATCTTATCGCAATACCACATGGACAAGGCAAACAGTTTGTGACGCATCAGCGTCTCAAGACCTGCAGCAGCAGAAGAAACAAGGATTAAAATCAAGAAATAACATTACTGCAAGGATAACTAACCCAAACTGCTCAGGGTGCTGTAGCGCAGATTTACAATCTTCAGTGAGGTGCGACGCGTATCGCTGAATAGATTGATTACCCTGTCGTCCAGTGGTCGATGGAAGCGCTGATAGTTCTCCAGAAATGAATCGCATATCTCATTTGTCAGCACAATGCCAGCGTTCAGTGTGCGCTGTCCGTTCTCCGTATGGCTGCTTATTATGTTCAGATTGTTGCATAGCTTCTGATATGCGATCTCTTTCAGTGTTAGCGGCTCCTCATCCAGTGACCCATCGTCCATTAGCCGCACCTTGCAGCTCATCTTGTGCGTTGTGTGCTCCTTTTCTGTATGAAATATCCCACTCTATGACTTAATTGCTTGCCTCTGACTCACCCTCTCTTTCTCTCTCTCTCTCACGCACAAACTGAAATGAAAATGGTGAAATAAAATGAGTTGTGACTTGTCAGAGATCTTGCTAAACAAGGCTTACTTTAGCTTGAACTGTAAATATAACAAATGAAATGAATTTGTAATTCGAAGCGATTGGCAACGGAGTGAAAAAGAAAAGCAATGAATAACAAAATATGATACATTAAGGCAGGTCAAAACACAATTATGCTTAGCTCAGCTACACTGAACTCTTTGGAATTGTTCTAAAAACCCAATTTCATTCAGTCGCGTGAGGAATTGCTTCAACTTGCTTTAATTAAAAAACGTTTTAATAGTTAACTTTGGATGTAAATCTGGCAAGGACCCTTTCAGCTTGAAATCAATATTGGCAAGGCTTATCTCGCTTGATAGAAACATTGAAAACTGCTGAAGTCATGCCACACGTGATTGTTGTTATAGACATTGTTTATTTTATTAGAGGGGTGCTTCTAGAGACACATATTACGTAATAAGTCATAACAATTACTTGCATTTGTTTGCGTGTGCATGTGTGTGTGTGTTTTTGAAAAGAGAACGAGAATCGGAGACAGGACAAAGTGTCAAAGTACTATTTTGGACCCGTTTGTTTAGCGTCAAATGTCAACAACAACAAATGGGCAAATCAAATGCAAATGAACGGAAGTAACAAAATAGAATCAAGTGTTGTATTGGTGCGTAGTTATGGCAGAGAGGGAGGGTGGGAGGGGGAAGCTGTGTGCGTGTGTGCGACAGACAGACAGTCTGCGCTTATCAAGGCAAGGCCAGCAACAAATTCCGTCCAACAAACAGCAATATTTTAGCCATCGTTGACATCAGCTGTGGCCAGTGCAACAGCACAGGTGCCAAGCGCGTAAATGTTTAATAATATTTGTATATATATAAACAAAGGACCTGTTTCGTTTTCATTATGTGTGTACCTTCTTTTCTTTGATTGGAAAGAGAGCTGCTCGCGAGTCGCGACTTAGCGACCCAATCGTCGCTGTCGTCGATGATTGTTGCTGCTGTTATTTGCGCTGCTGCTTGCAATGTCTTTGTCAAAAATTGGTTTTTACTGGTATTTAAAATGCTTGATTGCGGGCGCTGCACTGTTTGGAACGCGTTCACATTCCAGGTGCGCCACACAAACACTAATTTTGTTGTTTTTCGACCAAATATCACTTTATTATTCACTTTTGAGCATCATATTTTCTATTTTTTTTCTTATGCTTCTTCTTTCACTGTATTAACACAAATTAAAGTCTGCTAACGCAATACAACAGTGACTGTTAAATAACATAACATTATTTGGCACTGCCAACTGGTGCTGTTAAAACAGCAGTATATCTATCGCCGTATTGATTCTCGATTTTCAGAACTTTCGATTGTGTTAAATCGATGCTGAGTTTAAAGTTAATACCACATTCCAACTTTTAACGGAAATATTTAAAAACAGCATGAATTTTGCTTTATGGGAAACTAGTTTTTATTGTATATTTTAAGCGCTGAAATGAATATAATTTACATTCTGTTAGCTGTGTGTTTTTGTATGCGACATTAGGAAAACTTTTTCGTGTGCAGAGAGTTAAATCACTTTCACACTTTCTTATATTTATACAGAAACTGGCGACAATTGCATCTAAAATCACTTCCAATTGCCCATTATACTTTTGTTTTTAAATTAGAAGATACTGTGCTCTTATACATTTGATTATGTCCAGAAAAATGTACAATCTTGTGACTCGTCTGCCAAGTAATAAATAATTGTTCGTTTAGGTTCTAAGTAAAAAAAGGCGGCTTGCTGCCAGATAAAGGTCCGAGTCCGTAAGCTAAGATATAATCAACATCCTTTAACCCGATAGATCGCCCTGATCAAAAAGCGACTGGTCATATAATTCAGCAACAACTCGCCGTCCACCAAAGAAGCGTCCATGAAGCGCGTCCTTGCCACGCACCGCTTCAACGCCCGCAGAGAATTCAACAAAGATCTTAACAATAATCTCCGCCTCGTCGTCATCCTCGTTTTCCGTTTGCTTCTCGTTAAAAATGATGACGCGACTAACTGTGCCAAATTTGCTGCATTCCTCCTGAATCTCTTCCTGCAGTGTTTCGTCCACATCATCGGGTCCGACCATATTCCTTAAAATGATGACCCTTGAGTCCTGTGGCCGCATCAACCTCTGCATCACCAGCTGACGTGCACTCTGACCCTTGATGGACATATTCTCCTGCTGTTGCAATGTCTGTACGTCGCCCTCATCCATCAGCTTCTTCTGCAGCTCCTCCTGCTGCTTCTCCTGCGCCTTCTTGATGTTCTCCGACAGATTCGCAGCTGTGGCTGCCGCATTATTCGCAGCCGCCGACAGCACTGCTGGCGCCCCATTACTTGCCTCCACAGCGCCAAGTGGAACGGCTGCGGGCACCGTGGCGGCCATGGTGACCACTGTTGGAGGCGTCGCAAGCAGCGCGGGTGGCGGCAATGTGGGTGCCACACTTTGCAGAGCAACCGGCGGCATGCCCAACAAACTGGGTCCAGTTAAAATGGGTGCCTGGAAAATGCCCGGCGGGAGTAGTGCGGCAACGGGCGGAGCGGGCACTGCTAGAGCGGGATGCAGGGCTGCGGCCGAGGTCGCTGCGCTCACCACGGGCATGGCACTGACCTTAGCGGCAATGCCTATACCCGGCGTATTCTGCGATAAACCCAACACCGCATTGCTAGCGACTGCATCGAGTGCTTGAATCTTGGCAGTGGCTGCTGCAGCGGCAACCGCAGCTGCCGTGGGCATCGTTGAATTTGTTGCGGGACAGGACAGCACATTCGGCGGCGTTATCGAACGTCCAACTCTGCAAGTCAAAGAGAGAGGCGAGTAAGGATATGTTCGGGGTTTAAATATGTGTTCATACTCACCGCAGCAGTTGACCGCCCAGGTCGAAGAGATTCATGCTGGCAATGGCCTCATCCATGGCCTGTTTGTTGGCATACTCAATGAAGCCGTAGCCTTTGTGTGTATGCACCGATGAGCCCTGTGCCAGTTTACAGTATAGAATGGGCCCGAAGGCCTCGAACACACTCTTAATGTCATCTTCGGATAGATCCGGATGAATGGAGGCCACATAGATGCGGTTGAAACTCTTGGCCTCCTCCTGCACTTCATCGATAACCTGTTGCGCTTGGGGCATATTACTCGGCCTGCCCACTTTGATGTTACGTCCGCCCATCAAAGCGCCATTCATCTGTTCCAAGGCCAATTGCGCTCCCTCCGGTATCTCATACTCCACAAATGCAAATCCCTTGTGCTTCTGTGTGATCGGATCCCACGACATGTTGATAGATTTGATGGGACCAAATGGTGTAAAAGCGGCGCGTATGGTGTCCTCCTTGAGCTCAAACGAAATGCTTCCAACATATACCCTGCAAAGGAATTAAGCATTAATATAAGTTGACTTCAATGGGAAAGAATTCAGTGGGAATTCTTGCTCAGATCTTATCAGCTGGGCTGCACAGGGAACAATGTCCGCTTGGCTAGCTCCAGTAACGCGGAAACACTTAGCCAGCAGTCAAAGTTCTTCACCACATATTTCCATATTTTACATCACAGTTAAAATTTAATTTTAACGGAAATAATATTGATTAATTACCTGCACATAAGGGCCAAAGCTTGTTGTCGCTGCACCTGGGTACGCTGGGTGGCCAACTGTTGTTGCTGATGGGCGAGCGTCTGTTTCATGAGGACCATCTTGATGCTCTGCTCCATGGCATACTTCTTGGCTTTGCTGACGAGATCATGCTGCTCCGACGTTAGCTTGGGCAATGCACCACCGAGCAGTCCGAGGAGAGCGGAACGCGTTCCGGGTCCAAATTTAACATCGCCCGTCTGTTTCAGGTCATACAGTGGCTGCGAAAGGTAGGGAATTTTCGTGTCCGCTGACTTGCCTAGAATTGGGAAGACAGATTAGTGCATCTCATACGATAGGACGGCAAATGGGCTCATCATCGGACAGAATCGGCAATGCGATCGCTTTTGCAATTTGCTTTGAATACGACTTTTTTAGTTTGATTTGTTTTCTCATGAGATTTGTGTCGACTCCAAATGCCGCTCGAAGGCTACAATGGACACCATTGCCAAGCACCGTCCACACCATATAGAGGTGCGAACGGGAACAACAATAGGTCAGGGCGACTAAAGAGAGAGTTGACATTTGAAGCGACACACTAGAAAAACCGATGCCTGCAAGAAAGATAAAGACAAAAAGGAAAAAATAGAAAAAAAAAACATTATTCATAATAAGTTTTGCTGGCCGGCGAGAGCTAGTAGTAGTAGTAGTATTACATATTAATGTATCAGTGTGTGTTCTGGAGAAGATCTGGAACTGCTTTGCGCACGAGCCAATTGCCAGCCGGCAGAGATGATTCAGTCACACAGTTTGAGAGGCTACAACACACAATGACAATTAAAAGCTATCGTTGCATTACTCGTTACATATAAATGCAGTACTTGTCTGTGTTATCGTTATCAATTATCGGTATTTTTATCTTTGCATGTCGTCTTTAGCTTCAAGGTATTTATTTTACAACTTATTTGTGATGAGTCTTTGCTTTGGTTAAAAGGAGATTGATTGGATTTACGTAAGTAGTATATATACAGATTGTCTGACAGACAGCAAGGCATTTGATTTGTCAATCGTTAAGGCTGGAAAATGCAAGAATAAAAAGAAAGCACCCGTAAAATAAAACATAAATTATCCTATACAAATTTAGAATGTGTAATTTTGGAAATACGTAGGCGGTGGTGCGGGTTTTAAGTACGATTGTGCGTGTTTATGTGTGCATGTTCATGTTTGTGTGGTGGTATTTATTTGTAGATTAGAGATAAATGCAGTTAACAAGTATTTCGATCGAGAAATCATTATAAAGCTCTTCCAACGGACATCCAGCCGGCAAATCGTCGCCGCACAAATCGAAACCAAAGAAGAAATACCAAAAGAACTGTGCACACTGAACATTTCGCAGCGCTCCAGAAACCATAAGACTGTATCGATATAACATAAACATTTGATAGGGCAAAAGGTGAGTGATAAAAGCGAGAGACGATGATGACAGTGTGCACAGTTCCTGTAAATATAGTATTTTTTTTTATTTTTGTAAAATTAGAAATTATAAGCGACCTTATGTGCGTTTCGATACGGTTATCCATGAGTTGGGGGGCGTGGTATATTGACTTGAAGGGTCACACATTACATTTGCTCAGTGATAAAAAGAGAAAAATAAAAAGAAAAACAAGACGCTGAAACGATAATAAGAGCAACAATATGTTTTAAGTTGGTTAAGTTTTTCCGCCGTACCTTAATCAAGTTTGTATGTGTGTGTGAGTGTGTATATAGGTACTATATATGTGCTTATATTTTTTTCATTGTTTTTTATTCTTTTTCTTTTAAACTGATTAATTTAACTATCGGGCATCATACACTGTGACAAACTAAATACCCATCTACATACACGTTTTAAAATCTTTAGTCTTTTTGAGTAAATCTTATTTGTTTTTAACTATCGGACAAAGGTGTTGGACGAGTGTTTTAATTCGATAGTTTTTGTGTTGATAATAACATTATGATACAAGACTGTTATGACTGTCGCTGTGACTGTTGTTGATGCAGACGACCCATTAAAACCGCGACGACGTTGAGATCGGCAAGAGGTTGGTTAAAAGCAAGAAATGCATTTTCATCGATGTTTGTTGGTGTGGTAGTAGTAGCAGTAGTAGTAGTAGTAGTATTGGCAAATACTCTATAATGGGGCATCTCTTGTGATCGATGTAGATTCTCGATAGTCGATAAGACCACAACAACTAACTGTCGTATTGGGCGGAACAAACATAAGAAAAGAACGCTTACAAAATAAATGTAAAAAAAGAGATATATAGAAGAAAGAGAGAGAGAAAAGAGTTATATATGCTTTTTGGATTAGTTTTTGTGTTGTTTTTTATCTTTTTCTTGATTCGTTGTGGTTCAGTTGTGTGTTGATGCGGCGAGGATTCACAGATACTGATTGAGATTGGATACAAACACTCACACAAAGTGTGGCTGGACCCTATCTTAGCATTAAGTAAGTATATGTATATATATATTGGATTATTTTGTTTTTGCTAGTGTCTTGTGCATCGCACCTTTTCTGATATTGACGACACAACACATTCGAGTGATATTTTTTTAGACACTTGAGTCGATTCGCAATTAGGTTTTGTGGATCGCGTGTGCATTTGACTGACTTGACTTTGTTTCGTTTTCGTATTGGTTTTCGTTATTGTTTGACTCTCACCTCACCTCACTTGAGATCATCGTGCGAATATGAAGTCTGCAATTACTTAAGCAGAACAAAAGAAAAACCGATTATTTAATAGCGTCTGTGCTGGCCCTTAAAATGCAACGAAGTAGAAGTAGTAGAAAAGAGAGAGAGAGAGATGTGTATGCAATGTATGTTTTTTTTAAGAGAATATAAAAAAAAAAAATTGTGATAATATAGGAATAATGATATATATATATTTTCCATTTGTTTTGATTTGTTGCCTTGCTTGAATTCTTAAACCTATACATACATATTTCTTTTGTTAAGCTTTTGTTTTGAATGAACTAACATATGTATATAAATATATATATATATATATATATATGTGTAGATACATACATACTTAAGCAAATTAAGAATTTGCCAGAGAAGCCAAGACACTTACCCGAATCAGAACGCGACCGTTTTGTGACTGGCATTTCGCTGATGTCGCGTTGGTCATCCGAACGTGGCGATCTGGAGGCTCTGTCGTTGCTGCCCTGTAATTGCAAACGCGAAGGTCATAGGATTAAAAGAGTGTGGGAAATCAAAAAGAAAGAGGGGACGGTAAACGTATAGATACACACGGATACGATATGAAAACTATTATGTATGTATGTCTGGCCGACGGCAAAAATTCAAGTTATTGTTGTTGTTTCGTTGGGAGCACACACTCACGTCGCACATTCAGACAAAACGCAGAAATCAAAAGAAAATGCGAAAAATAGTTGCATGGCACGCGTTGCGGCTGCGGCAGCCGTGAGCCACGCCAAAATGCAAATGTCAAATCGGGACTTAATTAAGCAATTGTGTTACTGCTGCCGGTTATAAACGTACCATTCTCACTAATTGCACAAATATAACTTTGTTTAAGTGTTTTTCTTCGAGTATATGGTGTTTAAATACAAGATTTATTCTTTTTGCGAAAAATTGACGTGACGTCAAGAAAAATGGATTCGACGAAAAAGTACTTGCTTTGCATCGATATGAGCATCGCCGCTAGCTATCGATATGTGCTTAGAGTGTTGGACAATACCAATATATTTTATGGTGTACTTAACTATCGATATTTGCAGACAATGGTTTTAGAAATTTGAAAATCAGTTTCATCACAAAATGAGTACTAACATTGATAAACATATGTAAGGAGTCTTCGGTTTTTGATCAACTTTAAAGCAAAATCGCTACAGCAACTTAACAGTTACGACACAGTGCATGCAGTTTCCGGTTGATAAAAGTAAAAAGTGCAGCGGATAGTGCTTTTCTCAAATGAAAACAAAAGTGAATGACAAATTCATGTTTTTCAAACTGCAAGGTACGTACTTTTTATTTTATTATTCAACCAGGTCTTAATCATTACAACTAAAGCTAGTTATGTTCAACTCTCCTTCGCTGAGTCAAGCGTATCTTGTTTTTGTGTTCCAAAAAATAAAACTTAAGTACAAAGGCAATTTGGTGCGAACAGGTGTATATATATTTTTATATATACTCTGTGTATTTTTTTGTAGTGTGGCAGTTGCAATGTCATGACCATTTGGTCTTATCAGCGAAGACGTTTATGTTTGTATGTAATATATTTTTTTTGTATCTCTCTCTCAAACAACTTTAAGAACTTCTTTAGTTAATTATTTACAACAGTTGAACCGTTTTTAATCACAATTACTGCCTCTTTTGTGCAATGACTCATTAATTCGGACTTACAATAAACAAGTTCTTCGTAAGTGTGTATTAAAGCTATTTAGACATGTCTTCATCTCTATGTTTTTCCTTCTCATTTCATATTCTCAAACAAACAATTTTGTAATTCTGTAAAAATATTCCAAATCAATTCAAAACTAAAAACTTAAAAACTACGCGAATGAGCAATGTATAATGATAATAAAAAGAAAACCCGTTTGATGACATCGGATGTTTTGTTCTCGAAATAAATACATGAGCCATGACTAATAAATGATACCTGCGTAATCAAAAAACTATTTCTAAGTACACGGTTGCTTTAGTTAAGTATGTACGCATGTGGGGGATGAATTCAGCTAGTGTGGATCTTTCTATGAGCTTTGGTAAAGCACCTGATGCGTTGAGCCGGCGGCGGTGACAGCAGCTTTTACAAGCTCGAATGACACCAATTCCGTGCTCGACGATGACGATACTATGACGATTATATGGCCTAACGCCTACGACATTAGATCGTCTTCCATGCTGTGTATCAGTATCTTTTTGTCTTCCTTGATGCACGGTGCCTTGCGATCTCGTGCCGCGAACGTTTGCTCCACCAGCTTGGGATCAAAGCAGGGCTGTTAATAGAATATGAAAGTTATTAAGTAAATTGATAAATATTAACTTAGCGCGTCTAACCGTTTCGCAAATATTCATATTGCAGCAATTCTCTATCGTTATTTCACACTGCTCTGTGGCCAGCGGGCGATTTGTTAATGGAGTATCGCTGGAGGAGTTGAGACGCGCTTGTTTGCGCACCACAAAGGTCTTCTTGATGCGTGGACGCTTTGGCTTGTAGATCAGACGCAAGCCATGTACAATGACCGCCACGAGCGCAATGCTGGACACAATACCCACAACGAGCACAATGATCACCGATCCCGTCCAGACACTGGGTGCGTTGCCGCACAGACGTTCCGTCTGGTAATCAATAATGCTGGTGCCATTGCGATTGCTCAGTTCCTCGCAGCTACAATAGAAAAATGGACATTAATAACAGGTAATTGAGAACTAAACAAGTAAGAATGCTCTAGTCGAGATTTACCGACTAGGAGATACCCTATACTTTAAGGGTATAGTCATAGTCTGTATGCATCTGTGACCTAAACTTCAATCTTCGATATCTCTGGTTTTTCTCAACCGATTTCGCTGAAATTTTCAGAAAAGTTCTATCGTTACCCAATATTTCAACACCCATTTTTTCATTTTCCAAATTCGAGATTCTTTTGTAATCGATCACATGTGTATATCGGAAACGGAAATAGTTATCGAAAATCTGAAACAAACCTGTACTGCCTAGGACAAGATGAGCTTACATGCTTAATCTGAAGTCTCTAGATCTTACCCATTTATGGGTTCGGGGTAAAAAAAAAAAAACAACACTCACATGTCCAAACAGCTGGCTGGCATCGGAGTCTCCGGATGCTGGCAGTAGGCTGCACAGTGTTCGGTCATATTGCGTTCACAGCGTGCTCCACTAAAGTTCTCCCTGCACTCGCAACTCAAATCGCCGCTCTCCCTGTCCACGATGCAGTGGCCCTCATTCAGGCAGTGATCATTGCATTTATAGTATTCGCAACGTTCGCCATAGAAGTCCGGCTGGCAGTAGCATTTGGGGAAGCCTGCATCGGAGATTCCGCAGGTGCCGTGCACGCAGAAATTGTGGCACTCGGATATCTCGCAACGTGCACCCTTGAAGCCCATCGGGCAAACGCAGAAATCACCCCTGCTTCTAAAACTGCCGCCATTTAGACAATGCTCGCGCTCCAATCTGTTGATGAGCTCTCCATCCGCGCTGCGTTCGTGTGTTCTGTTATTCTGTCTGGTGTCCAGGCGTTGCTTTACCTTCCTCACAATGCTGGCACAATGAGCATCCTTTTGCAGACGCTGATAGAATCCAGTTCGTGCAACTACTCCATAAACGTCCTCCTTCCAGCTGGCTCGTTTTTTGGGCTCTGGCTGTGCTTCCGTTTGGTTTGTTACTGTTTGCGGATATTTGGGCTTGGGATAGCTCCAAACAGCTTTGTCGGCCCTGTCCGTCCAGTAGATGGCGTCATCGCTGATGGCCAGCTGTATGGGATCCTGATGCTTATCCTTCAAGACCAGCTGACGATCGCTGCCATCAAGTCGGGCACTCTCAATGGCATAGAAGATGCCCACCTTGTCATCGATCCAGAAAATGCGATCCGTCAGCTGATCCACGACAATGCCACGTGGCATATCAACATCCTCCTTGACGATCGTCTGCCTACCCTCACCATTCAAGCCAATGCGTTCCACACTAGCATGATTGATCTTGCAGTTTGTCCAGTAGAGTTGGCGACGACAAATGTCGACAGCAACACCATCGGGGCGTCCATCCTCTGCGCTCAAATCCACCAGCACCTTGGGCGACTCCGTGTACAGTGTATCGATGCTGGCAAAGAAGATTTTGCTCTGGCGCATGTCCGCCCAGAAGAGATTGCGATTCAGTGGATCGTAAGCTAAGCCAGCAACAGATTCATTACCCGTCCGCTGCACCGCCTGCTCCACAATGTGAGCGGCAGCGGAGGCATCGCGTCGCAGTGAGAATATGCTGCCATTCTGATGCTGTTGATCGTTGAAATAGAGCAGCTCTTCGGCCTCGTCGAATGCCAATGCGGAGAGCTGGTCATATTCGTGCGCCGCTGAGCCAATTGAGCGCCATTTGTTGTCCAGAAACAGTATCTTGTCGCGCAGCGTAACGGCAAAATCTGTAAAATGCAAGTGTTGCATTAGTTGGCATTCAAACATAAATACTCGATACCGATAGCAATCGATAAGATAAGACAAGCGCCACAGACAGTAAGCTCCTGCTATTAATAAACGGGGTAGGAGGTGCAAGGGAGGCAAGGCATGCGAAATTTATTATTAATAAATATGGAAGAAGCTAACATGTTGAGAATTAAGTTCAATCAAAATCGTTCAATTAAATTAACGCTAGCTCTTCGTCTCACCAAAAGCGTATCGTGTTTCGATCAATGTTTGCCATATATGATTTGAGCGACGTTTTCAGAATTTGGAATTGAATTTCATTAATTGCGCGCCAGTTTTATATAAGAAAGGGGCGTTACTGTTTCTATGGCCAAACAGCAGCAATCCTCTTTTTAAATCAAGCCCACTGTCGATATTATTTACAGGTTTCAAGTCACAGTCATTAAACAAATGATGTTTTTGTTTTTCATATAAAATAAAAGCAAACCTGTTGTTCCGGCCCTCATAAAAACACTCTCTTCCACCTGTTCGAAGCTGTTCTGGAAACTGGAAGCAGAGTATTATGCAGTTGTGACTTGTTGTTCACATGTCACATAAATGCTTATGTAACGATGAATTGTTTATATTCATTTAGTCTGGCTGATAAGATAAGAGTTAACCCAGGGCTAATATGAAAAACCCTTGTGAAAATCCCCACAAAGCTAGAGCAAAATATGCATAGGTCAAGACGTAGTAGAATCGAGATGCATTTCACCTGCATTCATTCCATTTGTGGTATTGTGGAAATATCCAGAATTTATTTGTAAAATTAATGATTTAAAGCAGATCGTTTCGATTTGTTTACGCGTGTGTTGTCCCCAATAAACCGGGTGTTGTTTTAATTTTAACCAGCAGGATGAAAAAAAGCTGTTAATTAGCCACTTGATTCAATTCATTATGATTGAAGCCTTTACGGAAATGGTAACACAGAACCAGCAGTTTCGTAACGGATATGTATTTGGATGCATACATACACACATATATGTATGTTTGTATTTGATCTATAGATCGAAGGCTGAAGCAGCCGTTACTTTTTTACTTTCACTTTCGCACGCTCTATGTGCCGATTTATCGTGAGTAGCTCAACAATTATTTATGTTTCAATTAGTTATCGATTGACCATTTGGGCCACCGAACTTTTGTGGGTCACTGTCGCGTGCAAAAGCATCGCATGTCCAACTCAACTTAGACCCGCCAAAACCCAAAAACAAATGGCAAAAAAGCTGAAGACAAGCTTATGAATACATTAGTTTTGTTAAAACTATAAAAATACGTCAAGTGTCTATTGTAAAAAAAATACGTTTTAGCAAACCTTTCCAACTTGCTTGGCCTGCTGAGGGTCTTAACCTTCACTTGAGGTCAACGGCTTATCGATGCATAAAATGTTGAATACATAGATTGATATATTTAAAAACAAAACCAAACAAGTTCAAAACATACATATACCAAAGTTGTATACAATTATATCAATTGTTCTTTGAAAAGTGCAATTATCAAGCACTCATTTGGCGTTTTATTGCTATAGTTTTCAATCGATGAATCATCATAAACTACTTAAGAATCATACCTTGGAGCTCAAAATTGTTACTATCTATTTGTTGTTTTGACTTTTCTTACTGAATTATCGATATTGATCATTATATTACCTTAAGCTTAGGATTATATTTTAAATACGTATTGTTTTTTGCGTCGCAAGATTATTACTACATATAGAAAAAGATCATATATTAGCTTATTTGGATTATCTGGGAAACGTCAGGTCAATGTCAGTGACCTATATATATATATATATTTGTCAAGTCTGATCTCTAAGCAGAAATTTTAAAAAGCATTTTGCTTGCAAGTCGAAAGTCCAATTAAGGCCCAATTTCTCAATGTCCAGTTAAACTTTGAATAAGTTAACTTCAGAATAACTTTTATGCCCGAGCTATACTGATTTGGTTTTCTCAAAGCCATTTTAGTTGTTGAGGAGCATGTGTTTGTGAACCTAGAAGACTCAAATACGCATTTTGAAAATTTGCTTCATAAAAAAAAAATAAACAATGCAAGTGTCAGCTTGGGTCAGCTGTTCGCCTTACGATGATTGTATTGATATTTATATATCATTACTTAGCATCGGTATTAGTAGTAACCGGACCTCCATTCATCGGATAAGTGAGTGCTAACCGAACATTGAGAAACTCAAATTCGACTAAACTTAGAATAAGTTGACTAACCGGACATTGAGAAATTGGGAATAAGTTGATATAAACATGGTTTTTTCCAAAATATATATCTTATATTTATCAACCTAAGATCGGTCCGGTAAAGGAAGTTTCAAGTATGTACATTTAACTCAGAGTGAAAATATATAAGCACTTGCAGCTGTTTTCCAGATTTGTTTCAAGCCTAATACATATTTAAATAGGTACAATTTAACATATGTATATCGTAAGTATAAATGAATATCGTATCAGTTGTTTTTTTTTAGAACTCTTTGATTGAATGCAGGTGCATTGCTCTTTAAGATTTAACTTAGTTTATAACCTGTTCGCTTTATTATTAAAATTCAATTTAGCAATGATCAAAGATATATAGGTATTTACTGTTTCATTTGTTAATTTTCAGGCAGCAACAAGTGGTCATGATGACTGTAAATATCGCGTACTTCAATATGAGAGCCAGCACGTGGATTTTCAAACAAACGATTACTTATCGGAGCTGTAAATGGAATACACAAATTTGTATGTATGTGTACACATTATGCACATAAATATCTACATATGTAAATACAATAGTTTTTTTCTTCTTTTCTTTAGAATTCGTTTCCAATTTCTCAGCTTGAGAGCCAGCCGCTTGTTTAAATTCCAGCACAAACACTTTTTCAATTTTCTCGGCGTCAGCGTGTTGGAGTTTGAGTTGAAATGAGAGCTCTTGAGCGTAAACAAAATTCACAAGCAATTTGGAAGAAACGAATCTGTAATTAAAGAAAAACAATCGATGCAGCAAAAACATAGGCAAAAAGAAGAAACCGGCAAGTTGTGGCTACGTGACAATTAAGCAACTGTTAATGGCGATGGCCTCCTGGTGGCAATGCCGGTTTATTTGAGCTGTGTTGTTGCAGAGAACAAATATCGCACTATGCTCTCTCTTTTTTTGTCTGAGCATGGGGTGAAAGTGCGCGCAGACCTAAAAAAAACCAACTGAAGTGATGGCAAAAAGGCCAAAATCCTAATACAACAGATTTGTTTTGTGTATTATGAAATTCCTAATTGCTGAATTTAATTTGATAAACACACTATCATGAGGCGATAATACCAATGCGTAAAATAAGAATCAATAGTACAAAAAAAAAGTCGCGAATCAGCTGATAGATAGCTAAAAAAAAAAAAAATACGTATGTATGTGCACACGCCGCTACACCAGAAAGACACGTAGAGGAACGAAGCAACAACATGGCCAAAAATATTCACACACACCTGCGAACTTATATACATACATATGTATGTACTTAACAGCAGAGAATGTGTTTTTTTGTCATTGCTTTGAAATATTTAAATGTCCACCCATTACATAACTACAAACATAAAATAAGCAAGTACTGCGTCTGCCAATTTGATTGCAAATTGATTTCCATTACATAGCAACGTGACAGACAGACGATTAGGTGGACAGTCTGGCAGCCCACTAATTTTTAAACGAATTGTATAATACCTGCTAGATAACACTTACCCCATCCAATTGGAGATGCATCTGATAATGGCGGGCATATATTAATAATCGTAAACAGAGAAGCTAAAATTAGCTTTAAAGATGAGGTGAATTTCATTTTTTGTGATTAGGAAGTCTGTGAAGAGCTGTGTGGTGTTGCACGGATTTATTCCTTCTCTTGATGGCAATTGCAGTTGGTGCTGGAGTTAGTGTAAATGTCGAGCGGGATGCATGTGCTGCTTTTAGTGAGCATGCACCAAGGGTTGTTTTACTCGCAACCGACCCAAAGAACCTTACAACCGAGTTACTTATCACTTACTAAACTCGGTTTCCATCTATCACACAAACCCAGCGTTTCTTGGTATCTTCACCAGCTGTGTGCCACAGCGCTGCCATATTGTTCGCAGTTTTTAAATCCCAGCAAGCAACCCAGCGGGCAAACACCTCCGTTTTTAGCGAGCGTCCGTTTTCTCGTACGTTTCTCGTATTAAGGCCCAATTTCTCAATGTCTAAGTTTAGTCGAATTTGAGTTTCTCAATGTTCGGTTAGCACTCATTATCCGATTCATGGAGGTCCGGTTACTACTTATACCGATGCTAAGTAACGATATATAAATATGAATACAATCATCGTAAGGCGAACCGCAAACCCAAGCTGACACTTGCATTGCTTTTTTTTTGTATTATGAAGCAAATTTTCAAAATGCGTATTTGAGTCTTCTAGGTCCACAAACACATGCTCCCCAAGAACCAAAAAGTTTTTCCCTCGTTGCCATTTTCAACAGGCTCATAGAAAGCTATTATATATACATTTTGATGTGCAACATGCAGCAGTTTGGGAGTCACAGGCAAAAACAAAACCAAAAGAACAGCTGAATCCCCGTTAAGGTTGGCAGCACCATTCCGATGATAGGTTACTTTGGCTTTGAGAAAACCAAATCAGTATAGCTCGGGCATACAAGTTATTCTGAAGTTAACTTATTCCAAGTTTAACTGGACATTGAGAAATTGGGCCTAAGTGTTATCGATGATGACACTTTTCATATCGGAGTTACTCAAATGAATCCAATTGTTCTGTGACCATCAACAAGTCATCATATAAATAGGTAAGTACAAACAACAAACTAATTTTTAAATATATGCTATTTAAAAAGAACCATGGATATGAAACGGGAAGATTTTTGGAGCAACGGCTACAGTGAGAGTATTAATTCCGAAAAAATTCAGAACGAGGAAGTCTTCAAAAATTTTGTAAGTATATATTTCATTTATAACTAAATGTGTTATTTATTTTGCCTTTGATTTGATGAATGACAACCAGGCGAGCCAGCACCCTTTGGCGCGACACTGACTTTAAAAACAGCATTAGGGGTTTGAGAGTGACACTGACCATTCGAAGTAAGTGAATTGTACATTTATATTGTATTCAAAAATATATAATATATACTTTGTTACAGATGCGTCCACGAAACAATTTTCCCTGGAGGATGTTAGATGACCGGGTGATTGTGAAATATGTAGATTAATTAAATTAAAATTAAATTACATATAAGTTAAAAAATATTTATTTAAATTAATACGTTCAATCGAAGGGCATTTTCGAACCATTCTCGACACTTTTTCAATACGAAAACGGATCCGTTCGCAACTATCGCTAACGAAGGTTTTGCTGCCACAAACTAAGCGACAAGTAATACTTTCTCGACACTTTTTCGAGTGTCGTTCTCGACAGTTTTGTAAGAGAAGAGTTCGAGAAATTGTCGAAAACGGACACATTCTCGAAACCGATTGCCCGCTGGGAAAACCGACTCTTTTCGTTAATCTGATTAAAATATACACACACTCAGTGGCATACGAATTTTGACAACACTTTAAGTTAAATCTACTCATAATTTAAACTTATTCATGTAAAGATTGGTATCAATGGAGAGGTAATTTAAATTCCGTTTAAATGATACAAAACTTTCCTTGACCCATTCAGTACCCATTTAGAACATTTATAATTTTGTAAAAGTCTACTTTTGGAACTTTTTTCCTTCGGCTTAAACATAAACTGTTTTAATGCAAGAAGTTTATCCAAACAGTTCTAAAAGTGACTGCATTTTTTTTAAAAAAATTTTTTGGACTTGATAATGTTACAAAAAGATAACAGTAAAATTGTAATTAATAGCAATAAGATACAAAATAAAAATAAAATTGTAATATGATAATAAGTTAACAATAAAAAAGGAGCAAAATAACAATTTCCTTTTCTCGTTTTTTTTTTTATAAAATATACGTCTCGAAAAGACTTGCTTTTGATTCGATATAAGTCGAAACTGCGGTCACAAGCGACCCCTCAAGTAGAGTCGCGTTCGGGAACCGATTTCTCCCGACGCGAGTATCTTTTTCGATCAGAAAATGAGCTCAAACATGATTATTTAAATCAAATTGACAACTAGAAAACTACTTGGTTGTGATACCAACTGCTTGTTGGGACAGGTCGCATCGTGTGACGGCTTTATGGTTACAGTGTTGGTAAACGGGGAAAGTGGAACTTACTTATTGTGCTGCCAGCAATCGTTTCGATTTAAAATCAAGTTAAACGTTGAGGTGCAATGTACAAAAATGCTTTAAGGGGAGGAATTCGAACAGCAAAGCAGGCTTGGAAATTCCGAAACGGTTAGTACACACACATTCATTAAGTAAATGCTTAATTACAAACACAATAAAATTCGGCTGTATTACAACACACATCTCGTCGAGTAAGCGGATCAGCTGTGCCTAAACGTACCAAGCGCAAGTAGGTCACACTGAAAGCGTGTTGTTTTTTCTCGCCACCAGAAGCCGCCAGCAGTTATTCTGCTCTACACTCTTATTTCTGCTACAAAAGAAAATAAGTCGGTTTAAATTCAATATAAGTACATTATAACGTCATTCTTGCAGAACTTGGCAAACTCAATTTGGATATAGCAAAAGCCAACTCCGACTTCGAGCAGCATTTGTGTGAAGGTGAGAACACAGAACAGCCAATCGCCCGCACGCCACCCTCGCCTGTCAGATAGCTTGTTACAAAAAGATAAACAATAAAAACCGCTTGTAATTGCAATTTTAACGCTCTCTGGCTCTCCATGCATTATGCATATTTTAATTAACCTTTTGTGCTAGCTATATTCCACTTCTAATTGCAGTTGCAACCAAACAAAGCTGTTCCAGTTCCCGATTCCGTTCCCCCGCAATCCAGTTACAGTTACTAAACAAAACCCATAGCAACAAATCCTCGGCACTGTTGACACTGGCTGACAAGAGCTTTCGGTATTGTTGTCGTTTTCGTCGTTGTGCTTGTTGTGCTTTTACTAACGCCCCGTCGTTACGCCTTCTTCAACTTAACCGCGCTGATAAGCATTCTGCGTATATACGTGCAGAGACGTGCCACCTAAATACGCTGGTCTCATCGAAGCAGTTCGTCAAAGTGCAAAAACAGTTTTATCGCGACTATTCGACCGTATCGTTGGGTGCTCCACTAAAAACCAGCGACGCACCACTGTTGGGTGATCTTTGCAGTCGTTATCGTGCCATACTTGAACACACCTCGGCAGACGTTGTTGGCTCGGGAAAAAAAGGAGCAGGCGACAAAAAATTCATTCACAGCTGTTGCACTCATCATTCTGCGGTGTCGAACGGATGCAATATGGCACAAAGTAAGGCGGAATTTGAACGCTTACCCACAAATGTGGTGCCCAAGCATTATGAATTGATGCTGCAGCCTGATCTAAAGGCATTCAGCTTTACGGGCAAGACAATCGTGCAAATCAGTGTAAGTACCGTTCGTTTATTTTTAATATTCGTTCACTTTTTTAGCCTCCGGCAACTTTCGCTTTCACCTCGACTGCAAATCATAAATATGTATGTTTGTCTGCATATCTCTCTTTCTCTTTATCTTTGAGTGCCATCGTTTGTATATGTATGCATGTGTGTGTGTGAACGTGAGTGTGAATTTCATTTCTGACGTGTGCAAAAATCGTACCTTCTCCTTCACACTCCCTCAAATGAATGTCTCTGTATGTGAGCTTTTTATTTTCTCTTTATGCTGCAATTTGCATGCAGACAACGTTCACAAATTTTGTTGATGTGAATATGTTTCATTGTTATGCCATTTACGCATTACTACTGGCTGGCACCAGAAATGACTGGCAAATTATTGCAAATTTATTTAAAGCTCAATGCATTGCGCCACCCACTTAACCCCTCTCCGTTTGCTGTCGTCGACGCCCATGCTGATCTCATAACGGTATATGTTGACAATTGTATTTACGTTTTTTGCGCGCGTCGCAGAAAGGCACCAGCAACGGGTTATTGGGCATTGTCTTTTTGATCGCTTATCAAATACACTACCAGAATGTATAAAAACTTGACTAAAACTAGGCAGTTGCTTTAGCAGAAAAACGACAAAATAAATTTGGCCAAAACGAGTTTTAGAGTGCTGATGTTCTTAAAGCCGGAAACCGGCAAAGCAAAATATATTCGCATACAGTGAACAGTTATTGTAAAGAACACAGATTTTTTAGACCATAACACGACTGTAAACAATTTCATACCAGTTGAATAAGAGTTTTGTTTAGGCAACGTTCACTGTACCTGTGTACGACCTTGAAATAACGGCTTTTAGCGAATCTTCTTTATCTTTGAATCGCATCTACCAAACATGTTTATCGTCTACCTTTATTTTATACCCTATAGCCAATAAAGATCTGTGATATGGGTATAATTGCAAATTAAGCTGTGCAAATGTCAAACTCGATTGTCTTTCTCTCCATCTATTATCACGTTCTTTGGCTCTCTCTTCAACTTTTACTATCACTCCCTCTTATTTGATATCCTCTCACCTTTGAAGCTTAGAGTAAAAGGTATCTTACTGTCGAACAATCTTTTTCTTCTTGTTTGTGTGCAATATGTACGATATGTGTGTATAACGGTAAACTGACAACACAGACGCACGATCATTGACTTATTGCCCCTTTTTGGCCATTGTACGCACACTAGTGTTGGGTAAACATCGTTTAAATTGCTGAATAAGTTCGTTCGTTATTTTTCAATTAGTGAACTAGGTCGTTCTTTTTGTTCGTTCGATTTTGTTCCCTAAGTTGATCATTTCTTTTCATCGTTTGTCTCTGTTACTACTTAACGTACAAAGAACAAGAACGAACTGAAGATCTAAAGTGAACAACTGAACAGAAAAGAACGATGAAGATGAACTTATTCAGTTCGTTCACTTCAGTGCATAGTTCTTTTTTCTTCGTTCGTTCTCGAAAGACACAACACTAACGCACACACAATTCCTAGAAGCGCTCTTCTAATTGACCGTTATTATTATTATGATTATTGCAGGTCAAAGAGCCAACGACTCAGATCACGCTCAATGCCCTGGACATAACCATCGATGGGGCGGTGTTTGAGTTCGAGTGCGAGAAGTTGAAACCGGATCGCATAATTTACTCCAAAGATAATGAGACCGCAACGCTTGAGTTCGCTGACCAGATACTAGCTGGAACTGCGGGTGTGCTTCACATGTCCTTCACCGGCGAGCTGAATGACAAAATGAAGGGTTTCTATCGCAGCAAATACTATACGGCCGCTGGAGAGGAGCGCTATGCTGGCGTCACACAGTTCGAGGCGACAGATGCACGTCGCTGCTTTCCCTGCTGGGATGAGCCGGCCATTAAGGCCACCTTCGACATTGCGCTGGTGGTGCCCAAGGATCGTGTCGCTCTCTCCAATATGCCCGTGAAGAAGGAGGATGCTCTGCCGGACGGACTGCGTCGTGTGCGCTTCGACCGCACTCCCATCATGTCCACCTATCTGGTGGCCGTCGTTGTCGGCGAATATGATTTCGTGGAGGCCAAGTCGGATGATGGTGTCATTGTGCGTGTCTTTACGCCTGTCGGCAAGAAGGAGCAGGGCCAATTTGCTCTGGATGTCGCTACTAAGGTGCTGCCTTATTATAAAAGCTATTTCAATATCGCCTATCCGTTGCCCAAAATGGATCTTATTGCCATTTCGGACTTCTCCGCGGGCGCCATGGAGAACTGGGGTCTGGTCACCTACCGCGAGACGTTCGTCCTGGTCGATCCCAAGAACACTTCCCTCATGCGCAAACAATCGATTGCTCTCACGGTGGGACATGAGATCGCTCATCAATGGTTTGGTAAGCTGAAACATATTTGAGTATATGAAAATAGACATTAACAAGGAGTCCGTTTTCTGCACAGGCAATCTGGTGACCATGGAATGGTGGACGCATCTGTGGCTCAACGAAGGCTACGCTTCCTTTGTAGAGTTTTTGTGCGTCCATCATCTGTTCCCGGAGTACGACATCTGGACACAGTTTGTGACGGATATGTACACGCGTGCTCTGGAGTTGGATTCGTTAAAGAACTCGCATCCGATTGAGGTGCCCGTGGGCCATCCGTCGGAGATCGATGAGATCTTCGATGAGATTAGCTATAACAAGGGCGCTTCGGTTATCCGCATGCTGCACGATTACATTGGAGAGGATGATTTCCGCAAGGGCATGAACCTTTACCTGACGCGGCATCAGTATAAGAACACCTGCACCGAGGATCTGTGGGAGGCGCTGCAGGAGGCGAGCTCCAAGAATGTGGGTGCCGTCATGTCCAGCTGGACTAAATACAAGGGTTTCCCCGTTGTCAGCGTGGAGTCCGAGCAGAAGACGCCTACACAGCGTGTCCTGCGTCTGAATCAGAGTAAATTTACCGCCGATGGATCCAAGGCGGACGAGGATTGCTTGTGGGTGGTGCCCATTTCGGTGTCAACATCGCGTGAACCCACCAAGATTGCCAAGACCTTCTTGCTCGAAAAGGCCTCCATGGAGGTGGTGCTGGAGGGCGTCACTGCCGAGGATTGGATCAAAATCAATCCCGGCACCGTTGGCTACTATCGCACACGCTACTCGCCGGATATGCTGCAGCAGCTATTGACGGCCGTCGAGAACATGGAGCTGCCGCCGCTGGACAGGCTGGGCCTGATCGATGACATGTTCGCCATGGTGCAAGCCGGCCAGGCCAGCACCGTTGATGTGCTCGAGCTGGTGGGCTCCTACCGCAACGAGACCAACTATACCGTGTGGACAGCCATTACCAATTCGCTTGCCAATCTCCACATCCTGATCTCCCACACAGATCTCATGGAAGACTTCAATGCGTTTGGGCGCAACCTCTACGAACCGATTGCCGAACGCCTGGGCTGGGAGCCGCGCGAGAATGAGAACCATTTGGATACGCTGCTGCGCAGCCTGGTGCTCACACGTCTCGTCTCCTTCCGCAGTCCCGAAGTCACTGAGGCGGCACGCAAACGTTTCCGCAGCCATGTCAATGGCACCCAGGCTTTGCCGGCGGATCTGCGCAGCACCTGCTACAAGGCAGTGCTGCAGGATGGTGACGAGGCGATCTTCGAGGAGATGCTGACGCTGTACCGTTCCACGGATCTGCACGAGGAGCAGGATCGCATTTCGCGCGCACTCGGCTGCATTGGTGATGTGAAGCTGCTGCGTCGTGTTATTGACTTTGCCATGTCCGTAAGTGGTTGTATAATAATCCTAATTATTTTCTGGGTACTCACTTGAAATCTCTGTTATTAGGGTGAGGTGCGCGCTCAGGATTCGGTGTTTGTAATTGTCGCAGTCGCTGTTAATCCCAAGGGTCGCGACATGAGCTGGGAATTCTTCAAGGATAACAGCAAGCAATTGCTGGAACAGTATCAGGTAATCAATTTAATTACAATCTTTTGATTCCACTAAGCTAATACTTGTTATACTTTAAGGGTGGTTTCCTGTTGACGCGTCTCATTAAATATTTGATTGAGAACTTTGCCTCCGAGGAGAAGGCTGTCGAAGTAGAGGAGTACTTTAAGACGAACCAGATACCCGGCTGTGAGCGGACCGTCTCGCAGGCTGTGGAGACAATACGCCTTAATGCCGCTTGGCTGGAACGCGATCGGCAGAAACTGACCGAGTTTCTGCAGGATTTCTAGACAGTTTTTGTGTGGCCTGGCCTCATACCAAAGCATTTAGCAGCAACTACAACTACCAATAACAAATAACAACAATAAGAGCACGACCAAAGCTGTCACAACAACAACACTCTCAACTCTCAACTCCTTGTTAAGTGAGCCAAATAGGTTAGCATTATTTAGAAGCAACTGCAACTTACCCCGTTTCCTACTTCTCGGCATCTCAAACAGCGGCATTTAAAACCGAGCCAAATTCAAGTTGTTTAGTCACAAATCAAAACAAGTGTGCACTTCTTATATCTTATGCTTATACACACGTTATGTTGAATTTATGACGATAAATAAATGCAATTAAAATTATAAACACAAAAGCTTTAATATCCTGGTAGATATCGAATATCAATTTCCAAATAACATAGCATATGGTTTTTTTAATTATTTAATTTCTTTTTATACTATTTTTAGATCATCGTTGTTGTTATTGTTGTATTCAAGTTTAAGGGATTTACGCTTAAGTTCCTGCGACTCGGCCCAAAAATTGGCCAAACGCTGATCACTGTTCGAGCAGAATTCACGGAAATCCTTAAGCATTCGGAGCTGAAATAGTTCACCATCAGCAGAGTTATTGATCGTCAGAGCTTTCCACTTCTTGTTGGGTATCATGTGATTCCAGGCCCACAAGAAGCCCACCTTTTTGGGCACATTCGTGTTGTTCGTGTGCCCATAAACACAACGTGTCACATTTGCCTCCTGGCGACTTGGTGACTCCACTTGGTAGTTCTTGCTGGCACAGCTGTAAGGAAAGTTGAAAACTATTCTTCATCGATTTGGCACTCATTTACTTACCGTATGAGGGCAAACATATTGCCAGTGCAATGTACATATTGGTATTCCTTGGGCAGCTGCTGAAAATGTCATCAAATTATCTGGAGAAAACTCAATTTGGCAGTGAAAGACTTACATCTTTGTTTAGGGTAAACTTCTCCTCAAGCACACAAGGCATGAAGCCGAAGCGGGCCAAAATGGCCTCCTGCAGGAAGAGCATGCGATCTGATCGGCTGTCTTCGGGGAATTCTGTAAGTGCAGCAGACTATTAGGAAATGATCTCCAAAAAAATTCCCTAATAAAGCACATACTGTCAAAAAGTGCGGCGCCATCTGGTAAGAATGTGACGCACAGTGGAATGAAAATGGGACCACGCAACGGATCCGATTTCTCTGTAAAGGGTTCAGCCATGGGATCGGCAGGCACAGAGACCAGCTGATAGCCACAATGATTTGCTTTGCGCATCCAACCAGAAATCTACAAGAGTACCAAAATTACTTAAACAATTTGCTACGACTTAAGCTCTTCTGATCGTTTACCAAATCCGAAACAATGGGTCCCGATGAGGTGACCCACTCGACAACCAGCTCGAAGGCGAATCCCGGCTGCATTACTGTGTGATGCTTCACATGACCCCACTCCATGCGATCACTCTTCTGATTAACGTCCATCTCCAAATGTGACTTGCGACAGACACGCTCTGCGAATCAATTGGATCAGTTAGGGTATTATGTCAGCATTTTCATTAGTTAACTTACTGCTCATAGAGTACTCTGTCCAGGATTGTGGTGCGGTCGTATCGCGCAAGAAGTTGGGCACATTTGAGGGCGCTGGCTCATCATGCCACAGAAAGCCGCAACCCTGAAGCTCAATCTCCAGCCACTCGTTGACAAATGCACTGTAATCGCTCAATGGCGGCGCATAATCTACAATGATGTAAAGATTGTGAGTGCTAAGATTGCTAATCCGCGTTAAATTTGCTCACCTTTGGCATTCTTATCCTGCTGTACTACATAGTAGAAGACAAAACCGGGCACAACAGGCTGATTCCAGTCGCCGGAAGCGTGGCATATCATGCGTTCCCTACGGAAATCGAGTAAGCTTTAGGCCACCTATAATATATATGTATATATATCGACCTACTTGCGCATGGCCTCCAATAAATCTAGCGGATGGCGGCCATTGCTCAGACGCGCTCGGAGCCACATCAACGCATCGTAGGAGATAAAGGTGCCAGAGGGCAGTGATTGAGTCGGGGTAAAAAATCCCACGCCAGTAATTGGATGTTTCATTGCCTCAAACATCTCCACCAGCGTTGCCGCAGCATTAAACTTAATATCCATGGGAAAACTAAAAAAAAAAAAAAAGTGAAATTGGTGAACACAATTACATACAGGAGTCTAGAACTATAACACTTACCCATCATCCTGATCGTCGCGTGGAGCGACTGCACCCGAAGCTGCCGCAGCTGCTGTCGCGGGATCCTGACCAGGAAGAATGCGCGATATGCGGCTCACGTCGAGCTTTGGGCGCACATTAATACTATGAAAGCAAAAAATTGATTAGTTAATCGTTAATTGTTGTTTATGCTGAGAAACCGTTTGCCAAAAAATATGTGTGGGAAAGTAGGAGGTGCGTATGTGTGCAAATGCCAAAATATATGCAGCTTTCACTCAAGAAAGTTTTAGTGGTGTGGTGTGGTGTGGTGAGTTTGAGTATGTTTGTGTCTGTGTTAGTAAATATGCCAAAAATTTGAGCCAAAATATAAGTGTGTCTGTGTGTTTAAATAACAAACGCTGATTTTTTTTCGCTTTCTCAACTTCACTCACTTAAAATTTAGCAAACCAATTGTTGTGGTGTGGGAGGATTTGTTTGGGATCAGGATGCAAGTTGGGTAAAAATTGAATAAATACGCAAGACCAACGTTGAATACATCCAGAAAGCGATACTCTTTACACTTTTCTTTCTGGCTGCATTCGTTGCCGGCTCGCTGGAATGGCACAAACCTTTGCTGTGGTGAATTTAATAGATTATGATTCTTTTCAGTGATTCTAGGTGTGGGTGTGTCATGCTGCTGAAAGCCAAATACCAAATTAAATAGTGGTAAAAAAAAACAAATCAAAAAGATTATAGAGCCGAGGCATTAAGATCGCAATAAAATCAACAAATAAATATTTTTATAGTTATAATACACTACAAGCCAAATGCACAACACTAAATACAACATAGAAGAACTTCTACAAAATCAATCACCAGTTTGTTGAGGGGGAGTGCAGCGTACAAAAAAGCTCAGTTCGCAGGCGCAGTGAACAATACATATACAGATGCAAATAATTGAGTGTATACAATGTGTGTTTGTGTGTGTGTGTGTGTGTGTGTATGTGTAAGGATATATTTTTGTATTTTGGATACGATATAAAAACCTTGGTCTCTTCTCGGGCAGTCGGTTGCTGCCGACGCGCTCACGAAATGGGGAGACTCCCTGCAGACGGCATTAGGTGGGGGGGCAGACGATACAAAAGACATTGAAAGAAACATTAGAAATTTTCAGCCTAAACCTAACGATCAACTATTTAGTTCAAAGCGTGCGCAAATCAAACAATCGAAACGAAGAGTTTTAAACACATTTAAAAGTAAACGGAATACAATGAAAAGAACAAAATTGGTACAAAATGGGCGCAACTAAAATTGAAGTTGATTAGATTTGGTAAAGTGGATAGATAGATAACCTGGTTAAGAGGCCTGGATATTATGCTCGTACTGTGTCGTCGCTTGGTTAGACTGTGGGTGGTGGGGCTATCCTGTAAATGTACATTAAGTTAAGCGTTAAGCACTACTATTACATTTACATAGTATCAAAGAATGTCATTGACAACAGCTCTGTTAACTCTGAACTCGAACTGCAACTAGAAATCGATTAACGTAACGATAAACGCCTTCAAAACAAAGTAAACGATAACAAACTAAATACAACAAAAGAAAGGACTTAAAGACTGCCATCTTACGCGCGCTTTGCGGCCATTTTGTCGCTTTAGTTTGCTGACATTCTCAATCAGTCGTACAAAATCCTCAATTTGTTCGCGTGTGTTGTCCACCACGGCATCCGTGAATATATCGCAGCGCTGGCTGCCAAAACTAACAATCTTATTAACCATATTTTCGCGTGGTAGCAGATACATGCGAAAGCGCCAATACTTGAGACTCTGTAAATATGTTAGGTGAGTATTGCAGTGTGGTAAGTTATGATAAGAAAAGCTCACCTCCATAAGCGGATAGTCAACGTCACCTCGCGTGCATATGTACAAGTCCATGTGATTCCAGCTAAAGTTCTCCAACTTCTCAGTGGTGAAGTTAACACCTGATATTTCATACGTTTCGTGTTGAGGCGCATGAAAACGATAACGATAATCCACATTAATGGGCGGATAGGGATGCCTGAAAAGTACAAAAAAAAAAAGAGATAACGTTCTTGTCGGTAAGTAGTATGTAAATGATCTTACCTGGGCCTGTAACCCGTTACGGTGATAACAGAGCCACTAAACGAGATCTTGTGAAAGATGCGGCCAATGGAAAGCAGAAACTCTTTGTTAGTCTCGCAAGGCGGCTTCACTGGCAGCACTGCTGAAGAGGATTGATTGTTGGTGGTGCCACTATTCACACCTGGTCCATTGGCAGAGCAGCAACTGCTGCCGCTGGGCGTCGGTTTCTCCTCAACAACAATCAGCTGGAAGCCCTGGGCCAGACGCTGTGAGACGATCTCTCTGCAGACCTCCAGCGTGGAGAGGGGTTTGCGGTAGACGGCTCGACTCGTGGCATAGTCTTGGTTGACATCATCCGGCAGCAGGGTGTAGGCAGAGATGACGTAGTCGTTGTGCAGCGAACGCTTGTCGGGAAAATAGTCCGTTGTGATTGGAAGGCAGGCGGGTATCGATAGCGATTTCCAGTCCACGCCTGAAAGTTGCAGTCAGTGATAAAATGGATACAAAGCAGCGGACGCCGCAGCGTGCAGGGGGGGTGTCAAGAGGGCAGAAGGGGGTGTTCAATAGAAGGTACGCAAATAGAAAAAGCCAACGCCGATACAAGATACAAGTATTTAAAATAAGTATTTATAATTAATTAAAAATGTAGTTACACAATTTGCAAATCGCTTAAGCTATGCATAAATAAATAAATTTATATATATATATATATAAGATAGGACCAGATTCTCCAAGTGTACAGAAGATTTAGACACCAGCTTTAAACGTTCTTAATTTTTAGGTATTTTGGTCAACATTAAATTAGCAGGTGCATGGGGCGTGGGGGGTGCAATGAGCAGTGGGCGTGGCTGAAAAGCATGCGGAACATTACAAATAAAAGTAATAATAACGGGTTTCCAACATGCCAACATGCTCGTGAGTAAACTACACCCAGGAACCAGCTCAATCAGATGTGGATAGATTGTGCATAAATTAAATATTATGGGATGTACACAAAAACAAACTTTACTAAATGCAATTTGAAGAAATGGTGGGTTAAAGTTTATTGTGCTTTTTGTAAAAATTCTTCAATGAAAAGTTCTTTGTGTAATCTTCGCGACTTTCAATATATGCGCAATATATACAGGCCCTATGATGACATAAATAACATGAATTAATTGGCTTTTCAAATATTTTAAAACAGACAGACGTTAGAGTTGAAATTGAGTTCGATTACTTATAAAATTCAAACGGAAAAACATTAGAGAAGATTTCTGAAATTATTTTTTGAACTTCCTTAGCGCTTGCTTAAGCTCTTTTTTGTACATTTGTATCTACAATCGATTAATAACGACATTTGTATCTACAATCGATAAATAACGACAACATACAAGTTAAAAACAGTCACTACAAAGTGCTTTAGTCAAGAGTTGTGTGCAAATTTCTACACTACTAAACAAACTACGGTTTTCTAGTTATATGTACTACAGTGTTAAGTGTATGGGGTAATTGTGAAGGATTATGTGTGTGTGTGTGTGTGTGTGTTGTGTGTGTTGGGATGCATTGCTTTATACAAAATTGTGATTATTTGTTGTTTGCCAAACCTATGATGATCTTTCCTTTGCCGACCGTCTCTGTTGTTGCCTCAAGCGTTGAGCTTCCAAAATTATTATGTTCACTTTCGACAATCGGTTTCATAGTTGTGTGTTTGCCTGCCGTATTCCCAATAATAGCAAAACCATTTTCTAAAACAATTTGTTGATGTCGATTCGATGATTCGTTTGTTATTTTGTAAATTTTGATTTAAGGTGTTACGTTTCATATCCAATTGGTGGTTGTTTTTTTTTAGTTGTTTGTTCGTGGTTGCCGCACAGTAATTTTATTTTAATTTTTTTGATGTGTTGGTGGAGTAGCGGGATTTTGTGAATTGGCCATTGAATACATATACATTTCGTTAATAGAGATCAAATTTGGTTTCAAATTGTCGTCGATAATAATATATTTAATGATATATAAAAAAAACAAAATGGTGTTAAAAATGTGATATCCAAAAATACATAAGTGAATTAGTTGAGATATCAAATCCAAATGCCTTAAAAACAAATAAAATGCGGTTAGTAGTTGGCTGGCTACATTAGTTAAAACAATACAATCTCCAAAATGAACGCGCCCAAACTGACGATCTGTCCAATCAAAAACAAATAGAAAACACAAGCCAGATCATCCACCGAGAGTGAATGCAGATTGTGCATCTGCTCGTAGTGCTCGACACTATCAAAATCCCGAACAAAGCCATGTTTCTCGGCACGACGATACCAGAGACTACGCCACTTCTGCTGCAAGCCCGCCTCCTGGACGTGCAGCTCGAAACGATGCAGCGGATGCTTGAAATGTGATCCGATGCGCATTTGAAACTGAAACGGAAATGTTCCGTAGCACAGTTGAGATAGCCAGAAGCGCTTGTGCTTCAGATAACGTTGCTGCAGTTTAAGGAATTTCCAGCGTAACGTGCTTATGGGATAGATGTAGTTCGGGCTCATCTCCATGCGCTGCACATAGAAATCCTGTTCATTCGTAAAGTTGAAGTGTTGCTGGAACTGTTCCTCATGGCCAAAGGAGCTGAGAATGGCATCCACATCGCTGGGCAGCACCAGAATGGAGTAGGGTAACTGAAACAGTTCCTTTAGCGTCACCGTTGGCTTTGTAGCCAGAGTCACGGTTAGTAGCGATGTCAATTTGCTGGCATACAGCTGGACAATGACAAAGACGCTAAAGACGAAGCAGGCGGAGATTAGCAGGCCACATGGAAATCGTGGGAAATGATGAAAGGCGCGCAGTTCGTCGTAGCTAAATATATGACTGCCCGGTACGCCCAGGATGGACCAGGTGCGCAAAGCAGGCAATTGAGGCGTCATACGTTGAGCAACATAATGCAAAAGGACTAAAGTGGGAGACATCAGGAACAGACTTAGCCAGATGTACTTCTTGAACGGCAGAATCAAGTAGAGACCACGTGGAAATGGATCACCCGAGGGCACCATAAAGCAGCGCTGCACCACCGCATACGGATAGGAGTAGTCCACCTTGCTGGAGCGTTGCAGCGTTGTAAACTGATGTGGACTCAACTCTGCCCGATTCTCAGCCAGCAGCTGCACCAGAGATGACATATGCATATTGTTGGAGCCGTTGACATACAGTGGATATACCTCCAGGCTCACATTAAGATGTTGCATTAGCTCACGTATTAGTGTGCCGCCGGCGCCATCCAGTCGCAGCTTCCCTGGCATCGAGTACCAGAATGTGGCCGGCACGTCCAGCTGCACAGGAACACGCAACTTATATCCCATAAAGTCTCGACGATTATTCAATGGAAAAAGTGTGCTTGCGTCCTGGTAGCGACTGAGTTCTATAACACGCAGACTGGGATAGGGATCCATGTGATAGAGTTGCTGTTGCGCAACCATGACAAGAGCCGAACGAAATCCTTGCACCCAAAGGTACTCAAAGAAGGACCTCAATGTATCTTGCCGTTCCTTCCGTTGGAGCAAAAACAATGTCTTGCAATCCCGACGATCACGTGCTTGGCGTGCGTGCAGCTGTATCACTGGATCCTTGGACTCACGTGCAAGGACCACAAACAGTGTATCCGTATCCGTAAAAGTGTTCAACTGGCCCGTAGAACTTTCTGTGGACATGATCTTGGGCAGCTGTTGAAAGTAGTTGTTCCCACTGTGCAGGGCAGCTGAGAACCCCTCAATGTCTGTTCCTGCGCTGTGAATTATACTTATTGTCTGCAGACGATTCGCACGTCCAATTCGATCTATAAGCTGCGACAAATCCATCGTTGCATTCACAGCGAGCAGCTGCATCAGCAGTTGCAACATTATTCCACTTAAAGCATAAAAGCAACTGAATTTGTTTTTCAGTTGCCATTTTGTCTAACCCACCCATCGATTAAATCTCGTCAAACAGTTTAAAAGGAACTATGCAAACATACCCGTCGTAATCGCCGGCGTCCACTCCTGCTCCCCTGTGGCACCCCACAGATACGATTTCGCCTGTGTGGCAGTCAGATTGGGCACATTGGCAGCTGTTGCTGCATTCAGCAGCGAATTGTTGCGTCGCTTGAAAACTGAAATCAGAATGATTGTTAAAGTTTCAAACGTCGCGTCAGTTCTGTTATAATTCTGACTACACTTACAGTCCGATTTTTCATCGCCCATGGTAAAGTTTTGCGAAGTAAAGGAGGATCTGCTCAGGCTTATCACAGAATGGTTTGACACCTGATCGTACTGATCCCCAGACGATGAGCTGTACTCGCTCTCATTGTTATTATTATTGTTGCTGTTGCTGTTATTGTTGGTGCTGTTGGAATGCTGCAATTGGCGGCTGTAGTTGACAGCTGGGACAGGTTTAGCTGGCACTGCTTGGTAGTGATGCTGCTGAATCAGCACACCCGTCGGTCCCTTGGGAAAGATGTGCGTCCAGCGACGTCGATTGGACGTCAGCTTGATGGTCACATGAGACGGATCGAATGGATTGATGAGCGCCCGACCAGGACGCACAATCGGAGCAATGCTAACAATGGCACGTCTGGCATTCTTCTCCGATGCCAGCGACTCGGACAGATTGGTCGTGTCCGTGAGGGTGGCCAGCATGCCAGAGGTGCCATGATGTATGTCAGGGTCAGACATCTTGCGTCGTAAACTGGGTATCTTAGTAGGTGTTAGATTTTCCCAGTCATTGTTGCGATACGCATATGTCTCAAAGCTGGGCACCGATGTCTTCTTTGCACGCACCACACGTTGCAGAGAACTGAAAGAACGGAGTGTTAGTGACCAACTAAAAAGTAGGGCTTGGCAAAATGAATCTTACCATGTGCTCTGCGCAGGCAGTGGTTGAAATATTTGCTCATCATAAGCATCATAGTCGAAGAGGGAATTGTGTATATACTCGGACTGATTACAGCTAAGAAAGTTGCGCTCACTCTCCTCCACATCGTTCTCATCTGAAAATGATAAAAGCGGCAGCTTGATGCGTGGTATAAAACTTGAGTAGGCAATCTTCTTGTTGGTGGAGTAGAAGCTCAGGTTTATCCAGTGCGGCAGTGAGTAGTCATCGGCCGAGGTTAGTGTGGTGTCCTTGTTGTGAAACTTGAGCAGTGGCACTGCATGCAGCGGCTGCTCGCCGACACACACCAAATCGCTGCCGACACCATTATCAATGATGCGTTGCTTGGTAATGTTGGTAAGCTCTCTATCGACAGAGAAAACGCCCACGCCCGGCGTTATCACAACGGACAGCTGGCCGGTGCGATCAAAAGTGCGGTCCAGATAATGCTTCTCAAATGTGTTCAATGAAATGTTGAGCACTTCCAAAAAGTTGCCCTGCGTCGCTGTTGAGTTCGTCGCCAATGGTATTCGCATATTCTGGCGCTCATGATACCGCAGCACAGTTGCCTGATAGGAGGTGAAGAGTTTCCTCAGCTGGGCGAGCACTGTGCACCAGTCATCGTTGCGCTCATTTTGAATGGCGACACGATAGAAGTCCTCGTAGTAGCGTCCCTTGTAATCTTGCTGCAGGCAGTCACGCATGTGGGCAGGAAACTCATCCAGGCTCTTTGCCGCATAGAAAGTACGCGAGAAGAGCACAATAGTCACTTCATGATTGCAGCCAAGCTTTTTCCACTTCTGAAACAGCTCGGTGAGGAACCCATTGACAGCCTTCTCAAAGTACAGATCACCGTGTATATCAAAATCCCACATTTCGGAGGACATTTGCAGGAAGAGGTACACCATTGAGGTGCTGCTACGAAATACAATCTTTGTGTCGTCCGTTATAACGCCACTAGCCACACGCTCACCCTGTGACCACATCTCGTACACCTGGCAACGTATCTGCATGTCATTGTAGTCAATCTTCTTGTTTACATACACGCAGGTATTTGTCTGAAAATAAATTCTCTTATTTGAATCGATCGTTTAGATTATGAGACGTCGCGACGCTACCCACCAAATACGTCTTTAAGCGCCACATTTCTGAGCGACCCATATACTGATCCTTGAATGTGATTTCTATAGAGTCGAGTGCAACATCAGCGGGATTCACAATTCGCATTACGACATTGGAGTAGGGTCGCATCTTGAACGCTGTAGCAATGCACGACTCAATACTTATCACATTGCGACCAGTTTTGCTCTGCTCGTTGAGTTCAGTTATCTGCAGCAGCAGATGAGTGCCATTCTCATCTTCGGGTGCATAGATTTCCACCACATCGCCAACCTTGGCGGTCGGATGGTCCTGTGGATTCAATACCAAATCGGCATCTACACAAACACAGATGCATATTATAACTTGTATTTTTCAATAATATTGAGAGCTTTCATACCGTATGACTTATTGCAGCCCCTTGTGTGCGTGTTTAACTTGTAGGGCTTCATATTAATTTTTTATTTAAACAACTCCATTACCGTATAAAAAATGTTTTTATGCTTGATATTTTGTTGCTTTGTTGGTTTTTGTTTTTCTTAATAAGTGTTTCTGGGGATAAGTGTTGGTTAACGTCTTATGGTGCGCAACAGCTGTCGCAAGTATGCTAGTGATGTGCTTTTCACTCACGAAATCGGCTATGCAAAGGACTGCGCAATACAAAAAGTCACTCACGTAAGGCTAAGATCAGCATTGCTGTGATCTATATATATTTTTGGTGCTATACATGTGCATCATTATGTAATTGTACAATCGAGGTAATCAACAAGGTTGTTTAAAATTTAGCAGTTAAAATCATGTTTGATGTGTTATATGACCTTTGCACTCTCCTAATGAATTTAAACAACTTGCAGCGATTATGATGCTCTCGGGAAAAAAAAAACAATTAATGAAGACGACATTGCATAGACCAGAATTAAATTCTGAAAAGTATATAAATAATGTTTGTAATTTCGTTGAATAATTTTTTATTGAATCGCAATATCAGTGAATACATTTGACTAACAGTTTGTCAGACAGTCGCCTGGATAAATCCTCAGTTCAATAATTGCAAAAACGTTTGCATTTTAACATCCCCAACACTTTTTTTTTGTTTGTTTATGTTTTTGTGGGGGTGTTGGGCGTATAAAGTATGTATGTATGTATGTAGTATGGTATTGTGTTGCATTTAATTGTTGATTAGAACTCGTAACCGTTGCCATTGACGACAACGATCTTTTCGGCTGATAACTTTTCTTTTTTTTTGTTTTGTTTTTCGTTTTAAAGCGCATCTACTTATACATAATATAATATTTATATATATATGTAGTTCAAGGCATTGCATACGCTTTAATAATAGGTTCGCTTTGCTTTGGACTTTGAGTAATTATTTGTTGTAGTATTTTTTTTTTTTTTTTTGGTCGCTCACCAGGATGCGTCGATTAGTAAAGTGTATAAATGTTTGTGTAAGTATGAGTGGGCGTTGTATGTAATTAACAATTGAAGTGTCGTGTGTTCTCAATCTCAACATGCTGCTTAAACATATAGACAAAACTACCGAACAAACTCACACTCCTAAAAACTAAACGAGTAAAGGCTACAATTAATTACAGTTAAAAACTAGCATTAAGGACCGACTAAACTAACGGACTAACGGACTCTCGCTTCACATCGCCACAGTGGCGAGCACGACAGTAATGTCGTCCGGTTTGCCTCCGCGCGCCTGTATATTGTTGCGACGAGCGCTGATGGCAAAGGGGGAGAGGAACTCGCTGTTGAGGGACAGTGTGCGGGCCATCAATGCAAGGGTGTTAGCTGTCATTTGTAGCTTGACGGGATCGCTTTCGCCTTCGACGTCACGCAGCACCTGCAGCATCAGATCCTCGGGCACATTATCGAAGACGCCATCGGTCGCGATAAGGATCACATCGCCCTCCTTGACGGGAAAATGCATTGTGTCCGCCGACTCGGGGCTGTCGCTAAGCACATTGGGCCCGTGCCCGGGTGGGGGCAGCGATAGTTGGAAGGGTGTGTTGAAGTAGTGCTGTTGCTCCTCCGACTTGTGCACAATCTCGCCGGCGCGCACCACCATGAAGCCACTGTCGCCAATGTTGGCTGTGTGCACCGTGCTCGTCTCACGATTCAGGATCAGGACACACGCTGTGCTGCTGCCCAGTATGGGCTTCTTTTGCTCCATCAGCTCGCAGTAGCTGTAGGCCAGCAGGTTGACGGGTCGTTGCGGATTAAAGTGGGTGCAGCGCACCAGACGCTCACAAGTGCGCATTAGGAAGGATGAAAACTCGCCCGGATCGATGCCATAGCTGCGCCAGCCTCCGACGCCATCGGCCACGCCCATCACATCCGCCTGCTCAGTGGATGCCTTGAACCAGGAGTCCTCGCCGTACTTGCCCGGCTTGTATTTGTGTCGCAGATTGTCCTTGGCAAAACCGCACACCACCGAAACGAATCGGGGTCGAGATCGATTTGGGTTTGGCTTTGCAGCACCTTTGGTTGTGGCACCCGTTGCCGAGTCTAGCAGCGTGGAGAAGCTGCTGCGTAACGCCCGCGATATGAGACGCGACGTCCAATTAAGCGAATGCATCGCAAAATACTCTTTCTAAACGCGTGGTCGCAATTATCGTTTATTCGTTATGCACACACATATATGCAGCTATATCGATTTTACACTGCGTACATTTGTTCGTTAGATTTGACGGATTTGTTTGGCCGCCGTTACCGCTTTTAACCAGTTGCAAGCCACAAATTTAGCAAATTTACGTCCTAATTAATAAAAAAAATTACAACTACGACAGAGTTATGTGATACACTTTTTTCCATTTGTCTGTCTCACATTTGTACGTCATGACAAACAGGGATGTTATTTAACAGATAAGCAAAAATAACATTGGCTGTTATTAACAGCAAAAATATAAAAAATTTTAGCAAAACTTTTCGTACTAATTCTTTGCATATTTATGCTAGTTATAAGGCATAAATAGTATTAGTTTATTTTTAAGCTAGATTTACAAATGTTTATTAATGTACTTTGGCTTTCCGACGGCTACTTAAGAAGAAAAAGAGTTAAATTTGACTTCAATAATCTGCCTAAAAGTATGCACTAATTTTATATATGTTAAGTTTATAACATTCTGCAAAACAAATTTCACATTGCTGTTATACCATATGTCAAAGTCACATGGGTAAAAACTATCAGACAATTGACAATAATTGAACTATCGATATTGTTACCGATAAGAAATCACTTTATATACTGACAGCATATTTTAAAATTATAAAACCACTTCATTAATGTTTCCTATTTTATTATAATTATTAATTTGTTTTAACCAAAAGTGAAAATGTCCTATAACCCTTTTTTTTTACATATCAAATCTAATTATTAATCTACATTTAGTTTTCTAAATGATCCCTCTGTACCGTAGAGGCTATCAAAGTCAATAGGCTTGCCCGGGCGTAGTTTTTCATCAGTGCCGTATTTAGCATTTTCCTTGAAATAATCTCTGTACTCATCGAACTTCTTACCCCATTCCACAATACTTTCTTCAATTGAACCATTTTCACCACCATATTCCTTAGGCAAATATTGCAGGGGAACGTGTTGTATTAGTGAATCTATCTTGCCATGAATAAACAATCTCTCCTGTTGTTTCTTTGACATCATGGGCTTAATCATGTTAAAAACAGTCTCAAATCCTGGAATCGTGTTGACAAAGTGCTGAGCCTTTGGTCTCATGGGCAACGCCTCTTCATTGTACACAGTCATCTTTTTTGCCAGTCCAGGAGTCATTTGGAACATGTGCGCTGCAGTTGCACCCTTCATATCCATAATAAAAATCGCTCCGTTAATAATACCATGATCATCTTCCAACATGGTGATTTCCTGCATGGCTTGACCGACTCGCATTACATCAGTTATACTGTATTTATCAGCAGGTGTAGCACCCATTCTAAACATGCCCACGCGAACTCCATTAAGTAGGTTGGGTAGGAAGATTATGGGTCTATTTATGACAATTAAGAGATTAGCAAATGACCTTCAAATTGAGTTTTTAACGGCTTACCCCAATCGATGAATTTCCCGAAACTTGGGATCATCAACATCGGTTACGTTAAAAAGTTCAGGATATCTTGTGCGTAGCGTGTAGAACTTATCAAACTTTGATTTTGTTTTCTCAAGGCTATACTTGCAACCACGCAAAAAAGCAATCAAAAGTTGATCATCCGTCCGAGGATTCAAATGGGGCTGTTGGGCAATCCAAGTCTTCATGGCCTCCAGATCAGCTTCAACGCGTTCGGGGACCTCATTTAGACGCTCACAAGCATTCGCTTGAAGTTCCGCAGAAAGGGCACGTATTTGGGGTGGCATATTTTAGTTATTTCTTAACACGCTCGAATTTACCTTAACGATTGACTATTGGACTACGACTATTTATAAGTACGTTCATTGGCGCTGTAAGTTATTGCTGATTTGATTATGCCTGTTTTTATCAATATGCGATAACAATAATTGTGGGCCATATACCCAATAAAGACAAACATTGTGAACTTGCGAGCTGATAAACTAAATATTTCATCAACGAACTCAAGCAGTTCATAATGCAAAAACCCGAATACATCGATTCACTTAATGAGTCTAATTTATTTTAATGGTACAATTGCTAGAACCCATTTTTTGCAAATATTTTTAAGCTTATCACTAGTCTACATTTAGTTTTCTGAATGAGCCCTCCGTACCGAAGATGCCATCAAAATCAATAGGATTTCCCGGGCGTAGCTTTTCATCAGTGCCATATTGAGTATTTTCCTTGAAATATTCTCGGTACTCATCAAACTTCCTATTCCAGTTCTTAACAATTTCTTCAATGGACCCATTCTCACCACCATATTCCTTAGGCAAATATTTAAGGGGAATCTGTTCAAGCAGTGATTCCATTTTGCCATGAATAAACAATCTCTCCTGTTGTTTCTTTGACATCATTGGCTTAACCATGTTGAAAATAGTCTCAAAACCTGGAATCGTGTTCACAAAGTGCTGAGCCTTTGGTCTCATGGGAAACGCCTCTTCGTTGAATACAGTCATCTTTTTTGCCAATCCAGGAGTCATTTGGAACAGGTGTGATGCAGTTGCACCCTTCAAATCCATAACCATAACAGTACCGTTTATGACACTATCATCATCTTCCAGAATTGTGATTTCCTGTATGGCTTGACCGACTCGCATTACATCGGTTATAAAATATTTATCAGTTGGTGTAATACCTAGTCTAAACAGGCCCACCCGCGCTCCATTGAATAGGTTGGGTAGAAAGACTATTGGACTATTTATGACAGTAAAGTAAAATTATCAAATGACATTTGTTTGTACTAACTCTTTCTTAGCTCACCCTAATTGATGAATTTCCCGAAACTTGGGATCGTCAACATCAGTAACCATAAAAAGTTCTGGATATCTTGTGCGTAGCGTGTAGTACTTATCGAACTTTGATTTTGTTCGCTCAAGACTGTACTTGCAACCGCGCAAAAAAGCAATTAATAGTTGATCATCCGTCCGGGGATTCAGGTGGGGCTGTTGGGAAATCCAAGTCTTCATGGCCTCCAGATCAGCTTCAATGCGTTCAGGAACCTCATTTAGACGCTCACAAGCATTTGCTTGCAGCTCCGCAGAGATTGTCCGTATTTGGGGAGGCATTTTCAATAATTTCTTCACCTCAACGATTGACTATCGGACTACGACTACTTATGTATATGTACATTCACAGGCGCTGTAGTGATTGCTGATTTGATAATGCCTGTTTTTATCAATATGCGATAAAAATAATTGTTTGCCATATACACAAACAAAGACGAACAACTAAGTTTATAATGCAGAACCCGGATTCATCGATTTACTTAAAAAATCATTCTGTATTTGATGCCAAGCTTTGTTAATCTATTTCTGGAAAGGATAATAATCTAGACCCGAATTGTAATTATATTTTTGTTTCTGTTTCTTTTGTGCTATTTTGATTATATCCTGCACATCCTTACGGTACGCCGGCGGTAACATTTCCTCATGCAAAGTGCACTTATGTTCCTCTGGCTCCGCTACCCTAAAGATATTACGGCGTATAATATCAATGTCACGACCGAACTCCTCCTTAAGATCCGATATCTTGGTGGGCGCCGTGTCGAACGTAATTGTAAAATGTGTAGCTTCTCGATGAACAACGCCATGTTCGCTCACTTTGTGTGGCAATGCACGTGATCCAAGGTTTTCAAACTTACGAATTATGCCGCCTTTGTCGAAAATGGCCTCAGCTGTTCTTTTTATGACGGAGATCAATTCCGGCTATAATAAAACGCACATTTTCCTGTATTTACTTTACATAACTGATGCATTTCTTTTTATACATACCCGAGGCAGTTGCCGAAGCACAAGCGCCAATTCATAGGAAGGCATTTTATTGTCTAGTGTAAACTAATATAATAGGTCTTGTTGCAAAGCCCAGTTACTTAATTTATAAGTGTTATTTTACAAATCTCCGAATAGTTAAAAATTTGTTTTGGTTAGTATGAACAGTGTGACCAACCGCAAAAACGGAAAACATATCAAATAGTATCACAGCTGTTATGCTTTTCGATAGTGTATTTCCCGCCGAAATTTAAATATGTATTTTTTTTTTTTAACTAAGTAAAGTTTAATTATATTTGATGAATGACAAACGAAATGATAAAGAAAAAATACAATGAATTATAAGAAACAATCATAGATATATAAAACAATTAATATAAATTTCAAACTTTAAAAGCAACAGGCACATTTATGCGTTCATTTTCCATGGACACTTCAATAATGACCTGCATTTGTTTCTTAAGAACTTCACCACGGGGCGTACGCAGTGGCCGCACCACAACTTCCACTTGACCGCCATCGGGAGCCACGTAACATTCGCTAGGTGAAAACTGCAGCAAATCCGCAACATTGCAGCTAATCTCAAAGTATTGACGTGATCTGAAGCTGTTCTTGATGAAAAGCTTGGTGCCTTCTATTGCATTGGCACTTGATAAATTCAATTCAATTGCATCTGGATTCACCGACCAGTTGCGTTCCAGCACCGGCTGCTGATCAATACAGGATGTTGTGTCCGCCTCGTGCAGTTCATCCACTGGATCTAGCATGTTGCTTGGTGTCGGTGAATTGGCCGCGCAAACAGTGCGAAACAAGACAGTGTCATCGGCATCCGGCAAACACAGTTGCGATGTATCAGCGGATTCATCAAAGTCGCGATTGAGTGTCAGTGCCACATCAATGATGCGCACCACCGTCACCAGATCGAGCATAAACTCTGGTGGCTCATTCAACATGCCAATGCTGCGTATCGGTTGCTCACCCGGAAATTCGCACAGAATGTTATCTAGCATGGAGGAGGTCAACTGCTCCCGCTGCTCGCCAGTCATGCGCTGCACCAGGGATCGCATGCGCTGCCTGTTAGGTTCGTCGCCGCAGAAGATGCGCATATTGGCCAGGGTCAGTACCTGTGATGTTTTTTTCAGAATGTTTTTGATATCCTCGCGATTCGGTCGAAATACAATCTGGACCACAGTCTCACTGTGCGGCGGCAGGATAATCTTGCTGGGACGCACCTCAAAGGCGGTATTCAGGCGCGGCTTGAGGAATACCGTCGAGTCCACTGTGATGCCCGCAAATGCTGTCAGCGGTCCCTTGTTGTAAAATTTAAATGCGGCAGTCAGAGGACCAGAGGCCAGCTCGCATACATTGCCGACTGTGAGAAAGCTGGCGCCAACCGGTCCCTTAAGCAACCCTTGAATTGCCAAGGATGCATTGCCTCCATAGCCGTAGAGTGGAATCTCCATGCCGGGCTGCTGACCACTGTTCGCACCAAAGGGCGCGAAGAACAAGAGCGATCCAATGGCGGCGCCACTAACCGTTGGACAGAAATTGATACCTATGGTGCGGCATTCCATGGATTGAAGTGTAATTCCATTGGTATCGCCGCTGACCAGCTGAAAGCCCGGTCCCTGTATGCTCAGACGCACTACCAAACGCTTGTTGCTTGTGTTCTTGATCTGCATGGATTTGCGCACGTCCGTGCGCAACTTGGTGCTGCCCCAGCACAAGCTGGTGTGGGTTACCTTCAAGGGCAGCAGCTTGCCATCGCGATGACTGAACTCACTGGAGTTCGAGCAGCGCGACATGCTGCGTGGAGCCAAGCCACTGGCACCCTTGCGCATCCCATTGCAGCCACTTGTAGAGCTGGCCTCGCTGGCCGCCGGCGAAGTGTTGGCCCTGCGTGCCGCAGAAGATGCGGCAAGTAGCAGCCGCCGCTCCGAGCTGGTTGTGCTGTCCAATATCGGCGAGGAGAGACAACTGCGCGGTGATAGGAGCGGAGACTTGTGTCGCACACTTGCAGCCGAAACGCTTTTGGCCAGATTCGGTGAGATGCCAAAGTCACATTCTGTGGACGAGGGCACAGCATCGCAGCCATCCAGTCGGGTGGAACAGAATGAGTTTGGATTGTTAATTGCGGGCACAACCAAACTGCGTTTCTTGTTAACTGGTGTTTTGTCCTCGTCTGCATCCTCATCGGTGCTGGCCAGTGGCTGCACACCATCGCTGCTCGTTGGACTTGCATTCCTGTGCGAGAGTGGAGATTTGCGCACACGCCTGCCCGGCGACTTAATTGGTGTCGATGGCCATTCATCTATGTCGGCATCGTGATCCTCGCTGGCTGTCACAAGTATATTGGGCTGACCTTGAGTGTAGTCCGCCAGCGGACTCAGCGGCTGTCGCTTAGTTGTTGATGCAACGCTTTGTTGCAGTTGCTTAAAGTCCGTTGAATTCAGAATGGAGTCTGTGAAGCTCATCGTGTCTGTGAACTTGGACTTGGATTTGCACAGTGTATCATCTCCGGTCGCATTCTCTTTATCCTCGTCGTCGTCCTTCTCATAGCCGTACTGGCCGCCACGTGCCCGCAACCTATGAACAACATCGGCAGCGGATGTGTCCGAATTCAAATCCAGATTGCCTGTGAAATCACAAATTATTTAGTAAAGCTAAATAAAGCCTAAATATATATATACTGATGACATACGTATGGCTTCATCGATGGCTGACAAGCTGAGAAGTTCCGAGCTGGTTGGCGGCTTCTTAACTTCATTCTGCAGTGCTTTGTTCAACTTTTCCTGTTGCATCTTTTTTACCATATTACGCTCTAGCTTAGCGCTGGCTTCGAGCTTTGTATAAGTTTTGTTTTCGACTTGTGGCGTTTTCTCACCATTTATTGTCGCCGGATCAAAAAGCGGCTCGCTTGGTTGCATCAGCTCGCAGTATTCCCTGCCCACAATGGACGAGATGTTTTCCGAGCGCAACTGAAAGTAGTTGCCCAACGAAAAATCGGCATCGCCTGCTATGACAGAGCTGCAAGAAGTCAATTATAATTTTCGTTTCATTGGATATTGTTTTTACTTACTTGGACACTGAGGTTTCAATCTCTGGCGTTTGTGGCGGCGCAGCCATCTTTTGCAAAGCCTGCTTGCTGAGTGTTGCCGCTGGCACGGCAGCAAATTCCTGCGCCCAAGATATCTCACCATTTAATAGCTTCGAGTGCATCAGCTCTGCAGGAGCAAAGCTCTCGTCAAAGCCCTGGCCAGAGGCGGAGCCAAATGAAATGCCACCACCACCATTAAGGCTCATGTAGCTCATGTCCGCTGTGCGGGGCAAGCTGCGCGAACAACTGAATGAATCCGTAAGGCTGCTATTATTTGTATGAAGATTGTCCGGCATGTCTTCCAGCTGCTTGGCATATTGCACTCGTGCCTTTTCAACAAATGATGACTTTAGAATGTCGGCGACAGACATTTGACTGCTGCGTTTCGACGATGAGGAGTCATGTTTAGTATTTCGGCACAGCGTCGAACGGCCCGTTATCTCAGCTGGTTCAAAAAATATATGTGCGCCTGTTTGCGGCGCCGCTGGCGTCGCCATAAATGAAGGGCCACTGGAGTTTAGATTAATGGTCTCCTCAGTAACCAGATCAGATATATTAGTGCCGTTGGATGCAATACTTGGGCGACAGGTAGCTAAAAAATGAATATGATCGCAACTTTACATATTGTCAGAACTTGCTAAACAAATTACACTTACATTTGTGCTTGTCGTTTCCCCGCTCCAGAAAAGACATCATATTAGTGGAACGTGGACGTGGTTTCTCTAGTATTTCCAACGCCTTTAGTCGACCCGTCTGAAATTTTGATTCGCGCCTTTTTTAATACAAACACAATTTTCAAAATATATACTCTTACCTTTAGACGCTCATGGACATTTGATGATTCTCTGCTGTTACCACCAGATGAATCTCCAAAAACTGTAATGGAAAAATTATTTGCATTTGGATTCTGAGCTCTTGTTCACCGTCTCATTACTTACCTTTAAGATTATCCATGCTCAGAATTCCCAAAGAATTTTGGTCCCTCTGACTGCTGCTGCTATGATTAATGGCACTTTTATCCATTCCACAGACTTAACTGTAAACATACAAAAAAAAAACAACAAAAAATGCTCCAAGCATATAATAGGAAAACGCGCGTCGTTGGCGTTTAAAATGGTGCTTGTAAATGACGACGCTGCTTTTTAAACCTGGCCACATCTGTCAAATGCTATCGAAGATGCAAATTTATCGAACACTTTTTTTTTTAAAATTATTTTATAAAATTCAATTTAATTCTTTTGAACAAAGTAGTCCGCGTAAAACATTGAATGTAAAATAAATCAACAATTGTTAGTATAATATAAATTTTGAACACTGAAAAGAGCACAATATTTACAAATGTATTGTAGCCCTGCGAGTTTTGAAACGTGGTTTATATAAAGTTCTTCGGCCCTGGTTAAACACATTTTCGCAAATTCGGCAGAATTCGTTTTGTACGCTCGTGCTGCGGCGGCATTAAATACGCGCTCCTTGATATTATTGCTAAAGTGGCCGATTGATTTAACAACAGCATTAAAATGGAGGCTCCACTCGAACAGATCATCTTTAGTTTGATGTGCACAGACACCCAACGTATTCGTCAGGTAAGATTAACCGGCATTTAACAAATTCACACAACGGGGTCCTTCGACCAAGCCGACGCCTTTTTTGACAATGTCAATTTTAAATTGTCACCATTTTGCTTTTGAAGCACACATTTTACATATTGTAAAAGTGTGTTGTTTTTTAATATTTCTATTGCCTTTTTTTAACAAATATAAAAAATATATGATACTGCTATACAAATTTAGTAATTAACATGTGCAAATTGCGATACATACATACATACTTGTACATAAGAACTATTTTATAAGAATTGCCTCGTTAATTCAAGGCACGTTGTTGCCTTTTTCATACCAACACACACATACAATATGATAATATGTTTGTCGACTATTAATTAAATTATGTGCACATTGCCAAAAGTATGTAATATAAAATTCTTGTTGCTAGGCTACCAATGAACTAACCAAGGCCCATGAAAATCCAGACACGCTGCCAGCTCTGTGTCGAATTGTGGTGTCCCAGCGTGATAATCAAGTGCGACAATTTGCTGCTGTGCTGCTAAACAAGCGGCTCCAAAAGCTCCGCCACTGGCAAATGGTGCCGGCCGAGCAGAAGGAAAGGTTAGTAGCAAAAAAAAAACACATTTTTAGAGACAGCTCATGAGAAATCCAATTTACAGCATCAAGACGGGCATGCTCCAGGCATTGATTACTGAGCAGGAGAAATCGGTTAGGAATGCAATTGCTCAATTAATTGGCTCTTTAGTGCGTCACGAGGAGGAGAAGAAGAACTCATGGCTAAACGATCTCCTCAACTTCACCTATAACCGTTGCAGCGCCGACGATCCCAAGGAGAGCGAGCTGGGCTCCTCGATCTTTGCCACATTGATTGATGCTGCTCCAGATCAGTTTATCAGCCAGATGGACACACTATGCCAGATGTTTGCCCAGGTTCTGGTGAAAGCCGAATCCCAAGGTGCTCTCACCACGCCCACCGTTCTCAACATAATAACGGGCATGGTCTCGCTGATTCCGTTTGTGCCCGGCAACGGAAACGCTGAGCAAACGGTGATTAAGCTTTTGCCACTTATTATCAAGACAACCTCGGCGTTCGCCCTTAAGGGTGACGCGCATGAATTTTCTCTTGTTTTTGACGTCATTGACAACATTACCGAATATGCGCCGAAACTGCTCAACAACCATGTGAAACATTTGGTGGAGTTTTGTCTAGCGGCGGCCAACAACAAGGACATTGATGATTCGATTCGTGTCCAGGTGCTTACATTTATTGGTCGTGTGACGCGTATCAAGAAGAAGGTGATTGTCAAACAGAAGCTGCTTGAACCCATAATAGCCGTCATATTTGAGATGATGTGCGTTGAAACTGATTTGGAAGATGGTAAGCTGTCCGTTCTCCTGTTATCTTTCATTGCATATAAAAATCGATTGCGATCATTGCTTTAGATGAATACTTTTCCGAGAGCAACAACCCAGTAACAGCGGCCACTCAAACATTGGATGTGTTGGCCATTAACATGTCGCCGGAAAAGCTAATACCACCAATGTTGCAATTGCTTGAGCCGGCATTGCAGAGTCCCGATACATTGCGTCGCCGTGCTGCATTCCTTTGCATTGCCGTCATCGCCGAGGGCTGTGCAGAGGCCATATGCAGCAAATATTTGGAAGTAATGCTTAACATCATCAAGAGCGGCATTGCTGACAACGAAACATCGGTGCGCGCTGTTGCCTTCTTTGCTTTGGGCCAATTCTCCGAACATCTGCAGCCAGAAATAACAAAGTTTGCATCACAGATTTTGCCTGTACTATTTGACTTCTTGCATCAGCTAGTTGTTGAGCTTAAGGTAATATTAACAACAATTTACCTTTATCTATATCTCTATTTTTCTACATAACAATTATTTTATTTTGTTTGTGCTGCGTCCAAAAAGGCTGAGCAAAACAGCAAAGGGAACAGCAACGATTCGAAATCCGTACCCAGCAAAGATACCATTCAGTATATTAATCAGCTGCAAATCAAACGAAAATCAGTTCTCACCAAATACAGGGTGCTCAATTTCTCAACTCAAAATTAATAGTTCTTTTACACTTCACCTCACTGTAAATGTCTTGCCTGTGGGCTCGTTTATTTTTCTAGTATTTTTTGTGTCGTATTTTCCTAGTTAACATTTCTTCATGTTTGATTTGAAATATACCTTAATGCAATAGTCGAGAGTATCCGACTATGTGATCAATCACTAAACGCTTTTTAAGCATCATGCACAAGGAATAAAGACACAAGTATTCATAGACAGCACGTTTTTATAAAAGCATGCGCACAACCATCCAAACATAAACTAGTTCCATAATAACTTGGCTTTATCTTTTTGTTTAATAATTATTACAGTTGGGCAAACCGGAACCCAAGCACACGGAACGTATGTTCTATGCTTTGGAGACGTACTGTCAGAATCTGGAGGATGACATTGTTCCTCATTTGCCGTTACTGATGGAATGGTAAATAATTATGAGATTTGCATCAATGATCTCCCATTACCCTTTTTTTTTTCATTTCTTTTGCAGCCTTTTTGCAACGCTGGAACCCACGTATTCAGCCCATTTGCGTGTAATGTCTCTGTCGGCTATTTCAGCTGTTGCAATGGCCGCCAAGGAGCATTTGATGCCATATTTTCCCAAAATTGTTGCCATACTGCAGATATATTTGGTCAAGGAGTGCGCCGAGGAAATGTCGCCATTGCGCAACGAGGCAATCGATACTCTGGCTGCAATTACTCGCGTCGTGGGCAAAGAAAACATTCTGCCCATCGCCAATGATACTATGGCCTATTGCCTGATGATGCTGCAGGAGGGTCCCAGTGACCCAGATCTGAGACGCGCCATTTACAACCTAACCGGTGCACTCTCTGTTGTTGTGAACGAGAGCATGTCGACTGTTTTCCCAAAGATCATGGATCGTTTTATAGAAACGATCATATCATCGGAGGACGCGTTGCCAATTTTAAATGATGTTCTTCCGAAGCACATTTTCTTTGATGAGAACGGAGAGCGAAAGGATGTTGAGCAGGACATTGATTTGGAGAACACAGACGACGAGGACGATGACGATGATGATGGCTATCAGGTGGAAAATGATTACTTGTACGAAAAGGAGGAGGCCATTCATGCACTTAAAGATTTTGCCGCTAACACCGGCAGCGCCTTCGCTCCCTATCTTCAGACGTCCTTTGAGAACGTGTACAAGGTGATTGATCATCCGCATGAGGCCATACGCAAGGCTGCCATCGAGGCAATCGCTGCATTCGTAGTTGCACTCCACAAAATGGGTGACGTCGACGGGGTAACGCGCGCCTGTGCCGTAATCATGCCCAAATTTGCAAAGATCGCTCGCGACGATGAGGATCAATCTGTCGTCATTCTATTGCTCGACACGCAAGGTGAAATATTCAGCGCGGTGGGTCGTCTAGCTGTGCCCACGCAGGAACTTGCCGACCAGATCTTTTCCACCATTAGGGATGTGCTGAACACAAAAATGGCTTGCCAATTCACTGAAACCAGCGGCGGTGGCGATGAGGAAGATGCTGAAGACAGCGAGTCCGAGGAGTTGCTACTTGAGAGTGCCGGCAATCTGCTCCCATCGCTTGGCAAGGCGCTTTCGCCAGAAATATTCTCCATGTACTTTGGTCGTCTGTGTCAGTACTACTTGACCAAGCTGGTATGTGTGATTATTACCTATGTATGCAAAATCCAACTCACATATTCATTCCCATATCTTTCAACAGAGCAAGGCAAAGCGAAATAATTCGTCGACGCAGCGCAGCTTTGTGTATGGCGCTCTGGCCGAATCATTCTGTTCGCTAGGCAATTGTGTGGTCACATACTTTGATACTTTGTGCCCCATCTTTATAGCTGGCGTAACTGATCCCGATCCAATGGCTCGTCAGAATTGTTACTTTGGGCTGGGCGAGCTTGTTTTGTTTGCCGAGGAAAAATCATTTGAGTGAGTTGCTAATTTAAGATTGCTTTAAAATCATATATATAAACAAATCCATTTTCGTTCAGATCTTTTCAGGTTATATTGCAGGCTCTTTCTGGTGCCATTGCTTCGGAGACCGAACCATCAGCCTTAGACAACATTTGCGGTGCCGTGGCCCGACTTATTGTGACAAATTACAATATGGTGCCATTGGCCCAAGTTTTGCCAGTATTTCTCTCACATTTGCCACTGCGTGAAGATACGCCAGAGAATGATATGGTGAACAGAGCATTCCGCGTACTTTATATGCACGCTCGTGAATCTATTTTAGACCACCTGGAAAGAATCCTCGCAATCACCATTGATGTTCTGTACAAGGACCAAATGCCCGACGAGGAAAGCAAAGCTCACGCGATTGCCTTTGTCAAGGATGTACGTCAACAGTATGCGGACAAGTTCAACAATGTGGCGAACGCAAATCAGGAAGTCTACGCCTTTCTCCAGACTCTGTAAACCTCGCACCGCAGGCGTTAATTATTTATTAGTTATCCACACAGTCAGTTGCACACATATATTTTGATCAAGAAAATTACAAGCATGGCTTGATGAATTCCAATGCATTGAAAAGAAGAAATTAACAATTTGTTTTTAGCGGTTTCCCAGTGAAGTCGGCATTTTCTTATCTTGTTATTGCCCGACATGTGGAATATATGAAATAGTCTGAAATAAATAAACGAAACATAAACGACAATCACGATTTTAAATTAAATTATTTTTTAGTATAAAAAAACTTGCTTAATGCTAATGGAGTATCTATTTTTACCAATGCGCATTGCGCTTGGCAACCACCTCGCCGACAATATCAGCGTGATTGGCGTGCAGTTTTAAGCTCGCGTCGACATCGGTCCAGCGGACATTGGTGGCATCGTCGCCAGCTTCCAGTTGCAGCTGCCCAAGTTTTGTGCCGTCCTCGTCATGGAAATTGAGCGCAGTTGTCTCCATCCAGGCATTGTCCGTATTACGAAAGTCATCAACGTAGCCGCTGTAAACATGAACGCCGCCTTGCTTAAAAAACTCTTCAACCATGTTGCCCTTATCGGCGAAGTTGAGTGCCTCCTCAGTGAATTCTCGCTTTAGCGTGACGCTGACATTCTCGCCGGGATCGACCATGCCGCCGGGTATGGCCCACAATTTATTGTCGGAACGCTGTATAGCCACCATTTGAAGAATTTTTCTATAAAAACAACAAGTGCTTAGTATTAGGCATATCTAATTATATCACACCCAACTTCACTTACTTGCCGCTAACGTTGTGGCTCACAATTTCACCATTTTCGTCACGTTTCCAACGAGTGACTATTGGATCTGCTGCGTGGTTAGGACCCCAGCGTCCCAGTAAGCCACGCCCACATAAGCCAGTGCGTCCAATTGGATTCTGTGGCAGGCCATCCCTAATCTTATATTCACCATGGATGGAAACACGGTTCACAACGCCATCATTGTGATTCCAGTGCGGCTGCCTCCCTTTGCTCGGCAACGGTTCATCCGCCCAGCTTTGACCACCGATGTGTCCCGCTGTGTAGCACGGCGGACAGTACTCATCATAGTTAACTGTCCAAAATACAACTTCATCCGGCACTGGGAAGCGTGTTACATTACTACGTGGGTAGACATTGTTGCGGCACATTATGTGCCGAAATATTCCGGGTTTCACAATTGCAGCAAGCATTTTCTGAGTGGCGAGGACGTGGGTTACTTGAAAAATAATGAACAGAATCACAATAACTGGAAAATAAGCGGGTCATTTGATGAAATTGTGCGTCCAACACGCACACTTCAAAGAAACAAAACAAAACCGAAATCAGCTGATAACCAGGGCTGGAAGTACGTCACAGGAACACAACTTGGTGTTAGGCAAAAATGCTATGAATATTTTATGCAGGAAATAACAGCAACGTTTTTTTTTTCTTATCTTGAACCACAAAAAGAGGTATTCCTCATATCTTTTAGATTTGTTTATTTATAAAGTTACAACAATTTCAAGTTGAATGCAATTTTGATTATCCCTTGACCTTAGACGATTTAATCTTTGCGCAATTGCAGGGTCTTCTGCTCAATACCATCCTTAGTAATGACATTTATAAGCACCGAATCACCAGTGTAAATATCGCGCTCAGCAGCCGATATAAAAGTGTCGGAAGCGACAGCAACAGCTCGCTCCTTGGTCAGTTTGGGAACCTGATCAGCTGGCAAGTTTTGATTCTTGTAACCAATCTGGTTATCCAGAACGGGCTGCAGCAAGGCTCCAGCAGTGCCACCGGCACGATAAGTGGCACGTTCGCAGTGACCAATGGGATCATATGAATAGACGCAACCCTTGCCATCCTTGTCCAAGCCGGCCAAAATGTTGGAAACATAGTAGGGGAAGAAGCGACGATTGTACATAACAATGGAGAGCATTTGCGCAACAGCATCTGTTGTCATTGTCTTCATATGTGTGTGCTCGTACATCTGCATGCGCACCTTCATTAGCCCCGTAAGAGACAAGGTGTCGCACCAGCAGCCGGTGGAACCCAGAACCGTGTGCGGTGACATTTTGAAGAGTTTGCTCTGGTCGCGCGAGTGGATGCTGTAGCCACTGCTGAGGCGTGTATCGGCAGCAATAACCACAAAGTCCTCACCAGCAATGGCAACAATCGAGCTGCAAGGTAAAATTTAATGTCGTTGCTGAATTATTAATTTTTGCAAACTTACCCGCCATTGGACTCGTATGGTGAAAAATCTACATGCTGCACTCCGGGAACCTTGTAGTCCGGAAATTGTTCAACGCCAAGAGCAGACATATTTTAAGTTAATTCAATTTTAACAAATCAGAAAAAGCAGCCCGAAATGATTTGCAACTTTTCGTCTAGCGGCGTTTCACACAATTAGAGATGACAATATATAATGGTATCGATATATTCAAAGCAACTCGGCAGGTCGATTACACGATTTCAATGATGACAATAAGAACGATATAATCATATGAATTTGAATAAATAAAGATATTGGTTTGAGTTTATTATAACAAAATTAACAATCTCTGGGGCGGAATTGATGTTTTTGTGTTTAGTTTAGGCCGCTGGTTCCACTCCCACAACGCGCTCCCTATGCAGATCACCCCGGTTCTGTTGCACGATCTCCTTAACATCGTAAAACCATTTTCCTACAATAGAATTTGTTTAAACATTTCTGTTTACTACAAAAGCAGATCTCTTACCAATGTTGGTATTTTGTAGGCAATCCTTGAATGTCTGGCATCCTTCCATGCTGCTTAATACACCAAAAACTGCAAGATCCGATAATCCTGGCTGTTTACCGCCCATAAACTTGGAGTTGCGTTTCTTGAGATCTGTCGTCCACTTGCGCAGTGCGTCATACATATGAGATCTGACATCATCGGTAAGCCCGTGTCGTTGCTTCAACATCTTGGCTATCACCCACATGGCCGTCGCACCACAGTACACCATCAAGTTGCGCTCCCACTTGGGAAAATAGACATCCCACTCGCCAGCTTGTGAGAACCACTCAAACGTCTCCATAGACTCGGCAAGCGTCTGATAACAGTTGGGTGATATAAGATGCACTAGATGGCTGTCAGCCCAGGTTCTCCATTTCCGCTCATTTCTGCATTAAGTTACAGAAAAATATAGGATACTTGTTAAAGAGAGGGAAAAGCATTTACTAACTCTTCAATTTCCTTGGTCATGTTTTTGGGAGTGCGATCCTGGTACATAAGAAAGTACTTGTTCATTATATCCCGGCGCTTCTTTCCGTCATCATCAAAGTAGGATATCTGTGGATAGAACTGCGCCAATTCTCCAACATCGATGCGCTTATCGTTGAGTACGGTGGCGACGAGTGATATGATGGCGCTGGAGTCAGTCATCTGTACATATTCACCATTTTGTTGGCGTATCAACACCATGGGCACCTTCTTAACTGACGACCAACGGATATCTTGGCGCAGAACTGCGTCCACCTCAACAACCGAATAGGACACGCCCATATAATCCAAATAGGCACGCACCTTGCAACAGAACGGACACGTCTGAAACTGGAAAAGTACAATTTCTAAGCCAGACGTGTCCTTCGGATTTATATAGCGCTTTGTTATGCGCAAGCCGGCCGGCAACGAGTTTATAACATGTGGCGGGGTTCGCTCGTGCTCCTTGTGTGAATTCTGATCATTTATATGGGTGTAGACAGTGTAAGTGGATCCAGCGACGGCACCAATACAAGCTCCAAGCAACGTCAACTTAAGTGTGCCCGGCGGTTTCTTTACACTACCGCTGCTGCTTTCGAGCACTGCATTCGCGAATTGGCGGCGACCCAATGAGAGATCCTGTGTTCCTTTGGTCAAAAGTCGAAGGCTTTGACTGTTCAAGGGAAGCGGTCGGACGGAATTGAGTGCTGTTGCTAAACGAAAGCACGACATTTTTATGCCAGGCTTTAAATATTTAAAAAACGAATTATGCAAAACCCGATTGGAGTCAAGAAAATTGTAGCTTCTTCTTCTTCCTATTTTGCCAGTCAAGTCAGCTGTGTTGAACACAGTTCACCCTGTGCACCGAATACACAAAAATAAATACATATGTATGAATACACACACACAAAGAGAGCTTTGAGATTTTCTGCAAACATAACGAAGATAAAAATGTCTGCTGATAACATAGGTGTTGCGGCTTCTTTAGATAAATATGGAGAAGAAGACTTATTTAGTTTGTTAGTGCGTTATGGTCTCTTTTTTGGGGCCATATTCCAGTTTGTTTGCATATCGGCTGCAGTGCTGATGAGCGGCAATGAAACCGTCGACCCAATTGACGAAAGTTGTCTCGTCGATGAGCCTGCTCCAGGCAGTGCAAATGCGGCACGACGTCTGCACAAGATACGCAAGCTGGAGAAGAAGAAACGCCGCTAGACACAAAATTCATAATAATATTCCTAATGTATTTACAATGTATTTGCTAATTAATTTTTAAGTGTATGTGTAAACTCTTCTTTATAATAAAACTATCTTATTTGGCTGTAAATATACGGGCTCCTTATTTGGTAGCTGCAGTTTCGACTCCACCTTTGGATCAAAGTAAAGCTCTAGCGTTGAGTCTACTTTGATATTGCTGGCCATGCTCGGCACAACTATAATGTTGAATACTGTTGTGGGTTCTTCCTCGGGCTGGACACGGGCCATATGAGTGCCAAAAGATTCACATATGCTCAGCACATGCACCCGCTGGCCAGATCTAATTCCCAAACGCTGGTCGTGAGCCAGACTCCGTCGATCCATGCGCTCCTTCAGCATTAATTGCTTATGCTCATGTACATAGCCGCCTTTCACGCAACTCTTCTTTTTCTTGGATGAAGCTATCTTTCTGTTACTTTTTGGCGTCTGTTGTGTGTTAATCATCGTTTCCAAATTTGCTTCAATAGAGCAGTTTAAAAGCTCTTCCGAAGCAGACTGATTGCTGCTATTAGAACTTGATGCCCGAAGTACTCCACGGCGTTCGTGCTTTAATGTTGCAAGGGTTTTCCTGAAGCGGTGCCAAACTGCTGGAGTTGAGTTGGAACAGTCATCCACATCTGTTGTTGAACTAGGTAAAGTCGGAGGAAGTGACGGCGACTTGGCAATTACTGACAGTGACAATGGCTGGAATTTATTTTGTGGAGTCAGCTGGAGCGGTTTTTGAGTGGTACTATATTTTTTTATGTTCTTCAGCCACGTTCTGTTCTCCTGCTCCGTTAACTGTTCCTGACTGTGCAACTCATCGCTGCTAGTATCGGAAATGTTCAGATCGTCATTGCTGGTTTGTGTACGTCGCGCCCTCACATATTTTCTTTGTACAAAAGAGAGATTTGGACCATCCTCATCGCTGCTGCTGCCTTCGTCAATTATTGAAGCATTTAAGGACTTTCGATATCTTTTGAGCATTTTAAAAGGCTTGTCAACACAATTGCACTTTGCCTTTTAGTTGATGCTGTCAAAAGCGCCCTAATTTAAAGTCAGCTGTTCTAAGCCAGGGCTACTACATTAATATATTTGACATGCCTTCTTTGCAGTTGTTATACCCTGGGAATTTACATGCTAAAACAGGTATTTTCGTCATGAAGCTATTTTGGGATACAATTGACGAAAAAATGAGGAATATGAGTACACATTTTTTGTACGGTTTAACAAATGATTCAATATTTGCATGCATATTACGTTCATCAATATAAGATACCATTCGCAAGTGGTGTTGCAGCCCTGTTTTAAACACATGACTCAGGAGCTGTAGACGTCTGTGGTAGCATGCATGTCTTAACAAAACTTCATTACCGCAATGACCGCGCCACACCCTTTATTAACCTTGTTTTTCAATCAGAATGACACATATGGTGGAATTTTTGTTTGGCTGTTATCTTTAATTTTGGGAATAATATAAATTATAATAATCATATATTTATTATGCTGCTCGTAGCGTTGTTGTTTTACTTCCCTTTTTTTTTTTACTATGTACGTATGGATGTTTTTGTTTGTGTGTGTGTTTTATGCTTTCTCTCAATTATAACTATAGTTATTATGCAGTATTTTGAATGAAGTTTTTTGTTTTAGCGTGTGAGTTACAATTGTTTTTTCTTTTGTTTCTTTTTTTTTCATACATATTTAATAATAATAATTTACCGTAATTGTTAATTTCGGCGCACATTTGAAATGTTTTATGTCTAAATTGTAAGTCAAAACTCATATTATCTTCATTGTCTCCTGGGGATAACCGTTTCAAAAACGCTCAATTTCAATACAACAACTATTTAAATAGGGAAAAGAAATGCACGAAACTAAACCATAAAGAAAGAAAAAACACATTTACGAAAAGTAGAATGTAATAACAGTTGGTAGGTAGGTAGGAAGATGTGTGTACATACATACATAGGTCCATGTCTATGTCTATGTCTATAAGCGAACGAGATGAATCTCCCGGCTGGAACCACTTAACAACAACAACAACAAAAGCCGCAGCAACAACAACAACAAACTCGAACTAGATGAAAGCTGAATCGAATATACAGAATACATATATGTATATATATAACATAGGAAAAGGATCAAAATAAAGTTGTGTTTGTTTTTGTGTTTTGTTCTTTAGTTAAATTCGCAACATGCTGCGTCTGCATTATCTCTTCTTCATCTTCCTCTTTATGCTATTACATACAATATAATAATATGTGTGTGTGTGTACTTTCTGTTGTTGTTACTACTTATGTATTTTGCTTTATCGTTATTTATCGTTATCATTTTTTGTTGTTTGCTTTGTCTAAATTATTGTTTAGAGTTACTCACAAGTGCTGTCGTCATCGTCATCGTCTTCGTCGTTTGTCCCTAAAAATATGTATTATGTATTGCATTTGCAATTGCTCAACACATACTATATGCATATGATGTCCAATGTCCTGTGTCCTGTGTCCGTTGTCGTCGTCTCTATCATCCTGCCATACAGCCAAGGCCTTCTAAATGTTCTCGTTCTTGCTTTCGTTCGCGCCGCCGTTCGTGTCGCCCGTACTCCCCCCGCTGCCCACTAAGCCTCGGGCAACGGTTTTAGCTCCCTTATCTGCTTGATCAGATAGGCCTTCTCGTCGTTGAACTGCTCGTCCTCGGATCGATCCGTATGGAAGCTGGTAAGGAAGTCGACCAGTTTCGTTTGATTGCGCAGCAGGATGTCCAGAATGGGTTTCGGTTTGTTCGGATTCGCCACAAACACTTTGAAGACATGAAACGCCTCGAATTGAATGTTGCGTGATCGCTCCTTGAGCATGTTCATCATCAGCTTCAGGTTCTCCGGCTCCGATATATATCGCGTCATCACGGTGAAATTGTGCCTGTCCAGCAGTAGTTCACCCAGCAGCTTCAAGCTCTGGCGCCGCGTCACATAGTTCTCGGAGTTGAGGAGACGTTGATAATGCTGCGAGAAGAACTTGTCATAGTTGGCATCGAGGAACTCGGCGCACAGTAGCTTGTGGCGTGTCAGCAGCTCCTTGAACGTGGAGAAGGCATCGGAGGCGATATCAAACGTTGACACTTCCACATAACGGAAGAACTTAAAGAACTCATCCGAATGCAGCTGAATTTTGGCCAACGCCTCGTAGCGGGCGCATTCCCGTAACATTGTTCCAGAGTTCAGGGCAATCTCCGGATGCGCATCCTCGTAGCCGGCCATCAGTGTAAACAATATTTCGGGCTTCGTGCATATGTATTCCACTGTTGGTGATCGTGTTCCAATCTGTCGGCGCAGCACGTTGTTAAATATGAGCGCCACATGCTTCTTGCCCTCGAAGTCGATGCGATGCAGATTCTGTATGAGAAGCAACAGTAAATTACTGTTGTACAGCTCCTGCGACAGCTGAGCAACAACATAATCCGCTGGCGGCTCCGTATCGCTGCTCCCATACAGCATATTCTTGATGGACACCAGATTTTTGCTAACATCTTCCTGTGCCTTCTCGACCTTGCGATCGCCCGCCTCCAGTGCGTTTATCGCCTCCTTCAACGACTTTACCAATTCGGCTGGCGTCTTCTGTGATTTACCAAAGAGTGGCATTGTAATGCTTGCTTACTTTGCTGACTTTCTTGATGTGGTTGTTGTTGTTGTTGCTGCTGCTGCTGTTGTTGTTGTTGTCGCAATTTGTATTTGCTGTCGTTGCGTTCTCGTTTACTGTTGATTCGTTTGCTCAATTACTGGTTTGCAGACACACAAACAATGCTTGGCTATATATCACAGTATAAATAATATTCTATTATTATATATTATTTCGTCTTTTTTCCTCTTTCTCTTCTTCTTTTCTTTATGAAAAAAAAGAACGAATGCCAAACAGAATGTTATTTAACATAACAGCGCAATAACATTCTTTGTGTCAAGTTAGCAACGGTGACCGGCAACGATTTTTGGAACTTGGCTTATGAGTCGGAACCACACATCTTTATATTTTGATGTTTTTATACATGAAACCAAATAAATTTTGATGCTCGATTGTAAAAAAAGGAATTATTAATTTTTTTTTAGATTATTTTGATTATATATTATTATTTTATTTTCGAAAGGGTACAGGTACCCTATATAAAGTTGAATTTAACAAATCATTTTTCGCAAGACTTAGTATATTTTTTTTTAATGACGAAAGGCCTTCAAAGTAAATTGGGGAAGCTATAACAACAAAACATCAAGAGATCTATCAGCCGCTGTTGAAAAATAATTTAATTGTACAATAACCTAAAATAGTTCATAAAAAAGGCCTATCGAACTGGTAAATCCAAAAGAGCCGAACTATTGCGCAACAGAAAGCTGACAGCTATCATTCACTTATTTTTAAAAATAAGTTCCCCCTATATACACAGTTAATGCATATAAAAGCCACAATGTTTGCATTATTTTGACGCTTGAGCCGCGAAAATCTATCATGACTACCAAACCCAGCACAACTATCGCTTAAAGTTATTTTTGTGAAGTATCCACTTGTACAAAAACTATCGATATGCAAAGTCGGGATATTTTTAATTTGAAATAGGGGCTTTTCATTTAAAATCGACTTAAAGAGTGTTGTTTTTAATATCATTTTTATTTCTTCTTGAAGTATTTTTGATCCTCTTTCATTTAAATAATATATATGCTCTAAGCGCATTCAAACGCATAGATGTTATAGAAGTTACAGAAATATAGTATTTATATATATAGAAATATAGTTTGAATGCACATTGTCTTTTGTCTGTTTATTTTTTGTTTTTTGTTTTTGGGAGAGTAGATATATTGGATAAATTTTAAATATATATATATATCATTATTTTTATATGTATATGGTTGTTTTGCACATTCATATTTATATGTATGTCAACTTTTATATGACCCGCCCAAATGTTGATCCGTGTATATTATTATGTATGTATATGAAGTGAATATTTATTTGGTATTTTTTGTTATTTCGTATGAGTGAGTGTGTGTTTGTGTTTTTACGTATAAAAGTAGTTTTTTAAAATCCATAAAATATCAGATAATAATTACAATTTGTTTGTGTATGTATATTTATGTATGTCTAAAAAGCGTTTGCCACCAAAATGAAATTTTCGTTTCTTGTATTTTCAACATAAACTAAAAACTAAGTTGATTTAGTCTTTGCAACTAACATTATGTATACATATCTATATAGTGTATATATATCTGTCGAGTAGTCAGAGTTAATAATAATATCTTTGGGCTTTGCTACTGTTTATAATATATGCCAAGTAGTACACATAGATCTTCTTTTATTAAAGTATTTTTATGTAGGTGCTACCGAGTACTACTAAAACACGAAGAAAAGTCTAAACGTTGTAGATTGAGTTTTCGTTTTGCATTTAACGGTCATCGTATTACATATATGCATGTATATAATGTACGCACACATAAATTATTTATCTCGTATAAGTATTGGGTATGCTAAAAACATTTTTACCGACTAGTATATATATATTTATATAGTATATATGTAAAATGTATGTTTCTATATGCATGTGCAGTATAATTACTAAATTATTGAGATATTCTATGAATATATGTATAATATATATATAATTTTTCCATGCAAGAAAGTTCTTTCACATATACAAATGTAAGCATCATAAAAAAAAACGAAGCTCTAACTTTGAAGTTGGAATTAGGGCAGAAAACACACAAATTTAAGGTAGTAAAAATGAAATTGTTTTTGTTCTTATTTTTCTTTTTTGCTTTGCAACTCAGTTTTGAAGCCTTCAATTTTTTTGTTTTTCGTTTAACCCTCGATATCAATATAGCGTATGCATCAAATATATATGACTAGAAGTATGTATAATCGCTAGGCCTACTAAATACTACTACTGCAGTTATTTATATGTTTGTATAATAAGCATATACATTTAGAGTTAATAATAATTAATTATAGTTGTAGTTTTTTGTTGTTGTTGTTGTTGTTCTGTTCTTTTGTTATTTGTTGTCTGTTCTTCGCTTCTTCTTCGCTGGGCTTGAAGTTACATTCATTTCTCATTCTCTCACTCCATTTTCGTCGGAGTTTCGTCTCGTCTTCTCTGGGCGCCCGGTTGGTTTTGGTATTGTGGTTGGGGTTAGAGGGGGCGCCCAGACAGGGGGGATGGTGGGAGCGATGTGGATTCTTGATATCAGTGTGGTTGCTTGCGCTTGATAAAATTGCCCTCGGCATCCAGCCAAATGCCGGCGCCGCTGTTGTCCGGCTCACCGCTCCGCTGTGCGTCCATCCCCGTTCTTATCATTTACCTGTGCAGCGCATTCGAGATCTGCTTCAGCGACTGTCCGACCTCGCCCACCAGCCGCTCATTGTCCTGCACATTCTTGCTGCCCGCGCTGCGCAAATGCTGCGATTGTGTCTCGACGCGCGTCACCAGCTCCCGGAAGTGGAACTTCGAGTGCGGCGGCATCGACTCGTTCTCGGCAAAGACCACGCAGGAGTTCTGCAGGATGTTCAGCTTGTCGCTGAGCTGGAGCCACTGCGAGGCGGAGATGGCGTTCACCGGATGCTTGAGCGAACCCTCGAGCAGGGACACCAGCTCCAGGATGCTCTCCCGCGAGATTTGTGTGGAGTTGATGTTATCGATGCTCACGCTGCTGCCGCCTCCCACATTAATGCCCGCTATTTTGGCAATGGGCGTGGCATAGATTGTGAGCTTGGTTGGCTTGTGCGGCACAGCGGGTTTGGCGGAGGCGGAGGCGTTGGCGGCGACGGCGACGACGGCGGATCGCGTCAGGAGCTCTCCGCCCGCCTCGTTTGGTTGCTCCTCGCCTCCTCCGTTGCTGCTGCTGCTGCTGTTGTTGAGGACGACGATGTCGGCATCTGTGAAGAGTTGCGTTGAAAGAGATGTTTTTATTGTGGTTGTTGAGGATTTGGTTGCTGCTACTAATTGTTGTTGTTGTTGTTGTTTGGTTGTGCTGCTAAGGGGGGGCGGTGGAGGCGGTGCCGCTGGCGGCGGTTTGTTGCCAAACATTTTAGTGCCATATTTGGGCGACAATTGAGCAGCTGTTGCTGTGCTGTTGTTGTTGTTGGTGGTGGTGCTGTTGTTGGGATTGTGGTGCTGGCATAATCACCGCCGGGGGGCGGCGGCGGCGGCTGCTGCTGCTCCCAAAGTTTCTTTAAGCTATTAATACTACCTGTGCTGCGTCGCTTGCCGGCATCCGTTGTGCCGGACTCCGTCGTCGTGGTGGTCGTGGTGGTGTCCACATCGATTTTGATTTCAGTCTTTTGATTGGCTGCTCCTCCTCCCGGGCTAAACTTGTTGTTGCAATTGGGTGAGGATTGCTGTTGTTGTCTGTTGCTGTTGTGGTGACTCCTGCTGTGGCTGCTCCTTCTCCACTTTGCGCAGATGCGCCTTAAAGTCAATTATGTTTGAGGGCTGCTCCGCCTTCGGAATGGGCGCATTCAGTTTCTTTGGCTCCACTTTTTTCAGTTGCGCCTTAAAGTTGTTGTTACTATTGCCATTGGTTAGCTTCGTCTGCTTGGGCAGATTCATGCTCTCGGCCAGCTCGGTGAAGAGCTGAGCCACCGGATCAACCACAGCGGTTGGTGGCAGCGGTGAAGAGACACCACCACCACCATTTGTGGATTCGGACGGCTTGCTGCTGCTGGCTGACTTGATCTCGGTGATGAGCTTCTCCTTGAGATTTAGGGGCTCAGGTGCCGCATCCGGCGGCGTGCCCAGCGAGCTGCACGAGTCCGTGGAGGGTTCACGCTTGCGCAGCGAGACACCGAACCGGGAGCTGGCCTCCTCGACGCTGGGCGCCGTATTGCTGACATCGTTGCTGCTGCTGTGCTGCGCATGCAGATGCTGCTGTATGGCCTGGACGGCGCTCTCGGGCGCTGGCGGCGGCGGTGGTGGCGGCAACGCCTCAAACTCCTCCAGCGGCGGTGGCGGAAACTCCAGATTGGCCAGCGCTGGCTGCGGAATGGCGCCTCCTCCTCCTCCTCCGCTCGTTTTGGTGAATTGCTGCTGTTGTTGCCGGTGGCACGGAACGAGGAGAAGGTCATCATGGCGCCCTCTGTGGTGGTGCGATGACGCTGCAGCTTGCCCAAACTGGCTGCAGCATTGTTCTGCATGGTCACGCCACCGGACGAGTTGCTCCTGATCATTTGCTGTGGTGTGCCGGACACGGACGCGGCCAAGGGTGTGGGGGGCACAGCGGGCGGTGGAGCACGTGCCGGCGGCGTGGCATGTCCATTGGCGGCTGCCTCATCATTGCCGCTGTCCTCCAGACTGTCCAGGAAGGCGCCAATGCGCGCCACCTTCGGCAAGGTGCCATAACGATTGACGACCCGCTTCACATTCATCACCTCCAGAGCGCCCACAGTGATGGGATGGGCAGGTAGCACCGGTGTGCCATTGGTAATGTTGTTGTTGGGTGACTCCCTGGCCGGATGCTGTTGCGAGCGCTTGCTCTGGCGCGTCTCCAGGCCGCGATTGCCCATCACCGGACGCTTGAAGGAGCTGTGCTGCTGGGAGGAGCGTGGTCCGATGCCCGAGATGCCCGAGGCGGAGATGACGCCATGCAGCGAATGCTGCATCTTGTTGTTGCTGTTGGGCGGCGGTGCTGCTGTCAAGCTCTGCTGCTCCAGGCTATCGCCCGTGGCATCCGTGTCGGGATCAGCCGCCGGATCCGTTTCCGAGTCATAGCGCTGCGTCAGATTATTAATATCCCTCGTCAGACCTGCAAAAGCACACAGAGATTATTTAAGTGTCTTTGCTGCAATTGGATTGAACATGCACGTGCTGGGATTTGGGGAATGATTAGTTTAGCGGGAGCTGAGTGTCTCTTAGTCTTATAGTTGGCGACAAACCCATTTTGGCACAATATTTGTCAACACCAAACAAAAAGTAACAAATAAAAATGCATCAAACACCAAAATAATAAAAGAATTTGTAAAAAAAAACATTGCAAACGAAATGAACAAATAAAATAATTAACAAATAAACAAAGTAAAAATATAAAAAGGACAGAAAAATTAAAAAAATAAACCACATTAAAAGCAGAATATAAATAATAATAATAGAAAAGTTTTCTGTGTGCAACACAAACCATTTTTTTAAAAAAATAAGAAGGAAACGAAATGAACATAAATTGTAAATTGGAATTCTTACTCCATTGACAAATACCTCGAAATAGGATGTCGTAAAGGAAACTACTGCAGGAAGATGATTTCTTAATTGAATACGTTTGTTGTTGTTGTTGTTGTTGTACTGGTTGTAATAATTGTTGTTTCTGTTGTTGTTGTTGTTGTTGTGTACGTATTTGAGTGTGGGTTGGAATTTGGGTTTTAAAATTTCTACATAGGGTCTGGCTTAAAATGTTGTTCGTAGAGGAGTTGAAGTGGAAGTTTCGAATAGATGTACTACCATTCGTATTGAGCTCATCAACAAAGTTGCGAGCATCCTCCTCCCGATATGTTGAATCCCGGCTGCTGGACAACAAGCTGCAAACAAAGAGGTGACAAAATGTGAATAGTTTGTTCTAATAAAAAGGTAGAGAGAGAGAGATTTGGGTTTACCTGGTGCGCTTGGGCGGAGCTGGTGCCTGTTTGCCTTGTTTGTTGGTGGTGCGACGCATCTGGACATTGCCCTTGCCCTGGCTGGAGAAGGTGCTCAGCTTGGTGGAGGTGGAGCCGGTCTCTGCAGATGCGTTTCATGGAGATTAGCAATGATTCGGAAAGGATTTAAATGCAGATAGAAACATTTCACTCACCGGACATGGGTGTGCTGGCCAATTGTTGTTGTTGTTGTTGCTGCTGCTGGGGATCGAGAGTGGGCAGACTTTTCTTGACCATTTGTGGCGTCAGGCTGAGCGATGAGGAGGCACTGGTCGTCGTCGTCGTCGCCGCCGCCGTCGTCGTCGTCGTCGCTGCTGCCGTCGCTGTGGCATTTAGCTGTTTCTCAACCGCTTCGGTAATGGACGATTCCTGCGGAGCGAAGAAGGAGAGACGTGCAGCACGTGGATCATTATTGCTATCACTACGGATGATTGCGAGACTTGGACATTCAAGGGTGCACGAGCTGGTGCAAGTGCAGGTGCAGGAGCACGTGCATGGCGTCAATCGAAATCAAAGCTCAATGCCATTATCGTCGTCATTATCGTCATTGTCGCCATCGTAATCATCATCGATATCATCATCGACATCATCATCATCATCGTCCCACACCTCGAATTCGACACCGCAACCGTCACCGTCACCGTCACCGTCACCCACCTGAAACATGTGCTCCAGCGCATGATGTATGCTCTTGAATGTGGGCCGATCCGCAGCATCCCATTGCCAGCATTGTCGCATCAGATCGTACACCTCCGGCGGACAGCCGGGCGGCCTCTCCATGCGATAACCCTTCTCCAGCTTGTGGTAGACATCGGTGAGATCAATGCCCGGATATGGCGACATCCCGTACGTGGCTATCTCCCAGAGCAGCACCCCAAAGGCCCACACATCCGACTTGGTGCTGAACTTGTTGTACGCCAAGCCCTCCGGCGCCGTCCACTTGATGGGAAACTTGGCGCCGGCATGCGCCGTATACGTGTCATCACGCATCAGCCGGGCCAGACCAAAGTCGGCCACCTTGACCAGCTTGTTGTCACCCACCAAGCAGTTGCGCGCCGCCAGATCGCGATGGATGTAATTGCGGGACTCCAGATAGCTCATGCCGGACGCTATCTGTGTCGCCATATACAAGAGAGCCACTGCATCCAGTGTCTCTCTGCCGGCGGAGCGCAAGAAGTCAAGCAGATTGCCATGCGACATGAACTCGGTGATGATATAGAAGGGTGGCTCGCGGGTGCAGACACCTGAAATGAACAGGACGAAAAAAGGATGTGTGAATATCACTTCTCTGCTTATAAAAATCTAATTTTTGAATAAACGTTTTCTCAGTTAAGAAAACGCTTCTTCCGTTTAGTGTTCCCACCGATAAGCTGTACGAGATTTGGATGCTTCATCTCCTTCATGATGGCCGCCTCCTCGAGAAAGTCCTTCAGCGCCATGGTATCCTCCTTGAGCGTCTTCACAGCCACAGTGTTGCCATAACGCTTCCACACGGCCTCGTACACCTCGCCGTACTGACCACCGCCCAGTTTGTGCTTCATCATGATGTCCGTGCGACAGATCTCCCACTCATCGGGCTCGGGACTCAATGGAAAGACTGTGGGCTTGTTTTGCTTGGGCGCCGGATAGAGCAGGGGCGTGATCAGACCATGACCCTCATGCGGCACACTGTGATGATGCACTAGCTCGGCGAGCGTATTGAATTTGGCCTCCTGTGTGACAAACACCTTGCCGTCCGGATCCTCCGAGATGCGATAATGATAAACCCGTCCCTCGTATCTGTAAAAGGAAGGAAATAGATTAGTTTGATTGTTCAACGAGGAAGGAAGATGAACTCACCTTAAGCTGATGCTGCGCTGACCCGGAGAACTTTCGCTCTCGCGGACCAGGAAGCTGCCATTGATGCCGGAGCTGAGCAGATATTCGGCAGCGTTGCGCGAGATGGGCCCATGGTACCAGGAGTGCTTCTCCAGCGAATTCAGCGGCGTCACATAGTTCGAGGGCACCCAGCCCACATTGCCGGAGTCGGAGTGAGCTTCGCACCACTCGCCGGACTTGTTGTAGCTCAGGATGCGCACCTGTTCGCCCTTCTTCAAACTCAGCTGATTCTCGCCGCCCGCCTGAAAGTCATAGAGGGCCACAAACAGCTGCGGATCGTCCTCCTCGGGTCCCGGCGCCAACAGATTCTCCTTGGAGGTCCAACGATGCGCCGACTCAAACACCGATGTCGCCGAACTGTGTCCCAGCGAGCCGAGCACATCTTGGCCCTGGAGCTCGGCTGCATCCGCCAACAGCGTCGCCGCTGTGCTCCCCGCCGGAATGTGTGGTAAGGGACGCGATTGCAGCAGCGCCTCTGCAAGAATCCAGAATCCAGAATATAGAATACAAGAGCAAGGTGAGTGAACGTTGGATTGAAAGCAATCTGCCTCTGATCTGGTCACGAAACAATGAGCGCATACAATGTGATCGCCTCTCATCAAGGTAAACCCGTTTCTCTCACACACACTAACACACACACACACACACACACACCATCAGGAATGTGGGCAATTTGTATTGCTTGAACTCTCTTTCATTGAAAAAAAAGAAGAAAAAAACTAAATTATGCAGAAAAAACAAGTAAGAAGGCTCTAGTGGAGATTTCCCGACTAGGAGATACCCTATACTTTAAGGGTATAGTTATTGTCTGTATGCATCTGTGACCTAAACTTCAATCTTCGATATCTCTGATTTTCAGAAAAGTTCTATCGTTACCCATTATTTCAACACCCATTTTTACATTTTCCAAATTCGAGATTTTTTTGTAATCGATTACATGTGTATATCGGAAACCAGAATAGTTATCGGTAATCGGAAATAAACTTGTACTGCCTAGGACTTAGATGAGCTTAGATAGATACTTTTGCACAAAATCATTATACCCCTTTTACCCATTTTATGGGTTCAGGGTATTAAAAAAAAAAAACTCGGCATAAAATTACACAAAACGTTGCCCAGAGGAACACAACACAAAATGTTCCAAGTCGTGGATTGATTGTGGGAAGTTCTAACTGATTATAAGTAAGTAGCTGTAACTGCTGTCTAGCTTTAGTTGTGTTTGTATCTGTATCTGTCGGATGCAGCGTTGAGTGAGATATTTATTTGCCGTTGTTGAGAGAGAGAGAATTTCAGCTATGGAATTTTTGGCTTTTTAACATTTCTATGCATATGAAAGACTTTTTTTTCTTAGTAACTAAGGTTAATATAAAATTATTATAGCGATAGCTTTATATAGAAAGGACGTAGCTCGCATTTTTTTATTTTACAGGAGAAGCAAAAAACTTAATAAAATCTGAAACACGTAGTATGAAAAGGCTTTTTTTAAATTGACTATAACTTCGTTAATTTTAATCATAGCACATCGAATTTTTGCAGAAATGTGTATTTGGGAGTGGGCTTTAGAAAATGCAAAAAACGCGATTTCGAAAAAAATTGAGTTACGTCCTTTCTATATTAAGCTTACAATATATTTATTTTATAATAAACCAAACTTTATACCGTAATCCATCTAATTGAAATCAAGAACTCAATTCAATTTAATTCTTCATGGTAGTTTTCTAGAGTATTTCATTTTCAGTTTTTATCCGCAATGATCTTTTTCCCCCACTTGACGGCCTCACACACACACACACACACACACACACACACACACACACTTGAATAATTGAGTAATGCACACATTTACAACGGTACTTTTGTTTTTTTTTCTCTTTTTTTCATTAAGCAGCCACTTCCGTTGCCACTCATCGGATTCTGGGTGAGCGGACACCGCATATTCCCTCCCCCCTGACCACCCCCTCCCTCACACACACACACACACTTATTGCCGCTTTTCACAATTTTCACTGATTTGTCTGAGAGAGAATCTCGCTTGAAATTAGTCTTGAATGTGGGTGCGATTTCGAAAGTCATAAAACCCAAATAACATTTATTTGAGAAGGGTTCCCATTCCCCGGATTTTTAAGTGAGTTTGAATTTCGATTCAATTGCCTGTCCCGCCCCCCTCCCCCCACCATCTATACCATATATTGTTAATTTATGCGCGCGAGGCAGGAAATATTAATAGCAATAGGTAGTAAAGTGTGGAATAGTTAGATATGCAAAGAGAGATAGAGAGAGAGAGAGAGAGAGAGAGAGATATATAAGAGGGAGAGAGCGGAAACTTTATGGTGGTCCCAGATGGTCTCCATTATGACTCACAAGGGAGCTAGAAATGGAAATGGTTTTGGATTTATAATCAACGCATAATTCAGAGCACTTTTAAAGCGAGTTGACTCAGAAGATTTTCTATGAATTTCTATGAGATTTGAGTTTAAGTTCATTTTTTTTTCTCCTAAATTGGCAAAAATAGCTCTTAAAAAGACTTGACCCAAAAGAAAAAAGAAGTAGGAAAAAGAAAAAATAAAAAGAAGAGGAAGAAAACGTTGAACACTGATTATCATGCATTATAATTCAGTAGATTCAATCTATATAGTAATTATAAACAATGACACTACGTTTAAATGTTGTTTACCTAAATTCATGTGATATTTGCCGGGATGGCCGCGAAAAGAGCTGTGCTTGGTACCTGTAGAAAGAGAGACGAAGAGAGAGACACGTTGAAGTACAGTGGGCAACAACAAACAAATATGTACAATTATTTTTACTTAATTTTATATGCAGTTGTCTTTTGTACAATGACTTTTGGATGATGGTGATATATTTTTATGCTATGTACAGAAAAACTATTTACAGTTAGTTGAATGACATCAAAGCGGCTTTGGGCCAAAGCCAAAGGCCAATTAGAGCCTCGACAACAACAACAACATAGTCATGTTAAATGCTGTAATCTTAAGTGAAGAGGAAAAAGTATGTGGAACCGTTAGAAAAAAAACACATTATAACAATGCCACGCCCCCCATCTTGACAAAATAGTTGTTGTTGTTGTTGTTGGGTCGCCCTCATCAAATGCGATTTAAAGTTGGCAGCTGGAATTGGGGCCAATGAACCCTCCTCAAGCTAAAGTTCCGAGTCTCTCCGGATCTTTGCCACTAACAAGTCGGAAACATGCGTCAAAAAAAAGCAACTTGTCTGTGTGTGGAAAATACTTTTATAGTGCTGAGTTATTAGCGGGAATTGGAGCAGCCACAAGCTGAGATTTGTGTATGTATGTGTGTGTGTGTGTAATGACGCACATAGCTTAATCACAAAAGTGGGTGGGGGGGGAGGGGGTTGCGGTTATGTGCAGCTTATCTGCCATCAAGCTTTGGCAAAGTAGCTGTAAATATGCAAACTGCAGCAAAATATTAAGCATAAAGATACAGAGAAAGAAAAAGTTTGAATAACTTCCATATCGAAGGTAGATTAAAAGAGTTTAGATGCACGGATGTAATTGGAGCTCGGTAATGCAGCATTTATTCGAATTAGATTCCCATGTCGTGAATCTGAATCATATTAAATTTCGCTCAGTTGGAATCGACATCTCCCAGTTGATAAATTATTTACAGACTTTGGCTGTTACGAAGATGCTCATCTTTCGTTAACAGAGGAGCTTAACAGCGCTGTTAGCAATAAAAATACCAAAATTGTAATGAACAGTGCCAAATTGAGTATAACAGAAAATCAAACAGCTGTCAGCGGCTTTTTAATCGGATTTCTGTTAAAATTTTACGCAGTTTCGCTTTTATGATAAATCGTATGGTATATAAGAAAGATTTTTAGAATTTTGATTTCCTTTGGTTCAAGCTTCGGAGCATGAAAAAGTAACAGAGGAAGGAAAATGTGAGAAAACTGTTACCAAATACATATATTTTTTCAGTGTACTTTAAGTACAAACTATGCTGCTGAATACAAAGCAAGCTTAAATCGATAAGCAGCTGGTAGAAATAATAGCTACAGACATTTTATCTTATAAATCTCCATCTATTCAGCATTTTTGTCCTTCTTCGACTTGCATTAAAATTGATGTATTTGCGCCATTTATTATGGCTCAAAACACCGCCCCCCCCAACGTTGCAAATTTCTCTTTTTCCTTTTTGGCTGAACTATCAAACTTGAATTGCGATTTAAAGTCTGTGATTTATTTGTAATGCCGCAAGAAAGAGAAGAGAAAAATGTCTTTAAACATCATTCATTCGAAATGCATTTCAGTTTCATTCAATAATTCACTCAAGTTAGTCAAGTTTAGACCATTAGTCACATTGTCAATCCATTCATTAGCTGGCTTCACACTTCATTCATTCATTTCTGGCCCTTCTTTTACTTTGTTTTTTTTTTTTTTTGTCTCATTTGTAGCTTTTGCATTTGAGCACGTCTTGCTTTTTAGTTTGCTTCTTCCCACGAGAGAGGAGAGAGAGAGAGCTCAAGGGCTTTCATGTCATGCCCTCCATTGGCTTTGGGATTCTTCTCTAAACCTTTAACTGGCTTCGCAACAGTCAGCAGTTAACCAGGTAGAGTCCAGTAGTTAACTTTTACGGGTTAAATTTAATTAGTCATTTCTCTGGCTTCGCCCGTTAGCAGCAGCAAATATGAAAACAAACACGATTCCGTTGCTCAGATTTAATTCCTAGCCATGAATTTAATTTATTTAAGCCCTGTTGAACAAATTTGTTTTTTGCAAACGAGCTAAACTTTAATTTGATAAATGCGTTTTTGCCGTCAAACTAAAAGTTTCTAGGAAATTTCTAAAAATGTTTTCCTTGTTACTTTTTTCAAGGCCGAAATAATGTATTTCCTACAACGTAATTACATAAATTAATGTGTATCCTTTGTGGAAGGACCATATGGTTATCTACGTTTCACATACTGTTCACCACCCCAAAAAACAAAAACTCATTTCTCAAAACGTAAACTGACACTTGGACATTAATGTTGAGAATGTAAAAGAATTTAACTTTTGTCGTCATTTACATATGTATGTACCCTAAATATATATGTATGTGTGTGTTTAGTTAGAGGTGCAAAAAGCAGGGAACCTCCCGTGGCGGCTTCACAGTTCTTTAGTTTCCCAAACAACCAACAACAAAGTGCGAAGAGAGAAAAACTACAAAACAGAGCAAAGCGAAAAAATGCGAAATGAGAAATGCGAAAGGCAAAAACAACTGAAATATATGCTTGTTAAGTAAAGTGAAGCTTAAAAAAATTGAAATAAAATGAGTAAGTGAGAGAAGGGAGGAGAAAAGATGCCAGAAACAAAGGGCCAGGGCTAGAGAATGGGAAGGGAATGGAAGGGGAGGGGAGGGAGTCTCGTCATGTCCCTGCACTTGGTAAATCCACCCTTCCCGTCCGTCCGTCTGTCTGAGTTGTTGCTGCCGCTGGCAATTTTTACCACTTTTATAAGGATTCCACTCAAGGCTAGTCCCGCTTCTTGTCCATGTGTGTGTGTGTGTGTGTGTGTGTGTGTGTGTGTGTGTGTGTGTGACGTAGTCAACAAAATACGCATATCATGACGTTTTCTTCTTCTCCTTCTTCTTCTTCTTTTTTGCGCTCAGTGACGCAGCGCTGCAGGCGATGCCACGCCTCCTCCACCGCCCACCCCTCCCAAACTCCCAACCCCTTTGAGCGTATACACACACAATACACACACTGGCCATATGTTGTGTGCGAGAGTGCAATATATATATATTTAAAAGCCAACGCACAAAACATAAAATCAATAATGGAACAGAGAAATGAATTTCTTTTATTTTTACTTTGCGCACATATTAATTATCTTTTCAGTCATTAATTTTTTTGAGTGCACACACATACTCCGACTCCGACTCTGACTTATTCTCCGGGCTCTTGAGTTGACAAAGAGGCAACGCCATTATAATTTATCTCATCATTGCGAGCCAAATTAATTGAATGTCAGCCGCAGCAGCCCAATAAAATTTTATAGCAAATGACTTTTATCGATTTATGCTGGCTGAGAGCTTTGTAACTGTTAAAAAGAGAGAGAGAGAGAGAGAGAGCTTAACAGTGTTTGGCATTGAAATGTCAGATGAATAGAGAAAGAGTTCACAATGCTTTTCTAATTACACTTTCATGCACTCTTGGTTCTTTTTTTTTTTTTTATGTAAAAGCATGAAAATAGAGAAATAGATTGACGTCAACATACATGTTGTGAAAAGGTCACTTTATAAAGCCCTGTGACCTAAAAGCAATTGGATCGATATAATCCAAAAGGTCACACATCATCCGCTTTAGCTGAGTGGATATATGGATGAGGATATAGTCTTCAAAATATTCGAAAGCTTTCACGTGCCTAAGGGTCCACATCCTTTTCAATGTACAATTATTTGGCCCAGGTCCAGGTGCTGGGTCAAGGCAATGCCCCAAAAACAAAAGAGAGTGAGAAGCACAAGTACTTTACCCCCCACCCCCACCCCACCTTCTTTTAACTGCAGCCATCTTCACGTGTGTCTGATGGTCAAACCACTTTGTTCTTGGCATCCATTTGTTTGTGAATGAAATTGGCTTTTAATTGTTGACTTGGCAGACGACCGCCAAAAGAATACAACAAAAAACAAACAAAAAACCATTGGCATGCACATTTGTTTTTGAGTAGTATTTCATATGTATTTGTTATTGCCAGGCTGTCATGCAAATATATGAATCAGAGGAAGACGAAGAGAGGGAGAGAGAGAGAGAGAAAATGGTCAAACATAACTCGCAACACTGTCAAATGTTGAATGAGTCAGTTGCCATTTGAGCACAGTGGTACAAGAGTTGGGAATAAAGTGCTTAAGAACTTAGTTTAATAGCAGAATGATTTAAAAATGTGTTTAATTGTTAATGGTATTTATTTAACCCTTTTACACGTTGAACTTTTTTAATGAACTTTTTTATGATTCTGTTTTAAAACTTTTTCAGAAATCTGGTCGCATTTACACGTTGAACTTTTCTTTAATTTATTGTCAAAATAAATACAACTTTGTCAGCGATTGTTTTATTTGTGAATATCTGACTGACATGAAACCCTGTGCAACTCTGTGTTTACATGCAATCGGAATAAGTCATAGCAAAATGAGAAAAATAAATTATTGCTACCCCTCTACACCCCTTGCCAACAAACGAATGTTTCATGTAAATCGTGTGTTACTTCCACATTTTTCATGCACTTTTACACCACTGTACATTATTTTCTATGTTGTTCTATGTTGGGGCTGCCATGCCTCATGATATTCACGTTTGTTGTCTGTGGCTATTTTTTTTTTTTTTTTTTTGTTTCTCTTGTTTTTTTTTTTGTCTGTCAGCCGCTTCGGGGCTGTTTTGTTTATGTTTTATGACTTATTGTTTATGCAGGCAACGATTGCGTGGTATTTGTCAAGTATTTTTCAGTATTTTCAGCATTTCTTGTTTCTTTCGTTTTTTGTTATTGCTCATTCATTTGCATTTGTTATTGTCGCTGTGGTTGTTCTGTCTGGTATGAATAAAACATTCATATTCACATCTTTACATACATATATTCACAGCAATTATTCGCGTGGGTGTAGTTTACAGATAATAAATTTAAGAAGCGATAAAAAGCGTTTGACCATAAAATTTGTAGATAAGCGCGCATATGACAAAAAAAAAAACCAAGAAGAAGAATGAAACAGATGTGTGAGAAGAAGAAGAATAAGTAGCAATAGATACGCGAACAAACAATAGCAAAGTTTTTTTTTTTGTTGTTGGTTCCTTATTCAAAGTATGGGAAAAGAAGATAACAAAACAAATTCGTGGGTTCTTTTTATTTATATTTTTTGATTCCACTGAAAAAAAGTTGGCATTAAGCTCAATTGTTTTGATTGTTGTTGTGTTGGTTTTTTGAGGTCATTTCATACACATTTTCATGGTAAATTACGAGTGGCGATTATGTGGGAAAGATAAAGCTCACTTTGTGGATCTTTTGTTTCCTCAGCTCTTCTAACATCTTGTTTTTCACCACACTTTCAATTCACCTTCACATGTTTCATTCATCTGTTAAACAACCTGCCATAAAAATGAGGTTCATTCAACTTATTTTTAAACAGGTGCAAAACTGTGAAAATAATAAAAACAATATGTGCTAAACTTTCTCCTTGAGCTGATTTCGTTTTTCATAGTACAACTTAACAATCAATCGAATCGCACAATGAATACTCGTAGAAATCAAAAGTTTGCCTTTTCAAGTGAAGATCGGAGTTGAAAAAAGTTTTTCTTTTCGTCACGCTCGAGTGAAGCTGAAAGCCAAAAATAAAAGCGAAAGAGTTGAACAAATAATCGAAAACACTTGCTGCGAAAATGAATAAATAATTCGACAGAATACGTGAGATGGCAAAAAGTGCGTAATTGTATAATACATAACCAGGGGGAACAACTTCCTCTACAGAGCACAATGAAGATGAGTTGAAGCTTTATCTACTTCGTTAAGTTAAGCTGGGAAGCTTTTAAAGCGCACTGAAGTTCTCTCTATCACCTGATTGCTTTGTTTTCAGTTTCTTCACATTTTTGAGCTGTTCCGTCATTAAGCGCAATTAGTTGCTTATAAATGGACGATAGATGCGACGAAGCGGAACTTGTTCCGGAACTTTGTTTTGTTTTTTTGTTTCATCAAACGGTTTTCCAGGCATCTGCCGCAAAAAAACTGGTTGGCCATTATGTAAAAAATGACACAACGATAAAAACAAACATAGTAATGTTGGAAAAGCGTATAATTATGGCAATGGAGAGAAAATAAGCTTTTTGCCTGACAATCCCAAACCCCCAAAAGAGAGATAATCAAATTTGCTTGGCAGTAAATTTCCGAAATTTGTGATGTGAATTCATAGATTAAATTGATTGTTAGGTGTATGTGTGTGTGTGTGTGTATGATTACGGCACTTTATGACGGAATGTAATTACACGCTCGAGTAAAACGCATATGGAAAACACAGCACGCAAAGTGAAACTTTGATCTCTATAAAGCAGAGTCTCACTTCAACTCTTGAGGCCAATTTACGTTTATTGATATTACGAAAACTTTTTGTGTGACAGGCTTTCAAGCAACGCTTAAAAATTAGGGGGAGTTGAAGCTAAATGGATGCTTATTGAATTATTCAAAAGGGCATGGAAATCATTTAAACTAATGACGTTAGATTGTGGAACGTTTTTTAAAGTTTTCAGCAGAGACCGTAAATAACAGCTATGGGTAAAATACACCAAAAAGCTTATTATGATCACAAAAAGTCAATTGCTTAATAAACTTTTATTTTGCAATTTTAATGAAAAAAGTTAGAAATAATAGTTATTTTAAATTTTATTTATAAAATTATAAAATAAATATTATTTTTAAATTATAAAAAAATCACTAATAATGGTCATCAAAGACTTTTAAAAATATAAAAAAAAAAGTCAAAAACTTTTATAAAAAATATGTCTTCCTGAAAAAATAAAATTCTCAAGAATTTTTTTTATAAAAGTCTGCTTAAAATACCGCATACCTTTAGCAGGTGATTTTTACAAAAATGATCATTATTTTTAATTTGTATAATAAAAATCAACAATAATCATTGATTGCGGACCTAAATAAAAAAAATCGAAAATAATTGTTAAAAACAATTTTTATTTATAAAAGTTATAACCGTTACGGTCTCTGGTTTTCAGGTTGTATTAATGCCTCTGATTAAGTTGATTATTTTTAAATTCTACTAAGTTCTTAGCGTGTCTTATCACAAAAACAAAGAAAATAAAAAGCTGTCAGTGCCAGACAAGGTGTGGCCAAGGGTTGAGTACCATACAAAGCACTGGCCTTTCTCTATATCTAGATTGTGGTTAGCGGTTAAATGGAATACAGATAAAAGAACGAAAAAACGCATAGAATATGAAATAAGGAAAAGTTGAGCTTGGGTTTTTCATACTATTTGCGAGGGGCAAGAAAATGCAAATAGCTGAAAATTGAAAAGCAAACAGAAAGTGCTGTGAAGCATACGCAACAGGAATAAAACATTATATATATATATATATATATATAGATACGTATGTATAGCGTACTCCATATCAACTGTTTGGTGATTCAACGTCGTTCTCTGTTGCGATTCTGGGAAAACAAGTGCAATATGGACAGGACGGGGATAAGAAGAGGACAGACAACAGACGACGACGAAATGGACTGACTTTCAGTGCGGATGTGGATGTCGTTTAAATATTGCCAGACGGCGTAAAAATTGACAGACGTCGCACAACCAAAAAGACAAAAGACACAACAACAACAACAACAAAAAGTTCTGAATGGCACAAAAGAAAAGAGAAGGAAAAAAACTGAAAGTGGCGACAACTCCAAATTCAACTTCATGTTGAACAGAGTCCACAGAGTTGAGCCATTAGGCGGCAATTAAATGAATTAAATTTCACATTAATTATTTAAAAAAATATGACAAAAAAAAAAGAAGAGAAGCAGATGAAACAGGCAAACAACACAAAGTTGAATTTAACTGCGGGCAATTTTTATACTTCTTTTTTTTTTTTTGGCATAATTTTCATTTCATGTTTTCAGGCTGGCAAGGCTGGTTCACTGACCACAGCATACCGGACGCCGGTCAGCTGACAATTAGAGAGAGAGAGGGGGGAGAGAGAGAGTTACGCTCATTGTGTGCGCAGACATTTAGCTGTCAGTGTAAACAGGTTTTCATCGTTTCAAGGCGCATTTGTTATGCTTTTTTCTTTAACATTTTATTATTGCAGTTGTTGTTGTTGTTGTTGTTTGTTTGTTTGTTGCGAGCTCGCTTTTTACAGTAAATACTTGCCAATTTTCTTGATTCGCTTTCTTGTGTAAACAATTTGTTGCTATTTATTTGTATAAGAATGTTTTTGTTTTTCTTGGTGAAATTCGAGTGAAATTTAAGTATATTAAGTCTTAATTGAGTCCATTTTTGGCAAGCTTAAAAAAAAATCACTTTCGTTGTGTGAAAAGATTTTGCTGTTGAGTTAATTGAAACATTTCAATACAATTTTTAAGACTTCAAATATATCAAATCACAATTATTTTCTATCTCCTTTAATATTTTTAGCTGATTCTTAAAGGTTTTTTTTTTTTTTTTTAGAAATTTCTGTAGCTCTAGGATTACAATTGTGTGTTTGGAAAATTGCAGAAATTTGTGCATAAATCATTTGGCGGCACCTTTGGCCTACCAGATACTATATATACGTGTATATATCGCGACTCGAGGAGAGGCACATCAGAAATTCAATCAAAGCCCGCTGGCATCGTATTTGTTTTTTTCTGTATTTTTTCCGTTTTTTTTTTTATTCGCTCTTGGCGTCCGATTCCCATGCACAGAGTGTCAAGAGATTGTGGCACAATAATATGTGAGAGGTGAGTTTATTTTTTTTTGTACATATATCTATATCTGCGGGTATCTATTCCATGGCAGGTAAATTGTGGCTCAGATTGAAAAGCTAGCTGGGTTGTTGTACGTGCCGTGTGGCGAGAAAACTCAATTCTCATTACAGTTACAATTACGAACGTGATTTGTGCTGCTGTTGCAGCAGCAGCAGCAGCAGCAGGTTGCCTCATTGATGGATTTTAAAATGCTGCTGCTGCCTCAAAATGCAGTTCTGTAAGTTCCCTCGCCTTCCCCCTCCTTCTCTTCTAGAGTGTGGAAACTGGTTTCCCTGGTTCTGGTTGGATTGTCGTGAAAGCGATTCTGTTTACTGCATTTAACTGTTTTTTTAGTTTACAAAAAGTTTCTATATAGTTGTACCTACAATATTTTTGCACATGCTTTTTTTTTTAAATATATTTGACCTTGTGGCCTTGTTAACGTTTATCAGACTTAAACTTTAATAAACACATCAATTGCACACTTGATACATTTTATTTGGGGGAACTGTGCTGCTAAATAAAGTGCACATAAAATAATATATATATTGTATTGTGTTTGATTCGTTTCAAGTCTCCCCTTTCACCTACAAATCTCTTTGTGTGTGTGTGTGTGTGTTTATATATATAATCCAAACACACACAGCTAAAGCGAGTGTCAATCAATCAACTGGCGTCAAAATTTATGACCTCAAACATAATCACAACAACAGATATGTTAAATGTATATGTATGTGTGTGTGTGTGTGTGTGTGTATATATACTGGAAAGCATTTCAAGCGCTTATAATTAGTTGACGCATTCCACCAACTACTTCCCTGCTTTCCCCCCCTCTCCCATTCCAGCAATAAACAAATATTCGGTTCTCTTTTTGGGGTTTCTTCTTCTTCTTACAAATTATGTTTGGTTTTCCTATTGCTTTCTTTCTTTTCCTCTCGCTTTTCGTCAGCTAATTTATGCAAACAGTTTTCAATGGGGCGCAACGCCGAAGGGCGGCTAAGGGGGGGGGGAGGCTGCAATGCTTCACTGGGAATGCAAACATAGCAAATAAAAAGATTGGAAAAATAATAGGCAAGGAAAATGACATAAATTTGAATGCTCTGAAAATTGTCGACGACAAAGTTAAGCAAACCTTACGATGTATGTAGAGTATATATAGAAGCTAGATGCACATTCATTTATGGATGAGCGGACAGATTTAGTATTAAATTTCTATAGTATTTCTGTCAATGTACATTACATTTTTATTCTTATGGGATTTTATAGTGAAAAACTTTTTAATATCAATAAAATATTAAGACTAAAGACATTTAATAATTTCTAACAGCTGCTAAAAAAAAACTCAACACTCTATTAACTTTATTTGTTTTATGGATTACGCAGTTCTCTTTTATTTGTTGTTTCGACTGCACAACTTTTAACTGGTCCATGACGATAACTATTTGAATAATTACACATGTTTTGAACAAACTAATTAGACTCTGTACACAGCTGTTGGATTAACTTCTTATAGTTCTCATTGGAATGGAATACAGAAAAAGCAGAAAGAAAAGAGCAGCAACTGAATGTGCTCTAAAAATAAAACATCAAAGTGCATTGCAAGGCACGAAATGCAAGGCACGAAAGGATTTACGAGCTTGATCGAAAACAGCCCTTTGGCCCCGAAAAAAAAACAACAAAAACTAAACATGCAAAGTAACAACAACAAGAACAACAAGAGCGACAACAACAACAACAATAATAATGATGACGATGAGTGGCACTTTGTGTGGAGAGCTGGCAAATGCAAAGGAAACAGGCAACAACAACGTTGACTGCGACTCCAACTCGAAGAAGTAAAAGTAAAGAAAATTATAAAAAGCAACAACAACAAGAAGAAGACAAAGATACGCCAAGGCTAATAATAGCACATATATATACATATATATATATATAGCATATATGTACATATATGAGTGCAAAGGCATTGAGTATAAAAAGAAAACTTGAACGAAATAAGAAAAGTGGAGACAACGCCTTCAACTTTTCACTTTTTTCCCATAAAGAGAGACAGTTAAATAACAGCTGTTAATTTACAGATATGCAAAAACTCTTCTAAAGCTATCTCTTTTGTTCATAAATTTCACCGTTATTTCTTATAAATATTGAATAAATTCTTTTATTTACTTTGCATGGGTTTTAAGTTTAAGCAATTATCTTTGTTTAAGAAATACTATTTTTATGTGCATATTAACATAATTATAAATGAGTGGGAAAGCACACACACAACACTACACTACACTACACGTCACCTGTTTGCCAAGTGTCCACAACAAACACACACACACACACACACACACATCACATGTGCGTGTGGCGTCCATTAGCCATGTGAAAAGTTCATTTGCCTTGGCTCATAATTTGCCGCTTGCATGTTGGCAAACATGAGCGATGTGTTCAGGGGCAAAAGGAGGGGGGGGGGCGGGAGGGGTGGTGGGTGAGGCCATTGACGCCTCCCGCCTTCTAGACGACGTCCAGGCTACTCAGATTACACTTCAGCGAGGGAGAGAGAAAGCTAGAAAGTATAAGAGGAAAAGGAGAGAGAAGGAAAGAGAGAGAGCAAGATAAATACTTCACACTCTTAAGGAGTTCTTATTGCTGACTTTTCACTCCATGCCTATTTTGAGACATTGCGACAACCAGAGTAGCCTCCAATTCCGTTTTTCTTCACTGTTGTCGTGTTTTTTAGCATATGCTCAACTATTTGCAATTGACAGCTTCAGTTGCTTTCCCAACGCTATTCGATGCTATGGAGCCACCAAACATATCTAATTACAACGTGTCGTATAACGACTTACAACTTGGCTTAAATTCCACAGTGCCCAAAAGGCAACGCCTACAAATGGCAATAAAAAAAAAAAACACACAGTGGTTAACAATTATCACTTGCACTATCTTGTAGCTGTTGTGTCTGAGTTATGTTAACCCTATGTTAAAGCTTTCTATTAACATTTTAAGCGTGATCCATTACATTTACTGTAAAATTGAATAACATGCATGTAAATCAAATGCAAATTTTTCACTGCTTTTAACCTTTTTGACACCTTTTGCTCCACTGTGCCGCATCGTCAATTGCTATTCATGCTAGTTATTTGCTTGTCGCATTTGACTTATGTGTGTGTGTGTGTGTTAGTTTGTGTGTTTGGATTGTGATTTTAGTTAGAGAGTTCGTGGCTGTCTGGCAACTGGTAACTGCGGTTGTAATCTGTACCCCCAGACACAGTTTTACATTGTAATTTTGTAATTGCAATAGCAACAACAACAACAAAAGGGAATTGCATCTTGCAATTTGGGGCTTGAAATAATATCGTGTGGGAAATTTGCAAACAAAAATTTCCTTTGATTGTTTGTTAGGTTACTTGCTGCTGAACTTTAAGCCCAAAGGCCAATATGCAGCTCTCGTATAAGGCGAGCAAAAATACCACAGACGTCATAATAATACCACTTGCTGGTATTAATACACACGTAAGTATTTGCTTGTGAGCTGCATACCTGGCTCAGAACACAGAGCTAAGTGTGACTCAATAAATGAATGCGGTCACAGTTCTTATCAGTTGTCTCTGGAGAAGCTCGTTACACTCATCATTAAAATGATTTAAAGCTTAATATAAATAAATATAATTGCTAACAAATTGCAGTGCAACAACAATAACAACAACAGCAACAAGGTAAATAAAATGCAATCATTTTGATTAAAGCAAAAACGAAAGCAATTAAAGGTGCTTTAGATGAGAGATCACGACTTGAATATACCCTGGAGTGAGATAAGGAAACTTTATTTATATATAGAGAAAGCACAAAACTTTTAATTGCTTCACTAAAGGTCCATAAATCCATGAGAACTACGGAGGAGGGCATTATTTACAAATGTGATTTTCTTCTATAATGTGTTCCCTTTTATTATTTGCATAACTGAATTTAATGCCTTTTTAACCCCAATTTTAAAGCGTAACGTGGAAATATAAAGTATGAATGAGAAAGAAAGAAAGAAAAAAAAAACGTATTGCAATTGAAAACGAAATAGAAAAATACAAACTGAATTCTAATTTGCAGCATTTGTGCAGCCCTCGAGATATTTAATGAGTTATGAGAGCTCAGCAGGTGAAGTATAATGAGTAATGAGCAATTTCCCATTGGATAATGATGCTTACAAGCTGATTAGCTAGCCATAAATCTAAATCCCCCCCTCCCTCCACCCAACGTTGCGGTAGGACGTCGACGGGAACATAAAAATGCTATTAAAAAAGAAGGCGAAATGTTCAAACTTGTCAAAATGGCAAACAAATAATAAATGATAGTAATGGAAAAGGATGCGATGAAAATGCGTGCGAAAGAAAAATGCAGAAAAAAATGTTATATTTCTATCAATGTGGGGGAGTGGAAGGGTGGTACAAATATCTACAATTTCAACCACTGTTAAGAAGCTGAAGGGGGCGGGTAAGGGTAAGGATGAGGGTGCGGGGCAGCAGTTAAACCGCCCTCTTACACAAAAATTTCCCTTTTTTTTTTTTTTTGGTGCTGTAAACAAAAGCAAGAAAGCAACAACAACAACAACAAGTATATGCCGGCAAGAGCAAGAACAACAACAACAACAATGCGCATTCCGCTTCTATGATAATCGGAAGCAATGAAAGTCTAGAAATTGGCTCAATTGAACAGCATGTGAGAGAGAGAGAAAGAGAGAGAGCTATGCTGTGCATGTGCGTGTGAGTGTATACACACTGTATAAGTGCATTTGTATGTTGCGGGTGGCACACAAACACAAACACACACACACACACATATATATTGAATGCATACATATACTAGTATACTAACCATTGTGTTCGGTAAATATGTTTAGGCCAATGCTGGGATTGCAGCGATTATCCTTGTGTGAGGGATTCGAGGAGTTGGCGCCACGATGCGAGGAGCCACTGGAACCGATGCTGATCCCCGACGACGACTGATGCGATTTGATGCGTGAGTTGCGCAATGTGGAACCAGCGCTCAAAGCGCCGCCGCCAACTGAGGAATTGCTGATGCAGTGCGGTGAACCGGATGCAACGGGACTGCTGCTGCTGGATAGGCCAATGCAGCTAACGGTGCTACCACCGCCGCCGCCACCGCCACCACCTCCCCCACCACCACCACCGCTCGAATGCGAGCCGCGCTCCTTGCCCTGCTGTGCACCCATAATATCCTTCAAATCACATGCAACAACAATTCGAATACACACTACGATTTTCTTACTATTTCACAACACTTAATTCTTTGTTGTTGTTGTTTTCTTATGTATTTATGTATTTTATCGCATTCGCATTTGCTTTTATTTTAATTCGCTGCCCTACACATTTTCTTTCGTGCGTCGTCGTCGTCGTCTCTTTTCTTTCTTTTCGCGAGATACGCTCTTTTTTTTCCGTTCCGTTTTGCTACTCCAATTGGTGCGAATTGAGAGTAGACAGAAATTCAAGGATGTTGCGAAATTGATTTACTTTACTTTTCTCGTACGCAGATTTTTTGTTTGTTGGTAGGCGAAAAACAATCAAATTGATTTGGTGCTTGGCTTTTTCATTTGTTGAGTGCCATATGGGGGGGTTAAGAAGGTGAAGTTGGAGGTGGAGAGGGGTCTGGCTGGCTACAAACACGCCCTAAAATGCACTTTGTCTGCCCCGTTACGTATTTTACGCTGCGTCTGCGTCGCGTTTGCTGCGTTTCTTACATATTTTGCATTCGAAATGCTATTATGATACTAAGCTATAGTTGTAGCTGTAACTGCAGCTTTTCAAGTTATCTGTTTCTTTGCATTTTTTTCAATTACACACACACAAAAATTAACACCCGCACGACACAGCGACACCGACCGACTTTATTAAAATTTTCAAGACGACTAGTTGATAGTGTGACCGCAAATGGCTAACGTTAAAATAGCCCAAGTGCTTCACAAGCAACCAACTTCGTGTGTCTCCAAGTTGCGCACAGCCAACTTCACGTTTGTGCTTTGAAATGTTGTGCGCAGCCAACTTTAAGTGAACTAAAACTTATCATTCCGTTATCGAACCAGCTCTGCAGCACACTATTACAACTCTTCAAGTCACACCGTTCAGATATTCATATAGATAGTTCTGGAATTTGTAGATTTAATTACAAAATATAGTCATATACTTACATTAAGTAAATCACTAACAAAGCAGGCAATGTAAGTAGATAGAAAACACACAAATGTCGCAGTCGCATTGCTTTACATTACATGTTTGTTTCATATTTTCGCCACACTCATAAAAGATGTCGGACTGGGATACGGTAACCGTTTTAAGAAAAAAAGCCCCAAAGAATAGCCAACTGAAGACCGAATCAGCTGTTAATAATGCACGCCGTCAAGGTGTTGCAGTCGATACACAGCAGAAATGTAAGTAAAAATCAAATGACATTTTTACACATGCATTGTGTTTTTTTGGCAAGAACAATATGCAGATGCAATCACATCACATATATTGCGTGGCGTGGCGTTTGTTGTTGTTTTCTGCGGCTTAATCGTATCGGTCACACAAGTTTACGTATGTGTGTATGCGTGTGTGTTTGTGTTTATTTCGCAATACTGCGAATACGAAAGCTTTCCGGCAGCCATTTTGCTTTAGCAGTGTGACCTAAAAAACTTAATTTTGATACGAACTGATTTTATAATACTTTTGTATTTTCATTTACAGATGGTGCTGGCACCAACAAGCAGCATGTGACCACAAAGAACACTGCCAAGCTGGATCGCGAGACTGAGGAGCTGCGTCACGACAAGATACCTTTAGATGTGGGCAAAATAATACAACAGGGTCGTCAAGGCAAAGGCATGAGCCAAAAGGAATTGGCCACCGTAAGAAAACAAAACGTTAAATGATATGCAATGATTGTACAACTCTTTTGGTTTAGAAAATATGCGAGAAGCAGCAAGTGGTAACTGATTATGAGGCGGGACGTGGTATTCCCAACAACTTGATATTGGGCAAGATGGAGCGTGTGCTTGGCATAAAACTACGTGGCAAGGAGCGCGGCCTTCCACTAGCGCCTCCCGGTAAAAAGTGAGACGAAGCTGCTGCGCCTACTGCGCACATGCCCAAGAATGCCAGGCACCACCAACGACAACAACAACAACATCAGCAACATCAAGTGGAGCCTGGTTGGAGCCTTGTGACCAGTAGACGCAAATAGATGCACTATCCGGGAGGCTGTGGAACCAAACAAAATCGGGTCAACTAGCAGCTTAAACACATGGAATACAAACGAGTTTAGACAAGAAAGAAAGAAACAAACCAATGCAAGCAGGCAACAAATGAAACAATACAAGAAACAACTATGAGCGCAAATTATGAATAACCAGTTCAAATACCTTTTTGCCATATTTTTGCTGAGAAAAAATTGAAAACTTTGTAATCCAGTAACGATAAGAGCTACTTAACACACAAACAACACACAACAACACACTCAAGGGACAATGTGAAGTGCACCAAGAAAGTAAACTAAACATTTATTGATATTTAATTGTGCTCATGGCTGGAAATTAATGTTTGCATCATTGTTTTGGCATTTTATAAAATTATTTTGTTGTGTTACGAAACCGCATTGAGTTGGTTTTAATTTTTTGAAACTTGATCTTATTTATGAATATACTGTTTATGCATTAAAAAACAAAAGCATTGAATACACAACCAAACACACATACGAAACCTTCTTTTAATTACAATAACCCATAATCCCATTTTCCACCTGGCTCATCTCGTGGTTGTTCCCATTTAATATTCATACAACATACATTCATTTATACCATACTCATACATCATTAACAAATTAATATATGTATGTCGTACTACTTTAGAGCTTAGCCGGTCTTTTTGTAATCTTAAAATATATGTACTTTATGTAATAGGGTCTTGAAATGTGCGTTTAAATAGATACACAAAAATACATTATACATATTTATACAAAAAATATGCGAATGTAAGTATTTTAGCAACTTTTTCTAGTCTAGTATTAAAAATTTATCGCGATATTTTCCTATCGCATCCAATTGGAGAATTACTTCCTTGCGTAAAATTTATGCAATCCATCAACAAAAAAAAAAGCAAAACTAAAAATATATATATTTATGTATACATGAATGTGTAGTGAAACATTTTCAAAAGCCAACAAGAAAAAAATAAATGTTTTTCCTCCCCGATTTATGGATATAAATTAAATTGACTTGCAATTATTGAAAACGGTGTAGGCTGGGTGAAGATAAAATTCCCAATAAATTTCCCTTATCCATTTGCACTATTAGCAGTGACTCATATACTTACAGTGACTTAACAGAGGTGTTAGTTCGAGCAGGATCCTCACAGGGTGTTCTGTGAACTTAAAAATCAGAAAACATGCAATTGAAAAGACATTTTTCAACTCCTTTTCCTTTGTTACGTTTTATTTATCCGTTGGTTTTCTTAGCATTTCATTTTTGTTTATGTTTAAATTACCCGACAAAAGTTTAATTTGTTCGCTTTGTTTTCAATTTAGTTACATATTTGACTGGCACAAAGGATACGGATGCGCATCCTTCTTAGCTTCAGCTTTCTCTTTCTTTCTCTCTCGCATTATCTTCTTTCTGCATCGCTTTTTATTCTAAATTAACTTTTCAAGTAGGACTTCTTGTTTCTGTGTTTTTTTTTTTTTTGTTTCTCTTTTGGTTGCTTATTTATATAAATATTGTATATATGTATATAAATTAAACATTTGCTTTGTTTTCTTTGTTACGTTCGTTATCAAGGACTTGTTATCTATGTTTTCCTGTGTGTGTGTGTGTGTGTGTGTATAGAAACTTTGATCTTGACTAAAAAAATTCTACAAAATAAAAGATGAAACTAAATGCACGCCCCTGCAAGATTACAAAATATTGAACATTGAATACAATTAGTTTGCTTTTTTTTTTTTGTTTCGACTTTACAATAACAATTTGCGCTTCGTCTTGAACAACAAGTTTGGGGGGAGAAAGGAACTAGCCTATGGTAGCATTTTGTATCTTGTATTTCGAGTTGAATTCAATTAGCTGGTTATAAATATTTGTATATATATGTCTGTATTGAGACTTAAGGTTCAATAACTCAGATCCAGCTAGCTAAACAGAAACATACCCACTGAATGCTTATGCCAACACAATAAGTTATAAAAACATCCTATATGTTTTTCCATACATATTTTTAATAGTTACGTGGATAGCATTAAAGTGTTTTGTGGATAACTGAGCGGCGGCGGCGGTCTGAACTCAAATTCTACATTTTCGTTTTCTTTTATCATTCTTATACATATACATTTATATATTTTTGTTCCTTACTGTAAGTAAGAGTAAACAAATGAAAAACTATGTTAGTGTATATTAATCTGAGGCTGTCAACACTCTGCTACAAACTTTGGGCTTAAACGGAACACTAAACACACGGCTCGGGGCTGATTTTTACACATATGTAGATATATATAAGAATATACGTATATAGATGGCTCCACTTTCGGGGTAGCATACGAAAAGTTTCAATCAATCATTGCTAACTCTTTTTTTTTTTTTTGGTTCCTTTCTGTTTTACAAAACACTTCTCTTGACCTTGTTTACACTCATTATATACAATGACATATACAGTTTTATATATATATTTTCGTGTTTTGTGGTTATTTGTAAGCCAGCCGTCTGGTTAAACTCTATGCTTAAATTTACAATTTTCCCCCTTGCGTGTGCGTGAGTGTGTGTTTGTGTGTGTTTGAGTGTGCCCAGTTTTAAAATTAAAAAACAACTTTTACACCGGTACTGCATAAATAAATGTCCTTAGCCTTTAGGTAGATATAGAGGGGGGGGCGCCCATATCCAATTGACGGGATGATGACGATGATGACAATCTCTACTGCGCCTTGGCCTTGCGCAAATAGGCAGCCTGAGCCTCATCTCCCACATACTTGGAATGCGACTCGGCAATTGGCGGGCTAGAGAGCTTGGCGGTATTCTGGGCAGCCAGCGAGGCAGCCATGCGACGACTCTTGTGGCCGCCGGGCGACAGGTACGCCTTGTAAAAGAAGCGCGCGAACAGCACAAAGTAGCTGAAGTACATCGCAATCGAGAGATTGATGTTCCTCTGCGAGATGTTGCACGACTGCGTGCCGTGCGTCTTGAGGAAACCATTCGCCCACACATTGATCGCACAACCAATGATCATCTGGGTCAGCTGCAGCGACGTTATGATCATCGAGATGAACCTCGGTGGATTGAAGCGTGCCGCTTTCAGTGCATAATAGCTGTACATCACCGAATGCACACAATAGTTCATCACGATGAACCAGCGGGCCGAGCTGGTGTACTCCGTGTAGCTGAACCAGGAGTAGATCAAGACGGTGATGTGATGATACCAGTGCAGGAAGATTAGCGGCTGTTTGCGCAACACTATGAATATCGTATCGCCCAACTCGGGCAATTTGCTCAGCACAAAGAGCCAGGTCCAGAAGCCGCAAACGCGATCTTGTTCAATGTAGCTGAAAGAGAGAGAGAGAGATTAAGCAATCAGGTTTCACTGTTAATGACCTTGTCGGAGTTCAACACTCACCTGGGCACACAAACCGAATGGAAAAGTCCGTAGTGACGCAGCACGTGCAACAATTCCGGCGCAGTGCGAGCAGCGCCCATTATGCTAAACATGGCCAACATTGTGTTCCATATAATCAAAGGGCCACGCAACTTGAAACTGCAAAGAAAGATGCAAAGAGGTTAATACAAATATTCATAAGCTCAAGTAAAAAATGTCGAAAAACGTTCTAGAATCAGTTGAACAGCTTTATGGACGTATGATGAATTTGCAAATTTACATTGCATAAAGCAAAGATCAACAAACTTTAAGGCTGACGTTCAGTTGAGTTAAGGGCGTGGGCGAGGCGTGACGTTAAAGCTTAAGTGCATTATGCAACAACAACAATATTGAGAGTTGATTGAGTGTTTATCGTTTTTTACTATTTACTCTCCGTTCAGAGAGTTCAAAATATAAATTTACACAACTTTGACTCTACTATTAAGTGTTACACTTCATGGCATCTATTGTTTATTCATGTAAATATACATATTTATGATATATTCAATTACCTACTTCACTCAAGCAAATCGGTTAAGGTCCATAATGCAATGCTGATTAGTATATGTATATAAACATTTTTTTTCACCTTCCAGAGAGGACAAGTTGACTGTTGACTGATTAAAAGTTTACTACGTCATGTTGACTAGGTAAGTTTTATTTAAAATAATCTATTACATCAATTAATCAATAATTGTAGCATTAGAATTTAATTTTCTAGCTAAAAACGAAACAAAAATTTCTCGGAATTTTTTTTTTTTTAGCACATTTTTACAAATTTTGTTTTTTGAATAAAACTTGAACGATTTTAAAGTCGTTTTGTATTCGAAATGAGCGTTAAGTATTGTTACAGTTTTATTTTATTGTTATCGCTTTTTTTATTGTTACAAAATACCGGCTAAATGGACATGACTCAAGGGCGTGCCCGCTTCTCAATTGCGTGCCATAAAAACTGTACATAAGTGAGTCAAATTAAGTCTCGTACGAATCAGTCAACGACTCGACTCTCAACATTGTTAATCAGCAAAGCTAATCATATCAATCGTCTGACTATTAATCGGGCAATTGCAATTAAAATGCAATTCAAATACGTACAAAAAAAGTTTTTGTTTTGCAAAACTGTTTTCAATAAAAAACTTGAATGCGGAAATCTTATCTGGCGACAATTAGTCATATAAAATAAAAATCACTAAGCATAAGTATGAAAAATGTGATTCGCTTTTTTTCTTTCCTTCTTTTCTTGATATCGATAAGCGATGACGAACGGACGTCGTCCACAGAATGCGACGTGATTTGAAATGTTTAGCTTGGTTACTGGGGTTACAAAGGTGGCAAATCAATGTAACCACAATCTTGTTGTTGCAGTTTCTTAACTGCAGATTGCAGGGCTACAAATCAATCGATAGAATTGGCGGCAATTAACACGACAAAAATTGTACAAAACATATAAGCTAATTACGTAAAATGAGACGTAGAAAGTATCCGGTAGTGTTTTTAGCATTGAAAGTAGTATTGACATAAAATCGATTAAGTTAAAAGCTTCTCAAATATTGAAAGCAGGTGTGTGAATAGTTTATGACTAAGTGTTGATTACTAGCTAGCTAATTACAGATTGAAAGTACACATTATTTTTGTTCTCTTACTCAACCCTTGTTAAAATAGTTAACATGGCGTTTGTAAAGCCAAAAATTCTAAAAATATCAAGATTTATCATAGCACTAAAATGTCAAAGATAAGCAACACGAGTGAACAATTAAGCAGGGTATGCTGCTCAGCGAATATTTTATTCTGTGCTCAAGTGGAATTTAATTCGGGAAGCTACATGTCACATTAAATCTGACTTAATCTAGATTCTAAACCAGAATACTTTTATTAACCTAAATTAAGTAAAGGCGCGCAGCAACGTTCAACAAATTGACGCGCATCTCGTTAGTTTGCTCACTCAACTTTTGCTGTTGTGAAAAACAAACCCTTATAATTCACACATGGTTCTAGCAGCGCACAGATGGCAAGCAGCGTACCGACCTCATGGACTTCGTGCCAAAACATAATGAGTAAGGAAAACCAATCGGCCTTGCTAATCGCTCGGCAGCTTGGCTTCTTGGCAGAGGGATACCAGCTACTGGTGTTCCTTTGAAGCTTAATTTTTGCAAGGGCACAGGTCGTCCCCTATTTGGGTGTACAGGTGGTGGACCGGCGCCTACTTTGTGTCCGGTCTGCTATCTTGCATTTTTGGGTGTAGCGATCTGCCCGTTGATTGATGCATTGTGTAATAAAAAGATGCGGCACGCGCAAATTAAATATTACTTTCTTCTTTTCAAGAGGGCAAACCCTAAAATTATGTCAGTTTTCACTATAAAGCAAAAATAATAAGTATATAAATATGCGAAAATTGCATAAGCTCAACAGACAGCAAGCCAAGCAGCAGCTAGAGAGAGAGAGTCAAAGCTCGCTCTCTCCTTGACCAGAGAGTTTGCAAATGTAAACCTGATTTGGCAATGCTGGACTTTTTGTAGAGATTATGCAAGCCAGCTGACGACAGTAAACAAATGGCGGGGGTAACAAGAAAGAAAGAGAGCGCGAAGAGCAACAATATAAATGAAATCAAATGCTTGTTGTGCTGTGCCCAGAGTTGATTATTATTTGTTTGCCTTTTCTGTCTGCTTTTTGGGCTTGATTTATGCAGCCCCAAATACACAGATACAAATATTTATTTGTATTTGTATTTGTATTTGCATGTATTCTGTTTATGGCTGCTTTGCAGTTTGTTTTGTTTGCCGCCTTTGGGCCACAAAATATTCGCAACATTGTCTCAATGTTGACTCGTTTCATTATTGTATTTCTCTCATTTAATGTGACCAACATTTTTTGTTGTTGTTTTTTTGATTGCAACATTTTTGTTTTGCGGTTTCCCAGTTTAAGCTGCTATCAGTTTTGCTTTATTAATTTGTCTATACATAATTATTATGCTTAAATTTAGCGAAATTCACACATGTGATTGACCTATTGACCAGTTTTTTTTTTTGCCTTTTAGCTTGTGAAATCTTTGCATGATACAATTTTATTTCATTTATCTTTACTCTGTTGTTCAAAGCTTAATTATGGCTATAATTTAAGGAGCACTTTCGCAACAGGTGTTATGTTTAGCAGGTGTTACTTACAGATTACAAATGAGTTAATTTTCCACTGACGTGGCGTCTAGTCACAAGATTGTGAACTAGACAGCTGTTATCTTATCCTGAAACTCACAACTTTGTAACTTTAACTGTTATTCTCATTGTATATTTTCAGTTTTCTCTCGTATGTATATGGAGAGCTTTCGCTTTGGATATTTAGCGCATTATGTCAGAATTTAAAGGTCAGTAACAAAGCGCAAAATTGGCGATTAAACATATACGCAAACAGGTGTGGTAGAAGTAACAACAGGTAAACATGTTGAAATTATGTCAAAATAAGAAAAGTAAAAGTGTAAATGTGGCGATAAATGATATGCGATCGTGCAGAAGCTGCAAATAAACAACCAAAGAGAGACGATACGAGAGTGCTTGTTGACAGCTGAGAGCGCAGCTTTTGATGATGCAGATGCAGGTAAACAGAATTGAAATGCTTCTTTGTTGTTGTCAATATTTGAATGACACAGTTAAGCCCACTGAATCTCTCTCTCTCTCTCTCCCCCTGAAATCAGTTCGAGTTGTCAACGCTAACGGTTGTTTTTGTGAGCCCACGAACAAAAAATTCAAAGTCAAGTGAAGCTTTCAAGTTTCACTTTTCAAAAGATTTAAGCGCCCATAAATTTGGAGTCTGTGTTTAATGTCTTTTTTTTATGTAATTGTTGCACATTATAAAAACGAACTTAAACAGTTATTATTGCTGTTGTCGTCGCCTGTAATTGCCAAGTGTTTCGTGGTAATTATTTTGCTGACACGCCCACTCGACACGTCATGTCGTGTGTGTGTGTGTGGCACAATTATATACATTGTTTTTAATTTTATATTTAATTAGTACGCTAAGATGAACTTGGCTGTTGCAGCTTAAGCATTAAACATATGTGTGTATGTAGCACAATTATTTGCAACATTTTTTCAAAACTATTTTCAAGGCTTGCGTGCCGAGCGAGCATAAAGGGAAACTTTTTTCATTGTTCGCTGAGCACGAAAAGGACTCCGGTTGAAGGTGGTTTTGGCGCTATTCACCTACTGCTTTGACATTTTTACACATATTCGCACACACATGCAAAACCTTTACTGTTATTTGGGTATACGTGTGGACCCGCTACAAAAATAATCATTTTTCAGCAGTAGTTGGGGACAGAAAAGTAGGGTTCTTACATATAAGCTGGATTTGCCCAAATTTTTTACCAAGGTCGAGTGATTTTTTGCATACTATTAATAAAGAATTCTCATTGATTTTTTGTCTCTTTTAACTCAAATCCTACGCATTTGATTTAAAAGGCCGATGTAAATCAAGTTGGTGACATTTACTTATTTCTCACGACTTTAATTGTGTCATCACTTAAAAATAAGCAAAGTTTTGAATAGTCTCATATATGGCAATAAACTTAGAGAACTTTTAGTTTGTTCCACAGTTTTAAGCCACAGCTCTTTACACAGACATTTGCATACATATATGTATATGAATACCTTTGTCTGTTTGTAAGTTTCTGTGCATGATGTCTTTCCACCCACACACTGACTGACTGACTGACTGAGGGAGTGAGTGAGTGAGCTCTGTGTGTATGTAATATGTTTCTATATTCTGGAGAAAGAGAGAACGAGCGAGAAGCACACGCAACACGCGCCGAGGCCAAAGCACACAGAGCTACAAAATATATTTGCACATTTCTCATATGTCTGTGTGTGTGTGTGCGTTTGGAGATTTTGTTTTCTTTTTACAGCAATTACAATGTGTACACTAGTATGTATTTTGTTTTTGTATTAAGCTCACTGATGAGACTGTCAATGCCAATTAGGCTTGCATGTTGGCCAGTGTAAGCGTGCAATGTGAAATTGAATGTCCTGCGGCTCACCACAGTCTCTCGCCCCCTCTCTTGGGGCCAGGTACACACCCACAACTGACATGTTGGGTTCTGTGGAGTATTTATATGTCAGTGCCACACTTTGTTACGTATTCAAATGCCTTTCAATTGACTCTACAAGTGAAAAGCGGTGTTTAAATATTTATACCAACAGGCATTTCAGGGAGTTTGCTTGAAATTCGAAATGAATTTATTTTCTGTTTTCTCGTGTATTCGTTAGAAACCGTTACCCCAACTCATGAATCATAGTAAATGATATCATAAACAATTACGACAGCTTGCCGGTGTATATAGTATATAAATATTTTTTTTTTGCCGGCCCCCAATTTCATGCAGTGTGTTCGGTTCGACCCCCGCGATAAAGCACACACATGTTGATGAGCACATGGGGCTGGCTGATAAGAGTAGCAATTATGTGCTGTGGTTTCTCGTTAATAATGTGGTTGAAATCGCGTGGAGTATATATTATAACATATAACCCGCAATAGCAGAGATTCGCCAGAGTCAAGGGCAGTGTGAAAATATAGTGTTTTTTTGATTACTGATCAAAAGGTTTCACAGCTGGCAACGTGATAAAAGTCAATAATAAACTTAAGATGATCTCAGACGCATTTAATATGATAGTTAAGGGTTTTTTTTTAGTGACGCAAATCAGTGCCTGTCTGGACTCTGTGGCGTAGTTTTCCCTTTAAATTCACACCTTTCCACGCGTACCAAAGGTCCAAAGTGGACTGAGTGTTGTTCCATGTGTGTAAATATTGAGACAGCATTTAAAGTGTAAAGAGACAACAACCACAAAAGTTTGCTATACACATCGAGTATTTATTTGTTTTTGGGGTTTCGAGAAAGAGAGAGAGAGAGAGAGATGTAGGCAAGCCCCTAAGACTAAAGTGATAGTTAATCTTTGAATTGGATTGGAACAACCCACAAGAAGCGTAGGTCGTTATCACACGCGTGGGCCCCGATTCAATTCGGCTCTAGATTATATAAGACATTGAATTATATTATGTCAACATTTGTGCATTGGTTTGTTGGCGTTGCCTATTGCGATAAGAAACCGAATTCAATGTCCAGCTTTGAAATTGGGGTTTTGACACCATGCGGAACGCTATTTTTAAAAGATTAAAGGTCTTCAAACAGAGCAACATTAAAAATAACAATATTATCTCTACAAGTATTTAACAGGTGGTGATTTTGGATGGACTGATGTGAAATCTATCTTTAGAACAAGTTGTTTAACAAATCAAATCAACTTAGTTAAGATGTTATACTAAGTGTGAATCAACTATAATATTAATCAACGTCACGTGCTAAATGCAAATAGACAAGAAAGCGACGCTATGTTGACAATAAGACAGCTTGAATTGTATAATCGCCGTCACATTTGGGACGAAATTGCAACAATTTAGGGACAATTTAACATGCAATTTGTTTGTTGCTATAAAAAAGCGCAACGGGGCAACTTTTGTTGATGTTGTTGATGATAGCATTATGACCTTGGTTGCATCCGTAATGGGACTCGTATCTAGGTGGTAGGTAATAGGAAAAGTGGATGTAGACTGTAGATTGACTATAATTTTCCTTCATTAGGGCGGAGTGCAATTGGAAATTCTAATAAGTGAGGGAGTAACGGCACCTGAAGCTAAACTACCCAACACTTTGCGTTGTTATAAGCCTTGCACAACACTACTAATTACAGTTAACAACAACAGCAAAAGCAGCAGCTGCGTGGGATTCCATTGAAAATTGCACAGATGAGCAGGTATTTGTATTAATTATTTATATTTTTACAATGGATTCGATTCGAGAAACTCTAGCTATTGCTCTTTTGTTTATTTCGCTCAAGCGTCATATCAATCCTGGGAAAATTTATTTATCGCTATAGTACTAAACAAAATTGTTCTTGCATATCTCATATTAGATTACATGTTTTAATAAGAGAAATACATTGCATATTGCAAAGATAAGAAAATTCGTATACTATTGCGTATTAATTTTGCCTTAAAAAAATTATACAAATGTAGACATTAAAACTTTAACACTAGACTTTTAACTTGAAGTTAAGTTATTACATTTTTTTTTATGACATACTAACATACTTTGTGAATAAAATGTGTTTTTAAAACTCTAGCACTACAACGCTTTCGTTTAAATGGTTTTTTAAACACACATCAAAGTTGTAAAATAAAGTTGAACTATGTAACTGTATAATTTATAAAATAAGTTTTCTGTCAAAAAACTTTAGGTCTTGTTGATTGTTAGCTTAATTGACTTTTTTAATTTTTTCTATCGTTTCATCATTATAAATTTAACAAGTTATTTTCCCATGAATGTAAAGTTCGAAACGCCCCCTTCTGTAAATAAAAGGAGGCTCCACATCGCACGCGCGTCTAAGTGTTGGGTAAGAGAAAATATTCGAAGCGAAGAAGCAAGGGTTCAAGGTCTAAACTTTAGACTATTTTGACAAACAGACAAACATTCATACATTTGGCCAATGTCGAATGCAACGAAAAGTGAGCGAGAGAATTATGCAATGTATGCAATTATCAAAGTTCTTTCAAGTGAACACATGTTTTTCATTCTTACCTCGCACGATTTTGCATAAAGTGCTGACCACCAAAGATGACCGCCATGTAAATGCCACAATAGTAGAACACCCAGGTCCAATTCTCCAGCATCCATTTGCGTGTGCGCTGGTGTATGAAATCATTCTCGAAATCAAAGATATACGAATAGTTGGGCGTCACGCTAATGTCCATGTTGATCATTGTGCTGACAACTTTTGTTCTGTGTATTTGGGTGTGAGTGAAGCTTTACAGCGGTTCTATATAAAAATCAAAAAATGGAAAATAATATGTCAATTATTTAATTAGTAATTACAGAGAAAATTAAACTCTATCGTTATTAATACACCTGTATAGAGTGGTCGTAAACAGATAATTTTTTATTGAACTGGAAGTCTGCCTTACACAATTGTTTTGTTTGATAGGTAATTTTTTGGCATAGAAACATGGTATTATCCAACACTATTACTATTATCAAGTAAAACCAAAACATTTTAATTTGTTTAGCACTGTATTTTCAATTAGTTATTTTATTTTTTTTTTTTTTAATAACGTTTATCTCTTGTATATAAATCTAGTTGTTGATATTCATCTCAGCAGTGTTGTAATCTCTTGCACACATCTTCAACTAGAAAGCGCGCGTTTTCTTTACTTTTGAGAGAGTGACCTTCCCAATTGTCAAAGCCGCCCACAGATGCAGCCACATTGATTTTGCATAGGCATATGAAGGAGAGAGAGAGAGAGAGGGGGAAACATTGAGAGCGAGAGATGCAATTGGGAGAGTGAGCTTGTGCTCTCGCGCACAAATGCAACTCATTCATGAATTGCGGCGTCTTCTTCCGCTTTTCACACCTTTGCCTTTTTCGCAGCTTCATGCACTTGTCGCTTAGAGAAGGAGAAGGTGTGGAGGTAAGCTGATGAAAGAGGAAGAGGTAGTTAAGACGCGCGCCAGTCTGGCGGCTACTTTGGGTCATTCATTCATTCCCCCGAACGTTGTCTCGTGCGGCAAGCTGAGAGCGCACACCACAAAAAAAGTGTGTTACAAAGCGGAATGCGAAAAATTAAAAAAAAAAAACTAAATTCATACCAGCAACTACAATAAAGCGTTGCTGGCAGGTGCCGGCGGGAGGTTTTTGTTGCTATAAACAAGGCAGAAGAAATTCGCTTATATACATACTACACAAAATATATGTACATATTTTTGTATGCATTTGCTGTACATGTTTGAATGCCTAATTGCATGCCAGACACGCGACAATTTGGCTACGCACACGAAACGCACACACAAGCTTACTCACTCGCTCACTCATACAGACACACGCACAAATACACACACACTCACACAGCCGCATTCAGGTAATTTCATTTCATTTCAAGCTTAGCTTTTGAGTATCATATCCGGTTTTTTTTTTTATATTTTTCGCGGCCCAACGCTTTCAAAAATTTCTAGAGAAATTTTTTGCTGTTGCCGCTAAACGAAAGGTTTTCACACACATGATGCTGTTCGTATGTATTTGTTTTATGTTGTCACACCACCATGCCGCTGCTGCCCTGGCAAAAAAAAAATAACACGCGTTTCGCTTCACGTTCATCTTCTCGCCCATCTTTGCTCCTGCCTCTCATTTAATGCTGAGCGCGCCGACGTAATCGATAAAGTACACAAATACGATAAAAATACATGTGGCAAAAAAGTGGCAAAATTTCCTGACGACGCTGCCACTCAGTTAATGAAAACTCACCGAGACACGACACACTCTAATTTATTCAACAAATAGCACACAGTTATTGTTTAATGGTAGCTAAATGCATTTACTTTGCTTTTTGGTTGTTGCTGTTGTAATATGCTGGCCAGCTTTATTAACGCACGCGCTTCACTTTTCTTTATTTGGGTCTATCCGCAAATGGAACTCTCTCTTTGAGCAGCCGGCGAAATACTGAGCGCCACGGTCTCGTTGCTTGAGTATTTAAGTTTTTATTTAAACAAATTATGCCAACGAGAGCACCAATACAGCTCTCGTGGTTATTTTGGTTCTGTTAATTTTAACATTTTGTTTTTATTTTGCATTTTTGCGTTTGCAAATGTTAAGAGAGCTGATAGTTTATATCGATATTTGTGACAGAGCGACTGGTATCGATGTTTTGCCAAACGATAGTTGTGCATGCGTCCCTTGTCATTCAGCTGATTTAACAAATTGGGCGGCTGATTTAAAAGTATCAAACTGCAAGTGCTGTAAAACGCAAGTGCCAAAAAAGCCGTTAGATATTTAAAACAATTGCTTTGATCTTTTCATTTAAATATAATTTATTACAGAAATTAAAAACAGTATATATATCAAGCACAATACAATAATTAATTGTTTATACCTAGCTAGTTTATTGATTAATATTACACCACATTGAATTGTTTGTTTTGTTTTACTCTCATATACATATTATTTATTCTTGTATTGTATCAAATACGTCTATAAATTCTGCTACTAACTAAGAATGCTGTTATTTTACGAACACAAACACTGGCAGCTGCTGAACAATTTTACAAAAGGCAGGCAACTTCTTCATCTCCTCCTCCCCTAAAAAACCAAAAGCATTAACATTTAATCCCCAAGCTCTCTGTTTCAGGCTACCCTTTAGTGGCAACGCATGCAGCTGCCGCAGAGATTGGCAAATAAAAAATGATAAAAAATAATTGCAAATGTTCGTTTCAATGTTTGTTTTATATTGGTTTCATATTGCATATTTCTGCATTTGCTTTTTGTAATCAGTGCCACAAAAAATGTTTTTAGCGCGTTTTTTCTTTTATTTTGTGCCTGTTTGTGTATATACTTTCCCTTGGGCATCACTCTACTTTAGCTTTCATTATCAATTTTCATATAAAATTTTACAGCACTGTTTTTTTTAAATATACTTTTGCATTGCATTCCGTTTACCGTCCTTCGTCCGCACAGCCAATTAAGCAAATTAAACAGATTGTTATCCTGCCCAGACAGGCCGTCCAGTCTGGACCTGACCTTTCCAGTTCCAAGTCTGCCCAGCTTAATTCAATCAACGTCACATAATTACTTAATTAATTACATATACTCATATGCATGTATGTATGCGTGTATGTGCGTGTAGCTACACTTTACTGCCATCTGGTCACACATTCAAATCTGCCATCATTTTGCGAAAGTCATTCAATGATCCATACATCTCAAAGTCACCGCCCCCCCCTCCACCGCCATTACCATAGTGCTGCTGTGCTTGCGCTCGCATGTGAGCGGGTCGTGGCAGAGTTAACGGTACTGGCAAAAGCTCTGGCATAACGGAATGATGCGTGATTAGCGCTCGCAGTGAACTGAACTCCTTTGTGAAGCCCTGTCAAAGAGGAAGACGAAAAAAAAGATGAGATGATAAGAAAAAGTTCGTTTGATATATATGAACGATATGTATCGATAGATATTTACACAAGAAAAATTTTAGCCCTTCATACCTTAATTTTGTAGCCTCGTGGCGTGCGCAGGATCAAATAATGCGCTACCCGTGGAGATGGCGGCGGCACCCTCAAGGATAATGCAAAGCAGCCCGGTTTGGTGCTGCTCTGGCGCACTAGAAACGCTCCAGGACTTTGCCGGGAGAGCACCTCCAGCGAGATCTCACGTGGTATGCCCGCCTGATACCATGCAGCACCCTTCAGCTCCTGCTGCTCCGCCAAACTAAGATTGTCCAAACGCAATGATTGATTCCCAGCAAACAGCTTTGGACTCGAGTTGGCTATAATAATAAGAATTTTGGTTAATTTATGAACGTTTAAAATTGAAATTTGCTACACTCACCACTGCAGGTTTCTCTTAGATATTTCTTGTTGCTGGGCAACTCGGATTGCAGACGATGATTGGCGGTTTCCAGGGCGGTCAGAGATTGCCGGCAAGAGTCACCGAATTTGCTTGCCACATACTTATCGGGCTCACAGATGGCTTCGTTCACATAGCCATCGGATATGGTTTGCGATGAGCCGGAGTTCAAAGAGGACGAACAGTTGGTGTTGTGCACCAGGGGGCGACTATCCTCGTTGCCACGTTGCAACAAACCAATGCCCATGGTGAGGCGTTTTACCTGCAAAAAGCAAAAATGGGTGGTCTTTTATACATAGTATAGATGTGTGTATATTTGGCAAACAGTTTTCGGATTCGTGTTGGCTGCCAATTTGGCCAAAAAGTTTTTTGACGCAACGCAATAATTGCAATTTAGTTTTGCCCCTTAACTGTTGTGAAGCCAGTTAAATTGTTGTGTATGTTGTTACAGTTTTTTTTTTATTTTTGGCCACAAAGCCAGCTAACAGCCAAAATCACTTTAGTACAAAACAGATGCACAAAACACGAAGCTTGAGTTCCTGCAATCGATGTGTTACATTTTTGGTTACCAATAAAATGTTAACGTTGTAGTCTCAGCAGCAACCCCAAACCAACGAAAATTGGTTTTGGTTTCGAGGCTTGTGGTAAATTACTTTGAAATGAGTTAAAGCAAAAAGTTTTGCCTGCTTTTGGGCGCTTCAATTTAAAGCGTTGCCAATTAGCAAACAGTTTCTGCTCAAGTGTTTACTTGCCTCCATCTCTCTCTCTCTCTCTGTCTCACTCTACTTTTAAGTTATTTGCCTAATTTGTTATAATTATGTTGATTTTATGTAGTTGCCAAACAAAATGGAAGGGAGTCGGAAAATATTCGGCTTTTGATGTGGCTGCTTTTCAATGGATATTCAGCGCCTGTTGAGCTCCAAGGCAATGGAGAGCCTAAAGTCCGGTGTTTTTATATTTTTATATAAATAAGTTTGTTATTAGGAATATTTTGTGTGTGTTTGTTGGAAGTTTTTCAGTGTTGAATAACATTCTATAGGACTTTTAGTTTCTGAGATTTAATTTTAAACCTTTTTAAAAGTGTTTTATTGCTACTTTGATAGCTGCACGGTATTATTAAGCAATTGCAGCTAATTGAATTGGCAGACGGCACTTGTTAATCATTCTCATTCTGATTCTCGTTGTCGTTAAGTATGCAATCAGTGGCAGCAGCAGCAGCAGCAGCCAACCTAATGCCCCCATTATGCTAATGACATTGGAAAAAGACTCTCGCAGAATATGCAAAATCCGGAGCAAGACAATGCGCTCAAGTAGCACTAGACTATGCTCGACAAATCCGGCCGAGTTGTACAATTGCTGCAGCAAGGCGTAAATACACACACACACACACACACAAAAAAAAAGGAATGCACTGACAAGAAGAAGAAATAGACAACAAGAAGGACACGAAGAGGACAGGTTGGGAACAATGGAACAATTGGGCATGGGCGTGTTTAAGAGTTGAAAGCATTTGTAAAGTACTACGATTCCAATACCCTGTAGACTTAAACAAGGGTTAGATGGAGTATAAGGCGAAATACTACAGGGTATTTCATTGTCACTATCTCTAAACTATTCAGTTCCCTTTTCTGTTGTCATTTGATTTGCCCTTGTTTTTTTTTCTGTCTCTTCGCTAACAGAAAAGTTTTTGCCCATTGACTGCAGCTGCAGTTGTCAGCTGTGTAGGCCTATGTGTATGTGTGTGTGTGTGTGTGTGTGTGTGATCTAAGAGGACACGTCGGCATTGTTGTTGCTGCGATTTATGTGTCATAAAGTCACTAAGTTAACGGCATTTGGCTGCCATTTGCCTGCTGCATGTCTGTTAAAAATATTTCATCTCTCCCACACACACACACACACACACACTTACATACTCTCCTTCTGTCTCTCTCTCTTTTGTTCTCTCTCTTTGTCGTTGCACTTGAGTTGTGCATTTATTGTTGTTGTTGGCTTGTGCAATTGCTGGCGGCGCGTGCCAAAGTGCTGTTAGCTGAAAATTTGCATTTTTGCAAATTAATTTAATGAACGCTTTTGGGTCTTGTTTAGTGGCAAGCAATTTTTTTTTTATTCGTAGTATGCTGTTCTGCAAGCTTTTGAAGTGCTTCTTGCTAAATTGCATTTGATTTTCGAGTGACGGCAATTTGTTGGCCAGAAAAGGACCCAATAGGACTTTAAAATGTTTAATTTGTATGAAGAAGTGATGTTGCTCAATTTCTTTCTTTCAGCCTTGGTCATTTTAAGATGCGCCTGCAAGTATGCAACACTCTGTTGATATATGGAGTAAAATCATCTCTTGCTTGGCAACATAAACGTAAGCAGATTTATGCCAAAGAAAAGAGCCCGGTTAACAGATGTAAGCCACCGAACAACGAGGCCAAAACGCATTTGGCCACAATGGTTAATAATGAATGGAAGGCGGCATGGCAGTACTTTGGGTCTTTGGACTCACCAGCGGTGGTTTATCAACCAGACGACGACAATTATTCATTTCAGTTGGGGAATTGTCCTCCTCGGAGCTGGGTGAGCGTGGCAATTGTTGTTGTTGTTGGTGGTGCTCCTGCTGCTCCTCGTTCGCATCGTGACTATGCTGGACGTGGTGGCTGTGCAGCAGCTGCAGCTGCTCCACGTGATGTCGCGGCGTTGCTCTCGGTTGAGCCGGATGCAAATGTGGATGCGAATGCGGATGATGATGATGATGATTATGGTAATAATGCTGCTGTGTTGTTGTCGTTGTTGTAGCGCCTTGTTGAGCAGCTGTTGTTACTGTTGCGGGCGAGCTGTGAGTAAGAAGAAGAAGAAGTTGGTTGTCGGTCAGCTTCCATTTCTTTTCTGTTGTAAGTTGTACTTTTCTTCTTACCTGAAGCTAAGCTCGGGCAGCAGTTGTGCAAAGGAGCGACTCCTTGGCGAGTCCTTCACGGACACTGTTGTATCGCCAGTTTCAATGAGCGTTGTCTCCGCGGTCTCACAACTCAATGAGATGCTTGTTGTTGTTGCTGCTGCTGCTGCTGCTGCTGCTGCTGGTGGCAAGTTGGAGAACACTGCTGTATTGTGTTGCGGCTCGAGACGTAGTCGTATATCCTGCATGGCCATGGGTATTGCCTCCTAGTTCTCGTCACCTTTTCTTACAGCTGCATCTGCAAAGTGGGTGGAGGGAGGGCGAAAAACAGAGTGTTAAGTTTGTGAGCTTGTTAAAAAGTTGTGACTAACAAGAAAAAACCCTTTCAACAGCTCTTAGCGATGGAACTTTTCTACCGCACTGGTCACTTTAAGTTTATGCTAATGCTCATGATTTCTTGCCTTACTTCTACACTCCATCCTACATACATACATATATATATATGGCCAAACCATATTTCGACTTTTTGCGGTCTACTTACTTGCAAAAGTTTTGCTTTAAGAGCTTGCTTGCTTCCGTATCTTGTTGGCTTAAAGTCTGCCGACGGCTGACAACTTTTCTCAACAAGTTTTAGCTTATTGAATTTGCACATACATGTGTCTGTGTGTTTGTGTGTCTTGTGTGTGTGTCTGTGTGTGTGTGCGTGTTGTGTGTGTGAAGAGTAGTTTTGGAAAAGTTTTAATGCAATTTTAAGCCTTTGCCTATTAGTTGCCAATCGTTACCAGATTTTCAGCATATTAATTTTAAAGCTTTCTTTGGTCTCGCTACGCTTTTGAAAAGTGTTTTTTAATTGCGTTGCGAAGCTGTTGCAAATTGGGCTAAGGTTGTGCCACAAAAGCACTTGCCAAGTTTTCGACTAAAATCGACTAACTGACTGACTGACTGACAGAGTGACAGAGTGTCTGCCTTTGGGGCTGTTGCTCGTTACTGTATATTCTTGCCACATCTCTTGTTGTCGTTGTTTTGTGGCATTCACCTACATTCTTTTTACTGGTTGCAACAATGGCAAGACACAAAAGACTGCCAGTCATGTGATAACAAAGCCAATGCAACATTCTTAAAGAAAATGTGTGACGCAATTGTGGTAAGAAATGCAAGGAAGTGCATAACTTAAAGATACTCTGTTAAAGTAAACCTGGTTCAAATTGGATAACATAATATGAAGTTCAATAAACCTCTAACGCTATGTTTTACTGGGTATTCCAAACCCCAAAGCCGCAGGCAATAAAAGTGAATGCAAGTGTGTGGTACGAAATGAAAAAAAAGCTGCACTTGTGGCTGAAATTTAAGAATTTTCTAAGTCAAGTTGAGTTTAAGCTATGCAAATGAGGAAGTTGATGTTGCTGTTGCTGTTGCAACTGTGGCAGTTGCTCTTGTGCATTTAACAAGTATACGCCATGTTGGCTGTGCATTAATTTAACAAACGATGACAACGAGAATGAGACGCAAATGTGCTGACATTTGGCACTTCATGTAAAAGTTGCTTTTGCATAACTTGCAAAATGTTGGCCATTCCCAAGCGGAAGCAACAGCAACAAAAGCAACACTAACTATAACAATGTCATTCTGACTTATTTGGCATTATAATTCTCTTGCAACACAGCCACGCCCAAGCATGTTCATTTTCCATGTCATACACGAATGCATCAAAACAACAACAGCAACAACAATTTTGAAGAGTGACAAATTTCATAGCATGCTTTTGTGCGTCTTTTATGCTGTCAAAAAGTTGCTAGCATGTGGAAGAAAACTATTTGCACAGATTTTTAGCCTTGTTTGCTGTTTGCCTCATATCAACTTTAAGTTTAGTTCGATCAGTTTTATTTTGTGTTGAAAAAAACTTATTTTTATTGCACTTCTTGTTCTTCTGCTCCCATTGTTTGCAAGCAAAGTTTAAAGCATTACGTGGGAAATCGGAGTGCCCAAAACGGCTGGGATAGCAGCTACAACAATAAAAGCTTTGAAAACTGCAATTGCAATACAAAACAAAAGAAAAAATATTGAATACAAGGAAAAAACAAATTGCTTAAATGTTTTATTTTGATTGTTAGGGTTCTTTCTTCTTTTGATAATAGAAAATAAGAATTAGTTTTAAAAGTTTCAAAGTAAGCTTGTTGTTTAAGTTTTGGTTAATTTCATTAAGCTTAGCCACTCTTTTTATTATCTAATGACTTTAAGAGCTAAAAAACTTAAGCTTATCTTGCTTTTTTAGTCTACATTTTAAAAAAGATTTTTTTCATAGTTGTCTTTACTTTAATCTGTTGTTATTTAGCTCCTCCTTTGTCGCTTATTCATGCTGTCTGTATATTGCGATCAGTGTCTCATTTCGTACAATTGAAATTTACCTTTATATGCTCTCTGTTTCAGCTACTTCCCTTCCTTTTCAACAACTTGGCAGACGTGGAACATTTGACTGGCCATATACTCCAATATAAGTTCATATGCACAGACACACATATGCTTGTTAGTTTATTGAAATTGATATTATGCCAAGAGTTTTGCCGTCAAGCTAACTCTATAACGACAATCTTGTCTGTGTGTTTCCCTCTTTCCATGTTTGTCTTTTGTGGGTGCTTTTATATATCTATTTTCATAGAGATTTCGTAACGAAATTCGTTGTTAAATCGCTTGGAAATATTTTGAATAGACTGTTGCTGCTGCTGCTGCTGCTGAAGACGTTGCCCTTTCGGTTGCTTTGAGTGTTTCAGGTCTTTTTTTTTTTTTTGTTTTTCCTTAGCTTAAGTTCATATTTTCTTTGACTTGCATTTTTAATGTGTGTGTGTGTGGAAATTCAATCGTCAATTGGCCACATGCTGCAACGTTGTTGCAAGCACCAAATGTCAACAGTCTTTGAACTTTTGCTGCCCGCTGCACGCTGGGTGGCCGTCCAATCTCTCACATTGGGATTGTAATAAAATACAACGAAGAGAGCTTCAACTTAACAAGCAAGTAAAGAGTGATAACTAACGGTTCCCATTCGGATTCGGGTTTCGGGATTGCCAGTTTTGTTACGTGACAATCCAGACAGACCCAGTTTCATGTGTGCCGACCCAGCCGACATGTGGCAAGTATAAGTAGGCGCGCCCTGGCTACCACAAACGACAACAACGACAACAACAATGTAACAACAGTCACAATGAGACTTAAAATGTGAACCGCATTTGGCTTGACATCAACAACAACGACAACGACGACAACTCTGAGAATAAAGCGACCAAGACATAAGCCAATAACAACGACAACAACATCTAAAGAGTCAGGTTAAAAGTTGCACTGCGGTTGACTTCGATTTGAACTTAATTTATGAATGCCAATTGCTTATTGCCTTAACTACTTCGAGTTTTGAAATAGTAGCCATAGATGTGATGTTTACCCAAGGTAGATTTTGATAGTGATAAACTTTTCTCTTAAATCATTCCTGAAAAATACCATAAATATCATTTAACAATTATCATTTTTTACTTTACACTTTGTCACATTGCTGTGTATGTTTTGCAGAAATTTATGTTGCCTTCACGCAAGCAGCGATTGCAATTCAATTATGAATTATGCCAACAATTTACTTTGACATGTTTGCTGTTGGTCTTGCCTCAGTTCTCCTTGCAACTGCCTCCTAGCCTCAGCTCTCTACTTTGGCTCCTGCTGTTGATGTCACTAATTAAATGCAATGCTGTTCGCTCGATTTGTTGTGCTAATGCTGCGTAATTACGGAATGTGACCACGGCGACAACAGCAACAGCAACAGCAACAAAAGCCAACAATGACGGCGGCAACATTCCAAGACATTACTCATACGTCGCGTGTGTCAATAGAGAAGAGTGAGAAATGCTTTTGAAACCGCAGCGTCTCGTGCTTTGTGGATAAGAACCAAGCAAGCACGAACTACACTTAGAAAAAAAGTGTGTTCCTGTAATGAAAAAAGAATCTCTCAGTTTCCCAGCTTAGCTAATTTCTCTAAGTGTATGAACCAGCTTGGGAACAGGGTGAAGGTGAATGCAAGGGCGAGGGCCAACATTGTCAGGCGGCGGCTTGGCGTCGTGTCCGCATTTGGCATGCCACAAAAACAGCAAAAGCAACAACAACAACAATCGCGTCTTTGTCTTTGCTCAGCTCCTTGTGGCAGCAGTTATTGTTGTTGCTTTCGCTGTTGTTGTTGCAGCAATTGTACATTGACACCTCATGGCTGCTGCTGCTGTTGCTGTTGCATGGACGGCTTTTTTTCCGTCACTTAGTTGTTCTTGTTGTTGTTGCTGTTGCTGTTGTTGTGCCTGTGGCAATGTACATGAAATTTATGTCGCCTAAAGTGCAACGTTGACAATGTGCGCTTGTAATTTGTTGTTGTTGCCATAGTTTTTGTAGTTTTTTGTAGCTTTTGTAGTTGTCAGCACTTGGCCATGGCTATTTAATGATTGTGTCGTGCAAATGCCAAAGCAAACCAAACTTGGTGAAAGAAATCGAAATAATATATAATACGAAAAAAAAAACCAACACTTTTCACGCCCCGCAGCAGCAACAACAATGTCAGCTGTTGCACATTGATTTCAACAAGTTGCAAGCGGAGGGGCGCTTGGTTGCATGCAAATGTCACATGCAATCATAAATGCATATCGCTTTTGGCCTTAGGGGAAAAGAGGGGTCGAAGTGGGGCCAAAATAGTCAAATACTCCCCGAGGCGCCACAAAACGCATGCAACTGTAATAATTTATACGAAATGTCTGCGGCTTTTGACTTGCCACTTGCCACCTCGGCGACCCCTCCCAACCCTCGCAATGTCTTCAACGTTTGCGACAGTTCAATAAAAGTTATGCGACGCCGTCTGATGACACAGTTTGTGGCAAGAATGGTGGGGGCAGCTGGCGATGTAAGTAACGAGGTTTACGTGAAAGGATGGCTGGAAGTTGGGTGGCAAGGTAGAAGATATGCGTCTTTGGTAGATTGAAAAACTTTTGCCTCGTTGATGCTGAAAATGAAATATTGTATGTTTCAGCATTTCACTTTGAGTACTCTATCTTCAAGGTGGAAGAGTATATTAGTTGTTTGTTTTACATTCTTTAATTTACAACCTATGAGCTCATTCTTGTATGTAACACGTGGCCTAGATAATATTTAATTGGTTTGACAAAAAAGAAACCAATAAGAATGAGTTGTGGCTCATAAATCAGAAATACTTTTACATTACTTTTGTATATAAAAGGGTTGAAGCTTTCTTAGAAGGTAGAAAAACAGCTAACATGAAAATACTGTTGGCAATTTTGTTCTGTGCTTTTGGCTGCTCGAGTGGATTTGAGGGTCTCGTTCCGCCAAAAAGGTCCTTAGAGGGTCGCATTGCCAATGGAAAACCAGCCAAGAAGGGAGAAGTTCCGTTCATTGTTGGACTAATTTTGCGTAATAATAAAAAGCCAGGTTATTATGGTTCGTGCGGAGGTTCCATTATTGCCCCCACATGGATCTTGACAGCTGCTCATTGCTTATTGAACAAAGATAGTGTGACGATTTACTACGGCTCAACAGAAAAAAGGAAGGGTGAATTTAAACAAACATTGCACAAAGATAAGTTCATCCTACATCCAAAATACAATGATAAGAAAATCACTAATGATGATATAGCTCTGATTCGTACACCTCATGTTAAGTTTTCGAAGCTAGTCAACAAAGTGGAGTTGGCTGTTGGAGACGATCAGTATGATGACAGTCAGAGCTATGCCTACGGCTGGGGAAATGATCAACATGGCTCGGGTACTAAGCATCTGATGGGCGTCGAGTTGAGGATCATGAGCAATGAGGAATGCTCTCAAAAGCATAAAATATCCAACAGTCAACTCTGTGTAGACATTTCCGAAGGCAAATCCACCTGCAGTGGTGACTCCGGTGGACCATTGGTTGCCCAAGAGGATGATAAGCTTGTCGGTCTCCCATCTTATAGGATCGGAGACTGCGGCCGTGGTGGTATATCGGTTCTTACTCGCGTTAGCTTTTACCATGATTGGATACGCAATGAAACGGGCATAGAGTTCTGAATACCGTGCAACCACTTTTCAGATTTCCATACCAAGCTATCAATTTCTGATTCATAAAGGAAACAAAGTGTAAAAGAATCTTTAACCTTATTGCAAACATGTATAAGAGTGTATTTAAATAATCAAAATGATCATATAATATGTTGTATTTATTAATGAGGACTCAACTATCGATAATAATCGATGATTGTTTTCCAGCCGATATCAGAGTATTCTGCAGTCGATTGCTTTCGAACGCAACATTCTCCCTTATATATTTTTTATTATACTTTGATACCGAAGGTCTCATAGTATATTGGTTTTGTGCAATGTCCGTCATGGTGTCCGTCTGTCCGTCTGTCCGTCTGTATGAACGCAACTTTTTTCGACACCCGTAAAGCTAGAGACTTGAAACTTTGCAATTATGTTTGTCTATAGGCGCGACAGATAAAGTGTCAAGATTGGGGTGCCACGCCTACTAGGAGGCTGGGAAATCGATAAATTCGATAACTGAAAGCCGATAAAACCAAATATTTCTCACATTCTTACAGCTAGAGTTACCAAATTTTGCACGCAGATAGCTAGTCATGTCCCTGAAAAAACTGCATCAAAATTTTGGATGCCACGCCCACTCCTTCCGCCCCCATCATCCCTGCTCCTTGAAACTGGAAACGCCTATAGTTTTCACATTTTTTGGGCTAGAGCCACCAAATTTTGTGTCAAGATAGATATTGACGTTCCACAAAAAAATGCATCAAAATTTTGGATGCCACGCCCCCTGATTCCTCCCCCATCCCCCCTTCTCCAAGAAATTGGAAACGCCTGTAGTTTTCACATTTTTTGGGCTAGAGCCACCAAATTTTGTGAGAAGATAGATATTGACGTTCCCCAAAAAAATTCATCAAAATTTTGGATGCCACGCCCACCTTAGCCACCCGCCTTATAAAATCGGAATCGGCTATATATTTAACAGTTTTTGAGCTAGAGGCACCAAACTTATTAGGAAGATAGATAGAGACAGTTAAAAACATTTGATTCAAAAATTTTGATGCCACGCCTACCTCTGCCGCCCACCTTTTAAATTTGGGAGTTAAGTTATCTTCCACAGTTTTTGAGCTAAAGTCACCAAATTTGGTAACATGATAGCTGGCGATGTTTACCACATGGCCCACTCCCTTCGCCCCTGCATTCCCCCTTATCAACCGTTCTTTTACTGGTATCAAAGTATTCCGCAGTCGGTTGCGTCCGACTGGAACGTTTTACTTGTTTTAATGGTGGGATTGAAGTGGATGCAAAGTGCAGTAGGGTGTGCAAAGTTAAGCAAAGGTGCTCCTCATATCGATAAGCACCTCGGAGACAAAAAAGAGAGTGAGGAGGAGACACACACTTGAGAAATGGGGCTTCACTCTCAGTCAGTCAGACAACTTTGGTTCTCGGATATCTTAAGTTACTTTTGCTGTCAACAGATGATGCGAACGCGTAACACAAACATGAGTTCCAGTTGTATCTTATCGAAAAGTTTGCTGTCAGTTGCAAACACACACACATACACACATGAAAGTTGTGGCAAGAGGAGGAAATTGCATATTCCTTGCAGCCGATTTTATAAGCGAGTTTTAACTTTAACAGATTTCAAAAGTTTTATCTGTAATTTGTTTGAGTTTTCGATTACTGCCACTTGTTAGATCAATGAGATTTCGTGTTTGTTGTCTGTTGCCGAAGCAATACTATAATTATTGAAATAAAGCAGGCATTTTAATGCTCAGAGATGAATTAGTAACTGGTATTAGCCTTGAGGGTCCGCCACATGCCGCATGCCTCAACAGCATTTCATTAATTAACAATTAGTGTGCCATCAAAGGTGCGGCCGCAGCAACAAAATCTACAACCAAAGGGAAAAGAGGAAAAGGGCAAAGAGGGAAGAGGATTACTTTTCTCTGCTTTTTTGATGTGCGCGTCGCTTTCCGGTACATCAATTTGATTTGAGCTGGCGACAGGATACGGTAGCTCTCTGTGAGCATATTCACGGCACAATCGCTTGATAATGATGCGGCAACGCCTCAAACCCAACAACCGTTGACCGTTAAAAGACAGAGGGAGAGAGAAAGAGAGAGATCTTGTGAGTGATGTCAAAAGATGACAGCGATGACGATGACGATGCTGTTGCTTCTTTCGCTGCCTCCGCTGATGATGACTTGTGTAATAAGTGGAAAGAATCTTGTCTATCGTAAGCAGTTAGTGGTAGCTGAAGCAACAACAATAACTCGTTGCCTTTTCGTTGAACTTGAATTTCTGTGTGTGTGTGTGTGTGTGTGTGTGTGTGCATGTTGCATGTTGCATGCAACAACTGCAACGACATTGACTTAATGACGATCTCTCTCTCTCTCTCTTCTCTCTCTGCCGCTTGGCTAGCTCAGCTTGCTAGTAGATCTTGCCTAGCTCTCTCTCTGCTTGGCTGGCTGTTGATTTTGCTGTGCGCCTGTTAACTTGGCCATGAAACATTCGATGCTTGGGCAAATTTCACAACCGGCATCGGAAAATTGTAGAAAAAAAAGTGAGTTAAAAGAAACACACACACAGACTGTTGCTGCTGCCACAGCCGGCTACGTGTTTTTCTTGTTTTCTTTTGGACCACATCTACGCGATCTGTTGAGCTCTTGATTCTTGGTCCCAGATCTCAGATCCCAGGTCCACACAGTCAGTCTGGAACTTGTTTTCTTTCTGTTTTGCCATATTTGTGCGTGGCGTCGGCGTCTTAACCGCAAATAATCCTTTCGGATATGAATTGAATTCATATATTATTTATGATCTGTTTATTTTTATTGTGCATGCCACAGCACACGATGATGATGATCATCATTATCATCATCATCATCATCATGATCATGATCATGATGTGGCTTGAAAATTGTTGCCATACTTGAGTTTTGTATTTGTATTTGGCTTTCAGGCGAATGGTGAATGTTATGCCTGTCAGAAATGAGAAAAACTTCTAATTGGAATTGCTAATCAAGTTGGGCAATTTTGGGTGATTCTGCCCCAAAGGAGACCAAGTGTTGCCTTGGCTCTCTTGGCCCTCTTGATCATGGCCACTAAACCTGATGGATTGTTGTAAAAAATCAACGGGGTGCTGTCCGAACTGGGTAAACGAGTAGTGTAGTTTATTGCAATAGTAAAATTAAATGAAGGCAGATGAGTTAAAAGGTAGATAATAGAGTAAAGTATAAATAAATAGATCTAGATGCAATTGGTGATAGATAGTTTGATGAAAATAAAGTTTTATGTAGATTTAGTTAGAGATCTTCATTGCTTCATTCCATTTCATTCCTTTCACTATCAAGTTCAGCAATCTGGCAGCTTTCTGCCACATCTTAAAGCTAGCTTATATGCAGTAACTTTTACCACACATCTATTACTTTAATGCTACTATCAATTTCCTCCTAAACCCAATAAAAGCTCTGCTTATACCATTCTCAGTTTAACTGCCACTTGTACAAACAATCTGGCAACCTTGTGCAGCAGTTCAAACTTATCATCCTTTCGGCCAGCATTGTCCGACTAGTACGACAGCGACTAGCTCTATTCTTAGCGGGCCAATATCCAGTTCAACCAACAACAACACGACTGCAGACGGGTCGCCCCACACGACGATTCTCAAAGTAAATCGTTGCAACAGTGAGAAAAGGCGAGCTAGATAGGGTGAGAGGGGGGGGGAGAGGAAGAGGGGGAGCCTTGAATGCCCCACCACGTTGGCTGTCAAACTGAACCTGCTCTCGGCGCCAGCTCCTCTGGGCAGCACATGGCCTTAATAGTTTTTGATATGTAGTATGTATATCACACACACACACACACACACACACACACACACACACACACACACACACACACTTCTCTTAACAACAAGCGGGACATGGTTGGTTGTTTGGTTGGTGCTCTGTTGGTTATTACGATTATTATTGTTGTTGACATGCCGCTCCACACACACACACACACACACACACACACAGCATTGTGACAGCGGCACAATTTAGTGGCTTTTGCGCTATGTTTCCTGCATTCTGATTCCCACAATGTGGCAGCTGTTGGGAGTTTAAAGAGAGGCGCCTACTTAACCGAACCCAATCCCCAACTCAATTCCAAACCCATTCTGGGACTCTTCAACTGCAGACAGCTGACTGGCAGTCAAAAATTCAAAGCAATTAGACCGCCAATCTGATCGCACATCTAACATCTAACATCTAGCAACAACTTCCCCTACCCCCCTCTTTCAATCTGTAAACGGAGGCACACACACTTGTCTTTTTGACGTTTGCTCAAGTGCAGCTTTTACACTTGTCTTCTTGTTGTTCTTCTGCTGTGAGGGCAATTGAATAGGAGAATAGGAGAAGAAATACATAAAACTGCTTTCTAATGGCGCTACACTCTGTTGTTGAGTTAAGAGCTTTTTCCGGCTCAATTCGTTGTAAATGCATCTTAACTGAATAACAACTGCAATTTACGAGTAAAACACAATTTGACAGATAGACAAGTAAGGATTATAAATATTTAATAAATATCTTAGGCAAAATAATTCCACTATCAACCATTTATCAGAAAATATTTCAATATGAGAATAAAGCTGAAGATGGAAAAACAAGCGCTAAACTAACCATGTTCAGATACTTTATGTGTATGAGAGTATTATGAGAAATGCAATTAAAATGCGCGCTGGCTGCAATATATACTTATACTTGCCAGTTTCTGGCACATGCGAGAGCAAAGTTTTGCATGCAAAACGGGGCCAGAGAACAAATATGAAAAAGGGAGCAATGAAATCAAAAACGGAAGCGGGCAAAAAAAGAGGAATAAAAAGAGCTTAAACAGTTTAGCGGCGCTTGCCGCACGCGGCTTTAATGATAATGAAGATTATGCCGCTGCATTGGAGCGCCAGGATGAAACCAACAACGACAAACGAGAATGAGAATGAGAGCGAGAGGAAATGAGGATATGGAAGTGGATGTTGTAGAATGAAATTGTAGCTCTCGTGTGTGTTGTTTTTGGCAGTGTGGTAGCTGAAGCTGCTTGCGGCTGTCCCAATACCCAGTCCCAGTCTCCAATCCCTACCATTCCCTACATCCTCCCCGTCACTCTGCCCGCATTTTGTGTTCATGTGTTTTGCGCTTCAACTTCAACTCCAAGTGGCTCTTAACGGGAAACCGTTTCGCATTGCATGGCTCTGGCATTTTAGCATATTGCAGGCAGAAGCAACAAAAGCTGCAGCAGCAGCAGCAGCAGTAAAAAATGATGTAAACAAATTTCAAAGAAAACAATTTGGATAATTACATTATTTTGATGAAGAGCTACAGTTGCATGCGCATAAATAAGCTGCTGAAATTGAGTACGTGAAGAAGAAGCAGAAGGAAGGAACGTAATCACTTTACTGTGTGGTCGTTTATTCCATTTCAGGACAGATAATTCAACATACATGCATATTTCAGCCTTGATTGGTTAAAACGGAGCAGAAGTTTTTAACTTTAAGCTAACATTTTATACAACACACAAAAAATTTCTTTATTGACATTGACTTCTTAACTTGAAGCTATAAATATTAATAGTGTTTGATTATGTAGCCGCATTTCCACTTGGCCAGCTTTATGCCAGCAGCCGCAAGTTACACCTGCCTCTGCCGCTTGCCACAAATTGTGATTGTTGTTGCTGCTCAATTCAATTGCAAAATAGTCGAAAATGTTGCCTGGCGGCGTCAATGTATTCAATTATTATTATAAGCCATGCTGCTGCTGCTGCCGGCTACTGATGCTGCCACACCCTTTGGCCGCATCACACTCTCTCCCTCTCTCGATCTCTCTTTGGCTTTCCTCTCGCTTTGAGGCATTTGTGAAATTGATTTGCCCAAATGCGCAGTCAAGCCGAAGCGCAGCACACAAATTGCTAGGCAACCGCAGCGCAAAATGGCCAACAAAACAATTTTCCAGCATTTACATAATTTTCTTTTGTTGGCAACTAACAGAAAAATGTAAACTCTCTTTGGCTACGCTTTTGATTTTTCAAATGTATATCGTTAGCATTTCATTAGAAGGCGTTCAGATTAAAATGCCCCAAAAACTTTTATTTTTCTCTCTCTCGGTTTAGTTATCTTGTAAATATTTATACATTTCTGTCGATTGGAACGGTTTGTGAAGCAGGTTTTCGGTTCGTATCCAGCTGTGTTTTATTTTGATGAACCTGGAGCTGCTCTTTTGTTTTCCTGCTGCTGTTGCAGCTGCAGTCGCCAGCTTTTGATTGTCTTTTAATTAAGCGACATGCGCAAAATACAATAAAAATTCTCCAAAACTGGTTTTCTTCGTACCTGAAACTTCAGCTTCAGGGTTTTCCCTACAATTGTCCACTCCCTTGGCACTATATTTCGTCTTTCGTCTTTTCTTTACCTGCCCTGTCAATCCGTCAATTCGTTTGCTTTATACCTGTCAAATTTTCGCTGCTTATCAGCGCTTACTTACTCTACTTATCTCTTTTACCTGTCGTTTGTCTGTCAACAAGATACTACAAAGTATTCGAGTTAGGGGGGAGTTTTTTTTAAATGCATTTGATGGCATATCTAAGGTGCTTATCTTAGTGGAACAAACGAAGTGTGTTGGTCTGAGGTTGTACCTTAATAATTGACTGCAGTATGATGATTAAGTTGATAACAGTTGACAAAATGTAGGGTTTCATTAGGGATATTTATTTGTCAAGTAGTTAAGTTAAAAGTTAGAATAATAAAGATATAAAAATTCACGTTGAGGGATTGAAAAATAATTATGAAAATTGTATTAAAAACAAGAGGGAACGTTTGTTTGCCTTCGTAATAAATTTAAAGACTAATAAAAAGTGTAGAAATCTCCCCGATTATTTAATAACTCTCTATTTATTATTATGATCACATAAAAGAAGAAAGCCTAAACTTAATAGTTCTTCACATGAATTCCCTCTATTTTTCCCAAGGGCTCTTCTCTCTTCTTTCTACACATGCATAAAAATGTCTTCCTTATGACTTTGACTTTGCCAGCAAAACCCAAACAAACAAACATGCAACATTCGAGTCACGCTGTTGACATAACTTCAGCTCATTCCTGTGTGACACGACAAGTTTACAACTTGGGCTGTGTGTACTTGGAGTCATTTGGCTTAATTCGTCTGTCTAAATTGCTATTTATATGCATCGCCCTCGCTTTTAATTTGTGCTGCAAATCACGACTCCCCTTTGGCTCCCAAGGAGACCCAGCCAACTGGAGTCTTGGCCAATCTGCAAACAAAATCAACAGGTGGCGCGCATATTTCAACATGAAGCTGCCAGGCAAACCGACCGAAATATCAATAAAAATGCCATTTGTTGCGATTGCGCCGTGCCACGAAACGAATGAAAGAACTGAGGAGCTGAGAACTGAACTGAACTGAACCGGCCACATAGATAATTTTTCTTACCATGCCGCACACACACACTGAGTGTGTATATACCCTAGCAGGAAGTTTAATAAATTGTTTATGAAGTTTACTTAAGCACTGCTCACTTAATCACAGGGAGCGAAAGCAAGCGAAAGAGAGCCTTGTAATGAAATCGGGTTATGGGTTCATTTTATAAAATATAGTTTTTATGGTAGAATGGTTCATTTGTAAAAGCAATTGATTTATTATGTTATCTTTATGGTGGATTAAAAGTTAATTCAGCTTGATTGTAAGTTAATTATTTTTTATTCCATACGTAATTGGTAATAAAATGGTACAGAAAACTTGTTTGTGTTAACGAAAAGCGAAACAAGAAAGATTTAATGTATAACAAAGTGTACATTAACTTCGACTTGTCTTGAAATAATATTTCTGCTTATTTCGCTCAGATTTTTTGTCGCTGTTTGCATTGCATTTAATTTATTGGCAACACTTTGCGCTGCTGCTGCAACATTTAAACGACAAGTGTTGCAAATAAAAAGGCAATATTAAAGCGGTGCAAATTAGAGAGAAAAAAAAACTGAAATCGCCAACCGCTGGCGACGACAACACCAGAAGGGGTACCCAAAGGGGTTACAAAGAAAAAAGAAAAAAAAAAAAAACTCGTTTGCAGCTTAAAAAAACTATTAAAAAACGCTGCGATTGCAGGCCACGCTTTGTGGTTGTTGTTGTTGTCGTTGCAGCAAGTGACTTTGGTTTTCGTCGTCGCTTAATAAAGGCAACAAGGGAGCGAGAGGCATGTATGGTTAAGGGGAGGCTGGTGGGGTTAGCGTCAACGCCAAAGGCCAAAAGTGTTGGCAACACAAACAAACAAAAAACCATTGCTGTTGCTCCTGCTTCAATGGCTGTTGCTGTTGCTCGTGCACACAGACACCAAGCAGCAACAACAACATGTGTAGCTGTTTGCTGTTTGTGTATGTGCAAAAAGCCCAAAATGAAGACATGAGCTACCAACAGCAACAGCAACAACAACAACAACAACAACAACAAAAACAAGAGCTGCAATGATGACGACCTTCTTTTGTAAACGCGCAACATAATTGCAACATCCAAAGCAGCAGCAAAGCTAACGAGTTCGTTGCTGTTGCAAGCTAGAATTGCCTCTTTTGCCACTGACAGTTTGAGAAATTAGAACGGTTTTGCTCTTTCAAATCACATGCACGTGCGTCTGACTTGAATTCTCTTTCTCTATGTGTGTGCATAATTGGCAACTGCCTGCAGGTGTTGCAAGGATAGTGTTGTGCTGCAGCATCCTCCTGCATCTGTTGTCTAAGGTCAGGCATCGCGTGCAATCAGTTTGGCCAAATGACAAGCCAAGGCAATCATCAACGAGCCCTGTCAAGGTGTGTTTAATCAATGTTGCATGCCCCCACCAACCCTCTCAAACCCCTATCGCTTTCATGTTGCTCATGTCGCTAACATTAATGTCGGCCCATTTGCACAAATCGTTGTCGTTGTCGTCGTTGCTGTCATGTTTGTTTTTGTTGCTGTTGTTGTTGCTGTTTGTTGCTCTTGGCCAGCCCTAAAAAGTCTTCGTGCTTTGTTTCTTGGACTGCGTAGGTGGACGCATGTTGTTGTTGTTGTTGCGTCTGCATGATTGCAGCTGTTGCTGTGTTGTTGATTATTGCTTTTGGTTCGACGCATATAAATCGCAACGCTTAAATCTCAGTTGAAGCTTGTAAATTAAAACCTTAATGAGTCTCTGTACACTTATATTGTATGCAAGAAGTGGGCTTTTCAGTTTTACCTTGCAACATGCTGTGCAACAACAACAATTTATGCACCTCTCTCTCTCAGGCGCTTTTAAATTGATTTTAAAACTTAAAAAAAGTTATGGAATTTTTATACTTGCATGAAAATTCTTCTTCAACTTAAATTCCATTCAAAAAACTTTGCTATTTTCTAGAAAATATTCGTGTATTCCTTTTGAGTATGTAACAGCAACTGTTGCTAGTTGCTACTTGCAATCAGTTGCAGCTGCTGTGGCTGCTGCTGGCGGTTGCCAGGAACGTAGCGTGTCAGCTGACACGTTTTTAATTTTCAGGCAATTAGTTTCTTTTTTTTCCTAGCTATCCAATTCCAATCACAAGCCAAAACGAAACGAAGCTCACATGCGAAAAGAAGAAGCAGAAAAAAAGCCTGCAGAGGCAAGAATGAACTCTGAGGTGAAGTAGAGGGAAGCTGGAGGGTCAGAGGAGTATTGGTTACCCGCATTGTCGATTACCTTAAAATTATTTCTCTGCTAATTAATGCGCTGTGAATTTTCTCACGCTTGAAAAAAAGAACTTGTTCCTGGTTTTTCGCTGCTGGCCAGCAAAGTGTAACAGTTTTATGTTCTAAGACTTCCTCAATCGGAATTTGCATAGTTATAAAGTGACTTAGTTGTACGTTGAGTAATTTAAATGCTTTGTTGTTGGTTGAACACGCGATTGGATGATTACACCAAATGGTTTAATTATTACCAACCTTATGGAACTGCTCTATTTTCTTAAGTATATCCGCTCGGCAGCAACAGGTTTTTCCGCTCCAAATGTTAATTAATCAACTGATATTTTTCCGTTTGTAACTTTTGCACTTTGCACTTTGTTGACTTTTGTAAATGCTTCGAATGAGTTGCGAAATTAAATTGTGTAGGCCTAAAAATAACCAGCTATTTGGCAGCTGCACCTACGTCCCAAGCACATCCAACAATGCACAAAACAAAGACGAACCAACAAGACTTGACGACGACAAACAAACAAACATACAAGACACAAGACACAACTCACACACAACACACACGTCTTTATCCGATTTCAATTTCAATTCCGATTCAGATTTCAGATTTCTGGCTGCGACTGCGACTGCGATTGCGACGTTCGCTTCCGCTGGCTAAGCGTAAACGACTAAAAGCGGCCACATAAATTTCAATAGGCCAGGCAGTCAGCGAGCCAGGCAGCCAGCCAGGCAGTCAGCCTGTAAAGCAGAGGCAGAGGCAGAGGCAGACGCAAAGGCAAAGGCAGCAGGCAGCGAGCTGGCTTACCAGTCTCATTCTCAGTCACAGTCGCACACAGCCAGCCAGCCAGCCAGCAGCTGACGTCGACGTCGCACAGTGGGCAATACAACGTTGTCAATGGATGAACTTTTGAGAAATTATGGTTTGAAATATAATGTAGAAATGGATAAAAAAAATATCTCAATACTTATCATTTAAGATTTTAAGTTTAGCTTAAAGCGGCCACTAATAATAGTTCATATTCAAATACATATAAAGTTTGGTTTTAATAATTTCCTGGGTCATGTGAAGACGATTACTTACAAAAATTTTACTACCAAAATATTTCTACCAAAAAATATGTTGTTAACTTTTTCATTTAAAAATAGTTGATGTTCAATAAAAACTAAATAAAAAATAATTTTTTTTTGAATAGTGAAATGAAAATTTTTCGTGACTAGTATATAAAATTCTTATTTATTTATACTTAACCCTATTTTTTTTGTAAGGTACCAACATTTATTTTTGCCACTAAAAATAATAGCTGGTCCCACAGTGCAACTAACAACCAGTTTCCTTCCATTCACACGGACATTGTTTGTGGAACGTAAGTAAAAAACGTCGCTCACTGTTGTTCGCGGGTGTTTCGTATTTCTCTGTGGCTGCCTATCTGTGTGTGTGTGTGTGTGTGTGTGTGTGTGACTCAGATGAGTGTGTGTGAGGATCCCAACAAACTGGGTCTTCCAGCATCCACAGCGGTAGCCAAACAGTGCTCATTCAACGCTTATACGTAGTACGTACCATGCCGGCTAAGTATGTAACTATGTGTGTTAAGTATGGAGTTGAGCTCTGCTCTTATCTCTAATGATAACAACAAGTCATTTTGTGTTATCAAACTGTAAGAGTTTCATAAACTTTAAGTAGCACTTCTTGGGCAATAATTAATTGATAATAGTTGTTGGTTTTAAAATGTTTATTTTGTGCTTTAATTAATTGATGGCTCTATTTAAGTTTAGTAATGGCGTACTTAAAGATGTGTTTAGTAAAGTTATTTAACTGCTTCCCATGGTAAAATGTTCTAGAGGGATGTGGATTTTACGAGCGTTAGTGTTTTTTGTGGTCTGAGGTTAGTTTTCTAGCAGTTGAGTTAGCAAGGAAGTGGTTAGTTTATGCTACTGACAGTTTTGAGTTATTTCGAACAATTTACTTAGGATGAAAGATGCTTTAAGCTATATATTTTTAAAACTATATTTTTCATTTAATAAGCCAGTTAAGTGTTGCAAAAGATTTTTGTTTCAAACTAATCTTGCTGATTGCATTTGACTTAAGTATTTAGTTTATGTTTCTCTTTCTCAGCGCGCCAAGAAATTAATTAAAAATGCATTAAAAGTGTTTGCAGCACACACACTCCTTGCCCCCTCACTCCCCGAACCCCAGCCAACCAAGCAACCAAGTCAAAGACGGCAAATTCTCTCGCAAATACCAAATAGCAACAGCAACAGCAAAAGCAAAACACAGCAGCAGCAACAACAAACTTTTAACAGCTGCGACAGCAAATCTTTTTCCACTTTTGCACAACTCCAAAGTATTTACAAGCATCGTTCGCAGTCGCATCTAAAAATGTTTGGCATTTGGCAACACGCACCAATGAATAAATGGCAGAGGGGCAGAAGGTGGGGCAGGCAGGCAGGAGAGTTGGGAGTGGGGGTATTAGTGGAAATGTTTGGATTTCAAACGAGCTCATTTTTTGCGTGCGTGGCTGCATTTCAAAATGATTTGCAATGCGATGGATGTGTATTGGAGTGGCGGAGTGGGTGGGTGAAGTGTGTGTGTGTGTGGGGTGGGGGGGGGAGTGGTGTGGTGACTGGCAGGAAATGCAAGGCGTTTCTTAGTTTTGGTTTTAGTTTAAGAACTGAACTGTGTGGCAAGGCAAGCGTAACATGTCGGCCAGACCGCAGACGGCGTGACTCTTACGAAGAGGGAGATGAGTTATCGAGGCGTGAGTGTGTTACCTCTAAATCTGAATTTGTGTGTATGTGTGTGTGTGTGTGTAGGTGCAGCACTTATGCAGCTGAGCTGTGCAACATTTGTTCATAATTTATGACAAGACACAAAAGCGTTGACTGATAAGAGAGAACGGAATAAAAAGCATGAAAAGAGAAAGAGCGAAACTTGGCCCCTAAAATCCTTTCTAACAATTGGCTAGAAACATTTCCCAGCAGCAGCAGCAGCAGCAGCAGCAACAGCAGCAACATCTTCAGCTTTTAGTTGCACGAAGTGCAAACAGAAGCCGAACTTGCATCAACGAAGCACAGTTGTTGCAGCCACGCGGTTTTGCGTGCCACACGTTGCTGCTACTACTGCTGCTGCTGTTGCTACTACTTCTTCTACTACTGTCTACGTGCAGCTAACTGCTGTGCGCCGCATCCATTGGCAGCGTGTTTTTTGTCGCCGCGTCGACGCCAGCAGCAGCGGGCGACATGGCAACATTGCTGTTTGTTGCTTTTGTTTCTTGTCTGTTGCTTAACCCACACACACATACACAAACAGCAGCAAAAGTGGTACTCATCTATGTATGTTGCCAAGGGGTCCAAAATGTTGCTAAGCTTCTGTGACAAGCAAAACTAGAACAACTGTTTAGATCGAGAGATGTTGGAGAATATTTTACATTGTTGTTATTTAAGTCTGGTTGGTTGTTTTTGCAGTTATTTTTCAACTTATCCATTCTTCAATCTGTCTGGAATGGAACTCATTTCAAGTTGTTGTCAAAAATTAATGATCTCTGGCTAATGAAGTCGGTTTTGACAGACGTCTAGAAATCATTAACGAATGCAACTTCAAATCTTGATAGACAAGTAAAGAAACCAACAACAAAACAAACAGAGAGGCAAGTACTGTTGTTGCTGTGTTGCAATTAGCATTTGTAATTGACTTTCTTGCCACATGGCGAATCATTAGGCTGAGAGTCAGTTTTTGGCCTGCGGGCCAACAAAAAGGGGGCCACAACAAGAAAGAGATGGGCGTGGCACATGTGCAGTTTAAGAGCGACAACAAATGCGCCCCTAAATGCCACTTGCAACATGGTGCTTTTTGTGTATCGGGGGGCGTGTGCTTCATTTTTCGTGTGGCATTAATTAAAGTGCCACAAAATAAATGAAGATTGAGGCACAAAAAGTGAAATTTCAATTAATCAATGCGTGGCAAGGGAACAAGAGGAGGACAAAAGGAGGCTCTTTCAGTTTCAGTTAACACTTTTGCCAGCAGGAATCGGCGATAAGATCAAAGATCAGGCAGCAAGTTCAACATTTTTTTTGGCAACGGTCTTTTCACAATTCGTGTTGCCATTGTTTGTTTGCTTGTTGCTGTTGTGGCACGCGCTGTGCGCCAGCTCAGGTCAAAAGCGTGCAACATTGCAACAAACGGTAGCCAAGCTGGAATTGATTCCTGAAAGCCATGATAAATGTGCGCCCATAGAAATCTGTGAATGGTTTTTGTTGCTGTTGTTGTGGCAACTACAATGTTGGTGCTGCTGCTGTCAAGTGTTGTTGCCGTTGCCGTTGCGTTAATGTTGACAATTTAGCACAACATTTGTTTTGCCATGTTATTAAGAATTTGCGACGCTTTCATGCAACATTTGCGAGCGCAATTAGTTGCATTTATAATTGGGGGACGTGCTTTCAAAATGTTTTTGCTTGTCTTTATTTTATTTTGTTTCTGGTTGTTGTTGCTTGCTGTTGTTGTTCGTGCAACATCATTTTTTGGGGAGGCTGCTACATGTTCGAACGCTATAAATCAATTTGGTGGAAGAGCTGTCCAAAAGGCGGCATGCAAAAATAAGTAAGTGCTGTCGGCCAGATGGAAATTTCAAGTGCGCTACGAAGAAGCTGAAAAATATCATCAAGTATCAAAAAGCTTCCCTTAAACTCTTCATACCTTTTAAAATATATATAGTCTTCATTTTTAAGTTCAATTTTGTTTCACTTTTCTTTTTGGATTTATCATTTAATATTCCAATCAGCTTAAGTTGAAGTTTACTTACTCAATGTTAAACTTTAGTTAACAAGTTTTTTATGGATTAATCTTAAAAAATATCCATTAAGGATTATGCATTAATATTCCAATCAATGTAAGTTTCGTTAATACTTAAAGTTTTTGGAAAAAAAAAATGGGCAATGCGAATTAAAATTTTATCGACAACGATGTTGCGGTCGGAAAGCAATAAAAATTGTTACGCTGATGAACGACATGACACCAGCAGCAGCAGCAGTAGCAACAACAGCAACAACTGATCGACCGCAGCAACAAGCAACAACAAAAATTATTTGTCGTTGTTGGCAGTGAAGTGCATCGCAAAAATTCTTGCCTCTTTTTTGTTACCTTTTTGGCCGTTTCTTTTTTTTTTTTGCTTTATTTTTTTTTTGGGAGTGAAGACTTTTTGTTGGCTGCTAAACTCAAAATGAGAAATTGCTGCCGCTGGTGCAATTTTCATGGTTGACCTCATTTTGGTTGGCTGTTGCCTGTGTGTTGACTTTGTGGAATATTTTGTGGCAGGCAACGCATCAGTCAGTCAGTCAGTCAGTCAGATAGTCGTTTGGTTGGTGTGTTTTTCGGTTTGAGGATGCAACGTTTTGTGGATGCAACGACAGCAACGACGACAACATGAGCCGGTCACGTCAACGTCTGTGACAATTTGTCGCTAAACAATTTTGGGCCAACCAACGAAAGTTGTTGTTGCTGTTGCAAGTATTCAATAAATAAAAATGTAATTACGTGTTGCCAACACTGTTACTTTGTGATGGATGTTGCTTAAAATGGCCAACAAATTTTAGCTGTTAACAAAAGGCAACTCGGCCGCCTAATGTGCCATAATAATATTTGCCAAACGCTTCGACATCAAAGGCGGAAAGGAAAGTGCAAAGATATCCTGGCTTGGGTCAACAACATTTAAGAGGCATACGCATTTATAACACCTGAATGCTCTTACGTAACAACAAATACGTCTCGTCCCTTTCATAAAAAACGTAGTCAAAGAGATGGTAGAACAGGTGAAGCATGCCACAAAAGTAGCCGTCATCAGTGGAGCTAAATATGTTGCACACACTCTCTAAACGTTTTGTTTACACCATTCACGCTGTGTCCATGTTCATGTCGATGATTTCTGCAACGCAGGTTCCCAGCCAACCATTCATCCTTTGGATGTGTGTGTGTGTGTGTGTGTTTGTTAGGATACGTGTTTTCCTATGCCTGCTGAACATTTGCAGCATGTTTAGTGATGCGATCTTTGTTTGTGTCTCGTGCTTTGCTTTCCCCAACAGCAACAATTACAACCCATCGCAACGCGTCGATGACAACAACAGCAACAACAACAACAGTTGCTACATTCCTCACTCACTTTCTCACTGTTGGCGAAAATGCTTGGAAAATGTGCACAATTTTCACATCCGGTGTCACATTCGATTCAATTGAGATTTACCTGAACGTGACTAAAATACGCAAATTAAAAACGCTTCTCTCTTCACTCGTGTGTATCATTTGTGTATGTGTGTGCGTGTGTGATTTGTGTATCTTTTTGCTGTGTGTTTCTAGTTGTCGACCCTTATTTTCAGCTTGTTTTCCTATTTGGGTTAGTTGTATGTTATGTTTAACAATCATTCTGCCATTTCAAGCATATGATATAATAATGCGATTCTAATGGTATGTTAAGTAGAAAGTTAGATTGATAAACCTCTTCATTCATATCTGACTTCCTGATTCGCTTATTAGTCAGATTAATTACATCAAAAAACAAAAACCAACAACCATTTAATTTTGCACCATGAAATTAAAATGGCTAATTGAAAATTTTTGTGCATGAAATTCAATTACTAGCCACTAACAAAGTTGCAACAACTTGTTAACTAACGTAACTAGTAAGCGCTAATAAATAAAGTGGACGTGGCTTTAAACAGAAATTGACGGAGCGCAATCAACCGGATGTGAAGCGAAAAGTCAACGCTAGAGGGCGCCATAAATCAATTTATCAATTAATGTCAAATTGTTATGTAAATAAACCGTTCGATCGAAATAACGGGACAGATTCTAGCTGTCAGCAAAAACAGTATGCAGCTAAAATATATACCTTTTTTTTATTTAAAAAAAAATATTTGTTTTTGTTTAATTTTGACATATTAAACATATAAGCTGATTTAAAAAAGTTATTTATAATATTAAATTTGTTGCACAGTCCAATGACAAAAAAAAAACTGAACTTTGAAGAGGATTTGGCTTTTGTTTTATGGTCATCCCCTTTTGGGGAATTTGCGACGCGTCGCGTGTTGAATAATTACAAAATCTCGTAATGTAGTCGCTTTTAAATTAAAATTAAAGGGTTAAATGCATGCGAAATTTAATTCGGCGGTTGCCATTAAAAGTATTTCGTTCTGAGCCTTTTTTCCCGCTAATTTAATGGCGCCAACTTCAAAGTGACAATAATTTGGCCATTAAGAGAGAGAGAGAGAGAGAGGATGGAAATGTCTCCAAATTGTGTCTGGAGCCATTAAATGGATTGCCATTTAATTGTTCTCGCTTGCAACTGCCAACTTTTTGAATGTCTTTCTTCAGTTTCCTCACTTTTTATTGGACCCATTGCCAATTGTCATAATGGCCGAGACGACTATGCTGGCAATTATGACTTAAGAGTTAAGAGTTAAGAGGAATCACTCTCCACAACATCGACTCGGACCATTAAAAGCAGACGCATACTAAGCTTAGCGGTCATAAAATTAGTTGTGCGCCCCGAAAAGTGCATTTCGGTTGCCTCGAGGGGCAAGCACTGCTGCCTGCCACAGAAATTGCTGCACATCGCTCGTCCCATCGTAAATGGAGTGGGCTGCGTAAATGCAGCAATGAGCCATTGACACGCCCACTCGCCATTGGACTGAGGCTGTAGATGGGTGGGGAGGGGAGAGAAGAGTGCATGTGGCATGTGTCACGAGAGCAATGCCAGATGACTTGATATTGGTTTTAAGTGCATGTTTGTAAAAGGTTCGCAGATCTGTGCCAAATAATGATGGCCAGAGGAAATACATGAATTGCAGAGCGCAAAGTTGTTGAATGACCAGCAAATAAGAGCATTGAATTGTGTGTTAAGAATAGGATCGAAGATGTGACAGCAAAGTTAAAATCAGATGCATAGAAACGGGTAGATGAGCTTTATGGTCATTAGGAATAAGGCCATTTAGAAATAAGCAGGTTGTGTTGTTAATAAAGGAGTAAGGAAACTTCATTGCATGCAATTCATTGATTACTCGTAGCTGGCTAATAAATCTATTCGTTGTTAGTGCTCAAACTTCATTTAATAGTAGAACTTGTATAGCTTAAAGAACTTTAAAGTTTTTATAGCTTTTTAGAATTATTCATACACTTTTACGACAGCATATAAACTATACTAACTTGTTCTAAACCCTCACTTTAATTATGCGCAATAACTTAATTAAATTTTACAAGCAGTGCAACTTCACCTGAAAATTTCCATGTACACTTTATTTCAAGTTGATGTTTGAAGAGGTTTTTTGGAAAAAAGTTTTTACACATAGTTACTGCTGTTGGAAATTATTGGCTGTCGTTTTGTGCACCAGAAATTTGCATATTTCGTTGGCTAACTAAAGCAGCGACGACGCCTTGGCCATTTTGCATATTGCAAAAACTTTTGTGACTTTTCGGGTGTATTTCGTGAGACAGATATTCGAGTGCCTGTCAACTGAAAACATGACAGTTTTGTGCCTGGCATACCGTATGAATAGTAAGCTTGCCACCAAAGAGTGCAACACTCTTCACAGTGTTCTGCAACCCGGACATCTAACGGGACGTGTTGTGCATGCTTTTTGCATGCATATTGTTGAAACTAGAGATCAGAATCTGTTCTTGCTTCTGACATCGCTCTGGGACACCATCTGGTCTTTCAATCATTGTTCCGTCTGCCAAATCATATTTCAATTAAAAGCCAGCCAACAACAAGAAGAGTCAACAGCAGGCAGCGTGTAATAATCAACAGAAATTCGAGTACAGACAAACCTGCATTCTTGCTTTGGGCCAACAAATCGGACCATGTTAACCAGCTGATTGTTGTTGTTGTTTCGGCAAATTTGTTTGCATATTTTGGGCATAATTGTGGCAAAACTACAAATTGCTGTGCAATGCAAAGGATTCGAAATAAACGTTTACTATTTGTACATTGCAATTGGGAATTCCTTTTGACTAATATGAACGTTTAGACTCCGAGCTGTGATTGCGGTTTAAAGTGTAGCTTTAATAAAAAAAAACCCATTCCCAACAGAGTGCTATATCAATTTCGCTGGCTCCCTCGAAAATTCCAATCTATTGACATAATGACAAAACCAAACAACATACATACATACTGCAATCTGCTTGTCTGTACTTTATAAAAAATATGTTTGTTTTATTTTTTTTTACACGGTGTCGTGTCATGTTTGTCAAAGGGCGCCACCTGTCGACCGCGACCGCCATCTAGCGCGCGTCCTTTGCCCCTCTCGCTTCCACATGTCACAGGTTAATTTCGCATGCAAATAATGTCACGTTGTCGTTGTCGCCGTTGAATGAACTTGATTAAAATTCAATGCGACGTTAATTAAATTCTGCCAACGCAATTTACAGGCCTGTATTTTTTTGCTCTCTTTCCTTTGTGTAAATCAAACTGCCACGACGGATGGCTGCCCAATCCCCGCTTAAAGTTGTCACATTGTGGTGTGAATAATGATGTAATGAGTGGTCGCCAGATGGCGCTGCAGCAAGAGCTGATTTACTTTTAAGTCAATGTTTGAGCGCTTGTTCAACTTTAATGATATAAAAACTTTACCTGCATCCACACGCTAAGTATCGTTTAGTCTGTCTTTAAGCGACTGGCACACGTGGCGTATGAGCAATCAGGACATAAATTACCCAACCAAAGATTGTCTGTTGTTTGTAACTAGTAAGGTTTCTTCTCTCTCTCTCTCTCTCTCTCTCTGTCTGTCTGTCTGTCGTCGCGGAATTCCGTTGCATTGTGCGCGTCATGAAGTCTAGACAATGCAATCATAAATAATTTCTGCATAAAGACGTAATAATTTGCCGTCAGCTCTCTCTTCCCTTCTGCTTCTAACTGGTTCTATTCTGCTGTCCAAATATTTTGTTATTAAATGAAATTGCAATGTTTGCTGCTGACCAGCACCACAAATGCCAGCAACTCATCTCACTCCTTCCCCTCCCCCTTTTGAAATGATTCCATAGTCTGGGAGTCCTTCGTTCTCTCTCTCTTGCTGCTGTTTCCTGTGCTCCTGTTTCTGTGTCTGGGAATTTCAGTTTGGACAAGGGTGCCGTTTCCCATTCTTTTTGCGTGTTTTTAAACGTTTTTATGAATTTGTATGCGGTTGTTTCTTTGTCGTTGGCCTTGTTGTTGTCGTTGTTGTTGTTTGTGGTTGCCACTTGTTGGTTAAACTAGCTGCTGGATGCAGGAAGCATATTTTACATATTTGTTGTCATATATATTTATGTAAATGTTGGTTTATATTGTTCTTTGATGATGTTTTTGTAACGAATAACATGATAAAGTAAAGATTCTAAACATAGAAAAAAGATAGAGTATACTAGATATAGCAGTAAGTTGCAAGCATCATTAGTTTAGCTAAAGCTTTGACTTTTGGTGTAAGTCAAAAGCCCGTTTCTCACTTTTTAGTCGGGTCAGTTGGCTTATGGTTTGTGCAACGCAGCCATTTAATGAAATTTCCAACATTTTTGTGTCGTAATAATGAAATGCTTATGGCTCGTTGTGTTTGCTCACGCCACACAATGAAGGCTGCCATAGAAACGAATACACACCGAAAGATAAAGAAGAAGTGGAAGAAGTTGGTTGAAGGAAGCAACGTTGCGTATGATTGTGAAGTTGCAGCAACTTCATTTTGTTGTTTGCCTGCCACTGCAACGAGCTAAGCAGCTTGCAACTTTTCAGGCCAGCCATTTGATGTAAAACTAAGCGACAAAATTACAGTGACTAGGTGCAAACATTTACTGTTTACAGTTAACAGTTTACAGTTTATAGTTTATAGAGTTGACAACTCGTTAAAAGTTGCCCAGCGCCCCCCGCCACGCCCCTCAATCCCAAAGTGTTGCTTAAAAGTTTGGCATAAATAATGCGCGCTTCTCAATATTAACAAGCAAACAACAACTAAAAACTTTTCCACTGCGCACTTCAATAAACGAAGTGCCATCCAATCTCAACCCGCCCCCCCCTTTACCCTGCAGCTTCATTTTTCACCTTGTTTGTGAGTGTTGTCAACAGTTTATTGATGTTGGCTTCTTAGCCTTTTTGAAGTAGACTGACTGAAACCGTAAATATTTTGTGCGGCAATGCCAAATGCCAAAATAATTTCAACTTCAACTTCAAAAAGCCCCGCAGATATTATTGCTACTGTGGTTGTTCAACTGGATGTTGTTGTTTACGGTTGTTGTTGTTCTTGTTGTTATTTTTGGTTGTTGTGTTTGAAGCCATGTCGCCACAGGCAGTCGTCTTTCATATCCGGTGTAGAGCTTCCGGGCAAACCAAGAGGGAAATTGATTTTAGGTGTAGAGCAGTAGGAGACGAAGCTGTGGAATTTATTGCCAGCTCACTTGTCGTATACGCAATGTTAATTAAATGCTAGTTTAAGGCACGAGTCAGAGTAAAATTGGCTTGTGAAATGAATTATGAAGCCAGCTCATTAAATTTTCTATGAGGCTGGCTCAAGGACGAGACCCAGTAACCTGAATAAAGTCATACTAGCACACACTCATACCTTATGCACACACACACACACACACACAGAGTCTCATACGCTGACTAGCTAAGCAGTTCATTAACTAGGCAAACATACAACAGACACCAACCCTAGCTACATTCACATGAAAAGTGTCGTAATGAAGTGCGAAAATATGCACAGAGATTTTCTATGGCAAGCCTAGTTAATGAGCCAGCATCTGAGATAACTGTGTGTGTAAAGTGTGTGTAAGTCACAGATATTTTATATCATATTACGTGTGGGTTGTGGGTTGAGTTCTAATTTAAAGTGCTGCTGCTTAAAGCTGTAAATTCTTTGTAGTAAATGTTGTTGTTCTGTGCCTCCCCTTCAAATCGATGGCATAAAAGTAATTAAGATAACGACTTTTGTGCTGTTCTTTTTTGGTTGTTTGCCGTCTGTTGCCCTCTGTGTGTGTGTGTGTGTGTATTTACTTTATAGCCAGAGAGAGTTTTACAATATTCCGTGCTTCCTGTTGTTGTTGTTGTTTGTGCAATTTTCTTGAAATTTCATTTCTTAACTTTTGCCAACGGCCTTTTGAGAATCGTCGTTTCGTCTTTCTCATACTGTAAATCATATGAGGGGCCAGTGGGCATGTGTGGCAGCTGTTGTTGTTGTTGTTGTTGTTGTGGCTGGGGCTTAACTTGATGGCTGCTACGTTTTTCTAATTGCTAGCCAGACTATAGTGGTTTAAGGCATTTGGGGTGTCTGAAAAGATATCGATTCATTAACGACATTAAAAGCTAAAAGTTCTTAAAAGCAACAAGCAAAAAGTCAAACTTCAACCCCCAAATGTCCGCATATGATGCTTGGCTTTTTGATTTATTCGTTTGTTTGTTGTTTTTTTTTTTTCGGTAGAGACAGGAAACGGATAATTAATAGTAAGGGTTTATTTCTTGTTGGCATAATGAGAAATATGAGCTTAAGATTTTTGTGGAGTTGGTTGGCCTTGCAACATATGAATAACAACTACACTCGTTTAACAGGAAACGGATAATTAATATGCAAGTGATTATTTTTAATGGTCCGAAATACGAGACTACTTGAGTTGATGAAAGATCTTTTAACACTTATAATTACTTGTATATATGAGACAGAAAACGATTAATTAATGTGCAAAAGTTGCTTGAATATCTATTACATATAATAATATTATTCAATTTAAACTGTTAATTGTATAACATTTTAATAGCTGATGCTCAAAGCTTGTAAAAAAGTCTCACTGTCGGATAAAGCTCACAAATCCTCATTGCATTTAACTGACTTTTATCAATTCTCCTTTGGCAGCACATTTATTCATTCTACTACTACTACTACCTTCTGTTGACCCACTTGGGGGGGACTGTGATTGTGAGGATATTCTGCATTTAATATGCGCTTTGGCTTATTGCCAACTGATTCTCTGTGTTTTTTCTATAGATTGCCACTGGCTATAGTTAGACTTTATTGTCTTTATATATATTTTTATACTTATATAACGATGCACTCAGAAAAGGTGAAGATTTTTCGGTGAACAAATTCTAAGAGAACAAACCAAGGCTTAAAATCGGTAAAGTTTTAATTAAGTTCTAAGTTTTTTCCTGTCATTATTTTAGTATTTGCGTCGTTATTTCTTTCAGTGTAGCTATCCCTCAATGCCATTTTGCGCTGAAAAACAATTGAGTGCACTTTGTGCTTGTTGCATACTTTCAGGCGCTGCCTTCGCTGTTGTTGACGCTGCTGTTGCTGCTGTTGCTGCCGATGCATTCGTGCTCAACCGCTGAGGTCAAAACATGTTGCCTTGCCATCAAAATGGCCAAAGGATAACTGACTGAGTCAGTCAGTCAGTCAGTCGTTCAGTTGACTGGTTGCTTGCTTGTTTTCTTTTGCGCCTTTGGGTTATCCTTGTGCGTGATGCTGTTGATCAGCTTAATAAGTTGGCAGCAGCTGCCGACGTTGCTGACACAATTTCTCGCCACTTTGCCACATCACTTTCCTCTTCTTCTTCTTCTTCTTCTTCTTCGTGGTCTTACATCATACTTGAGGCGTGGTGTGTGCAAAGTGCTCGTCGCTTAACGCCTCGTTGCACACTCGAGTGCCACATAATTTCCGCCACACAACCAATGTTGTTGTTGTTGTTGTTGCCTCCGCTTTCCTGATTGCATTACTCTGGTCGCGGCTTTCTCACTCCTCGCCTCTCTCCTCTCGCCTCTCTCTGATTGAATTTTCCTGTAACTGGAATCGGTTGCAGCAATGTTTTCTCATCAGCTTTAAGCGAACGCTTCTTTGCGGCTTATGCGTCTAATTATGCACAGCAGATAATCGAGAGGATGTGAAACGCCATGCTAATTAAAAGGCACAACATTTATGCAATTGCCAGCTCAGCACTTCAGGACACACACACACACACACACACTGCACACACACACACACACGCGAACAAAGCCAACTGGCGGCCGTCATGGCAACGAGCAGCATTTTCCACAAGTTTCAACCTTTTCACAATCTTTCTCTCTCTTTCATTGGAAAATAAATCGCATATAAACAGCAGATAATCCCGGCAACAGCATTGCAAACGTCATTCATACAACCCCATGACTCCCTATGGTCCTTGTTGCACTTACTTCGTTCACCCTTTTGCCCCTCTGGCAGCTACAGGTGAATGGCTGCTCCTGGCTGTTGCTGTTCTTGGCCGGCTCGTTGCTGGTCACGTTTATTGATTTTACTGCAACATGGTGTGTTTCGGGGCGTGGCTGCCAGCCCACAATTGTGTGTCTGTTTTGTAGGCTGTTTTGTTTTTGAAGCCCATTCAATTAGAAAAACTGTTTTCCTAATTAGTTTTAAAATTGGCTTGCAACTTGTGCCGCATTTGCCACTTCACTTTCATTTCATTTAAGTTGTCCGTAGTTTGTTTAAGCCTCGATCAATAAGATGGCTTTAATTTGGCATGCTTTTAACGAATGCTATAAGTATGTGTGCATTTATGAGATTATCTTTTAATCACAAGTACAAGATTATGGAAAATGCTTCTTGAGCTTAAGCTCTCTTCAACTGCAGTGCAATTAAGTTCTCAACATTTTCATAATTAGTGAGCAATAAACAAATGAAAATGAGAGCAGCACCATTGAATGTCCTTGCAACAGATGTGTAGCCTTCACACTCACACATACATTTAATAGTGCTGAAAAGCTAAACAAAAACGCGCGTGCTAAAATTATGCAAACAGGCATAATGTCCTTTGCAGCCACACTCTACTATGTTTGTGCAGCATTGAAATAAAATAAATACAGTTGCTGAATGCAGTTCATTAGTGCGATTGCTTGCTTGCCTGCCTTTCCTGGCTGCCTCTCTGCTGTGAATGTTTTGACTAGTTTTGGTCATTAAACATTTTTTTTTTCAGCTTTCAATTACGCAAACATTATGTGACCCGAACAGTTGACTAAAATGACATGGCAAATATTTAATTATGGCCAAAATTCAGTTTTAAAGCGCAGTAGAAAAGTTATTTGAACTTTAAACAATAAATTGCTTTTTCATATCACGCAGAATTTTATGTTTGCAACGATTGCATTCAATTACTGATTTTACATTATAAATGTCCGCGATGTCTTTTGTTTGATATTTAATTTACTTTGTTTATGTTTGAACGTTATTATAATAACCGTTTTATTGTTAATTGGATGTTGTCAATTATTTGTAGTTTAAATTGATTTATTTATTAGCCTGTAATAGAAAGTATATATAATAAAAATACGCTTATAAATTTGAATACAAATATATAAATATCATGTGTTTGTTTGCATTTATTCTAAAATGTTTTGTCCACGTCGGATTATACTGTAAACAAATTAGAAAAGTATTGTTAATCAACCAGTCCATTTCGCTCAAATGATGAAATCGCCGAAACTAACGCCTAATTTTGAAGGCAAAGAAAAATCGTTTTACAAAGGCGGTATCGAAAGATTAGAAAAGCGTTGGAATGATTTGATGAATAAAAACGAATTTTGGCAAAAAAAAAATTTAGTCACACACATTTTTGAACGAAGAGATTACTCAGAAGCATTTTCCCCGAAGTGTTGCATACTTTGCGGCTGCGTTGAAATAAATTATGGCATTGTAAACTTATATACTTCATAGCATACTTTTGTGCGGGCTGATTTAATGAATATTCGAACCTTATAGAAGTATGCTTTACCAATTTAATAGCGATACAAAAATGTTGCTAGAAATGTTAGCAGCATGTTGCCAAACACGTTAAGTTGAGAACCACACTTGAAAAATTAATGAGAGGCACTTGAAGCGCTAATCACATGTAAGTGAAGCACCACCAGCCAGGTTTACCCTCCAGGATGCAGGAAAGAACACATACACACACACACACACAGATGCATACAAATGTTACTCAAGGGGCTGGGAATTAGCGCAGCAACAATTCAAACTGAAATTGGAAGGAGGAACGCAGGGGCAGGAAACATGCTTATTGTTGGGGCGTGTTTTGCAATTGGAATAAGATGAAACTCTTGAGGGTTGCATTTGCAGGATTGCATTGTTGAAATTTTATTGTATTTTAACTCGCATAATTTACTGTACAATAGAAAAACTTAAGCATTAACACAATTCAATACAATTAGGTTTGGTTCTTTCTTTACACAAACTTATCAACTACAACTTATAGAGTATATGCCTGGTCGTACAAATCGAATCGTAAACTATATCACAAGGCCAAACGCATTCATACAATTATAAAACTTAGCATAAATTTTCACCTATCGTTCCCTTTGCAGTTCGATAAAAAATCCCAATCGCTTTTTACACTTATCTATATTTTCACTCTTATTTTTATGCCTCAAAATTCTTGGCCTGCAGACTTTTGAGGATGCCCAGCAGCTGCAGCGACTCCAGTGGCTCAAAGTCATCCGCATAGCGCACAGCCGAGGTCTTGACCAAATCCCGTTCCCGGGGCATGTCCAGTGTGAGAGGCAATTGCTCCGCCATCACTGAATGATGTGTGATGAGTGCTTTCAGCGTGCTAAACTGCTTCTTGGCACCCTTCAGGCTGTACATCTCATTGCGGCTGCACTGCACCGGATAGGATTTGACCTTGTGCTCCAGTCGCAGGCACAGCTCAAAGTGGCGTGGAGTGCTGCGACGCAGGAGAAAGCTGCCAGGAGTCGATTGCAGCAGATGATCCTGTGCTGCCTTGGCTGTGATGCGTGGCTGATACCAGGCACAGTGCAGCAGCTCCGGCTCCTCGTCATCATCGTCATCGTCATCGGTGTTGATGTTGTAGCGATAAAGTGTGGAACGTTTCTTGGGCGTATTCCTTCGCTTGGAGACACTGTTGCTCTCGTTCAACAGTTGACAGCAATCGGAGATGCCTGCATCTGAGTCTTCTTCTTCGTCTTCGTCCTGGTCAAGTGGCGCCTCCTCGCTGCAGCTGGAGTCACTGTGCTGACTGCTCTGCCAACAGTTGAGCGACAGCAGTGACTTTTGTGGCGACTTGTTGTTGTTGTTATTTGGGGCACGCTTATTTGTGGAGCTGCAACTGCAATCAGCCAACAGATCCTCCTCATCTTCCTCCGCGTCCGCATGGTACGAGGAGTCGAGAAGATCCTGCTGTAAGAAGAATGGGAAATTAGTTTTTATATTCCTCTAATCTTATTAGTTTTTTTTTTGACTTACCTCATCATAATCGCTGGTTGGTTCCTCGCACTGTATGCGCTGCTCCTTGTGCGAGGGTTGCGCAAACAGTTTGCGTTGCAGAAAGTTCTTCATGCTGTCGTATACTTTGTGCGTGCGACTCTGAGCGGGTGTCTCATCAGCTGTTGGAACAGCTGTTGTCGTTGGTGGTGGTTGGAATTTCAGCTTGTTGCTCCATTGTTGGCACTTATTGAAGGCCAAGTCAAGATTTGTGCCTGCATTTGAGCCTTTGAAATCACCGTAAATATCCGAATAGCTCGGACAGTTGATGGCATTGCGTAACTGCACAAGAGAGAAGGGGAACAGAAAATAAACAAAAAAGATTAGTTTTGGTCAAGTCGGTAAATTTGTCTAGCCACAAAAGTCCTTTTGCTCTACTTCTTCTTGGCATTCGACTACCTGTTAAAACAAAGCCACTCTCTCGTATTTCACACGAAATGCGCGCTTGCTCTTATGTAAGAGCTACAGACAAAAGATTTTCCCTATTTTCATGCTCCCTTTTCCTTTTTTTGTTTTTTGTCTGATAACACAAACACACGAAAACATTATGCGCATTTTTACTTTACAGTCAGTTTGCATTGTGCTCGCTCTCTCTATTGTTAGCCGACTTCTATATATGTGCTAATGCCTTTGGGTCAGCGCTGATGCTGCTGTGATATCCTTGTAATGCGCTTGTTTCAGTCAGTTCAGTTGTGTTCATTGTTATGTAATTTGCGTGCCTCTGTGTGTGTATTATTTGCTTTTCATTTGCCTGTTAAAATATGCATGTGTGTGTAAGAGTCCTTATCCACCCAGCAGGGTATTTTGTGTGTCATCTGTTTATTATCGAAATTGATTATTATTTGTTTTTACTTGGGATCGTGCTTTAAGCAAGCAGTGCAATTAAACATAGACATATGATCCTAACATTGGTTATTTATCTATGCAATTAAAGTCTTGAAGCAAGCAGTGCATTAATTTTACGTTAGACAATTGTGAAAAGTGTTCCCCTCCCCGAAACACACCCTTTTTTTTGTTGTTGTTTACACACCCCTTTTTGGCACTTGGCCAAACAATGCCAAAAATCATTCACCTATGCAAGAGTATTCAATAAATGCTCGAAAAAGTGCGTTCGAGTGTGCACTGCACTCAACGAGGAGAGAGAGAGGAAGAGGATAAGGAGCAGGATTGCTGGAATACAATGACACTTCAGCACGCACGCACACACACTCTTACACACACTCGGATGAGTGGCAAAATAATGAGCATTCAATAGCTCACATACGCTCGTATTTGCACAGGACAATGGCTCTCCAGGTAGCTGCCAGACATACAGATATGAAAAATGTGTTTATGTGTTAAGCCAAATTGAATTTGATTGAATCGAAAAGATTGCCTTGGCCATATGTATATATAATCATAAATAGTATATGCTTCTTTGCTCAAGCTTCCTGTTGGCAGTTTTCCAAAACTTTTCCGGTTAGGAAGTGCAAGCGTCTGCTAATTGCCAGTGTTTCCGGCCTTTTGCATTATGCTACAATTGAATTTCAGTTTGTGAATAAACTTGAGGGGCAGGGAGTGGTAGGGGCAATCATTAATTGAAAGCCAAACAAGCCATGGCCGATTCAACTGTTTGATGTCTTGGCCACGAACAGCACATAAATTAATCTGTTGAAAGTAAGCGGCTTGTAAGAAGCGTTAAAGTTTACCTTTTATCGGCTTAAATCAAACACAAAGGAAAATGGATGGAAAAACAGGCGTTTAATGCCCCACGATAAAGAGACGATGAAGAAAATGTGTAAAAACTGAAATACATGATTTTTAATTTATGCAACCGAATACAAAAACAGTTGATAATAGCAGATGAATAAGAGTGCTCTGAGCCAACATATACAGTAGTGGCCAAAAGGTGTTATGGGCCCTCTCTTTTCCTTTCTTTCTTTCTCTTCATAGTGTGCGTGCTAATGCAATAATGATGGGTTTTCTGTATGACGATGATGATGATCCTTGCCCGCGGAAAGGTAACTCTAATTGATGATGTAGCAATGTTATTGTTGCCAGAGGTGTTAGCATATTTTCGTAATCAAATTGTGTTACAATAAAAACCGTCGTAGTTCAGGTAACAGAAAGAATTTCGTTTTCTTGATGCCAGCTGACAACAACAATAACAACAATAGCTACCCAGGGGCACCTTCTTCCTACCTTCGTCTTTCGAAAACAGTTGTTAGTTTTCCATTTAATGTGCATTTAGAGAGAGAGCGGGAATGAAATTAGTTGAAGTGGACACGGCATGAGTTGATGAATTTATTGAAATATATTGTGTTTTGTGTAAGAAAGGTTCTCCCACTTGAAAAAAAAAAAACCTCCAGACATATGCACAAATTTTTCATGCTACAAAATCAAACAGCTGCTGAAGTGGCTCAGAATTGAAATAAACGTTTACCAAAAATTAATCAACCCTTAGGCAACCCACACGCAAAGCCAATCAGTGGTTATTGCACAGCAAAACCGCAAACATATACATAACTAAAACATACATGTATCTGTTTTTGTATCTGTGTCTGTGGCATGTCAGCTATGTTCGAATACAGCTGTAAATTAGTAATATGCAATTTCAATGGCATTTTCGTTTCGAGCTAATTTGACAGTTTTATGCCACACTGAAAAGCTTAACACACACACACTCCATAACAAAGAAACACACGTGTCTCGGGGCTTTCAAAATGTCAGCCAGATAAATAGATACTACAACAAAATGGAACTGTGACTAGTTTATGACATTTTGAAACACGCGTCTTCTTTGCCCCGCGGCGCATTTGAAAATTTATGAACTCAGCTTTTTTTTTTGGGGCTACTTATGCCCCAGAAATATCGTAAAATGATTTTAAACATGTTTTTCTTTCGACTAATTTCGTTTTATGCTTTTTGTGGTAGAAATGTATAAAATGTTTATAGTTTATAGTTTCTGGTTGGGTTGGTTTATCTAATTTTCTTTGGGCTGCAATTAGCGTCGCATTCGCTGGAAGAAATCCTTTTGTTTGGACACATGTGGCATGTGGCATTGTGTGTTCTTTATGGTAGGGTTTTTAACGCCGTTCCGACACGTTATGTTGGCTTTTTTATAGGTGTAAAAAATGGGGTCATATCAAACGCATTTTAAATTGAGCCGTTTCATTCTTCTATGGGATTTTAAAAACACATATTTTTGATGAGTTTATTAAATGCAAATGAAAATTGTTGAAATTTTTTAATTGTATTTTATGGGCATATCTTTTTTTTATGTGTGGGCAGGCAGCAAGCATGGGAAATATATTTATGACTGTATTTATTTTTGAAGAGATGATTCTTTGTTTGGTCGAGACTCAAGTGGAAGATGTAGATATGTAGATGAATGTTTTTTTTTTTTTGTGTTTTTTTGGTGCATTGAACTTGAAATAAACATCTTGATGTTTTTTGTGTAAAAGTTGGCTCTAGTTTTTAGTTGTTGAGCTTTTCAGCAGTTAATTTAGAGCTATGTCTAGCCACTTTTGTTTTGTTGGCTATCTTTCTTCTTTTTTTTTCGCTCTACGTCTCTCTAATGCACACAAATCCTGTGTGTGGAAGCCATATGAAGTTCAAACAGCTCAACGGACGTGGCTCAACCGCATGACGAGCTGTTGATAACGATGATGTTGTCGTTGTTGCAACATGTTGTTGCCAGACGTAACAGAAAGTGAAGCATATAACCCCGCATTTAAACTATTTAGTTGATTAGGAGTGGTGGAGTTTTTTTTCCTGTGCTGCCCGTTGAAAGCTTTTTTGCATATTTTTGCATTACATTTTATACTCGTGGCGTGGCATGTGGCAATCACAACAACAACAATAACAACAAAAAGGAAATGAGTGCCCAGCGAAAATTTATATTGAGTCGAGCGTAAAAATAACAATGCAGACGGCCAGACGGCATGAAAATAAGTGAAATTGTTGTTTACTCAAAACGACGGGGCAGTCGAGTTAGTCAAGCCAGATGAGCCGAGGGGAGGGGAGGGGAGGGAAGTGTAGGGGATTTGCCGGTGCAATATAAAGCATAAATAACAACAATGCATGCAATGCAACAAGAGGCAACCAATGTGGCCGTCGCCAGCCATTTAATTATGCTCATCAATTTTGCAGTTTGGCTTCTGTTGCCGTTGCAGTTGCAGTTGCAGTTGCTCCATAAATCTTAACGAGGCCTCTCCAAGCACTTCACTTTACTTATGGAAATTTAAAATGCACTCAAAAGCGCCGCAATTAATTTGAACAAACCTACTTAGAAATCAAAAATCAGATACATACATATATTTATAAACACATGTTACGAACATGTTCGAACATTAATCATTGCCCTTGAAAAGGCTGCATCAAAGTATTTATTTCGAGTGCATTAAAATGCTTTCGAATTTTTAAATGCTGAGCGCTCATTGCTGCTAATCGGTGCACGAACATTTAATGTTTGTTCATGTTAAATTTAGAAATTATGAGCAGTGTGTGGCATGCCACTTAGGGCGAGTGTCGATGCGCGTCCACAGACTCCACACGAATGAGCAAAAAAAAAATAAATATATAAAAGCAAATTCCATTAGCTCCACTTACAGTCAAAAGAGCTCTTTGTATTTTTTTTGCTAAAATGAAATTTTCTTTTGAGTTGTGGGAGAGAAAACGCAAGGAAAAAGTGTTTATCTTTGACTTAATTGTTGTAGATTTTAATCTCTGGCAATATGTTCGCAGTCAGGCGACATATGTATGTTTGTTTGTATTTGTTTCTGTTTTTTTTTGTTTTTTTCGGTTTGCTAACCATTTTTGTATGACAACTTTATTAGTTTTGTGTGCACTTTGTCTGTCTTCTGGCAGTCTTTGTTGCCTTATCGTTTGACCCGCGATGCGCGTCGCCTTTTATTCTCTTCTCTCTTTTTCATTTTCGCTTCAAGTGAAACTCGAACTAATTGAAAACCGTTTGTCAGCGACTGTAAACATAGAAATGCTCGACTGTCTGCCTTTGTCTGTGTCTTGCCAATAAATATTTGGTGTCTAGCATTTTTCGGTTCTATGCGCTCTCTGATAACGGATGCAATGGCGACGACGGAGACTGCGGAGACGGCATGTGGAAATCACGTCCTGAGGTGACGAACGATTTATGCCGGATAGCCGTGCCTATATACCAAATAGCTTTTTTGAAAGAAGATCTAAGGGATTTTCGTAATAAGCTTAAGAGTGGTTAGCAGAGGTGCTAGCAATAAAGTTCTTTTGGTATTTAGACGAGAAAATGTGGTATGTCTGGATTAGAGAGCAAGAACTCAAGAAAAGAAACGGTAGAACTGTTTGCTTTAAGAGTCACAACAATCAAAAGAATTTCCAGTAGTTGTCAAATCTAAAGTAAACAAAAACATCTCTGCGCAGTTTCCTCAGAACTTCCTTTAGTCATTTTTCATACAATCAACAATCAACCTGATCCGTTATATTAAAAAAAACTACTTCCAGTAAACTCAATTCCCGCAGCGCAAGTACGAAAAGAAGACACACCCAGAGGCAGAATTGAGACAATCCTTTTGGGAGGAGAGTCTCAAATAACACCTACTACAAAAATATTTTCATAGATCAAAAAAACGAAGCAGAACAGAACAAAATAGAGAAAAATGTGCTGCTGGCAAAAACAATGAGCATGAGATAAAGTGCCGTGACCAGAGACGGGTGTCAATTCCCGTGAAAAATGACAAGAGCACCACAACCAACAACAACAACAACAGCAATAACAACCATGTTCGTGATGATGGAAATGTTGTTGATAAATGCAGAGAGACAGATAGATAGATATAATAGTAGAAGATGGCAGAAGCCAAAACGCAAACTGTCATTCAGTTTGAAATTACAAACTTTTCCTTTGTCTTGTTACTCAACAAAAGTCAAGCTAGAGATTCGAGAGCGCTTTTGTAGAGATTTAAGCTGGGAAATTCAGGTAGCACTGTGTTGCGGCTTAATTAAGGCATTTGGTTTGGACTAATCAGCTTTGGCATCGTGTCTGTTAACGTAGGCAGCCAGACGTCGCCATTTGGCCGACGATAAAGCCTAGTTAGCGCGCTTATCGCAAATCAAACATAAATACTATACAAATATCATAAACAAATAACATATGTGTGTGTTTAAAATGCATTTAGTCCAATCAATCATTATCTTTATGGGTTCGAAAACATATGTTTTCTCCATGCTCAAGTTTTGTTTGCTCTTTCTTGCTCTCTATCAACAGATTGATAGAGGAAAATCTCTGCTTTTCAGTTGCATTTGCTGTGATCCCCTTTCGGATTGTGGTTTTGGCTTTGTTAGCTTAGCCGAAGAGCTCAGTTTGATTTAGTTTTTATGCAAATCATATTTATTTGATTATATGTATGTGATTTAGTGTTTGGGAACTGATTTACGCCGACAGTTGAGATTATTGTTGTTCCTGGTATCTGTGACACTAAATCATTTTAATTGTTGTTCGTTCGTGTTTTGAATTCATGTTGCAGTCAGCACCCAAATCCCCCCTTAGTTCCCCATTCTATCCCCTACATTTGTTTTCATATCAAAATGTGTGAGGCTTTAAGTTTGGGTGCGTGTTGTTTTTTGGTACGTGGGATTTGTGAAGATTACCGATGTGCTTTCTGTGTTGTGGGTGGAATTTGTGAGGTCTATTACCTTTGCATTTGTCAGAACGGAAAATGAGGGGAGACCGGTGGTTATCTATTGAAAAAAGGTGTGCAAGTGTGTGAATTTTATGTGAAGCTTACTGGTTCAATGAGAAATTGTTTAAAGATATTGATATAGAAAGGGGAAATTATTATTAGCAAATATGTATATCTGACTTCTTAAAATAAGCCCTAAAAAGTATAGGCACCTATCGTAGTATTATGTTTAATACATAAGATACATTTTTTAATATAACTTATTCCTCTCTGTTTCCTTGAGATAAAAAAATCCCTCAGGTGCTACCTTCCTTTTACCTTCTTCAAGAAATATAATTCCTTTAAGCCCATTATTTTAATACCACTCTAATAATCCATTAAGGACTCTACTCAAATTTCTTTTCAATCCTTAAACCATGTCTCCCCCTTTAACACTTACCATCTTGGCCTTTTCGTGCGTCTTGCTCTGTGTATCCTTTTTGCGTTTATTAACACTCTCCATGGCGCCAAAACGATTGTATTGGAACAGACGACCCATTTTCCGCACTTCTTCTCTACTGTTTACAATTTCAATAAACAAAGTTGTTCAGATGGTTTCCTCTTTGTTGGTGCTTTCACAATATCGCGTCAATCGCACAGCAATATGCGAAAAAAAACCCCGTTGTATTGAGAAAAACACACGCCTGCTCGTTATATCGTCAAACTTATTGCGTTCTTTCAAGTGTTTCAATAACGTAGCGTAAAACGAGTCGCGTTCAAAATCGGAAAATATTTGAAATTGAATGCCCGGGAAATGCCGAGAGGAGCGTACGGTTTTGCTAGCTAGCGATCAGCGCGACGTGCGCAGAGGGAATGATGGCCCACAACTGAATGCATTCGAAAAAATACAACGGAAAATGAGCACAACGACTGAAAGAGAACGCGCGACAGAAGCAGAGAAGCAGAGGCAGAGGCAGAGGCAAAGCAGAACGTCAAAGCAACAGCCAGTAATAAAAGCAACAACAACAACAACAGCAATTGAGCTAGAAGAAGGGAGGCAAAGCAACAGCAACAGCAACAGCAATAACGGCAGCAGAGATACAAATTTCATGTCAGGGCGGACGACGGCGACGGCAACGGCGACGTCGATGTTCAAGCGGCATGGTTCATGCAATGCTAACGCTGCCGCAGCATTTACCGCTAGCTCACTTTGAGCATATCTATGAGGGTGTTTGTGTATGTGTGTTTGTGTGTTTGTGTTGTGCTCAAAACAGGAACAGCTAGAACTAAAGAAACACTCACACACACACAGATGAACTCAAACGACGGGGCTGAAAATATTGAAGAAAAAAAAGAAGGAAAAACCACTCAACAACAAAAAAAGCGAAATGAGAAAAATTTTACTACTACGGAATATACTACACTTAAAAAAAATAAATCAACAGCAAAACAGCGAACTAACAAACTTCTGTTTTGGGCAGGCGGGAATGAAATGAAACGAAATGAAATGAGAAAGTCGAGGGCTGCAAAAAAGTCGGACTGTGATTCTGCTTTTGATTCTGAGCTACAACGGACTGAAACCGAAGGGTAGTTGCAAGTAGTAGTCACGTCAACAAGTTGAGTGGGTGGCTGGGTGGGGCGGTACACTCTACACTGTACACTGTACACTGTACACTGTTGTTGTAAGTTGTCGTTCCGTCGTCTCATTCAGCTTCGAATACGGCTCGCTCGCGAGTTTTGGCGTCGTCCACGTTTCGCATTCATTTGACCAGAAACACACTCAGGCTCAGTGCTCTGACTTTTCATTTCCAGCAGGACTATTGACATGTCTGCCAGCTGCTATCTCGCTCTTTATCGCTATATCTCTATCTCTATCTCAATTGCTGTGTGCTCCACATTTTTGCGCTTCTTCATTTGCCTGCTGCACATTTCATTTGCTCCTTTGCTTATTTGCTTAACGTACTACTCTCGCTTCTTCTCGCTTCCTTGTTGTTGTTGCTGTGCTACTTGTTGTTGCCCCCTCCCCCACCCACATGGAAAGCGCAGCATCATCGTATCTGTGTGTTTGTGTGTGTTGATTTTCCCCGAAAGTTTTCTTTTATTTTTTTTATTTATATATATTTTTTGTTTTTGTGCCCGAGCATAAAATAAACACAAAAACTTTGCAGTCTCATTCAGGAGCAAGGATGCTTCTCTCCCCTCTCCTTTCCTTTCGCTGTATTTCATTTGCACTCTCCGCTTTCCTCGCCCCGTCGTGGATGTGTCCGTAATTATCATTATCCTTTGGCTGCTCGTTTTGTGCTTTTCATTTCGCTGTTTATGCGGCCAACTATGCCACTTTAATTGAAGTCAATTTTTTCTACTTTGCGGCTGCTTGTGGCAAATGCCGTCAGCTGCTTCCACATTTTGTTGCAAGTCTGGCGGGGCGCCATTCTCATTGAAAATTATTTTATGCAACTTATTAGCACCTCCGGAAATTATGAGTATTCGGTGTGGCATTCAAAAAAACTTTTGCCAGTGTCTTGTTTACGAGCTCGTGCTGCATTTTTAATTGAGTTTGCCCAGTTTTGCCACTGACTTAAGGCTGAGACGGTTTTAGGGGGCAGGGTGGGGCTTTGGTGGCAGGTAGTTGCTGGTTAGGTCTCAGCGATGCTTGCTTTTGTTGCTTAATTAGCTCAACGAAACGGTTAAGGACAACACTTTGGAATGCCACTGGCAGATAGTGAGGAGGGTGCTTGAGTGGGAGGCAAGGTTGCCTTGTAAACGTTGTGGTTGGATGCTGTAACAGGATGTCCTTAATTGAAACAGTTTGGTTTTGCTGTGGGCATTTTAGCTGATAGGAAAAGCTATCTTTAGGATTAGAGAATGTTAAAGTGTTGATAAACTATGAATCGGTTAGAAACTTCCTAGACTAACGATAAACCTATAACAAATCCTTTTATTTTGCAACACTTTCACTTATTTCTAGCAGCTGTGTGCAATAAAAAATCACTTTAAGCTTATAATACGCAGGTCCTATTTCATAATACCCTAAACTGCTGCAGCTTATTATTAATCCATTAGTTTGTTGCCCGTCAGCTGTTGCCAAAGCAAAACGAAGAAAATAAAAATACAGAAATACAAATTGGGGGTAAGTGTATTTTCTACACCCAAAATATTATTGCTCTCATATATTTTTGCACCCTCTACAAATAATTTTTTTATGTGACGCAACGCCCTCTCCCTCAGCCAAACAAAGGGGAAATAATCAATGCTTAACTTGCATTTAAGGAAATATGCTACCAAATCGAAGCGGTGCTAAACCTCTGCTTATAATTAGATTATGACATTAATAAGTCGCTTTAACAAATGTTCAGATTTACCACCCTACCAGAGTTTAGAAAACTTCTTTTTGTACAATATTTGACAACAGTTGCGAAAATTGAATTTTGTGCAGCGTTTAATATATATTGTTGGCTATCAATTGGAGAAAAAGCATTTTCACGACACTCAAGTGCCATTCATAAATCAAGTTGCAACCCCTTAGAACTGCAGACAAAGGCACTAGAAGACTGAAAATATAAGAGTACTTGCTTGTCGTACTTACCTCATATGGCAAAATTCAATTTCATTACATAAAAAGCTTTTGCCTTTTGCTTCTTTGCTTCTTTGGCTTGTGCTTTTTACGTTGATTTGTCAAATTGTTTGCCAGACAATTGGCATAAATTTCATCGATTTTTCGCTTTACAAAACTAAAGTGCTCTTAATGTTTGTCAATTATTTGCAGTAATTTGCAATATTTCTAAACGCTTTCGCTGCGATTTTCATCCCTAAATTGTTTTTAATGGCCATTTGCACTTACACAACCCAATACTGTTGACTGCAGCATCAGTTTTAGTTCCCAGTTCGCTTTTCGTAGTTTTCCACCCCCTCATGGTGCCCCTAATGGCTTCATCATCAGTTCTTGGCTATAAATGGCCTACAAGCACTCTCAACATGTTGAGGTTTATTTTATTTATTGCCTCAAATAAATGTTATTTATTTGGGGCCCTTTAAAAATCGACACAACTAAACAAACACAAACTTGGTTGAGCTTGTAACTTGAGAAGTCTGGACTGGAAATTAATTTCCCATAGCTGGAAAATCATTAAGCTGCTCGCTGGGGGTGCTGCAAGTGTTAAAAATGTAGTTAAGTCACTTCTCTAACAACAATTTGTTTAATGAAATCGCATTAAACTAACCACAGGCAGCACAAACCAATAAAAGAAGAAAAGACTCCAAATCGAATATCCAAAAGTTATCTATTCATTCATAAAATAACCCGCGGTGTCTCTTAGTCTCTTTTATCTCAAGTGATTCTCAACAATTATGTTTATAAATGATTTGTTAGGGTGGTCTGGTGTTCGTAAAGTGTTTCGCATTGTTCGTCTAATCCTTCATTTCATATGCATTCCAATGGCAATAAATAGTTGAAGAATTATGTGTGAAACCATTAAAAAGTTTGTACTTTAATTCTCTGTCAAAGCCTTTGGGGCATACAACATGGTTTCAATAATGTTTATATACTGGAGTTTGGATTCTTTGTGCAGCCGGGAGCGACATTGGGTTTTTCCCTTTTTGGTATTTCAGTTTATGGCTGGCGGCAAGTTCAACAGAGATTTTTAATTGCAGCGCTACGTTTATGTTTTTCAATGTTTTCTGTTTTTTTTTTTAAGCACCGCCTTGTATCATAAATCATTTTGGTTGTACAAACTAGGCGTGCATATTTTAAAATAATTTTCATCGTTTTGCTGTGATTTATTTCAATTTTTACATGTTTTTCCAAAACATAGTCCAAATGGGCAGCTTGATATGGTTCAATGTACTTATCGTTTGTGGCATTAACTTGTCTGCCACCAGAATTTCCATCAAGTTGAAGACTTTCTTTTACTATCTTTAAGTCATTTATCAACAGCCAGGAGACAGACAGCAAGCGACTTAGGCAACAACCTCTATAACAAGATATAGTTAACACAAAATCATTTATTTTTTTTTCGACATTTTCCCATCAACTTGTTGTGTTGTGGGGGTCGCCCCATTTCTGGATTGCATTTGAATTTCTCACACGTTGCGTTCGTTACATATCAAATATTTAAGTTTTTTTTCTCTCTGCTTTCGATAACGCCCACATTAACAAGAACTTTCGATCCGAACTCAATGCAACAGCAACAATAAAAACGATTTTCCAGCAGCACAAACAATTATATGACGCATAAATTACGCACAGTTCCACGACTTGAATAACTAATTTCCTGTACGGCAATTACTACTACTACAACACAAAAAACGAGAACTAAGTAACTAAAAACATGTATGGAAATTAGATGGGCACGAAGTTCTGTATTTAATTCGAGGCAGACGTTGAATGCACTGCAAATGAGTTTGGGTTTGAGTTTGCCATGCATGATACATTTAATTGCTGGAAAAACGGAAAAGCCACCATAAAAAAATCGTGACAAAATGCGACTGCGATAGCAAAGTGTGACCCTATTTCTGATTCGAATTTCGAACACAAACCACAAAGCGAGAAGTGCTTGATAAGGTGATCGTTTCCAGGGATCATTTAATGGGCTGCGGGAGGGGGCAGGGATTCGATGTTGGTATTTTTATTTTTTATTTACGTTCGTACTTCAAAAAGACAAATAAATCGTAATTGGCGTGCAAGGGGTTTGTTTTTTTTATATTATTTGTGGTCGAGAGCGCCGCATCGTGTTGAATTTTTATTTTTTCATGCTCATTAAATGGAAAACCCCGAAACGAGAAAAAGAAAAACGAACGTGTAGCGTGAAAAACGCATAGCATAGGAAAATCGAACGCGTTAACGTTTTGCGGTTGGCCTTTGTTTTCTCTCAGTGACGGAAATGCGTTTGGGTTATCGCAATCGGTAAAATCAGTAGATAGCGCCGACAAGATAGCGTCTCGGAAGGTGCTACTGCTGTCTTTTGTACTTGAGTCAAGCAGCTGCAAAAAATCTGCAGAGGGTTGACAGGGTCTTTTTTTTTTTGCGATAAGCGTGAAAAGAATTAAATGATAAATGTAAATGTGTGTATAAAGAAATAAGTGTATTTATTATACGGGCTATTGTCGCTTTAACTATCAAACTATCAAAGTAACTGACTAGCTGACTTGAGTGCTGTTTTTTGCTCACATCTTTCATGCTCATTAGTTGCGAGTATCTACAAAATGGCTACACAAATCCTTGGTGCCTTGGTGACCCATTTGTGTGCTCCTCAAGATTAATGAACTACAAAAGATGCACACAAATCATACGTAATAGCTCTGCTTTCTGGAACAAATGTGTGACAATTTCTCAAAAGGGATGCTTTACAGGCAACGCCCCAAGCAAAAAAAACACAACCTAACCTGCTGTTAGGTGTCACGGCCAAGTGTGAAGAATGTCACACATACTAGAACAAAAAATCATGCCTGCTCCACATGTACAGTCCTTAAAGGTGCAGCTTGAGACTCGGCGCCTTGAAGCATCGTGTCTGCTACGTGTGTGTCTGCCACATACTAGATATACTGTAATCAGAATGAAGACATGTGCATTCGAAGAGGAAAAGGGAGAGGCTGCTCGTTATCCCTTTACAGGACGTCTTGGTATTAATGGCAGGACGCGACCAGCTGCCTGGCTGCATTTAAATATTGTTTGGGTAATATGATATTTTTTTTCGTAGCCTAAACATTACAGTTTGGCGAGGAGAGGAAGTAATTTTGGATATGGGCGCCGGTCGCCTTAACGGACCTTCGTTATTTGTTTGGAATTAATGAAATTTAGACATAAAAATGCTGTCGAACAAGCAAATAGAGTGTGTGTTCCGTGTGTGTCCTGCCTGTGTGTGTGTGTGTGTGTTTGATGTTGATGTTACCCATAAGGGTAATCAGCGGAAATTGAGTTATCCCAAACGAGATTATAACATATGCCAGTTTGTGAAGTAACACAAACTTAATGTCCTGCCGCCGAAGAGTTTGAGACTTTTGTGTTTGCATATGAGTTACATGGAACCATTTTTAAACCTGCCTCCGCCCACGGCTTAGCTCATGATCTAATATCCTGCCGACTGTCACATGCAATCGCCTGCTTAAGTATCTTCTAAGCCAACTTCTCCCGCATCTCAAAATCGCATTGGCAAGGCAACAAGGAAAGAAAAACTGATGGATGAAGATGCGAACCAAAACAAAGGCGCGAAAGAGCACGACTGCAAATCCGCTTAATGCGATTTTCAAGTGGAAAGCCGTACCTTTCACCAGCTACAACTACAGACATACTTTTAGGTAGGTATATAGATTGCTTTTTCTAAAAAGCATTGTGAGCGTTGAAGTGTCCTGCATAGTGGAAAGGACAAGGACTCCGAGCTAGACCTAGACATGGATACGCTTCAGCGGCAAATGAGTTTTTGGCAAGGAACACAACAAAACTGTATAGTGCAGCTAGAACAGTTAATGACGTTGCAATTGAAAAACAAACGAAGAAATAATGAGTTTTTCCAGCGTTGCCAAAGAGCGCGCCATGTCGTCTATCAACCGCAACATGCCACATGCAACAGCAGTACGAATCAAAGTCAATTACAGTGTGGCAGCTGCAGAAGTCATTCGCTCTTTACTACCTGTATGTCCTCTGGCACAATGGCACAATTTAAATGGTGCTGTCAGCAGGCAGTCCTTTTTACTTTCTCTACACAAACAATAGGTCTCAGCAAATTAAAAGAAAATACAAATGCCATTTCATAAACTGAAATCGATGTCTAATGAACTCCCCCAGTCATAATTTTTATATATATGTTGTTTTTTTTTGAGAAGAGGAGAACAGAACAAAACTTTTAGCCCAACCAGTCGACAGCTGTCATAAGCAGTTGAGCGACAGAGTTGTCAGCTAGTGTCGAGTATCTTTCAGATACAAAGCAGACCAATTAAGTCCACAGTATGCGAGTGTGCGTGTGTATGTGTGTGTGTGTGTGTGTGTCAGTGTTGCCCGTTTGCCGCTTGACTGGCTGACTGCGACTGGAGAAAAGTATTTTCGTATTTGTGTTTATTTTGGTAATTCAACGCATCAATTTAACCCTTTTCCGCCGTTCCGTTGATGTCTTTTAAATGTGAGCGCTGCTTATGTAAATATTTTTGTTTGCCCACTCACTCACTCACTCACTCACTCAGTCATTCACTTACTCACTCACTCAGTTAGTCAGCCCTTGTGCTGGTAACTGTATCTCGTATCTGCTGCCTGACTCTTCTGCTTGTACTATTTGCATAAGACTGCAAGCCCGCATCTAACGCAGCAAGCCTGGCAACCCTTGGCAACATTTTGTTTGTTTAGCTTCGGCGCCAGTCTCAATTACTTTATTGACATCGGCACAGTAAGAGTATCTTTGCCATAATTGTCATTGCATTGCGAATTCCATTTCAATTTGAAATCTCAACTGCATAGATTTCTTGATTGATGGCTGGCTGGCAGTTCAATTGTCAACGGTACGTAATCAAATTGGCTTATGTAAACAATGCTCAAGACGATTTTTGCCAATTGAAGGCGAGCTCAAATGTCAAGAGGAATATGATTTATGATACAGGCAATGCAAGACAATTGAAATGTATGGAAAATTCTTCTCAGACCCTCATTACTTCTTCAATGCAATTAAAGCTTAACATTTACTTTAGTTGGTTTTTCAATCTCACATTAAGATCGAATCGCATCTAAATACAAACACAGCAAGAAAATTCACATAAATCAAAGGCAAACGAGGAACCGAGAAAAGAGCGCAGCCTTAGCAATGTATATAAATTATGATTAGGACTATTATCGAAGCATCAGGAAAGTTACAAGCCAAGCAAAGCGACATGAAAAATTGTCATTAGGCAGCAGCGACAAAAGCCAAAGTCAGAAAAAAAAGTTAAGGCCAAGCCAACGGCATGCCAAAAAGCCAAAAGTTAGTTGTGGCTTTTCATTTGTGGTGAGGAAAAGCAAAAAAAATAACGATACACACACAAGCAACTACACACATGTGTGTGTGAGTTCTTTTTGGCGTGGGTGCCAAAGGCGAGCACATAAATCATATCCTTGTGTGCCGACTACGCACTTGGCATAAGGACAAATGTTGATGATGACAAAGCGCCATTAAAGGCACATTTACACAGATCCTGTTCCCAGTTTGTGGTGGATGATAAGAGGGGAGGAGGGGGCGCTGGCACCTACTTCAAAAGGCGTCAATTGCCATAAATCAAACGCGACATTTTGCTTATTATTTGGCGATTTTCCTGCCTGAATTCCGATAAACTTTGAAATTGTTTTGTGGGGCAAGCAAACACAAAGAAAGTTTGACAATGCCAATTGATTGGAAAACTCGCAATAATAATAAAATATAGAAAAATGCTGATAAGAAAGTTTTTAAATTGCTTTACCAAAAGCGATTTTCAAACTCTGTTGTTTGCTTATATAAATCTAAATTTAAACTAATTTTGCTTTGAATATCTTACTCATAACTTTTTATATTTTTTGTTCATCAACTCAACACAAATTATAATTAAATGAATGTCCTTAGTATGTGTGTGTCCTTGTTACATAAAATGTTATTGTGTGGCCATCAAAGGAGCCGCACTCTTCTCAGTACTCGGAAAAACGACCGCCTGATCGAGCAATTAGGAATGCTATTAGCAACCAAACGCCCCCCATTTAGGACCATCCGCACCTCCTGGCAGGTAACAGATAACAGAGAATTTTCTTTTTAGTTTTTTTTCCTTCTCAAATGAGCAAAAAATACGCGCGTCCTTTCTCGTTTATATACCCTGTTAACCAAGGGAAGTAATCAATATATCTTCTTGAACCACATGCATGTATCTAGTAGGATGGCTTTGTCCTTTGAAGTCATTAGAGTGTTTTGCAGTCGTTTCCTTTCAACTGCAACGATCTCACTTGTATTTTTCTTTTGGTTTAGTATTCGCTTCAATTACGTTTTTCATAATTTCCCACGTCGTAAAATTTATTGGTTTTGATGGCCAGCAGTTTAGCAGGTTGGCTAGGAGACCTCAGCATCAGCATCAGCTTCATTGACTTCCGCTCCATTGGCTCAGCAGCTGAGTTGGGTCCTGAGTCCTGGCTGTGGGCGTTGCTGCGTTGCGCTGCCTTAAGGCGATGTCCTGCTGTGCTTTGGCTGTGGTCCATCCATTAATTGAATGGCATTTAGCTTGAATTATTAAATTGATTTTTATTCATTTTTAATGCTTGCGACAGGCAGCTGACAACAAAAAGAAAGTCGAGACTTTAATGGCTTACCATTTAAAGCTTAAGGTTTAAAGCTGAACTCCCCAGAGGAATCCTCCACAAAGTCCTGTCAGTTCTTAACCAGCTGCTACTAAGCTTTTCCATTAGCCAACTGACGTTTTAGCTGTTTGGGGGTATTTTAAAGTTAAACACACACATATGCCACACACTCAAATGAGTCATCAATCAGGTCTATTAGCTAACCACCAAAAAGAAATACGAACTTGACATTCAACTTTGCTGCTTTTGGTTGCATGCAACCCTTAAGCTCGCTAGCGTTCCATTCTGCATTATTGTGCAATTTTGCGCTTCGCAACACACACACACACACACACACATAAAATTAAATTGTATCTGAGGACACGCAGCAATAACAATTCGACGCTTCGCATTGTTAGTTGCGTCCTTTGCATGACAGGACAACATTTCGGCTGCAAACTGCAAATTAAACTTAACATAATTTCTCAGCACTTAAAATCGAAATGGAATTATGTTTATGAAAAACGCCAGCGGCGACTTTTACACCGTAAACTGCGAGAACCCACAAAAGGAAAACTTTTTAAAGCAGGGACCAACCAACCCTCGAGCAACCCTCGTGGCGGGTGCGGGGGCGGACGCGTGCCGAAATAAAAACGTCATGTTTTCGAATGAAATTTTTGAATTATGATGTTTGCTGTTGACGCTGTGACGCCATCCGTCCGCCTAGCCGTGACGTCATTGAGAGCCAACATCATCTGTGCCCATCCTTGCTGGGGCATTAAATTAATTCAAAACGCTGCCAGGACACGCGCGTTGTAGAAACCTTTTGTCTGATTGCCAAAATATGAGCAAAGAAGCGAAGAAATCGATCAAAGTCCGATAACACACAAACAAATTTTGTGTATAAAGGTAACAAAAGCTTATACGAGTATACTAAAAGGTCTTCCTGGAGCGGAGGGGGCGGGGTGCGCCTCACGCTGACGACATGTTGCCAAAGTCCTTTGGGATCCTTCCTTGCGGCTTAGGACAGATGAAGGGCAGGGGCAGCGACAGCCAAGTATTTTCACTTGCTTTCAATGGTGTATTTATTATTATTATTGTAAATACCTCGTGTTTCCCCACTAGGAAGAGGGTATATTATGGAGTTTCAAATAGTCACAGTTAACATCAAAACGTTTTCTTATGTGTTTAAAATAAAGATATTTTAGTAGCAGATTAGAAAACTTCATTCTAAAGGAACCCCTCTATGTTTTAGCTTTTTGAACGGTGGAAATGATATTGTAAACTTACTATTTTCAAAACATTTACTTTTGTTCATTATCATTTTCTCTTTTGTTGTTGCATTCCTGTTCTAATTATACTTTCAGGGTATCTTAATAGCAAGCCATCGACTTTAATGTTGCCACTTAGTATTTTTAAATAATATTTGCTTTCCATGCCGCATTAATGGCAGTCAAATAAGCGTGTCTCTGCCATCCCGTCCCCTCCTCTGCTAGCCAGAGACACATTGTCTCCCCCGCCCGCCCCGCACCATGCGTGCATTTGTCGTTTACAAATTGGTTTTCGTGTTCAGCTCACATCTATTTTGCCTTGCTGCATAATCACGGACCATGCCACGGACAGAGAGGGGGGAGTGTGGGTGTTTCTGGGCACTCGACGTGATCTCAGTGCGGTCTATTTTTATATGTATTGTACTATGTAGTATACAGTGTAGAATGTCCAAAGTTTGTCCGTTTGCTTGTTTACTTATTGCTGATAAGGCACGTGGCCTCATTTATCAAACGCGTCTCGCGACTAGTTGCAACAAGCGGCATGCAACTAAGTATAGATTCCCGTATGCCAAATTGCTGCCAAGTACTACCTTCTGTGTGTGTGTGTGTGTGTGTGGCAAGGGGTTGCTTTTTCCCTTTTGGGGGTGTCCTGCACTTGGGTCATAAATTGTGTAGTTTCCACGTAAGTTTTCCCTTTGACCCCTGCTGCCTGTTTTTCCCCCCGTTGTAACTGTTGTTATTCGATGCGTAATTACAGTTATTATAATTTGTGTTGAGTGCCGAGCTGCAATTTGGCATGCACTCTATATATATGTATATGTATATGTATACGGTGGCTAGAGTTTCCCTGTCTCGACACGTGTGTCTGCTTGTTTTTCAGTTGACTGATTGGCAGCCCTGGCTGTTGTTGTTCGTCCAGGTTGTCATGGCTGCAAATCTTATTATGAAAATGATCCTACCTTGATATGTATCTCACGGTCCATGTTCCATCAAAGATTATGTCATTGCCTAGGTAATGCCAATTTACTCCAGCTTATTTCGCTCCAATTGCTGGCAAGCTGATCGGCTTTGACGACCCCAACTCCCCCTCTACGTTCGAATTGTCAGCCACTTGAACTGCACGTAATTAATCATCATCTAGCATTTAGAATCCAAAACGCCCACCAAGTACAACTCCAACAATAATAACATCTTCAACTGCTGGGAGGGCAAAGAAATTGTGTTAAGCGCACTTGAAAACGATGCTTAAATAAATTCACAATTTGTCTCAAGTGCGTTTTTTGTCATTTTCATGCCAGTGACAGCAGACAGACAGTCAGGCAATTGAATCGACGACTACCAGACGGACAGTCAGACAATTGAACATTTCAAGACGATGGACACAGTCCACAGTCAGCATTCAGCAGAAATGCAACAACAATGAGATCAGCAGTCATGATTGCAGCAGACTTCTAGTACTTCTATAGTATGTATATTGAAATAGTAGCTGCTGCCGCGCATAATGTAGGCTCAAGTGTGTGGTCCGCAATTCATTGGGAGGTCGTTTGGTCATCTGGGTGTGTGGATGATGCCAGCTGCCAGTGTTGCCATTTTAGCTTTATTTTCTTTGAATCTCGTTTTATTGAAAGATTCAAAATGAGATTTACGATAAATGACATTTTGATGCAGATCTTTGGGAAAAGCTACGTGCTACAAAATTCTATCGATTCGCACCCCGAGCTCTATCGATTTGTTTTCGATTTTCCGTAGCGGTTTATCTCTAAGTTTTAGAAGTTTTGTGTAGTAGCCTTTTATATGCTCTTAGAAAGAGTAAGTATGGGACTATTTATTAAGGTTATTTAATAATGTACATATGCTTAACAAATATTTATTAAGAGATCCTTTAAGATTGACGACGTGTATTATTTTTTGTACGCTCCATATCGTAGCCGGAATCTTTCTGCTTGTGGGCGTTTTTAAGGTAGGTTCTATGTGGTTTTCATACAGTTGTCTTAAAGTTATTTAACTGTTTCTAGAAACTATCATGCCTTTTTATACCCCGAACCCATGAAATGGGTAAAAGGGGTATAATGGTTTTGTGCAAAAGTATGTAAAAGGCAGAAGGAAGCATCTCCGACCCTATTAAGTATATATATTCTTGATCAGCATCAACAGCCGAGTCGATATAGCCATGTCCGTCTGTCCGTCCGTCTGTATGTATGAACGCGTCGATCTCAGAGACTATAAGACCTAGGGACTTCAGATTTTGCACATAAGCTCATCTAAGTCCTAGGCAGTACAAGTTTGTAATCGATTACAAAAAATTCTCGAATTTGGAAAATGTAAAAATGGGGGTTGAAATAATGGGTAACGATATAACTTTTCTGAAAATCATCGAAATCGGTTAAGAAACACCAGAGATATCGAAGATTGAAGTTTAGTCACAGATGCATACAGACAATGACTGTACGCGTTATGTACAGCGTTCGGGGTATCTCCTAGTCGGGAAATCTCGACTAGAGCCTTCTTACTTGTTCTAACTGGCATCATACTTAGCTGCGTGTCATGTTATATGGTGTTTGGCTTTCTTATTTATCCAATAGGTAAGTACAAAAAGTATTTAACAGGAGCTGCTGCAGACGCAGGCCAGCAAATTATAATCGAGTTTGAATTTGCCTTACCTTAACTTTTATATTTTGTTCAGCTATGCAAGTTTTTTTTTCAATAATTGCTTGTAACTATTATGCGCAAATTGCTCCACCGGATTGTCGCGGCTGTTAGTTAACCGTCTGCTGTTAATTAAAAGTTACAAAAATAAACTTCTTCCATTAGATCGAAAGCGAAGTCCCCTTTTAACTTGACAAACATAATCTATCTCAGTAGTCATTCACTTGTGTAACAGATTTACAAAATCAGTTTAAAAAAATTTTTAGTACTTGCTTTCGTTAAAACGTTTTGAATTTAAAATGTGTACATGCGATGCGTGTAGTGCGATGGACGACTGTTGTTGTCCACTTAGAACAAAAGTATTAATTTATGCGGCGTACGCACTATTACATGGGATAGGTCTTTTAATAATGTGGGGAGTTGGAATACCCATGGTACAAAAAGAAATGGGTCCAGGATATCTTACCGCTGACACTGTAACTATGGGGTACATAATTTTCTCTTTTTATTTGATAGGCGGCTTATTGCTGTTGATTGGCGTCTTCATAGTAAGTGGTTACCTTGTATTTGTATGTTTCAAAGTAATAACATTTTTTTCTTTTTTGAAATAGGGTAATCGATTTATAATATTGTTTGGCAACATCCTAAACTGTGCAGGTTTGGCGGTACTATGGTGTTTCTTATATCCAATAGGTTAGTACCCAAATATCGAAAGCAGGCGCAAGTAATATTTTTAGATCCTACAAAGATTATTGTCAACTAAGAACAAAACTATATGTATATATATATTTATTTTTTCAGTGTTGCAAGTATTCTTCGCAATATGGGCTTGCAGATATTGTCACCAACTAAAGCGTAAATAGCAATACTTTTCGTGATGTATCAATTCATATCAATCAATTTCATAAAATTATGAATGTAATCAGCTAAATTAAAAACAGTTCAATAATCGTACTTTAGACTAATCATAACCGTTATCTATTTATTGTACTTTCTATTAGTGCCAGATTGAGAAGATCTATGTTAATATTTTAATGTAAGGTTTTCTGTGGATTAATCTTAAGCTTCTTTTTAACCACACTTACTCTTACACTCTACTCTTCATTAATATCACTTAAGTTTTAGCTTTTTCCCGCACTGCTCAACACTGCAACAGACAACACTTTTGCAGCACTCTCTCCGCTTAAATTTCAGCTGCATTATGCACTTTTCATCATCGTACTCAATATGGGCGCTGATTGATAAGCACAATTTGCAGCTGGGACTGACGAGTGTCCAATCCCCTCCCCCCGCGCACATGTGCATTTTGCATAATTCCAACCCCCATGCAGCATGCCTGACTTGGTTAAAACGGTTCCGACTGGGTAGCACCGCTAATCCTCTGCGCCTGTCATAAACATTGACATTGATGTTGATGTTGATGTTGATTTTGATGTTTACTACTGCTACTGCTACTGCTTGTTGTTGTTGTTGCCTTTGTATGGCAATGACAAGTGGGCGTGCCGACCAACTACCCGACTAACCCCGTTGCCAGCGCTGTCCCAGCTCCCTGGTTGCCGTTACGCTCCACAAAACCGTACTCATTCCGGCGTATGCCCTTTAACGAGTGTATTCGTCATTCGAGCAGACAGTTGACATTCATTTGAAACGTTTGTGCGCTTCATGAGTCCGCTACCCCGTTTCCCTTCAAAATACTATTCCTGAACCCACACTGAGCGAGCTCTGCTCTGCATCTGAATGTGGCAGCAACGTTCTCTCTCTGTGTCCACTGGGTCGTAACCACAGAGCGGCAACTGCGGCGCATGTCAATCATTAAACTGTCATTTTCAGTCGATTTAACTAGCATTAAAAATCGTACACAATTGCCAGGATTTATGCGATGTGCGCAAACTGTCATAAATTTGGCTGAGTGCTTGCTCCCAGTTGTGCTTTGGCGGATGCTTCTCCTCTGCCACTGCCTGCTTTATTCCTGCTGCCGCTTAAGCTGCCCTAATTTTTTATGGACTGCAAATTAATTTTTATTAATTTGCTTCGCTTCGCATTCAGCTCTAAGCCAGCGACTAAGCGCACTAATTTTTTTTCATACATAAAGAACAGAGGGAAATCTCTAAAATTAGAGTTAAAAAAAAACCGCAAATAAAGTAAACTGTTTGTGAAGAGAAGGGAGTTAATAAGGAAGTGGAAAAAACTGTAGCTTAGATACCCTTTAGGTTTGGTTGGTAGGGCATATTGATGAGAAAAATATGCGATGAAGAAATACCTGTTTTATTAATTACAATAATCAAACATCTAACAAGACTTGCATAAAAAGAAGAAAAATATGCCATCCATTTGACTCACAATCTTTAATTTTCATCTTTGGCAATCTCAGCTTCTCGCATTCAAAGTGGCTCGAAAATATTGCTGACAGCTCAAAAATTGTTCCTTGCAAAGCTCTCCATGGAGCTGTCCTGCATCCTGTCCTGCGCCTAGTTCCGGTCTTTGTGTAGCGCGTGTGCTTTATTATTTGCCTAGCAGGCAACAATTTTTCCAGCGCTGCCCTTCTGAAGGAAAAAAATTATGGAAATTTATTAATCACATAAATTTAAAGCGTAATGTCCTGGCTAGGCCGCGGGTCGTTAGTCCTCCCGCACTGGCGCTAATGTGTCCCATGTTGAAATTGTCCTTGGCGTTCCGTATGCATAAAAATTGCGTTAGGGGCCAAAAGTTTTCATCTTCTTTATTGTTGTTGTTGTTGTTGGTGGTGTTGTCCTGTTGAAAAGCGGAGACGAGAAGAGAAGGAGCAGGAGATGCCCTAAATAAACTTTGCGGTCCTTTTGATTTTTTACAAGCACAACGAACAATTTTTAGACACTGTTGACGCGCAGACAAATATTTTGTTCAAATTGTTGAAAAGTGATTTTTTTTTTTTTTTTTGGTGGGGGGGGGGGAAGCATAGACAAATTTATTTACAGGTGTCGAGTGTGGGACAAAGTAAATTGTTACAATTTCGTTTTATCTTCATGGTTTTTGGTGGCCAAGAGCTGAGGTTGTGTGCAGCATTATGTATATTAGGCTTTTAGTGTAGATTGTAGTTGATAATACTTAAGAGAATATAACTTTTGGAAGACAACTTTAATATCAATGATAGTTTACTAATAAAACAGGCTTGTCAAAAGTGTTCATACATAAATGTTTTATTTTAAGAAACATCTCTTATCGTTGTTCACACATTCTTTCACAATTTTCATAGCCACTTGATTTGTGAGTAATATTTGAGCCAATTTACATTACTTCCACTTGCTGCCACCTCAAGCATGAAAAAGCAAGCGCTAAAATCGCCGCATGTGCGTCAAAATCCCCAAACAAAGTGCCAACATGTGTTGCACTTAACCAGCTGAGGTTGGGGCAAGCTAAAACTCTGTTGCACACGCGCTGGCTAAGCCTTTGAGCAAATGGGAAAAAACCAAAAAAAAAAAAATAAAAAAAAAATTGGCGAGCACGTGCATAGTGAGCCAAAAAGAGCTGACTTTATGTGTGTGTATGTGTGTGTGTGTGTGTGTGTGTGTGTGTGTGTGTGTGTGTGTGTGTGTGCTGACATTTAAAGTAGCTGCCAGGCAAGTTTGAAGTGACAAAACTAAAGATAAGACTCAATCACGTGTAGCTGCCACTGACAATCACTGACACACACCAACAACAACAACAACAAGAAGAAGACGGAGAAGGAGAAGGAGAGGAAAAAAAGAGAACAAAATGTATAAAAACAGGAATCCACAGCAAAATAGAAAATCAATTTCCACGTTTTTCACACTAGAAAGAAGGGGCAGGGGGTCAGAGGGCGATAGACATGCAAGCAGTTGCTTTGAATTTCATATGACGACGACAACATTACGAGCAGAGTAAGGAGGGGTAGTAGGAGCAGGGGGTAGACACATTGAATGAAGAGTGACAAGGCAGACGTACGGTCGGAAGGACGGGCGGCAAACATGGGGACAAAGAAGGTGTCACTAACAGGATAAATGTGCAAAACAGCGACAGGAAAAAGAGCTGCCAGGCAGCAGAAGCACTAACTGGAGAGGGGCAGGGTTGTGGTTGGGGGGCTGCTTTGAGCGGTGGCATTAGCAAAAAGCTCTCTGCGGCGCCACACAAGACTCAGAGACTGAATAACTGAAGGCAGGCAGCTGAAGGGAGCTGAGGGATTTTTAGCTTGTTTATCGTGTCACAGGATTGGCAGCATAAAGCAGCCTTGTCATTTCTACAGCAAAAATAAATAAAACGCAGCAGCAACTGTTGCAACGTAGATGTTATCACTAGATAATAACAACAACAACAACAACTGTAAGAAAATAACAGTTGTCGAGCCAACTTCCTTCTCCACTTAACGACTTTATTTGCTCAACTTGTGCATAGGTAAACGCAGCAACAGCAGCAGCAGCCGCTTGCCACAAACCAAACAGATAAACAAACCCCGACCCACACACACACACACACACACAGAGACAAACGAAAACAACAAACTGAAGGCAGTCACAAAAAGATCTTACAGTTTCTGCCCGATAAGCGCAAAGACAACTCTCTCTCCTTCGCTCTTAAGGAGAAGGAGAAGCTTCAAGTTGTTGCTGCAGTTGCTGCTGCTGTTGGCAAACATCATGTGTAATCCATGTTTGCGATTGTGTGTGTGCAGGTGTAACTGTGTCTATGTTGTCACTGCAAAAACAATGCTTTACTTAACTGACAACAGCAACAACAACGAATATAGCATCAACATGCATAAAATTCATTTTCGTTCGCATTTTGTTAGTCTTGCACAAAAGTCAACAAAGCGCATGCACCTTAAGTATGTATGGCTAAGTGTATCTGTGTGTGTGTGTGTGTGTGTGTGTTTGTGTAAGCCGGATATGACCACGGATATCGAAAGTTTTTCCTGTTATTCCTCCCACTCTACGTAAAAGTCATAAAAGTGATATTGTTCCTAAACTGACAGCAGCTGGAAATTAAGTTCTTGACTTTTATGTGCACCGCAGTTTGAAATTATTGATATGAGCTTCGTTCTGGAATTGAATTGGATTGCCATAAAGGACACTGTGTGTGTGTGTGTGTGTGTAAGGTGAAAGTGTGGCAGGTAATATGAGAATTTAACAAGGTGGCAACAATTTAAAAGTCTTTCGATTCCACTTCTAACATTGTCTTGTGCAATTGATTTTCTTTTTCTTTTTTCTTACACACAAGAAGTTCAAATGGTACAAAGGGGAAATAGAAGTACAAAAAATCAAGCATATCTGGTTGCTAAAGCTGTTGAAGAATACATATTATGCTTTAATAAACTTGCCAGTTGTAGTTTTCTCCCTTTTCAATTTTTACCCAAACTGTTTACAATTCCATCAACAGCTTTTTGCCATCTAATTGGCTTTGCATCCGCTTACAGTTTGCACCACATAATGGTATATATATATGTATATCTGTATCTGTATCTGCCCAGTGTCAAGCAACAAAACACATTCAACGCATTCGTAATGAGTTTTGACTCTTGGCATCGAACACATTGAGTGAATGTCACACTTCAATTACTGTCAGCGTCTGTATTTTGTTATTAATTTTAAACCATTTGTTGCTGGAGTCTGAACTCAGCGTACAGCTGCCAGACACATGGGAACGTGTGCAAGAGCTTCCCTTTCACCCCTCTGCAATGTCACCACACGTTTTGCATTAGAAATGCTTGCATTTCGATGAGTGGGAGGAGAATTGAAATTGGTAAAAGTCAGCATGTGGTTTGCGTCAATGTGTCTGGCATGAAGTTTGTACGTCTTAGAAGTCAAGCTGCGCGCCTGCGCATACTAAAAAGTAGAGTAGAGTCGAGCCAACTAATTCAGATGCTAGTTATGTGACACATATGGATATAGAATGGCAGGCGGTACCTGGTAAACTGGTATATACTGTTTCTCAGCAGGCGGTCGTCACTTGCAAACGCCCTTGGCTTGACACTCTTCAGAGAGCAAAAGAATTGTTTGTGACGGTCGCGTGAATTCTGGGTAATTACAGTTTATTGCTCCGCTTGGCTTGTGTTTTATGCATGCGATGTAGTGAAGTGGCAGCCCGCAGCGCAGTGTTTGTATTGCTTTTGAATTGAAACTCGATTGCGAAACAATGCGCACACACAAAGGTCGAACAAAAACCAACACTTGAGTATTTGCCTTTGTGTGTTCTAGTTGCCTTCCACGAAGCAATAACTAAATGTGTGTTTCTTTCTTTCGGTTGGGTTTCCACCTTGCACTCACAGACACAGCGTCTGGGTTTCTTGTTCTCCCTTCTTCTTGTCGTCCTGCTTCCCACCATCAGCTGCCTCAGCTGACTCGTTTCAGTTAATCAAAAATGCCCCTGCCCAGTTACATCATGCGGGCATTTGTCTATAATTCCCAAACCCATAAGCTGCACGAAATGCAATTAAAAGAATAAAAACTTGGCGGACCACATTTCCAAATTTGCTATGCATACTGCCTCCGATGTCGTTATGCTTCAGTAGACCCCACAAAAAAAAGAAATGAAAGAAAAATTGAAATGTTGGGAAAATGCATGCCAAAGAACAACTCAATTACGTTGAACTTCTCGGCTGCCAAGCGAAAAACTTAATTTAATGCTTAATTGCGGCATAAACAGTCGAGTCTTTATAGGGAGAAGCAGAAAGAGGGGGTGAGCAAGAGGGCGGGATGCCCCTATGCTGTTGATTTCCAATTTCAGACACCATTTGATCCTTCAAGCATATGCCCGTCAATTGATAAGCAATTTTCCAATTCGCCAACAATTTCCATTTTAATAGAAAAAAACACATCTACACAAAAGAAAAGAACTCACAAAAAATGGGGGAAAAAATGGAGGCGTAACTCTCCCACCCTATATGTTCAATATAAAAATTCAAATCATTCAATTATCTGTGGCTCAGCAACGTTGTAGGCTGTGGGAGGGAGTTGCTTGTGAAAAGGCAAAAAGTTGAATCAATTTGGCAATTGAATTTTACAACACAAGCCGTTGTGGGTGGAGAGTTAGAAAAAAGGTGCCTGAAAATATGCGACTTAAATAAGTAAAATAAATAGCGTTTATCCGAAACAAATCAAATTTCCGGCTGCAACTGAGCAAAGGAACAATTTGAAAATGTTTTCGTTTGATGAGAAACTTTTTTATACTCTGATAAAGTGCAGAAAATTGTTAAGGGATTAACAGAAGGTAAAAAATTGAAAAAATTCCTTTTAAGGATGTGTGTAGATAAGTTGAAGCTTATGTTTAAGGATAAAATGTTTTTAGACAAGCAACCTTCAACCTTCAACAAAATTATTCAGCGAAAAGCGTTCCTAAAATTGAATATCAACATCAGCAGCAGCAGCCAGTTTCTATCACAAAAATAGTCATTTTATTTCAAATCTTTTTTCAAAACATTTTTCAGCAATTTCGCAAGCGAAAAATCATTTCAATTTACAACCATTAAATCACTGCGCTCAACCTACGAAAACAAAACATCAAAACACACAATGCGCTAAATAAACAATAAAATGTATTTGCAAATAAAAAAAAAAAAGGAAAATTGCGCACGCGACGCTGCAAAAATGCTTTTTATTAGCTTTTTTAAGTGTGAGTGTGTGTGTGTGTGTATGAGTGTGTGCGAGCTCACGTAACGTTAACGTATCTATGAGATACGATATCAATTTTGTAGCTGCGCATTGAGTTACACACCGTTTCACACACCCAGAGATGACAGACAGGTAAACGAGCTACCAGTCATCTATTATGTGTGTGTGGGCGTAATGATCTCTACCCGTGAGGCATAGTATCTTTTCATGTGCAATTTTTGCGCATCGTTGACTTGGTTTTGATTTCACTTACCAGCTGGCCTTAAAGATGCCGACACATCCAAGAGTGTACATCTTGTGGCTCGTTCTATATCTCTGCTAATGCACTAAGCAGCCGTCCAGCACAAACCACAAAAGCAGCAACAGTTTCGTCAGCATTCCTGTGGGTGTGATGAGGGTGTGGATGCTGTTGCTTTTGCTGCTGCAGTAACTGCTGCGTAACTGTTTGTTTAAGTAGTCTATCTGCATTGGTCCGTCAGCCCATGACCAGCTTAATGCGCTTGCATAAACAATGAGCAATGTATCTGTATCTGTTGCTGTTGATGCTGCTGCTTTGTATCTGTATCTGCAACTAAGCGGATTTGCTGTAATGTCATTCAGTTTGCCTACTCGACCCAATACTTACAGATGCTCAGCGGAAAAGTATGCAACATAATTAGATAAACGCTTGTGCCACATAAAAGTTGAGGTTCAAAGGTTGCCCCGAGCAGTTTTTTTCTTCTTTGGAAATCAGAAATACAATTTCATTAAACTTAAAGCAATTTGAAATGTGAAACGTCTGTCCCTCTTCTCTCTCTCTCTCTCTCAGGGGGGCCCGAGCCAAATTACAAAGAAATCAAGTTGTCACGACAACAACGAAAGCAAGCCAAGCAAGTCCCAAAGTCAAAGCCGTCACATATGGCTGCCCATGGGAACCACCGGGCGGGCATAAGGACTCGCCTGTTGGCTGTCGGGCTGACAACCACCAGTTGCTTATTGTCCAAGTAAACAAACTCCAGACTGGAACTCAACTTCCAATGCAGCGCATGCGCTCGAGTGGATGCCAAGTTTCGTTGCCAAGTTTCGTTACATTTTTGGTCGTCAAAGCAAATGCCAGCACATCAAACTCAAAGGATAAAAACAGTTCCTTGCGCGCTTTCAACTTGAACGGTTGGCCCTCAGCCAGCCTTTGCCCTTAAATAATCAAGTCAAAAGTAACGTACGTAAATGTAGCGCAATACTTTGAAGCGATAGTGTCATGAAAATAAAGAGAGAGAGCTAAGTGACTTAACCAACTAAATGTAACTAAGCTGGTCAAAAGCGAAAATGCCAAGATTGCTTAACTTTTAATGTGGCGAGCTGCTCTAATTTTATGACCAGACTGCGACTGACAACAGAGATAAGAAGTGTGGCAAATCAAATCAGCAAAACAAAAAAAGAAACGCCGCTCGTTAAACGACGCCAAGTGTTGAAATTTATGCCCCATCGCAATCTCAATTGTAATTGAATTTTATGTGCAAAGTTGGCGGCTTTTTTCTGCTGCTCTCTGATACCAGAACATTTGGCGTTTTGTGGTCCCGATAACGCTCAACACTTGCTCAAATTGCCGGCTAACTAAACCCAAACAGACCCAAAAAGAAAATAAAAGGAAGTAAAAGGAAAACGGAAGCTTATGCCAGGTAAAATTTATAAAGCAACTTTTATTTATTGGTTGACCAAAATTTGTGTGCTGTATTCAAAAGTGTCTCCAAGAGCATAATCTTCAGCTTAACCCTTTTTGCATTTAAAGTTCACTGACCTTGACTATGTCAAAGGGTCTGTTTATGCTCGTCTTGCAATATCTTATTATGCAAACATGCCAACTCAGCTGCACACCCCTTTCGTCCCTTCTCCGTCCCGAGCATCACCATGAACAGCAACAACGTTGTCGTCGTCACCTTGGCTGACACTTTGGTTGACATTTAGCGCTGCACTTGCCGCATATTAAAACGCATCGAAATGCAACTGCAAACTTTTGCAGCTGTGTGACGAAGAAACTCGTCGAAACTGTTCCAGTTGTTGCTTAAAGTTTACATCTCCACAGCGCAGACTGGTTTTAGGAGTGGGTGTGAGGGGTAGGGATGCAAAAGGATTCTTGTTAAGCTGTCAACATGTTTTGAGTAAACTGTTACAGTTTGTTGGCAGACTTAAATATTTGTTGTACCTTGTTTTATATGCAGACCGGCATTGTGGGCAAAGTTAACTAGTACACGAAGAGCATTTGCCAGAAGAATGAGCAGAGTTCTTAACTAAGTTTCTAAAGGGATTTTAGTGCTGAAATTGGGCCATGCGTATATGAGAATATAAGCAACTGTTTTGATTTATTTGTGAGTTGAAAACAATCAAAGTGGATATAGGTATTAATTTATCTAAATATTTAATCATCTCCAGGTTTATCCAAGCTTGCTGTAACTTAAAGTTAAATCTCTCAATCTAGAGCAACCTGATCAATAGTCTGAATAAACTTGAAGTTATGATAACCCATCGTTAGATAAATATCAATCATCGATTATGCGCAATATTTTCGATTTAACAGACAAAAATCTCGTTACTCTCAAAGCATTTCTCGCATTTATTATTTCAAGTTGCAAGTTGCAAGTTGCAAGTTGCAGTTCTGAAAATCGTAAATGATATTTTGAGACGTGAGCCAACCACAACAGATGGATGAGGTGCGCAGAGGGGAGAGAGGGAATGTTGGTTTGGCAACCGTCGTCAAGGCAAACGTCGGCGGTGAGCAAAAGGAAATGTCAGCGCGGTTTGGCAGCCGCAGGTGGAGTGGGAGTGGAAGTGTAGGTTGAGTTTAAGAGAGAGAGTAAGTGAAAAAGAGACAGGTGCTGGCTGTCAGCTGCATGAAAAAACCCCTAGGAAGCTGACAACCTCTTTCCTCCTTCTTCACCAAATGGTGTCAAGTTAATCAGCGCGCCACAGTTTCTTTCTTTTTGTTGTGTTTTTCATCTATGTGGCTTGTGCAGCTTTTTAGCTTTTGTGATGCAAAAAATGTTCACGCCTGCCACACGGGTAAAAGTTTGCCATAGAAACCGTTAATAAGGTGTACAAAAACATAGAAATGAAAGGATAGGAGAAGTAACCAAACAGTAGAAAAGAAAAACAAAAGCGCACCATAAAAATGGCGGCTGTTTGCTTAGCTCTGCTTCTTCTTCTACTACTGCTGCTGCATCCTTTTTTCCTCATTTGCTCAACACTTTTATTTGCCAAGGTTTTTTGTTGCTGCTGCTGTTGCTCTTGGCCCTGACTTTGAGCAGCAGCAACTCATACAACGGTATTTTTTTTACTTTTTGTACTTTGTGCAGCTCAAATGAAAATCTCGAATGAAGCCTTTAAGTAAGAGGCTTCAGTCTTTCCACCCAATAATTCACACTCCTACTGTACTCAACCCAACAGCAAAACGCTTTTAAGCATTGCCTTTTATTTTTGGTATTTTTTTTCTTTACCGCCACCACGCCCACCTGCTGTGAACGCCCTCAAGGCTTAAACTGATGCTGTTGAAACGGCTTCAACGTTGACATTTTCATTCATCGTCTTGGCAACCGTAATTAAAATCGTTTTAATTTACTTTTGCTGCACACACACACACACAAAAACTCACGCACACATATGTACACACACGCGTACGCATTTACGCACTCTCTTGCTTTCTTTGGCTTCAAGTGTAGCATACTTATCTGGGCCTGCTCCTGCTTTATGTTTATCGACTTTTGTTAGTCGTCTGCTTGTTGTTATTATTTCTGTCTTTGCCTTACGGCGGCGCTGGATACCTACCCCTTGCCTCTAGTCCTCCTCTAACTTTACGCCCTGCTCATTATGTGGGCGTGCAAATTGCTGCATATTTATTTACCGTTATCTCGCAGTCATCAAGTGTAACATACACAACAGCAGCAACAACAGATGCTACAACAACCCCTTCCCCTTGATATATATCCTAACTGTATCATAGCAACACTTACCTGTCCCACACAGCCCTTCTCTTGCCTATTCTCTGCTTAATAACATAAACTTCTTTTCTCTTGAGCGCCCAAGTTGAGTTAATGAAGAATTTCCATGACGATGTCACTCCTCTCTCTCTGTCTATCTCTAAAGCCCTCTGCCAAGTATATCCTTTCTGATAAGATGAGGCCGGGGCTGCCCACCCGCCAAGACTACAGCTCATTATGTTGTCGTTGCCTGCTACAAATTTGCTATGTTGCCTCACGGTGCTCTCAAGTGCGCATAAAATGATTGCCGATAAGATTTGATCTTTGTTTGCTTGTCGCTCCTTTGAAAGGCGCTTTTGAGGCATCTTTGACTGAGGCTGCTCATTCTGCTGCCAAGGATTCACCTCTGGCATTTTAATGAAAATTTCAGCTCAGCCAACGATTCTAAGCGGCTTAAAACTGCCTCTGAGTCCTACTCACATATATGTATGTAGGTATCAAAGTATCTGTAGCTGTGTGCATGCAACAAGCACTTGGCAACACAACTCATGTTGCTGGCAACATTTTGAGCCCACGTATATGTATGAGTAGTATTTTTGGCACTTGTGTGTGTATGTGTGTGTGTTACACCCACACACGTAACATAATTCGCACCAGGCGCACAGCAGCCTTCAAACAACGCGCCACAAACTGCGGCAACTGCGCGAAAACCGAAGCACGCACTGCACACACACTCGAAAATACACACAGAAGCACACACTAAAACACACACAAATACACACTTCACACACTAACACTCAGTTCTATACACAAACATACATACAAACAGAATGGAACAGGCATACAAAATCCAGCTGCAAGCAACCCAAAAAAGAGCCAAGCGAAATAAAACACTTTTTTGGTAAGGGGACGTGAGGTTGAGATGAAAACAGCGCATGATGCTAAAAGAGGACACAACAAAAGCGAGATAAACAAGGTGAAGCACAAACATACACACATACACACAAACAGACAGACAAACAGTTAAAAGAGAGAGGCGGACATTGAAACAGTTTTTGCTTTTGGTTTCAGCTTTTGTTACGCGCTTGCCTGCAGTTGCGACGTTGAAAAGTAGGAAAAGAGTGTAACGAGAGGGGTGTTGGGGGTGCTGTGGTTATTATGCTAGTGTTGTCTGTTAATTTTGCAACTTTTTGGCGCGCATAATAAAGTTGATATGGCGAGACACTTTGAATATTTTTTGTGCAAAATAAAGGGCATAAAATAATAACCCGAAAAAGTAGGCAACGAGTTTTCTCGCAATTATGTTGTGTGTGTGCTAGAGAGAGTGTGGGTGTGATAAATGTGTGAGTGTGACCCCATCCAACCCCCTGCACACAGCAGACAATGTGTAATGAATGCGTCAGCCAACAAGAAGTAGTCTGGCCTTTATTTTTTCGTTGTTGTTGTTGCTTGTGTTGTTAGCTTGAAAAGCGTGTCAAATAAGTGGAGCAGGGGTGCGAAAGCATGGGGACAGGATGGAGGGATGGAACGCATATGGCCTACGCGCTCTTTCTCATAAAACAAATGAGCCTTCAACATGAGTTTGTCATTTGTTGTTGGCCTAAAATGAAGCGCTTCTTAAAGCCGCAACGAGAACAACTTCAACGAGTGGCAAAAAGCAGCGAGTGAAGAGCATAAATTATGCCCCAAAATTTCGTTGATTACAATGAAAAACAATGCACAAAAGCGACAGGGCGATAAAGGTGTGGGTTGTTGGGTGAGAACAATAGTCTACTTGGCCATAAAATGCAAAATGTAACACAAAGTAAAAGGTCTAAAAAGGACCTAGAGAAGGACTCGCTGGCTGCTGCACTTCGCACGTTGCCTGCTGATGCTGCTGCTGCTTCTGCCCGGAGATGCTTTTTATGGTCACAGTAATTAATGCATACCTCAAGGCTATTAAGGACAGTCTGCACAGGACGACGACGACGACAAAAAAAAAAAGAAGAGAAAACGAATAGAGACAATAAAAGCAGCAGCCAGAAACAATATAGATAAAGCACTGGGAAGGGGTTGAGGGATGGCTTAACTGAATAGGGTTTCCTTTTTATAGAGACGCAAATCAAAGTGACGCACAGCTTCTACTACTAGCTGGAGTGTAAATTCAAGGATGGTTCCATCTATGCAAATGTAATATTGTCAAAGTCTTTCAAGCTGCAAACTTAAAGAGTTTTGTGTAGCCCACAGAAAAAATGCTTTGCATTTTGTTTTAAAATGCTTTTATGCATAACACAAATAAATTGCCTTTTATTTCAGTGGCAACTGCCAAAAAGTCAACTTGGTCTTAAGGTCGTAAAGCTCTACCCTTCACCCCCGCCCTGCTTGCTCGCTTTCAAGTCTGGACTAACAAACAAGTTTTTAGACTATTTGTATTCGTATTCGTTTGCCTCACGAACTGACTTATGCACTTTGAATGCAGTTGAGTTGCCAACTATGTATCTCTATATATCTCTCTACGTCCTTTACACCGCTGTCATGCCACACTTTACTTCTTTCTCGTCAGCTCAGTGCCAGCTCATGCCTTTTGGGGGCCACAACACAACACAACACAATACAACGCAACAAAAACAAGTAAAAAGGCTCTAGTCGAGATTACCCGACTAGGAGATACCCTGAATCCTGTACCTAACGCCTACATTCATTGTTTGTTTGTATCTGTGACTAAGCTCCAAGCTTCGATATCTCTGGATTTTTTTCAGATTTTTATTACTTTGTATAAAGTTTCACATGTGTATATTCGGAAACGGAAAAAATGATAGGTAATCGGAAATAAACTTGTACTGCTTAGGACTTAGATGAGCTTATATACAAAATCTGAAGCCTCTAGCTCTTATACTTTTTGAGATCGACGCTTTCATACATCCACACACACAGACGGACGGACATGGCTATATCGACTCGGCTGTTGATGCTGATCAAGGATATACATATTTATGGGGTCGGAAATGCTTCCTTCTGCCTGTAACATACTTTTACACAAAACTATTATACCCTTATTACCCATTTTATGGGTTCAGGGCATAAAAAGAAACAAACGAATGTTACAACAAATTTCAGTCACATTTTTGCTGTGGCTGCTGCATTCACACTGACATGCGAGAGGCGTACGCTCTTGCACAATATGCTGCTGTTTTATATCCTCTATACAGGATTGAGGGACAAAGAGAGAGAGAGAGCTTATTGGCTTTAAGAGTTTAAACATATAACATTGATTCAATTCGTTTAATGCTTTATTAAAATTAAGTCACTTAAGTTTTGGTAGTATTACTTTAAATTTACGTCTCTTTACACAAAACAGGGTACGTAACAATCGAGTTTCATCGCAAGGAATACCCTTATCAGTTTTTGGACTTTCTGTTATGTTGTCCTTTACGCCTGGCTGCCACGTCATGAACTTTTGTTACAACTGACACTGCACACACAGATCTTAATGCGGCCAGCAGCTGTATTGAGTTTGGCCGCAGTGTAAAGTTCTTCATAATACTCTCTAATGCACGCATATTAATCTGAGGTCCAAGCTTAAGCCAGACACACACACAGGCATTTAAACACCTGATTGCCGTTTTACTCACAAAGTTCATTCATAAGGCTCGTCGCACTGGCACTTAAGTCATTTAAACTTGGCTAACAGTAGAATACACGCACAGCAAATGTCAAAGTAGTTGTTAACATTTCCGCTTGCTGTTCCCTTCACTTAACTATTTTTTGTGTGTTCTCTTTTTTAGTAAGTTGTGCGCAGTTCAGCTCTACAGCTGGTCTCGTTTTGTTGCGGGTGCTGAGCAGCAACAAACGAAACCAAAAACTTTGCCCGGCCAAATTGTAAGCCACAAGAAGAAATGTAGTGAAGCAAAGCTGGCTAAAGTTGCTTTCCCACTACGCTCGACACTTTTAAATTACTGACTTAATTATAAAACATGAAAGCACCGAGCAAGAAAGAGAGAGAGAAAGAGAGAGCGAAAGAAGTTGGAGTACTTTTCGCTTCTCGCTTCTGTTTGCAACAGCGACAGTTGCAGTTGCAAGTAATTTACATAAATAACTTGGGGGAGAAAGCGCATTAACATGAAGGTTACAAATCGCCACAGTCATAAAGTGCTTAAATGCCATTTAAACGCTTCAATTCAGCTGAAAAGCAAAGCAACAAAATTAAGCGGGTCAAATGCAGTTAACAACTGAAAGGTGACTGCTTTTGGCCATAACTTTGAGTTGTCATTCGCAGATCGCTACAGGATTTGAAAGAATTAAGTACATTTATAGGTCAAAGTATTTTTTCATATTTTAGTTTTTTTAATTAAATTTTAATTTCTTCTTTTTCAGTTTTGCTTCGTTTCCATCTCTCATTCCCTTCTAGCTTTAGGGCTGGTAGCTTGGGAGCTTGGCTAGCACTACAAGTTTCTGACTTGCTGTCAGTGCATGTTGACAAGTGCAACAGCCGCTAGCTGCAAGTTAACTGCAACTACCAAAACCCAACACATCACCCCCTTATCAACCCTTCTCCTAACCAACTGTGGTTGCTCATTGGTGTCAGCACACACTTCACATTCACAAGGTCCACAGTCAGGCGTTCATGTTCTGACTTCTGCTACTCCAACGCTTCTCCAACTGCTGCTGCTGCTGCTGCTACTGGTGCTGCTGAGGTTCTTGAGGTTCTGTGCCCCATGTGCAGCTGACATTTTTCAACATTTTGGCATATAGTAAACTTGACTTGTAGTCGTACATCTACAGCAACTAGAGCGCACTTTCTGACTCTGACTCTGACTCTGACTGTGAGTGCTTGCAGCTGAACATTTGCCAAAACATTGACTTTGACTTGTGTTGTGTTAATATTCAAGTTGCTCGTTTGTCAGCTACGTATCCTTCCCTCACTTCCTTGCAGAACTAACTATGCTTTAAGCACTTTAATAGTTTACTCACATCAATATGGCCTGCAGATGTTTAACAGACTTTAACTCCTTTAGTGGTATTGGTCAAATGGGTTTTAAATATTTGATCACGTCAAGCATTCTTAATGCGTTTATAAATATGCCGGTTATCCTAACTGTTTATTAACTTGCCACCATTCAACAACTATTTTAAGCTTGAGAGAAGTAAATTCTGCTGCTGCCTTTTTTGTCCCTTTTGATGTGCACCAAATTGACCCTTTGCCTTGTGCCTGACTGCCTCTCTATATGGGTGCTAGTGTGTGTGTGAGGATTTGTTATGAGCTGTTGGACTTTGTTGCTGTTCAATTTGTCGCCTCTTTTACTCCAAACTCTGATGGACTAAACGGTAGCTTGGGCAGCTTTATCAACAACAATGCCACGCCTACGATTTGGCATAAAATGAATATTATTAGAATATCCTGAGGCGGGTTTTCGATATTGAAACTAGAGTGTGTCGTTTTAGATAAGAGAGGCGTGTCTGTGTTCTCTTGGCTTCTAATGAAATCCTTTGCATACTTACATAAGCGATTTGAGTGCCAAAGTGTCAATGGCAAATATTTGAACTAATTGTTTTTTGATGGATGATTTTGTAAAAAGGGTTGAAAGTAAGACATTTTTCTGTTCGTGTTCGTATCCAGTTCTTTAAGTTCTTTAATGCTCCCTTTCCCTACAGCAATGACAGCTCATCAACAACATTGCTGTTAGCCACATCCAATCAGCATAACAAACTCCCATTCCCTTCCGCCCACCCTCAGCACACAAAAGCTTTCCGTATGGGGTCGGCCTTCTTTTTTTTTCAATTTCATGCCTAAGCCCTAAGCTTAGTGGTGGGTGGTTGGGCCCAATATTAGTTTGCCTTGTCATTTTATTGAAGCACAACAAAAATGATAATTTTTCGTCTATACAATAGTCCTGCAGCTCTGTAAGAAGACTCCCACAACGAAACGGAACAATGGAAAAACCCACAAAAATTCATTGAATGCGAATGAATTTCAATTTGCTGACTGCTGACAGGATTTGCACTCGCTACCAGTTAATGATCAAACGCAATCGGCAAGGATTTCACCCACCCACACACACACATACACAATGTCAATATGCGCCTGCGGCTTTTAGCATGTTCTTTCTGCCCCACCGCTTTGCCCCTTTGGCTATTGATACTTTGGGATTGCCTTTGGTTATTTAACTTTAACGTAGACATGTGATATCCTGATTCAGACTAACATGTGCGTTTTGGCCTTGCTTTTCTTTTCGGCTCGTTGTCGTCCATTAGCGCCCAGCACGCAAGCCCTGGCGCCCACCCCCACAAGCACCCCTCTCCCGCTCGAGCTTGTTTGCCATTGTTGAGTAATTGGATTAGATTACTTTGGCTACCTGCCGTGTCGTACGTCCTGTACTTTTTTGTGTTTTTTCTTAGCTCCTGCCACGTTGCCTGTCTGCGCTCTTGATAAATTTTCGTGGTTGCCACGCCCCCTCCCGCCTGTCATGCGTGATTGATGGCGGAATGTCAATATGTTCCCAGTCCTGCTCTACGTTTTTCTAGCACTCTTGTAAGTTGCGGGTGGGAGTTTTAGGTTTTTTTTATGATTAAATTTACTTTTAATGGCCAGCTGCCAAAAATGTTTTTCCAACGTATCAAAATTGTTGCGAGCATGTCCTCCGCAGGCGATAATAATTTTCTGCATCGTATCTGCAAGGCTATTAAATTCGCATAAAATATATTCGTGCTCTGTTCTTAAACATTTTCCCACGCCCCACCTCAAAGCTGCTGCAACGAATGGAAAATCATAAAAATTTATGACTGCTTCTGTTGCTACTTCTGCTGCTATTAAATTGACACGAAGTTATGAAAGGAAAGCGCACATTGCCCAGAAATATGACAAAACGGCAACAATTTAACTCAAGTTGCGCTTTAAAAGCGGCGCGTACAACATTGCGTATGCGCTACCTTCAGAGCTGTGCATTATTGTAATGACGGTTCTTGGCTGATTGACAGCATACAGATAAGCCTGAATTTTTCCCCAATGATTATGAGAAAACCGATAAGAATGCCAGAGCTTCAAAAATGAAAAAGGCAACAATTTCAAAGTTGGACAATTTTCTAGGACATAAAGAGCCTGATGAGAGATTTGGGCAATGCTTTTGTTGTTGTTCTTGCTGGCTGCTATCTGCGCTGTCCGATCAGTGGCTGCGTTATCGGACCCAAGCCTAATTTACTTGCCATGGTGCCACCAGCAGCGACAGCAAAGAGGAAACAATGCTTTTCATATTGGCCCAGTTCCCGGACGAGGCGTAAGTAGTTCTAGTTTAGCATGGCCATTTATCTCTCAATGAGTTTTGTGTGTGCCCTTTCCTCTCTACCCGTGTGTATGTGTGGTTGGCATCATAATGAGAGCTTTACACGCCATGTACCAGGCAGACACCGAGCCCAACTAAACGGCGAGCAGCTCTTAACGCTTGGCGCATCGCCTGCGTCGAACGCATAAATTTCAAGGACGCGACTCCTGGCAACCAGCAGACCGTGTGCCAAGCCGTGATGGAGCCGTTGAAGCTATTGTTGTTGCGCATGAGAAGCGCGACCAAAGAATCAGCATAAACAAAAACCAGCAGGCAAAATGTGCCAAGCGCGCGAAATAAATTGACAGCCCAAAGGTATGCAACGCTTTTTGTGCTGCCATTTTGACCTACATGTGAAATGGTTGGTGGCAATGCGAGAGGGCTGGTTAGAAGAGCTTGTTTGAGAAGGGCGGTTAGAAGGGGAGGCAATGTTTTGTTAACGAACTGTTGAAGCAACTATGACTGAATGACTGAACGCAGAGTTTAAAACAAATGTGAGTGCAGAAAGAAAACTATGATAAATTTAAGAATCTTACTGAACAAAAAACCTTTTAACATTAAATCAATTAAGAGAACATTTAATGTCTTCAGGTCATGTATTAAATGTCGTTATCAATTGTACTTCAATTTACGTCCATTATTAATGATAATTCATTAAAAACCTCTGGACTGAAACATATATATCAGTTTGCACTTTTCACATTTGCAGCAAATATCATTAATTGTTGCACATGCATGAATCTTTGATGCACTCGAATGCAAAAATCAATTAAACGTGAAATGCATAAAGTACACAATGCGCCCGCAACAGCAACAGCTACAGAAAGACCAGCAGCAGCAGCAACAACTATTGGGAAAAAATTCGTTATTTATTTTTATGTATTTAACAAGGCAATGAGTTCAGTTGAGCGCACAATTTGTTAATGCAACGTGGCATTAAAATTAATATTTATTTAAAACCAACAAACTGACAATGTTTTAATTTGAAAGAAAGCTGGCTGCTCAATGATCTGGAAAAGCAAAGAGTTTTATATATTTACTTAGATGTACTTAAAAGCATTTAAGAATAATTGGTTTTTGATAAGTTGAGCATAAACATTTGTTTATTAACTTAAGCCTGAACTGATGATTTCTTGCCTGACAAACTCTAATACAAAACTCTGCTATGAAAATAGTTGTTGGCCAGCGACGTGTGTGCAATTTCCGTTGCGGAAAAGTCGTCTCGCTGCAAACAGCAGCAACTGTGCCGGGGTCATTCATCCTGCAAAGTGGCGACACGCCAAAGCGGTGGCCCGGCCTGGCCAAATGACTAATGGCCCAAAGGACGAGGAGAATGTGACAGGATGAGTGAAAAAGCAGAAAGAAGTAGAAGGCAAAAGTGCTTCAAGGGGAGGAGACCTCAACGGACTACTGGCAATATGCAAAATTCGCAATTTGCCATGCCAGACGAAGGCCCAAGAGGACTGCAGGACATGACGACAACAGCCCAGGGGCAGTTGCTTGCTAGTCCGCTCCGCTCTGTTCTTTCTTTTCTTTACTCCTCCCGACCTTTATTCGTTTCGACGTTCGACTATTTTTATGACCGAATTGCGTTTTATTGCTTTTCGACAACGAAGACGACGTTGTAGTCGATTTCTAGTTTCGAATGTGGGACAAGCGGTTGATTCATCCTAACCGCACTGCGTATGAGACAGCTCGAAGGAGGCTGCAGTTCTGTTCGACATTCAAAATTAGTTGACATTCTCGTCCTTTATTTCTTTTTCCATCTAGCTCAGCAACCCTTATCGATTTTGGGGTTTTTGCGCATAGCAAATCGCTGCCTTAAGCTGCCCATGGAATCTACTTATTCCTGCATTCGATTTATGTCCGTCCCGCATAGGTGTGAGGCTTTGGACCAAAACGCTTCAATTGATTTGAACATTTATTGCTTGGGAGCTGCCCCAGACGACAGTCGAGCAACATTCTGTCTGCCTAGTCCCCCAGTTTAGTAGCAGTCGAAAGGTAGTCACATTATTTTGTTGCTGTCGTCGCATATAAAATAGTTTTACCTTGTGCCGTTGTCGTTTTAAATTTGCTAGCCAAGAAATCTATGTTAACTCTTTTTTCGTTTATTGAGTCTATGAGCCGTCCAGTCAAGTTTTTTTTTTTTTATTCTTGTTCTATTTTTGGCTGAGACAAATTTTATGGCTACATAAAATTGCACAACTTTTAATCAATAGCTTGCATGTTTCGTAAACATGGCAAGTTTTTTGTTTGTTGTACTTTCCTGTTTGTTGAAAAACATGCTACAAATTTAAACATGTTAAAGTAGGAGTTCTTGTTGAACTTTGTTAGTCTGTTTACTTTAAGCAGAAGCTAGTATGTACATTTTCATCAATAATCTGAAACTATCATTTGTATGCAAATGGTCCGTTAAACGTCTGAAAATAAACCCAAACTCATTGAAATTCATTTATGGAAATGTTTTCATTGCTTTCTGCTTTCCCTTTTGAAAGCACAATCTAGTCATTGATTGAAATCTATATTGATTTAACATCTAAATACAATTTTAGTTCGCATTTATTTAATATCATCCCTTTATTTAACTGTTTAAAGCTAAAAAAAAAAAAAAAAAAACAGCTTTGTGCTAGTGAAATATAATTGTTTTGTTTATTTTTGACAGAACAGGAATCGTGGCAAACGTTTGCATAGCTGCACAAAGTGAAAAACTAATTAAAAATTCTTTTGTTTTGTAAATTTTCCTTCCTTTCCCTTCATGGTTACAGCCCCCAAAAAAAATAACAAATGCGCATATTTCAAACATTCAAAACAACAGCTCGCAAAATTTTTTTCTTCTTCGTAATTTTGCTCAACACCTTTTTTGGGGGTGACTTTAAAAAAGGAAAAAAACACTAATGGGTAGGTGGAGTAAAAAAAATATAACAAAAATTAAGTAGAACCCTCCGCCGTCTTCGGTTCGACGTGCTGGCATTTTAACTGTTACCGTTAGCTGCCTGCAGCCAAAGAATTTTCAAAATAAAAATTCACATAATGAACTCAAAGCGGCGAGAGGGTGTGAGAAGTAGGCGTCGAAAAGTGTTGGGTCTGTTGATAAGAGCTCAAAGTACAAGGGGAAAGAAGGCTATAAAAAAAAGCAACAACTGCAGCCGTTGAAATGGCCTAAAAATCGCATGCCAGTTGGCAGTTTTGTTTGCCACTAAGCGAAAATAATTATTTGCCGTGAGAAGTGCACATTATTCAAACGGGTTTGAAGCACAAAAGGCGTAACAGCAACAACAACAACAACAACAACAATAAATATGTTAAGCAACTGAGCAAAAAGGCGCAGTCGAAAACGCGTAAAAGCAAAAGTGTCTTTTTTTTTTGGTTTTCTGCTCCTTAAAATACAACCTTGCTTTTTTCTCATTCTTTCCTTTAATGTTTGTCATTTTGGAGGCGCTTTGTTTCCGTTTGTTGGGTTTGTTGGTAATTTAGCTGCGTGTCGTGTTCGTTTTGCATGTAAATTTGTTGCCTAATTTTGTTTCGCATCGCGATTTATGTGTCTCCCCTCCCCACGCCCAAGTCTCTTCTGCTCTGGCTCAAGTTTGTAATTTATGAAAGTCGCTGGCATCATCAACATGCACTCACGTCTTCAACTCCAACTCTCCAACAGCTCATTGACATTATGAATGTTTTTCAATTTTATTTACGACATAAATTGTTAATAAATGCAGCATTTTATCCGTTCGCTACGTGATGCCGCGTTTCCGTCCTTGGCGTGTATGATTAATGCCTGGCATAAACGAATTGCATTTTAAATAAATGATTACGCATACGCCGCTTTGTCGGCAGCTGCTAATGAAGCTGCTGGCTATTTGTGTCAGCAGCTCCAGAGCTGCCTAAAACAGAACAGACTCGCTAAGAAATAGGGTTAACTAGGGTTAACTTTGCACATCTGGCGCTGAAGGAGTATGTTATGGCAGAGTTTTTGTGTTATCCTTGTTGACTCGGTTTCAGCTTGATTAAAATTTCATTAACAAAAAGTTGCGGCATACTTTTAAGCATGTGTGAGAAATCTGCGGTAGCGGTGGCGTTCAGCTGTTAACACACATACTCCCAAACCCCCGCACACACACGCATACATGTGCTATAGTACATAAAACGCTTCATGTTGTTTTTGGCCTGAACGCTTTTCTTGCCTTTTCCTCGTTTTTACTTGCCGCTTTTGCTTTGTTTTTTTTTTTGTTGCTTTGGCTTTTTGCGCTTGAACGCTTCGTTTGTTTGCCAACCGCCTGACGCCTGTTCAAGGATCTGCCGCAGCAGCCAGTATACGTGTGTGTGTGTGTGTGTGTGTGGGTGTGTGCTTGTTAAATTGCTTGTTTATGTTTGCCCGCCGAACAGGCCCTGCAGCAAAATTTCAGTCGCGGCCACACAGCAATCACTTGAAAATGCTCATGTGATTTTGATTTGTTTTAATTTGGCTGCCAAAAAACACTCTACCCAATATTACCTCCCCCGTTGTTTACTTCGTCTGCAGCAACAAGCAACAAAAAGCAAGCACAGAGATTTTTGTGTTTAACTTTATGCAGGCACAAAATGTTTTTGTTAATGTTTTTGTTTAGGTTGTTGATTTTATTACACAAATTGTTTGTTTTCATCGCTCACTCACTTAGCCAAATGAGTTATATTTCATATTTAATATGCATGGTTTTTTATTATGGTAAACAAATTATGCGATGTTGTCATATAAAATGTATAACAAAGCCCCAAATGATATATGTGTAATGTGTGTTCTTTCTTTTTAAAGAAAAAATTGAATTGCCCACGTTTAGGGAGCTTTAATAATTGCACTTCGTACAGTTAGACCATTTAGAGTAGGTGAGTTTAAGTATCTTAAGTAATCCTTACCTACTATCTATCATTTTTACTTCTCAAGTAAACAACTTTTTCAATATTGTTTCTCACTCACACAAAGGTTTTGCGCGTCATAATTTGAAGCTCTTCCAACGCGTTAAATTTAATTGTTAACGTTTTGATTACTTTTTTAACCTCTTACTCTTAACTCTTAACCAAGCTGTCACGTGCAGCACTGAACGTAAGAAGTGTAAGAGCTCTGGGTGGTTTGCAGGAATCGCCTTAACTACATGCCATAATTATAATGCCAACATCAGCGTTAATCTACCTCAAACCCCTCCATTTGCAATCCGCTTCTGTTGGCGCTAATCCACTTCAGCCAACGACTCATACCTAAAGGCATGTCAAGCATTTAATTACTGGCCATCACAGGAGATTAAAAATCCACGCTGCCCAACTCCAGACTTCTCTCGTTGTCCTGGCAAATCCACTTCGTTAAAATAATATTAAGCCAGCGAAAGGATGCAGGCCAAACGCAGGGAATTCATCAACTGCTGCTGCTGCTCTGCCTTTTCTGCTGTTTGAAATGCTACGCAAAATATTTTCATTAAAATGTCAAAAATATCTGCAAATATTTTGCGCAGACACGCAAAACTCAACAGCAACAGCAACAACAACAACGAAAAGGCAAACAAAATAAAAATGAAAAGGCAAGCAAAATGGCAAATGGAAAAAGGTTTCTATTTGTTTAAGCGCTCAAACGTTGCACAGTTTTTCGGGTTCCTGCCCAGTGAATCGTCGAGAGAGTCGTTAAATTGTTTTCATTATCCTTGTAAGCCTCGCGCTGCGGCAGCGTTTTCTCTGCCCCCTTTTCTCACTTTCATCCTGGTTCCTCGTTCCTGGTTCCTGGCTGGTTGCCTGGCAATTAAAACCGCAATGCAAATGAGCTGTGCTTAATGCGTCTGTATTTGTGTGAGTGTGTGTGTGTGCGTGTATATACACTGTCCTTATAGTTTGTGGTGCAGGCATAGAAAAATTTTAATTGCGCTTGCGGGACGCATATTTTTTCGTTGTTGTTGTTGTTGTTGCTGTTCAAAAGCGCTTATACCCGTCAGGCCGTCAAGTGCGTCGGTTTCGCACTCCAATCCCTTGACGAACGCAAAATTATGCTTGAATTTGACATGCATACGCTAACATACACACACAAACACTCACATATACACAACGTATGGGATCTGTTTTGGGGTTCGGTTTGCTTCGTCGTGTTTCCGTTTCATTTGTAATTAATTAAATTACTTCCGCTTAAAGTGCGCTGCCAACAACATGGCGCTGCGGTCCATGCTGAGACGACGTTGAAGGCTATCCTATCGCCACCCCTCCCACCCCCGCTCCCACCACCCTGCAATTCCCATCCAGCATTTCTTCACACAAAACGAATCCCAGACCATCGACTTCTCAATTACGTTGCTGTTGCAGTCAGAACCCCAAAGCTATCCCTCGTCCTTTCTCTCTCTCTCTCTCCCTCCCTCTCTCTCCGTGCTGCTGGTCTTTCTTCTGCTCCTTGCTCTCTGTTCATTGCGAAGTAATTAAGAAGACATTTCACCCGGGCATCCTTTAATCTGTGCGTTTTATTTGCCGGGCCTTCCACCGCTGATGCTGCTTCTTCTTCTTCTTTTACTACGGCTTCGGCTTGTTGTTCTTTACTTTGGTTGTGGCTCCCAAACGCACGACTGCACCCGGACCCTGTGCTTGCTGTGTGTGTATATTGGTGTGTGATCTTCTTCTCGGGCTGCTGGTGTTGATGATTTTGCTTTGGTTTAAGCGTAACGTTCCTTTAATCTGTGGCCATGTGTCTGCCTGCACTGGCCTGAACTGGTTGTTATTTCTTGCCCAGGCACACGCTTGATTAGTCGCCTAATGAGGTGTTGACTATGGCCATCTAATGATTGCCACACAAACACACACACACACACATACTGAAAGCTATTTTAGTTGCCTTTGTGCTTTAAAGTGAATTTTAATTGAAATTTTTTTACAGCGCTTTAACAATTTGTTTCCTTCTCTCCATCTCTTTTTAGTTTCAACTGCAAGCGTGGCCCACTGACAAAACTCAATGAAAAGTTTGGTTGCCATTGAAGCAACGTAAGTATATACGAAAACAAACACACAAAATGTCGAAAACTGCAGCTGATGTTTTTCAATTGCAATTTGCATTTTCACTTTCGTTCTGGTACGCTGAAAAGTATGCTATGAAAATTGCTAGAGGCAAAGCATTCAATCGAATTATATAATCAAAAGTTGCTACTGAAAAAAAAACACACAGCAAAAGTTTTACACAAAAAAAAAAGAACGTAAATAAAACACATATCACATATCTCTTTCTCTGTTTCCTCTCCACTCTTTATTTACATGGAAATTTTTTGGACTGCACACAATTAAAATTCAACTACAAACTAAACTGAAATCAAACTAAAAAATTGGCAAAAAAATGACTACAACAACAAATGGCAAATAAAATTGGCAACTAATTGGCAAAAATGTTCAACTGTGAAATTGGCAAAACAACAACAACAACCGTTACGAAACTAACAACAAACATTTTCAAATGTACAACATACAAAATTTCTGTGTTGTTTAACAAACCATCCACAAAAATCATCATACAATAACATCACCAACAACAACAACAACAACATCATCATCCTCATCATCGTCATGAACACCCTGCTAAAATCCTGCTATTTATTGCGTGACGTCACTGTTGCGACCCCTGGCCAACAAATCCTCAAAAACAATATCCTAAACCTCCCCCGCACGCCGTTTATTTTCGCCCGCTATTTATGTGCATTTTTGTGGCTTTTTGCAACCCCCCCAAAAAAAATCACACAAAAATTTTCATATGCGATTTCATTTTCGCTTTCTATTTCGTAATCCCCCCAAACTTTAATTTCCCCCCACCCCTCAAACCATTTTTGTTTATGCTTCACGCTTTCGATTTTGTTTTTGTGCTTTGCATTTTCTCTTTCCTTTTTTTTGTTGCCTTTCGTTGCCAATTTCCGCTTGAAATAATTCTGTGTTTAAATCTGCGTCGTTGTCCTCTCGTCGCCTGCAGTTCTGCGTTGAAGTAGCAAGCGCGACCCCTGCGGTTACAGTTACCCCCCCTACACTGTCAGTCGGGCTCCCCGCCAGTCCGAGTGTACAGAATTTAATAAAGGACGCAACTACGCAACGGCTTCGCTAACCTCCCCCCAACTTTGGGGTGTGCGGGTGGTTGTGTGTGTGTAAGTGGGTGTGTGTAAGTGTGCGTGTGTGGCGGGGAGAAGAGGAGAGGGGGAGTGCGACAAAAGGCCGCCCGCAGCGTTTTTATATGCGCGCATAATTCAAAAACAGTGCAAAAAGTTAATGCCCAAAAGCGACGGCCACAATGATAACCAACAATAATTTGGATTATGAGAAGAGCTGCACGCAGCCAACAACAACAACAACAGCAGCAGCAGCAGCAGCAAACACCGCAACAACAATTGCCAGCGGCAACAGCAACAGCAACAGCAATGGCAGTGCCAGCAGCAGCAACAATTCATCGCCAACTGCTGACAATTTGAACAACAGCAACTCGAATTCGATTACGAACTCAAATATGAATTCGAACTCAAATGCGAGCTCATACTTTAATCGCTTTGACAATCGCATTGCGGCCAATCTGGCAGCGGTCATAACCGGGGCACGCTTTCGTTCCTCCTCCTGCAACAGTCGCCACCAGCAGCAGCAGCAACAAACTCTTAGCAAGTTGCACGATAATGCTAGGAATGGCAGATCTTCATATCATTATTTAAGTGCTGCCAGAGGCAGAACAGCATTGACAACAGCCACGCCCACATCGCCCGCCAGTCGACGACGTCCATTGCAGCTGTTCTCACAGGCGAATCTCAAGTGAGTAAATAACAACAAAAGCAATTAGGCAAGCTTCTTAGTTGCAAGTTTCCCTCGATTCCCCAAATATCATGCTTAAATCATGTTCATCCAAAACACGCACAAAATAACACAAACTTCACTTAACTTAAATTCTGCATAAGATCAATTTTTAAAAGTAAGTTTGACTTCCTTTCCCGTAGCTGTAATGACAACGAGAAGGTGGCTCAAACGCCCAGTTCCGATGAGGATAACTCGCCCACAGAGTTAAACAATTGCAAACGTCTAACGGATAAGCCGCCACTGGTAAGTAAATAAGAAAGAAAACAACAATCAACTAACCCCAAAGTAAACTACCACAAGAAAACCTCAAGAAAATTCAAGTTCTCTTTCCGATCAAAGTTGTAGTCAAATCCCAACGTTCTCCCTCAAATGGAAGCCCTCAATCATTGCATATTTGATATGTTTGTGCTTTGACTTTGATAAGGGTGGCCATTTATTGCTTTTTTGTCATCGGCAAACACATTTTTTCTCAAAAATATTTATGAATTCTTTGGTTTCCTGTTTTTTACTTTGTTTACTCTCTGCTGCATTTGACGCTGCCTGCCTCTTATGAATTATTGCCAAAATAAAGTGTGTGTGAGTGAGTGTGTGTGTGTGCTTGTAAAAGGACATCAAAAGCTTTTGGCTTAGCTAAGCTAAACCTTTCGCCTTAGCTCCTTGGCCAGCCAGCTAACAACTTTTCTAAAATAGCAACAAGGAAGCAAAAAAAAATAAAAGTTGATACAACTTTAGACGCGCCCCAAAATATAAATTGCTAAGGCAGGCACCCAAGACTTACACAGACCATTTGACTTGCCATTATGTATGCCCTTCCAAAAGGGTGTTCGGGTATGGTAAATATAATGTGGCATATTACTTTATATTCTCTAGCCACAAATCTATTGTTTCAAACAACACGAAAGAGTATTTGAACTTTGCTGTGTCCGAAGTAAAGAGAGTTTTGTGATTGTTCTTCTGCCACAAGTCTTCTTTTGGGCTATTGTCATAACACGTAGATAGATAAAGAGCGAGAGAGTGGGAGGGAGGGGGAGCGGGAGGTGTAACTGTTGAACTGTTCCACATGTGCAATGTTTATCAAATGTTTTGTCATTTTTTGTCACGTGGCGCCCGCACAGAAGGCGAAAAGAAGGGGGGAAAACTTTGCATTGCACAACTTTGGCCTTTAGTTGGAAGCTGATGCCGTCTTCGACTTTTGGAGTTGAGTTGAAGGCACGTTGTTTTCATAAATTCTACGCCTTAAATATTCATACAGACATTCCTATATATAGCCTCACTATATATATATATATGTATATAGAATACTAGAGAGGCAGCTGTGCGCAGTCGAGCATAGTCTATGCGATAAGTACGTGCGAGTTTATTCATATGAGAAAGTCTCAAGTAGATGCTGTGCTCGTGTGCTTTGTGCTTTGTGCACACGGCGTATGCGTAATGTGTTTGTCTTATTTATGACCGGTTTGCTACTGGGGTCGCATTATGATGATTACGTTTTGAGCTAATGGCACCTAAATGGAGCAAAAGTGCAGCAAAAAACCAGCAAGCGAAAAGAAAACTCAATTCCAAGGCCATGTCACACTTGAAGCAATCTGGCAAAAAGAACACTCGATAAAATTGAAATTCTGCAGCGCTAAAATCGAAAGCGAAAACCAATCAGTTGTCTCTAATGGCAAGCCATAAATATTGTCAGCATTCCACGCAACGCCTGCCAAGGACTCCAGCAACTGGAAACTGAAAGCATAAACAAAACAGCAAAAAAACACACACATATGTGGAAAAGGAAAATGTATAAAAAAGGGTTCAGTGCCACTGCTTGTGGTATTTTAATGCACTTGCTGAAGAGGGTATTGTAACTTTGTATGGCATTAAACGGGTCTTTGACTCTTATAGCAATGGAAGGGTACATTATCTTCGGCTTGTCTTTCACATTCATTTCTGTGTATGCCTACCCGCTTACTGTTTTGTCAATAAATCAATTTTGCTATAAACATAACACGCATACGCCACGTGGCAGCAGGCAAATATACCGATTGCCCCAACTGTTATCCTTTCTGCCTGTGGCTTCAGCTTTTGGGTTTTTGGTTTTGCCTTGCATAGTTTTTCAATATGCCTGCTGCCATGGCTGCCTGTCAATAACATCATTCTGGGTGCGGCTGCAGCGCGATAAGCAAATTAATTTTTACAACCTACCCACACAATCAGTAGGCTATGGGGGGATGGGGCAGAGTAGAGTCAACTACCCTAATTGTGCCCAGCGGCACAAACTTGCTAGCGTCATCGTCATCGTCTGCTTGGCTGTCTGCTCGATTCAATTTCAGATAAGCAAAATAAAGCAGCAAGCAGGCAAGTTGCACATGCGACCAGTCAAAAAAGCGCCCGAATGGATAGCAAAGACAAATGCGATGGCACATTATGCACTTCACCCGCATAACAAGACTCCAACACACACACACACACACACACACACAAAGCATGCACTCCTACAGACCGGAAATGACGCGATGGCTCTGTCGATGCTGTCTCTTGGTCCTGTTTGCTGTTGCTGGCGTTGATGCATCGATGCTGTTGACTCTCGCTGCCGCTAAATGTTTGTTTAGCAACTGCACCAACAGCAGCACCAGCAGCAACGACAACGACAAGCTCAGCCAAATATATAGTCCTCGGCTCATCCCTACGCTCCATGTAACTCCCATCTCCATTTCCTGTCTGACGTTGAGCGACAGCCAAGCCAACAACCAACAGCCACATGTGGCCGGGTCTTCAGTCACGCCTACTCGTGTTTCATGTGGGGAAGTTGCACAGAATAATATTTTCGGCTCAAATGCCATAAATAATATTTTTGGTACAGCCACGCCCCTTGTGGGCCACAAGCGACAAACGCCCCCAATCTGTTGCCTGATTTAAACGTGGCTGACCCTCCCCCATAAAAAAGGCAAAAGCAAGTTTATTAAATTTGCATAAATGCTCGAGAGTGGAAAATGTTGCACGTGCCACCTATTTTGGGGCAACTCGCTGGCCAGCCTGCAACAGCTGATGCCAATCTCCTCTCGTGACGGCCAAAAGCAAGCCAAGTTCATTAAGCTACAAACAGGAGCAATTAGTCCTGACGCACACACTTTCCTAATGGGCCAACAAATGTTAAATGTTGTACACAGTGAACCTAATAAAAATGCCAAATTCAATTTGACATGCCAGCTAAATATCAAAAGACAAACAGCAAAAGCGGAAACCAAGCTGAACAGTTAACAAATACACAACAAAACCAAAAGCAAATAGACAGAGAGGAGTAGACAGCTGAGTTTTAAGCTCTACATTGAAATTCTTTTAATAAACTCTGATACGTATTAAATGGAATTTTGCAAAAACTTGAATATGGTAGTTTATACACTTTAACTTGTCTACTAACCTAATAGAGACGGATTTAATGAGTTGCTCAAGGATTTCACAGATATTTATAATTTATCTATTCTAAGTGTTTGTTCAGACATACGAGTTGCTTTCAAATATACATTTATTATGAACCACTTACTTTTAAACGAATAAAAGATAGTTTTTTATAAACACTTGCTCTAAATACCACAAACATATTAAAAGGTAAAGTGTGTTTAAATGAGCTTCGCTGAGCAAGAGTGAAATCAGTGTGCAATGCGCCGTGAAATATGCAAACAATGTTTGCTTTAAGCAGCCTAAAAGTATGTGCGGCGTGCGCCATGTTAAATTATGCAGCAATGAGCAAACAATTGCTGTCAGGTTCGCCAGGTAGATGGAAAAAAAAACCACATTTAATGCGAGAGAGTCAGCCAAAAACGGAGCAGCCGCCTTCCCAGCGTCTCATTGTCAATGTCGCCTTAAATTATGCCACACACACTCACACACACACACACACACATCGAGAGAGTGTACGATTGTAGTCTAGTTTCTACTTACTCGCTGGCAGGCATTGTATGAACAGCCAGACAGACTTTTCAAAGCCACTGACCCCAAAATGCAGGAAAAATAAGAACCAAATGAAAAAGTGCCCCGAAATAGAAAGGAAGGCGGCGGCAGAACACGAGATCTCAACATGCGGCGCACAAGTGCAGCTGAATTATCGCCGCCTGTTTTCAGTTTCCTTTATGCCCACATAGTTCTCTACTACTATGTGTGTGTGTGTGTGTGCCAGTCCTGCGGCACATTTCCGCTTAGCACGCCACTTCCGCATCCGTCGCATCCGACGCCTTGCAACATTTTTAGCGTCGCGTCGGTCGCGGCATGCAATGCAAGTCGGAGTCTGCAACTGCTACTGCTACTGCTACTGTGCCTGGCCTTCCAATTTATGCGGCTTTTATGGCCAGCCCTTTTCTTTGGGGCCACTTGGTGCGCTGGTGTAATTCCTAGTCCGAGCATCCGCTTCCTGTTTAAGTGCAGGCAGCAAAAACTTTTTTTCTTTCTTCCTCCAACTGTGCCCAGCTTTTTGTCTAGTTGCGGTTTTCGGTAATAAATTCTTTTCTACTTCGTTTCCACTTTCTTTCTACTTTTTTCTGGTTCGTCTGTGGCTACAGGGCACGCCCACGCCCTGGGAACGCCGCGCCCCCTTTTGGCTTGGCTTACAAGGTGTTTAAATTGTAGTTAATTTTGTTGCCACTTGAACGCGCTGCAGTCTGATCCCTAATCCTTTGAGCAGCCCCCACACCTCAGACAACCAGAACTACAGTTAAATCTTAAAGCTTCTTCCTCCTTTGCCCTTGCAGGTTAAGCGTCTGACCATGGGTCTACTGCGGCACAACGAGGAGTCACGCCCACTGGTGAGCAATGTGACGCCCCTGAGTGGAGGAGCTGCATTGAAATGTGAGGACAGCCAGCCCATCTACTCGAATGGCTACATCAACGAGGACTCCTACATTGACAGCAAGTTCGGAGACTCGTGCCGCCAATCCCTCACTGCTATACCCATGCTGGACAATGTGAATCTGAACGACAACAGCGAGTTCAATCTCAAGAAACGTTATCTGCGCGAAACAAGCAGCGGTAAGAGTAGAGATTACCATCTAATTTATTAAATGCACCTCTTTATCTCTCGTTCATTTAACAGCCAATTCAAGTCCCAAGATCTTTGCCAATAGACTGCGTATGAACAATGCAGCAGCAGCTGCAGCAGCCACATTGGCGGCTAATCAGCGTAGCAGCAGCTTGGCCAACACGCACACCAACGACGCCGAGGAGTCGGATGCGGAGCTCAAGGATGCGTGCTGGTATCAGGCGGGCATCTCTCGCGACATTGCCGTCGAGGTGCTGCAGAACAAGAGTCCGGGCGCCTTTCTCGTGCGCAAAAGTAGCTCCAAGCCTGGCTGTTATGCTTTGACGCTGCGCGTTCCCTCACCGCCCGGCCCCAAGATAGCAAACTATATAATACTGCGCTCCCCACGTGGCTACAAAATCAAGGTAGGTCCAAGGACAGTTTTAGTCTGCTTGTGTGCTAAGCTGCGATTATTGTTTAGGGCTTTCGCAAGGAGTTCTCCAGCTTGAAGGCGCTGATAACCCACCATTCCGTAATGCCGGAACTGCTGCCCGTACCGCTAGCCATGCCCAGGCCGACGAATATGTCCTCTTCCCGACGCAATCTGGATGACTTTGATACCTATGATTCGTTGCAGATGTTGCTGAAGTATCTGCGTGCCAAGAATCTGGAAGCGGAGCAGTAGCAATGTTATATTAAGTATCTCAAAAGATCTCAATACTTGGAGTAAATTAATTTTGCTTGAATATTCTATACCAAAAATGTGATACTCTATAAAAAAGAACACACACACTCACACACGTACACAAAATACACACAAAGTTACACTAATTAACAAAGATACTGCAAATGTAACGCCTAGCTGATAAATGGTGAAAATAATTATAGTTTAGTTTGAGTTTTTTTTTTTTTGGGCTATAAAAAAAAAGCACAAAAAAACACAAAATAATATGCTAATGGTTGAGAGCAATGTGAAAAATCGCTGTAAGTTTTTACTTTTAATTGAAGTTTAACTTTTAACTTAATCAATTTTAAATTAATTCGTTTTCTATTGCAAACAAGCCAGGCAAACAAAAAAAAACGTCAATAACAAATAAATAATTATTTTAAAATGATATATTATATGTATGAAAAAATTATATGTTAAATGTTGTTGCTGCTTCAATTGTTAAGCGTAAATAAATGTACTAAGCAAAAATTGCATATTTTAAATTAAGACAAACATACCGAAATGCATAAACCTAAATATGTATATAATTCACTACCGTAACATAATTGAGTAAATAAAGTTATTTAATTTATATATAAAAAAAAAAAAAGCACACAAATAATTATAATAATCAATTTCTCATTATGGAAATTTGCTGTGCACAGCAGCTGTGGAGCCAAATAAATTTTCACACGTTAATTATGTATGTTGGCCATTTAAATGCGACACGAATTTTGGCATAAATGTTGCAATGACTTTAAAACTGTTTGTGGTTGTATTCGCAATGTGCTTAGTGCTCATCTATCTCTCATCTTTCTCATCTATCTCTTCATCCACTTTATAGGTAATTGTTATAAGCTAAATAAGTTTTAATCCTCAACTGTTAAAGAACAATAGGCATCTGTCAGCTGTTTACAAAACCTAGAAAAAGGTCGTTCTCAGTTTTTTTCATTCTTGCAGTTGAGCAATTTGCAGTCTGTTGTTGGCCTAATCACCGTCATTATACAATTTTAATTTGCTCAACTTTTAATCGAAAAGCAAAGGAAGCAACAGTGCCGAGGCAAAATCAAAGTCTGGCCCCAACCACGTAATCCCTTTTTTTAATTGCAGCCTCGGACGGTCAAAGACTTTTTTCTCATTCGTCGTCGTCGTCGTCGTCGTCGCAAAAGTTGTGGCAAATCTTTGCGATGGCAACATGGAAAAAGTTTTTAGCCAGCGGCGATTTCTTCCTTTTTATATATATTTCTTCTTTTTTTTCATTCTTCCTTTGTCTTTCTTATATTTAGTGATTTTAGCTGCTTGTTTGGTGTCAAAGTGTTGCATACTTTTCTGCTTTTTTGGTTTGCTTTCATGTTCTGTTAAAAAGTTTGCTGCTTTGTTGCAATTATCGGCCTCGCTACACACGAATGCGTGCGTAAATAAAATGTGAAAAACATCCGGAGAAGCAAGAGATAGAATAAAAGGAAAAAACATTTAAATAATTGGAGAATTGGCAGTCGGACAGTTGAAATTGCTTCACTAAGCAGCCTAAAGTATTCATGACTAAAACTTTTCGCCTGTACTTGTCAATGTTCTTGGAACGCTGAGGAGTAGGCTAGGCGGGGGTCTTGTACCTGTCATTTATTTGGCTGTTTCTGACAACTTGCCATTAAATATTTAATAAGCCAAAGTGGCCAAGAAACAACAACAACGACAGCAGCAATGTAAACAACATCAATAACTGTAGACTTTAATGTTGAGAATCAATTATGAGCCTGGAAGGGGGCAGAAGGCTTGGGTGGAGGGGGTGGATGTCATCTACTTATAATTCTTAAGTGGTTTATGCACATCCTCGACTCGAGTTGGATAGCCATTCAATGGGAATTGAAAAGTTTTTTAATTGAACATTTTTCTGAACGTGGCGTCGTCGCCATTTGCTTAATGAGCGCTATTTGCTTTCAGGGACGTTGATTGGTCCTTGGACAAAGGCACATAAAATAGCTGGCCAAAACCAAAAGCCAATGCCACGAATGGCTCTTAACTTCAGGAAGGGGGACGGATGGGAGGTTGTCTCTGCCCCATTGCAGCAAAGTCTTTCATATTTGTATTATTTACCAACATTCTTTGCACTTCTTTCTCTTCTTTTTTTCGCTCCTGCTCTTCATTTCTGTCGCATTTCTTTGTTTGCGCTTCAGCTTTACCTACCCTCTTTCCCCACTCCGTTGCAGTTAAACAATGGTAAAAATTATTGCTCGCTTATTTGCCCTGCGTTTTCCTCATTTGTTAGCAGCCGTTGCCTTTTGTTGCAGCATCCACAGCAGTGGCAGCTTCAGTTCTGAAAATTGCAAGATTTTTGTTGATTTCTTTTTGTTGTTTTACATTTGAACTTTTTCATTAGGCTAATTAAAAATTGTTTGGCGGTAGGTTTGGGTTTGGGTTTGGGTTGTCACTGTCTTGAAAGTTTTTCCTGTTTGTTTTTATCTGTTCGGAGTAACACATGGCGTATGAGCGTTGAGTGTTTTATGACTGCGAGCCAAATGCAAAGACAGACAAGAACTTTTTATAACTTTTATTTAAATGGATCTAAATGCCGCGAGCTATGCTGAAAATGAGAGTGGAAATGCAGCTGTTGCAGGATATGAAAAGGGTCTATTATGGGAAAGTATACTTTAATCCATACAAAATAGCTTACCTTTCAACTCTGCACAGTCTGAAATAAACTAATCAGAGTATGCAACTAAAACTAAACATTTTTCTAAAATTGTTCGTAACTGTCACACACAACTTTTTGCAATGCTAACTGACGCGTTTTCCCGCTCGTAACAGGCTTAAATCCAACTGAAAGCCACAGACCTGTCCAACCAACATTTTTTGTCGCTTAACTTTGCGCGGCGCATTAAAATGAAAACTTTTTGCCAGCCCATCAAACAAGAGAACTCGACGAAAAAAAAAGTTGCATACTTTTGAGGCGTAGCGACGCCTTCGCTGACATTAAGACGACAATTTCGAATGGTGGTCGGTTTTTTAGGTTTTTTTTTTTGGAGGCTGTCATTAAAACTACAACAAAGTAACTGCCAAAAAATAAAAAGTATAAGAGACAAAAAAGAAACAATAAAAAGTAACAACCAACGGGGATTTTACTTTGTTTTTTTTTTTTTTGGTGTGTGTTCACAGCCATGTACAGGAAGTTTTTTTGCTGGCAAGGATATGCTTAAGTGGCAGTAACAGTTTTCATGCAAATATTGTCTGGGGAAAATGTTGGACTGTCAGCAGCAGCGGCAGCAGCAACAGCGGCAGGAAGGCAAAGTAGCGGAAAATGCTAATCTTGTCTGGCGTTTGTCAGACTCGTTTTGTTTAAAGTGCCCAAAAAACGGTTAAAAGCGAACTGCGTTAAAGCCAATGCCAAAAACAGTTTACCAATCTGGCCAAATTGCTGGCTGCCTGGATGGCCAGCTATTTGTTTGGCACTTTTTGCATATCCCCAGCTGGCAACGTTCAATTACCAAACAGCGTCGCTTGCAACTGCAACTGCAAAGCGGTCTATGATTATGCCTGAATGGACAAGAGGACACCTCATTAATTTGGCCGGCTGCGGCAATAACAATAACAGGCTATTTGGCTATTTGGCTATTTGGACATTCGGCTCATTGACTGCCTGATTTTATGGCCCAGGCCACTGCGGCATTGCCAGACGAACGAGCGCCAAACTCGTGTCTCATGTCCGAAAATCAACATCAACATCAGCACCAACATTGACCCAGCTGCAATTTTGTGGCCTATTGGTAAATTCTGTTGCGCCCGCCACGATGCCAAATATGTTTTTGTGGCATTTTTGGGGCCAATTGGCTGAGTGCGCCAATATGCCCGAGGCAAATCGAATGCAGCAGTAGCAATAGAAATAGCCATAGCAGCAGCAGCAGCAGACAAAGATGTCGATGCGGACATCTCTCGTTTTCACCCCCTCTGCAACGGCTGATTATGCCGCAATGTTTGCCAGGCTCGAGCTGTTGACTTGTTTGCGTAACCCAAATGCTATTGACCAACAAATTTCAACATTTTTCAAGTGATATGGCAGCAGCAGTCAGCAGTTGAAGTTGCATTAACTTTTCCACTTCGATGGCACTTCAAAGTTTTTGCCTGCTTCACTTGCCAGCCAGTTCGATCAAGTATAAGTAGTGCCAAAGGGAATTCCAGTATGGCACCCAGAGCAAAAGTAAAACAATGCCAAATGCAACAACAAAACTTTTGTGCCTTTATTTTTCTGTCACGCCAGTCGAGGGGAAAATGAACTTTCGAATTGGCACAGCGAACAAATTGAAATACACATTTCACATTTGCTAGAAAAGTGAACTTTGAAATGACTTATAGCTATTTACTCGCTTGAATATTAATGTTAAGGCTCGTGTAGCTCTTAATCCGATTATATATCTCTCTTTAAGTGATAAAATCATAATTAATATGCGTATTGGCTTTAACCGCGTTTCTTGCAGCAAAAGAAAAAAAAAAACAAACGTTGAACTACATTCTCAACGCACTCATTCAGTGCATGCAATATTAATGCACTGCGCTTGCTAATGCAGCAACAATAGCAACAACAATAACAACAACAATCGCAACAACAACAACAACAAAGTGATACCGACGACACCCATCAACAGCATGAGCTTGAAGCTTTGGAGAGCTTGGAGAGGAAGAGTGGGGAATGGCAAACAAAAGCCAGTTAAAGCAACAGTAGCTGCTTTCTTAGCAGCCACATATTCACATAAATACACACACTCACACACACACACACACACAAACACACACATACGCATGGTGAATTCATTTTTGCTTTCCCGCCATTGTTGCCGCTGTTCATGGCGTTGCCCATTGTTACTAATGCCATTGTTGTTGTTGTTGTTGTGCCAACACACTCGCACACACTAAACACTCGCATATATGCATGTTTGTATGTTGCCAGGCTGGCTTTTTGTTTAATTCGTTTTTCTATTGTTCGCAGGCAAGAACTTTAGTCCACGGGCTTTGGCAACATTGTTAAATGTGTGTTGCCAACTCTATGCAGCTTTGCTCGCTCTCTTTTACTCTTCTCCTCCCTCTATTCATTCACTATGCAGATTTTGCATTTGCAATGCACAAAAGTTGAAAGCGAGCACATTATTGAATATGCGTTGCCGTTGTCCTATTGTTGGCACACCACACACACTACTACACACACACACACACACACTAGAGGGCGCCTGGACACACAGGACACAAAGGTGCAAGCTTAGCGTAGAGCATTTTGACCATTGAAATTTATACGCCGCTTTCACACAATTCTGAGACCACCTGCATTAAGGCCAAATTGCCAAAGGGACACAGAGAGTGAGAGAGTGTGATAGAGGGCTGCCAACTTGGCTCAATTTAAAAGAATGTTAAGGTCAGACTGCCAACTGCTTCGAACTTCTCGATTCTCACATTCTCTCTGCACCCATTTGCTTATTTATGTTTTGCTGGCGTTTTGTTTGCCGCTTTGGCTAATAAATTAGCAGCTTTACCTTTTGGCCTCACACACACACACACACAGCAAGCCAATAGCAATTTATCGCAGTACCAAAGAAAGGCACGTACCGACTAGCTGCTGGCTATATCGTGGCATAGAAGGGGGTTAGGGTTTAGGGGTAAAATGTGCACACCTTATCGGCTCGGCTTAAGGGACACGCACGTGGGGAACGGGTAAGCGGTGGAGGCAATGGGTAGCGGGCTTAGCTGGAGCGACATGTCGAGGATTTGGCAATAGTTGTTCCCAAACCAAGCAGAGACTCCCTGACTAACGAGGCGACAATAAAAATGGCTCCGACAATTGGCACATTGCGGTGGCAAGTTAAAGGGATTTACTCTCTTCTACATTATGGTATCATATGCCAGAAGCGCGTCACACAAGAAGCAGTGGAAACCTGAAGTTAAAGTTAACTCTTTAACAATTTCTTCACTCACGATTTACTCATTAATGAACTACGCCAAAATAAAACCCACTCAATCTTCAACTTCTCAACGCCTTTAAGTGAAACGACGCCTTTTAAGTTTTGTTTAAGAGCCGCAGTCAAAGTTTCCTAATTATGCTGCTAATTTTGAGACCTACAGTTAACTAAAGCCCAGCCCTTCGTGGTCTACTTAATATGCCTAAGCTTAAACTGGAGCACTCAGAGTATCAAATTGAAAACACCATTGTTGTACTTTAGCACAACACGCTCAGGTGTAAGCAACATGAAGTTCAAACAAAAGATGTATTTCAATAGCGTGCAAAGCTTGAGATTGCCGTGGCTCAGATTGTGGCCAAAGCGGAAACGCTGGCCAAGATTTATCGTGCGTCCATTACAAGCGGAAATTAAGCGCGGCAGGTCGCCAAGCGACGCGATGCGACGCGACTCGTCGCTTCAAGGCGAGCGTGCGTGAAAGCGTTTTACCGTTTTACCCCCCTCTACATCCCTTACCAACGGACGAAACCCGAATTCCAACTGGCCAAAGCAAAGCTATTGTTTCTCAACCGTGTTCTGCCACCCTCCCCCAACCTCTCTCTCTCTCTCTTTCTAATGCTGTCTCTCGTCTATTCAAGTCACGTGGCACGCAACGACAACTTGGGATTTGTTAAGTGGCGCGGCATTTTGATGTGCGGAATGTTTAGCGCCAACTTCCTACACACTCTAACAACTCCTCCAAATATATATGTATGGCTGGCACGGCAAAATATGTATATTTTTTAAGGTCCTTTTTTGTATTAATGCTAAGCAAAAGTTTTAATGGATATAAAGGTGTGACATATATCAAAGTTGTGTGTAAAAGCTATAAAGATATAGAGCAAATAGGATTAATCAGCATAAAATATCAATATTTATGTTTATAATGTAAAAAGTATAAAACAAAAATGTACTTAAAGGGTATCTCCAAGGAAATCATTTTTTCCTCCCCCCTTTTGCTTTCTAGCATTTGATTTTGCTTTAAAAAAAAAAAAAAGAAAAAAAACCAACGCTGCCTCTGTCACGTGTTCCGGACATTTTGCACATAACTTGTTTTAACATTTATTGCCAACTTCCTTTTGCATGTTTTGGCCTTTGGTTTTTTCTTGTTTTAGCAGCTGCAAAAGCAGCAGCAGTCACCTTGCGGTTAACGGCATTCTCGGCAGTCTTGGGAAGGAAAAAGGCGGTATCCTTGCCTTAGCCATTACGAGGACATCAGTCAGCTGTGGCTGATTCGATTTTGTGATGTGTACCTTTGCTTTTAGTGATTGAAATCGCACATTTTTAAGTGAAAAAGCGCACACAGAAGTGCACTCAATCACTCGTCACGTGATTCCCAGCCAACGAGCACAAATGACGATGGCGGTGGTGGGTAGGGGTAAGGGGTGAGGGGTGGGTAGTGGGTGCTTTATGCTTGGACAGCAAGTAAAAAGTGTTGGAGCGCGGCTGTGTTTATATAAGAGATTACGTCATTGTAAGCGGGAAAAGCAGCAGGAAAAACAACGAGAGCATCCGCAGCAATGGAAATGGAAAATGGAAAATGGAGTCGCTTTGCAAGGCTTTTGTAAGCGATGCGATAATGGCACGTAAATGTTGTGAATGGGAAATCAATAGGAAAACAGCTTTAAACCAAATGGCTGGCAAAACAAAGGCCAAAGAAGAAGAAGAATAGAAGCAAATCTGTTGGCAATAAAAATTTAAAACCAATAGCAAAACAACTTTTCGAACTGAAAAACTTTTCTAATTTTCGCATTATGAAAATTATCTGCTGGCCCCAAAAGTAATTTCCAGGGGACGAGCCTACACGAAGGCGACAAATGCCACAAACAGGAATGGACAAAGAAGGATAAGGAAAGAAAAATATTGAATGTGGCAACAAGGGGACAAAAACAAGCGAAGCCCGTGAAAACTTTTCCATTAAGAAAATTAACTGAGATTAAGTGTGGTGCATGTTTTAACTGAGTGAAAGTTTTTTCTCTCTCTCTCTTTTGTTACTGTTCGGGGTTCCTTGTGGAAATTACAACAATTTCAAGGCATTTAGGCATTTGTCACACACACACACACACAAGCTTCGTAGATTTTGTGTAGGCCGCAGGCCGGATGTGAAACCCATCTCCGCCCTACCATAACGGATGTGAATGCTCCAAGTTGCTCCCACGCTTCACACACACATACACACATGTAGCATAGGGGGGATTGGGGATTATTTGTTGCCCGCCTGGCTGCCTGACACACTTTGGTTGTTTGCCGACGTCGATACTAATCTAATTTTATTGATATTGACACAATTTCTACAGATTTCCGCATAAACATAAAAACAGAGGCGGGCCAACCGAAGAACTGAAGAAAAGCTAAGCTGCAAATAGCAACAAACAATGCAAACTCAAATGAAAACAAATAAAATTGGCTATATATAGAGCTATAGAGCAGCAACGGAAACGTAAGGTTCATTGAAGTCGCCAGCATTGTCATGAAGTTGAACAATTTGAAAATGGTGATAAATTTAAGTTTTTAAGTGGGTTTAACAAAGTTGGAAGCACGAAAACTTAAAGCTAACTTCACTGAAAGAAACATGTTTATTGTTATAAGATAAATATTGCTGGGAGAGGAGTTTGAAGATTCCTACTTTACAACATTTACTAAGTATTACATGATTTATCTAATCTTACATATAGTGTTTAAAAATAATGCCTTTTACCTTCCTTCTTTAACAGTATTTGCGCTATGATCGCGAATGAGTCAAGTTAATTGTTCCTGGAACCAAATGTAATCAGACAAGAGTTACTGATACCCATTGATAAGTTTGTCACAAATCGCAATATCATTAAATAAATAAAAATAAATTGTGTAATATACAAAGCTTAATGTATGATTATATATTGTAAATTAAATTAAATAAAACAAACAATAAACAAAGCTGGAAAAACAACCACAATAAAACTTTGAGAAGGGGCTTTGAAACATGCAATTGAAGGCTGCCTCAATGAGATGTAACGCAATTAAGACAACTGCAACCAAAGACAAGCTATAATTGTGAAGGGGAATGAAGGGGCGGGAGGTAAGAGATGCTGTTTGTGAAGGCATGGCCAAAGCTGAGGGTTGTTGTTGTTGTTGTTGGCAGTTAAAGATGAAGGCCTAAGCAACATAATCGCCAAAACGTGTGGCAATTACACGAAACTGAGCAAAATTGAATGCCAGACAGCTGCTGGTTTCTCTCTCTCTCTCTCTTGTTTATAAGTGTGTTTGGTGTGTGTAATTTACAGGGAAATTCAATTAACAGAGGTTCAGACACGTGCCGAGCAAAGCTCTATAAAAACAACAAACTACTCAAGTGAAGAATCCACTTCAGATGGAGGTTTACTCAAAGCATTGTCTAGTCTGTCTAGTCTTCTTCTTGCTGCTGCCGTACAGTCTGGCGCAGGCGCGGAGCACTCAAAGCGAAGACTCGGAGGAGCAGCTTATCAGTTTTCAGATTGGCTATGAGAAGTGGCAGCGAAAGTGCGAGAAATATGAGTTGCCTGCCGCAGAGCAGGAAGCGGCGATTACCACACGAATTGCAAATGGAGAAATTGCAGAGAACAATATGTTTCCCTACCAGGCGGGATTGCTGATGCAGTTGCGCCGAGGAGCTTACAGGCAGTGTGGCGGCTCTTTAATCAGTTTGGAGTTTGTGCTAACTGCAGCACATTGTTTGATCGATGCCACAAGAGGCAAGATCTATTTGGGCAACAACACATATGCCACGGCAGCTCCTCAGGACACCTTCCAGGTGGAGAAGCATCATTTTATTGTTTATCCCAGCTATCTGGGCTTTGGCGGCTACAATGACCTGGCACTGTTGCGCCTGCCACGCCCCGCAACGCCCAGCGCCAGCATACAGACCATACCACTAGCTCGTCCATTTATGGAGCAATCCCTGCTGGAGGGTCAATTAGTTACCACCTCGGGCTGGGGTGCATTGGGCGACAATTCCACCAGGGATCAGGAGCCGGAGGCAGATCTGCTGCACTATGTGGATGTGCGTGTGCTGGAGCAGCCGTTGTGCATTTGCTACTATCTGCCCGGATTGGTAAGCTCGCAGCGACATATTTGCAGCGATGGGCGGCAGGGGCGTGGCGGCTGTCAGGGGGATTCGGGTGGTCCACTGGTCTATCACTGGCACAATGTCAGCTATTTGATTGGACTAACCACATTTGGCAGTGCCACAGGCTGCGAACTCGGTGCTCCCACCGTCTACACGCGAGTAACGGCTTATCTGGATTGGATTGTGGCCGAAACGGGCATAGGGGAGAGCTGAAAGACGGTCGGGCAACAGTCAACAGTCAACTAAATGCAATTAACGCCTAATTGTTGGCCATTAATTGCTTAACAATATTGCCGACAGGACGATTGCATGTCCCGGTCATGACAATAAAACCAATTAGTTGAACACCAACAAACGAAATCGAGTCCGAGTCCAAGAGAATGAAACGAGTTTTACTTTTGGTCTGGTCTTGCCAGGTCTTGGCTTGGGGTGGCATTTTATGGGCACTTTGCTTCACAAAATGGATATTGTTTGGCTATAAATAACAATAAACAAAACAACAAAACACTCTTTGGCAAATTCATCGATCGAACTTATTTCTGATGAACTGCAGTTAAAGTTACAATTGTCTTTTACAGCTTTTTTTTACTTCTTTTCAATGCTGTCCGTCCGTTTGATTTTTGAATTGCCAATTAACCGCAGCTCGAACCAAACCCAAACCAACGTAAACCACGCCGAGCACAAACCCTTCACAGCATAAAAATTCCACTCAAAGCCTCAGTGAACGCAATCATGCGGCTGAGTGTTGAAAAATACACAAAATGACCAAACAACTTTTGTGGTCAACTTAACATCGTTGAGTGGGGAAATTTAAATTCATAAATAATTGACAGCCAATTCGCTTGAGTCACATTTAAATGCTCTGCCAATATTATACTGACTGTGATTGTGATAAAGATAGCTTCTTTTTAAGTCAATCATAAAGGTAACATTGGTTTGAGTCCCAGCTAAAAATTTTAATTTTTAAAAAGATGATAGTTTATATTATCTCCAAAGCATAACAGAAAAGCTGGTGCTTTGAACCTCTTAATTGATAAGCATAACATTTAAAAAGTCTTAAAGTATTACTAAAAGTAATCTTCCATGAAAAGGCAACTCAAACAGAAAGAGTATAAGTCTTCAGCAAATACACTGATCTCTTATATTACAATTGATTTTATAAGTTGACATTGTGAAACGGAACCGCCAACTTAACGTCTTGTGCAGATAAGATGAATTGATAAGATATTAGATGCGAATCAAAATGAACTTAAAGCAATAAATAACAACAGCGGACAAATCGAGCGACGTACTTAACTCTTTGTTTGTTGAATCGAATCGAATTAGTTGAAGAGGTTTGTCTCGGGTAAAACCTAACTAAATTTGCCCGAACGGATTACAAATGCGCCACGCGAGCCCAAAAAAACCCAAATGATGAGCACGCAGATTAGTTTTTTAATCAAAACATAATTTGTTTAAGTTTAAAAATAAATAGACTGATAGATTTCGGTTTTGGGAGAGCAGCTGTGTGCCAATAAGCGATATCTGGCCATATCATTCTGGCAAATCAGGCGGCTCAGAAAGTATTGCCTGTTAGACTTGATAAGACTTCGTCGTCGTGACCAGAACATGACGTGAGTCGACCATTATCTTATCTCACACCTAAAACGCAGCAATTCAATCTTGGCTAGCTGAACTTTCTGGCCCTATATAAGGGGCTTACCCGCCGTAAACAAATAGTTGAGTTCTAATACTAGACATCGACATGAAGTTCCTGATCATTCTTGCCTTGGCCGTGGCCGCTTCGGCCTTCCCCGAACCCGAGCTGGTGCACCGCACCATCGAGATGCCCGTCCAGGACAGCATTGAGGGTCGCATCACCGGTGGAAAGCCTGCTTATGCTGGCCAGTTCCCCTACCAGGCCGGTCTCTCCCTCAAGTTGAACGCCATATCCTCTGCCTGGTGCGGTGGCTCTGTTATTGGCAGCGAGTGGATTTTGACCGCTGCTCACTGTACCGATGGGTAAGTCCTCAGTCCTAAGGAGTTTCAACTACTGTTTCTGACTTTGCGAATTTCCATTTGCAGTGTTCAGTCCGTGACCGTTTATCTCGGTGCCACCAAGCGCAACTCGCCCGAAATTACCCACACCGTGGACAAGTCTAAGATCATCATTCACTCCGGCTGGAACAGCGCCAACCTGAGGAACGACATCTCCCTGATCAGAATCCCAGCTGTTGCGTTCAACAGCAGAATCCAGGCTGTCCGTATTCCCTCCATCTCCAGCTCCTACTCCACCTATACCGGTTCCGTGTGCACCGCCTCCGGCTGGGGACGCGACAGTGATAGCTCCAACGGTGTTGCCGCTGACCTGAACTACGTCCAACTGACCGTTATCGATAACGCCCAGTGCGCCGCAACCTATGGCACCAACATTGTGACATCCTCCCAGGTCTGCGTTGCCACCCCCAACGGCAGGTCCACCTGCAACGGTGACTCCGGCGGCCCATTGGTCCTCGACAGCAACAAGCAACAGATCGGTTTGACCTCCTTCGGTGCTGCTGCCGGCTGCGAGAAGGGCTACCCAGCTGCCTTCACCCGTGTGACCAGCTTCTTGGATTGGATCAAGGGCCACACTGGCATCAGCTATTAAGCCCCAGGAACTTCCACTTTGCGAACATAAACAATAAAAAAAAAATTACATAAAAAAAATATAAATACTTTTTTTTAGCTTAGAACTACTTTTTTATTAGAGCTTCATAGTCTAGTTGAAAGTATTTCCCAGTTGCAAAAGGTATTTTTTATGATTGTGCTTTGGGATGAAACTTTGAAGAAGATTTTTCTTAGCTTTTAGTTTTCAGTCCCATACCTAGTGCCAATCATCATTCGCTTTAACAAATAAACAATAAAATTTGTTACTTTTTCCTTTCCTCCTTTGCTGAAACACATTCACTTAAACAAATGAATTCCAATGGGCAACAAAATGGCGGCGTTCGCATCAAAAGTTTAAATTGACATTAAACGACAATTGCAAGTGTTTTGGCATGCAAAGTGGGACTTGGGGGCGTGGCAGCAGCAGCTGCTGTTACAGGCATCCCTCACATAAGTTTTCATTAAAATTCATTAAATTTACGCGGCGACACAATAAAAATAACAACAACAAGCAAAAAGGAACACAAGAAAAACAACAATAACAAAAAAAACTTGGCACAAAAAAGTCCCCAGCAAGTGAAAGTGGGCGGCTGCTCGGTAGGCGTGTCGTTGCTGACAATATGTCAACATTGAAATTATTACAGCGCATTTAAATAATGGCAAAAGTTTTATTTCTCTTTTTTTTCTGTGCTGTTTTCTCTTTTATGAGCGCTGTATTTTTTTCTTCACATTTTTTGCTCAAAGTTTTCCCATTGAGCTGTAAAATTGCTCAGCTCCTACTTGTGCTTAAAGCGTTGAGAATATACAAAATTATATGAAAGTAACATAAATATTCAAATTGTACATATTACATACATATATGCATGTTCATAAAATCGCGCTTAAATATGCAAAGAAAAAACACTGTCCACACATTCTTGAACACTTGGAAATGGTAAGCAGCCAGAGCATATGCATAGAAAGCATATGAGTGTTCAACAACGCCCCAAAGTAGAGTTGAGCTCGTGCTTAAAAAAAACAATTGGAAAGTTTCGTGAGTAAGTTAAGTTTAGAATCATGAAACACGAACAAAAAGATAGAAAACATATGTTTTTTGAACAGTTTCATATATTTACTTCTAAGTGTCAATTTTCACATCTCTAAACTAAATCAAAAGTTGAGCAAATAAAATCCAGTTTTACCAAACGAAATGAGAACTGCTCGTTTTTTGTGAAGCTTTAAATATGAAGTGCAGAAAAAGAGAGTGTGCTAGAGTTATAGTCCTACTGCTAACTGGCTGCGGGTCCAGTCATGCTGATAAATGTTTGCATTGGGCAAATTTATGACAGCAGCAAAAAGTTGCATTCATATTTTTGTGGCTCAGATATGACAAAACATAGCACACATGTCCAAAAATAAAAAAAAACAGATAGTGACAAAACGAATAACACAGTTTTTTCAAACAAAGAATATATGTATATTTATAGTGTGCTGTGAAAGTTAGTTAGAATGTCAAAGCAAGCAAGTTGATGTGACAATCTGAATTGGTTGCACATACGACGCGTGGGCCGCGAGCGTTTATTGCAAAAGTTTTTGATTTAAACTCCAATTTGCAACAGAGTATATAGTTGCTAGTTTTCCTTATTTTTCGCCTTTCATCTTGGCCCACAAAAACTTGGCTGTCGCTCCATTGAACAAGTCCATTTCACAATTCGCCAGACAGCTTCTGTGGCTGTTTTGGTCAGCCCAAAACTTTGGCTTGTACATAATAGTGTTTTTGGTTCAAGCTCTTTGGCAGTGCAATCGAATTTATTTATGCAGTGGCATGTTATGCAGTGTCACCTGTGGGGCTAAGCATTTGGGGTCTGCACTTTGACCCATAAAATCGAACTGTAAACTGTTTTTGGCCAAATGTCGAGTCAATCAATTATTTAGTCAGTTTTCTTTCCCCCAGCTAATAAAACCAATTTGGTTTCGTTATAAAGTTGTTGCCACACACATACAACAAAATCAATTAACAAACAGGCAGCACATCAATTATGCCAAGTTTCTCACATGTGAGTGTGTGTGTGTGTGTGTGTGTGTGTGTGTGAGTGTGTGTTTGGAAACTTTTTGACTGCGAAGTCAATGCAATAAGTGAGCTAATAAATCGCAGACGATTCAAAGCAATCAAGTTAATTAACGATTTTTGGTTGGCCAACTAGTCGGCTACATAATTAATTAAGTAGTCCCCCAGCCAGAAAAAGGATACCTATCTAGAGTGAGTTGTAAGTTGCAAGGACAGCACATTTTAACACACACTCACACACATATAAGCTTTGCTAATTGGTCGCAGTGGCGCGTAGCCAAAAGGGGTTATATTATAACAAGGTTTGAGCATATAACTTTCTCACAATGAAAGCTTAAATTATAACAGCTAATCATAGATTTTATTGACTGCAATTTCCAACTATAATCCGTTTTCCTACGCCACTGCCGCCACTGTCCCTTCTGCCCACAGCAGCTTATGTGAATTTTCATTATGATTATGATAATGACATTGAATCAGCATGAAAGGCAACTTAAGCAGAGACACAAACCCACTTTAATTAACATAGAGCAAACTCAGCTCGATGATTAATCAACAAGGATGACTAAACGAAACTATTGAGAGAGAATGACCATAACTGAGTAGTAACAAGTTTGTCTGTCGCTTTAAGCCAGCTGCAGAGTCTGCATGACTTTTTGCTTGTGACACATTGAGTGATGTTTAGGTAATTAACTACCACACAACAACGAGCACAAAAAAAGAGTGAACAAGGGAGAGAGTGAAGAGAGCGTCTCACTTAGACAAGAGCACTTACCCTCAAGTTGTGTGTGTATGTGTGTTTGGTATATTTAACGGGCTGTCACTTGCGCTGACAGTCAACACAGAAAGTGTTTCTAACAAAGTCCTTAGCCAGGCAGAACACCCACTCACACACACACACATTTAGAGTATCGCACACTTAATTCATTTAACTCAAACATTTTCATTTATTTATCGCATTATTCAGACTTCTAGCCACCGTTTGCCATTGCACAGCATCATTTTTTTTCGGGTGGCTAATGACTTCCTGCTTTTGGCAACAACGCGCCAAGCTTCCGCCACACACACACACACACATTCACCCACACATAGACACATGTGAACTGACACCCACATGGCGCTCTCATTGAATGTTTTTGGCATGTTGCCCGGCCCGACACCATTATTTCTGGTAACAAGATAATTGTATAATGAAATCCAAACAACACTTTGGCTTGAGTTGTCTGCGGCCGGGTTGAATGCCTGGCAGGCACTGTCATGACCTTCCCTCCCCTCCCCATTTTCACTCTTTCTCTATATCCATGCTGTGAGCCACTTTAACTTCTAGTCCAACAATGACTTGACGGCAAAAGTTCGCTGCAATCACAAAGACTTCAGTTGCTGTTGTTGTTGGTTTTCGGTTGCTGATTGAGTGGTAATACTTTTTGGTCTTTGTGGTTATATGGTCTTTGTTTTGGTTGCTTCGAAACCATGGAAAACAATTGCAGCTCTAACTCGAGCTAATTGCAGGCGTTAAAGCAAATATAATAATAGCTTAAAACTTAAAAGAAAAATATTATAGAGCATAGAGCATTTCGTAGTCTACTAGCTGAAAAGTTCCTAAACTAATTTCATTTCTTTAACTTGTTTTGTTTTTTTCTCAGACTTTTCTTTTCTTTTCGTCATGCTCTGCTTCCTGGCTGTTTCTTTGTGTGTTTCTCATTTGTTGTTGCCAGTGACAATTGATTGACAGCAAAAGTTAATGGCTTAAGTGCTCAGACGAACAGGACCTCAATGATAAGCCAAGGCAAATACACTTGCTGTTTGCATTATATTAAATCTGGATCAGAAATCGTTTAATAATTGAAACATTTTCACTGGCCAAATACTCAAAAATTGCCACTTAACAGAAATAGAGAGCGTATCAAGTTGAAGGCACACAATAACGCAGGCATGCATATGCAAAGCTGATCAACAAGCACTCACTCACCCACAAACACACACACACACACACACACACACCCCCATATGCAATGCCATTACCCAGTTGAATGGCAGCCATCATTCAAAAACAAGAAAAAATAAAAGAAAGTAAAAAAAATAACAACAGAATCAGTAAATAAATGGTTTCGAAAGGGAAGGACGAATAAAAGATACTCTATTTAAGCAGTGTGAAACAAATAATATGTTATTAAATGCATTAGAAGATAGAACTCTTAGATTAAACTCTCGTCTTAATTTATCATCCTGATCACCTTTACATATCTTCCCATTAATCACCATCAAACTCCATAGCAAAATCAAAGCACTCCCTGCGAAAGAGTATAACAATAATACATACTCGCTCTCGACTTCTCTAGCCTGGTACAAAATAAAGACATAAAGCAAACAAATGCCTTGCCAAGCAAAACTGAAGATGAATACTGCGAGCGAGGATGTATAAGAGTAGAAATGGCGGAGGGGGTTGTATGTAAGTCGTGAGAGGGGGGTGTGAAGAGCAGAGTAGGTATGCAAGGTACACGGTTTGGTTGACTGGCAGAGTCGAGTAGCTTTTAGTGCGTTCAAGCAGAAAAATATATAGAAAACAATAAACCGAAATTACAACAAAAGCAAACACACAAAATATATATTGCCAAACAAAATGTTCATAAGCCATAAAGCATTTTTTGTTTTTCGTTGCCAAAATGTGTGTATGTTGTTTATTTATATTTGCATGCTAAAATTTGATGAGTAGTTATATATTTTATGTGTAACTTGCCAAGCAGCTTTTAACCCGTCAAAAAAAAATATTTATAAAAAAAAAGGCAGCCACATTAATAAAGAGCGAACAAAGGAGCAGCAAAAAAATCGCTGAGTCAGTCTTTGATAATATTTAATATTAACTATTTGCACGGCTGTCTGACAGCATTTGGCACACAACACAAAAGGAAACAGACAGATTGCAATTTTGATGTTTTTAGGGCTGAAAGAAGAGGAAAACAAAGAAGCTAAAAAAGCAGAAACCTTGCCATTGATACGCTACTTCGCAATCATTTTGCATGCGCCAATAAGCTGAGCAGTGTCTCAGACTGGGACACGTATTTGTCTCGCTATTTTCAGCGCAGGCAATCGATGCCAGCAAATCCTTCAATTTTGAGCAAGGCGCTGCCGAAAAAATCCAATTGTCGAGTAGACAAAAAGCTTCGACACAATAAAAAATAAATACAAATAAAGAAATGGAAAAACGGCAGCCGAAAGGGATTTGTATGCCTGGAATTTATATAAATGTACATACATATATTTATGTTTACTGGATATATCTGACGAGCAACTTTTTCATATGCAAAGAGTCAGCTTATTGATATCGAATGAAAAAGGCTAAAAGAAAATAATACTGCTGTTTGTCGTGAATTCTCTGCTCTCTCTCGCTCTCAAATATTTGCTAAGTCACAGCTACTGCTATATATGTGTGTATATATATGGAATATTACATAGTTTGATCCCTGGCCATAAAATTTAATGCCAGCCACTTGTGTTTGCCGTCGTTTCACTGCGCAGCGGATTTGTGTCAAAATATTGGCAGCTATTCAGAAGCACTTTATTGTAGAAGCAGCATCAGAAGCAGCAACAGCAGCAGAGTGACAACAGGACGTATGTGTAATTTGACAGGATACAAGTAGCAGTGAGAAGAATTGAGTAAAGCAAGCTGCGAAAAGTGATGGACTGACATTGAAGAGTAAAGTGTTGTAAAAAGTAATGAACGATGAACGTAAGTAAGAAGTTAAGCAAAAAAAAACCAGAGTTTTTCTAATGGACCAGGGATAAGAAAAGATAGAGAGCCTGCTTTTAAGATTTCTTCGGTTTCTTTTTTTCTTTTTCAATATAAAATATTAATTATTACCTGCCATCACTTAAAGTTTCATTAAGTATCAACTATACAATAATAATATTATATCATTGGTCTTAAAGAATATGTATCCTTAAATTTATTGGCATCAGCTATTGATAAAAATGGCGCTAAGGTAATCGCTTAGCGTCCAAACAGCTGTGCCAATAAAACTTTTACCAAGCAAGCAAAAAAAACCCGAGTTGAAAATTGCAAGACATAAACTTTGACCAGTGGCACAAACTACGAGACAAGTGCAAGGCTTAGCTTTACTTTTATTGGATAGAAGGAAAAAAAACCTGTGTATATGTGAGCTTGTAAGTAGTTGTGAATAAGTTTTGTTAGGCAACAAATTGGTGTTGAAAATTTTTAAAAATGCATTTGCGCCCAGTTACAAGATTGGCAACATCTTAAGGCTAAAGCAGCTGCAGTCTAGCAACTACATAGGTTGACAAACGCATTACTCATACGCCCTGGAGTACAGCACGCACGCACACATGTAATGATTAATGAGGCGAGGCTGCCGTTGACAATCTGAAGAAGGCGTCTTTCGCTCGCTCTCACTTATACAGCTTTGAATTATAGCAAGGAAATGGAATCCTAGCTATTCAAGTGGCGGACAATGTGATAAGTCATCAACGAAATGCCAACCGGGTCGGGTCAGCTGCAGCAGACAGTTGTCATTAATTTTGCGGACCAGCAACAAGGGAGGTCCACTGACCACAATTTCATGACAATTTAACGCAACTGTGCAAAGTTTTCTATACTATACAATGCCAAATAAATGTAATGAAAAAGGCAGCCAGAAAAAAACAAGAAAAGAGCAACTTCAACTCCACATAGAAAGCAATCCCTGGGAATGTCCAGAAGCGTAATCGATGCGGCTCACATAAGATGTTGTTGTTGTTGTTGTTGCTGTTTTTGGGGCAGCCAGCAGGATTTTGGAGTGCGCCCTGGATGCCTCTGTGCCTTTTTATCGTGTGCTGCTGCTTCGTTTATCATTTGTTGTTCACTTGTCGAAATTTTATTGCTGCAATCTTGTTTGTCGTCGTCAAAGGAGCCTCGGCTGGGGGACACTTTGCAAAATGCTGGCTGGCAAAGGACTCTTACGAACATACATATATATAGCAAGAGGATACTTGAGCTGCGTAGCTGGACATTGTTGTTAGAGAGCTGCAGGATATGCGTCTAATAAGCAAGTGTGTGTCTGCCAGCCAGCCTGAGTGAGTGTGTAAGTAGTAAGCGCATTACGTATACGTAATATAACAAATGCTCGAACAGGCAATTTAAAGTGGCGCTCACCAAATTGATGGACCCGCACTGTTGTGTGTGTGTGTGTGTGTGTTTACTTTAAGCAGCCAGTCGCTCATAATGAAGGCAAATATTTCAATCAGACAGCATAACAAGAAACAGTCATAAAAAGCGTTTAAAAATGCGCATGCAAACAAAGAGCGTAAAAATGTGTGCAATAATGATCTAATAAGTCCAAATAGCAGCTGTTAAAGAGCTTCAGTCTTTAAGCCAATCTGTGCCAAGAGTCACATGGCCGTAAACTATTTGAATTTAGGCAACTCACGCACACTGCGTCCACACTGTGTCCAGTTTGTGTGCTCAGCATTTATGACCCAGACAGATAGGATTCTAGCAACAACTACATGTGTCAGCAGCTAAGAGCAATGAATTGTTTTTATGTGCTAATGTACAGCTTGGCAGCTGCTCAGGCTCCGCTACAAGTTGATTTGTTTGCATGCTTAGCACGTAAAGCGATTTGATTTCAATTTTCCAGATTCAACATGCGCCCAGCGCCCAGGCGTCTACTTTTCTATAAATGACTATGCAACATCTATGTTTTGGGGACAACACTGCGGATGTGGTATATGCGTCTTAAGCTTGTGAGTGGGCTAATCGCTGGGAAAATCCCTACACTTGAAATTCATTTTTTTGGATTAACAATATTGTTTATCATTTATGAAATGAGAAGGTTTAAAATATCATATCGTATCTGGCAGGCAGCTAAAGTTCAAGAGATAGGGAAATTCCATTTTGGTATTTACTTTTAAGATGTCATTTTATTTATCAATAGCGATAAGCATTTCCTTTTTGTGAACTAAGACTATAAGCAATATTATTGTTGACATTTAACAGCTTAAGTATAGATGGTAAAAAAAAAATAATAATTATAATATTTATAATATTTTTTCAAAATTTATATCGATGACCAAAAAAAGATAAGATTATATATTTTACCAAAATAATAATAATAACAGCATATCTTTTAAGCTGATGTACGCTGTTTATCAGTCTGATGAAAATCTTAAAATTCTATTGTCGTCACATTTACTATACTATACAGAAATCAGTATGAAGCACTCAAAAGTCGCACGTCTGCTCTTTCCTCTTCAGTTTGAAGAGCCTTTAGTTGCAGGCTTGTGCTGAATGTAATCTCAACAGTTTGATTGAAATATCCACAAACACTAGAACAACAACAAGAAGCAAACAAATGATAAGAAAAGTTCCCAAAATTTTGTTGTTTTTGATCAATGAAGAGTGCAACTCTTAGACAGGGCCTAAAAGTACTACACATAATCGTAAAAGCTTTCAACCGATAACGCAATAATTTTTGAAAAACTGATAACTCTGAAAGGAAGTGGCCAAGTGTATAAAAAGCAGCCGTTGGTCAGTGGAAAATCATTCGTTAGACGACAAACGATCAACATGAAAGTGCTCGTAGTTCTCTGTGCTCTGGCTGTGGCCACCGTCTCTGCTGGCGTTACGCCTCAGGTGGTGCCCGTGCATCCTCGTGACATGCCCGAGTTGCCATCGATTGAGGGTCGCATCACCAACGGCAGGAGTGCCTATGATGGTCAGTTCCCCTACCAGGTGGGACTAAGCTTCTCCAGCGGCAACAGTGGCTGGTGGTGCGGTGGCTCCGTGCTTAGCAATAACTGGGTTGTGACTGCAGCTCACTGCACAAGCGGGTAAGCAACGAATCTCCAACAATATCCTCGCTATCCTTTACTAAGCCAAAGCTGTTCTTTCCTTGCAGTGCCTCCTCCGTGACCATGTACTTCGGTGCTCTGGCTCGCACCAACGCCAGGGTTGTCCACACCGTGGGCAGCGGCAACTTCAGACAGCATGCCAGCTACAACCCATCCACCCTGAACAACGATATCTCCATGATCCAGACTCCAGCTCTGTCCTTCACATCATACGTCAACAAGGTTGCTCTGCCACCAATGTCCGGTAGCTACTCCACCTATGCTGGCCAGAGGGCAACCGCTTCCGGCTGGGGCAAGACCTCCGATAACGCTTCCGGTGTGACCAACAACCTGATGTACCAGGTCTTCGACATTGTGTCCGTTGCCACCTGCCAGGCTACCTATGGCTCCGTCACTGCCAACGCTAATGTCATCTGCATTTCCACCCCCAACCAGTCCTCCACCTGCCAGGGTGATTCCGGTGGCCCATTGGTCCTCGACAGCACCCGTCAACTGGTCGGTGTCACCTCCTTCGTTGCCAGCGCTGGTTGCCAGTCTGGCAGGCCAGCTGGCTTCACCCGTGTGACCTCCTACCTGTCCTGGATCAAGTCCGTCTCCGGCATTTCTTACTAATTGCACTTTCAACCGAAATTACTCTAAATAAACTGCACTATATAAAAAAATTACATTGAACTATTTCTGGGTAACGTTATTAACGAACTTATTAACACAATTCAGGTTTATGACACATTATATTATTAATATTATTATCAGCAGTCCATATAATTACATTGAAGCAGAAAATACTTCAGCTTCAGCTTAAAAGTATGCTACCGAATATTTACCTTAAGAACTATTCGCGAAATTTAAAGCACAAAAGTACGCTTAAGCTTTTGGCTACCTGGCTAACTGATACAGCGAAGCGCAACAAAATAACGGCACATCATCGGAACGTCAACTCCCTAGCATTTCGTAATCCGCTCGTACTTTCAAAAACTCTATCCCCACCAATTAAATACAAGAAATGTTTTATAGGCTTCGTGAAATATATTTCTATATCGGAAAAAGGGCTCAGCTTAAAGCTTAGTAGTAGGCAATGCCAGTGAGGTCACGGATCCAGTCCAAGTGATAGGTGACACGTTGGAAGCCAGATGGATGACCGGATTGACAGCCAGCACCAGAAACCCAGTTGGTGACACCGACCAGTTTCTTGCCCTGGTGAATGACCAGTGGGCCACCAGAGTCGCCACTGCAGGTGGATTTGCCCTCGGGTGTCCTCACGCAGATGATGTTATCACCAACAGTTCCGGAGCCATAAGTCTGACGGCATTCATCGTTGTGCATGACCTGAAGATCGACGCACTGCATCCAGTCGGGCAGACCACTGTTGTCATGTACTTTTCCCCAGCCGCAAGCCATCGTCCACCAGCCATTGTAGTCGTTGTAGCGCTCATTGAAGCTGGGCAGCTCAACTTTGTTGACCTGGTGCCAGAAGTCGACATGAGGAATGCGGATCAGAGCGATGTCGGCAGCATGGTGGTTGATGATTTCGTTGCGGGAAACCCAGTGGGTGAACACAGAGTTGGTCCTCCAGGTGGCGCCAAAGTGAACACCAACGGCTTCAGCGCTACGAGTGCAGTGCTCAGCGGTCAGGACCCAGGTGTGTCCGATGATGGAGCCACCACAGAAAGTTGTGCTGCCTCCAGGAAGGTTGATGCTCAGACCCACAGTCCAGGGTGCCTGTCCCTCATAGGCGTTATTTCCGTTGGTAATGCGTCCCTCGACCCTGCTGGTTGCCGGCAGATCCATGGGATACATGACGGTCTCGGCGGGAGCCGCTGAGGCGACAGCAATGGCCAAAGCCAAACAAGCTACAAACAGTTTCATGGTTGGATCACTTCTTGGTCTTGGAAGCATTTCGAACGGGCTTTTATACGCTTAAGTCTCAACGGGACTCCCATTATCAAGTGTTACTACGAGTATCAAGGCTCGTAAATATTATTTTTTATAATAAGAATGCAGCGGAGATAAGTTTGATAGGGTTGTAAACAGAGCTCCTGAAAAGAAATATTAGAATGCCCTTGACTATGTACAGAGATAAAATTTAGATGGTTGTGAATGAATTCATTGATAAGCCAGCAATAAAGAAAGTTGAGAAGGTTCCCGTTGAACTGTATCCGGATTTTAAATGACTCTGGTAAAAAAAAAGCTCGACAACAAGATACCCTGAACCCTAGGTGTTTCGAATATAGTCATTGCTTTCATGTATACGAGTGTCATTTCGCGTCTTTAGTATGGGTGCGTATCCGGCAGAGCGAAAAAAATATGAGTCTAATCAAGAACAATCGTAGCAAGAATTTTTTTTGCTTCCAGATTTCTAGGTATCCAGCAACGTAGAAAAAAATACTAAACTATTGATTGATAGTACGATTTAATACAGTATGAACACACCGACGCTCGTGGCAGGAATATACAAATAATAATTATTCCTGTGTCGAGGGCAAAAACCAATAACATTTGTGCTACCGGCATCTTCGTGTTTCATTTGCAACAATATATGCTGATAGGAAAGAAACAAACTAGTTGCACTTCTTAATTTTATATATATTTATTTTCGTTTCATTTCGTTTTTGTTAGACTTATTTTACAGATTATTGCTCAATGTCCCAGATTAGTTGATTATGGTCACACTATTCATTTTTGTGTCGCACGCTTTCAAAATATCCCACAAATTCCTGGTACGAATTTTTTACTGTTGGATACGCAATTTTAGCAGAGGCGTGCATATATACGGAAACTTTTGACGTTGCCCGCTGGCAGCAGAAAGCTGACATCTGCTTTACAGCTTTACTCAAGAACTATAAGTTGCAGAGTGCTGAATTCATCAAAATTATGCAATTATTTTAAAAGCAAATTAAATCAAAGAAATATCTAATTGTCATAATGAATTTTATTTAGATTTTGGAAAAAATGCTCAGTTTATAGCTTAGTAGTAAGCGATGCCAGTGTGGTCGCGGATCCAGTCCAAGTGATAGGTGACACGTTGGAAGCCGGAAGGATGACCAGATTGGCAGCCGGCGGAAGACACCCAGTTGGTAACACCGATCAGTTTTCCGTGCACGTTCAAGACCAGAGGGCCACCAGAGTCACCACTGCAGGTGGACTGACCATGTGGAGTTCTCACACATAGGATGTTGTCTCCAACAGTTCCTGCGCCATAGGTCTGACGGCACTCGTCATTGGACATGACCTGCAGTTCGACGCACTGCATCCAGTCGGGCAGACCACTGTTATCATGTACCTTGCCCCAGCCGCAAGCCAATGCATACCAGCCATTGTAGTCGTTGTAACGATCGTTGAAGCTGGGAAGATCGACCTTGTTGACCTGGTGCCAGAAGTCCACATGGGGAATGCGGATCAGGGCAATATCGGCGTTGGGGTGGTTGATGATATCGTTGCGAGTAACGTAATGGGTGAACACAGAGTTGGTCCTCCAGGTGGCGCCAAAGTGAACAGTGACCGAATTGGCACTGCGAGTGCAGTGCTCGGCAGTCAGAACCCAGTTGTGTCCGATGATGGAACCACCGCAGAAGGATGTACCTCCGTTAACGTTAAGGCTCAGACCCACAGTCCAAGGTGCCTGTCCCTCATAGGCGTTGTTTCCGTTGGTAATGCGTCCCTCGACCCTGCTGGTTGCCGGCAGATCCATGGGATACATGACGGTCTCGGCGGGAGCCGCTGAGGTGACAGCAATGGCCAAAGCCAAACAAGCTACAAACAGTTTCATGGTTGGAGCACTTCTTGGTCTTGAAAGCGTTTCGAACTCGCTTTTATACGCTTAAGGCTACCATTATCAGGTATCAAGGCTCGTAAATATTATGTGTCCTAATAAGAATGCAGAAATGATAAGTTTCGTGTATTCATTGATTAGTCAGCATAAAAGAAACTTAACAGTGTTCCATTTGAACTGGATTAAAAATAAAAACATAAAAATGATAATCTTCACAAAATATTTAAAAAGTAGCGCAAAACCAAAGTCTAACTGAAAAAACCTGAAAACCATATTCGAAAGAAAGACATTTTAGTAAAGTGCCGCAGAGGAAATAATAACTTATCGATAAACACTGCTTTTTATTATTGCGAACTCGAATATACATATTAATCATTTTGAAATTCAATTGTATATTAAAATATTGCTTCAGAGCACATTTGAATGGTTGCCCAAACAACAATAATTATCTCTGAGTGTTTTATGGAACTCAAGGAATATTTATGAGCCCTTCTTCACTCTGATAAGAACCCGAACAAGTCGCAATTTCACAGGTATAAAAGATTGATTCAGAGTTGGGGCAGACTTTAATTGTATTTGCAACATGAAGGTGTTTCTAGCTATTTTGGCTTTGGCAGTTGCCTCCGTCTCGGCCCTTGAGGAGATCGTCCCTCCCAAGGAGCTTGAGGAGATCGTTCCTCCCCAGCAGTTTGAGGGAATCGTCCATCCCAAGGACCTCCCCAAGGTCGCCAACATCGAAAATCGCATTACAAATGGCTATCCAGCCCACGAGGGTCAGGCACCCTACACGGTCGGCCTGGGTTTCAGTGGTGGCTGGTGGTGCGGTGGTTCCATCATTGGACACAACTGGGTCCTGACTGCCGAGCACTGCACAGGCAACGCCGAAGCTGTGACCATCTACTTCGGTGCCACCTGGCGCACCAATGCCCAGTTCACCCACTGGGTTCACCGCAACGACTTCATCAACCACCACAACGCCGACATCGCCCTGATCCGCATTACCCATGTCGACTTCTGGCACATGGTCAACAAGGTCGAGCTTCCCAGCTACAACGATCGTTACAACGACTACAATGGCTGGTACACAACCGCCTGCGGCTGGGGCGGCACCTATGATGGCTCCCCACTGCCCGACTGGCTGCAGTGCGTCGAACTGCAGGTCATGTCCAATGACGAGTGCCGTCAGACCTATGGCGCAGGAACTGTTGGAGACAACATCATCTGTGTGAGAACTCCCAATGGTCAGTCCACCTGCGGTGGTGACTCCGGTGGTCCTCTGGTCTTGAACGTGCACCAAAAGTTGGTTGGTGTCACCAACTGGGTTTCTGCTGCCGGCTGCCAATCTGGTCATCCTTCCGGCTTCCAACGTGTCACCTATCACTTGGACTGGATCCGCGACCACACTGGCATCGCTTACTACTAAACAAACACTATTTCTCTTGAAACCGAAATAAATGATATTCATTTTAATCTCAAAAACTGTAGTTTAATCTTCAAAAACAAAAAGTAGTTCGAGATTTCATCAGTTCATCAGTTTTGTTTTGAACATTATATTTTTCCCATTAGTAATAAGCCACACCAGAGTTGTCACGAATCCAGTCCAATTGTTGGGTGACACGAGTGAAGCCAGATGGAAGGCCAGCGGTGCAACCATTGCCTGCCACCCAGGAGGTAACTCCCACCAATTTGCCACCTTCATGGAGCACCAAGGGGCCACCAGAGTCACCGCTGCAGGTGGACTTGCCACCGGGTGTGGCAACGCACAGAATGCCATCGGGCTGATGACCATAGGTCTGAGAGCACTGTCCATTGCTAATGATCTGCAGATCGACGCACTGCATCCAGTCGGGCTGGGAGCCACCGTCCGAGGTAATGCCCCAGCCGCAGGCAACGGCCCACCAGCCATCGTACATGTTGTAGCGTTCATTGAAGCTGGGCAGCTCCACCCTGTTGACCATGTGCCAGAAGTCCACGTGGGGAGTGTGGATCAGGGCGATGTCATTGCCATTCTGGTGGGGCCAATTGGGATTCTGTCTGAAGTCTCCGCTGCCAACAAAGTGGGTGAACACGGCGTTGGTGCGCCAGGTGGCGCCATAGTAAATGGTCACGTGGCTAGCTCCGTTGGTACAATGAGCAGCAGTCAAGACCCAGTTGTGAGCAATGATGGAACCACCGCACCACCAACCGTTGAAGAGCAAGCCAACTGTGTAGGGTGCCTTGCCCTCGTAGGCTGGATAGCCGTTCGTGATGCGTCCCTCGATCTTAACCGACTGGGGCAGATCCTTGGGATGCACCTGCTCCACGAACTCCGCAGAGACGGCAGCGATGGCCAAAGCAAGCACAATGAATACCTTCATGTTCAACGAACAACTCAAGATGATTTATTAAAACTTGGCCATTATATAGAGCCTATCCCACTTGAAGGTTAATCGGAACATTGATAGACCAATTAGTAAACGTTTGATTACTGTTATTAAAAGAATTCCCCAGAAAAACCAACTTTATTGTACTGTATAAGTTCGATACTCAATACTTTTAAAATAGCTCTCGAAAGCTTTAATTAAAAGTTGCACATTTACTAAGTAATTGAAAGGGACATTGAAGACTCTTTAGCAATAAAGCTAAGTACATCTAAAGATATGACATAAATAAATATATATATATTTAGAATTATTTACTTAAGTACCTTCTTAGGTAGATAAAGCAATCTTGCAAGGTCTATGACTTGACGTCTAGTGATAATAAATTGTTTTTTTTTAAGTGATCAAGTAAAATACTCCTTAAAGAATAATGACAGAATCATTTTCGTACCAATTTAAGAGTACAAACACCGGTCTTCACAAAAGGATATTTTGAAATCCGTACTCCCATCATTCTTATCATCAAAAAGTATCCTTATGCCATTTTATTATGGTCAGCATCTTTCAATCAAAAGTAGACCATATAACCGGCTAGTGTATATAAAATATTTACAATATGCTAATGATAAGATAGAGAAACCTAAATTTATTTATTTTAAGCTTTTAAGTTTCTTGATTTGATATACTTTTGCGGTTTGCTTTAGTAGTAGTTGATAACCAATGGCTGAAATACGTGACTTTCAGAAATAATTTTGCTAAAGTGGACGTCACCTCATTTATAATCATTCATTCAAATTTCTTGAAGTTGCGTGTGGCACTCATTAAAATCACTTGAAAACACTTTAATTTATTTGCTCAGATTGTAAAAAGTAGCAACGGCGCTGATAAGATAGCATACGATTTACATCATTTTCAATGAGCCAAAAAGAAAGTCTTAAAATAAATAAACCAGGTACGCTTTCCCATCAGCAATACATAGTCACATCCGCTTGTCGTCGATTATCGGTCTCAGATATGTGTAAGTAAGGATAGCAGAAAGTCAGTCAGGACAATAATACAAGCAGCGTATTAAAAAGTTAATAATTTCTAACCGTTTTCTTTCTTATCAATTCTAATTTGGTAACCTATTTATTCTAGAGGACAAACTTATCAGTAGGACTTGACAAAATTTATGAGCCGTGACTACACTCAAAACACACAACCGACTTCTTTAGGCCACAAAACCTATAAAAACATTCATGTTTAGCTAACATTTTCCCAGAGTAAACATTCGAAAATGAAGCTGTTTGTATTCCTGGCCCTAGCTGTGGCTGCAGCAAGTGCTGTGCCCACAGGAGAAGTGAGGAAGCCCCTGAAGGTAATGGATATGCCCGCGCCGAACATCGAGGGACGCATTACTAACGGTTATCCAGCCTCGGAGGGCAAGGTGCCCTACATTGTGGGCTTGAGCTTCGATGGTGGTTGGTGGTGCGGTGGTTCCATCATTGGCAACACTTGGGTCTTGACTGCCGCTCACTGCATCAACCATGGATCGGGTGTGACCATCTACTATGGTGCCAGCTATCGCCATGAGGCACAGTTCACTCACTGGGCAGGTGGAAACGATCAGATCCGTCATCCCCACTTCAATGATGATCTGAACAATGATATTGCCTTGATTCGCACACCTCACGTGGACTTCTGGCATCTGGTCAACAAGGTGGAGCTGCCCAGCTTCAATGATCGCTACAACAGCTACAGTGGCTGGTGGGCCGTTGCCTCCGGCTGGGGCCACACCTCCAATGAGAGTGGCATGCACAACTATCTCAACTGCGTGGATGTCCAGATCATTAGCAACGATGATTGTCGCAATGCTTTCGGTCACTTCATTGTCGATAACACCATCTGCATTAACACGTCTGGTGGTAGGTCCACCTGCAGTGGTGACTCTGGTGGTCCACTGGTGACACACGATAGCAACAGGATTATTGGAGTCACATCCTTTGGTCACTGGGATGGCTGCACGGCTGGCCAACCTGCGGGCTTCACCAGGGTAACAGGCTATCTGGACTGGATTCGGGATCATACGGGCATTGCCTACTACTAAATATCAGCTAAAATAAATAACAGAAAGCAGAAAATTTTTAATTAATATGTTTTTCAGCATATTCAGGCATTAGTTTTTGTAAGTATTTTCTTACTGCCAATTAACATTTATTAATTTCCTATAAAATAGGCCCTTCTAATAAGATATTAATAATAACAAGGTCTTTAAAAAGTAAAGAGCAGTAGAGTCTCAAGCTCTTCTAATCACTGCACTATGGTCCCAAATCACTTTTTTTTAAAGGAAATTCAAAAAATTATAATCGTGTTTTATGCAAAAAAAAACACATTTTATTCCAATAGCAAATATTTTTTAATCATCGAGTTATTAATTTATGAAAAAATAAGTCCCAAAGCGACCATAGTGCACTGGATAAAAAGGTTTTAGTGGTTACAAACAATAAAAACCTAAATCAGAAAACAATATTATAATCAACAAATTACGTTTAAATATAAGCACAATGTGATTTATATAGCTACTTCCTCCCGTTTTATCTAATCAAACAAAATTATTTACGTACTTTAAAGTTCATTTCACTTGAGTTTACGATCTAATCGCTGCATAAACAAAATATAGGACTTCACGCTTACTATCAAAATTTCACACATGTATTTTTGATAACGAAATTTTGATTTTTACGCACTTTAATCACACAGCTCAACTCATTCATAAAAAAAAAAAGCAGTTTAAACAGATCAAACTCAGACCGAAAATACGGTACTACTGATAGAATACTACTCCCGATAAGCAATGTCTGTGTCTTTGTCTAGACTAACAGGTTAGAATGTATATATTTATTGACGAAATCACACTTGGCCAATATTATCTTGTTTGCCAAGTGTGAGTAACTAATACTTATAAAAGTGTTTTTGCAGTCAATACTCATAACTATTTGTTAAAGACAACAGTTTAATGGTCAACATTAAAATTAAAACTTTTCCGCTTTTAAAAACTTCATTTATTTGTTCATTAGTTTAGTAGTAAGCAACACCGGAGTTGTCACGAATCCAGTCCAAATGTTGGGTGACACGAGTGAAGCCAGCTGGGGCGCCAGATTGGCAGCCAGCACTGCTACCGAAAGATGTGACACCAACCAGGCGACCACCATCATGGAGCACCAATGGGCCACCGGAATCACCGCTGCAGGTTGACCTGCCGTCGGGTGTGGAAACGCACAGAATGCCATCGGGCAGTTGACCATAGCTCCGAGAGCACTGTCCATTGCTGATGATCTGCAGATCGACGCACTGAAGCCAATCGGGAAGTGGGGAACCATCATAGGTGCCACCCCAGCCGCAGGCAACGGCCCAACGTCCATCGTACATGTTGTAGCGATCATTGAAGCTGGGCAGCTCCACCTTGTTGACCTGGTGCCAGAAGTCCACGTGGGGAGTGTGGATCAGAGCGATGTCATTGCCATTGTTGTGGGGCCAGTTGGGATTCTGTCTGAAGTCTCCGTTGCCGACAGTGTGGGTGAACACGGCGTTGGTGCGCCAGGTGGCACCGTAAAAGATGGTGACAATGTTAGCTCCGTTGGTACAATGAGCAGCAGTCAAGACCCAGTTGTGAGCAATGATGGAACCACCGCACCACCAAGCATTATTGAAACTCAATCCAACTGTGTAGGGTGCCTGACCCTCGTGGGCTGGATAACCGTTCGTAATGCGTCCCTCGATCTTGTTGACTTTGCCAAAGTCTTTGGGGTGCTCCTGTTCCAATATCTCCGCAGAGACGGCGGCTAGCGCCAAAGCTAAAACAACGAATACTTTCATGTCTAACAATCAACTTGAACAGATTCAATTGGAGTTGCAGCTTTTATATGAAATCCACAGCAAGTATTTTGCTCATATCAATAGGCATATGTATAGTATGTTTAGATAAGTTGATTTCTTTTCAATTTAATGGCTAATCTATTGATTTGCAGCTAATTATAAAGCTAATACAATAAAAAGAAGAATTTTTGGCAATCTATAGTTAAAGAGCAACAACCGAGTGATAAGTTGCAACATAAATATCTTATCAGCTTTTATTTCCTTTATTTAAAACGCAATAATAAATATATACTTTCTTTTTTTACAATCGGTAAAAAGTTTACGTTGATGACGCTTAAGATTTAAAATTAAAATTAACGAATATCAACGAATTGTATTTAAATATAAGTGCGCCATCTGTTGGACATTAATAATTTGCTCAACACTGGCTGCAACACTAATCGATATTTAACATAGTGAAATCGCGTTGCGTTTACAGAGAAGTAACAGCTGTTGCTTAGCGATAGTTTGCAACAGTGACGGGACGGTTAACCAATTCAATTCAGCTGATTGTATGCCTATTATGCGAAAAATTCTAGATACTTTGCAAGATTAAACTTAACTCTGGACAAAAAACTGTAAGGGGTTTAAACATTATGTAAATATTTTATACAAATTAAGTGCCAAAAATTTCTAACAGTTGCATTATTGCATTGCAAAAAAATAACAGTGTCTCAAATGTTAAAGAAACCACCGCTATTATGTTAAACAACACTCTGTTTTCCACTGCATTCTTCCTCTTGATAAAGAAAAAAAAGTAAAAACAAATCAAGAAGACACGAAAAATAAATAAATAAAACATTAGTAAACGCACAGAATGTTACAGATTGAATAATGGAAAACATTGTTCACAAATTCGCAACGATAAGTTTTCAGCCACAAGAGGTAGTTTTGACTGAGAATCGGTACGTCTGCGAAAGCAAGAATAAAGTAAAAAACGAAGCACACAAATGAAAAATAATTTTTTTGCAGCTCTGCTTCAACATTTTCGGCGGCAAGTAAATTCACGTGGAATCTAAAGCCAATGAATGCAACAACATCCGCAAACATGTCCGACGATATGCTGGATTCAGACAGCGCAGATTCCAATCGTTCAGATGGAATCGAATCACAACAGAGTCGAGGCGAGGACAACGATGAGAGCGACAGTCACAGCAGCAGCAACCACAAACGCATTGGGCGTCGCGGTGGCGTCTCGCGGCGTCGCATGCCCGCCCGTGTCTCCAAGGACAACTTTAATCGCATGAGCAGCGCTATCTCACGCACGGAAGTTAAGAAGAAGCGCCGAGAGCTAAAGACCAATGAACAAATGCTAAGGAGCATCGAAAAACTGTACACCAGCAAGCGTATGAAAAAGTTTACGCCTGCCAATTTGGAGACCATATTCGAAGAGCCCAGCGATGAGAATGCCGCAGATGCGGAGGATGACAGCGAGGAGTGTGCCATTAGCAGCCAGGTGCGCGTTGTTAAATTCGGTTCGCGGAAACTGCGGCGCGCCATATCCTTCAATGATGGCTTAAATAAGAATAAGAATTTGATTAAGAAAAGGCGGTTGAAGGTGAAGAAGACCTTTGGCAAACGCTTTGCACTCAAAAAGATCTCAATGCTGGAGTTTCACGATCGTCTCAACAAGAGCCTGGACAGTGCCATGTGCGAGGGGGACGAGGATGCAGGAGGAAGCAGTGTTGCCGGATCTTCGCTAGCTGCTGCTTCCAAACCAGTTGGCATCACATTCACAGATGACATGCAGCTGGCAATGCTGCCGCAGCAGTCGGCGGCATTTGAGTAGGGGGAGTTGGGAGACTGAAACACTGTGCAACAAAACTAGTGTGTCCCGTTGGAAAGGGGAGGGGGATGCACTTTTTGTTGTTGTACTGATACCAATTATACAGTCTTATATAAGTTTTATTTGTATTTAGATATTAGTAGGAAGTGGAGTCGAGCGTGAAAATAATTTAATCATTTTGGTGCGCACAAAAAAAAAACTAAATTTATTTATGATTTTTATAAACATGTATGTAGTTAACTGTAACTTAAACTAAGTAAGAATACAATTCTGATCAGCATATTAGACTACTCTTTTAATGAACCTAAATGTATCAATACTCTAAATGTAATCCATTTCCATCTTTGGCAACAAGGAACTGCGTACGTGTACTATTTTCTATGTTCACTGCCGCGAAATAACTATAAATAAATAAATCAACTTAATAAAAACGCACAACGGCCATTTAGTTTATGTAGAGGAAAGAAAAAAGTGATCGAAAGCCATATTACTTACTATTACTAATCAATGGGTAAATAGTAGTGCGAACGTGGTGCTAAATTGAATAACGGCAAATGCATTAACAAGTGCAATAAAATAAAAGTTTGTGCTTATTATTATTAATTAATATATGTACGTATTACAACAAACGTGCAAGAGCGGTAATCATAATTCCCGATTATGCATTAAAGACAAAAAAAGCATATCGACGCACAGCACGAAGCTTCAAAGCAAATCAAGAAAAGAAAAAACTTTCTTTAACAACTTATCGAATAGTAAATACGCTTTTAAGCTTAGAAGTGGAGTGTTAAGAATGGTAAGAAGTTTATTGACTATTGAACACAAGATTGACTTCTCTAAACAACAAACTCTTCGAACCAGATCCTTTTCGCTAGCTCTTATACAAAACTATAAACTCTTTGTATAAGAGTATAAACAAACGCCAGCAACAAAAAAGTTGCTCCAACAACACGATGGGGAGGCAAACATTTGCATAATCGACGCCACTCGCTGTTACTTTTGTTGTTGTTGCTGTTGTTTGGTGTGCTAGTGTTGGGGTTTGGCGCTGATTATTGTGTTTTGTGTTTTGTAGCCTCATTACATTCGAACATATCACCGATCGCAAGACGATTTGATTTATTTGCTTGGCTAGGCAGGCAAAGTGAGCCGCCGCCACATTTCCTAAATGGGCACAAAAACAATGCCAGAAATAATTTCAACACCAGCTTTCAGTTATTGCAGCGAATTAAATTAATAATTAATACATGCAACACGTTAACAGAGTTGCGCATTTGATTTCCTGCTAAGAATTCTTCAGTTTACCACATGCAACAAAATACAACAATGATATTTGCTATTTGCTTATGACTGCCAAGTGCCCTGGCAATAACCTTGGCATATGGCAAACAAAAATACAAGAAACGACAAGAGTGGAAGATGTTACCACCAGTTGCTGCACAGTGGGCCAGATAAAGCATGTGCTTCAAATACTAATTAGGAGCTGGTTATTGTGTGAATTGAAGACAAATTAACAAAGCTCTGCCCACTGTCTGCTCATAATATGCACATAAGCAGTACATGGAGCGGCTAAGTAGCGGAAAGAAGGGGGAAGCAAACAATGCAAAAGACAAATGTATCGTGTAATGTTTTTGTTTCACTTAGCAAAGCCGACAACAACAGTAAGTAAAGTAAGAGCAGCAACAACTCCACACAATTTTTTCTCAATGAAAGCATTTTACCGCATGCTGCGCATTACATTACACACACTTACCCATACCTACATACATATACAGAGATAGTAAGCACACGCGTGATGTAATAGCACCAAAGCAAGTAGGGGATAAGTAACTAGAGTTACAGCTTTGCTTTTCCAAAATTTAAATGGCAAAAACAACAAAAGCAATGCAGTAGCAGCGCTGCAGTAGCAAAAAAGCACACACAAAAGATCGCGACCGGCGGCGTCAAAGGGCACCATAATATGACAAATGCTAAATCGCAACTGTGACAAAAAGCTTCAGGGCGCAGGTGTAGCCGAGTAAGAGAGCGAGTGGGTGGCGGAAGAGCGCCAAGAGAGTGCGAGCATGCAAATGGAAAGAGGCGAAACGGTAAATAAAATGAATGCAATTGCCGATACCGACGTCAGCGACGACAGCGACGTCAAATTAATGCAGCAAAATAGACGAAATAATTAAAGTGGTTGATGGTTGTTGCAAAGAAATGGGTAGCAAGAGAGTTTATAAAAATGCTTGCAACATGCGCGCGCCGCCACAGTTGCAAACTAGACGCTGGCTGACCGACTACCGACCAAATCCAAGACCAAAGAAAGTCAACGAAAATTACGCGCTCGCCGTTGGCCGTCGAGTACGTAACGGCTTTTCAAAATACAAACGGGAAGCGGTGAAAACGCGTGAAAAATTATATTAAAAGTGAATCAGAAAGTAGTGTGCAAAGCGCGTGTGAATAAAATTTGTATTTTGAAACTAAATGCGTGCGAGAGCAACAAGCAATAACGAAAAATCGCGCAAATGTTTTTACAAACGCCGAGGAGTATTACAAATACTGCCACATTGACAACGCATAGGCTGCTGCTGCTCGTGAGCGTTGTCAGCTGGCTGCCGCTGCTGCTAAATGTTGGCGGCGTCGCTGCGGCACTGGACTGGCAACAGGTTAAGCCAATGTATTTAGTGTCCATGTATCCGGGCCCGTTCGGCATGGCCTTGTCCCAGTCATCCTCCACCTCCACCTCCCTATCCGCCGAACTGGACGCGGAAATGAGCGCCACAAACGATGACAGTCGCATTAGCAGCGACGTCGACAGCAGCAGCAGCAGCAGCGACGTCAGCGCTCAGTCGTCAGCTGGCAGCGAACCAGAGCCGTTGGTATTGAATTTGGAGACAACGCCGCTGGTGGACAGCATGCTGCCCGAAGGTGCTATGGCCATGGATCGCATCTTTGGCGGCGATGTTGGCAATCCAAATTGCTTCCCCTACCAGGTGGGCATGCTGTTGCAGCGTCCCAAGGGTCTCTACTGGTGCGGCGGCTCTCTAATCTCCGATCAGCATGTGCTCACAGCCGCGCATTGTGTGGATATGTAGGCTAGATCTTGAACGTGGCCATAGCTTCTCAAGAAATGCTAATTAAATTTATCCCTGTTGTTTAGGGCCAAACGCGCCTTGGTCTTTTTGGGCGCCAATGAGATCAAGAACGCCAAGGAGTCGGGTCAGGTGCGCCTGATGGTGCCCAGCAGCAATTTTCACATCTATCCCACTTGGAATCCCAAGAGGCTCAAGGATGACATTGCTATAGTTAAACTGCCACATGCGGTTAGCTTCAATGGTAAGGTCTCTTAGCTTTTTTGGAATTTCTAGGATACCTTCTACCTTCTACCCTTTCAGATCGCATCCATCCGATACAGCTGCCAAAGCGACACTACGAGTATCGCAACTTCAAGAACAAGTTGGGCATTGCATCCGGTTGGGGTCGTTATGCCACCGGGGTGCATGCGATAAGCAATGTGTTGCGCTATGTGCAACTGCAGATCATCGATGATCGCAACTGCAAGCGCAACTTTCCGCTCTCCTTTCGGGGCACGAACATCTGCACGAGTGGCAGGAATGCGCGCTCCACATGCAACGGGGATTCGGGTGGACCGTTGGTGTTGCAGCGTCGCCGTTCTAAGAAACGGGTCCTGGTTGGCATCACCTCGTTTGGCAGCATCTATGGCTGCGATCGTGGCTATCCGGCAGCGTTTACGAAGGTTGCCTCGTACCTGGACTGGATAAGCGATGAGACGGGCGTCCATTCGCATCAGGACACCACGGAGGCCATCTTCTTTGATCAGTACATTAAAAACTACGGAAAGAAGCACCACAATCGCAAGCTTGTGGTGGATGATTTGCCCGACGAACTGGACGTACATCAGCCCTTGACCCAGTCCAATGAGCAGGATACGTCCGAGGCAGTTAGTCTGCGAACGCATTCAAAACCCAAGTCCAAATATGATTTCTATTTCTTGTAGCTTTCAATAAACATTTATTTTAAGACAATCTCAAAAGGCGGCTCCATTTACAAGCCCCTGTTGACCACTCCGGAGTGCTGCTCGATCCAGTCCAGATAGGAGGTGATGCGGGTGAATACACCTGGCCAGCCCTTCTCGCAGCCAAGAGCAATGCCAAAGGATGTGGCACCAATCAGAGTGTTGCTGCCATCGGCCAGCACCAAAGGACCGCCAGAGTCGCCGTTGCAGGTGGAACTACCGCCGGTGGTCTTGATGCAAATGTTGGTATCGGCGACAACACCACCGAACCAGGGAGAGCAGCCCGAGTTCCTCATGACTGGCACACTGATAAACTGCAGCTTATCTGTGGCGCCCTTCTCAGCTGCAATAAAATAAAATCGTAGGTCAAAAGAAGGTTCTAGAGGTCCTTTGCAAAGGAAAACTTACAATCGGCAATCTTGCCCCAGCCGGAAGCAATAGCGGTCTCATCGGCATAGGTGTTGTAGTTGTTGGACTTCACTGGCAACCTGGCGGCGCCGATGTATTCGTTGAATTCAATGTCCATGGGCAGTTTGATCAGGGAGATATCGTTGGTCAGGGTTGTGGGCTCCCAGTTCTCGTGGACAATAACATTCTTGGTCTGCACAAAGATGATCTGCTGGTGCTTCTCCGTCTTGTCAGTGCGGTCCCAGGCACCCAAGTACACATCCACACCGGTGGTCAGGGCATCCGTGCAGTGAGCAGCTGTGACAATCCAGCGCTTGCTGATCACAGTACCGCCGCACCAGGCAGCACCTCCGTTCACGTAGAGCATGAGACCCGCCTGGTAGGGGAACTGATTGCGACCAGCGAGCTGGCCATTGGTAATGCGACCTCCGGGTGAACTGCTACGACGCAGCGTTGGTACCTTGGGCTCAATCTCCAGGGATTTTAGGTTATCCCAGTCGACGGCATTGGCGCCGATAATGGCAACCAGGAGCAAGACCGTTGCACAAGCAAATTTCATTTTGTTAGACTTCCAACTAAAGCTAGTTGGCCAACTGGATAGGCTTTTATAGCCACGGTCAATCGTTTTAGGCCATATATCTTGGGCTATCGCTTATCACTAGAAAAAACACATTTGATTTATGATTGAAAAACTGATTGCAGCTATTCATAGTGCTCATTTATCATTGATAATATTATTATTGGGGTGATTAAAATCGAGACAGTTGCTGCCACGTCTTCATTAGGGCTTTTCCTTGGTCTGAGCTTTAATCTTGGCCATATATGACATTGTCGTCATATACACGTTTGGGTCAAGACTAAATGAACGGAGATTATCTGTGAATGGTTTTTCACTCAGCTGATAAGTAAATAACTCAAGCAAATAAATATATTTTTTATCAGTAGGCTCTAATTAGTTTGGAGACATGTTTGGGCACTTAAAAAACACAATTTTCTCAACGTGCTAAAAACCTGGGTATATTTCACAATTGATTGTAACTGTAAGCCAGAAACATCTACAGAAGACTAAACTCTTAAAATTCCATTGCAAATTAATAATTAATAAAGTTAGGCGTGAGCTTATCATATGCTAAAAGATAAGAACAGCAAACATGGCCAAGTTTTAAGGTTTAAAAATAAATCGATCTAAGAAATGAATTTAATTAGCAACGCACATGTGGAATTAATGTGACAATATTATTTTTAATGAACATCATTTGCACTTTTAGATGCACTTACTTCCTTACACACAAACATACAATAAAATAATGCAAATTCATAATTAAATAAATGCCTTATACGCTCAAACAACTGTTAAACTCATTAAAACTTTTAAAAAACACACACAAGCATAGCTCGCTTATAAAATGATATTAATAAGCAACAATAATAGAGCTAAGAAATAAAACGGAAGTAGCTTTTAATGCAATAATATTTATTTGTTTTATTGAAGGTTAAATTAATCCAAGTACGCAGAAACAAATAGATAGCAATTAAAGTAGTAAGAAACGTTGGTTTTTGTATGCTCTATAAAATAAAAGGTAAACAAAAAGAATATACTTAACTAAAATATGCAAAAAATTGTTTGCAGAGTAGCATGATAAAAAAAAACACGTCATTTATATCACAAAGTAATTTTTTAACTCAAAATATGATTTAAAGTAAACTTTTATAAAATCATTTAGCACAATCACAAATACGGTACGCATAAAATATAAAGAATTGATTACAGGCTAAAAAACATGTCATTAAAATCACTAATTAATTTCTTGTTACACAAAATATCACCTGTTTGGCATGATTGCAGTAAGTAAAGATTTATTGTTTTATTTATAATGATTTCGGTTTCGAAAGCAAAACGATTAAATGCAAAATATATGTTACAGTACACAAGATCTTTAAAATCAAACAAAAGTACTTAAGCCATAAAAAGTTAAGAGCTGCCTAAAAAAAGGAATCTCACATGAGTTTTATTTCACAATATCACTGGTTTGTGCCGACTCCTCCAATTAGTAACTTCTTCCTGGACAACAATTAGCTCGGTTTGCCATATTTACCCCCATAATTAGCAGGATAATTGCCAGATCTGATGAAATAATAAAAATGTGTGTTATGAACTTTCTAAAATGAAAATGCCTTAAGTAAATACATATATAAAAATGACACCTGCCACAATTTAAACATTCGCACGAAACCCAAATCAAATTAGCCATTATATGCTACGATTTGTATCTCAATTCCAACTCCAATTCCAATCTCTATCTCAAGCTTTGATCTATTCAAGTGCGGGGTGCTATGAACTCATTTGGGTCCTTGAGTTTGCCACAAATAGCGCTAATTAAAACATTAAATGCGTAGAGCTAAGCTGTAACTCAACTGAATGAATAACTACACAGAATCGAGCTTAAACTAGATTTGAAAGCCAGCGTTTAACAACTTTCGCGCATGCAATAAGAACGTTGCAAAACATGTTCTGTCACGCAAATATATCTCAGATACTAACACTAATAATATGCAAATACCTCCGTATCTTAAAAACAAACACACTTCTCAGAGCTGAAGGCGTGTGTGTTAAAAATTCACTTTTTTGGGGTTTTTGACTTCTGAGTCAGGTCGACTATGCCACCTGGCTTTAACTTTTTATTTGGGGTAGTTAATTCCCCCACATTGCCTCTTGGCATGAGAAATATGACGTCTCGCCTTTTATGCAAATTAAGTTTGGGCCATTGTTTGAGCATGAGTCAAATGCGCGCCTCCCTAACCAGCAGCTGGGCAGCGTTTATCATTTCAAGCAAAACTTAAAAATAATCAATGAAAATACAACAAGAAAAAAGCCCCAATAAGATGCGAAGAGCTGATCAAGATCATAACGCTTAGGTGTCGTATTGAAACGGACCGGTTTGCCAGCTGTGTGGTGTGTGTGTGTGTGTGTGTGTGTGTGTGTGAAAGAGAGAGGGAAACAAACAGCTGTTAGCAACTTTCGCTGCCGGCATTGCCAATTTCTGTTGTTCTTACCAGCAACAACAGCAACAGCAACAACAACAACAACAAGTGCAGCGCTAACGAAGCCTCAGCTGAGCACGGATTTAGTGTAACTTCGGCTTCGGCTGCGACTTTGGCATTTGGTCTGATATAAAAACGCCATCCGGCGCGCGTGCTCAGTTCAGTTGAAGAACATTAACGGAAACGCGCGCGTGCGCCGTCGTCGGTTTTAATTTGTGTCCGCCTGGCTTTTGATTACTACTATAGCCAAAGTGAATTTCTTTTGTAACAAACGAACTACAAGCTCACAAGTGACATAGATACGGCAAGGTCATTACTGCAACAACAACAACTACAACTACTGCAATAATGGAAGGTCAGGCCAAGCAAGCATACTTCGTCAATGAAGCATATAATCACGAAGAGCAGCCCCATGGAGCGGGCGGTGGCGGTGGAGGTGGTGGCATGGATAATTTACCACGTCGTCGCAGTGGTGGCAACAACAAGGAACTCCATTTGGATGTGGCGGCCAAGAAGGGTCAAGAAGTGGTTGCCACACCCACAGCGCCCACCATTGATTTTGATGATATTCTGCCATTGATTGGTGAATTCGGACGCTATCAGAAGATCCTTTTTCTCTGCATGATTCCTTTTGCGTTCTTTGTGGCTTTTGTGTATTTCTCGCAATTCTTTCTCACTCTCGTACCGGATCAGCATTGGTGTCATGTGCCAGAACTGGATGCACTGGATGTGGAAGCCAGGTGAGCATCAAAAAGATTTTTTAAAGGATCTGACCTAGATCAATACTTAATTTGAATTTAAAATTTAATTGACAGTCGAATTACACTGAAAAGAATCTTATAATGGTCAGCTATTATTATTAAGCTGACTCATTGGACTAACTCTGCGGGTTTTCCCGCCAAGGCAAATTTTAAAGTTGATTACACACTAAAAAACAAGTTAACGTCAGAGATGTGGCCAAAACTAAGACAACCTGAGCTTAGCTTGGCAGTATCACACATGTATAGACATATAGACACATGTAATGACTATAAAAAACTTGTTATTTGGCTGGTGTTTTAATTGCTTTAGCACTCAACTTTGCAATCAATTAGAATGCACATAAATTTATGTTTTCTATGTGTTTTTCATGCTGATTATAACTTCAGTTTTATGGTTATTATTATGGTAATCAAATCTGATTTATATAGATCAGAGATAATAGGATGAATTATTTAAAGTAGCTGCTAACGGTTTAATAGTCGAAAGTATTGAGGAAATCATTTCCAAGTGAACTAAATATTTATTGGTCTTAACGTGACCTTGAAAATGTTTATAGCTTGAAACTAACATGAAATTATGGAAAGTAAACTTTAGTTTTATATACTTCAACCTATAACTTTTTCAACACACACTTAAAGCTGTGAAAGTTGCACCGATTTGTAATGATCTATTACTTCCAAATATTTCAATGTAGTTTACTGTCCTTATTCCCCCTTTTACTTTATGATTCTCAAGCCGGAAATAGTTAGTCTGAGTGTGTTTTAATTGCGAATCTTGAGTAATGTGGTTCCGTAAAAACTTTCACAATGGCAATTTGGATTGAACACTAAGTTCAAATCATTTGTGTTTGGAAACGCCTTGAGATCAACAGGTTTGCCCCCAATGGACCGTAACAGACTTAAGAATCAAATCAAATCCAACTACTAAGTTTACTTCAATGGTATTATTCTATTCTAAGGGGCTAAGAAAAAAATTATAATAACGTGTTTTTCGCAGCGGCCAAACATTAAACGATTATCGATTCAAATCGCAAAAAACGCAACTAAATTGAAAATGGAAAACCGAACAAAATTCGAGTGTTCTCTGACCAAAGTCATTAACTCGTCCAAGTGTGTGCTGTGGCTTAGAATGCCGATTAACCTTGTGCCATGATTGGTTCTTAGTCATTCTGACGGTCGGGTGGGGTGCTTAATAAGGCAAAGAACCTTACAAACAGGCATCTGTTTGGTAGCAGCAGGGCGACAAAGGGGAGCTCAAAGCGAAGGCAAATTTGAAACAGTGGCAGTGGCAGTGGCAGTTAGATAAGCAGACAGATAGTTAGCCAAGTCAGGTGCGCAGCGGCGAGGGGCATTTAATTAGCGGCGCATGTTGCGACAGCAGCCAAAGCAGCAACGGTAGCAGCAACAAAGCGACGCACAAGTGAAATAATCGTGGTAGCAGCAGCAGCAGCAGCAACAACAACAACAACAATAGCAGACAGCTCGAAACAACAAATAAGTATTACTATAAACAAGCAACTAGGCAACTAGTAACTAACTAATGTTGTGTGGCGACGCCAAACACGAGCCAAAAATAAATAATCATAAAAACTTTTCGAATTGCAAAAAGAGAGAGAGAGAAATTACTTCAGTGAAGCTTACGTAAACGAAGCTTGAATACTCTTCTAAGCTTACATTCAAATTATTTATTTAAAAGAGCAAACGAAAATATTTAAAAGTATTTTTAAAACTTTGAGTCGTTTTCATTTATTAGAAATAAACAACATGTAATTCTTGGTATGGAACAAAATGAAACCCTTTCAAACTAGAACAAACCACTCAAATACCGTAACGTTCGTAATTAGTTAGCGTTCACTGTATTTACATAAAACTTATCGAGTTATATGAAGATATTTGCGATATTTGCATAAATAATATCAGGTGTTAAGTGAACTGTTGATCTCGCTAACTGACGAAACAGTTCCATAAGACTTAAGGCATGTCATTTGCCAGAAACTTGGTTATTACGAGCTTAACTATATTAACTCTCTCTCTCTCTCTCTGTCAAATTGTGGGCGTAAATCTATAAATCAATTCTTTATAACATCATCAAAATTGGCAATTAAACAAGTACCTTTGAGCTTGTATTAAAAACTGTACCTCCCCTTCCACTGTTGGCAATCAATCTTGCATGGCTATAATTTTAGACATATTGTACACACATAGTTAAACACACGCAAGATTTTGTCAAGATCATGAGAGATTATTATGTTGTCTATGCTCATTTCTGAGGTGTGCCTGAGAACGCGGACAATGCGTTGCTGACCCTGATGGGTTCATGACTCCAACAACAAACACCTCCAAAATTTGATTATGCGAGAAACTAACCCAATTTTCGCCTTTGTCTTTTTAGATTGGCTCTATCGATACCCATGGTTAATGGAGAGTATAACAATTGCCACATGTACGATGTCAACTACACGGAAGTACTCGCCCAGGGCACAATCATGGCTGATCCCAAATGGCCGAAGGTCAAGTGCCGCAATGGCTGGTCATATAACTTCACAAAGATACCCTACTCTACGGTTGCCACGGAACAGAATTGGGTTTGCGATGATGCCGCCTTGCCAACTTATGCTCAGTCCATCTTCTTCTTGGGCGCCATTGTTGGTGGTCTGTTGTTTGGCTGGGTGGCGGATCGTTTTGGCCGTGTTCCAGCGCTGATCGGTTGCAATATGATGGGCTTGGTTGCGGGCGTGGCAACTGCATTTGCCAACAACTTTTGGCAGTTTGCCACAATGCGTTTCTTCGTGGGCTTTGCCTTTGACAACTGCTTCACCATGATGTATATATTGGGTAAGTGAAAGTCGGCTTGAGAATTCAACCTTGTCCATAACTTAACTCCCTTCTTGTTCTTTGCAGTGCTGGAGTATGTGGGTCCCAAGTATCGCACCTTTGTGGCCAACATGTCAATAGCCATCTTCTTTACGGGTGCCGCCTGTTTGCTGCCCTGGATCGCATACTTTATTGCCGACTGGAAACTGTTGACAATTGTCACCTCGGCACCATTGTTGCTGGCTGTGTTAACACCTCTAATAGTGCCGGAGTCGGCACGCTGGCTGGTCTCGCAGGGACAGGTGGACAAGGCCATTGGCATACTCAGGCAGCTGGAGAAGCGCAATGGTCGCCAGGTGTCGGAGCAGACATATCAACAGTTTGGGGACAGCTGTCGCCGTTTGAGGGATCAGGAGCAGGCACAGAACGCCAGCTACTCCGTGTTGGATCTGTTCAAGTCGCCACGACTACGTCGCACCACACTGCTCCTGATTGTTATCTGGATGGCCATCTCCCTGGTCTTCGATGGCCATGTGCGTAATGTGAGCTCTTTGGGTCTGGACATCTTCGTCACCTTCACCGTGGCCAGTTTTACGGAGCTGCCAGCGGATACGCTGCTTACACTCACCCTCGATCGCTTTGGACGCCGTTGGTTGGCTTGTGGCTCAATGGTTGCCAGTGGCATCTTCAGTCTGCTTGCCACCGTGGTGCCAGTGGGAGTCTATTCCGCCTCATTGGCCATTATGGGCCGCTTCTTTGTCAACATCAGCTACAACATTGGACTGCAGTATGCGGCAGAGATTCTGCCGACTGTGGTGCGTGCCCAGGGCGTTGCCTTCATCCACATAATGGGCTATGTGGCAAGCATTGTAGCTCCATTTGTGGTGTATCTGGCAAATATATCGCCGGCATTGCCACTCATCATTTTGGGCCTGTTTGGCATTGTTGGTGGCCTGCTGTCGCTGCTGCTGCCGGAGACACTGCATCATGATTTGCCACAGACGCTTAGCGATGGAGAGGAATTTGGGCGTGGTCAGAGCATTTGGGATTTCCCCTGTCTAGCCAAAAAGCTAGACGAGGAGGAGGTGAATAATTGTAATACGGATGTGGAGGAGGTGCGTTCGCAAGCCTTTGTGCGAGGCACTCAAACTGGCGCCTCCTTAACGGCTTCAACGCGAGGTGAACTACGTTCCAGCATTTTACGGCGATCGGTGCAATCACGTAGTTCCACTAAATTGTAGACGTTAGTTACTTAACTTAATTGCAATGTTGCATTTCACATAGCTTCGATTAGTTTAAGCGTTTTGTTCCAGCCTTGTGATATTAATTCTAAGTTCATTTCGTTGCCATTTGGCCCAAATAAAAAATCTCAAACGTTACGATTTTGAATATCGATTACTTTCAAAGTAGCGCCATCTATTGCAACAGTGTTGTTAAAAGCTGGCTGGTACCACAGCTAAACGCTAGATGACGCCACTTTGTTGACTTTTTAAATTGGGCTACCTTTTTATAGTTATTGCAAATTTAGATTACTGCATTACAAACAAATAAATTACAATGAAATGCTCAAGCAAATATTCCATTGAACTACAAATAAAAACCGCTCAATATAAGAAGAAGGTTGTGTGAAACCAAAAGCAGTAACAATGGCATTCCCAGTTTATCTGTTGCTTCTTTTGGCTTTGCCTTTTCAAAGTGGACTTGGATTATACAGGAACACAAACAACAACGGTAGCAAACTCCTGGCAATCCTGAATGCCACTGCTCCTGCAGTGGATGTAGTGTTCCACATCGATGTGCTAACTGGCAATAAAGCGGAATTACCAACAACTGTGAGTCCTCTGAGTCTCGAGTCCATTATACGGGCAGAGATCAATGGAGATTGGGAGCGTGGCAGATTGGTATTGCAGCTGGCCAGCCAGGCACGCACCCCGGAGCTCAAGCTGGCCATCTATGAGGCACTGTGGCAGGAGTTGCAGCAAATGAAACAGATCTATGATCCTCTAAAGGTTTTCGAGTTCTATGAACAGCTGGAACAGCTGTCGGATGTGGCGCCTGCACTGCTGGAGCAGGTATATCAGGCGTTTGTCCAGCGCAGCGCTCAGCTACTCTCAGCCCCTTTTCACACCAACAGCGTGAGTGCGATTTTTCCACTGGTCACGGAGCTGCTGCAAAGACTCACCCTGAGCACCCTGGACTACCTTAGGGATATTTTGGAGGCACTCTTCAACACCGTGTTGGCGCTGGAGACAACTTTGAGTGTGGTGCAGCGACTGGACAACCTTACTGGTAGCCTGACTCAGTTGACCTTGGCCAATCTCCAGCTGCTCAAGCGTCCGGAACTCCAACTGGATGCGGAAGCACACAAAGCTCTGCAGCACAATCTACGGAAGCTGTTGGAAAAGCCTGCATTCGCCCAGGATGTGGATATACTTGTTGAGACAGGAATTGTATGCTCAGCTGCCCGAGGATGAGCGCATCCTTTACACTGCCCAGAAAATCTGTTTGCGCAATGTGACCCATGAGAATTCCTATGTCAACGAGTGTCCACAGACCTACTTGATGTGCACCAACGACGGTGATCCCAAGAAGGCCGCCTACTATGCCCAGCGGGGCTATGGTGGTCCAAACAATACCCTGCAATTCGCTTTATACAGTGCATATTGGCGTCGTTATATTATATTGGAGCCCGGCAATCTCACTGTTCCCCATGCGATCACAAAGAACGTTTACAGCCGCAATACAATCAATTGGTGGAATGTCGTCATCCAAGAGGATGGTTCAGGTGTGGCTCTGTATGATGCAGCAACAACTCGTTCGGTTTTGTGTGGTGGAAATCCTTTGCATTGGGATGGCGAGGAAAAACATGTGTATTCCAGAAATGCAGAGGATTTCGGGTTGTATCGCAGGGAGTGCGTTTGGAGCATCGAAGATTGCAGTGATGTGGGCTAGAAGCGAAAGATAAATATCAATAATCAACAGAGCTTATCTATTATAATCAATTTCAAGGCAATTGCATAATAAAAAGTTTGCATAACGAGAACATTTTTAATTGAGAAGTTTTTAACAACTTTTTTGTGTACACAATGGGTTATAAAAGGTATCTTTGGGATGCCGAAGATTAAATACACGTGGCTACACACATTGCGAGTTTTATATGGCAATAAAGCTACTATAGAGCTATCAATAATAATTACTTAAATTTATTCTGCTTATTGTCGTTGATCGTAAGGCACACAAGAGATAGATACATAGATGCATTAACTACTTATTCTGAAAATCCCAGGGTATACAAACAATGCCATCTGTTAGCACAGAGTAGTAATGGGATATATGCAACTTAATGTGCTCGAAATGCTGAGGCTGACAGCGACGCAGATCGCTCAGTGCTGCTATCATCTTGTCCGGCGTGACGGCATCGTCCTTGGTTAGGGTTTGCAGTTTGAGCAGTTGGATGCACTCATCGATGAGCTGCTGTTCGATGTGTTTATCCTTTTCGTATTTGTGAATACGTTCGCGTGCCTGTTTCATGTGCTGACTGATGAAGTCGACGAGTATGGAGCCGGGGCAGGTGGCGGGTGTGATGAACTGCCCAGTTGGACTGACCATTAGCGGACCCGCCTCTGATTCGACAACGATGGTGAACTCCTGCAGCGTTGCTGGCCAGTTTTCCGGATAGTGTTGCTTGCTCAGATAATCACTTAACGAGGTCGTCACCTTGCTGAGGTAGTTGGTGTATCCGCGTGCCTGCTGCTTGGGCATAAACTTACGCCTTCCAATCTGTATGCCACGCAGCACCTGGGAGAGCGTCTGCTCGTACACTGGAACCACATTTAAGTATGAATCATGCTGTGGAATGTTTTTGATAAAGTCAATCCAATTGTTCTGCACATCGCCAGTGTACAGCATCACTTGACCCTCCAGGCTGATACCTGTAAAGAGTGCAAAGACCACAACACGATTCCTCAATGTCTCCATTATCGATGCGTGGGTTTGGCTCAGACGCTGCAGCGACTTCAAACAGCCACGATAATGCTCAATGTTCCAACCGCATTCGTAGCGCACATCCTGGAGTTGAAGGTCCCGCACCAGGACGTTCTTCAACTTATCAATCTCTGCTTCCAGATCGGCGGTCTCCTTAGCACGTTGTCTTGCCTTGTCCGCATTCTCGGCCAGCCAAGTGGAAAGCACGGGCCGCATGCTACTAGCTTCCTGCAAAATAAAGATCATTTATTATCTTGTGATTAGCTGTGACTTCAAATTACTCACATTGCGAAATTGTGCCTCGAACTCTGCAAACTCTGTATTGTAATGGTAATCCTGACTGGGCTTGTTGCCCATGCTTTCCTGTGGCTTCGCTTGCATCGTTGGCTTCACTGTCTTGATGTAGTCCGTGGAGAGATTGCAGGATTCAAGCAGACCTTGGATGAATCTTTTGGGATCCCTTGTACTCCTATCCATGCGTATTTGCACCAGCCGAAAGGAGTCCCGTTTCTCGGCATCCACGCTATCGCGCACATAGAACTTGAGAACCTTGGCATCCTCATTGGAATAGCTGCGTTGGTACAGCGCCTCCAGATGTGCACTGAGCAATTTTAATGAATTCTCGTTAGTCTGCCGCTGCTCTGGATGCTGACCGAACAAATCCGGATGCACAGCAAAGTAGAATGGACGCAGTGCCGTTGTCAGCTCCGTGCTTAGTGTGCGATGCAACACTCCAAATTTGTGCACCTGGAGAATGGGAAGGCAACGAAAAGCTGCTGCCATTATGTAATCGCTAGAGCAGCGCACTGCTCCACAGTTCTGCTGTGGTACACATCCGAATACGGAATGCGGATAACAACGGCGTGGTTGTTATTTACTCAAAATTTGATTTACAAGTACAATTAATATTACGCACTTGCCACTCAGCTGTTTACGTATTTCAACGTGTGAGCAAAGCAAAATTGTATACATTGCGTGTTTTGTAGGGAGATACGCTGCTACAATTTTTACAAAATATTCACTGATAAAATAAGCAGTTGATAATGATTTGCTAACAACAACCATATGCAGCCTCATAAGCAAAAAAAAAACTGCATACTTATTTCAAGAGCATTGCTTTGAGCTAGGTGGCAACGCTTAGTTGGCAATATGTTTATACGTAGTCAGTCAGCTGTTCATTTATTTCACTTATATCTCTGAAGTTGTTTATTCCATTTATAATTTGTAAGCGCTAGAATGTCCACTTACTACTTTGTAATTGTTGGCCACAACGACAATCCCATCTTTGAGAAGGAGTTTAGTACCGTTAACAAAGACCAGCGCGTAAGTAGTTACTTTAATAACAAATGAAGTCCGCTCACTAACCGATTCTCATTTGCAGAAGGAGGACCACAGACATCTGAGTCAATTTATAGCACATGCAGCACTCGATTTAGTCGATGAGCACAAATGGAAGACGGCGAATATGCAACTTAAATCCATTGACAGGTTCAATCAGTGGTTTGTAAGCGCTTTCATAACTGCATCCCAAATACGCTTTATCATTGTGCACGACAACAAGAACGATGAGGGCATCAAAAATTTCTTCAATGAGATGTACGACACGTATATTAAGCATTCCATGAACGCATTCTACAAAATCGATACACCCATCAAGTCACCGATGTTTGAGAAGAAATCGGAGATCTTTGGCCGCAAACATTTGTTATCGTAAATAAGTAGTAGATAAGTATGTTGTAAATTTGATTTTAATTTAATTAGAAAACCAGTCTGACACAAAAATAGCTTAACTCTTTCAACTGATAACTGCAATTCTCATTTTATCAATGCGTCTTCGAATCAAATCTAAAACGATTTAACGCTATACTTGGCTCGCTTTTTGACTCCCTATTTACAATTCCAATAGGATTCGTAATCTCTAAACTATATAAATGTTGTGTGTGTGTGTATTAGTTGGATGAACGCATGGAACGACTGAAATTGTACGGAATTGTAGTTGGGTGGTGGAAAAGAATCTCTTCAAAAAGTGGTTGTTCCAAGGCACACGCGCTGAATGTTGACTTAATGCTTCTTGTTCTTGCCATGACGCTCATATTTGCTCTTAGATGAGTGCCACAGGATGAGTGGAATGGCCAGAGATGGCAGTGTCATGATGGCAAATGCCACCCAATCGAAGAAGTGGGAGGAGAAACGCTTGTTGTACTCATTCAGGTTGACGATGCCGCCCTCTCCAGGCTCTGAGCTGATGGCCAATTGCAACTGCAAAATAAATATAGATTAGCATAACGGCAAGGACACTTTAAAAAGTTACTGATTTACCGTCTCGGCTTCCTCAACGGGCTTGTAGGACACCTCGGCGGCAGTGAAGTTGAAGTAACCGAACGCCTTGGGACGCACCACCAACACATGGGTGAAGTTCGTCTGCGGGGCAATGCGCTCCACGGTAGCTGTGGGCTGGCCACCGACCACCTCAAAGGCCTCGGGATGGAAGCCATTGTCTACCAGCTGCACATTTGTGGCAGCTCCATTGCCAACATTGAAGATTGTGTAGCGCACCAGGAGATCGCTCTTCTCGACCAGATATTTGTTGAGGATCTGCTTGGAGACCAGCAGGCGAGCACGGGTCTCGTCCTCCGAGACACAAACGCTGAGAACAGCGAACAGAGCGCACAAGGCTAACGTTTTTCTGAACATGCTGCAAGAAGAAGTTAAAGATTGGAACGTTTCACTTTTTTTGTTGACGTGGAAGGGCCGATAGACGTAAAAAGAAAGCGGCCCAACTTTAATAGCTTGTTTTTGCTGTTTAATAACACAGAAGCAACAGGTAAACACTTTAAAAAGTCTTGAAACACCTTTAGGATTATTTTAAAACCACTTACGTGAAATGTACTTATTTATTTTGCGGCTAGTTAAAATAAACTAAACGCTGGCGATAACTGCGGTTGCTTTCTCGTGGCTGCTTCGTGACGTGTAAACTGTCGGCTGTCAAACTTCGTACGAGTACATTTCGCATCGATACCGGCATCGATAGAGGTATCGATGGAGGCATCGATTTCGATAGCCAACTCAACGCTGTGTCAGCGACAGCTCTAGACCGCACAGCTGATGCACAACAAAACAATAACAAACTTAACAATAAATAAATGTTTGCAAGCGTTTTTTTGTAACAATAATAAACAGCTTAAGTTTGCAATAACAGTAATAAAATTTCAATGTAGCTCGCTTAACAAGATCAACAGCTTTGTTGACAAAGCGGTGTGGGTGGAAATGGGTGCCGGCACCTGTGTTTGCCCTTGAATGACATTGTCACCCTACAGATAATGGTCCCAAATATGCGTTACTATTATCATTCAAGAATGAAATGCTTTAAACTCATTGAAGCATACAATAATTTTTGTGCTTCAACATTGTTGTCAATAATGACGACGCAATGCCGCCAAGATTTAAGAAACCGATAAAATATGCGTTTAAATTCACACCAAGTCAGCATGATAGCGCATATCAAAGTCGCCACAGCCAAATCTTACGCTTATCAGTGCGGCGACGCAGCAGCTCAGTTGAGTTCGCTTTTTCATCACACGCAACACGCATACACAAATTGGTCGAGCTGCCGCCAAGTCGCACGCAGTCGGAATTTAACCAGCACCTGGAAAGCTCTATCTACAATGTCTCAAGGCGGAAACGTGGAAACTGTGCAAACAACGCCCTACGAGGGCCAAAAACCAGGCACCAGTGGATTACGCAAAAAGTCAGTTACCAATATACATTTCCATTCCCAGTGCAGTAAACAGCAGCGAGCATATTTCAGGTTAAAGTGTTCATTCAGCCCAACTACACGGAAAACTTTGTGCAATGCACCCTGGACGCAAATGGTCCTGCTCTACAAGGCTCCACTCTCGTTGTTGGCGGTGATGGTCGCTATTACTGCAAGGAAGCTGCTGAGCTCATAGTTCGTATCGCTGCTGGCAATGGCGTTGCCAGGCTGCTGGTTGGACAAAATGGTATACTCTCCACGCCCGCCGTCTCCAGTCTTATACGTCATCACAAAGCGCTGGGTAGGTGGTCGTTATTTAATCATCTATATTACATGTTTGTTTACGAGATCCACGAGGCAATAACTGATAATGATCAGCTTAAAAAAAACAAAAAGATTTACTATACTAGTATATATACCATTTATGTACATATACTTTGGCTTGTTCTCAAGGTCAAGCGAACATTTGGATACATAAGAATTCTTCTTAATTAACCTTAGGTGGCATTGTGTTGACTGCTTCCCATAATCCTGGTGGTCCGGACAACGATTTTGGCATCAAGTTCAACTGCGAGAATGGCGGTCCGGCTCCAGATGCGTTTACCAACAACATTCACAAGCTGACAACTGGCATTAAGAGCTACAAACTGGTGCCTGGCCTAAATGTTGACATCTCCAAGGTGGGCGAGAGCAGCTACAGTATTGATGGCAAGCCATTTTATGTGGAAGTCATTGACTCTGTGGCAAACTATGTGCGTCACATGGAGGCGATCTTTGACTTCAGCAAGCTGCGTGACTTCGTTAGTGGCAAGACAACTGGAAAGCCGTTGAAGATGCGCATTGACTCCATGAATGGCGTGACTGGCGCCTATGTGCGTGAGATCTTCCTGAATCGCTTGGGCGCTACTGAGGAATCGGTGGTGCACACAACGCCACTTCCAGACTTTGGTGGACTGCATCCCGATCCAAATCTGACGTATGCCAAGGATCTGGTGGATACGGTGGCCAAGGGTGACTACGATATTGGCGCTGCCTTCGATGGTGACGGCGATCGTAACATGATCATCGGCAGCAAGGCGTTCTTTGTGACGCCCAGCGATTCATTGGCTGTGATTGCCCACTTCTTGGAGGTCATACCCTATTTCCAGAAGAATGGTGTTCATGGCTTTGCGCGCAGCATGCCCACTGCCTCCGCCGTAGATCTGGTGGGTAAGAAGCTGGGCAAGGAAGTGTTCGAGGTGCCCACCGGCTGGAAATACTTTGGCAATCTTATGGACGCCGGTCGCTTGTGCCTGTGCGGTGAAGAGAGCTTCGGCACTGGCTCCGATCACATTCGTGAAAAGGATGGCATCTGGGCGGCGCTGGCCTGGATCTCTGTTATGCAGCATACGGGCAAAAGCATTGAGGATATATTGAAGCAACATTGGTCTGTCTATGGACGCAACTATTTCACACGCTACGACTACGAGGAGTGCGATCTGGAGCCCTGCAACGAGATGATGGCCACCATGGAGAAGACCATCACATCAGCGGATTTTGTCGGCAAGAACTTTGCCAGCAGCGGCAAAAGCTACAAGGTGAAGGAGGCGGACAACTTTAGCTACACGGATCCCGTGGACAAATCCGTGGCCACCAAGCAGGGCTTGCGCATTGTCTTCGAAGATGGCAGCCGCATTGTGATGCGTCTCAGTGGCACAGGCAGCTCCGGCGCCACCGTGCGGTAAATATTTAATGATAATTTATTAATAAATCTTCCATATTCAACTGGTTTCGTATTGCTTCTAGCTTGTACATCGACTCCTATGAGAAGGAGAATGTGCTTGGACAGGCTAGCGTCATGTTGAAGCCACTGATTGACATCGCATTGGAGATCTCGCAGCTACCCAAGTTCACCGGACGCACTGCACCCACCGTTATTACATAAACAGAAATCATCCAAACCGGTTTGGTGTTGTTTTTGTTATTGTTGTTCGAAATTCACAGTTATGTTTCGAATTTATTAAAATGCTCTGTAGCTTCAACCAAAGTTTGGCAAAATTAATAATGGAAATTCAATTATTAAGTTACAAGAATCTTCACAAATTGGGATACCTAATTCTTATTAGTTTTAAAAATGCATGTACCAAATTTATTTGGAAAAAATATTATTTTTGCCTGTTTCATTTGGAAAGTTTAACTTTTAATCACTTAACTGGCGTAGCCAAATACTCAAATTCACTTAGAATTATATTGGGTATGCGCTGCTCCAAAACATTAAGCGGCAATTGTGCCGTGCGTATAAATGCCTGCAGAAAGTGAAGCATCGTTACCACTTCGGGACCCAACATCTCCTTGTCCCTAAAATGAAAAGGAACAAATTGGTCAAATCACATCCCTTGGGGAACATTTAAGTACTCACAGTAGTTGCGCCTCGGCTACTGTGACCACATACTGACACATGTAGGAGATGTAAAGCATTTTAACATTCTTATGAAACTGCTGCAGAACGGTGAGCAGGCCCATTATTAAGGGAACACAATCAATGACATCTTTAGGAGACTTGGGCAGAAGACAATCTGTATTTTTGGAATGCTGCAAGCGACCCACGTGGGCAATGGTGAAGAGAAACAAAAATAGGGACATGCTGTGCGTATTCTTGGTGGTCACAAATATCAGCTCCAGTGGTTCATAGTTGCCCGTGTACTGGAGAATCTCCTGCAGTTCCGTTAGCATGCCCACGCCCTGCTCATCACACAATTTTGTGTTAGAAGAGAGCTCCAGCAACAAAGCGCTGTAAAATTAAAGGATTCAAATATATGTTTGTGGAATATAAAGTTTCGCTTCCATTTACCGATTTAAAGTATCTGTTGTGTTCTCCAGCAGTTTGGCATCACATTTGCTGCTGAAGCTGAGTTCACTGGAGATTTGCTGGCGTAGCAGCTGCTTGTGTCCCAGCGAAAGCATCCAATCCAGAAGAGTTGGCCACACTTTTAGCCATCGCTGCGTGTAGCTTTGATAATACTTCAGTGGCTGCTTGGCAACTTCACCGGGAAAGTCACGCGATTCCAGCTCTTTGGTCAAGCTGCTGAGAGCATCGCACCACATGCGATCCGTGGTTAGATTCTTTTGCAGCCTGTCCAGATTACTCTTTAGCTCATCGGCCAGCATGTGTGCATAGAGACGTTCCAAGCCCACCATGCCAGCCGGTGCCATTGCTTCGCGCAGTACACTAAAGAATGCAGAGCCGGCGAGCAGTTCCTGATGTGGAGCACGCTTATCATACCAGCTGCACTTTAGATCCAGATATATGGTCTGTTTGGGCTCAGTGCAGAGCAGTATTTCGTTTGCCAGGCGACCAATAAAGTTGTTCGATTTGCTAGGATCACCGTGCAACGGTTGAAAGTTGGGTATGGGTATGGTTTGGGATTGAAAGCGAGATTGCCACTCCTGAACTTTGTTGCGCAAAAAGCAATTGCATTCCTTCTCCACATTATAGTTGATGATGCGCTGCGATTCCTCCAGCAGTATTCGCAATCCCTGCACACGCAAGTAGTCCTCAATATATTCAAAGGATCGGCGGTAACCTTCGATGGTTTTGGCCAGCAATTGAAGTTTTTCCTGCAGTAACTGCACAGAGGTTTTGCCCTTCTCTGGTGTAAAGATCAGGCCCAGATTGTAAGCATTGGCCAAATGAATAACCAGCTCCTTGCGTATACCATCCTCCAGCAACTGTTTGGGATCCAGTTCGATAACGCCCACCAAGGTCTTCTTCATCATGAGAATGCCCTTAGTGAAAACCGCTATGGAATTGGTTAATTGAGCCACCTTGGCACGTTCCTCGAACTGTGCATACTCGCGAACCTTATCCTTGTCCAGACGCGTGGGAAACTCCTTGATGACATTAGTCAAAAGCTGTATAATCCTCGCAAGTATGTTGAACATAGTCTCCGGCACAATTTGCAGCACACGTCGTAGAAAGTTGGCTAGCTCCGTGCTGTAGTAGTTGGATACAGACACTAGATCCTCACTCTTTGCCTGATTGATGCGCATCAATGGCACCTCCAGCGTGCTGGCCAACTTCAAGAACACCGCTCGTATGCCAATGACAGCATGTGGCTGTCGCTTTATATGATCCTGCATAATTGGCGTGAAATCCCGCTGAAGCAGCTGCCAAGCATAGCTAAAATCACTGATCATTTGAATTTGAATTTCAATGTCCTCTTTCAGGTTGATTAACTGTAGGGAATTATAAATATGTAAATTACAATGGTTATAAAAGTAAAGGCTGTTTCCTTACCTGAGCCATGCGATTTAACAGATCCCGCGTCTCCTGCAGCTGCTGCTTGACCAGCATATTGGCATGAAGATTATGATACTCTTGAACTTCATCCAGAGCCTGCATCACTTGGATAATGAGTCTGCCCGACTTTTGTGGCTTGGTTAGCTCCAGTTTCTGTAGACGTTGTGCCACCTGACCAAACCACTGCTGCAGTTGTGGATTCGCTTCGATTTTAGTCAATGGACGTGAGCCTGCAAAGGCTTCACTTAGCTCTCGCAAATATTGTATTGCCTCCTCACGACTTTTGGTCCAGCGCTGCTCGCGATCCTTCTGCAGCTCAGCTAGCAGCTCTCTAACAGTAAGCTCCATTTGGCCACAGTTCAGTAGTAGGTTGTACAATGTACCCTGCTCAAACTTAAGCTCCTGCAGCACTAGTTGTTGCACTTGCGCAGATGCTGCTCCCTGACCGGACATTATTAGGACGGCGCGACTGGTGTGCAGACAATGCCAGCGAAGCAGCACATTCGCCTGTCGCATCAACACAATTATGTTATTTGCATGCTCCAGTACGAAGGTGTCATTGAGGACACCCTCACGCACAATCTCCTGGGTTCTCTGTAGTGTTTTCTGCATTTGTTCACGTTGCTGCTGACAGAGAGTTTGAATTGCCGCTGGACTAACCACATTCGAGATAGCAGCACTGGCAGCCTTAAAACATGCCCAGGCATCGATCAAGTTGACAGTGATGCCCATGTAAATGGACAGCGTCCAATTGTCGCAGTAAAACTTATCCACAATCTCGCGCATCTGGGCGCCCTGCGAGTGGAGCATCTGGGGCGAGAAGTACAGGCAAACGTAGAGCATGACGGCCTGTGTGGAGAGCGCTGTACTGCGATGCGATGGATGTGGATAGATGACCAACTGGTTGTAGATATCATCGCAGCGCAGACGTGCTAGAACCAAATCAATGAAGTTTGCATCAAATTGAAACCTCGCAAAGTATGCCTCCGGATATTTGGACACGGTAACAGGCGTGTTTTTTGTCACCGGTTGATTCTGTACCGGCTTCACGAAACCCGTGGACCGCAAGAGCAGGCAAACATCATGTATGTTGCTGTCGTCACCACTTGGCGTGGCATCGCCTCCACTGTAGCGATAGTAGGCAATAAGGAGACGCTCTCGCACATCACCAGGTATATGAAAGTCCAGGACGAGTAAGATGGCGCCATATAAATAAAGCGATTCGCACTGTAAGCAACAGTTTTTTTTTTATTATTTTGTTAAGTAAATTCGTTTCACGAGACTTACTAGCAACTGTTTGCCCTCCTCATCCAGCAGCACCGTCTCCAAAGTTTGCTGTATATAGTAGCCGGTATTTAGTTCTTCGATATACTGTTTCAAATCTGTGGCATAGTGATGAACGCTCTGGAAAGCCAAATAAAAGCGTGTAATCAGCTGCAGATGATTCGTTCGTGTTTCCAAATCCAGGTCGCTCAGGTCCTGCGGAAAATATATGATTGCAATCAAACGATTGATTATTAGTGATTGTAATTTACTCACGGGGCTATCCTCAATTTTCTTTTCATGAGCCTCGGCCTCTTTAAAGTAGCTGAAGTCCAATATAATATTGGCATATTTTTGCTTATCAACTGAATTTTCCAACCTGAAAATAAGTGAAATAAGAATATATATTGTTTGCTGTGGTTTTCAAAAGCGGCTTACCGGTATATGTTGGGCACGTATTCTTTCAAGCGCAGTATTTCCGCGATTATGGAATTGCCCACTGACACAATGTTAAGTAGATTTTGTCCACAAGCATTATTTTCCGACAGAAATTCGCTCATATTTGCAAAAACACAAAAAATTCATCACATCAGCTGTTCTTTATTTACGCCCTTTAGCTAGAGATGAGCAGATCGTCCGTGACTGTTTACACGATATATTTGATTTGCTTAAAAAAGGATTTTATTAAGTTTGCAACATTTTTCAGCACTGTCTTTAAAAACTGACTTCGACAGTTCGACTGCGAAACTCGATAACATTGTGCTTAACGTTTACTTGTGAATGCCCACGCGTCGTCCGCCGCGCATTTTTTTGCAAGACGTTCGTCTGGCGGAATTTTGCAATATAAATTTGTTAAATTATTGAGTTTGGCAAGTCGGTTTATTTTCGCAATACGTTAAGTTTTAGCTGGCATAATGTCGAGCTTTGTGTTTGATAAAGAAGCATTTGTGCGTCGAATAAAACTACTCTACACAGAATGGAAGGTAAGTCTGAGCATCATCTCGCTGTTTTCAGCGCCGAGAACAGAAGTCCCCGGCAAGTGTTTATTAGGTGTTCCTAGTTCCACACCATTTTGCCACCCAGTATATAGTATATATATATAATTTGTAATTGGCAAATATGGTGAAATTGCTAACAACAAATAAATACTATCAAAAACAAAAACAAAACTAGTTGCAAGTTAGGTTAGGACGCATGAGTGTTTGCGGCTTATTAATGATTAAACAATTTATACATTTTTTTCAAACTATCAACAGGCGCCGAGCACTGGCCAAGACGATACGCTGAGCGGTCTGGACTGCCTCATGAGCGTGGTGGGCGTGGACGAGGATGTTATCTACTCAAAGTCAATGGCTTTGCAGATCTGGCTCCTTGGCTACGAGCTGACGGACACAATTTCGGTATTTGCTACGGATGCCATCTATTTTCTGACCAGCAAGAAGAAAATTGAGTTCCTCAAACAAGCTCAAAATATAACCGAAGAGGGTGTTCCCGAAATAAAGCTACTAGTCCGCGATCGTGTAAGTACACTGCGACATTTGCTTAAGTTCCGTTAAATGGTTAATAATAATAATTATATACTTTAAACAGAACGATAAAGATAAGGCCAACTTTGAAAAGCTTATTAAGGCCATGAAGGATTCGAAAAAGGGCAAACGCCTAGGCGTCTTCACCAAGGATGGATTCCCGGGTGAATTCAGCGAGTCGTGGAGAACGGCTCTTACGGGCGCCAAATTTGAACATGTGGACATCAGCACCATTATTGCGTACTTGATGTGTCCCAAGGATGAGACGGAAATAAACAACATACGTAAAGCCTCATTGGTGTCCATGGACATATTCAACAAGTATCTTAAGGATGAAATAATGGACATCATAGATTCTGATAGGGTAACAATAACTAACATATAACTTTTAGCATTAATTTCTGAAAGCAAACAAGAATATCGTTATCTAATGTCATTTAATTTGCAGAAAGTTAAACACACCAAACTGTCGGAAGGCTGCGAGGCAGCTATTAACGATAAGAAGTACACAAGTGGATTGGATCCTCGTTTACTGGATATGGCATATCCAACGATTATTCAGTCTGGCGGCATTTATAGCTTAAAATTTTCTGCGGCCGCTGACAAAAATAATTTGCACTTTGGTGTAATTGTGTGCTCGCTGGGCGCGCGTTACAAATCGTATTGCTCCAACATTTCGCGCACATTTCTGGTCAATCCCACAGAAGCCATGCAGGAGAATTACACGTTTCTGGTAAATGTGCAAGAGGAAATACTCAAGCTGCTCGTTCCGGAGGCCAAGCTGTGCGAAGTGTATGAAAAAACACTGGCCTTTGTTAAGAAAGAGAAGCCAAGCATGGTGGACAATCTTACGAAAAGCTTTGGCTTTGCCATGGGTCTGGAATTCCGAGAGAACTCCTTGGTCATTGGGCCCAAGTGCCAGGCACTAATCAAGAAGAATATGATCTTTAATTTGCACGTGGGCATTTCAAATTTAACCAATCCCGATGCAGCCGACAAGGAGGGCAAAAATTATGCGCTATTCATAGGCGACACTGTGCTGGTTGGAGACCAGGCGCCGGCCAGTGTGATGACACCATCCAAGAAGAAGATTAAGAACGTTGGCATCTTCATTAAAGACGACGACGACGAGGAGGAGGATGTTGATGATAAAAAGGCCGCCAAGTCAGATCATAGCAATGAAATACTCGGGCGCAGCAAGCGTAACGCTGTCCTAGATTCCAAGCTGCGGAATGAGATCAACACCGAGGAGAAGCGCAAGGAGCATCAGCGTGAACTGGCCCAGCAGCTAAACGAGCGAGCCAAGGAACGTCTGGCGAAGCAGGGCAATTCCAAGGAAGTGCAAAAAGTGCGCAAGAATACGGTCTCCTACAAGTCCATGAGCCAAATACCACGAGAGCCCGAGGTCAAAGAACTCAAGCTGTATGTGGACAAGAAGTATGAGACGGTCATTATGCCCGTCTTTGGCATTCAGGTGCCCTTCCACATATCCACCATTAAGAACATTTCGCAATCTGTTGAGGGCGAATACATGTATCTGCGTATCAACTTCTTTCACCCAGGCGCTACAATGGGACGCAACGAAGGAGGACTCTATCCACAGCCGGAGGCAACCTTTGTTAAGGAAGTGTAAGTTTTCTTTTCTTCTACTGTCCTTCGTGTACAACTAAAAACCGGTTTCTTTTTACATTTGCAGCACCTATCGCAGCTCAAATGTTAAGGAGCATGGTGCAATAGCTGCCCCATCATCCAATCTGAACAATGCGTTCCGCCTTATTAAGGAGGTGCAAAAACGTTTCAAGACCCGCGAAGCTGAGGAGCGTGAGAAGGAGGATCTGGTAAAGCAGGATACGCTCATTCTATCACAAAACAAGGGCAATCCCAAGCTTAAGGATCTGTACATTCGCCCAAATATTGTTACGAAGCGCATGACTGGCAGCCTAGAGGCGCACACCAACGGTTTCCGCTACATTTCTGTGCGCGGCGACAAGGTCGACATTCTGTACAACAATATCAAGAGCGCATTTTTCCAGCCCTGCGATGGTGAAATGATTATACTGTTGCACTTCCATCTGAAATATGCGATTATGTTTGGCAAGAAGAAGCATGTGGATGTACAGTTCTACACAGAGGTGGGCGAGATCACCACAGATCTGGGCAAGCATCAGCACATGCACGATCGTGACGATTTAGCCGCCGAGCAAGCGGAACGTGAGCTGCGCCACAAACTGAAGACGGCATTCAAGAGCTTCTGTGAGAAGGTCGAGGCGATGACCAAAGCACAGGTTGAATTCGATACACCCTTCCGTGAGCTGGGTTTCCCTGGTGCCCCATTCCGCAGTACTGTCACACTCCAGCCGACTTCCGGGTCGTTGGTCAATCTTACGGAGTGGCCACCATTTGTCATCACACTAGACGATGTGGAGCTGGTGCACTTTGAGCGCGTTCAGTTCCATCTGCGCAACTTTGACATGATTTTCGTGTTTAAGGAGTACGTCCGAAAGGTGGCAATGGTGAATGCCATACCCATGAACATGCTGGATCACGTCAAGGAGTGGCTCAAGTGAGCCAAATTATCTAACGCTTGCCCTTAACGTGTTTTTTAAATCGTCATTTTTCTTTGTAGCTCGTGCGACATACGTTATTCGGAGGGCGTACAATCGCTTAACTGGCAGAAGATCATGAAGACCATTACCGATGATCCCGATGGCTTCTTTGATCAGGGTGGCTGGACATTTTTGGATCCGGAATCGGGCAGCGAGGCTGAACACGAATCAGCTGAATCTGAGGAGGATGAGGCCTATAATCCAACAGACGCTGAATCTTATGAGGAAAGCGATGAAGATGATTCCGAATACTCGGAGGCTTCCGAAGATGTCAGCGATGACAGTGAAGGCATGCAAATAAGCTTATAAACTATGCAAATTCTTTACTTATTATTCTGATTAAATTGTAATAGATTTGGGCTCCGATGAGGAATCCGGCAAGGACTGGTCGGATCTGGAGCGTGAAGCCGCCGAAGAGGATCGCAACAATGAATACATAGTGGATGATAAGCGCAATGGCAAATTTGAATCCAAGAAGAACAACAAGAGCTCCAAACACAGGTATGCCAAGTGTACTATGCCACCAAATATGTGCCCTGTTAAATCCTTCAGAGCGTATACTTCCTCTCTTCTTTGTTTATTTAAACTCAATAACTCTATTCTTCCGCATCACGCACACAATACAGTCGTCGCGAGCGTGAGGAGCAGCGATCGTCGCACAGTAAAAAGCAAAAGTCGAATTCCTCCTCTTCTTCACAATTAAAATCCTCCAGCTCCAAACATGGCAGCTCATCTAGGTTTGTTACCCGTAATCACCACACAACCGCCAACATTCACACACACACACACATAAAAAAAACACACACATGATCACTCTCATAATTCGATCTTCAATACCAAAACGAACCGCCGAAGATCACAAAATTAACTATTAACTATTGGCTTGAAGTTTAATTTGGAAGCTTATTTTTTTTATTAACTAATTCGGTTCCCTTAAAAGGAATACAAGTTTTACTTTTGGTTGGGAAAATGTTTTTCAAGAAATTTTTAATGTGTGTAAATATATGAGGGATACAAAATTTAACTAACTGTTTTTAATATTTGAGAACAAATTATGCGAAATTCTGCTCAAAATGTACCATTCTAACATATTCCTTAACAATCAGCTGGCTGAAAAAGTTTTCTCGAGAAAACTTGCAAATTGATTGAATTTATAAATTAATTTGTACAATTGTTTTCTATTCAAGCCCATCGAAATCGTCGTCTAAGGCTTATCACAATCGGGACAAGCATCATTCCTCCTCATCGTCGGGACACAAGAGCAGCAGTAAGGACAAGGATCGCAAGCGTTCGCGTGAGGATAGTCGAGACAATGGCCACAAATCTAAGAAGTCGAAACGTTAAGGATACAAATTGCAGTAGTTACAGCACAGAAACACAAACAAACACAAACAATATACCTTAACTTTAGGTTAATAGCTGTCTATAATAAATACATCTTTTACACACACAACAAACACACACATACAATAATACAAACTGCAAGTGTCCGTAAAACTTACTAAATGTACTTTCACTGTTATAAAAAAAAACAACAAGCGTCTTTACGTTCTTTCAATCGAATTATATCTCCAGCCTCGTGTCCATTGGATCAATATGAAAGTTGTATTACAAATTCAATAATTATTATCCGAGTAAATATATATATATATTTTAGTGTAATAAACTCTAACGTTCTAAGTGTACATTGTGGCTACTTATTCCAGCTGCCCAGCAGATGGCGATATGTATGCAGCTCGCTGCTATCACGCCTGCGACTGGAACGATGCTGCTGATGTTGCTGGTCAGGATTGGGACTGCTGACGGCGGCAACTGAAGCACGCCTCCGGCTCGCATCGAACATATTGCGCGTCTTGTTAATGGGATAACGCATCTTGTTCTTTAGCCAGGTGGTGAACGCCCGCTCATTGTCCTGCATCTTGCGCATCTCATGCTCGTTGCGGTTGAGCGTCTGTTCCATGGAAAAGCGTTGCTTCCTTCGCAGCTGCTGTTCCCGCTGCTGCAGCTGGCGGGCACTCAACCCGTACTCGGACATGTAACCCGTATAGCGTGGCAGCTTATCCTGCAAAGCATGCCGATGCTCACAGCAGATCTTGTAATTCATTTTGATTTCTGGCACGGCTTGGACTGGCGCACTTGGAGTTGGACGTGCGCGCCGACGAAAGCTAAAGCGGCGGGCATTGAAGAAAGTCTTGGTGCTGGTGCAGTTACTGCTCTCCGTATTGTTATTGTTGCTGTTGGGTGACGTTTGCAGCTTGTGCTCTTCGGCCACATCCTTTTTGTAGTAAATGCTACGCTCGTCCAGCTCAAAGTCATCGGGTATGTAGCTGGCCACAATGATGGACAAGTCATCCTCCTCAGTCTCATCCTGACCGTCTTGACCGTCAGTGCCAGCAGTTAGTCGATTAATCTGCGCCTGACCATTGGCATCCAGCGTTTTATAAAGACTCTTGTAAGCCTGTCGCAACTTGAGCCTTGCTTCATTCACAGCACGTTCGTCCTCCTCGCAGTCGGATTCGGTGAGCAGATTGGTGAGACTTCTTTGATCCGATTCACCTTCCATTTGCTCGTTGTTCAAGTCGAAGGTGTTCTGGCGGGCAATGCGACGTTGTTGGGTGGCAGTTGCTAGTGTTTCACTTGCCGCCGTCAAATCATCCTCATCCACGCCAGAGAAATCATCTTCCTCGTAGTCCATGCTGACGGGTAGAGTGACTGGAGGTGGTGGTTGCTTCTCTTTGCTAGTGTCCACTTCGGTAAGATCTAATATCTCCTCACATATATCTTCCTCCTCCTCCACAATCACTTCCCTGCTCAACTCCTCTATTGGCATTGGCATTGGCTCCTCTGGCGTTATCTCCTGCTCCTTGGCAGGTTCCTCTGCAATGGGCTTGAGCTTTAGCTGTGCCAACTGCATCAGCAGCTCCTCCGGCGGACTTGGCAGCTGCTCCTCCCGTTGCTGTGTTGTGGGCTCATAATCCTCCAGATTGAGCGCAAAGGTTACCTTACGATTGCTGCTACCAGGATTATCACTGGCCACTGCCGCACCATCATTAGACTGCTCGGTGTCCAGCGCGAAAAGCTGCTTGTTGGCCTCCTTAATCTTGTCCACAATGTTGTATTCGTTAACGGGCTTCAGGACTGCGTAATAATCCAACATTAGCGGCATGTTAATGGCAATTAATTTCGTTATATCGTTGAAGACCAATACTTACAGTAAACTTCGCAATCCTCGTCCGACTCCGCCTCGGGCCCAAACATATTTGATTGTACGCAAATTTTGTGGCTTTGATTATTTTTAGACTTTGGCTAAAATGGATTTATGTGTGTGCTGTGCAAAACTTTCCATTTCGTGCCAGCCCCATTCAGCAGACCAATAAACCCATTGCCAGCAGGAGCAGCCAAAGGAGAAGCGAGGTGGCCCATCAAAGTCTAATGAACTTGGGACATATACATGTATGTGCACCACACAGCAACAACAACAACAACAACAAACTTAATATGCGCTTCACCTCCTGTTGCGGTTATGGTTATGCTTATCCTGTCTATATTTCATTGGCGCCGTTGCCAGGCTCCCCTTTAGCTGTTTGGAGACGTGAGCTTTTGTGTGTTTGGTCGATGCCTGGTGACAATTTGTCTTCAGCAATAGCAATGGGAAAAGATATCGAAGATTTGATACCCTTTTAAGAAAACCAAACAGATTTTATTATAAATCTGATCGCTACTTGTCCAAGTTTTAAGTCTATTCTAACACTCAAAAAGTTTTTCCCAAAACAATTTGTCCAATAAATACATTTCCTTTACCACAAATTTAAATTACCCTACGATAGTGTATACACAAAATAATCAGTTAGTTATATTTTAATGTTATGCACTTTATTCCATTCCATTGTTTTTCTTTTATTTTGGGCTTACTTGTCTAACCACATTTAAAGCTTAAACGTTAACCGTTAGTCGTCAAAGTCAAAAGTTGAGCAAACGGTTAATATAAAACATAAGCTACATAAAATACGCACAATATCAATATTATTGGTACACATCATATATGTACCATATATAAATATATACTCATATAGAAACTAGAGCCTTTTACTTTTTCCAGTGTATTGAGCAACATATACGAGCCAATCCATTTGATTTGTCATTATCCTTTGCCAATTATTATTTATTGCTTTTAGATCTAAGTAAAAATATATTATTCAACAGAGTGCTTAGAAATGCATGATCCATGAGAATTATGAATGGAATGGAATGTTTTAAGTTGGAGAAAATACTAGATACCGATATGAAAGTAACTCAGGAGATATGATAAACAATGTTTAATTAAATACGACCATAGATAAAATGCTTTTTTATTTAACTTATCTTTTGCGTGTGCAAAATAAAAAGATTATTAAAGCCCAAGCAGTATCACATGTAGTTTAAGCATTTTTTACCCAATGATAATGAAAATATTCCAACCCATAAAATTAAGAAAAAAGCACGATGCAACTTAAGATAAGATTTTCCATATAAGCAGTAAAAGTAATCCAATCAAGGTTACTTTTTCGTTGTCCTAGAAATGATTCTTTAAAAGATTTTCAAAATGAAAATAATAAATTACATGCTTTGATTTTCAAATAAATGATTTAATTTGCATAAAAAAACAAACAATAAATGAAATAATACATACAAAAGTCAAAAGCAAAAGCTCAAGATTAATTTAAAGTATATATAAAAATTTCGAGTACAGTGTAAAAGAAGTCCTTTCTGCCTAGATTTGAAGCGATGTAGTATACCGAATTTGTTTATTTTAGATTTTAACATACAACCATATTTAGCATACTTAAAAAAATAGAGCATTAAAAACTAAACGGCGGAATTAAAAATATAAATTTTCAAAATATTTTTCTATATATGTGATGCGAATGTGATTGTTATCGGGTTAGTGTTGTAAATGACTGTGCGAATTGAGTGTGTATAATTTCATTAGAGGACGGGTAGAATTTTTTTTTTTTTTGGTTTTAGAAAATTTTTAGCGCGTTAACTTTTATAGCTATAAAAAAACGTACATATTGCAATATCAGCTCTTTGACTTATATCACTAATAGATTTCTTTTGGTTTTATATTGTTTTGTTTGTTTTTTAGATTTTCGAGTTTTTGCATTACAATTTGTTAAATAATTATATTTAGCAATGGACTGCTACTACATTTACAATATATAAACTAAAGTATTTTAATTCGCGTCCTTGACAGACGCCTACTAATCATATACAGATACATATATATACAATATATGTATATTTATTTTTAAACATATATAGATTCGTGTTCGAAAATCGTAAAACATTTCGTAGCTTACTGCTCTTGTTTTCAACCTTCTTTCCCATTTTTGGTGCAATTAAATTTCAATAAATTACAATTAAAGTTTTTGTTTTTTGTTTTTAACACTAACGCGCGCTCAACATTTAGCATCATATACAAAGTCTTTAGTTTTTTTTTTTGTTGTTATTATTTTAAATAAATTTCGAATGTCTGTGTGTGTGTGTGTGTTTGTGAGTGTTTAAGTGTTTATCATACGTATCTTTTGCACTTAAGAGGGTATACCGAACGTTTTTGTTTAATCTTTTATATGAGTATAAGTAGATAACAAATTATCCTTTTAAAAAAATACACAGTACATACATTATTGCTAGGATTCGAAGTTGTAAAGGGATTTTGTCTATTACAATATTTTTTTTAGACGACACACACAAAAAGAGTATATGTTGCGCTACATAAAACGAGAGTCTGGGTTTAATTACCATACATAGAAAATAAATTGTATAATATATATAAATATATATGTATATAGACAGGGTTTGCTGCTTGGTTTAAGATCGGATCATTTGGATCAACCAATGCGACGACGACGACGAAACATTTCTTTGAAGCAACACATATTTATGTAAACAGAGGCAAGTGATAGAAGTCAAACCCTCGATATCCTTTGGCCGCCAGCCAAATGTAGACAACATGATAGGCGCCCGGTATAAAGCAAATGAGTCCAGCAACAAAGAATACAACACCCTGTGATGTATTGTGTGGATCAGCGATGGCAAATGTGCCCATCACAAATAGACCGGTGCCCACAACGAGCAGCGTAAACGCCGCAAGAACAGTGCGCCAATTCTCCCGCACTTTTGGATGCCGCCAGCAATATGTGTTTATCTCCTCCGTCGGCAGATTACCATATTCCTGTATGAGGGAGTCACTGTCCCTCGACGTTGTATCTTCGGCATATTTGTTGTAGCCCCTATAGGAGGAAAGAGAAAAGATTAAAAGCAAATGTCAGATTCAACAATCAGTGAGGCTATCAAGCAAAAGGCGCTCTATACAAATGTATATATTATGTAGTTTGTGTGTGTGTGTGTATTTACATATATTACTCAATTACAATAAAAGCCGCACAAGTGCGACCGCAACCGAAGGCCACACAATGTTGCTGCTGCTGCTGCGAGTGTTTGGTGTTGGGTGTCGTGCAAAATTCTTCAAGGAATGATGAAATTTATGCGCAATAATTTTACAATTGAATGCCAATTTGGGAGCTGGATGCAAGTATGCTGGTCAGACAGACGACAGGCGGCAACGAAGTCTGCTTAAAACCCCATAATTAGCTATGGCTGTTGTATGTTGTTGTTGTTGTTGTTGTAGAGCTTGTGCCTTGAGGCGCGACTTGAATGCATAATGGAATGAATAGCAAACAGCAGACGAGCAGAAAGCAATTGTAAATATTATGTGAATGAATGAAAGAAAGAAGCACGCACGCGCTCTTTGGCGTCCAGTTAGTGCCAGAGTGCCAATATAAAATTTATGCAAATGGTGTTTCCGGCAAGGAAGCGGAAAGTAAGACGCCAAAGTCCACAAAAGGTATACAGTGAAGGTACAAATGTCCACAGTCATTGCAGACAGCTGGAATGCTTTGGCTCGAATTGCAATTGTTATATGATGATTGTACTATATATTTATATTAAGCCGGTTCAGGTTTAAACACGGCTTTTAGTTCTGAGTCATAAAAGCTAATGATGAAATGTGCAATAAGCTGAAAACAGTCAACACTCTATAAATAAACCTTGTTTGATGAGCTCTTTTTGGTATTATTATTATTTTTTCATGCAGAAAAACTAAGTCTTATTATCGAGCGTTCACTGTACCAGCTGGTTTAAACCGGTTACCAAATTGGACTTAAATGTGCTTACAAACGGGCTTCAGCCCTATATTTAGCCCATTTCAAAAATGGTTTAACACCATAAAAATAAACACGACACGAATAATGACATTCCATTTTCAATTTAAGATCACAGCACATTTAATACATTTGCGTTTCCTTGTTGTGAATCACATATGCTGCAAAATGGTGTCAACAACAACAACAACTGTCAACCAGCTGCTGCCCACGCAGGCAGAACAGAGAACCAGTCAAAATTAACTTGTTTTGCGTTGGACTTACTTTGGATCCTGTATGCGTATGGATACATCTTCGGTGGAGCGACCTTGTTTGGCACTACCGCTAACGCCACCGCGCATTGGCGTCGATATCACTGTGGAGCCATATACACGTATCGCCTCCTCTTCCTCCTCCTCGAATGCGTCGTGTATGGAGAAGCCCCGTGCGCCGTTGTTGTACATATTGTTTGTTGTTTTCTTTAGTGGTTGTTGGTGTTGTTAATGCAACTGTAATTAGGTTGCATACGTTTAGTTCACAAAACTCGAAGAGAACCGAGCGCTTATTGCACCAACGCCTGCATTCTTTGCCACATTCAACCGTGGTGTTAATAACCTTTCTTCTGTTTTCGATTGCTTCGTAACGATTTTCACAGTGTTTTTCTTAATATTTTACGCGACACAAAAGACAATGTCAGGGAGGAGAAGAGTGGGCAGTCTAGTGATGTGCAATACGGGCAGCAAACATCTATCGTCTCACGTAACACGCGCTATCGTGTTGGCGATGGCAAGGAAATGGGGCGATTGTGGTGCACGACAATGACTGTTTTATTTATTTTCTGTATGAAATGTAGCAGCAATCGTTTCAGTGTTAAGTAAATTTTTGAGTTAATAGTAAAAGGTGTAGGTATTTCAACTGGTCTGATACAGATAATATTACAAACAGTTCTTCACCTATCACTAGTGGTGCAACTATTGAGTGTACAAACACATTGTGATTAATCGTATTGCCAACTACTCATTTGCGACGGTCTGGCAGCACGTTCTATTGTCAAGTGCTTTCGTTTGCAACTCAATGAAATTCTGTTTTGCTTTTTTCCTTCTCAATATTTGTGAAATACAAACTAAATAGAAACTAAAATTCACTCACGATGTCGCGTCACCGAATAGTACGCGGTATGGACTACAACGACGAGTACGATGGCTACGACGATGTTTACGGCCATTCCGTCGACGACGATTGCGTATCGCCCACAGATCAGCAATGGCTATACGACCGGGCTCGTGGTCAGCAGAGTATGTCGGCGTTTATTAAAAAGAACAAGGACATTCAGGAAGAGGCGGAAGATGGTGCGGACGGGGAGGATGACGAGGATGAGGCATTTCGCAAGGCCCGCAGGGACTCGGAAAGTTTCCAAATGCCCCAGCTGGATGAAGTTGCTCAGGCCAAGCTCAGCTCCTGCGTTGATGAGGTGCGCAGCGTTGTGGGCGATGCTGTTTCCGAGCGTCGCATTGTGGAGACATCAATGCGCTTTGACTACGACATTCAAAAGATACTCGACGAGATTCTCAACGAGGAGACCAATCAAAAGGATAAAGAGAAACAACGTCCACAAAAGCTCAAGTTGAATACAACAACAACAACAACAGCGACAACATTAAAGTCAAGCATAACGCCCAAGCCGACGCCCACCAAGATAACACTGGCAGCTGTGAAAGAAGCTAAACGTGGTTTCGAGATTGCCTCCCCCAAAGGACCCGCCTCGCCCGTTGTCTCTGGCCGCAACACGCCCGTGGACATGGGCGTGGCTGGCGATGAGGCCAGTCGCAGTGGTGCAGCCATTTTCAAGGTGTCCAAGGATCAGGCACAGCGCAATGCACAGCAGCTGTATGACCTGGAGCGTTCCTCGCAAAAGAATCATATTCACATGATTGTGATTGGACACGTCGATGCGGGAAAGAGCACACTGATGGGACATCTTTTGTACGACACGGGCAACGTCTCCCAGCGGGTGATGCACAAGCACGAGCAGGAATCCAAGAAGATGGGCAAACAGAGCTTCATGTACGCCTGGGTGCTGGACGAGACTGGCGAGGAGCGTGCCCGTGGCATTACCATGGACGTGGGTCATTCACGGATTGAGACAAAATCGAAAATAGTGACACTGCTCGATGCGCCCGGACATAAGGACTTTATACCCAACATGATATCGGGTGCAACCCAGGCAGATGTGGCACTCCTTGTCGTGGATGCAACACGTGGCGAGTTTGAATCCGGCTTCGAGCTGGGCGGACAGACCAGGGAGCATGCGATACTTGTGCGCTCCCTGGGCGTCAATCAACTGGGCGTGGTCATCAATAAGCTGGACACAGTGGGCTGGTCTCAGGAGCGCTTTAAGGAGATTGTGCACAAGCTCAAATCGTTCCTCAAGCAGGCTGGCTTCAAGGAGTCGGATGTCAGTTTCACGCCCTGCTCCGGCTTAACGGGCGAGAATCTCACGAAAGCCGCTCAGGAGCCAGCACTAAAAGACTGGTACGATGGACCCCATCTACTCGATGTTATGGAGCACTTTAAGGTGCCAGAACGGGCCATCGATCGGCCACTGAGGATGTCCGTCTCGGACATATATAAGGGCACCGGTTCCGGCTTTTGCATTTCAGGACGCATTGAGACGGGTGCACTGTGCCTCAATGACAAAGTCTTAGTGGGCGCCAGTCGGGAGCAGGCGCAGGTTAAATCCCTCATCATGGATGAACTTACGCAGACAAGTGTCTTTGCTGGTGATCAGATCTCCGTGACGCTCGCTGGTCTGGATATAAGCAACGTAACAGTGGGTTGCATCATCTGTGATCCACAAATGCCCATACCGGTGACGACCCGTTTCCAATGCCGCATCATCGTTTTCAATGTCAAGGTGCCCATCACAATGGGCTATCCGGTGCTGTTGCATCATCAGTCGCTCATCGAGCCGGCTGTCGTCTGCAAGCTAACAGCACTAATACACAAAAGCACCGGTGAGGTGGTGAAAAAGAAGCCGCGTTGCCTGGGCAACAACTCCTGCGCACTGGTTGAGGTTGAGACATCGCGCCCGATTTGCATTGAGCGCTATGCCGACTTCAAGGAGCTGGGCCGCATTATGCTGCGCGTCGCTGGCGTTACGATTGCCGCCGGCATGGTCACGAAAATTCGCTAAGAGAGTGCTTTACAATAATGTGTTTGAAATTCTTAGTTAGATTTTAGTTTTTTTTTATAATAAATAAAAGTTGATGCTTGCGCTATCAACTGCTAATCAAAAACTCGTTAAAGTTGCCACTTTAACAACATTAATCGACACAAATGGCAACTTCATTCACGGTATCGTCTATCGGTACGATTGATATAGATCTGGGTGTGGCAACACTGAAAATGAATCACTTTGGGAGCGTGTGAGCGAGGTAGCAAGCACAAGCGCCTAAGCCGAAAAAAGTTATCTGTTTGCCTTAGAATTAAATATTGTTATCAATAAAAAAAACTGCACATTTCGCGATCCGTGGCATATTATCTTGCACACGTATACGCACACGCCGACACAATCGCGCAAATCGTCAGAAATCTGCACAGACAGCAACAACAGTTTTTGTGCGCAGCAACACAAGGTAAAAACTCCGAATAGAGTTGCCGTGTGCGTGACATGCGGGTGCTGCTTTCCCCTGCCCCTAATAAAGTTTGTGACTAAATCTAATACACTGCACAATTTGTGTATGTATTTGCATGCGTTTACTGCTGCAAAAATAAGTGATTTTCATTGAACAAAGGACTCGTGAATTTGTTTGCATGCTACAAGTGTGCGCATTGTTTGCTGGGCGCTCAACAGTGCAACCGACCGCTGCTCGACAACTCTAAAAATGAATCATTAAAATGTTGAGGGTAGAGCGAATTTGTGCTGAGTGAGCGAGCGAGCGAGCGAGCGAGAACACTTTGAGTTCATTACAAAAAATAAAAGAAAAAAAGAGTGCAGTAAATTCCTAAAAGCAGTGCCAGCACCAGCATACCAAACACCAAAAAGCAAACCCAAAACGAAACAAAACGAATTTATAGTGAAAAAAAACTATTTTAAAAATAAAAATACAACTATTGCTTTCTTTACATTTCACAGTGCTCATTTAGTGCTCAGCAACAGCAGATAGCGCAATTGCTGTTGTAAAACGGAAGTTGTTGTCGTAGTCAGGAGAGACAGAGGCAGCGGCAGAGGCAGAGGCGGCAGGGCTAGTGTGCTACAATAATTCTATTTGTCGCCCCTTCCCGCTCTCAAAAAGCAACAATTTTACAACAAACCAAAAAATCAAAACGCACGCTCGCACCTTTACTACCTGAGCAAAGGAAGACAGACAGAAAGAGAGAGAGGAGTGTGTGCTAGAGAGAGAGACACAGATGCACGCATACAGCTAGAGTTGTTTGTTGGCACAAAGGTTATCATCAATAACAAAGAACAGCACACAGCAACAAGAACAACAACAACAACAGCAATAGCAACAACATAAAGCTTTCTGCAAGAACTGCAACTGCAAACCAAAAGCAATCGCCGAACAACGCCTAAAACTAGTGATTTTTTTTTATTTTATTACAAAGAGAGTGGAGAACCAGCGAGTGAGAGAGAGCGACAAAGTGAGAGAGAACAAACGCGGTCGCGTTTAAATAAACATTTGCACAACAGCAATAGCAACAACATAAATTGAACCAAACCACCTCGTCACCCGCCTACACCAGTAACTACCTGCGCCTGTTTTTAATATATACAAGCCCAACACATTTATATATATATTTAGTATATATACCACATAAATTGTCGCCCACAAAAAAAAATGCGTGAATATAAAATTGTTGTTTTGGGCAGCGGAGGTGTCGGCAAATCGGCGCTAACTGTGCAATTTGTACAATGCATTTTTGTGGAGAAATATGATCCAACCATCGAGGACAGTTATCGCAAACAAGTGGAAGTGGATGGACAGCAATGTATGTTGGAGATTTTGGATACCGCTGGAACGGAACAGTTTACAGCGATGCGGGATCTCTACATGAAGAATGGACAGGGCTTTGTTCTCGTCTATTCAATAACGGCGCAATCCACGTTCAATGACTTGCAGGATCTGCGAGAGCAAATTTTAAGGGTTAAGGATACGGACGATGTGCCCATGGTGCTGGTTGGCAACAAATGCGATCTGGAGGAGGAGCGCGTCGTTGGCAAGGAATTGGGCAAGAGTTTGGCCAATCAGTTCAATTGCGCCTTCATGGAGACCTCAGCCAAAGCCAAAGTGAATGTGAATGATATTTTCTACGACTTGGTCAGGCAGATCAATAAGAAGTCACCCGAAAAGAAACAAAAGAAACCGAAAAAATCCCTATGTGTTCTGCTATAAGACTTCCAAAAAAACAAAAAAAAAAAAAAAAAAAAACAAAAACAAAAAATCAAAAGAAAACAAAATGATAAAAGGAGTAAAGGAGTAAAGTAACAAGTTAAAAGTAACAAAGCATACAAAGCCCAGAAAACTTAAAGATTGTCAAAATTGCAATAACCAAGTAAACCACATATACTATACAATATAAAAACAAAAAACATAAACATTTAAACTAAAAACATAAAGAAAATTTAACTGACAATGTTTTTAACTGTGCAAAGATTTTTTGTAATTATTACTACATACTATTACTACTACTACTATATTATTACTATGCTATTTTTGCTGATTAACAATTAATTATTATAAACATTATATTTGTCGTTCGTTTTTGAGCCGTTTTTTAAACAAAATTATGCAATACACACGCAACAAACAAAAAGAAGCAAAACATTCGTAACTAAAAACATTCGTATTTATTTTGTTGTTTTTACATATATATATCTTTTTGATTCTTTTCGATTTATGCTACATAATATACATTCATACAAAATTTATCTATACAGTACATATACATATACATACATACAAACATAGAAGAACCATTTAATTATTAAACAAAAGTCGTTGCTCTTCATAAAAAATACACACAATACTAAAAAAAAAGTTAAAGAAATTCAAATTAAGCTAAACATACATCTTAAAAAAATTCAATTGTATGCCTATAAATCTCTTAATGAAAACTTGAAAGAAAGAAAGAAAAACAAACAAAAAAAATCACATATTTTATAAAAATATTGTATGCAAATGAGATGTCAAAATGTTGCAAACAACCAGAAAATCCATTTTTAGTAATTAGTTTAAAACAAATTTACAAATAATTGTTTAAAAATGATCAATTTCTGTGTAAGTAAAAAGTAACAAAAATAATAATTAAAAATTAATAAAAAAAAACCAAACACAAAATTGCACACATCAACAACACACACATACATAAAAACACCCGCATACAAACACACACATACATACTTACACATGACACTCCGGCATGCTCAGAGAGCAAGCAACATTTATAATTAAACAATAACCAATACACAGACAGAAAGAGATGCCGATGAAAGTAAAAATGCATTCAGTTGAGAGAAAATGCAAAATTGAATTTTGATTGCAGTTTGCAATTGTTGCATGTAAAACCAATTTAAATCCTGTTATTAAAAATATACCATAACAACAAATCCCAACAAATTTGTGTATGAAATATGAGATTCGTCATTACGTGTCAATCCAAAACGAAGTAAATTTACAAAAAATTAAAAATTATATAGAAAAACACATAAGCAAAAATATGCAAAAAAATATACAATTTATGATAGCAGTAACAGGTAAAAAAAAAAAAAACAACAACAAGTAACCAATATGCCCTTAAATCAAAGTCAAACACAGACATAAGATTCAAACCAACGTGTATCCATAATAAATGTATTATGTTTATAAAAAAAATATAAAAAAAACCAACAAAAAAATTTAAAAGCAAAAACAAAATAAAAATTAAATAAATTCATGTAAGAATCAACAGATGTTTTTTTTCTCAAATTTTCTTTTAATTTCAGATCCTTTCTGAAACAGAAACAACATTGCATGGAATTTTTCAAATATTTTGCTGTATTTGATACTTGGAATATGAATATAATAGTATTTCAAATATGGTTTATAATACAATTACAAGTACAATTACAATCGAATAGTTGCATATGTTTAGCATAGCTACCAAAAAACTATGGATGGTATATGTCCATATATGCATGGTATATCTGTAATATCAACAGTTTGATATGGACATTTAATTATTTTTTTGTTTTTGTTTTTTGCAATGGAATATGAGAGAGTAGAAGCCAACTAAGCGCAGGCGATTATTATACGTATTATTTATGCAGAGTTTTTGTTTTTTCTAAAATTTTGGAAATGGAAGGAATTATGGGGGTAGAGTGTGGAGGCATTTAGCTTGATTACTGTACATAAATCGAGTTATGGTTTCTTTTTTTTTAAATGACTAGCTTTAAGTTTCAGCAAGTGCTCTAGTTGTAAATACACATATGTATAAGTTATTTTTTTATAGTTTTCTGCGATGCTCTCAATTTTTTAATTAACACATTTATAGAATCAGTCCAACTTTATGTTCTTGTCATTTACAAATTATTCAATAAAACTTAATTAATGCTAATTTGGCAACAACGAAAATTGAATACAAAAATCATTATTTAAACAATAAGTAGAGAACATATAATTAATAATTGTTTAAAAACATACACGAGATATTGCACTGGGTTAGTGTGTAAAGGGGAGGGTTGTAAAAATTGCACTTTAGGTTATTACACAGACATTTAAAACTAGAATCATAATAAGTATAAGTATATATAATATGCATCGTCTGTAGCGAGATTTTTCAGTTTGGGGTTTTGAGATTACTACATGAAACGGGGAAGATTACTTGTACTAGCGCTAGGGTTTACTTATGCATGAAGTAAACACATGACCTCGACATACGTTTATGGCCCAATGAGATAATATATATATATAAGATAAGAATAAGGATAAGATAACAAACAATGGGTTTCTAGACCTCAATCCTCTATTTGCGCAGCTGCAATTGGCCCTGCTGCTGAGATTGCTGTTGGACCTGGCTCTGTTGTTGCGATTGATTTGATGACTGTTGCTGCTGCTGCTGCTGTTGCTGGTGATGATGATGATCCTCATCGTCGCTGGGCTCTTCACGCAACGGCAGTGAATCAATCTGCTTGGCGGTGGTCACCTTCTTGTTGCGCTGCCAGGTAAAGACGCGTGCCATTTGTAGGAATTTTTTGCGCGACATTTTGCCCATGTTCTTGAGGCGCTCCTGAAACGGTGCATCATCTTCTCCCTTAGTCTTGCCATTCTGTTCCTTCTCCAGTGCGTTCATGAAGTCCTGATTCCATCGCAACTGATTCATGAACTCCTCATTCTGCAGCATCAAAGCGAACTGTTCGTCAGGCAGCTCAAAGTCCTGCTGTCCGGGCACAGGCGTTATGCGCAGAAAACCAGCAGGTAGTGCACCCAATATTGGTGGATTCCAGCGACGAGATGCGTTGCTGCCGGACAATGCAACGGTGTGACTGCGCTTGGTGGGCGTATTTCCAGCGCTGTTGATTTTATTTGAGGCGCCCAGTGGACGCTGCTTGGGCGAGGCACCCGTATTGTGATGATTGGGCGAAGCGCTTGCGGTGCTCAGCAATGTTACAGCTGCTGCGGTGCCCTCCGTGCGTTCACTGGTGGCCCCATCTGTAGTGTCGATAAGTTGATTGCGTCGCAGCTCTCTGTCCGTATCGCTGAGATTGATGAGACTCTGTTGTGGTGAGACATTAGCATCCAGTTCATTGCGCAGTTTTTCGTTCTAATCACATGCGTTAGTTGGTTAGTGTTAGTTAGCTTGTTTAGCCTGTTAGTATACACAAACAAAACATACACACACACACACACATTGATATGTACCTGGTTGTCAGTTGACATTGCAAGCAGTTGGTCGATGGTTTGATCGACAGCCCCATGATTGGAGCGCAGCACCGCTTCAATAACTTCGCGATCAATGTCGGGGAACATCTTCTTGAAATCGGCCATGGCTTGAGAAAATTCCAGCTGCATCGTTGATGTAGCCATGATGATTTTCTTATTTTTAATTTTCTACCCCCCCTTTTTTTTTTGTACTGCCCCAGCTGAACAGCCGAATGAAGAGCTGTATGCGCGATTATTTATGTACCGGCTACTTCTCACAAGTATCTTAAAGTAGTAAGTCGTTACTTGCGCAAGTCATGTGCCGGTAGATGGGGTTACTGTTTCAATGTAAAATTTGTTTACTGTGAAGTATTTAAATAACTAGAGATTTAAAATTTTTGTAGCCATAAAAAAAACATCTAAAAGTTTGTATGTTTAAGTCTGTTTTGTGTTATTTCAAAAGTCACAGTTCCCATCGTGACTGCGATATCACAATATTGCCATCGCTAAGAAGTATCGTTTGCGCATCAGGTGAAAAAAGTGTTGAAAAAGCACCACCAAATTGGCGACCGTTAGCCGCGTAGATTTAAACGTTCTAATAGTCAATAATAAGAAATGCTGTAGCACATCACTTTTTCACTGCCTTTTTTATATTCATTTAAATCATCAATATCACAAACATCAAGAGTCATGCCTCAGTAATAAACTGAAATGCACAGTTTTTTCAATTGCTTGCAGTGCAGGCTGCACGTCGAAAGTCTCGTGATATTATGATTGCTACTGATAATTAATTGACCGGCATATACAGCACGTGTACACAATTGTTCCGGCATCGGGGAAATGTCAATGTCTGTGTCGTTTTAATATCTGTCAATTGGCGCTGATTTGTTTGGTGTTTAATGTTTGATTTGCCAGCTCTCTCTTTCTGTCCAAATTTCCTTATCGCACCAAACTAATGAGATAGCCCGAATATACATAGCTAATCACATTATATTTTCGGGGGCTGATGTAACCATAAAAATTAATTTAATCACAATGGAGCGTGGGTGGGATCATCATTCGATGCGTAAGGTTTAAATGTGACGCCACTAATTAAAATATAAAAAATAAATTTGCTTCGTCAGCTTTTAATACTGAAGACGTCTCGAAGAGATTAAGTACATTAAGGATTATACGTGTATGTACTGATGTAATGTTTCAAAGATATTTCATCACTGATTTCTTTTTATACTTCTTCTTTTTTTATAAAGAGCATTCAAGATAACGAACTTTCTTTACCTACGCTCATTGTTGTAATTTAGTAAATTTTCATTCAATTTTATTAATATTCTGATTTCCTTTTAAAACCCTTACTGACACATTGTTAATACATGGACTTTCGATCTCAAACATCCGTTCTTAAATAAGTTCGATGAGGTTCCGACATTGACCTAATTAACTTTCACAAACTTTTAGCTATATCATTGTGAGTTTAATGACCTATAAATGATTTTTTGGGGTATTTAGTTTAGTGTGACATAGCTTAGGCCTTAATCTGGTTCTTAAACTTTAGTTTTAAGATTGGCAAAAGTACCTTGAATATTGGCTGGTCAATGTTAATGAACCCATTGCGGTTATAATTGATTGTGGCATGAAGAAAAGCTCTTGGTAACAAGACCATATCTTTATGTAGCAACTCTCTCCAATTAGTTTATACTTGCTTAAATAAATTTAAATACAAATAGTAAAATTGAAATTTCGTAAATTCATATACCTAAATATTTGATTGTAGCGTGCAGTACAACATTGTGTTAATCCTCGGCTGCTATAAAGCAAAAATGCCATAAATCTCTGCTTTATCGGACGATTTGTCAAAAGCGTGGCACGGCAAACGTTCAGCATAGGTCTGAGATTGAGATTGGAATCGAGATCGCCGGCGACTTTAATTAATTCAGCGTTGAGTGAGAGCCGAAAACCGATCAGTATAGATGCTCATGATCTCGACTTTTGAGTTTAGTTTGCAAACGCACGAGAAAGCGTTAAGAACATCAATAAACAATCCCTCTTTAAATATTTTTAAAGCTTCCTAAATCATTCAACTATTTCGCGTAATTTGATTGCTTTGGCAATAGTGACAGAAACTTTTGAAGTACATTTTAAGAACTGCAACTGAGCACAGTTATTTCCCGCCCACTCTCGGCGGCATTCAAAACTGACGCTTAACGCCCACCGAAGTCACAAAAGTTATCGTTTGTCGTTTGTCAGCCTCGTCTACGCTCGTTGTGCCTGTTCGGGTGTGTGTGTCTGTGTTAGTGTTCACTGTACCTGTTGAATTACCCTTTTCTTATTTGCGACACACTTCGACGCTTTCAACGCCTATAAAAACAAAAGCGCTCAACGGATTTGCGTTTATTCTGCAGTGTCACACCTAACGGTTAAGTTTTGGACAAGCACAAAAGCAAAAAAAAGGAAATATATTGAGAGCTCAAAAATTTGTGAAAGTTAACAAACCATATAAAAGTATAATTATAGTGTGTGTTTTATTTAGTGAAAAAATAAAAGGTTAAATCTACGATTATACTAAAATTATTTGTAAAGGTAAGTTAAACTAACTAAGATTTTCATGTGTTTTTTTTTATAGAATTTCTGATTCACTTTCATTATTCAAAATCGAATGTTGAGTACATTCACTACTCACTCATTCACACATACACACACAGCAATTCATTCAATCTTGGGTCATATTTGAGTGGCGCCAACGTAAAAATGATAATGCTCATTGATATTGTTTAAAATTGTATTTTTTTTATTTATAAACATATCAAATTTTTTTATGAGCATACACATACATTAGATTATCAGCGTAAATTTGAAAACTGTCAGTGCGATTTCGAATTGATTTATTTTTAAAACAAATATACGAGCATAATTACAATTTATTTATAATATAATGAGATCGCTTTTTGAAATTAACGTAGTCGTCTTATCAGCGCACCAGCCAAAAACTGAAAGAGATTTTTGATAGAGAAGTCGTAGTAGTATAGTATTAGTATTATTATCATTTAGAGATTGATTGCTTGGCAAAAACTGATTCAAGTCTCGTGATGCAAAAAATTGTCTTAAATTGAGGGCACACAATAAAATTGCGTCGTTTTTGTTGGGCGATTGTGTTCAGCGATAGCTTTTGACTAGAGGTTAGTTCCGCTGGATCCCCAAAATATTCACATATGTATACATACATACATTGCAAAAAGAGGGCGTGTCGGAAAGATGCGACTTGCTTCTTGATAAGACTAGATTTTTGTGGTCTTCCGATATTTTTTCGTCGCCTCGATGACGCACTTAAAAAAACCAACATGTTAAATGGAAAGAAGAGTCGACTTTGATATACCCATTGTGATGTAGTATTTTAATGTGTCAAGGTTATTGGAAGTTCTTAAAAGTCTTGAGATTGTAGATTTAGTTTTAGAAGTGTTTGATATGAACATTCCAGCAATAATGAGTAACTTTGTTAAATGAAATGATTATTTCAAATGCGAACTTTTAAACAAGCTTTTGTGATGTTACCCCATCATATTTCGTAACCAATAATTTTCACATCTCAGTACAAAATCTATATATATGTATAAAAAGATTTAGATTGTGTATGATGAATGTTCTGGATCGCAATAGAAATACTTGAAGACGTTTATGTTTTCAATGGAACTTTTCTACTTAAGAGCCCAAAACAAAAACACTTATTCAAAACATATGCAAAGGGAATTTGCCACATACGGACAGGGAAATTTATTTTCTAATCAAAAACTTTAACGTTTTTTTTTCCAAACACAAACAGATAAATTTTTAATAACAGGCGCTGCCTGTCATAAATAAAGACAGGTATTTTGACAGCTCTTCCCCATTAAATAGTTGTTGCTGTTAGTAATTTAGTTTTAGTTTGAGAGACCGTTAGTTCATTACAGGGCGTGGCATCCAACCTCCCCTAGTCTTAAATGAATGTGAGAGTTCAATGAAACTTGTACGCGCTAGACCTTGACTTCGATTATATATATAGTATTTGTTCTCTGCGTTCAGACGAATCTCGAAAAAGCCTGAGACAATCTACAAATTTGTATTTATTTTTATGTATAAATCGCGTGTGTGTTTTGGTCGCTAAAAATTAGCCACGACATCCAGGCGCACATTATCAGCAGCAGCGTTTGGGAGGCATGAAAATGCGTTTGCAACGATAACGTTTAACGACTCTTACGAATTGCATCAATCATTAATAAACATTAATCATTGAGTACAAAACGCAGAGCGTGTAAGTCAATGCAAATGTGGCCAAAAGTTTATCGCTTGCACTCTAGAGGGTCATTCCAATGAGAAGAACAAAAAACGCAGAGATTTTTTTACTATACTATATATGTTGCCATCGGCTGATCAGGGAATTCTATGTGAGCTCAAGCTCTTGACATTGAACTGGCTTCAATCTCACATGTAACAGTTACTCATAACTCATCTTACATAAACACTTGAATCTTCGTTGTTGAATAAAATACTTTAAGTTTTAGCAAAAGTTACTTTCTCTTTGCATCTCTTTCTACTCTGCAAAATAAATGTCCTGGCATTTATTCACTGTGGTCACCCTCTAGCCACAGTGAAAGGACCTTTGAACTTTGCACGAGCATAATTAGGCATTAATATTTCATAAAATGGCAATTAGGGCAAGTCGCAGTAGACCGCGTCACGGGTCATAGGACTCAAGCTCAAAAGTCGAGACGAGCTAGGGTATATCTTCAGAGAGCAAAAGATTTCTTAAGTGGCACGCGTTTTGTTTTCAAAATGCAACGTGAGTGTTTGAAATACCAAACATCTTGAGGCCGAAACCTGTTAAGAACATACAAGTACTCGTAACTTGGAAGTTTTGCGCATATTTTGTACTTGGCAACTTTGTTTGAATACGAGGAAAAAAGTGTAATAGGAAACCCTATTTGCGTAAGCGTTTGCTTTTAAATGGTTTTAGGTGAAGGGGTAGGTGTGCAGGGGTTGGTGTTTTGTTGCTGGTTAATTGTCAGTTGAAAATAAACTCTCACATGCCTCGCTGTTGTTTTTAAGCAACCCTACTACATATACAAACTTTTTCAATTCTAAATATTTCGCAGTTGCAAAACATTAACAACAACAACAACAATAAAGAATAACGTGATGGCTTCAGCGTCAGCAGCAACGTGCGGCGTTTCTATCGGCCATCAGCTGACCATTTCCATTGTGGTGCTGTCAATTGCGCTGTTGTCGCCAGGACATGCACTGCCACGCCCCACAGTGGGCGCACTGCCAACGCAGTTGCTCTTCAATGAGCTGCTCACAAGCGGACCGATTAATGAGGACAACACCTACTTTAACAATGAGCAATTGGTGAGTGTAAATATGTGTGTGTATGTGACGTACTTTGAGTCCTCTAGTTTTTGGGATGGGTTCGGGGCTAGTGAATTCTTTAGGCATGGTCAAATAGAAACTTATCTTAAAATCAGAGATAAGAGGGGTGGTAAAGTGGGTAGCTATCTTAGAAGTGGTGAGCCATCTTGTTAGGGTTGGTGAAATGGGTACCCATCTTAGGGTGGGTGAAATACTCATCAAAAAAGATTGGTGGTCAAAAAAGATAAAATAAAACATTTTTCAGTTATGTTTTTAAAGAATTCACTGTATCTCATGCCATATTTCTAAAACGAACTGTTGCTCCTACAGAAATACCAACAACAACCAAAACAAGTGCCGTCATTTAATTACTTTGCCAACAAATGGCCTTCGTTGCGGGATCTACTTCTAACTGCCGACTATGAGGATTCAGCGATTGTGGAAAGCGCTGAGCGAGAACGTTCGCAACTGGGCTCCCGATTGCTGGCACGTCTGCATCGATTGGGCGATAACAATGAAGGATATGTCGATGAGCAGTTGCGTTTCAATACTCTGGATGATATGACTTCTATGCCCAGCAAAAAACAAAGCGAGGGACTCAATCGCAGTGGCAAACAGCACAATATCAAGAAGAATGTGCAATGTGAGTATAGAATTAAAGTTGTAAATATTTTATGTTGAATTATCAGTAGTTTATTACATAACTTCATGTTGCATGATGTAGTTTGATATGTGTTAAAAATGGAAATCCTCTTTTTTATTTCATGTTTTCCTTACCTGTAATTCCTCCTCCAAAAAATATAGTTCGTAAACAATGTAAGTGTTGCATGAATATTTACAAATATGAACAAAACTAATTAATTAACAAACTTCAATTCTATATAGATATGTCGCCATGCCATTTTAAGATCTGCAACATGGGACGAAAACGCAATTCTGGATCCTATGTGCCCTACTAAGACGATAACTTTTCCAAAGTATCTAATTAGCCAATGCCCAAAAAGTAAAATAAAAGGATGTTTACAGTATAAAAAAGCAAAAAAAAAAATGTTATCAAAAAATATATGCCAGTAAAGTATTGTTTACAATATAAAATAGTTGTGTAGCAAAAGAGTTCCATATAAATATGAACTCATTTAAAATATGATAATAATGTACTTACCTATAAAATATCTAAAAATAATCGCTCCTTGCTCTCGCGCTGGCGTTTGTTGTTTTTCTCTATTATTGCAAAACTGCTTGTACAGCAAAAATCTATATATTATATACGAAAAGTATTTCATGTTATTTGTAGTTATACCTTATGCATTATTCCTCTCTAGTATTTAGTTTTAAAAGGCGTTTGCCAAATGTTGTTATTTATTAAGTGCATAAAACGTACAAAACCATATTTATTAACAAACAAAATACACAAAATATAAGTATATATAAATGATTATGTTACGTGAATAAAGTTTTATGCGTATTTATTTAATTGGAAACCACATAAAAACTAATATCGCTTATATTAAATTGAATTGCAAATAAAATCTTTACAGTGTGTTTTAGTTTCATTTTTAGAAACAATCAAGCCTAAAAGTAGACAAGCTTTTGAAGAGCAATTTTAAAGTTAAAAAAGTGAGCGTGCTTTTGTGCGATAGCTGGATATTATTAAGCGATTAACTTCATAAGTGAAATTCTTTAATTGCTATTAACTTTATTTAAAATTTGATGTTGACTAAAAGAAATCGCCAAGCTTAAAATAATTAGTTGATTAATTGAGTTGTAATTTTAGATTTCTCAAACTGTGCTCAGCCTACTGCATACTTGAAAAGTGCTCTGACTTTATTCGCGGTTGTCAGATCGTTAAGTTAGCAACCACACACACGTACACGCCCCCAATTTGAACTGTGACACACACCACCTCCGGGTGGTTGAACGTAGTGGTGTTGGTGGAGGTGGTGTTGTTGGCTTAAAGGCCAAGTGCCACTGCAATTTGTTCAAGACAAGATATTTGTAGGCGTTTTTGTTGTAGCCACCGTTTTGCGGAACCAAACATACTACAGGATATGAAATATATTGAAATCGATCGGCACAATCGCTTATAGCTTTTAATGTCACGCCGCGGCGCCGTTAGTCATAAAAAAAACTAGACCGCCTGTAAAGCACGCTCAAAACTCAACACTTAATACTAAACATGCTCAGTCACAAATGCATTTAGTATAAAACGCCCCAACACGGCGTGGAGCTGTGGGAAAATCCAAATGGCTAGAACAGTTGAAGCGGCTTAGACGGCTGCTAACGTGGCTTAGAACAGTCGGCCCCGCCTGTCAGCTGCTGACGCAGTTGACCGATTGTTGCTTTTGACCTTCGCTAACAGTGTGCTCCGTTAACGCGTTTACACGAATGCAATTTGGCCAGTAAGCAGTTCGTCAAATGGCTTAAAGCAATTGGATTTTTAATCCCCAAGTGATTCATGCTGTACTATAAAAAGAATTCTTGTCGTTAGCTTGAAGTTATATTAGAATGCAAATTGGTAATTAAATCTGATTAGATTTGTTTTATTGTTTGCATTGCGACAAATTGTGTGTAAACTTGACTTTGATCGCTGTTGCAGCTGTCGGATCTAGTAAATTATGGAATTATGATACAAACATATCAATTTGTTGGCAAGTTTCTCACGAATATTACTTTGCTCCAAATGTGATCGATTAATTAATTATTATGTGGTTTTCGATAAGTAACAATTACTTTTGAGAGCGAACTTACATTCTACTAAAAATGATTACAAAGTTATTTTAGCTATATTCATTAGTGATAATGTGTTAACAAAAAATTTTACTAACTAAAAGTTTTCTTAAACCATTTAAGGTATTGGTCTAAAGTCAAGGTCAGCTCAGCACTTTGGTAGCCAGGTAATTAGCCAAAGTCCGACGAAAGTAAAAGTAAACTAATTAAACTGTTAAATATATGGTATTTATGAGTTAAGTTTGTTTGTGAGTCACTTAATTAAGTTGATTCAGTTATTAAAGTTGCCCCTTTCAATAAAGTTGGCAATTAAAATTAAATACTACGTTCACACTTGCCAACAAAACGTTGAGAATGAATTCATATTTGGCTTGTTATAAATAAATTGAAATTTTTAACACAAATTGCGCAGGCTTATGTATTTTTAGAGACTGGAGGTGGGTTGCCGATATTTGTTGCCATTTCTCACCAGCTTCAATCCTTAGCCAAATTCTCATGCCACACAATGGTGCTGAATGCAACTACCAAAAAGTAAAAAAAAACCCAACAATTGCAATTGTTTTGTGTAGTTTTTGTTACTGCTGCTGCACCAAATATGCGCGATTTTTATTGTCTTGCAAAGGTGTTCGCTATTCGATGTTGTTGCTGCTGTTGCTGTTGTTGTGAATGTGAATTCTCAAGGCATGCAACGGCATTGACAAGGCCATTAGTGTACTTACCTATGCTTGGATTATATGGAGTGTGTCTGTTTGTGTTGTTGTGTCTGTGGTGTGTGATTGCCATTTGATGTCTTTCTTTCGGCTGTTTGTGCATTTTTGCCTTAAAATGTATAATTTTATGCACTTAAGTGATTTTGCATCACCTCATAAGCTCCATAATGAAGATAAAGCATATGCAATTAGCATTAATGGCCAACACATATCAGTTGTTCCTACTGAAAAATACAGCTTGCGAATCGTTTAAATGGTTGCAGCATGCTTAGCTGGTAAATGTTACAAGAAAACGTTGAAGATGCGAGGAAAACGTTTTTAGTTTTGAAGTTTCTAGTTTCTATATGCAAAGTAAGAGTTTAACAATGTTGAATAAAAAGTAAAAGTTGTAAATGGCCCGCTTATTAGAAACTATAACGCTATTGCCTAGTTTCCTGGATTTATGTTGTAAATTTAATGCAAAACTCGTAAATCACTTTATCGCAACTTATTTATTACTGCAATCAACTTGAACTACGCACATGACATTTTTCTCACACACAATTCGAACTCGTTGCACTGGACCAGTTAAGACTGAGACCAGCTGATAAATGACAAAAAATGCGGACAACAACATTGCGTATACGCACATTTCATTCATAACGGAACCGTGCGTAAACGTGCGTAACTTGTTTTCGAAAATGTCAACGGGCCTTGACAATGCAACGCAGCTGGACAAACCACTTACAAATAAAGTGGAAACAGCATTAAAAAAAAATATTTGTTATGCTGACAGTACAATACCCTTAGAAAGGTTTTGAATTCCATAAAAAAAATGAGAGGAAGTGTTTCGAATTTCCAAGTGTCACTAGACTAGCAGGTAGCCTTTAATATAAAGTCTACAGTATCCTTTGACGCTAAAATTAATCCACTTACAATATAATTTTTCCAAAATCCATTCTAAGTGTTCGCCTGTAAAACATATGCTATCATTTCGTTAAGAAATACGATTGTTATATCTTACCATTTGAGCTGTGTGTTGATAGCAGTCAGTCAGTCACTTCGTCAAATAGTACCAAAAGGGTAAATATATATGGTTTAAGCCAATAAACATAATTTTGGCTCTAATGGGATTACAAACTGCATGCCCTAGCTATTATGACCATTCGATAGAGTATAGAAAACATAAATAATTGCTTGCAGTGCGTGCTGGTTGTCGACACATCCACACATCTCAATTCTATTGGTTGGCCGAAAACAAGTTCGTTGCCTAAGTCATTCGTATGTGATGCGATTTGAAGGCAAAAAGTATGCAAAATGCCAACACTAAAATGCCAACGACTGTGCCGAACTTGACCCAATTTGTGAGTATCTTTTCCACACCACGGCTTTTCACAGCGGGAGCAACTAAATTTAGTTGTTTAATGTCCATTGCTCGTAGTTGTTGTTGTTGTTGTTGTTATTGTTGCTGCTAGGCAAATGAGCTTATTACGAGTAGTGCAATTGTGCAAAAGTTTGACATAGCTTTGGAGACTTGCAACATTATTGTGCCAATTAATGCGCTTCTTTGCCATTGCTCCAGCTTGTGGATTGAGTCATTAGTTACACACTCAAACACACACACTTGAATCATAGTTGGTTCATTAATCAAGCAGCTGTCCATTGAAGAAACTGTTTCTTCAAAAGTTTCTCACACTGCAAAAAGTTCGATACAAAAAAAAATTAATTTCATTTTATTATAAAAACTGAAAGTGTTGCTTAAAATTATAAGCTTAGAACTGCAGCTCAGCACGGAACCAATTCTGTCTTCGAGGTGTTTTTTTTTTTTGGACAACGCCTTGAAAACGTGCATGAAACAATAATTGATATACTATTATTAAAGAGGTGTGTGCTGTGGCTATTGTTTAGTGTAATTAATGATACATTAGGCGCAAGAATTTGTTAACAGAAAAACCAAAAAACAATTTAAATTAGTCTTTAGATCGTCAAAACTTAACTTCCTCATTTCGTTTTCAAAAGTCATTAAGTTTTTGTGTTAACAAAATTTAAAAAATTACTAACATCATTGAACATACACACACTGAAGAGTTTACTTAAAAATATGTTTGTTAGCAAACCAAACAAAAATTCACATTTGTTGGCCAAGTCTTTTGTTTGCTCAAACAAACCCAAACACTTTTGGCCCCCTTTTAAGCCACATAATGCAGTTGCATCGAGTACTATCGTCGTATCCATTGTAATGTACACACTCTTGGCTGCAAAGCACATTCACCCACTAACCCACAATTGCACATTGGATATAATACTCAACTTGCTTGCCCAGTTTTCCATTTTCATTCACTCATTTGGCCCCAGCCACACCTAAATTGAACTAGTTACCACAGGCAAATGGCAGGGAATGAAAACAAAAAACCACAAAAAAATGGTTTATAAATGTCTTTCTTATATGCTCTTTAAAAATAAAGGAAAGTTATATTTATTTTGCTTGCAGTTGGAAAGCGTTTAAATATTTGCTTAGTTTTGATGGTCAAACCTTTAAGGATTTCTTACTTATATTTAAGTAATTTTCTTTAGATACTACCTTAAGAGTTTAACGATTTTCAGAGTATCTCGACTTCGCTTTCAACACTTCGCAATTTGTTTGTTTTTGCTTGAACTCTTCAATTTTTAATGGTTTAACTGTTGCATGCTCTGTCATATTTAGGCATTGGCCAGCATTTTGGGGGCTTTGTTTTTTTTGGGTTTTTCTTCACCTGGCCAGCGGCACAAATGTGGCAAAAACTCGTGAGCGCCCTGGAAAATGTGCATAAATTGTAGATTGCCCATTTGGATTATTTATTTTTAAATATTTAATGACTTTTTTATAGACCACGGCTCCAAACTGGCAACACCCTCGCAATTGTATGCGACAAGACTTTGTCTGTGTCTATGTGTTATGCAAGTCATTTTTATTCAAATATATATATATATATATATATTTATAGATATGCAACATTCTGCACTACTCCTTCTCCTGCTCCTTCTCCCCGGCAACTTTAGTACTTTCGAAACTGCTTTGGCAGCTGCAGTCAGCTGGTGTTGTATATTGGCTTTGTGGTAGTCAGTTTTGGTCGCTAGGCCGCTCTGCATGACACAAATTTGTTAACTAGATTATTACATAAGCCTGCTGTCTCTTTCTATCGCTCTAATCAAAAGGCAGCCCGACCATAGCTCCAGTTTTCAAGCCGTATGCAAAAGAAATAACAATTAGCCATCATTTTGCTGCCGGCCAACAAGTTGTGTGTGAGTGTGTGTGTGTCTTTGTAATTAAAACTTTGGAAATCTTGACGCAAATTTGAATTGACACTTTGTGTGTGAGCATTAAATTGATGCTAATTTGGTTGATAAATTGCTCACTGATTGCGTACTAAACTACAGAAAAAGTACACATATTTTGACAGCTTTTACTTTTAACAGGAGTCAATTTTCGTAGCTAAAGCTCAAGTTGAACTCCCTTGCAGAACACATGTCATGGAAAAGGCCAACACTCTGAGCCAGGTCTAAAGACAGCCGTCGCCTGTTGGACCACCTAAATTGTGTAGTTGGCTGATAAGCGAAGGCGATTTATGTTCTTCTACTTCTTGTTGTTGTTGTTGGAAAAATTGAATTTACTTAACTTCTATGTGTCTGTAGTTGTTGTAGATGGTGTTGATGGACACCCACGTTGCCACAAATCGTGAACCCCAAAGTGTTGGCAAAGCAAAGTAAAGTACGCAAGTAAGCCAGAGAGCCCTCAATCTTTGATTACGGCAGCCATAGCATAGACTAAAACAACAACAACTAGTGTATATATGGCCAGCCACCACATACGTGTGTACACAAACTGTTTGTTGTGTAATTCCGCCAAGCGATTGGCAACAATTGCAAGCTGCGGTTAACAACAGACACAGCGCTGAGAGTAAAACGAGGACGCAGTGGGCGTGGTGGCAGTGTGGTGCACTGATAAACTGCTTGCAACCAGCTGCTGTCTGGGGGTATCAGAGATCATAAGAAGCGGCATGCGTCCAAACGAAACATAAATGCAGATTTTGAGACACATTTTTCCCATACGTAATGTTGTTGTTGCTTTTGTGGTTAGTTTACTTTGTGTTTGTTGTTGATAAATCTGGGAAAATTAGTACATACTGAAAAGTATTTAAAGCTTACTTTAGTTAGGTGCCTCTAGGCACATTCTAATCTACTTTGATGCCAATCCGGATATTGTCATACTCGAAAGCTCTGCTCTGATCCAAAACCAATGCGATAAACAATTAAGAGTGCTATCGACATGCAGCAGGTCTAACAATGGACAACAGAGCAAAGAGCAGACCCTCGACAGACCCAAAACCATTATCGAGAGCCAATAAATCAGCAAACTAAGCCACATAGTCAAGAACAATGAGCAACAACAACAACAACAACAATGGCAATGCCAACAACAATTACAAAATCATATAAAAGCGAATTCGATACGAAAATCTAAAGCGGAAATTTTGTAAAGTTTGCTGCTGCTGCTGCAGCTGACACGCCCCCTTTTGAGGGTAGTCTACAATGTAGAGTGAATGCATTGCGAAAAAAAAAAACAGACAGGCTCCAAATTCAAATTGTAAATCCAAAATGGGCGGCTCCAGTTGGAATCCGCTTTGGCTCTGACTCTGGTCATGGCAAATTGCCCAGTTGTTGCTCCACAAGCCAACCCTTTCCTCCTACTCTATGCCCCTTCACTCTTTCTATCTCTTTGTTTGTTTGTCGCGCATTCTAAGTGCCAGCCAAGGCCGTTTTGTGGTCTCCCAAAGAGCTTGTAATCTACTATGTAAATTTTAAGCGACATAATTGTTGAGATTGTGTTGTATGTTGCTGAGATTTTCCTCATGTAATTGGACAGCTCTGATAAGCAACAACAACGCCTACAATTAAGCCGCGACTTTGACATTAAGCTGTCAGACAGCCGAAAGTAATCCAAATTGATATTGAAAATGGTTTGTGCTCCCAAAAAGTTTTGTAAAGAAAAGCTTCCAGTGAACAATATAATTCAAACAAACAACAATTTGACCTTGTTGCTGTGGGTGCACTTTGCTTTTTGGGGTCTCAAAAGTGGGTCGGATGTTGAAGTTAATAAAAACATTTATAGAGTGCTTGAAGGTTAACGTAATTTATCGGGAAATCATAAACAGTAATTGAAAATGAAGTAAGATGTAGAGAATAAACTTAAAAAAAAACCTTAACAGGTTTGGTTTTAAAAATTCCCGGCTTTAAAGAAGTTTGAGTAACTTTAGTAAAAATAATCATATGACTTGAACCTAACTTTGAATGCACTTAAAAATCAATAAAGCATTAACACGCCACACAACTTTAATAAATTAATTTTTCATGAGCTCGCTTTCTGCTCAATTTTTGTGGTATTTGAATCAACGTTGATTTCTATTTGTAAGCCACATTTCAAGGTCAGAGCGCAATAGAAATTGATAAATTTAAATGCAGTTCTTTGTACTTCAAGTAATTTTCAATGCTTTTGAACTGTATTGTTATGGCCCAGCTAGGTCTTTGTGGTATGTTTGACTGTTGATTGCTGCAATGCAGTTGCTAATTATTATTTATGTATAATTAATTTAAATTATAACTTTGGTGTCTTGAGGTTGATTTGAATCGGTAACGGACGGACAAGCTGATCCGCTCGATGCAATTGCGCAAGAATATAAACTTATACACATACATATTTTAGCTGACAGAACGAAAGACTCAGGCAACGAACTTGTTTGTCCATTGCATACATTACAAAACGAACACAAAAATTTGCCACTCAATCAACAGCAGCAGCAAAAAAAACAAAAACAACAACGGCAACGCACACAAATTGCTTTAATTGCAACAAATTTTTGCGAGCACTCGGCTATCAACTTGAGAGTCTCTCGTGGTCCTCGCATGTGGGCCTAGCGCATTGGGAGATTGCCAACTGCCAACAACTGCTTGCAACTTGGCAACTGCAATTGCGCGAAATACGTCAACAATTGTTAAGCTCAAGCACCCGCAACTAGAAATATTTATATGCTTAAAGTCCAACTCCCAACTCTGTCTTAGGCATGACGAGAGACGATTATGTTTGAGTTTGGTTGGGGCGTTTCTGCGAATCCGGTTGAGCCAACTGAGGTGGTCCAGAAGGCGACCGGATCTAATGCAATTTTGCTGCACAGCGGCACTGGAATAATTAAATGAAAAGGAAACGAACAATATGGCAAAACTGTAATAACACAAACACTCCAACAACAACCACAACAAGAACAACAATAACATTAGAAACGTTCGTTGTCAGCTAAACGGCAAAAGTTTGCACAAATTTGTAATTGTCATCGTTGTCTGGCTGTCTACAAGAAAATTACTACAACCATGAGACACTGTCCGGCATGGCATACTGTGCACAGTGGATAAAAAGTTTTGCCATGTGAATATTGTTTGATATTAGTATCTAATTTGTATAAAAAAAAATAAATAAAATATACAATAAATCTACTTTTTAAAATCAGCAACATACAAATATGGATTGAAATATTCCAAAACAAGTATTATCTTGGATCTGATTAAAAGTTAAGCATATTTGATTCGTTACCAACTCAGCAGTTATGTTTTTTTCTTGTACACACTCTAACAGAGACCTACCCATTAATACAATCATCAATCATAAGCAAGTTAAATGATAATCAAAGTGAATTTTCCATGGCTGACTAAAATTCAATTAATTGGCCACAGTGTGCACAGTGTGTGCGTCATTTTAATTTTTCAGCTTTTTTTTTTTTGGTTAAACAAAGTCGTAATCAGATCGTGCTCTAATTCAGGCAACATTGCAGATATCGTTGTTGTTGTAACTCCGAAAATACTCAATGAGATCTGCAGCTGTTGCAGCCGTCACAGTAAGTAGTTGTTGTTGTTGTTGTCGCGATTGTTAGTGATCCGTTACATGTTGCTGTTGTTGCTGTCACTGTTGTCGTCGTGCTAACCTTGAGATGATTACTTCAATTTTTGTGTAAGTACTCCACGCTTGGGGCCAACCAAGCCAAGAGGAACCCCCCCTTCACCCCCTAAACCCCTACACGAAGCTACTAATTCGAGACAATTTATTAAATGAGCCAAATCGGGGCAAGTACAAAGTTGTATATATTTTTCCGACAGCAAAACAAAAAGACAAACGACAAAATGACGCCTGGTAATGTTTATGGTAATCATAATGATGGTGGCGCCACATAGCGTTATGTGCTATGTGCCCCACTCTTCCCCACCCTCACCCAGACTTTTTATAGCTCATTTGCGCAAGCGCCTTCTTAATTTTTTAGTTAATAAGCAAAACGGCCTACATGGTAATTAAAAATACGGGTATGCCACATCAAAATGAATCATGTAAGAGAAAAGAGCAAGGAGAGGGGAAGGTGGGCGCCCAACAGGGGCAGGCACAAGAACAGCAGAAAGATTGCAATGCCAAGCAACAGCAACAACAATAAGCACATGCAATTTTGTGCAACAATATGAGAAGGCAACACCTCCGCCCACCAAATTGTGCTTAGAAGCTATTGTTTTAATATTTATATATACATATATATGTATTTATTTATATATATTTACAATATTTATTACTTATTTGTGTTTGTTATGCAAGGGAGCAGCTTGATGGAGAGGCCATTTCAATTATATCGTGATGCGAGATGAAAAAATCAAAAATTTAGCTTGAAAATTCATGAATAAATTTATTAAATGCATATTTTTATTGCTTGCTTTTGCGCAATTTGTTGTAAAAAAATGCATTTAATGGCTGATTAAATGATTGACAAGCGCCTAAGTTCATTGCTATTGAGAAAATTTAAAAATAGTTTAAGCTTTTAGTTTATTACTGCTTGCGAAATTGTCGGATAAAAAGCATAAAATAGTTTTTGAGGGTGAATCTATTTGAATATATTATAAGTGACTATTAAATTATGATTTTATGTAGTTTTTTTTCTTTTTAAAATGCATTTTATTCTCTCTAAAATGTTTAAAAATGTATTATTAAAAATTATGCAATTAAAAATCAAAACGTAGATGCAATACAATTTTTGACTTCAAAAATATAGCTCCATGTTTTCTTGCATTTAAAAAATAATAAGTAGATACAATTTATCTTTTTAAAATATTTTTAAAATATTTTTCTTGAATATAATCTAGAACATGCACTTTAATACTTAAGCACTTGTTATTTTAAATATATATTACATTCCCTAGCACCGAGTTAAATTTATCACAAATCGATTTAGTACACGAACATGAGTAATTTTAGTTAATTTTGAATCCAAGACACAAACCGCAACAACAACAACTGTAGCAGCGGCAACAACAATGCCGCTCCACTTCACTTACTTAAATCTAACTGAACTTCACTCTCGTTTTCAACAAAAAAGGCATAAAATAATTGCCAGCCACAGTTGCCAGCGTTGGCGTCGACGTCGGCGTTACCTTCTTGTTGTTGTTGCTGTTGCTGCGGCAACTTCTTGTTGGGCTTCACTTGCAAATGGCAATTGTTGCTGTTGTTGCTGTTGTTGTTGGTGCTGCTGCTGTTTTGTTTGACCGCTCGCTCGCTCGTTAACTTGGCTCGTTCGTTTGGTAATCGTGGCTCGGCTCCGTCAGCCACTTGGCTCGGTCGGGCGTTGTCTTTGTATATAAAAGCGGCTTCCTTCTTGGTTCTAGTTATCAGTTGAATTCAGCTCAACGTATCGCACACACGCGTCTAATCCAACACAAAAAACAAAAACTCTTAAAAAACTCTAAAATGGCTTTCTTCAAAGTGAGTGCTAAGCAAAGACTAAACCAACAAATGTTCAAGTGTGTCTAATTTGTGTATTATTATTTGTTTTTTGTGGCAGTCTTTGATCTGTTTGGCTGTCCTGGGCGCTGCCTCCGCCGGTGTCCTGCACAGTGGACCAGCACTCTATGCTTCCGGTCCCGGTCTCGCCTACGCTGGCCATGGACACGGACATGGACACCACGATGAGGGTCTGGACTATCATGTAAGTAATCGTTGGACGTTTCTAGGCCAGGGCTGAGATGCTTTGACATTTGGAATTTCATTCTCACGCTGTCCACATTAGCATTTGTTGGCGTGATTCTAACAGCAACTTATGTTTATTATTATTCTCTCTTGTGGCAGGCCTATCCCAAGTACCACTACAACTATGGTGTTGCCGACTCCCACACTGGTGATGTGAAGTCACAGCATGAGGTGCGTGATGGTGATGTTGTCAAGGGCTCCTACTCTCTGGTTGAGCCCGATGGTTCCGTGCGCACCGTGGAGTACACCGCCGATGATCACAATGGCTTCAACGCTGTGGTCCACAAGACTGCACCCACTATCCATCATGCTGCCCCAGTTGTTCATGCTGCTCCCGTGCATGCCGTGCATGCTGCTCCCTTGATTGCTCATGGTGGTCCATCCATTGCTCATCATGTGTCTGCTGCTCCAGCTGTGCCCTATCATGGCTCTCTGGCGCATCATGCCTCCGCTGTGCCCGCTTATGGTTATGCCACCCACAATGCTCATGCACATGTTGCCCACTACTAAGGAACCCATGGAACAACCACTCAACCACACCAACCACACCAACCCACTCAACCACACGCAAACAACTCTTTTTCATATTTATTAAGCACATGACGACCTCATTAATTGCTCCTGTCTCGAAGCTGAAGCCTGCTCAATACTCAAGTCAATCAAACTTTGTAAATAACCGACGACAGATGCAGTTGCTCATTCCCTCTTGCTCATTGTGCATGTGTTGTCTCTGTCTCACACTCCATACACACACATACACACCACACCATTACCAGCTTTCGTGCAATTCTCTTTGTAATTTAACAAAAAAAGACCACTGTACATATATGTATACTGAAAAAGGCCCATGAAACCACACGAAACCACGAAAACGTCATTGCATAAACAAAGGAGGATCAAGATGATCGAGATGATGATGAAGCTAACAAGGATTACAGCATGGAATATACTTATACACATACATACATAAATATAAATTTATGGGAAATTTATATTTTGTTGAAACATGTCTATCCCTAATATCTGCCTAATTTAAGTTTAATTGAAAACTGCGACAAATGCTATAAATATAAATTGTAGTAAATTACAAAAATCCAACATTCTCACGTTTACTTTTACTTTTCAAACAGCTGTACATAATTATTGTACTATCCATGATGGTGCATTCAATTTATGCAATTTTAATTGTAAATCATTTACTTTTAGTATCGAACTAATTTATGCAAATTGCAAAAGCTCATGTTTGTATGGAATTATTGACAATTATGGGTTAGCATCTAATTTATAGGTAACTGTTGAAAGGTGAAGGTAGAGAACCACACATAAAACACACATGTTTGAAAGTATCAATGATTATTTATGCACAAATCATTTGTGGTCTGAATTATTGTTAGTATGTTTATGGGTTTGAATTGGTTGAGCTTGTAAACCTCTTATATCTATAGCAAAGAATATCTAGAGATTTTAAACTTTTATTATTGGGAGTCAATAATATCTATATGATATCTTAATTTTTGATAACTTAATTTTCACTGTGAGACAAAAATTGGTTGCCTAAAAAAATATTTTGGTTTTAAAAATAAAAAGCTGTTAGTTTATATTTTTAATTTTTGAAGAGAAAAAAACTCTTCTTTTTAATTTTTGTATTAAATTTGCAAGAGATAAACATCCAAAATTTTTTTTATAGCCTGACAACATTACAAGTAGCCGCTACTTTTTTTAATGCAATATTTTTTTTAAGAAAAATTATCGTTTTAGTAAGTTATTTTATTCAACATAAAAAGCTTTTTTGTAAAACTAGTTTTTAATGCCATAAAAAAGCGTTAGATGGCGTTAGATCTGCCGTTCAAATTCTGCATACTTTTTGGCTGACAAACTGTAATAATTTTCCTATATCTACTTTTAAGCTGGTGGCTCAAGATTAGAGCATACATTTGTATTTACCGATATCGCCCATCTAAAGCAAATTCTGTAGTTTTGTATAGTTGTATATCTAATAAGAGTTTCAGTGAAAAAAAAACTTTTTTTTTAAAGAACTTTGCAACTTATTTAGCTACCACTTATAAAAACGTTTTTAAAAGTAATAAATATTTCTACTAACTTTGATTATCAATATGATAAGGCTCCTACTTTTTTAGCCACAAGGTCATTTCAACTTTTTTGCTTCCGATTTCTTATGTACCTAATCATTCATTAGTTACCACGCATATCACTTACAAGCTTCCCTTTTTACACTACAAACCACAAACATAAACGGAAGCCCGCTCCAGTTGTTGTCCTCTTGTCAATTGGCAGCCACACTGTGGTCACATGTGTATTTTTTGGGGGCGTGCCTCATGTAAACAATAAGTTAATAAGCATTTAAAACATAGTCGGCAAAAGTCGTTCGCTTCCGCCTGCAACAAATCTTCGCATTTCCGTCACTTTTATGTGTGAACTGAAAGAAACAAAATGACAAGAAAGCAAAATATTGATCTCTTAATGGGCGCAACGTGGCAATATTTGGACAAATGTGTTTGCCACTAAACAAAATGCTTAAAACGGGCTTAAAACTGGCTCTTTATCATTGCCAGAAAATCAGCAAAAATCAGCGAAGCGTTTAAATGTGCGCCAAAGTAAAACAATACGAAAAACGAAAAACAAATTTAAATTTTACGTGCACTCCATTAATTAGATCTAGCGCCTAGTGAGAAACTTAGCAGCTGCCCTCTGGCCGGGTTCTTTAACAGTTAAGGTCATCTTGTTAACTTAGTTGAGTTTTCTATTAAACAACAATGCCAAAGTATGTGCTAGGAAATGCCGGAAGGAAGTTCCGCCAGCTGGCAAATACGCCTTAACATTTTCGTGTTGCCCCAAAAACGCACGTAAACTGAGCTCAATGTCTTCCCAGTGACTGGCAAAAAAAAAAAACAACAAATAAGCGAAAAGTTGCTGCTCCAATAACCTTTTCGCGCATATAAGTAACAATTACAGCAGCAAATATCATGAAAAGCAGAATACACAAGGTATGCAATCTTCTTCATCAATAAATGACAGTTACTAACGACTTTTTGTGTTGCACTTGGCCAATTGATTCCAAGCAGTTGACATTCAAGTGAGTAGCCAACACGTGCTCCCCTCCAACTTGGCTTGGATTGGATTTGTCGATTGTGTGTTTGTGTCGGCTAACATTAAGATACAAGTCACAGATATGCATCGCAGCTTGTAGTTTCTTGATACAATTTATAGATAATCAAATACAGCGGTCGGCTACTGAAATTCTTTGGCGCTTCCAATGACTTTTCAGAGATGGCTTTTAGGTAATACACATACGCACAGTGGGCTGAATGCTTAAAGCTGTGTTTGTCCCATCATCTTCTTACCACTGTTGCATGTAAATGTCGCCGCCTGTCCGCGTAATTGAAAAATGTCATTAACAATTAACTAATGCACAATAACAGCAGCAACAACAAGCTGACTGGGCAGACTTAATTAGAGCTATAAGCGATTTGTAGTTTTGCATCGCATTTATAAACCACATTTCAACAGATTCGTAGGTAGCATGAGATACTTTAAAGGAGATGAGATGTGTATCTGTTGCCTGCTTGGCATAATCATACCAGTTGTTTGTTAGTTATGCATGCCGCCCTTTCCGCGTCAATTATATAACAACACAGTAAACTGGATTATTTGAGGGTTAATTTGATGCATGGCAAGTTGTAGCAGCAGCAAGGGCTTGCAACAAATTGGCTAAAAAGGTGCGAGAATTCCCATTCCCATTTCCATCTCTATCTCACTCTCTCTTTCGCCAACTACTCGAAATTGATGGCATCTCCCCGGGTCTCTGGAAGCCATTAATTTGCATTTTATTACGGAGATTTGCCACGGGTCATTTTCATGGCGCGTTACAAGCTCTTGTTAACAATGGTCACTCAATTGGCAGCGGACACAGATGCGGCAGTCTCTGACGCACTGAAGCATGTCCAACTAAGCGACAACAATGATACCACAGCCACCCACACAATCTCTCTCTCTCTCTCTTTCTGTTGTTGTGTCTTGCAACATTCGCACCTTGAAGGTATTTTACATGTTGCAAGCAATGCTCTCATTGCCCATTGTCAAATTAGTCTGTGTAAACAAGCAGAAATTAGGTGACCAGCAAGACAGAAGTGCCAAAAAACAAGTGTAAAGTAAACCAAGTCAAAGTCGTCATCATTGTCATCGTTACTAAACTAACCAAGCTTCAATTTGAAACCGCCTTGCTTAGACCTCGTCTCCCCCTACCCACCCTCTTTCCATTCGCTTGTGGCTAAAATGTTGGCACATCTTCCATTGCATTTTGACTCCAGCTTACGTTAAATGAGCTTGCAAATTAGCTGCAATTGTTTGCTTGGGAATGTTTGGTAGCAACCACAAATAAATCTTAGAGTTTACTTAAGGCAAGTATTTCAAAAAATGACACTTATGCCAAGAGAATTATCTATATGGAGGCAATGTTACAGGGGAAACAAATTTTAATTAATTTTAAGCTGACAAATATTATACGAGATTTTTTCTAGTTTCTAGTTTTATTTTAGACATTAAAACCATTCATATTTTTACGATATACTTAATCATAAAGATTTTAAAGCTTAGTCAAATTTATGTTCTGCTTTTATTATACAAATTCCACTCCCACATGCCACAAGCTGCACGCTACATTTAACATAAGCATATTTGGTATTTTTTTTTATCTATTTGTTCTTCAGTTTAGCGTGCACGTTAGTTTTTATTCTGGTAGTTAGTTATATTTATTGTTGGTTAATTGCCAGCATTTGTTAGGGACAGACAATGCAATGTTGGAATCCACGCACACACATGTGGCATGTGGTTGTTGGTTGCCCAAAAATCTGTCAAAGCTACATATGGAAAACCTTCGGAAAATGCCGACAATCGTTTCGCCAAGTTTTTCCCAGCCGAGACTCTTGGGCATCGAGTTATCATGTCTGCGTAGCCAAAAGCTTTGGCGGCGGTCGCAAACATGCAAATTGACTTAATCTAGTATTTAGTTGCTGGCTGCCGACAAACCGCAGTCCGCAGTCGAAGTCGCAGTCGAAGTCTTAGTTAGCAAAAAACAACAACAAATGTGTAACCAAAGAGGGAGGCGGAGATGGAGACAATTGTATGCAAGTGCTGAAGGTTGTTCGCCATCTTTTTTTTGGTTTTTTTTTTTTTTTGGGTAAACAGTTTTTCAGTTCGGCTTTTCGCGCACTCCTCGCAATCTAATTACCAGTCTTTAGTACGCCCCTCGCTTGCTTTTTAATTATGTGAAAATGCTGACCTGGGCATAAACTAGCGCATATTATTAACTTGGCTTTTTTACTTTAGCGACTCTTGCGGTTTGTCAATATTTCTAATAATTTTGTTTCGAGCTGCCAACCTCAATTGGCACGTTCTCAACGTTGTTCAAGGATGAGCTCAACTTAACTTAGAGTAAATTTTAGAGCTATTTAGTTGCTTTGTTGCGCTGTGAACGCAATTAATCACATACTTAAAGCCATATGTATTCCTGATCGGTTGCTTTGATATAAACTTTAACGCTGTCTTGTGTACTTCATAGCTAGCTTTTTATGTTTTAATTAGTTCAATTTATAACGTACACTACCCGTGGGAATACAGCTAATAAAATAACACTTAAAACTAATTATTAATCCTGAAAAAACATAGGTGCTTGTAAGCAAAAAGTAAAAGTTTCATAATTGTATTTTAGCTACATAAAAAACTTAATTGTTTTAGGCTTCTAACTTAAATTGCGTCTTATTATTAAATATGGAAATTGGCTTGCTCTCAATTAATCATTGATTGTTGAGTCAAACTGAGAATAGCTAGTCAGCAAATATTTATAGATATAAATTAGTTTAAATTGCTTTAGTGTCATATCTCTTAATTCTTTTTGCGTCCGCTGGCAACTTTTTCTTTCATTTGCTGCCTAGAACGGAATTGAGCTTTGAACTTTGTTGCCGCGCTTGACCTTCAACATTGATGCTAAGACAACGTAAAAAAAACTAAGAAGCAGAAGGAAACTTAAGTTGCCTTTGGCTTGTGTTTTTTTGTTGCATTCAAGTAGATCACTGAGAATTTCGCATGTGCCAAAAAACTAGGGCTTTTTTTTTTGTGTTGCAACAACAATTTGCAATTGTTTTTGGCGGCTGCAACTTGACCCGATTTTGGGTTTTGGATATATTTTATTGTCAGCGAATTGGTTTTTAAGAATTAAGTTGTTAAATAAATTGCATTTTATTGCCATACTACTATTTGTTATGGTTCAGCCAAATAATTGTTGTGCATAATTCTACTGCCATAGTTCGTTGCCTAAGTCTTTCGTTAGTACCAAAAGGAAATTAATGATTAGGCTATGATTAATATCACAATTCTAAGCAAAGACACAAGAGAAAAACAAAGTGACTGGCTCGTCGGATGACTTCATTATGTGGGATACAGATACACAATGCAGTATCTGTCGCCAATTTGCACTGCTTACACACATACATACATACACACTCCGACCCCATTCAACCGGGTTAGTGTAGCAACATCCCCAGTCTGTTCAAGCTGCTGCTGCTGCTGCAACTTCATTCACATGGCCCCACTGACTAAGCGGCGTCATATTCACCACGCCGCGTCGCCGAGATGCTGACGCCGACGTCGTCGTTGACGTTGCCGCTTCGCCCGCCACAGTTGACTGACTGAGAAACCAAAAGTGTCTTGAGACGCCAACAGCGCTGCCTGCGTCGCTGCTTTCGCACATTTTGCGCTTATTTAAATGGAAACCCGCTGCTAGAATAGCCACAGTATTCCGGTGAACTTGGCGTTGTTTGTATCTATTGCACCGTTGCAGTACTAAAAGTAAATCGCAAATATATATAGTTTATAAACTAAGGATCATAGTGTGTGCATATTGTTAATAATTCGTTGTTGTGTTACTGTTGTTTATTTTTAGCCAACTATTCAAACCATTCATCTATTGAAAAATACAACAAAAAGTTTCTCAAAAAAATGGCAAATATCATGTGCTTTGTTATCCTCTCGTTGGCTTTGTTTGCCAGTGTGGCCGTAGCGCGACCAGGATATGCTGTGGATTATTATGTGAGTGAAAAAAGAGTGTCAAAAGTGTTTGAGGAGAACAATACCCATAAAGAAGTTTAACAAATAAAGGATTAAAATTTAACATAAAATGGATCATAGAGCAGGACTTATGGTGGAATAAATATAAGCTTTAAATTTAAAATAAATATTTTGGTGCAGAACTTCTTACTTATAGAATCAAAAACAAAGTTATACGTTTTTTCCACCATTATATCAGAACCCTTTTCAGATATTCCCTTTGAGATCTTATAATCAACTAATATTTGTTTGGTTCTGATATTAAATTAGAATGCATGACAGAAAAAATATATTAACATACTACTAATTTTGATGAATTTGAAATATAAATATTTATGAGTACCCATAATTTTCTTATAAACTGCTTTACACAGGATCATCCCAAGTATGCCTTCAACTATGGCGTGGCAGATCACACAACCGGCGATGTGAAATCTCAGCATGAAACTCGTGATGGAGATGTTGTCAAGGGTATATTAATTGCTTAAAACAACATGTTAAAACATCCTATAAGTATATTTTTATACCTTTCTTTCTGTTCTTCGCAGGTCAATACTCTTTGGTTGAGCCTGATGGTTCCATTCGTACTGTTGACTATACTGCAGATTCCATCCATGGTTTTAATGCTGTTGTCACCAAGTCTGGTCCCACTGTGCACGCCCAAGCGTTGGTCACGAAACCCATTGTTGCCCACAAGCCCATTCTGGCACACTATGAGCCCCAGCATGTGGCACCAGTGGCTGCTCCTGTTCTGGTTGCCGCCTCACCAGCACCTTATGGTAAGTTGGGAATTTTCTTTCAATATTACTTAGATGGTTTAGCACTCTAGCATTCTCTTTAGCAGCCTCTCACCCCAACTAGTACACAGACGCACTTTCCAGCCACTTAGTTAGTTAGTTGTTGTTGTTGTTGTTGTGGTTTAGCTTAGAGTTTCTTTGGCTGATATGCTTGAATCTTGATCTTCTAGGCATGAACACGTATCGCATGCTCAAGCTGTTCAGGCGTCATGTTAACTATTTTAACAATCAATATCGCAAATTGCGCCCAGACGAATACGATTACGAATACGACGATGATGATCAACTTAATATAGTCAGACAGACGACAGCAGCGGATGCAGATGTCGATGATTACTATGCAGCCTACTAGAACAGTAGCGAAATCATAAGCAGCATCAGTTGTACAGTACATAACCATATTAATATTATAATACATAATGGCTTAGGTGTTGCATAGCAATTAGTTATAGAGCTGCGCAACTGAATCATCAATGAATGAGATCTGTATCACAGATTGCACAAACATTTGCAGCTGTTGACTAATGTGCCACGCCCACACGTTTGCTAATTATGTCATAAGTTAGTTTTTGTTTCAGCGCCCCATCCATGCATTGATCAAGAAAGATTAGCTTGAAGCTTCTTTTTGCTCATGTTTTGTTTGCACTTTGCATTCGCTCTCATATTTTCCATTGTTTTTCCCACACTAATTATGTTATGCAGCAGCATCAACTTTTCCACAGCAGCAAGAGCTGTGCGGAAAATTGTGTGTGTTGTGTGTGTGTGTGTGTGTTGGCCATTTCCAAAGCCAACATCTTTTCTCAATGTCGCAATGTTGTATATGGGAATTGTGGTTGTTGTTGTGACTGCATGTGAAAATTATTTTGATTGTGAATGCTATTTTTTACTGCTGTTTAATAATAATTAAGAATAGCAAGAAGCGCGCGTAAAACAAAACGCACCCCATACAAAACAAAAGACTTAGGCAACGAACTACGTTCAGCGATTTGCATGCCCAAAAGAAAATTACAGCAACTACAAATCGCGAATGCAACACCTGTGACCAATTGAGTTTTAGTTTTGGGTTTTTGGCTAGCAAATTCGTGACAAGCAAAGAAATGCCTTGAAAATTAAACTAGTTTACAAACAAAAGCAGCTGTTGAATTTACATCTTTTATGTTGACTCATACAAAATCTGTTTTTTTATTTTCATTTATAGTTTCCAAACATTATGCGCCTGCTGCTGCGCCCATCCACTATGACTACGATGATGGCTACTACAACACCAACACCTACAATCAGCCCCAGTACGAATATGTGCCCCAATACGATGCAGGACACTATGGACACTACTCGAGTCCCTATGCGACACACTATTAAGTAGAACTCTAAGCGAATTTAGTTTGTATATTCTCGAAGAAACCACGATCCGGTTGCAGTTGTGTGTGGTTTGCTGAACTCTCTCACGCGTTTTGAGATCCACATGCTGTTAACTTATTTCACACATACATATGACACTAAAGCTGCTTAAGATAATAATGATATGGATGCTAATTTAAGTTGTGAATTTTTCTTTCTGTACAAAAAATATAACAAGTTTCCACAACATCATAAGTAAAATTGTACAAAATATAATGCAATGTGTTTTAGTATTTGAAACTGATGGGGCTCTGGAGATCATCCATATTTCAGTCACATATATAGCTTACTAAGTGATAAGTTGTATCGATTTCACACCTCTATATTTCCTGATAATTTATCATAATATGTGACTGCATGTGAAACGATTTTTCATTCAGTTCACATGCAATTTTACTTAGCATGCAATTCAATAAACGTTTAGTTCATTATTCATAATTATCAAAGGCAATTGAAATCTGAACAAGTGTCTCGTAAGTCATCAATCTAATGTGGGTTCCATCTACATAAGGCAATTATATCGTTTAACCCACCTTATTAGTATAGCATTCCACGTTGGCGTTTCAGATTTGCTTATATTTTACTTGAATGATATTTAGTTTTATGCATGCAATATTTCTTTTCATTGCTGTAACAATTCATGGCCAATTGAGCGTCTCGTTTTATTAGCGGTAACATTCGGTTGAAACATTGAAATCAATAACAACTGTTAAAGATTTCCGCTCTTAACCCATTTCGACTTCAACTGCTGGCACAGAAAAACTGAACTTTTCACGGTCTGCAAATCTGCAACTGCTTTCTTATATAAGAGCTCATTTTTTTTTGTATCTTGCTTGATCCATTTGCGTTTATTTATTGGCACTTGAAAGCTTTCTGCCAGCTGCATCCGTCAACTGTTGTTTTGTAGACAACTTAAGCTTAAAAGCTTTTAAAGCTTGGATTGCAAGCTAGCTGCAGATCAAAGCATAGTTTGTCTTAGCTAAAATGCTTTGACTCCAGTTTGTTACAAACCTATCACATAAAGCTAAGCTTATTAATAGCATACTTTAAGGCTTTGTGGTTGGAATATAACTGTAGTAGACTTTATGGAGCTGCTTTTTTTAAGGTTTGGGAAAGTTTTGGTTTTATATAAATTATGAACACTAAATATTAAACACATTTTTGATAATCAAAGAAAATTGGTAAATAAAAAGGTATTATTTAAAACTTAAAACCTTTCCAAAACTGTCATAATATTATACTTTCAATAAGTTTAGATGGCATTAACTAAATCCATGTCTTTTACTTTACTAATCAATTTATTTTACTATTTATTTAAACACGTGTTGTACAAATAAGCGTAGATTAAATGGTTCATTTAATTTAACACCTGCCTGCACATCAAATTGGAACAGGAGATAGACTAAGCTAAGCAAATTGTGTTAAACTTAACACTTGAATGATCAACGTATCAAATCAATTTGAATTCGACTTAAATAACTAGTAGTTGTAATAGGCGATCATAATTTGGAACCGGTCGCAAGTGCGTTTAATAAACAAGCTGCAGTCAATTAGCTAATCCACCGATATATGGTTTTATTGCTCAACACATTGCAGGTTACTAAACCATCAGACAGCATCTTCTTCTTGGTAATATGAAGGCCAACTATGCTACGGAACTGGTCAGCACTATAACCAATTAAGACTTGGTTCTAAATGCAGCTTGAGTGCTTTTAAATGGGATTCAAAGTAATTGAATTACAAGCTTGCACACAGCTTGCAACATCTACAAACAAAAACAACACCTCTATAAAATACAGTTTATAGCTTACAGCATTCACACTTACACACTCTTACGGCCGCAATCCAGAGTTTTAAATCTTGCACAATTCCCCAACTCATTTGAGCGCATTAAATTTGAATTAACATTTTTGAAATTTCGCCCGGTAACTGAAAAAATAAAAGCAACGAAAGTGACAATTAAAATCTTTTAAACTCTTGACTTGCCGTCGTCGCCGTCGTTGACGTCGCTGTTGTTGGTTGCATTTCCTTAAGAGAGCGCGCCCAGATACTAACAGAGCTCCGGGCATGCCAGGCCTGGCCAGGCCACATCGGATCCAAGTCGGAGCGGGCTGGGCCATGTCAAAGCCGCCATACTTCAATTATAGTTAACGCCGGCAGCAAAGTCGTCTACTTTATATATTGTATGTATATAAATATGTATATACCTATTTAAAAAGAGTTACAGGTGTATGTAGTTTTCGCACTGTGATCAACGTATATGGTGCCGGCACAGGTTGCCAAAGTGGACAATTTAATGTGGCTGTCATGTTAAATGCCAGTCCAATAATTTAAGCCTCATTTTTGTTTTTGTTATTTGGCTGTGAAATGTTTGATGGGTGGTATGTGGCTATATATATTGGCCTATTGAGAGCTCGAGTTCAAACACATCGGTGGCTAGGAAAATTATTGAATATTTTTGGACAATTAGTTAAGTAGAGTAAGCATTTAGAACAGCGGAAAAAAGTGACAAACTCAAAAGCTGTCAATTGAATTGTAAATTATGTGTTGGAAGTGTGTCAAAATTCTTGTGGTTTGTAGAACAATTTTTTTGTTTGCTTATTTTGTGAACTGTGTTTTCAGACATTACTCAATTAACGATTTCTTCATTGATTATTTGTTCTCCTTTTTTATGGTAAGGAACATAATTTACAAGTGCTCAAAGCTTTTAACAAACTTTACTCACAAAAAAAAGTCAATTTGCTTAAAGTTTAAAATACTGCCCACAGCATGCAGCGAGCTTTGATTATATATCATACCAAAAGATATTTTATTTAATATATTTTTAATACCATGTTTTCAAACTTAGGTCCAAACAGACTTAATTGCATTTCATTATCGGCTATTTAGGCTAATTTGTGATAATTACAAACACTTCCGTTATCACAAAGCAACAACAAATTAGCCACGTATTGATCTTAAAAACTGAAACACAAATCGTGCTCAACTTCTCACTTTAACAAACAAACAACGCTTTTGGTAAACCACAAATAAATTGCGTTTTTCATTAACTAAAACTCTCTTGAACTCCATTTTGCGGTTTAAAAACGTAAATAAATAAAATAACTTAATGATTTTTTGTAGTTACGTTATTTTAAAGAAACTTTTGGCAATAGCTATCAATGAGCCTAAATGATGCCAAAGTTGCGGTTTAGCTTCTTTGAAATCTATTTTTGATGACTCTATCTTTGGCAGTTTTGTTGTTTGTTTGTTCGCTGATTGTTCCTTTTGGCATTTGGATTATGCAAGCATCATTTGCGATTCTTGAGATGCTGCTGTATCCATGAGATACACACACGTTCGACCCTTTTAAAGAGATTGTCTTGGAAGCATCACGTTTTGCATATTGCAAAATGAGTTATAAATATTTGCAATTGTATTGGTGCGCCATTGACTCATGACACACAAACAACAACAACAACAATTGAGCTTCCCATATGATGCGTCACTTTTACTATCAACCATGAAAAATCTTGCACAGCAACAACAACTCAGTCAGCCGATTTTCCATCTAATGCTGAACGGGTTTTTTTTTGTAGCTGATGATTGCAATGGTTTTTCATTTTCAAAAAAACATTTTGCAAGTTTTTTTTTTATTGTAGCTGTTGTTGTGCAGTTTTGTTTGCCAGCGTTTTTATGGTGTTCAAACTAATTTGCAGTTACAAGCCCCTGTCGGCCTGTTTCTTTCGCTATGTTTTTCACTCGTGCAACAAAACGCGGCATCATGCCCTTTTGTTGTTAGGTGGGTGCTTATTGAATACCCAGCCAAGGAGAGCACATAAACATGAGCGGTAGTGTGTGTGTGTGTGTGTGTGTGTGTTTTGTGAGTGCAATTACTGACTAAAGTTGACTAACACGCAGATTGCAAAAATCGAATTATAACTGAAACTAAATTGCCAACATTATTAGATGCATATAAGTTTGGTGGCATATCTATGTTGCAAACTACACGTTTTGTCGTGCTGTTAACTGAAATTAGAATCTGTTCAGCTGTCAGACAACTTTCGAGACATCTTTTTGCCGCAGAGTAAATAAACAAAGTTAAGTGCACTTCAAACTAACACTTCAGAGCAAGCGTGGCAGTTCAACAAAACGGTTCATCTTAAGTTTGTTTGCCATTGATAAACACGTACAAGTGCATAGTGTACACTACACTAGACAACAGCATACCAAGCATTTCAAGTAAGTGGAAAAGGAAGCGTCTTGCAGCAGGTTGCCTTTCCTTTTTTTTTGCAATTATGAAAAATAGCTACCAAAAAATTGAAACTAAACTGAACTGCTTACTGTAAATTTTCAATTTGCATAAAGCAAAGTTCAATAACATAAACTGTAACTGGATTGCAACAAACTCTAGACTCTAGACTCATATTCAGTTTTGTTGCAGCCTCTAGTTCCCCTTCATTTGGTTGGGGGCAACTTTCATGCAATTGATTTTCCATGAACTTCAATTTGCATGTCTCGGTGCAGGCTTTTTTGTGGCTACTTTAGCCTTTTTCCGCAGTTTTCGCATACAATTGTCATTGTCATTGCTTTTTGGCTGGCTGTGGCTGTTGTTGTTGTTTTGTTGTTTTGTTGTTTATGCTGTTGACCTGTCTGGAGATTTATATTTAACCGCTGTCCATTTGGAGCACATTATGTAAAATTTGCATTGTAAACTGGTTCGTTCGTTTTCAATTTTCGTTCACTTTACTGTCCGCAACGAAGTAAATTTCGTATCACATTTTTTTGATTTTGTTTTTGTCGGATATGTCCTAGGCGCATTTTAATTGGCTAATGCATTCACACACTGAACGCTATTTTTGAGTGGCAGGAAGGCAGCGAGAGTCAAGGTGGGCAGATAGGAAATGGTTTTACCATAAGAAAGGGCAACTGTAAGCTGTAATCAAAATAAATGCCATAAACGGATAGCGAACAGCTTTTCAAAATTAAATTGTAAAATTACATCAATAAACTGGTTTCGGTAAACGTTTTTTTAATCAAAAGCATGTCAAAATATTGAGCAAAATATGCCAAAATTAAGAAATTTTTATATGCTCATCGTTAACTTTAACTTTTCGCTCAGTGCAATTAGTACTTACACATTTACAACTGAACGGTAGCGCCACGACATTGCAAAGCAACAATAACAAGCAATAAGGTTAGCATCGCATGACACGATTGCAACTCTCTTGTTGCCCCTTGCCGCAATGCAACAAGCGGCGAGCTCATGTGAGATAAGCACCCGCATAGCTCTGTGCAAAAAGCTTTATGAAAACGTGGCCAACTAAACCGACGAGGCCATTTCATTATATAAACATACAACAACAGCAAGGAAAACAAGAAATCTGGCAACAAATCAATAGAAAATACAAAATGTTTTCATTTTTATTTCTTTCTTTGACTGTGTAGTATAACTGGGGCTAGTTGTCCGACTAACTGACTGACTGACTGAGTAAACAGCTAGCCGGGCAGCCGGGCAGCCAGGCTGACTCTTGGGGATCTTTGCAGTAAATGCTGCCGCAATCTCATCTATTTTGCTGCGAACCGGGTTCCAGTTGCGTGTGCGACTATTATGAATAAACATGTGGCACATGTAAGCTGTCGCCGTCTCTCCACACTATATATTTACTATTTTATATTATTGGCCGCTTGGGAAATTGTCATAGAAGTGAAAACGAAAAGAGAGCAAAGTGTTGGATTTTGCAATTAGCCAAAGGAAACACGCTTCATGCAATGAACAAAACTTGAATTTCCTGGCCTAGTGTCTGCCAGTTGTCTGGCAGCCTCCTGCCAAGCTGTCTGCCTATCTGGCAACCCTCTGTCAGCCTGTCTGTCCTGTTGTCTGTTTATAGTTTTTGGCCAAAGATACAAGAGATGCTTCGTGATCGCCACTTTTGACATTAATCTCATATTAATAACTCAAAAACCTGAACTTTGTGCCTGCCAAAAATGTTGGCCAGTTTTTGCTTTGGTTGCGCCATTTGCTTACAGCATTTTCGGTGATAAAATTTATGCTGTCCGGCTGAAAAAAGTTATGTAATGAGCCGCCTAGAAACTATCTGGTTACTAACAAGCACTGGGGCGTATGCGTAATATAGGCCCATGGCCAATTGAAAGGTGCACCAAAACCGGGCTTAATTAGACAATTTCTCTATTATGGGTTTGGGGCATCAAGTGCCTTTCACAAACGCGACCAAACGCTCAATTACAGCTGTGGCTAATCCAAAGGGCATTGATTTTTATGAACTGCGAACATCCAAAATCAGAGAGACTGAAAGAAACTGGGGCCTGGCTCTTAGATGATTGTGGTGGGCCTGGCACTTTGGGATTGTTTGCCCTGGTGATGGCGATGGCGTCACTTGTTCAAATCTTTACATTACAAGCCAAAAACGTGCCATCATGATGCAAGACTGGACAGCAAAGAAAGAAAGTTGCAAAAAGGGTTTGGATTAGAGTTCGAATTGGGGTCCGGGTTCGGGTCAGGCATTTGTATGTGTGTGAAGTGCAGCCTTAAGCAGATACTTGGTCATAATGTGCATATTTTTTTTATCGCTTCTCGCTTTTGACAATAAATTGCCTTGGCGGTGGCTTTGCCCGCGTTACCTTTAACGAAGTGTGAAAGATGTCGGCACTGATTCGATTCGATTGCGCCACTGTGGCATGCACCGGCAACACTGCTGCACCACAGCACACGCTGCAAGGTTTTTTCCACTGTTTTTTCTGGCTCTCAGCACCGTGAAGATGTAGTAGTTAACAACGTGACTATGTAATCAGCATCACAACTACAACAAGTAGCCGCTCTGGCTAGGAAGTCGCCCAATCTTTAAGAGCCAGCTGCTGCTGCTTTATTTTTGCTTGCTTTGATTTTCTTGTGTTTTTGCTTTTGTTTTGTTTTTTATTTTTTTCGTTTCTAATCAAATTAATTTCGCCAGCTGCACATGGTCCAAAGCTGCACACGTCTTGGGTTCAAAGCTGAAAAAAATGAGACACAAATTGGGATTGGAATTGGGTCTGGCTTTGATGATTTGTCTGCACATTGCGCATACGCAGAGTCTGCCCACAGAATATATTGAATTTTACAACGATTATGCGCATAATCATGACGAAAAACAGGTAAGTTGTTGGGTGAAGGGTTTCAAGGGGCTATAAATGGCATATAATTAGTTATTTAAGTAGGTTAATAAAAAGTAAAGCTGCATTTTGGTTTTAATTTTGTATGCTTGACAACTTAAATTAGTTTTGGAATGGTAGACAAAAATTTGTTAAATTAGTTTTGGAATGGTAGACAAAAATTTGTAATATATTTCTTATGAGAATCCTTTTACATTCAGCTACGCTACACCTATCATTATTATATTTCGGATTTTGCCAGTCGTGTGCACATTTTGCATCGTGAGCAACGTGAGGGAAGCAACGTTTGTGGCAGCTACAGTCACCTGGAGCCGAATGGTGAAGTGCGCAGCGTTCACTACGAGGTGAGAGGAGCCCAAGGCTATCGGGCTGTCATTTCTCAACGGACGGCGCACAGTCGGGTGCATCAGGCGCTGCAGTTGGAACGGAAGCCGCCGGGGCTGCGAGCTCTGCCGCTGGCTAATCCGGTGGCTTATGTGATTTAGTTAGCTTTGTGCAGTGTCAGCAGTTATCAGTTAATAATTTATTTCGAACACACTGTGACAAACAATCAATAAACGCACTCAGCTTCAGTTATTTAAATCGCACACAAATTTGTCTGGATGCTGTTCGCCGTAAATTAACAGTATTTAATTGATGTCAGGTTGGATAACAACAGCATTGTAAAAATCACTTAAGCATTTGTTTCGATAACAGATAAATTTGTATGTACTTTTGTTGTTTATTTACAAAGTGTCTCATAATATTGAATTATGAGGCAGAAATGTTTATTTTCTGCTCCCATTTAAATAATTCACAAATATTTTGATTATTTGATATTTATTTATCATTTTAAATTAAATAATTGAATTGCAAATATTTGATTTTGTATACATAATATTTTATTGTTTAAATGTGAATAAACTCATGAGACAATAAACATGTCCAAAAAAAAAAGGTTAAACTTATTTATTCATAAGAATCTGCGCAGATGTAAACAAAACGAATATTTAATACACTGAAGTTGCGTGTTTGCTTAAAGTGCATTTTAATTCAATGAAATTTGCATAAAATATGCTTAGCAAAATCTACTTTCATTTATCATAAGCGTTCGTTTAATTGATTGGCTTTGAAACTATGCGTTAAAAAGCAAATTTAAAATGATAATTATAGTAATTAAATGTAGAACACTTTGCCGGAACACCCCTAATGCGACAATTTAAATATTTCCCACATGCCACATATTTACAGCAAGTTAAATTGGTGTCAATTTTAAATAATTGTATTTAATTAAAGAGTTTTGTGCAATACAAGCAAAAGTTGTTGCCTTAATTATTATTAATCTGTTCGCTTTTGTTGTTGTTGCTTTTATTGCTTTTGTTGGTGCTGTGTGAAGCGCGCACAATTAAAAAACTAAACTAAAAATAAAAATCGATCAAAAAACCCGTTGACAATGCGACGGAAATTAGCGCCGGTTAATGACTCCACAAAAACAAAAAATAAAGTATACGTAGAGTTGTTGTTGTTCTTGTTGCAGGTGGCAGCGGTCAGGGTCAGTTTATGGCTTATGCGCTCTGCTCTGTGATCAACGGCACCGGCATTTAAATGATGGTACCCCCAGAAGCCACCACAAATACCTAAGCCACTAATTGATCGGGCTAATTGCGATTTGCCTGACGGCTATAAAAAGCCGTTTAAGAAAGTACCAATCATGTGTGGCTTTGTGTGTGTGTTTACCCTTTTGTACATGCAGCGTGCAATTAAGGCTCAATTTGACGCCGATGCCGATGCCGCGGCACGCAAGTTTCCAAGTTTGTTGCCTCAGTCTTTTGTTTGCTTTGATGTAACATTTTTGGTCAAGAGGTTAAATTAAAGCCGTGCATTGTTATTTCATTTTTGTTTTATTCGATTTATTATTATGTATTTACAAATTTTGGGACAAGTCTTAACATTAAAAAATCGCGATTTCTTTTATTTTTATTAATAACTTTTTTGTTGCTGTTGCTCAACTTGAGTTGGCTTGCGACGTGTTGTTGTTGCTTGGGAATTGCATGCATCTTCTCGAGCAGCTTCTTCAGCTTGTTGTGCTTCTTCAGATAGACGCTCTTCTCATGTGCCAGCTTGTAATTGCCAACAGTTGTTGTTGGTGTTGTAGTTGTCGTTGTTGTTGTTGTTGTGGGCTGTTGCGTTGTGCTTGTTTGTTTGGTTGTGGTAGTTGTTGTTGTTGGGCTACTACTGATGCTGCTGCTGGGCGCCACAGTTGTTGAGGAGCCAAGAAGTGGCGCGTTGGGCAACTCCTGCTTGTCCAGCACTTTCTCCTCCACCTCGTTTTCCTGCTCCTGCTCCTGCTCCAGCGGCAGCAGCTGCAACTGCAAAGAGATGATGCATGCGATTATGACATGGACATGGACATGAATGTGGAGACAACATGCTGCATGGGCATGAAAGCAAATGCGATTGCGATTTGAGATTGTAAATGGTGGCGACTGGTGGTGAATTGTGGGCGTGCATGTGTGTGTGTGTGTTTGAGTGTACTTTGTACAGCGATTGTGCAAAAGGCATACACATAAAAAATAAGTGTCAAAAGCGTTTAGTTGTAGTTTTTTTGTGTTTTACAATTTTCTCTTTTTTTTTTGGCTTTAATTTTGTTGTTGTACACGCAATTTACAAAAACGACAACTCGTCTCCTTATATAGTAAGTAAGCATAGCATATCAGTAGCGCTGATAATATTTGCGACTATCATAATGTCTTACATAGTTCCATGGCGCATATTTGTAGTTGGCCTTCTCGTAGACCTTGTACTTCTTGGTCTTAGCATTGTATTTGCCCTGCAGCTTGTTGTTGTTCGGCACAATCGCCGTATACTTAATGCCCACTCCGGGCACATACTGTGCAGCCAATGCCGGCACACTAACAGTGCCAGTTACAGTTCCCGTTCCCGTTCCAGCTGTGCTGTGTGGCGTCAATAGCTGGTTGTAGTTGCGCTGGGGCGGCTGATTGTTGTAGTTGGGCGGCGCATAGGGGCCAGCGGGTATGACCCAGGTGCGGGGTCGAGATGGCGGTGGCAGAACGTAACTGAGAGTAAAATGAAGTAAGAAAAGAAAAGGTAGATTAAGGAGCTTGACGATGCGGATCAAAGCAGATCCACTTACACATAGGGCTTCGGATTGGGCACATCGTCACTTTGATCCTCCCAAACCGGCGCTGGCTCGCGATATGGCTGGCGTGGTGGTGCAGGTGTTGTTCGTGGTGGCGGTGGCACAATTGGACCCGTATTGGTGCCCCAGTCGACGCGTATCGCCTGGCTATATGGCAGCCAGCTGGCAGCGAGGCAGATGACTAGCAGCAGGCAAATTGAGTGCTGCAAGCAAACAGAAAACGGAACGTGAATGAATGTGGCAATAATTTGTCATTTTATACAGATTTGCTACGGTTAGGCCATTTGCCTTGAGAACAAGCGCCCCCAATTGATTCAGACTCACTTTGCCTTAAATTCTTATGCAATTGCAAAACTAAACTCAATTTCAATTTGTAATCAAGTTTGTATTTAACGCTGCCACTCTGCCAATTAATTGTGCTTTATATAGTTGTTAGATGCTACCACAAGCCAAATTGTGCTTTATATAGTTGTTAGATGCTACCACAAACAAAATATGTTTGTTTGCTCTTGAACTCGTTAAACAATTTTCTAATAATTACGTGTCTTACAACAATGTCAAGTGTAAAACATAATAATAATCAACACAAATTGTTGTAAGCTTTGTTCACATTGTTGTTGTTATTGTTATGTGAAAATTTCTCAACATACTAACACTATTTAAGCATAACAATAATTATGTATAGAAATTGTTGACATTGTTGAAAAGTTCAAAGTCATTGTCTACACCATTTGGCTTATGATTTATTTGATTTGATAAATATTTATGTGTGTATGGACAGTGTTAGCTTTGTTAATTGAGTTGGTTTTGTTTGATAATCGATTTATACATTGATTAATTAGTCTGCATTCATTCCTTTTTCTCCACACTCCCAACATTTTTATTGTTATAAAACGATCATATTACTATAAATAAAAATGTATGGAAAGCTAAGCAACGTTGATTTTATGATCGTTTATTATTTATTTATGCATTGTGAACATTGTCACCGGTTTTCAAGTGTTTTTGCAGCTAATGATCAATTACGAACCATTAAGCATGGAAATGGGCTTTAAAACGCAACAAAAAACCACTCACAATTAAATAAAGTCAATCGCTTGAGAAGGTGCTAAATGCAAATTACCAAGGGGCGGAGGGGTGAGTCACTCATTTACATTGTCTGCTATACAATTGCCAAACTTAAACAACAACAACTGCGCTCTCCTTGGCCAAAATTAGTGGGTTGCCAATTTGTCAAACGGTGGCGGCACTTTTGACAATATGCACAAAAATATACATACATATATCGATAGCACTGATTTATCGATGCCACCTGCACTCAATGAGTAAACTTGAGTAAGTTATTGCACATTCTGCTCCTCTTTGTTTTTCTGCTGTTCTCTTTTTGTGGCAAAGATGAGAATTGAGTTTATGTCAACTTGAACCATTTGCCATGCACATGTTAACTATTTGTTAAAAGTAAGTACAGCTTTTTTTATTGCAAATTCATGCAAAAAAAATCATTTTTTACTTAAACCCATAAATCAACTGATTAATTCTGCGGAATAACTATTCAAATAGGCCAATTTGCTTGCCATGCAAACTTTGTATAAATGGTAATTGTTTGTCTTTTTGCATTCAATCATTCAATTTGGTATTTCAACGCTGATATTTACAATATTTCGAGGTAACAATAATAGTAATAACGATTGCAATTTCAGCAATTTTTGGCATTGTGTTGTGCATAGTAAACAGGAATTTTTGCTGTGTGTATTCAAGTACCGTTGTGATCGATTAACCAAATTCGCAACACAAAATATGCAAGTAATGTCTGCTGTCCGCTTTTCAGTTATTGTTGATGTCTACGAGTTCGTAATGAACGGAGGCTGGCTCCATTAAAGTGTTGGGAAATCTTTGATTATGTTTAGATTAAGTTGGAAACTGTTAGCGATGTTGCAATTTTTAACTAAATTGTATGATGATGATCATATCTCAAATCGCCAATATCATTATTTTTAAGTTGCATATCTAATTTGTACATTAAAATAATATGCTAGATCCTATAATTCAATAACAGATCACAATCAATACAAGACAAAAAGTACTTGAATAGCCCAACGAGTTTTTTTTTGCTACTTTACAGATAATTTAAATGGCGCAGCTCCAGTTTGTCAAGACTTGTCGCAGTTGTTGTTGTTGTTGTTAAGTACGTGTAGCATGACGGCATCGAAAATTGTTGTGCAACAATGGCCACTCAATTTTGATCGGAGCTTTAGTTTGCCTGTTGTGTCTGTCTGGCTTTTGTCACTTCCTAGACATAATGACAGTGACCATGAACTTGAAATTAGCTTAGCTCTAAAGAAATGTACACTTAAACAAATATTTGTTAATCCTAATATTGAGTTGTTAAATAACGATGGGGATTACAGTGTTTTTTTTTTTTGTTTTTTTGGGTAGAAAGGTTTGTTCTGTGTCGGTTCTTGAAGTTTTCTCTGATGGTATTGCTTAAAAGTTCTCAAATTGTATACATATTCTTCTTTTTTCAAAGTGTATAATTAAATATACTTATACACTTGAAACTTTGCACACGCATAGTTTTCTTTGCTGAACTCTCACGGCTTTCGCATTTATCATGTTTAATTGAAGTTTTCGACCTTACTTTGGGATTTGTTTACTGAGAAAAAATTCCAAAATTACGCCGCAATGAGAAACATACGTATTCTTAAGTACACGGCAGTTGAATGAACTGCAATTTCGTGCACAGTCTTAAAGGTGAAGTTGTATTTATTGGACGGCACTCCTTCTTTGATATCGTTCGCCGCCTCTTTTGGCGTCTCTCCTCCCTCTCTGTTACTGGCGTAATGAGCAGGAAGGCGCTGATCGGCGATTAAGTTTATGGGGCGGGCATCAATTCTAACCACAAGACACACAAGCAACAATAGCCGACTAATTAAAAACAATCAATAAAAATAAATACATGATCAGACTGAAGTCAACTAAGAAAATACAGTGCGGCATTACACAGGCATTATCATTATCTTTGATTAACACAGTTTAGCACGAAAATAATCATTTATTATCAAATGACTTGACTTGACTTGGCCACTACTTCAGTTTCTCACCAAAACAGCTTTAAATTAAGTGTTTAGTCAAAGAAACCAAAAAAGAGAGCAAAAAAATATAGTTTTGCGAAATTTTTGGTGCAGCCAAAAACCGTTTAAGTACAAGTAGTATTGCATTTTTTGGGTCAAGCTTAGATTTAATTTAATGTGGCTGTGGCACAAAATAAGAGCGAGGCGGGGGCGCCAGCTGTCCGGTGTGGTTTAATCTTTTATCTGGCTTAGTGCAACACCAAATAACAACCGTTATGCGCATTGTCTTTTATTACACAACAACAACAGCAACAACATTATCAACAGAAAATAAAAATAAAAAATAATTCGGTATTGGAATACTTTTGTTTTTTTTTTTTGCTTAACGACTGCTCGAAATTGTAATAAGATAATAAGTATGCCATAATCATTTATTAAACGCCCTAATTGAAATCATTTATAACTCGATCATGAGGGCATTGGCTAGACGAGGTCTTAACTCTTTTTGATCATGGTATGCGGGTTAGCTGAAATTGCACTTTAATTATTGATATGGGAAATTTTGGCTTTTGGGTTCATAACTAAATGTTGGTAATATATATCATTTGTGCATTGTTAAGTTTTGCAAGCTCATAATGCGGGCAGTAGTTGCATAATAATAAATGATTATGTTTTTTTCTACGTAAGATATTTGCCATGTGGGCGATGAAAGTAAGTCAAAGGTAAGACATATCCATACAAAGTTCAACAATAGCCCAGCATAATTATGAAAGTTCATTCAAGCAAAACAAAAAATCAATTCATTAATCAAATAACTTTCAACATAATTCGCTTCGAAACAATTAAATTGGAAATGAGCCTCTGAATTTTATTTTTCTTTAAGCTGTTAAAAGTTTAATTCATTCATCGGTTATTGTTCAGTGATATTTGATAGTTGATTTATGGTCTAATGAATATTTCAAGCTATTTTATAGAGTCCATATGTCTGTAAGGGTATTTAAGCTTCTGTATGCTGATTATATAATTTCTATCTAAGATTACGTTCGTTTTTGACTTTATCTCTTTTTGAAATCCAACATAATTTTATGCTAAGCAAATCTAAATAATCATCGCACAACCATAATTTCATAAATGTTGCCTAGTCACATCCATTATGATATACACTTCTCAGTTGGGATTACAATGACAAAACAGGAAACGTCAGCTCACATACAAAATTTGCTTTATACCAACCAGTTGATGAAGTATATGCATACTATAGTTAAAGTTAACTGGTATATCTTGAAGGTGGGTGTGCTGTGAATCTGTCAAAATTAATATATAACAGCTATAAATTTTGCGTTCTACATGGAGTAATAATAGTACATTGCCATTAAAATTTACATCTAAATCGGATTTTCCACAATAAACCTGTAAAAGACAGAGAGCAAAAACTAAAGAAGACATCCGGCAGATCACTGAATGGTCAACAGACAAGACAAGTTAAGATGCGATGTTCTTCAGGCACAGCTGACTCTCGACAGACTGACAGACTTAATGTCTGGCTGGCCTTCAGTTTTGTTGGCTTGAGGCTGACGTTTACTTTACACATCAGTTAAGAATCGCACACATCGCACACACATAAATAAAGGGTACAACAACAATATGAAATGACTTCATCTGCCAAGCAAACAGTCGAAGCGTGTCAGGTAATTTGTTAGTTGCTGCTGTTGTACTACAATTACAACGTGGCTGGTAATGTGTCTCATTTGCATATAAAAACAGGCAGAAAATAAGCATTGAATCTTTGGCCTAACCTCTTTTAAGTTGAAAGTGTGTTGTTGTTGCAGTTGCTTCTTCAGCTGAGAAGTTCAAGGCTTGGCAAATTGTCGCTCATTGCCTGGCATCCATCAATTAGCCAAGCGGCCTTCAAGAGGCCAGAACAAACACTTCCCTCCCCGCCAACCAGCTACCAGTAAGCTCACAGCGGGTGGGTTGGCTTACTGTGCAAGTTAGCGTTAAATTTTCACATGGATTTTTAACGCCAAACACTTTTTTTTCGATAGCTGCTTGGTTGGTTGCATTTGTCACAGCCTAATGTTGGCCAATTTTAGCCAAGCGCGCAATCTTGTTTCATGTTTGTACAAATTACTTGGCATTAGGTCGCCTTTGGGCTTAGTCATTGATTTTTGGTCTGCTGCGGCATTGCTCGCATTTGTACTACATAGAAACACACACAAACACACACACACACACTCTACCATTTGGCAGCAGCGGCTTCCTCGTCAGCATTTGCTATTAACCATAAAATAGTACTGGTCTCAAGTCTCAAGAGTCTGTCGAAGCCGACAAAACAACCTTGTGTGGCACGTATTTGAATGTTGTTGTCGGTTGTTGGTATTTTGTTTTTGGCTCAGAAATTATGATGATTTGGATTTGTAGATGGTGTCGATGTCGTGTATCGCACACTTCAAGAAGATGCTTGAATTATGATAGTTGATTGGCGTCAATTTTTGCTTTAGTTTTTCTGTTTTTGTGAATGTACAATCTAAGCGATTGCTTTGAAGCTTTCGAAAAACACACATTTAGAATGTCAGCTCAAGATGTTTTTGAGTAAAACTTTGAGTATTTAAGCTATGCAAATTTCACTTTTGTGCAGGTATTCAATCAATACTTTCCAGACAATGCGCAGTCAATAATCAAACAATATGAATTCTTCAATAAATAGCTGCCAACAAAATTTTTGTGCAGTTTGATTAATTGCCAGCATGTTCCCATGCTATTTAAAAATGCGCAACAAAAGAATAATCAATACAATATATATTTTTTGTATAGTATATATTTAAAATGAACATTATTGATGCCCAAAAATGATTTGCGATGCCAAAAGTCAAACACAAATACTCAAATATACGTGGGAGTCAATCAGCCAAAAAGTAAACAAGCGAAATTTAATACAAAAAAATGGCAAAATAAGATAATAAATAAATAGACATCATGTTGATTTCAATTACGCTTGGTACAAAACAAAAAAAAACAAATACCCGCTCAATGGGGTTAATGAAATTGCAAATCCATTTAATGTCTGTTTGTAGTAGGTGTAGGTGTTACTGGTTCTATACGTGTGTGTGTGCGTGTGTGTTTGTGTGTGTATTCCCAGGCGGGTGTAAACTTGAACTCTATGATGATTACTTTGCTAACATGCAATTGGCGTGTCATCAAGTCAACTTTTTTGTAAGCATTCTCTTAAGATGGGAGCTTGGAACTGCAATAAATTGCAACATTTTTGCTTTGTGGCATGCTTTATGCTGTTGCAGGTCTGATTGGTCAGCTTGATAACAGCCGCGGCTCATTGAATTTGTGGCATTTGGGGGCGTTAACGTCGTTTCGCAAAAAGAAATAGCAGCAGAAAAACCTTCAAACTATAATAACTTGCATTTTGAGTAGGGCAATCGTTGCGTCTTTTGTTACTCTTGTTGTTGCTGCTCAAAGGCTAACGGGGCGCTAATCATAAATCTGCAACGCAACTGGCAACAACAACAACTGCTAATCAGCGGTTACAGACCAGAAAAAGTTAATGCCTCTCAGGCACTTAGCTGTTTGAACTTTTCGACGTCTGTCTGGAATTTAGTGTGTTGTGAAAATGCAGAAAAAAATCATAAATAAAATAAATCGAACTGCTCTCGGCCTGGTCAACATCAAGACAATGCATTTGAGCCGTTTGGAGTAGCGTGGCCAAGAGGTCAACGTGCTACCGATATTGTTATTTAAAATTGGCTGCATTTGATTTGGGAGTATTATTGATTCAAGCTGCGCTTAACATATTGTTCAGCAAACAAACCGCAAACCACAAAATAATACAAAAAACAAACAAACTTCGTTTATAATTTGCATAAATTAAGCTTGCAAATTTTGCATAAAATAAACATTTTGGCTGTAGTTGTTAGCCGTTTGTATAATTTGATATGCACAAACTAAACATTTAACAAGATCTAAATCAAAATGTAATCATTTCTTATTAGAAATTAACGAAACAAACTAAAATTAGCATGACAATGAAAATGATGATGATAATGGGTCTTGACTCGTTTTCCCACAGCTTAATCGACTGACAAATTGTGTAGCAAGAAATATTTAATGGCATTCAGATAAAAGTGTGAAGCGCTTCATCAATTTAAATTCCATTGAGAAATTAAATGGACATCTATCTAACAAATGGCTTTATCTAACAATGAATAGTTTGTTTTTTCATAGCGGAAGTGATTTTTTTTGTTATTAAATTGCATATTTGTACAAGTTTTATAAAACTGCGGGCCAAATTGCCAAAAAATAAACTTTAAATCGTTAGATAGAAGAAGAAGAAGCGCTAATTGCTCAAATGATGTTGCACAAATAAGTATACTTTTGACAACTAATGACGCTGATTTCACCAAGAGCACCAACAAAAATTACATTTCCGGTGCGCATCTACAAAAAATAAGGTGCAAAACAAAAGACTCAAGACACGAACTGTCAATTGGACATTAACGAAAGTTGAGCTGTTACTATAATAATCAAAAGCTTCTCGCATTGTTTAGCGTTAAATCACACAACGCAAGAATAATACACACAAAAAACAATGACAATTGTGGGTCATTGCCTTAATGTTAATTGTTATGAGAGAGAGAAAATCTTGAGAACTTTAAGAAGTTGAAATACCCTCGCATTTAGCGATGAATAAACTCATCACCCAAAAAAAAAATTATTTTTATTGCATTCTAAGGCATTGTTGAATCTGTTCGCAATCTCATCCATAACTTATGCATTCAGCCATATTTTTTTTTTGTGGTTACATTTGCCTGATTAAATCAGATCGTGCGGTTTATTAAATATTTGAATTTCGTCTCGAAAAAGTGTGAGAAATTACGTATACACAAGATTAAGAAAAATGCCGTATCCAGTTTTGCACTCAATCCGAATTTTAAGCCTGAAGCGCATTCCGCAATTATTAATCATGAGGCAGGATCTTTCAATATAGGCGGGGTTGGCTTAGCCTGGCTATAAATCAGTTAAAGACTTATCGCTACTTATGATAACTGTCATTTATTTTAAGTTGGTATTAGAGTTTAAGTATTTACTTACCATTTTGTTATTTAAAACTTTTAATGTAAATTAAAACTTCAAAGCCGATTAGCTGTAAATAGTATTGGAAATGTATTTGTTGTTGTGATTGTTGTTATTCAATAGTTTTAATTTTCGATAATTGTGTGTATTGTGCGCATAATAAAAACATCTATCAATTTTTGAGGGTCGTTGTTGTCGTTGCAATTATTTAACATTTGATATGAAATTTTGTTGAAAACACACACAAACACACATATGTAATTGTTTTTGTTGCTGTCCTCTATTTTAGATATTTATAATGATTGTTATTAGTTCGCAGTCGAGTTTCACACTGCACAGCTGTGCTGCCGTCAGAGTTAGTTATGAAAACATTTCCATTTCCATTGACAGAGACTTCGACTTCGAGTTCGACTTGGAGTCGGTGTCGTTGCTGGTAATTGTAGACGTAGCGCGGCATTGTTCGCATATTGAATGACGATGACGCTCAATGCGACAATATCAAATCAGATTTGAAGCAAATATCAAATGAACTGTGTCCGCCCATTATGCAATCAGCTTTAACTGGACCCTACCTGACCTACCTACTGCCCCACAGTGAATGTCGTCTCCCGGTCTTGGCTAGATTCGTGGTGACGCTGACAATTTGCAGTCTCAATTGCACACAAAACACACTCGTGCAAAATAGATCCAAGCCAAAATGACAGCTGATAATAAACCTGCTAGCCTAATCAACACAAAAAAAATTGCTTTCAAACTGACCTAGTCAAAAAGTTTTTTGCTGTGTCGCGCATGCGTAAATAACAATATAAATGACAGTTTGGTTTTTTGTTTTAAATTTAAAAGTGCGAGTAATTTTAAATTGGTTTGTAGTCGTTGGCCATTTTCAGTGTCGCAAATGCAGCCAAATGTGCGCGCATGCCAAGCATTTTAAATTATCAGACTGCCCCGGACTCAGTCTTTGTCTCGAACTCGTAAATTTTTAGCCAAAAAACAACGAAAAACTGCAAGAAGAATTATTGTGTGCTGACAATGTGTGTGTGTGTTGTGCCGGCCATGTCATGGCTATATCCCAAACGTGACTATGTCGGAAACTTACTAGCTTGTGCCATAAATATATCGCATGCGACTTTTTTCTATAGCTCGCTACGAATGAGAAACATCATTGACCCATTGCAATTTTATGGCCTAATAAAGTTTGTTGTGAAACGTGTCTAAGGTGTTAAAAAGTATGCTAAGTAACAGATGCATATGACCTTAAAATAGTTAGTATTGAGAACTTAATTCAAGTAGAGACTTGCGAAACTTGTTTGTTTGAGATGAGTTAGTGTTTTAATTTATTTAGCCAACTTGTTTTTAGAGCTTGGTCAAACTGCATTACTAGAACTTGTACTAATTATAACTAGAACTGTAGAAATGTTTCAAGATTTGCATTCTAGTTCTAGTACGTTGGATGCCTTTTAAGTGTAAGTTCTTAAGCCCACTTTACATTTCACTAATTAAATATATATTCCCAAGCTTAAAATGTGTAATCAAGTTATAAAGAAGTTTTTTAAAACTAAATGCCTGCAATTATCTACAAGTGTTTCCGGCATTATAAAAACATAACCATAACTATAACTACAATTTAAGTAAGTGCCTACTTATGCACCGAAAATATAAGGCCTTAAAAACAAACTCATTTCAATGTTGTTGCCATTAAAAAAGGCGTTTAAGTTCATTTTTGTTTTTTTTGTTAAGTTTTTTTGCATTTTTAGTTTCAATTATTTTCCCTTCATTTTTTCACTTAAAAATAAGCCAAGATTGACGACTTTTGATTTATGCGGCCTTAACAGAAAAACTGCAGGCAGTTTCTTAAAATATTATTTCGTAGCTTTGTGCGTGCAACAAGATGTAGTGGAGTGTTAGAGCGACAACGACAACAACGCCTCCTTTTCAGGCTCTATCTGGCTTTGATTTATTTATTTGCATAAATTTAACACGGCTCTGACAGCAGTTGAGTGCTTGTCTCTCTTTTCGTTTTTTGGTTTTTTTTTTGGGCTGTGGCTGCCTACAGGCGATGCAGCATTGCTACACGCAAGTTTCGTGCTTAAGTCTTTTGTTAGTTATGTGCCTTGAGCAAGGAATTTTTATGGGTTTGTTGCATATTGTTCCAAAAGTCGTACACTGCACTCAAGTAGTCTGTTTGTCATCATAATTAACACTGTTTCGCATGCAACCTAATTGGTTTTTATGATTTTTGTAGATTTAATTTTTGTTGCATAATTTTGCATCATGCATTGACACTGCACATACGTTGTTAATTTTCGTTGTAACTGCTGCTGCTTGGTTCGTTTGTTTGTTTGTTACTAGTTGGTGTTTACCGAGGGCAGAGCGCTTAAAGCGTGACAAAACACATTGGAGACACGGGCCACACTGAATGCAGCAAATGTGGTAGCATCAGCATAAAGTCTCAGGTCTCAGGTCTCTCGGCTTTGGCTGTGTTCATCAGCTGAGTTTGCCGAGGCGAACGAAGCACGAGCCACTTGCCGACGGCCAGTTCGGCTGGGTGTTTTGTTATTTTTGGATTTTTTGTTTTGGTTTTTCATTGTTGCCAGAGCGGGTTTTGTTGCTGTTCGAAATGTTGCTAGGGCAGCTTCCGGCTGGACATGTTGCTGGTGCTGTTGCTGGCGATTTTGGACGTGTTGCCTCATTTGCATTTAATGAAGCTTACTGGCGTGTGTGAGTACATAAATTGCATTTATTTATACACTTTGTATTAATTAATCAAGAATATATAAATTGTTCGTTGTGCCATACTAAGAAAGTACACAAAGTAATCAGCATCCAAATTCCAATGTACTTATGTTAATGTTGCACTTATTTATAAACTCAACCGACAGGATACTAAGGTTGCTGGTTATTGCTCCGTTTTGCGTATAAATATGTTAAGTATGTAACACGTTTTAAAGACTTAACCTTTTTTTAGGCTCGCAAAAAATAAGCCTCTACCTTAACCGCATTTAAATGTACGTGAGCGACATTGAGAAATGATAAACTGAAATGTACGCGTTAAATGAAGGTTAAAGTATTTACATTTCTACCATTTGCCCTTTTGCGGCTAGTTTGTCCAGTTAAGTGCAACTAATGATATCATCAAACATTTTATGATTCATGAAAATCTTTTAAAATTAATTTTTATAATTTATAACCATTAAATTGTATGAGCTTGCAAAAGAATTGTTAATGTTGTGTCGGAATCAAATTTCCTTATTCAAATTGTATTTTTGAAACGATTCGTTGCGCACTTTGTGAGATTGATATGTATCTACTGGATGTAGTTCAGGTTCAGGGCACTTAAGAGGCCATTATTAAAATGTAAATATAATTAAAAAGTCATATCAATCAAGCGGACGATCGATTAGCATACACAAGTTTTTGCAATTATGTATTTCTACCAATAGTAAATCAACAGAAATGTCTGCTCAAAACGCTTTGGCTTGACAAGTTGATTTTATGGCTTGGTGCTCAGTCTCTCCAGTACACAGAACAGGTCTTACACAAAGATCTCTATCACATTTATGGTCTTTTTATCGTTATTTTACAGTATATTTGCTATTTTTGCTGTTGCTCGCATGTACTTATGATTGATCTGATGATTTTGTGGACCGAACAGGCGGCAGCTACTGCTTATAGCAATATTTTCAATTTTGCAGTTCTTTTTTTGGCTTTAGAGAGTGTGGGAGAATTGTTGAGGCGAAATAATCTGATGGTAATTTTTGTAAACTATCGAAAGTGACAGGCGTACAAATTTATGATATTTTTTTTACAGCAATTTTCAGATTAAGCAAGACTAGCCCAAAAATATATGTTAGACAGGGAATTAAACAGAATTTAATATAAGCAGCTTAACCGGTTGCTTAAACATTTCTTTGGCAAACTTACAGAAGCAAATAATCATTTAACACATTGAATCTGTGAAAATTAATACGTATCCATGACATTAAATAACAAATGCACAACATTGTTTTTGCCATTGCGTCTTAGAGCTCGCCTGGAAGTCTGTCCCTTGAAGATAATATGCAAATTCCAAACCGCAAGATCATTAAACATTGCCATGTACTCTTTTTTTTTTTTTTGCTCTATATTGAGTTACAACTGATGTTTTATGCATGAGCCAACTACTATGTAGTACTAGTAGTAGTTACAGTTAGCATTGTTTAACCCCCACTTGTCATAATTCATAAATACTGTGTGCCACCCAGCATTTGAGGCTGTCAACTCGTACGGCCTACAGTTTGAAACCCGTATGCTAATTTCATGTATGTGCACTGAAAATATTATTGATCTTGAACGGTTGACTCAATGTTACAGTTATGCCCAGATCCGAATCGATGGGTGAGCTGAGAATAAATAGTCAATAACCCAACTCAATGCCTTTAAAACAGTTTTTCTTTTTTTTTTCTAATGACCGCACATTCATTTATCTTTATTAGCAATGGCAATTGGCTAAGATAAGAGACAGAGCTGAGTTTACGAGGCACTTTATTTGTTGCAGTATCTCTCTTAACGCTCATTTAAATTACTAATTTATGTAACACATTTCTATTATTTTCAAACACGATTTCTAGATTGTTTGCAGCACAATTAAATGCAATTTCTTATGTGCAATTATAATTTGCCATAAATAGAAGTAATCAGAAATCACTAAATTATCAACTCAAGACAAGGTGAAGACAAAAAACGAACTAACAAGCGGATTATAAAAGATGAAATTATTACTTACTTAAGCACTTAAGTGCAGATGTATGTATTGTGCATGATATATGTTTGTAAGTGTCGGTCTAGTACACCGATAAGCCTCAAAGTGTTCTATGTAGCGCCAAATAGTCGACAGCGTATCGGATTTGATTGAACAGTTAATTAATGATCGCCGGATTAGTTTCGAACAGCAGCCAAAGCAAATCTCGCAGCTCTCTCGTGCGACAAGTATCCGCAGATTGGATGCTGTATGCCGCAGGCAGTAAATTAATCAACGCATAAGAAGTTGTACACGATACAATGGCGACATAGTGTGTAGGTGTCTAGATCTCGATAGGGAAGTACAATTGCACCTACAAATGTAGCACATTAACAAGCAAATCGAAAGGAGTTTGTCAACTTTAAGTGCTTAATAATCTGTGACAAACTTTAGGTTCAAGGTAAAATCCTTGCTTACGTTTAAGCTTAAGTTGTTTTGGAATTAGTTTAATATTCGTTAGAAATAGTTATTGAACCTTGCTACAATTTTATGCAAATATTTACTCAATCAAAAGTCTAAAAAACTTGTACACATTTCAATTACATTTGACACACTCAAAGATTAGTAACGCTTTTGATTTCAATTAAAATTTGTATATATATATTTATATTAGCATAACAAAGAAAATAAATGGGAAAATGCATTTCCATATAAAATACACAGAGTTAACATGAAAACAAAAAAAAGTAAATATATATCGTGTTTGTAGAAAACCATCAACTTAAAAAAAACTAGGACAATGGCAATAAGCGAGTGCGCCTTCAGTTTAGCCGGCCCGATTAAGACCGGCTAGCTTTTAGTCCTGATGCGTTGTACTCTCCTCCAGATTGCAGAACACATTGCGCATTTTGTCGAGATCCGGCGGCGCAGTGTCCGGATTGCGTATCCACATAATATACGCCTGTTTGTCGGTACGTGTGAGCGGCTTAAAGTTACGCGGATTTTGTGCCTCCTCATCCTGTAGCTTGGAGTTGTAGCGCGCATACAAAAAGATGCGATAGCGCCAATTGTCAAACGTTTGCTTCCACTCGGTCACATGCTTAACAGCACCCTGTGGCACAGCATTCAATAGATTTGCCAGCTTTAGCCAGTACGGATCCAGCACGGGATCGTTGCGCCTATGATCGTTTATGAACTGATGCTGCTGCAAGAAGTGAACGTACAGTTCCTTCTGACGCTTTGACATGCGCTCCTTGCGTTCTGTGTATGAGTATGAGAAAAGTTTAGTTTATCAGACTTTTAGGCGTTGGCTAACTTACGTCGAATATTGTTTGTGCCCGATGTGGCTATTGCCATGTTAACTCCTTGTTGGTGTTGTTGTTGCTGTTGTTGCTGCTGTTGATGTTGCTGCTGCTGTTGCTCCTGTTGTTGGAGCAGCGCCAGATGCTGCTGTTGCTGCAAATGCTGATGCTGCTGTTGCTGCTGCAGCATGAACTCATGCTGTATGCGCTCCTGCAGCAACTGTTGCTGCTCCTCATCGTGCTGATGATGATGCGGCAGATGTGTGGGTGGCGGTGGCAAAGGCAACGATGGTGGTGGCACTTGCTGTTGCAGCTGTTGTTGCTGCTGATGCTGCGAATGCGGTGAATCCGGCAACTCATCCTGCGTATCATAATCCATTTTGGGTGTGCATGGATCATAGGCGGGCATGGCCAGTTCCACAGATGCAGCTCCACTGCTCGCCTTATCGATGCGATACTTCATGGTGTCCTGCTCATCGTCATCGCAGTTGGGAAGCACTAGCGCTGAGGCGGAAGAGGGTGCTGCATCTATGGTATTGCTGCTCTGGCACAAGTTGGTAGGCTCCTCGGGCGTGGGGGACTCGTTGAGCAGCTTCTCAGCACCACAGCGACACTGCGGATGTACCACATAGCTGTCCATGGCGGCATCGTACACTGTAAGCAACAAGAGGCGTTTCAGACAATTGATTTTAAAGTTAGAACTTATATCTAGAATTTGTTAAAAAATAGATGTCTGTTTGGTTTCGGTTTGCTTAAACATAATGTATTTAGCGCTTAGCATTAGTTAAAGTACACATCATCATCATTATCATCGATTTGATTATCATTAATATTTGCACTTGTTCCGGATTGCAGTTGGCGTTTTTCAGTAGTCATAACTATCGGTTGCCGTTGTGCTCTCGTCCAGCGGCCCAAACATATCCATTTTATAGGAGTCCGGCGGCACAATGTGCTTGTGACTGGTCCACATGGCATATGCCTTCTGATCGGTAGCCGTCAGTGGCTTAAAGTTCTTAGGATCGCTTGTCTCCGACATGCTCAACTTGGAGTTGTAGCGTGTGTACATAAATATGCGATAGCGCCAGGCATCGAACGTCTGCTTCCAATCCTCCACATTCTTGACAGCACCCTGCGGCACACTATTTAGCATGTGCGCTAGTTTGGCCCATAGCGGCTCGGTGAGTCCATCGTGCCGACGATGGTTGGACAGCATGCAGGGATTGTCCTCAAAGAACTTGACATACAGCTCCTTTTGGTCCTTGGACATACGCTCGCCCCGCTCTGTAAGTAAGAAACAGTTTAAATAACGATTTTCAAGCTTTGCAATATATTTGTTTCTTACTCCTGAAGCGACTCATCAGTCCAGGTGTATAGGGCGACTGTTGTGACGCGTTTGGAGGCGTCATTGTCGGCAGACTGTGCGTGTAAGTGGAGAAGAATTGCGGGGCAGGCAGCGCATGTTGCAGCACCTGTTGTTGTTGCTGCTGCTGCTGCTGCTGCTGTTGTTGTTGTTGTTCCTGCTGCTGCTGCTGGGCTCGAGCTTGATAGCGTGCGGCACGTGCCGCTCGTTCCGCTTCTGATTCAGACTCTGATTTGGGTATAATATCCATGGGATCTATGGACTGGGTCAGCGATTCGGGCGTTCGTTCCGAATATATTTGATTGATTCGCAGCTGTTGCGTTGCATCTGCACGATCCGAATTGGAGTTGTTCGCGTGATCCAGCGGCGAGTTGCCGGGCTCATTGCCTACAGCCGGTGAGTTGGGCTGCGAGCCGGAAAGCGTCGAGGGACCAGCTGCATATTCATGGACATGACTCGCACTTTCATTGGAGCGCAGAGGCAGTGCCACATGGTGCTGGTGCGGATGTGAATGATGGTGTTGTTGCTGCTGCTGCTGTTGTTGTTGCTGCTGCTGCTGGTGTTGCTGCTTAAGGGCTGCCATCGAGCAGGATGGCTCATAGGAGAGCAGCTCCTTGGCATGGCCATCGTCTAGGGCTGCAAGAGGGAGCATTTTCAATGTGGATTTTATTACAAATGCAATTGGCAGAGACTTACAAGCAAAGCACGTTTACGGTTGCCGCGTCTATATACACAGATCTCTTAATATATATGTACGAAGCATACATATATAGTAGTTGTCTATTGACATACATATGTAAGTATATGTATGTCTTTAACGTCCATGTTGTATGTTATTGCCTTAAACGCTAATGAACTATAACGCGATCTAAACTTAAATGGCTATTGTTTGTTTATTATTATTTACCTTGGCTGATTTCTATAACGAAATTTGTGAGGTCGTGACGTTGGGCCAAATAATGCAGCAGCAGCTCATCGGGTATGTTGAAGCCAATCTTTTTGTTGCGAAACTCAAAATTGTAGATGCCAAAAGCGGCGCGAACTGTAATCAGAGAAAGAAGCAGAAAAACAAACACAAAATTCACTCAATTCCAATGTCCAAATTCACAATTTATGTATTTTCTATGCTCGAAAGCATACATTTTGAGTATTTCGATTTTATGCACACACATTTGTATGGCAATTAAGTTTAACGACCTGCCCTGGGCGGTTGCCTGTGCCTGGGGCGGCCAGGCCCCAAAATCGGCAGCAGCAGCGTGCGCAATAGCACCGCTGCACCCGCCCCTGGTTCGTTGTCAACGAGGCTTACCAACATTCTTCAAGTCCCATATGTTTAGATTTCGATTTTCTTCGGGCACGCCAATCATGAGCAGCTTCTTTGTATCACGAAATTGAAATGGAATAATAATTCCCGACCTCAGCACCATTTTAAATGCGCCACCACACAATTTTCACAGTTTTTCATAAATTTTCTACGATTCGCTTTGCGGCTATCTTCGTAATTGTTTTGGTCTCTGTCCCTTCCTTGCCATTTGCATGTTTTACTTCTTCGTAAACAGCACAAAGCCATCGATTGCTATCGATGATGCGGAATCGATGCCTTTCGCAGTGTATTAACAGGTCGATACGGAACATAACATAAAATTAAAAAATGTATTATTAAATATTATTTTCTCAGTATAAATGTAACTTACATTTGTTATTGATATTGTTAGCATAAAAATATTTATAAGAACCAGGTCACTTGCCTTAAAATGTTATCGCCATGTTATCGCAATGCCTGCAGCCCTGAAAATATCAGCTGTGAAAGTAAAAACAAATTTCACTTTCAAATAACTTTTCTTACAATTAAAACAAATAAAAATGCTCGAGAACTGCCAAAGGCATCACATGGTCTTGGGCCTGGGCGCCCTTACTCTGGTCACGATTCTAGTGCTTATTATCGAATCGCGGTACGCAGCAGAGGGCAGCCTGGCACGGCGTCGCAACCAACAATTTGTGATTGAGAACAATTCGACGTGCTGGAAACATGAAACGTACACAGTGGTCCAGGAGTGCCATCCGTGCTCCGAGTTCGATATTGTCAGTCGCAGTCTGGGCGTCTGCATACACACCCACTACAAGGAAGTGTTACGTTGCAAGAGTGGCGAGATTGTGACCAAAAGCTGCGATCGCGTCGCGCTCATCGAGCAGCGAAATTTCATCAAATTCGAGTCGATTGCATTTGTGCTCGGGGTGCTCAGCTATTTGGTGAGCTATGCACGGGATCGTGTTTTATCCAGGCGCAACTATCAGCGCATTGAGCGCCAGTTGAATCGGGTGCAGTAACAGCCGGATTAGCCAGTGATTCCCCCTACAAAGGATACTCAATTCATCACTGTGTACATATACAATAATATTATTTGTAAACGATTTTTCATAATTTATTTAGCTTTAAGTACATTAAATTCACATACACATACTAATACTAAAGGGGGGTGGGGAATGTAAAATATTGCGTATATTTGGGAATGCAGCTGTCTGGAATCGACAAGACTGGTCAACACATTGTGGTGCTTCATACATAGAACGCATAACATAAAATGTTTCCTCTTGGATCAAAAATCCTTATGTAAATATAACAACAGAAAAATATTCTGACGGTTAGTTGCGCCAGTCGGGTATCAGATCGGGCTCAGCGCCCTTGGCCGCGGTCGGAGGCGCAACGCTGGGCAGCGCTGGCGGTGACTGCTGGGCATCGAGGGTGTCCTCGCTGGTGGTGCTCGTATTGCTGCATGCCTTCAACGAGTTATCTGTCATGGGCAGCGGCTTGGCCACACCAATGCGCACGACACCCTTGGGTGCACCCTTCAAGGCCTGCACGGCCTGATCCAACGAAGCGTTCTCCAAATTAATAGAGTTAACAAAGAGCAGACGATCGCCGGGAATCAGCCTGCCATCCAGCTGTGCAACGCCACCGGGCACCAGCGAGCGTATAACAATCAGCGTATCATTCGAGTCCAACGGATCCTGATAGTCGAGTATGGAAAAGCCCAAGCCGCGATCTCCCTTCACCAGCTCAATGATCTGCGGCTGCGATGACCACATGGCCAGTCCAGTAAGTGGCTCCAGCGAGCGAGATTTCAGCTTATTAAACGAGTTGGCTGCAACGGCCACCGAATCCGCATCAGCTACGGATCCAGCTGTGGCCAGGCTGCCATCGGATTTGGCCTTGACCAAACGATCGGTGGACGGAAGCAGCTTCTCAAAGTTGTTGCTACTCAGTTTCTTGAGCGTGTCGTCGGAGAAGGGCAGCAGGGAGGTGACCTTGCTGCGTCCACACACCATGCGCACATCCAATGGCAGCTCCTTCAATATGGCCACAACTTCCAAATGATTCATGCCCAGCAAACGTTCGCCATTGACCTCCAGCAGCTCGTCGCCGGAGCGCAGAACACCATTGACGCCCACGGGACCATCGGGCAGTATGGAGCGTATATAATGATGTGGACGCACTTCCCGTCCACCCTCCACGTCAACGGTGCCTTCGAGCGAGATGCCCAAGCCGCCAACGGCAAACTTCTTGATTTGCGCCACAATCACCTCCATGTCGGCGCCAACAATCTTCTGCCACTTGCGCACAATCTCCGCCTCGATCTCATCGCTCAGCTCCGGCTCCGTGTAATACTTGTGGCGCGTTATCAAACTAGAGTTCTTCGCCTGCAAATGGAATAACTATGTAGGTGAGGTCAGTCCGTAAAGAGTTTTTGAAAAGGACATACCTCTTGTTTATCTGCCAGTTGCATTGTTACCACCTCTGTGGGTATAATTGTGGGCGTGTTATCGAGGGAATCCCTGACTGCCAACAATTGCTTGCCGGCGCCAAAGCTGCTCAGCGTGGTGGTTGTAGCCAAGCTGCTAGAAGGCGGCGTAGTCATCATAAATGCCTCCGGCGCCGGCAGCGTCTCGTCCAGTTCCAATTCCTTGGTGCCCGTTGCGGATGATGTGCTGGCCGCTGATGTCGTTGCCGGGGGCGTTGGCAGTAAGGCACGAGAGGGAGTACCCGGGCTGTTGCTCGGTGGTGGCTTCTCGTTGGCATTGGCGGCAATGGCCTGCTGCAGCTGCTCATACTTGGGTCCACGTAAATAGCGCTCGAGACGCAGATTGACCACCTGACCGGACTTCTTGAGCAGCTCAACGGCCTGGTGATTGGAGTAGCCCTGCAGCGACTGGCCGTCGACCTCGATAATCCGATCGTTGACCCGAATCCGTCCACTCAGATCCGCAGCGGATCCCGGCGAGACGCTTTTAACGAAGATGCCCGAGAGCTCCTCCTTCTCGCAGACATAGCCTGCAATGGTGATGCCCAGTCCATTGGCATCCTTCTTCAGCTCCACCTGGAGCTTCTCCGTTTCGGGCAAAGCCAGCAGCTCCTCCAGATCAATGCTGGGATCGATGAGCAAAGAGGTTTCGCCACGATAAATGAAGCGTTCATCCTCCGTTGTCGTTTGCGGCGTCGAAGCCGTCGAGCTCTCGCCAAAGATCTCCGGATAGCCAATGGAGATGAGGTAGCGTTCCAGCTCGCCAGGATCGACGAGGACGCGTGTGGGAACCACAGCGCTTCCCGGCTCTAAGGCATACTGTGGCGTCGGCAGGCTCTGCTCAATTGGCCGCACCACCACAAGGCGCACATGGGTGCCTGATTGTCTTAACACTGCTGCCACCTGCTCCGAGACCATCTCGTGCAGATTAACATCGCCAATCTGCAGGATGTGATCCCCGGAGCGTAGGCGTCCATCTCGATCCGCCACGCCTCCAGGCAGGATGGTCTTGACTATGACACCCGAGTTACGTGCTCCAATAATGCCAAAGCCCAAACCCGTTCCATCGTTCACCAGCTCAATGGCTTGAATTTGGGCATAATCCGTAGCGTATAAATCCGCTGCAGCCGACTTGGAGTTCTGGCTCTGTGGACGTGCCTCCACCTCGCCCGTTGAGGTGGACTTGTCGGGACTAGCTGGAGCGGAGGAATCATACATGACATCGCCACCATTGAGGCTGAGTACCAGATTTCCGGAGACATCGATGTCAAAGTCATTCGGCAGCATGGACGGATGCTGTCCTAGCTGGATGCCCAGGTCGAAGAGCGACTCCTGCACATGGGCAATGTTGCGGAATACGGGATCTGTTAGTATGCCCATGATTGTATTTAAGCTCTCCGCCGTTTGCATTTGCAGCTTGGCATCCTCGGATTCATCAATGCCCTTTTTCACAGCCTCGATTTGCTGTAGGGCACTTGACAAATCAGCACTCAGGTGCATTTTTTTTTTTCAAATGTGTCAAGTTTGTTTGTGGGTGCGGCAGCCTCCACTAAAGGCACTGAAGCGTTTCGTTAATATTTCCGGAAAAGAGGTGGAGGGGGCGTATTGCACAGTTGTCAGGTTGTCCGTGTAATTGAATTATGTAGCTGGCCTCTTTCTTTATGTTTTTGATTTTAAAGCTGTATTCCTTAAGTTACTGATTTGGTTTTGCTTATAGTTGAACACAACTGAGATTACTTTAATAAAATATTTAATTTGTGTAGCACAAATTATTATTCTTTGTTGTTTTTCTTCCTAGTTTTTAATTATGCTGTGGTTTACCTGTCCGTAGGAATGAACACATATCGATACATCGATACAACTATTAATAAATCACCGATAGGCATATTAACAGCACGCTGTTAACATAACGAATGTTTGTTTTCAAAACACATTCAATTTTTATTTACACAATCAATTAAACAAGAATGAATTATTTACTTCATATGCCTCTTCTCCTCTTGCTCCAACTCTAGTTCCATCTTACGGAATGCGCTAAAAAACTCACGTGTCATGGCTTTCATAGTGGGTGTCAGATACTTTGGAAAAATATCTGTAAATAAAACTTGTTTAGTCATAATACAATTTGTTTGTTTAGATAACCTACAATTAAATTCAATTATTAGGTCGCCAAAGTCATCGAATTTCTTATTTGCTTGCTTTAGTGCCTTCACTGCATCTAAGTTGCGGCACTTTGGCAAACCCTCAAGGGGCACAATCTTCTGGTAACCGGGTGTCACCACATCCGTAATCACAATCTTCAGCTGGCGCTTGTCCAACGTGTTCACATAGAATATTAGACCAGTCAAAGCCTGTGAGATGCTTATATCATAGCGGTAGACCAAATCGTGCATATTGCGTCGCTCGAAGTGGGGATGTGGCTTGTCTGCGACAATAAAGACAATATCACCCGGAATAGTAGTTGGATAGCGATCCCCCTCCTCCTTGAAGCAATAGCGTGTTCCGGCCGTTGTGCCCGGCTGTATGATTAACTTAAGGGTATGCTTGCGCTTCTCCATGCGCGACTCCTTTACGTCGACAAGCTCCTGTCGCCAGACATGCATTAGCTTCACACAACCTGTGCGAACCTCCTCCAATGACAACTGAATCACTCGCTCTGTGCTGGCGTCCTTGTGGCGCACACCAACTCCATGTTCCCTTGTCGCATACAAGCTGGGAGGATTGGTAACGGCATCAATCACATTGGCATAGGGCGAGAAGCTAGAGAAGACCTGCTCGTAAACCTTCGTGTGATCACCATGGTATTGATATGGTGGAAAGAAACCATTCGGAAGCATCACACCCTCGAAGAGACCCGCCTCCCCGTAGCGATCGTAGATGGCTCGATAAAGCTCATTGCCCAGCACATCGTATGCCATATTGATATATGCCCACTGTTTCATCTCACCCATGGGCGACATATGTGTCAGTTTGCCCTCCTGGGCAAGAGGCACAAAGTCCAGCTCATATTTCCTATCGCGATGTGGACACAGACGCACTGCAAGGCGGCGATAGGCCAAAGCAATCTCCTCTTTGCTAACACTGCGTGGTATATTCAAAACAGCATAGTAATCCAACTCTGGACGATTCATGGTTATTACAAAGTTAAGTTAAGTAAATATGTAAAACTTGGTTTTTTGTTTTTTGAGTATCGGGGTAAGTGCACGAGGATTGTTTGATATTTATTTGACTGCTCAAGACCAGTTTACTGCGAATTTGATTGAAGTTGAGTTTACTCAAATTATATACAAAACGGAAAGCTAACAAATGCTTGATGAATGAATAAGCTGCTTGACGCATTAATGGGAGCAGGCGGCTTATGATTAAGATTAAACTAATTGTGTAGACACATAACATGCAGTTAAATGGAGGATCGATCAGTCAACGTCCTCGGTGCTAACGCCAGAATAAATCGGCTCCTCTGTCTGCTTTGGCGAATCGTCCTTCTTTGCATTCTCTTTGCTGGATTTCTCATCTACAGGTTTGTCTGCAGCAGCAGCTTCCTTTTCGTCGTCCTTCTTTGCCTCAGGCTCATCAGTGCAGAGAGCCACATCGGCGGCATTTGGCACCCAGAGACCCGAATCCACGCAGCGTTTCATGTGATACTTGGCCTCATCCACCGGCATGGTGGCAATCGTTTTTTGCAGCAGCTCAATATCACGAGACTCGAAGCAAGATTTCAGTTCCTACGTAAAGTAAGCAACATTTTAATTCATGAACTAAATGTATGAATAAAAGTTCGACTCACATCGGGCAGGGTTTCGAAGACATCAGCGGGATCTAGGCCACCTGGTCCCATACGCTCCTCTCGTGCCTCTTCTTCGGCTTGTGCTATAGCATCCTCTAACTTTTCCTGTGCCCGCTTCTTAATGCGCTCTTTGAAGCCCTCGATTTCGCTTTCAAATTGCTGACGATACTCAGGCACACACGACTGAATCTTTGAGAAGAATGAGCTGACGCAGGCACGCGGATCCACATCCAGCTGTTTAGCGAGCTCAAGAATGTACTGCATACAGATGCATTGATGCGCCACGTGAGCCATCAGTTCGTGCTTTTCCTCCATTTCAAGATTGATGGACCAGATGACCAAATAGTTTGCTGTCTCATCACACACCAGGTTCAGATGCTCCTGCAGGAAACGCTTTGAGTCATCATACTTGCGTAGCATACCATACTGCTTGCACAGTTTCTCATTCGCCTTGACAAACTGTTTCATGCGCTCTCCACGCTCCTCCTCCGACAAATTCTCGTTTGCCGGCCGCGGTGCCTTCTTATTAATCACAGTTTTCTCGAAGCCTGGCTTGCTTATTGTGTCTACATTCCAGGGTGTTTTCTTTTCCTTCTTTTGAACTTCATTCTCATACCGATCGAGTTCTTTGCCCTCATTTTCGATTTTTGCCAGCTCTTTCTGTTAACAAGATGTTGGTGACTAATAATGTGTTGATAAGAGTTTGGCATTTTACCTTGAGCTCTGCTTCATCGCCGTCTTTTTTGCTGATACGCTCCTTGACGTCCATCAGACGGGCCTGATAGCTCTGTCGCTTTATTTTTAGCTCCTCCTTCTCCTTTTCTGATTCGGCCATGCGTTCAACTCGCGCCTGGTGTCGCCAGCGGAACAGCGAAGGCGTGTCAATGTTAGGATGTGTTTCGTCTTCATCGTCCGAAATCTAAAGGCAATTTATTGTTTTTTGTTTGCAGATTTGCTTAAACATAACTATAATTTACTCACCTCAATATTTTTCCACTTGCTATAGTCGACCATTTTGGCAATGTAATTTCTTAGATTATTTTTACGGCTTTAGCTTGCAAATTCTAGAAATATAGTGATGTGTGAAAATCAATACATCGATATACTTTGCTCGGTTTCTTGATATCGATGCTTGACACAATAGTTCGATAGCAATTTAGAGTCCGATAGTCTAAGCAATGCTGTCAAATAGGAATAGTGCAAGGGTTCGGGCAATTGCGCGCCACTGACACCAATTTGAAATTTGGGACACATGGTTAAGGTTAATGCATGCAAAAGACAAACAAACGAAATCAACAGGAAACTCAAGTTGTTCTTGCAAAACAAACAATCAAAAAGCTAATATTGGGCGAGGTTGAATGCATTTTTAATGGCATTGTCTGAGACCTAGGCACTACTCAAAAATGGAAAATCCTTACAGTCCATGAACAATGGCCAGCTATTACAGACGTAAAAAGGCAGACACGGTATTTCTGAATGCCAATCCCATTAACAATGGCAATGCGCAGGCCTATCTCCATGGAGTGCGAAAGTATTCGATTGGACTTGCTGAACGCTTGGACAGTGGCTATCAACAACCACTCAATGATAGGAAACGCAGCTCCGTGAGCTCAATCGGCTCCCACAATCGCGATTTTACGCCCGTAAGTGTTTTGTGATAGTAAAAAATGAGATTATAAATAATTTTTTTAATGTTTTTTGTCAGAGCGTTTTCTATCGCAATATTGCGCCTGTGAATTGGTTTCTGCGGGTTATTGGTGTCCTGCCTATTGTGCGACGAGGTCCTGCTCGAGCCAAATTTGCTCTCAATTCGGCTGCTTTTCTTTATTCAGTAGTTTTCTTCATTCTGCTAGCGGTGAGTTATTAGTTTAAGCAACAGACATGTTTAATTATTTGGAATACTTAATCCTCCAGTGCTATGTGAGCTATGTGGCTCATAATCGTATCCACATTGTGCGCTCGCTGAGCGGTCCCTTCGAGGAGGCAGTGATTGCCTATCTCTTTCTGGTCAACATCCTACCAATTATCATTATACCCATTCTCTGGTGGGAGGCCAGGAAGATAGCGCGCCTCTTCAACGACTGGGATGACTTTGAGGTGCTCTACTATCAAATCTCGGGACATAGTTTGCCTCTTAATCTACGCCAGAAAGCGGTCTACATTGCCATTGTTTTGCCCATACTCTCGGTGCTGTCGGTCGTCATCATACATATAACCATGTCGGATTTGAATCTCAATCAAGTGGTGCCCTATTGCATACTGGATAACCTAACAGCCATGCTGGGAGCCTGGTGGTTTCTCATCTGTCAGGCCATTAGTACAACTGCTTATCTGCTTGCCGAGCGTTTTCAGAAGGCTCTGAAGCACATTGGTCCTGCTGTCATGGTGGCTGATTATCGTGTCCTCTGGCTCCGTCTAAGCAAACTGACGCGGGATACTGGGAATGCATTGTGCTACACTTTTGTGTTCATGAGTCTCTATTTGTTTTTTATAATAACACTCTCAATTTATGGACTATTGTCGCAACTCTCGGAGGGATTTGGCATTAAGGATATTGGACTGACCATAACCGCACTGTGGAACATTGGATTACTCTTCTACATCTGTGATGAAGCTCATTATGCATCGGTGAATGTTCGTACAAACTTTCAAAAGAAGCTTTTAATGGTCGAACTGAATTGGATGAATACGGATGCTCAGACGGAGATTAATATGTTTTTGCGTGCAACCGAAATGAATCCATCGAATATCAATTGTGGCGGCTTCTTTGATGTCAATCGCACACTGTTCAAGGGCCTGCTGACCACAATGGTCACCTATTTGGTGGTGCTGCTGCAGTTCCAGATTAGCATTCCGACGGACAAGGGCGAAGGCGATGGCAATTCAAATATGACCGTTGTTGATTTATTGATGGACAGTTTGAGTAACGACATGACCTTGGTTGGACACCTAACCAACACCCCCAGCGGAACCGCAGCACCATCAACAACCACAACAACAGCAGCACCAACACCCGTTAACCGTTCTGGTGGGCGTGGTCGGAAGGGCTAAAATGGGTCAAGGTAAAGTCTCTATACAAATAGGCAAGCAAATAAAACGTGCACCGCAAACTAGTTGATAACACAAATAGAATACATAGAATAGTTATAGCATGTACAACAATTAAAAAGCTTAGAGTAAGGCTACATTGTCACATATTTATACTGAATAAAAGGCGAAATAAATGTTATAGCTATAACGTAATTAAAATTCGTTTTTCTTTTAAAATCAACGGTCAAAATTAACTGTCCAATGGGAGTCGATCATTCAAAGTTGATACGAGAGTAAGAGAGATGACTATACTATGAGCAGCTCTTCCCAGCAGAAAGTTTATATCACTAAGCAGCTGACGTCTCGCTTGCTGCAGTAGCGCTGCACTTAGGATGTCTAACTGTTAATCAAAAGATCGCTGGTTCAAATCTTGATGGAAAATATTTTGTATTTTTTATTTTCTTTATTTAAATTCAGTGAAATTGTTCACAACTTCTAAATGTTTAGTGTTTTATTAGGTTAAAGTGTTAAGAGAGCTTTTAAGCACTACATTTCAAATAGGTCTGTGATTAACTAGCATACTATTATATTGCTATTGTTTGTGTTTGTGTATACATATATTGCCATAAGAATATAATTTCTATCCGTCTTGATCCATTCTCTATCTAAAATAGTTACTTGTGGTTATTTTTCCATATCACACACGTTCCAAAAACGCCAAAAATAGGTGATTTAAACAAAATTTGGTGAAACATTAAAATAATTTAAGACACTTGATGCTGGAAGTTTGATGGTGTGGTTAGAAAGGTTATGATAATTATTTTATAGTCATAGGTCAAATTTAACACTGTCCATCTGGTGATTCAGTCAGAATGTGCTTATAGCCATTGCTGCCCAAATACATGTGCTCCCTGCGGAACTGATAGGGAATCTGTAAGGAAAATATTTAAGTCAAAATTGTTTTTTGGTATTAGAGTTTCTTCACTTACAGCTCCTGGTGCTGGGCAGGGTATAGCGACGGTTGCAATCTCTCGCAGTTTATTTATTGTGCGTAGGCTCTGATAGAAACTGTGCATCACATACCACTTGAATCCATCCATTAAAAGCAGCGAGTAACAGATAATAACTAGAAAGAAAATTAAACGATCTTAAGTCGAAACATAACCTTAATCATTTTTGTAAACTTACAATAAAAACACTGTCCTCCAAATATCATAGGTAGCTTGGTATCCTTAAGCATGAAGATAACAACGCCAACGGCAATCATGCCCAGAAACTCAATCAGCAACCAGGGTATGATCAAACCGGGTTTACTCTTGTACACCCCAAAGAATAATGAAATGGCACTCAAGGCATAAACGGACGTAATACCCGCCAGGACATAGAGTGCATTTTCAGTGGCATCCGCCAGTTGTGCTGCCGTCTTGAGTCGCATATCATTGTGAAAGGGTGACATGTTATAGAAACCACTATCCTTCTGATCCAATATATCCAAATCCAACAGATGACGCATTTGCTCCGCATGCGCAAGGCACAACAGCACCACAAACAGAATAGAGTGCGCAATGAGCTGCAAAAGTGTTTAGAATAGATTCGTTTTATAGTAAGGATCACCCAAAATAATAACTCATGATCTTTTAAACAAAATGGCTTATAATTCCCAACTGGTTTAAGCATAACGCACACGGTATGCGGTTCGCTTTACCGTTCGTATTCTAAAAGGGTGCTCGTCCTCGCATGTTCCCTAATAAGGAACTTATATGCAGACGCATTGCGCCATTGGCCCAATCCTACGCCCCTCGTAGGGCGGGGGCGTGCGCTCAATTGCCGCCTTTGATGGGCTCCAATGCGCCCAGTGGGGTATGGCTTTGCATATCCAGTGCGTAATTTTTGTATTCTGGGGCAGGCGGCTGCACAACTTTAGAGGTAGCTGGATTGCAGATTCGTCTGCGTGCCAGCAGCCTGTGCGCTGCGCCCCACCTAATCGCATCCATAAAAGGACTTACATAAGTTGTGTCCTGTACTACTTACCAACTGGTAGATGCTCGTCAGCAGCGCTGTGGTGCGCAAATTGCGTGGAGTTATCGGAGACATTAGCAAATCCCAGATTTGGCTGCAACAGCTCCACTTGCCACCAGAACGCACCGCAGGCAGCAACATTTTATTAACAATTAATTGGGTTTTTCCTTAAGACGACGACTTCCTGTTTACTTTTGCGTGGTGCAATCAATTTATGGATTTTTCATTCGCGCTCAACTGTATTTTAGCTCGCGACTGTTTCGTCATCCAAATTGCCAATGAAGCTCTCAAGGGGGTTGGGGCTTCATTTGCGACTTCCAAGTAAAACACACACAGTAAAAACAACAAAAGTTAGGAAAGCTTTCGCGCGAAGAGAGGAGCTGTCAGTCCCAAGGTCTGTTTTGATACTTGAAAAGCTTTTCAATGCTTGGTTTTCTCTGTTTATATGTATACACTTTCCAAAAGTTGCTTGATTTGTTTTGTGTTTTAAACTTAAGGGTTGCAAAGTGCAAAAAACAAGCTTTTTGTTTACAGGATCTATTATAATTAAAGTTTACTTATTTTAAATTAAACATTAAGAAAATGTATTCATTATTATAATAATATTTTAATAACGCATCTGCAGAACTTATCTTTTCTTTGAAGTTTACATACATAGAAAGAGTATGCGAAGTTAGCTAACCAATTTCTATCGTTCTATCTTTAAGGGTTGTTTTCATATTTGTAAACTTGCACAGATGTTTATCGCGCACTCGAGCTTTTTTTTTTTTTGGTGGACGCAAGCTTCTTTTGTGAGTGGCGTTGCCAGATCTTTGGCGGCATATTCGAAAATAAAGCAATTAAAGTGTTTCCAGCCGACAACCGACAAACCGAGAGTCGTTTGCTATGATCAATTTTACATTTTAAAAGTCAATTTACACTGAACTATAAAAATGTAACATAAATTTTAGCAAAACAGGCCATAAAACGCCAGTCCACAGCATACAAGTTGGACTTGGAGTTGAAGTTTTGGATACCGAGTCGTGTCTTGTTGGCCAGTTTTGGCATTGCCATTGGCAACTGGCGCTCCTTCTGTGTCAGCTACTTGCACGCTTAATTGATTGTTTTTCTACGAGCTGAGCTGAGCGAGCGAGCTGGCGAGGATGATGCCTTCCAAGAGAAGCACGACCATGATGATGATGATGATGATGATGATGATGATGCAGCTGATGAAGACCTGAGGGGCAAAATATGTGTAGTGGTTTTGTTCGTCTTGTTATCATTGGGCGTGTTTTATTAACTTTTAAGCTGCATACACGCGAGGGGCCATAAAAAGTGCAACTGGCGGTGGCGCAAAACCAAAAGTCAATTAAAAATTTTTTACATTTGTTTGCACACAACAACACATTCTCCACTCTTCTTACAGCTTTCTGCTGCTCTGCTGTTCTGCTGTTCTGCTGGCCTCAACCTGGCGCGATAATCATAACTGCAAAAAAGTAAGCAACTACTTCGCGCAGGCGTCGCCCGTCAATAATTTATGGCCTCTCAGCCTTTTGTGGTTCGGTTGCTTCAAGTATTGAAATATCATCTTGCAGCCATTTGGCGTTCAATTTGCGTTCGCAACGCTCTTTTGATTGGTTTTTCGCCTCCCTCCCTCCCCCCTCTTACATGTGCTTTGTCTTGCTTCCCAGCTGCTGCTGCTGCTGCTGCTTTGGCTACAAATTGATTGCCTTAAAGTAACTTGTAAAGTGCTTCTAAGCGCGGACTACACCAACAGCAAGAAGAGTTGGCCCGGCCACATTTAAACGGCTAAAAACAGAAGCAACATTACAAATGTGTGGCGTTATTGCCACGGGGGAGGAGCTGCAACGGCAGCTGGCAGAAGAACAAGGTAGCAGCTTTTTGACTCTGACTCTGGCTTTGATTAAAAAGTAAGCAAAAAGTATCAGAAGAGGAAAACGCAAACGCATTCGACGGACAAGCGAGTGGGAGACGATGGAAAAGCAATCGTTGTTGTTAACAAGCATTTCAGCGCATGACAATTGGCATGCACACCTCCAGGCCATTAATATGATCCCCCCAACCCCCTCCCCCCTCTAGTAGGAGTAGTAGTTGTAATATCGAATTGGTTGCTCTTGTCATTTTACTATTTGTAATTCGATCTCTTGGGGTATCTTTCTCTGCTGGTTGTGCTTTAGTTATTTAATCACTGCAAAATCGTCGAAGCATAAATAACATTTTCTCGACTTATTTGCACAATTTGTTTGCCTGTTTTGACAGTCTGGCTTAGAGGCACAACATTGATACAGATATGGAGCAGTCAGATAATCTCAAGTGGCTAAAGTCTACAAGGATCAAGCTACATTCAGCTTAAGCTACTCTTTTTCAACACTTAACTGGTACTAGTTGGAAGAGTATTCAGTGAAAGGGAAGCTATGTCTTAAAAGATATTCCTTTTGTAAACCGGATTGATTTTGAGAAAGTTATGGCAGTCAAAAGTTTCTGTAAACGTTTTAAATAACCTTCACTTAAATCAGCATTACTAAACACATTTCTTTAGCTACTTACAATAGTACTTCCATTTTACTTAAGAGTCCTGGAAACAATTACGAATAATGCTCACAGTCAGCCAAGTGAAAAGGACATTGGTTGTGCGTGTGCGTGTGTGTGTGTGTGTGATTCGCATGAAACATGTCACGTTGTATGTTTACCCAAAATATCAATTGTTACACATACGTATTTGCATGGACCAAACAACGCAGCCGACACTTGGCTTGGAATCGAATACGGTATTGGAATCGAAATTTGGGGATTTTGTATTGTTGCATCAACTGTGTGAGAGAGAGAGGAGAGAGAGAGAGAGAGGCAGAGAGAGGGTCGCGATTTGTCACTTGTCAGTTTTTCAACGTTGGCGCCATTACGCGCAATGATGAAGATGTTAGCATTTCCGATTAAACGCAGCACACCACCCTCCCCTCAACATCCCCTTCACCTACACCTTCACCCACCTCTCGAGACAGCGATAACAACAAGAACAACAACAATAAACAAACAGGCAACGGTTTTGAAAGCCCTCGAACAACGGCGTTCACATCAAATCTCAAGGGTGTGTTCAATTGTGTCAATTTAACGCCTTTTATGGCACCCCGCCAACAACAACAACAACAACAACAACCCCTCCTCAACCCTCCTTCAGGTTTTTGGTCAGAAGCTGCAGCTCACACGTTGGGCATATTAATTATTGCACTCGATGGAAGAGAGTGTTTAAACCGCTCGATTTGCTCCACGGCCCAAAGTGTTAATTACGTCCCAGGATCTGAGTGCAAGGATGGCCAGGATACATAAATGCATGGCTTGCTGTACGTTTAACAAACGTGATTATTACTAGTTGCCTGTCTAAATATTGAAAATTGATTTGGTGTGGAGATGCTTCTTCGTTTGTCGTCGTCGTATCATCAACAAACTGCACCAGGATAATACTTAGTTGGCAGCTTGTGATATGTGGGTGAATAAACAACAAATTGATATTTAATTGAACTATCCAATATGTGGGATAAATACATATTCCAATATGAAGCTTGCATATTAAAATTGATTAAGCTACGAATTGTAACTAAAATTCAAACTAAGCCAGCTGCATTGCCTTAAAGAGAGACGAGAACAGGATTAATTCCCGAGCGGCTTAGGCAGAAATATCCTTGATATCATTTAGTCAACTGGAAAAAATTCAATCAGCATACTTGGCAAATATTCAACAGTGCTCGCAGCACCGATTGTTTGAATGAACAGCGGGCGATGGGCGATGGGCGGTTTGGTGGGTGGGCGTGGAGCAGTCAAGGGACGCGAGGGGGGGAGCGTTGCATAAATCAACAGCAAATAAAATGCTGATACGCTGAAAGTTCGAGTCGAGTCTTCGATGCTGAAACAAAACATGCGAAGCGGAATCGGATTTGGAATCGGGCAAAAATTCGCATTCACGATAATTGAATTTTCTCCGTGTGCAGCAGCAAGAAATAGAAAAGCAAGCAAGAAAAAAAAACACACACACACAGAGAGCAAAAGAGGAGGCAGCCAGCAGCCAGCAGCGTGTCCAGCGATGCATGCGTCGCACGTAGCCGGAGGAGCAGTCGAAGAAGGATGAAAAAAAATTGGGTATGGAGACGACGACAAGGATGAGCTGTGCCCATATTATGTGCACAATAAATAGACGTGATCAGCATGCCCAAGGAGCAGGAGCCAGGCAACGTTCTCATCGTTGTCGTCCTTGCGCTTGGCTGCACGGCCAACATCGCTGGCTGCATGCTGAGAAGGAGCCTTCAACACACGGACGGAGTAGGAAGCACGGCGGAGGAAGCACTTGAGAGCATGCTGCTGCTGCTTCTGTTTTTGCTTTTGCTTTTGCCTGGGACTGTTTCCGGCTTTTGTTGCCCAAAAGTGCTCGACAAAATCTTTTGTGTGTGAACATCCCTCCCTTGTAACAGTGTGTGTGTGTGTGTGTGCCTGTTGGGGTGTAGCTAAGTATGCCCCAAAATGTGGCAAACTTGGGAAAAACACAAGACGAAGGCGTCGAACTTTTTATGTTAACTTACTTTGTAGTTTCTTTCTTTTCTCTCTTTCTCTCTCTTATTTGCAACTTTGATTTTTGTTTATTTTTGCTCGCAGCACGAACCCCCGCACCCACCCCCTCCCCCTCCCCCGACAAACGCATGACACGCAAGGGCTTCAACCACCCGAAGAAGTGCGACAGGGATGGCAAGTGAAAAATGGCGACGGGCGCCAACTTAACACAAAGTAAAAGCAAAAATTTCTACGCTGCTGCTTAGCATGGAAAATTTTCATGCTCAAGCTCTTGAGTTTTTCTTCTTCTTTAGGGCTCTGCGCTTTAAAATGCGCCATTTTGTTGTTTGCACAGCCACCCACCCTCCCCTCTCTCCACCCACGTGGACCTTGTGCAAACTGACCCAGCTGAGCCACGCCCACGAGCGCCCCCAATTTGACCAAGCGGAAGTTTTATGAATTTTCTACAAAGCAGCAAAGTTTTCTCTGTCCTTTGGGTCCTTTCCTCCTTCTACATTTTTAATTTTTTATATATTTGTGTGTGTGTGTGTGTGTGTGTGTATCTGTATCTTGTATCTTTTGTGAAATCACTGCAGTGTGCATAATGCCAAAAGAGAGAAACGGAAAAGCAAAAAACTCTCGTCCGGAAATATTCATAAAAATCAGCAGCAGCAAAAACTTTTGTGCGACAGTTGAGAAATTCTTTTCACTGCATTTGCACATTGCTTACAAAGAACAAGAAATAGAAGAAGTAGAGGCTTCTTAGATTATTGCCCCAATCGGTGGCAGCCAACCTAATTCCTAACTTAAACATGAAAGTTCCTAAGGGTTAACTTCCTATGCGGGTTATTAAAAAACACATTTTTGGGCACTTGAGAACTTTACACAATAAAAAAAAATGAAATGTGTCAACCCTTTTTTCTTTTGAAAACAACACCTAATGAATCTATTAGAGTCGTCAATGAACGTCAACAAATTGACATTTAATGAAGAGCGCGACCCGCACAATGATCTTTTAATTGCCAAGGCATAAGTGTAGCCCAAAAAAGTGAAAACACAACACCTAAAAATTAACTTTAATCACTTTTGGGTTAAAACATAATGATAATTATGATGTTGCTGCCAATTGTCGCAACGAAGCAAGAAGCGTGAAGCGTTCAGCAACGTTAGTTTTGAGTACTTAATGCTTAGAGAAAAGTTTGAAATAGGTTGTAATAGTGTTGAGTAAAGGTTAAGGGTAGAAAAAGCCACTTCTCTGAAAAAAGTTTTTAAAATCTCATATCGAAAAACATTTATGTAAAACTATTTTTAAAGTAATTCGTACATAAATCATGATTTTAGTGCTCAATTAACTCTTGGCATTTAAATACTAAGTGTCTGCCAATGTTTATTAATATTCCTGTAATAAATATTATTCACTTAAAAATCAGCTATAAATCAAAAACATGTTTTATTATCAAAGGTGAGAGTTGTTATTTTTATAAGAAACTGACAGCAGCATTTGCATATTTACATATATGTTCATGATGCCGCTAATGCTCATTAGCTTGGCTGACTTGGTTGCAAGTTGCACACGGATACACACACATATTTACTGTACATATATGTTAATGCATTTGTTGTTGCTGTTGCAGAAAAGTTGCTTAGCTGCCTTTACTGTTGCTGGCTTTCTCAGGCAAATTAACATAAATTATGCACGCCCACTTTGCAAATGCAGCTCGTGCGTGCCACCGTGCCACCGTGGCTGTGGCAAGGCTGACGGTAGTTGTTGCACGTGCTGTGTGTAGCTGCCACCCCAACAGGTGCGTGGACGCACAATTAACGCGGCAAGTGGCAACTGCTGTGTGGCAGTGTTGTAGCTTATTGAATTTTCATATTTTATGCCAGCTTCCAATGTTTCTCCCCCTTACACTTTGACTATGCAAAATGCGAACTTTATAAACGAATTAGAATTAGCCAGCTTGAAAAGTACAAGCCAGAATACAACTATATATGTATACAATAGCGCCACCCTGTGGCGTCCAAAGCCACGCCCCCTTTTTGTTGGATAGGGGCTGGACACTGCTTACACACATATAATCGAATTTATTTGTCTGGTTGAGTTTTTGGGCAAAAGTTTCCCAGCGGTTTTTCAAGTTTCAGTTCAAGTGTCTCAACCCCCTCGAAAAACACACAAAAAACTTCAAACTGAGTTGCTTTTGACTCCGACTGTGTAAGCTCTGTGTCCTAACCACATTGCCACACGCTCGTCCACACACACACACACACACACTCGTACGAGATTTGATTTTATTTTGCGCTTCTATTCGAAAACTGATGCTGTAAAATTAGCAGCATAAGATTGGATTATCTTTATGTGCCGCATTCGCATGTTTGCTGCCCTTTTTTTTCACTGCGACCCTTTCTATACATTTATATGTATTTTTATTTGTTGTTGTCAGAGCCCTGTGATTATGTATGTTGAGGCACGTGCCACGATTAGGCGAACACCGCTGCGTCCAAGCGTAAGCAAAGTCGCAGTCGGAGTCACAGTCGGATTTGGTTTTAGATTCGGGATTCAGATCGTCGCAAGGCAACAACACTTTTGTGTGTTTGTGTGGCATACTTGCTAATTTGCTTAAAGGCAGCCAATGTTGCTTCATATTGAGGGTGAGCTGAGAATTGGGTTAGATATTTATTTGAGCTTAAGCGGAAGTAATATATGTATTGGGTTTTGGTTTCGATTTAAGTAGGTTTTATTGATGGGAGCTTAAAGTGCATTTAAGTAAGTTAAGATCAGAACCTATCCTAATTGGAACCACATTGACTTGATCCGGACTATGATATACAAAGGTCCAAAGAGGAGAGATTTGTGGCTAGGCAACCTGCCGGTAAGTCAATTAATCGCCGAAAGTGAGCGGTAATAAGTCAACCGTCAAAGAGGCAGAAACCGCGACAACCGCCAAAAGCGGCGTCAAAGTCAACGGGGGCAGCGGCAACAACCTTTTGGACCAGGCCATCAAGCCATCAAACCCAAAAAAAAACTCTTACCATAATAACCAACTTCGAGACGTCTCAACTAGCCGCAATAAATTGCGGGTATGGCAGATGGACACGCGGGGCAGGGGGGCATGGGGCACAGGTCCGCGACTCAATCTCTCTTTCTGCCACACACACACACTCCCTCTCTTTCTCTTGACGTTTCTCTTTCACTGTTTATTTGTTTGTTGGCTTTGACTCGCGCCTTTTTGTTTGTTTTTGATGTTGATGAATGTTGCCACAGTTGTTGTTGTTGTTGTTGTTGTCGTTGCTGTTGCTGCTCATGTTGTTTAGTTAAATATTTTTTGGTCTGTTGTTGTTTTTAATGTTTTCATTTTGTGGTTTGGGTTTTCTTAGCCATTACTATTGTTGTTGTTTTTATTCGCTGTTCGCCCTTTGCGTGTCTCTTGATGCTTGATGCTTGATGCTTGATGCATGCCCCGTCACATTTCACAACAAGCGCTGCGAGATCCACTTAACCTCATGATTGATATCTTGCAATAATTCTTATCAAACAATGCCTTCTCGCAAATGAAATATTGACCGCAGCGCCTTCCCCATCAGTGGAATAAGTATACATATTTGTGTTTATAAATGTAATTTTTAACATAGCTGGATATTATACACTTGCGAGGAGGAGAATGTAAGAATGTAAGAATACCCTTACCATAACTTGGTGAAGAAAAGTTAGAAATTATCCAAACTGAAAATGTTGTCTTATAAAATATATTAATTTAGAGAAGTCGGTAAACCGAGATATATCTGTAACAAATTATTGAAAAAATACTCATTTTATAGAGCATTCAAATATCGCTTTCAAACAAACAATCAAACAGAGAGCTTACTTCACATATTTTTTAATGATACCCCCAAAAAGCGCCTAAGCTTTGCACATTAGGTTACATTTGTTATTGTTGTAATATTTTGTGTGTAGCTGTGTCGTTGGTGGGGAATGCAAAGCAATGATCGTGTGTATAATTCTCACTTTGTAAACAATATTAAGAAATATTAATTTTCATTTATCATTTTGATTGAGCGATCAAATAAAGAGGTACCAAAAACAACCAAAACCAAAAAGAGTTGTTCGCGTTTGTTTTCTCGTGTGATTTCTTTATTATGATAGCGAGATTCCGATTTTAATGATCTTTCTCGTGCCCCGTTGATTTATGATGGTTTAACCTCACCTCAGGCTGGCAGCCTTTGACTGCAGTCAAAGTCTGGCAAGGTGCCGAAACTGTAACTTGGAACTGTGGGAAATGGAACAATCGCAAAAGAAGAAGAAGCAGCAGCTGAAGCCTGGATTAACTCTCAAGTGCGCGCTCTCCCTCTCTCTCTCGCTCTTGACTTTTGTGTACTTTTGTTGTTGCTTGTGTTCTTTTGTGGGACTTTAACTTAATTATGCCCGCAAATAGGCGTTAAAGTTGCGCAATTCTCTCAATGTAAGAGCAGGGGTTGAATCTCGTCGTTTCCTGTCTGCTGTTGAGCACTTTGTAAGCCGCTTAGATCCCGAGGGGTTTTTGAATTGAATTCAATGCGTGGTTGACAGTTGGGCGGGAGGGGGGGGAGGAGGAGGAGGAGGGTGACGTCACCACCACCACCACCTTAACCTCAACCAGTTTGACTAACAAATGCTGCAAGCGTGCAAATTAAAATTCGGTTTCTGTGGTTGCCACTTGCATAACACCCAAAAACGGGTAAACAACCCACACACACACACACACCCACAACACATACACACGTATGTAATTTATTTTGACATGTTTGCCAACATTTCAATTGATTTTATTGTTGTTAAACATAACTGTGAATTGAAATGTATCACAATTATACTTTTTTTGGTCCGCTGTCAATTGAAACATGAGAACTTGCCACATAAATAACAATAATAACAACTTGTAAACGGCACAAAATTCACAACCACAAAGCAGACAGCAGCCAGCAATTGCAAAACCTCACCCACCCAACCCCGCCCACCATGGCAACACCCACTCTCCACCCCCCCTTTACATAGTCAAATAGTTTTGCGGGTTTTTGTAAATTAACAAATCGAATTTAACGCGCGGCTGCCCGCAGCAACAAAATCCTCATCGAAACTCAACCCCTGAAGGATTTTAGTTTTATTTTCAACTTTACGCCCTTTTGCACTTTCGGGTTTTTCATAAATTTATCAATTTTTGCATATTTGTTTGCATCTGATAATCATTGCGGCAAATTGCGGCAATTGTTGTTAATGATTAGGCGATAAAAACAATTTTGGTTCTATTTACATACAGGATCAATAGCCTTTGATTGCGGTTACAGTTGCAGGTGCTCCTAGATTTCTAATCGTGGGGGGAGTTCTGTAATTAGTTAAGTGGCAACTGCCACGCCCCCTACCAAACGTGCAAGGGTGAAAAAGTAACCAGTCTAACTTTTCTTCCAGTTTGCGAGCTTTGATTTTTTATTTCCGTTTCCATATTTGCCCAAAAAAAAAATGTATTAAAAGAACAACTTTGTGCATATTTTAATGCAAACAATTTGCATGTCAATATGTGCAAAAAGTTGTTGCCATCTTTCACTCTCTTTTCATGTATGTGTGTGTGTGTTTGCATAAGCATATGTGAAAAGTGTTGTGTGTGTGTGTGCATTTGAGATGCCTTTGCCAGTCAAAATATTCGACAATATTTTCCAACAAACAACTAAAAAACAAAGCAAATAGAAAACTCTTCAAAATCCGAATTTGAGATGCTCTGCTTTTTGGGAAAGCATTTTTGAGCAATTAATAGTTTTTAAGAATTTAAATCGGATTTAAATTTTTGCATAAATAATATAGAAAACTAATTTCTTGACTAACGTAACGCTCTCATTGTTTTTTGTAAGAATCCAACATGTAAAACTATTAAAAAATTGAAATTACATTTATTTTTTCTTAATTATAAACAAGCTCTTTAAGTAATTTTTAAGATCAATCAAATATTTTTCCATTTTACATAAACTTCAACTTAAAAGTACCTATTTTACTACTTAGGTCTCCAATCGCATATTGAATCGTTCTAGCCACATTTTCTTCAACGTTTATTACAACGAGCAAATATGCATTTTATGAATTTTCCATTTCCATTTGAATTCTTGCGCATTTTTATGTTTGTTTATTTTGTTGGGTAGCTTTTTAAAAAACATCAGTACTTTTACATTTACATATTCCGCTTTGTAGAGCAGCTTCCAGCTTCCAACTGACAGTTGCCAGTTGCCAGTTGCCAGTTGGGTTGTCTGCCATCTCCGGCTCTTCAGCTCTTCCTCTGCATCCTCTGTACGTTTCTGTGTGTGCTGTGAAATTTGCATAAAATGCAAATGATGCCAACGCACACACAGAGAAAGTGAGTGAAAGAGAGGGGCAAGGGGAGGCATCGTTGGTGCCGCTGTGGCTTTTTTGGTCCTTTGCGATATCATATTTATTAAAAGGATTATTGGTGCTTCACTGCTATATCCTGTTAGTGTTGCCGAACACCCCTACCTCCCACACTCTCCCCCTCACCGCCTCCTCTCCTTCGCCGTCATGCAAATGAGCAACGGCTGCCTTTTGTTTCTGCCCATCCAGCATTCGTAAAAAATATGTTGAGCAACATTTTTCTTTTCTTTCCTATCTCCAGTTCCGACGCCATATTTGATTTAAAAGTTGACGCCAAATTCTTTGAACAATCGTAAAAAGCATGAAAATTACAAATACAATTAAATGCGAGAGTTGCTTTTATTCTTGTTGGACTTCTATTTGTTTTAACGGAAAATCTTCTTGACCAATTTCACACCTCTCACTTAGCGCCTGCGCTATCTTTTGTCTTCTTGGCGCTTTGTTAGGAATCTTTATATTTGATTTGGTTGTTCTCACCTTTGAACTCGGTTTACTTTTAATGAAGTTGAAGATTGGCTTTATGACGTTATAATGTTTGCCTTGCGGCATCCTTGAGGATGAGATTCGGAATTAGCTTAAGGTAAAAGAGATCTTTGTATTGGTTTTGTATTAAAGGCAAGTGATAATGTTTCTAGGAAATTCAACTGGTTTCCAGTGGGCAATAAATTAGTTTCAACTCTGAATTCTACTCGATTTAAAGGATGTTTATTCTTTAAGGTATCCCATTCGTCTACCTTAGCGCCATTCAAATAAACCTTTCCAACTATGCGATTATTTCACAACACACCAATCTTTCAATTCATCCTCCCGCTTTAAGAATATAATTTATCGGTCATTTCGGCGGCCCCTGCTCACAAAATATACATGCGCCATTTTAAAGTTGCCCTCAAAGCTCCTTCTCTCTCCTTACTATGTCAATTTAAGGCAACTTGAAATCGCTCATACGCCGCGTGCAACATTTATGGGCACCATATGTCTGCCGTCACTGCTCTTGCTGAGCCCATGGCCAACCTGCCTCTCCCCCCTTTACTCCACTTGAAGATTCACCACATTGAAAACACCCACATATGCACTAACACCGCCAATTTGACGCCAATGTGAGTTCATCTGTGTGTGTGTGTGTGTAGCTTTCGGCACGTGCAACAGTATGTGTGTGTGTGTACTCTTTTTACCCCCACTCTGGCAGTCGGCTGCCATTTTACGAAAATGTTAAAGTATCAAAATCATTGGAATTGCGTTGAGAATGTTTGACAGTTCATAAATGCTCGGCGCTTGACTTGCATAAATATTTTCTACGGCCTCTCTCTGTGCACAGTACGTTTGCAGTGGAGAGTGAAGAGTGGGGAAAATGCACACATACATATTTAAGTGAGCATGTGTGTGTGTGTGTGGGGGGCACTTGAAAAGTTGAAGCTGTGTCGAACATCAAAATGCGAAAAGTTAAACAAACGTCCGCCATGGCGACAGCGACGTCGACGTCGACGTCAACTGACAGCGGCAGCGATGCTCGCAGCTTTTTACAGCTACAATACCTACGTGCATATATCGGGCGCATAGCTCAACATTTAGCTTTTTAAGTGTTAACCAGGGCTCCGCAACGCAACACACCAAAGCAAACAAACTCAAAAACAACAAAAAGAATGCCCGCCCCAAAAATATAACAAAACCATAAACCAAATGCACATACAGCAAGACATTGAAAAGTACAGCCAAAACAAATACCACCCCCCCCCTAAACCTTTCACATTTTAACCACAAATTTGAAGAAATATAACGTCCCAAAACCCAATAACCCCGCCCCGTTCCGCCCCATCCCCCTCCCAAAGAAACGCCCATATTCCATTTTTATAATTTTCAAAAAAACGTCCCCAAACACGCATCAAATTTGATGCCACGCCCCCGTTCCCCCCCCTCCGAAATGGAACGCCCATAGTTTCACATTTTGGCACCACCAAATTCAAGATAGATAACGTTCCCAAAAAACATCAAATACCCCCCCATCCCCCATCCAATACGCCCACAGCAAACCAAATTTCAAAAATTACGTAAAAAAAAAAAAATTTTAATATAAATCCCTTTTTTCCCCCCCCCCCCCCTTTTTACTTAAAATTAAAACTCCTATTGTTTTCACATTTTTCAAACTAATTTGAGGAAGAAATGACTACACAAAAAGATACCACGCCCACCTCGCCCCCACCATTTAAAATCGAAATTTCGATATCTCTTATAGTTTTAAGCAGAGCCCGTAAATGGGTAAAAGAAGAAGGCAGCATCACCAAAGCCACAAAATTTTGACCCTAAAAAATCGGAACTTAACAGTTTTGAGCAGAGCCACCAAACTTGGAATAGATAGACACTAAAAACATTGATTCAAAATTGATGCCACGCCCCGCCCACCTTTAAATTTGGTTAATTATTCCACAGTTTTGAGCTAAATCACCAAATTTGTAACAATCGAGTTTACCACATCCCACTCCATGTTGTCCGACTAACGTTTTTACTTGTTAGCTTTAGCTTAAGCTCGATGTTTTTGTTGTTGTTCACATGGCTCATGGTTGCCATTTTGTTTTGAAAGCCATACAAAAAAAAAACAAGGAACATCGCTTGTTGCTGTTGTTGTTTTTGTTGTTGTTTCTTGTGTGACCAGCAACGTGCGCCAGTTATTTTCTTTTTGTTGTTTTTGTTTTATTTTTGTTGTTTTTGTGCTCTGCGTCTGCGCACTCTAACATTCCCACTCAAACAAAAACACGCGACTCAAACGACAGAGAGAGAGAGAGAGAGAGAGAGTGTAAGACTCACTCAAAAAAAGGGGCGTTGCCAGACACGCGACACGCTTGCCTGACTCTCAATTTTTATGAGCGTGTATGTTACAGGGTGTTTCTGAATGCATGTTTCAGCTGCTGTTTAAAGAATTTTGGAAAGAAAAAAAACAGCTGTTGGCTGACGCTTGCCGCGTTTGAGTTATGAGTTTTGCTCATCTGACTTTTGTCCTCTGTGAATGCGGCTGCGAATGTGGCTACGGTTTTTGGCCTGTGCCGGAATTTCTGGGAATTGCAGCTAGCCGGAAGGCGAGTCAATTTTTTTTTTTGTATGATTAGGATTAGGAGTGTGGGCTTAAGCGCCGGCAAAACTGTTTTTAGATAACTAAGAGATAATGTGTGACATCTAATTTAATATTGTATATAATAAAATAGTTAAATAAACATTTACTTGATAGCTAAAGAGTTTACCGCATTGACTATTACTTGCAAACTATAAAAACAAAGCTTTCCATTTTTACGTCCGTTACGTTGTTGTTTTATAGACAGAGTGATTAAGTATCAGAATGCCTAGCATGGAATTCATAGCCGGATACAACTGTCAAGTCTTTCATTATCATATCTCAAGATATCCCAAGTACTTTCTTCCTATGCAGAAACAAAAGTTCCTTTCAAATACCATTTTATAGTTTTGTTATTTGTCACATTCTTTAACTTCTCACTGATGTTTCCTGTGCCCTCAGCTGTAACAATACTTAGGAGCGAATAACTTCCATCTCAAGATTCCATACACTTCCCTACTTCCCTACTCATTTGCAACTTCTGTTTCGCACAAGTTTTCACTTGAACTTCTGGCCATTCATCTTGAGCTTAGTCGAAGGCGCCTAACAATTCACTTCCGCGTCTACAGCCATTTCCGTTACACTAGTCAACAAAACAGGCACACACACTCGCAAAACAAACATTAATAAAACGCATAACAAATAGCACAAAAGAAACTTGAGCTTATGTTTATTTTTTGGGAGCCTTCGCCACAAAGCAAGAAAAGGGCCCCAATGCAAAAACACAAACAGAAACAGCAACAGAAGAAAGTTAACAACAATATTGATGGGACTCGCACACGGAACGCAGCTAACTGAAGTAAAAAATATGACGCGATTAGAATCTGTAATTAGTTTTCGTGTATCTGCAATTGTTGTTGCTGTTGCTGGTGAGAATTGCACTTGTTTGGCGGCAAAACTTAAAAAGGCGTTAAAATGTGTGCGCCCTGAGCTCTCAACACGCGATGTGTGCGGAAGCCGCCAACTGGAAGCAACTCTTGCCAATGGGGCGGAGGAGATGTTTGTATGATGAATGCTTGCTGCTGCAGTGCCTCATAAAAAAAGAAACAAGACGAAAGCTAAATGAAACTGCTGCTGCTGCTGCTGCAACAAGGTAACCAAAGTTAAACACACACACACACACACAAAGAGTTTTTCTTTTGCACAACAGAAGTCAACAGAAGGGCCAGGGAGAGGAGAGGAGTGTAAAGAGGTAGCTTTTCATGGCAAACTGTGCGCATCCGTTTCTCTGGTTTTTGCGGGGGGGCGCGAGGGTGTGGGTGGGGGTGGCGTTGAGCATCGCTTAAATTATATCGATTTCGTATCATAATCAAATGTTTGCTGGCTTGCCGTTTGGCGTTGCCAACAATAACAACTACATAAACACAGGCAAGCAAGAAACCAAACGACAGACAAGCAGGCAACGATAACAACAATAATCAACGCACGACAACAACAACAACAACAACAACTACAACAACAACAATGGCAAACAGTAGTGGCAACAAACAGGCTCATTTGCATATTTACCAAACACACAGATGTGAAACACACACACACACACACACACGCACACTGACATGCCAAAATATACGATATCGTGTGCTCATAATAAGTATCTGATAAGTAATGATATACAAACACACACAGAGTGCATGTCGAGTTAAATACAGGCACAAAATGGCTGCACACCACAGCGCCAACACACACACACACACGCATGAGTGTGTGAGCCATTATGCAAAGTGCAATGGCTGCAGTTTAATGTTGCTGTTGTTGCTGTTGTTGCTGTTGCTGTTGCACTTTGCATTGGCGCCTGGCAACTCTCTGCTCTCGTTTGGCTTTGCGGCGCATTTTTGGTGTAACACAAAGTGAAACAAACACACGCACACACACACACACCCTCACACATGTGCAGATAACAAGCAAAGAGAAGCACACAAAATGGACAAAAACAAAAGTCAATGGCTACAACAACCACAAGAGCACCAACCCCCACATCAAACAGCAACAGCAAAAGCAACTGCAACTGCAACTGTTGTAGACGTTTAAAAACTACAGCATAAATTATTTAAATATGTATATTAAAGACATGCATGCATGTTTGTTTAAAATGTTGAGTTAAAAGTTAAGATTTTTATATTAAAGATCTCACATTATCAAACAAGTTATAAAAAAAATTAGTTTTTATTATTTTACCGACGGCTAAACAATTAGCCAAGTTAACTGTACCACACACTCACGCACACACACACACACACATACAACAAACAGAAACTAACTCCTCGTCTAGTCAACCACTTAAAACCACTTGACACTTTTTGTTGATTTTTATGACTTGTTTTCCAAATGCTCTCCAACCAAATTATTTTATGCATAAATTGTAGCGGCTCTTTTTTAGTTTTATTTTTTTTTTTTTGTCGATCGCCGCCATTATTTTCCAGCACATTAAAGACGCATAAAATTTGTTGAGCTCCACTTTTTTATGTCAAGCCAACATAAAAAAAAATATTTCTTCAGCTAGTTTTGCTCTTGTATTGAAAATCAATTTAAAAAACTATTTGAGTTGTTTGGTAAATCAATTAAAAAATGAAATTCTATAGAATAAAGCAATTTTATGTGTGATTCAGGTGTAAGTTGTATACAACTCTTATCGCACACGACACAAATTATAGATTTTATTTTATGGCACTCCATAAGCTTTATCTATTGGCTTTTAAGTGACTCTTTTGGGAAGGCTTGTTTGTAACTTGAAATATTTTAAAGCAGGCTATAAAATCAGAGCAACAACAAATTGATGAGACACACAAACAGAGAGATTTCAAAAAAGGCGTGAAATACATTATAGGTATAGAAAAAAAAATAAAAGTCTTTTATTTTCCTATATTCCCTATATATTTCATCTTTGTAATATTCTTTATTTTTATTACTTCCCACAGAGTATGTTTTTATTTTTTATGCAATTACTTTATGCTACTCTTGAAAAATAACCTACCCAAACTGAACTCTCCTCATTTTCTGCGTTTTCAAGTGTCCTCCGGCGTTTTCTTGTTGACTTTGACGTGAAAATACTGAACAGAATTCGTTTCGCATTGTCACATAATTGCACAATGAATAAGCGTTAGTCCAGTTTGAGTTTGAGTTTGAGTTTCAGTTCCAGTTCAGTTCTTCGCTCGGGGTGCTTCCCACAGCACAGTGAAGTCGATGATGAAGCGGGGGTGAATTCGTTGCTTATTGTTAACTTGTTAATTTCATTTGATTGATTTTTAATGCGTGTGCGGATAGCAACAAATTGAGATAGCCAAAGCATAGTTATGATTAAATCAAGAGAGAACTTCTCACAGAACTCGCACGCGGCTTTAACGCATTCAAACAATGAGGCGATGACACAAATGGAGGCGACGCCAAGTGCAACACGAGGGCGTCAAGTCAATAGGAAGTCAACGGCACGTGTCCTTAATCCGGTAATTACAACGCTACCTACTAACCCCAACTCAGCCCCCCCTCCAACTCAGAACTCCTCTCATGTGTGTGTATGTTTAGTTGGATTTGTGGTCTGTTACAAAGACTGTAAGACTATACTTATAAGAGACAGTTAGATAGGCATCAATAGATTTTTCCCATGAGCCGCATAACAAGTTAATTTATGCCCCACGACGATGATGATGATGATGATGATAAAAACAACCCTTTTTTTTATTTTGTTGGGATCAGGTAACCTTACAACGCAGCAACCTGTTGACAGAACATAAAATGCATATAAATTATCCAGGTCGCACACACATTGGCCAACAATAGAAGACTTCTAATCGCATTTATCTGGACAACTGGCAACTGAGACCAAGCAAAATGATAAACGCTTGTAAATCGCTGCTAGTCGCTACTAAAAATTGTCTCCATCATTTGTTGCTGTTGTTGTAAGCCACGGCATAATAGAGTTATCATATAAGTTTACCTCGAAGCGAGCGGCAAAGTTTTTGATTAATTGTTGCTGTTTAAACTTCGTTCGCGCTCATAATTTCCCTTCATCGTCTTTTACAAATACAATTATCATTTTGTGGCTTTTGCGTTAAACCAAAATTTCTATTGTGTTTTATTATCTTCTTTTTATACCTTTTGGTATATGGCATATTATTAATTTTCGATACCCTCAGCCCAGAGCTGAGACAATGTGGACCGACGCCGTCAACAAAGTTAAATCGTTTTTTTATGAAAATCTCTTATGGGCTTTTAAATGTTTAATCGCTTATGAATTTTGATAACGCCGCTTTTGAGCATCTTGAATATGCAATAGATGGTTTTAAGAGCATCTAAAAAGTATTAAGAATTTGTTATTCATACACTTTTTTTATTGTGCTCATTTATTTAGGGTAATCAAATGTTATTTACTTGAATATAAAAATCACGATTACTTTCTGTCTTGAAATACTATTTTGCATATGACATTTTTAAAAAATTGTTTGTGCCTTATCGAATCTTGTTTTGATTGTATTCGTGTCGTGTGGCGCTCAAAGAAACCGACACGTGCCCCAACTCAAGATATAAGTTATTGACCAAGTGCCTAGAAACTGAATTTATAGCAGAGTCCAATCAATTGACATGGCTACTATAAATGACAAATATGTATTTATGAAATATTTCTTGTAAAACAAAATATAGAAAAGTTCCATTAAAAAAGCCTAGTTGCAACTTTTAATTGCCTTCAACAATGAGTATATAATACAGTACAATAATTATTTGTTTACGAGCGAAGCTATTTGTTAGCAATTGGCACCCGCTTTTAGTACATGCAAATCTGCGCGGCAACATTGTGTGGCAAGTACTCAGCCATTTGCCAATTTTATGGCACTCGCACTCACTTTCCAGGAGTCGTGTGGCGTCTCTGCGCCAACCAATAGACGACGCGGCACCTTTCGAATACAATAAAAAAATAATAGAAAAAAATAGAAGAAGAAGCAGCCCCAACACGAAGTTGCAGCTTGTTATCAACGATATGGCATCGTGGCAGCTCGTAATAGACTCTTCACCGTTCACTTTTTACGAGGTTCACAAGCATTTTACAGCTTTTCCGCTAAAAGTCAACCCCCAACTTGCCAGCTTTGTAGGAAGTCCAAAAAAAATATTCCCTATCTATCTTCGTGCTTATGGCAAGCAAAAGAAATCAAGCTGAAATGAGCCATTAAACTGCTGCATTTTCCACCGTATCCATCGATTCCATTTGCTTCCACAGTAGTAGTTGTTGTTGTTGTTGTTGTGGCCGATGCGACGACCTCGCTCCGGACAGTCATAAATTTCCGACAAAAGAATGTAACCCAACGCTTGGATCAGTCGTAGTCTCCAGTCTCTAGTCCGGCAGGTTGTCAGGTTTTTTTGGATTCCCGTTCGATTGCTGCAGCCAGATTTCTTCTGAATAAATTAAAACTTAAAATCTCGTCTGCCGTCGCCGACGTTGCTGAAAAACGTGGGAAATGTATTCATCACCGATTTTTTCCTTCTACTTATTGTTGTTGTCTATGGCAGCATGGCGCATGATATTTTTTGTTATTCCTATTTTATGATCACTTAAAAAACAAATAAACTACAGCAAGTGTTGTAACATTGCTGCATCCTAAAAGGAAACTCAGAAAAAACATTTTACAGAATCAAGCTTGAAAACAAACTTTACAAAAATTGATAAACAAATTGAAAATTTGCTCGCAAAATATTATTCTTTCAAAGAGCTGTAAACAGCTTTAAAAGCTTTATGTTTATTGATTTCCTGTATGCTATAATCTTACTTTTCCAAAGAAATTAACATTATTTATAGATCAATCGCCTCCATTTGTGCGCTATCTCTCAGAGCGTCATGTAAATTGTCAGAGCTCAACAGCCACTAGCTCAATGTAATCACCTGGCTGAGCAGGCCAGCTAGTCCTGTCTTGGCTATCTTGGCTACCAATTCCCAACTGAGTTGTACCCGTGCTTATCTAAAATTCCAGTTAAATGCCCAATGGTCGATAAGATTTTCCGCTTACATGAGTGAGAGTTCTCAGAGATGCAACAACCTAAAAGCGATCTGTGCATCTGTTGCTCACATTTGACATTTGAAGTGCGCATATCTCTCTCAAGTCGAATGCCGCACGGCGACCGCCAAATTGGTATTAAATTACTCACTTTGGTGATAATCGAAATGGACACGACACGATTACAACAACAGCAGCAGCAGCAGCAGCACGCAGCCGCCACAGACGCAAAAGATCCAATCCACTTGGCTTAAATCCCCACCAACCAACGAACCAACGAACCAACATCCAACCACCAACTGTGAACCAGTTCTTCGACTATTGCGACTGCCATAAAGAAAGTAAAAATATTAAGACGCAGACAAGTTGAAAATGCCACCACATCACATTTTGAGCGTTTTCAAAACGATCAATTTTGTAGATAAGACTAAGGCGCAGAGACACAAATGCACTTAGAAAAAAAACAACTGTCAATTTCTAAAACTAAAAGCAAAGAAATTTCTAAGAGTTTCTGATCAGATTTTGAGCTGTACATTTTTAGATATTCGTTTAAGTTTGATTTTCACTTAAGGATATGTTACAAAAAAATAAGGTAAAGAAAAATTTACATAAATATTTTCTAATAGTAAAAATTTACTGTGATTGTTAATAAAAAAAAAAAAAGATTTTCTAAAAAAATATTTTTTTTGATTTTACTAAATTTTTTGGCAGTGTTTTATCAGGCAACCGATTTCAGCAGTTCCTACCTTAAAACGCTCGATGGCCAGATCGTTTGCAGGTAACAGAGGAAGCCGCAATAACAGAAACAACAGCAACAACAGTCGCAGCAACAACAACAACTATATTAAGAGACCATCTCGACGGTTGTGGCGTTGAGATCTGTGTTCCAGGCGATACTTTAGTCGGATAGGGCCAATCGGGCCAATCTCAACATATGTCAAATTGGGCAACTAACTGGCTAATCAGTTGGACAAACAGGCAACGGGTCAGGTTTTTAGGCGGAACAAGTGTTATAATTTTCATCAACTGTCAAATGAAAATCGCAGACAAACGAAATAAACGGGAAATCCTATTTGCATTTGAACAAACACTCAAATACAAAACGGACGTCTATTAAAAACAAATATTTGCGGCCAAAAAAGGATCAGAGCACAAAGTGAACATATGTATGTCGAGCTACTGGATTCCAGAAAAGGGCACCCCTTTCAGTAGCTCCTGTCACCTCTAATCCTGCCCTGAACCCGCACACACTGGACAGCTATTAAGCTGAAGCTAGTGAACTGTTCAACTGTTGGAACACTATCCCTGGCAGCGTTTCCGCCTTCACAATTTGTACAATTGTCGCTCAATTTATTGTAGATGCGACGGGGGGATGGGGAAGGGGTGGGCAGGCAGGCAGGCAGCGCGCTGCAAACGAACAACTTCCGATTACAACTTCATTTGTAAATGTTTCCTTCGCATCTCGCTCGCATAAATACAAAAATCCATTCGCACAATGCTTGCAGCACACGTTTAACCCCTCACCGCCCCTGTTGTCGCAGGGTGTGCGTGTGTGTGTGTGTGTGTGTGCCCACACCTTGTCCAGCCCACATCTGTCAACTTCAATGAAGTGTCGAATGCGAAGTTCATCACCCATCCATCCAAATAGTTGTGTTGCCGTCATGATTATTTTCTTTTGCCTCCTTGCTGCCTTTTTTTTATTTGTTTCTGTTTCTGTTTCTGTTTCTGTAACTGTTTTTATTGCCGGCTGCTGCTGTGCGGGGATTTAACTGTGGGTGTTGGTATGGGTGGTGTGTGTATTCAGTTCAGTCATTTGATGAAGCCTCTGGTGTATTTTCACTCCCGTCCAAGTTGCGTCAAGGCTTTACTCTCTCGCTTTGAAGGCTGCTAATCACTTTAACATACATTTGCATTGCATTTACACGCGTTTTGACCCTCATTATGCGCAGTTGGCTCGAGGGATTGGCCCCTTTTTCGTTGTTGGGTTGCCCTTGGCTTAAGTAAGGCGTCTAAATCTCAATTGTCGTATCGCATTCGAAAAGCAATGGCATATTTACCCAACACCTTGATGAGCAATTAAGAATCTTATGTTGGTTGAGGAGAAGAGTTGGAATTTTCACGACTTATTGCAATACAAATTTAATATATTTTACTAAGCTTCGCTTTCTGTAGAGTTGATTACAATAGTTTTAAATTTGCCATCCGCATCAAATCGGCAAGTAAACATCAAGTTTTGATTGAATGGAGTTGAATATATCAAGCTTTACATTTGAACACTTTCTCTCTTAAGACCCACTCCTTTCTGCACACATTCATTCGTCTTACCACTTTGCCAGGCTTTGTCAACTTTGGTGTTAAGTTTGTAATGGACTTGTCAAAATTCGCGCGAGTTGCCCGTTTAAACAAAACTGAAAATGTTTGTGTGTAGGAATTTTTTTTCGCACCCACACTAACTGCTACACACAGCACAATTTCTGATGTCGTTTTCTTTGTCACTTTTCTCTTCCCTTCCCTTCCCTTCCCTTTGCCTTCCCTTGGCGAGGCAGCTGCTGCTGACTTGGATGCGGGTTCTGCGATTTCTAGTATTTGTATCTCGTGTTGCAACTTTTGCTGAATTTTATACTTCAATTGTTTTTTCTGTTTTTGTGCGCCAAAAGACGTTTGTTTACATGGCAAATAGAAGCGTTCGGAGATTTGTTAGAGTGAGTGCCACGCCCACAGTCATATGGAGGTTTTAGTTGCGCCACGCCCACACACACACACACACACACACACACACACGGCCGCCCTTAGCTGTACTTAGTGCTTGTCGAAAAGTTTTTGGTTGCATCAAAAGTTTTTGTTATGCTTCGCTGTCGTTTTTTACACACACACACAAACACATACACACACACACACATACGAATAGTAGTTGAATTCACAAAATTTGTCACGTTTGTTATTTTTGGGACGGATTCGAGCTGGAATCGAGTTGAGTTGAGTGTTGAGTGTGGATTGAAGTTGAGTTTGGTTAAGGTTTATTTACTCAACTGATTTTGATAACATTCGTGTACATGCAACGATTTCAAAATCGCAATTAATTCAAGCCGGACAAGTCCAACAAACGTAACATAGTAAACGGAGGGAAAGGAAGCAGGGAGCGGTGGCATGCCACGCCCACGCATATTCAATTCCGTGTGTCCGGCATAAATTCAGTCATGAGCATTTTGTCCTTTATAAAGTCTAATCCGCATTTATTTTATGCGCGGCTACAAATCGTCGCTTTAATAGTGTCACCATGAGTTATTGGAGCACCCCAGATGCTCTCGTACAACGTTCTCGACGTTCTGGCCCCACTGTGGCACAAAGATACGAATTTATATATAAATGCATGCATTAGTTAATGTCCAGTCGTTGTACCAGGCACACAGGGGCAACTCACACTCCGCGACTTTGGCGAGTGCGCCCAGCAGGATGCACTTTATAAGCGAACCGAATTGCTGCCACAGCGACTCTTGATCGGTGGCAGCAACAGCGGCGACGGCGGCGACGGTGGCGACGGTGGCGGCATAGCTTAAGCCAATTCAAAAACGGTGGCCGCCTGATCTGCTGGACAACTGCTGGACTCCTGGACTCTGAACACAACTAAACTCAAAGTCAAACTCAAACTAAGCTGAACTGAACTCAACTGGAGCTGAAGCTGCAGTTGAGGTGGACGTTGCTCGCGTATTACATTTCGCGCTCGATAAATCTCCGCTGCCTGCCGACCGACACATATTTCATATCAACGCAGATAGTCAGCGGCACACTGGGACAAAGTCGATAAAAATGATAGAAAAATTAAAATACATGCTGAATTCTGCCAAAGTTGTTAAATATTTACTTTTATAACTAATTGTATATTGATATTAAAATTTAAATATTCAGAATAAGTTTGCTATATTGCTAAACATTTTTTATTAAACTATGAATAAGTTGAACACATTTCTCAATCAAACAAAACAAAATATTTAACAATATTATATATAAACAAATCTTAAAAGTAATTTCTTTTCGTATCTATCAATCTTAATACAATTTTATAAACGTCAATCAACTATCAACTTTTATTTACTTCAAAATTTTACTCACATCATTTTTTATGCATCTTTTCTACAATTTTATTAACTCGAATAACTGTTGCTTTTGTTTAAAAGGCACATTCTTTAAGTTACCTAATATGTGCATATGCTGTCGCATTTTTAATTCAATCAATTTATTAGCCTTTCTCTTATTCATATTGGCGAGCAAATTAGAATACATTTTCATATTCGCTGTCTTTTGAATGGAAAAAAGCTCATAAATTCTCAGGAAGCCCATATTCTTTTGTAGCCTATGCTCTTAAAAGTTAAACAGATCGATTTATGTCGTTTTAATAGAAGCTTAAAGATTGTGAAAATATCAGCCAAGTTCAGTTTCTTATGCAGATTGTTCTAGTTAGGTTTTTGGATAGTTTCGTTGCACTGTGCGTAGGTACGTCGCCCGGTTGCGCATCATAAAGCAAATTTCGTTTTGAATTATTTTCGTATACATTTTGTTTGCTGCTGTTGTTGTTGCTTTTCGCATGGCATTCGTGTATGTTGTGTTGGGGCGTATTGTTGCTCTCTGTGCGGCAAAAGGTGTTAATGATTATCATCATTATCGTCATCATCTGGCCAACTGTGTTGTTGTCCACTTTAGAGTTGTTGTTGCTGTTGCTGTTGCTGCAGTTGCCCCATTGATGGCGTTGAACGCACATGTTCTTAAGTAAAATTTAGGAGCTTTTTGCACTGTTGTTGCCCCGTCTCTGCCTCTTGCACTCCCTTCGAGTTTGTGCACTTTAAGTTGATTTGCTGTGGCGAGCATAATTCATTTATGCAGCACTCAAAGCGGGGACAGCACACTGAATAGTCAGGCGATAACTTAGGGATTTCAATGATCAACGTCAGCGAGGCAACAAATGAAAAATGAAAAAAAAAAAAACAGAACGCTGTGAATTCATAATTTATGAAATTAAACCATGAAAATATTTACTCTGCACCAGAGTTTGGCATATGTTACTAAAAAGTAGTTGTAGCACGAGTCCACAAGAGACTCATTAAAGCAAAGAGTGAAACAAAGCAAAAGGGTACATGTTGCTGCTGCTGGTGCTGGTGTGTGGCATGTTGCTGGCGGATATGCGGCCACCACCCGAAAGTGGCTAATAAAGCAAATCTTGTTGACAACGCTCGAGGCGACAACTGGCTGCAAGGTTCTGCTTCTTTTTGGTTAGGCTCTACATGGAAATTTCGCCAATTAACACCTTTTAGCATGTTGTGCAAAAAAGACGACAGCAACAGCAGCAACAGCAACAGCAACCAGGCGACAACAGTCGCAGAAACAACAACAACAACAACATCGAATGCGTTAATTAAAATTATAAAATGCGGCAGCAGCTGCTACAATATACGAATGAGAAATGAGGCAACATATCGACAACATTCGCAGTTCTTCATATATATATATTGTCGTCAGTTCTGGTTGTTGTTTTTGTTGTTGCTATTAATATAAAGCAGCAGAAATACGATTAGCCAGCAAATGTTTTTAAACAGCAAAAGCTGCCTTGGCAACATGTTGCTCATGCGGCGCATAGTAAATATGAATAACAACCGAACAACAACATCGCAACGGCAGCAACATCGCATCGGCAGCAACATGAATATCGCACCTTGTAAACTCATTTGCGCGTACGTGTTGAAACAAATGTTTGCGGGGGGTAACAACTGGCAACTGGCAACTGGCAACTGGCAACAAATGTTGCATTGGCAATTGCCATAAGTCAGCAGCCCAGCTCGGTAGCAATAGCAACATGACCACGCCACAGGAGCACTGCCGCCAGTTGCATGCAGTTTATGTGCGGCCTAATGGGGTTGTTGTTGTTACCGATTGCGCTCAGTTGCTGCTGCTGCTGCTGCTGTTGATGTGAAGCCACCAGCAATACGTCCATCTTCATCATGGTTGCTGCCGCTTCTGCTGCTGCAGTTGCTGCTGCTGCTGTTTGCCATGCTGTGCACTTTGCGTTTGTCTGGTTTTCTACTCTTTGGTCTCTTATTTTTTTGGCACCATGACACCAGCAGAGCAACGGTGAAGCCTGCTCCAACTTCACTTCCCTCAACTGCTGCTGTTGTTGCTGTTGCTGCTTTATGCAAATGCGTCTCGAATGTTGTTGTTGCTGCTGTTGCTGCTGCTGCGTGTCAATGCAAACTTTGCTGACTTGCATGCGAATGTTGCTTGCACAAACATTGAGGCGAACTGCAAAAGTTGTCGTTGTCGTCGTCAGTCGTTGTTGTTGTTGTTGTCATGTCTTTGCTGCTGCTGCTGCAACACAAACACCACCAACAGCAGCAGCAGCAGCAGCAAGCGCTTGGCTTGTTGGCCAGTGCGACCACAGCTGGGTGTCCTGTGCGCGCACAGTTAAGCAAACTTTGAGGGCACAGGAATGATGCTGGAGGACAGCGCCACAGCTTTGGACACAAGTCAAATGGCGGGCAGTGTTGCTGCTCCTGCCGCCTAACAGCAGCAATGTGGCTACATTTTCCTGTTGTTGAGTTACCAAAATAAAAGTGAAAGTATTTAAAGATATTTAGCAGTTTAAGACAAATTTGTTTTGTGGTAAGGATTAATTAATTTTCGTTAATCATAAAAATAATTGCTTTTTTATGCTAAATGCTTGGGAGTTTTGAGAGAAACATTCTAAAACTTTACTTTTGATTTAAAACTAAGCAGTGAAAAGCTGCTGTCGAATTCGATGCAAACATTCTTAGCTTATTGTTTGGCTATAAAAAAGCTAAATAGACAGCACTGTTGCGTAAGTTGCTCGTCTCGCCTTTGGTGTTACATTTTTACGTGCTCCAACGCCCAATGTTGGCACGCACACACACACACACGTAGGGATACTTAACTCGGTGGTCAACGGCCAAAACTCCTACGCAGTCACACACACAGAGAGTCGGAGAGTCTGAGAGTCGCGGCAGCATGATAAATGTCCAATCTCTGGCTTTAGCCTAGGTAAAAGCTGTACGTGCTTGGCAGGAGCAGGACGTGTGCCAGTGAGTTATGCGGCATTTGGCACCAACAACAACAAGCAGTCAAAGATTATTCGGACAAAATCAATTAAAATGCCAAGCGGCATGACTCACACACACACACACACACATACACACAGGCAGAGAGGGAGCCCAAAACATTTGATGGAGGTCCAAGAACGATTCACATCAAGCGCTGAGGTTGGTCCTCAAAAAGTGTTGAAAGCTGGCCTTTTGTGTTGTTGCAAGCTGCGATGCGTTGATGGGCCCAATAGTCGAAAATTACAATGAGTATGAATTTGCATACCCAATCATCATCATCAACACTCTTCTCCTCACACTTGACCCCATTTCCAAAAGAGATGTTGTTGGAGGAGATGGAGCTGGAGTTGGAGATTGAAGTTGGCCCGTTTCTGTAATCGATCATCAATGGCAAAAAGTGGCCGCATGTCAGCGGCTCATCCGCATCAACAAAAGTGCAGACATTGTGGCGTTTCACGATTGCAGGCGTGCAACAACATCAACAACAACAACAGCAACAGCATCCACACAACAATGCGCATACCACAGATATCAATTAATTTCAGCGACGTGAAAAGGCCAACAAATCGTAATAAGTCAATGCCTTCACACACAGAAAGAGAGAGAGAGAGAGAGAGAGAAGAAATCTATTGATAAACACAAATATGTTTGTTGCTGTGAGTGTGTGTGTTGTGTGTGTGTTGAGTGGCAGGATGAATGTGGATATGTCGATCTTTCCAATCTGGCGGTATGTCGCTGTATATATATTTAGAGATTCTCAGATGCAGAGTCACAATCATCATCAATCGGTTAAGAAAATATTTAACAAGTGTTTGAATGATTTTGAAAAATGATGTGCAGCATGTGCAGCAGTCACCACAACTACATGCCACTTCCACTCTACACTTCAAGAAAAAAGTATTACAAAAACAATGTGATATGTTGAACAATTTTTAGGGCGTTTTTGCAGTTTCTCCAAGTGTGAGATTCTGTGCAACAGCTCTACAAATTATTGCACGCGATCGCTCATTTCCAGCAGAAATAACACAAACACGGCAGCAACAACAACAAGAACAACCAAGATTCGATCATAAACCAGGCAGCCAGCAAGGCAGACTCGTTTCCAAACCATTCCTTTATCCATATATCCGTGTGTCAGTGTGTGTGTGTGTGTGTGTGTGTGCGTAGCCGTAACCGTATCTCGAATGCGATGTAGAAAGAGAGATATAGCAAATAAGATATGGCTGGGGCATGTCATGCGCCCGCGACTGTGAAAACATCTCAATGGCAAAAGTATCACATCATTCATAATTTCATTGCCGGGCAAGTGGGAATTGGGAATTGGGAATTGAGAATGGAGCGAAGTGGCGAAGGGGGAATGGGAATTGAGTTGTTGTTGCTTGCCACGAAAATCTCATCTTGGCCTCAAGTGTTGAATGTTTGCTCAAATAACAACAACAACAGCGGCAACAACATCGATCTGAAGATCTTGAGCTCTGGATCTTGTTGTCGATCTCTCAGAGGCGCGGTGAAATTTGACAAATGAACCACCAAAAAAAAAAAAAAAATAAAATAACTGATAGTGTGTGTGTGTGTGTGTGTAGCCTGAAGTGATCATTATTAATGATGACGATTTGTTGATATTTTTGTAACGTGTTATAGTAAAGGCAAAGCGTTCTCTCGTCTCGTCTACGTTCAGTAAAATTACAAACAAGTGCAGTCCTGACTCAAATGCCAAGTCACGCACCACCAACAACAACACCCGCCTCCGCCCCCACCCCCCGCCTACACAGATGACGATGACGATGACGATGATGATCCACACAAATTGCTGTCCAGCTGCTGCTGCTCGATTGCTGCTGGCCGGAAATCTTTGCATAATCTAGGCTTATAATTCAATTAATACGATGGCTTGTGCACTTAACGCCCGAGCCTGAAGTGCAACACTAGAATGCTGCCACATGACTGGCAACTTAAGAGAGTGTCCACTGTCGAGTGTCTATCTGCCCCCCCCCTTTTCCACTTGCCCCTCACCTGGTCCCTCAATGGCATCTGCATCGTCGTCACACTGTCTGCTGCACAGATGCTTCAGCAGCTTTGATCTGTGGCACAGGTGATGGATGTTGCACCGGAAATCGATATCGAGTGTTGCCCAAGATCAGTTGGCATTAGGTGGCAAGTGTTCAAAGTCAAATTGCCTTAAAAGCATGCCTTTTGTTAGCTACAATCTTCAAAATCCATCTAATGCAAATATTTAAACTATTAATGGGAGGTTAACTAAGTGTTAACTGCGGATTAAACTATAAATTACTTAGAGTAGACAACTTTGAGGTTTTTTTTTGATTACCTTAAAACGAACCAAAAGTCGATCTAAAAGATAAAACCTTTATTTGTATCTTTATTCTAAATCCTATCATAAGGTTTGAACTTGTCCTATAATCTCTGTTTCAAACTTTATTTTTATTTCCGTTAAACTCTCTACTTCCCACTCTGTTCTCTAATAAATAAAACATTTTTTGCTTTGTTTTCAAAAAGGGTTTTTTTGTTTTGCATTTTTAATTGATTTCGATTCATCATTAATTGTAGTTGTTTATAATTTGTGTTAACTAAATGTTGTTGTTTTTTTGTTTGTTTTGTTTTTGCATTAGTTATCTTATCAATTTCGGCTATTATAACTCTATGTACAAAATGCCTGGCCGATATAAGTATCTGTATATATATATATATATAGGTATTCTTTTTTTTATACATTTAAAAAACAATGAAAATAAACAATAACAACATTTCTCATGATACGATATAGGTAGATGGGCATATAAATATATTTTACAAAAGCCTTGGCAATCAAAGGATAAAGATAGTTAAAGTTAGATAGGGAGATAGTTAAATAGTTGCAATAAACACTTAACAGTTAGGCATTAAACTAAATTAAGTTTAAATTTCATTTAAATTAAATTAACTAAACTATGCTTAGGTGTTGTTGTTTTTCTCTTCTTTTCATAGGCTATGCAGGAATGTATATATTTTGAGATGTGTGTGTGTGTGTGTGTTGGAATGTTTGCCGACTGTATTTTTTGGACTGGGTTTGAGTGTTTGCCCCGATGCTCAAAGCATCTGTTAGCTTTCGTTGAGATGGACTTTGATTATGCTTTAAATACTCGATATATGTATTTCAACGATTCCATTTTTTTTTTGTGTTTTTTTTTTTTCATTTCATATGAGCTTTGCGCTTTACATAAAATTTTGACTAGGAAAGGACGTTTTTCTTTTGCATTTTTGTTGTGTGTTGAATATTTTGTTGTTGTTGCTCAGCGGCCAGTTGAGTGCTTTTTAGAGGATCCTCGTAGGATCAGCGATGAGCACGCGCTGGCGAGGACTGCTGCAGTCACACCTCGCTGGGCATACAGTGAAGACTCGAGTCCTGCGACAGCTCATCCATGGAGGAATCTTAAAGTAGAGAAACAAATAAATAGTTTTGGGCTTGACTTTACTAAGTTATCAGTTTGATGCTCACCATGCGCTGGATATAGAGCACCTTTGGTGCCATTCATATGCATTGGATTCTGTGCGTTATTCTGAAATGAGTACGTTAACTGCAGGTTAATATGACGCGCAAATGAGCTTCCTTCCGGTTCGCGTACTGCAATCAAAAATCGTTTGTCAAGCCACAGAAAAAAAAAAAAAACTTGATTAGCATCCATGAAATAGTATATATAAATGTAAGCACTTATAAGTAGGAGCTACTTGGAATACAACTACTTGAGTCTGGGGGGACATGCTACACTAATCCACTACTTACTTTTATTCTTACCAGCATGTATGTGTTTTTTCTGTCGCGCCCGCGAATTCTGAAACCAAACTTGCGTCACACGCTTGCTCAGACCGGTCACCGATGCAATCCGCTCCAAATCCTGGCCATCCGGATTACTGTCAATCTGAAAGTTGGCCTGCAGCACTTGCAATTGCTCCTCGGTGAATGTGGTGCGTACACGTTTCGTTTTACTCTTGTGATAACCATCACCATCACAGCCATCTACGGATCGAAATACATATATGTATATAGGAGGTTATTTATGTTCATGCAACACACACACACACACACACAAAGTGTAGAACGTGCCTAAGCCTTGCGTCTAAAAGCATTTTGACAGTGCACCAAATTGAAAATGTCAAAAGTGTTTATAGTTTATGGCCCACAAAAGCAAACTGCTACTGCTTCTTCTTCTTCTTCTTCGTGTGGGGTAAACAAACAAGCAACAAGAACAACATTGACTGATTCTGAAGCCGATCACGTCGTCTGACTGTCGACTCTCAGTTATGCCTCAGTTATGACACGATTTCATCAGGTTCAGTCAGGCCCAGTCAAGGAAGGAGCTGCCAATCTCTTGCCTACTGGCGACCAACAGACGCCCCTCCACTTCCTGCCCCGACCCACCCTATTGCCAAGCATTTCGAATTGGCAACCGTTTCGCTTGCCCCCAATGCGTGCAACATGGTTTCAACTTGTCGCCAGTGTAAATACTTATTTGCCATTTGCTGCACTTGGTTATTTTTTTATTACTATGCTGTGTTAGTAAAGGAAAAGGGTATATTTATTCGTACAATGGGAATATTCTCAAAATCACTAGAATCTTTGTGTCTGTCAGTTCAAAGCTATTTCTCAGTTAATATTTCCCTAGTCTTTATATCATATATCCCAATTCTTTTACACTGTATCTCCAAGTCGTTAACATTTTTTCAAAAAACTTGAATCTTGTTATTTTTTAATGTTTTGTTAGTGGTTACGCTTACCGTCACTTGATGTGGTGCCACCCTCGACCGTTTCAAGATAATGAGCCTTGCAGAGCACACGGTCATCCATGAGCGCAAACTGTTCGCCGGTGGACAACTGGCGTCCACACTGATCGCAGGCAAAGCACGCCAAGTGGAAGACCAAATCGCGAGCGCGTCGCACCCAGTCGGAGGCGGAGATGCCGCGACAGCATTTTGAGCACTTGGCGCCAAAACTTCTGAAATAAAAACAAAGAGCGGAAAAAAACGAAACGGAAATTATGGTTAATGATTTGGATATGAAAGTAAAATTTTATTGCACGCGTTTCACTAGCGTTTTTGCAGGCGTTTTTAGTCGCGCGTTTTGTGCGCGCTTTTGTAGCGTTTCTTTTCTGTTGTGTTTTTGGTTGCACGTTTTCTAAGCGGAAGTTGTTGCTGCTCGTCGCTGCTGCGTTTTTCCAAATGAGTTGGCAACTTTTGCCAGCTTATTGTTAGCTTTTAAGCTTATTTTTACAAGCACAACATTGTACGCTCACACAAACTATATATGTATATATATATTGGTATAGGGATGACTGGACTCTGTTTGGACCTGGCTTGATGTCTCCATCGTTTTGGCCCAGCGCCCAATGCACACTTAAAATTCTTAACTTGAAAAATAAATATTTTTACAGCATCTCACGGCGCGTTTGTTTGTTTATTTTCATTTCGTTCGACGTCGACACCGTTTTCCGCCTATGTGTGTGTATGGAGTGTATCTGAAAGATACTTTGCTTGCAACTTGCATCTCAAAGGTTGTCTCTGAAAGTCTCTCTTTTATATTTTGGTGCTGCATCTTGCTCGCTGTTGTTGTTGTTGTTTATCTTGGGGATTAAGTCGCAAACGTTGTCGAATTGTTACAATTAACCTTCGACTTTATTTATATCATGTATGTTTGTGCTTTTGGTGTGAACGTGTGGGAAAATATGTTGAAAACACTTGTGCACACACACACAAACACAAACACAAACCCAAACAACAATTAAAGAGTTGGGAAAATCGTACATCGATTTCGTTATGGGAATGTATTGGGAAAGTTTTCCAAAAAAAAATAAAACAGGAGTTTGTTTTTATTAGATACTCACTTGCTGTAATCGGCCTTGCAGTAGACTTGACGTTCCCGGATGAAGCACGACTGTTGGCGATCCAGCGGACACATGCACATGCAACAACGCAGGCAATGGGCGTGCCACGAGCAGCCGCCAACCTCGAGAAAAAATCGATCCGAGATTGGTTCACCGCACGCTGCGCAGGAACGCAGCTCAGTCTAGAAAATAAACCGAAAAGAAAGCAAGAAAGATACAAATTATACAAATTTTATCATCTAAAGTTTCTCGAAGTTGAATGTGAAATGTTTCACAGATAAAAGAGCAATATTTATTTGCTCGTTTGATGTGCGACTTTAAAGCCGGAACCGGTTCAACTTGGAACAGAGTTTGTGGCATCTTTTGTTATGCTTTCAACTGAAATCGCTCAATAAATCTAACGAATGTGCCGTCGGCTTCTGTTTTATTTCATTGGCTGCAACATTTAAACTTATTAATGTATATTTAAATTCAGCACAACAAATAACACGAGGATGTATGTTCGACGCAGACGAGTTTCTTTTGTTTTTCTTTTAATCCAAAACATAAATTTAAAAAACTTATGCTAATTGTTAACATTTTCAATGTAGCCCAAAACTGCTTTACTAATCACATTCACAGTCTCCTAAGTCACAGTTTCTGAAGCATATTTATCTAATTTATAGACCATCCATCGATCGTTTTTTGGTTTGCCTTATGAATATTCATTTTGTACTTTAAGAAGTGTGTTTCAAACAAATTTAATTATTACTCGATTATTTTATATCTCAAAAAGCGCCAACATTTTAATTACATTTATTGCCAAGACAGTTATCATTTACTTAAGTTGTTCTATATTTAGCTTGTCTTTACTTCATTTAATCATTTTCCAGCCTAGCACCTTCAAGTTCAATTAAATTTTCCATTAGTTTTATTCACTTTAAAACGTTTTAATTTCTCTTAGTCTAAAAATTCACTGCTGGACTTTAACGCATTTAATTAATGGCTAACGTTTTGCATATTTTGAATGCGTTAACAGCAACAGCAACAAAAAAAAAAGTTGTCAACGGAAAAACAACAACCGCAACGGCGACAACGATGACTTCAAAAATTGTTTTTCCATTAATCAAAGCGGCAGTGAAAATAAATTTACCGTTTTTATCCAAAATTAATTGCTGGCGTTGGCGAACAGTTGTTGTTGCTGTTGCTGTTAAAGCAAAACAATTGTTGCTACCACAACTGATTGTCGTCGTTTTTGCAACAGCAGCATCACCTTGTTATTAACTTTTGGCGCTGACAAATTTAAAACCAAACACCGCACTTTAAAAAAGAGCGAACAAAAACGTTGCCATTGACAAAAAAATATACACAAAATAAATACAAATAGCGCGAGACAACCCGACAACAACAATAAGCAAATAATACAAAATAAATACATATATATGTTTAAGTCGGCCGTGACTATAGGCCGGGCCGTATCGGCACAAGATCAAAGTAAATGCCGATACTACTAGTCTACTACCAATTAATAAAACAATAAAACATAAGTATATACTACTAAGCGTAGAAGTTAAACAAATGTGACGCAGTTAAGGAAAAACCAACAACAACAACTACAAATATTCCGCAAAATTATTCATGACAATTTGTAGATACAAGCAGCTAGCTATGAGATACTTTCTGAAAGGGAGAGGGGGAAATGCCTTTGAAATTGAAATGAAATAGCCGAAAAATGCAATATGGCCACCATCATACACGAACACATGAGCAACATGTAGCTGTATCTCACAGATACATTTGTATCTTTTGTGCGTGTGTACAGCTATAACTACATGCTAACATGGTGGCTGCTGCTCATTTTGGCTGCTGCCATTTAACTTTTCAACCGCGTCGCCTTGTGTGACACGTTTAATCGCGCCCTCCCCTCTTCTCTCCCCGAACGCTACTTTGCGAGCCTGCGCGTTGCATGCCCCGTCCTGACTGCCCCTGCATGCCTGCCTGCCTGTCACTTTCGTTTAACTTTTCGAGGCAAGCGAACCAGGAACCCAAAAACACAGTAGCTCTGGGGTGTGTGTGTGTGTGTGTGTTGTTTTTTTTTGCTGCCTCTTTTGGGCAATTTGTTTTCCCGACGCCCGTTATGACACACACACACACACACACACACACAAAGGACAGAGTTTGACTTGACTGTTGTTGTTATTGTTGGCATGTCTATGCCCACTTCGGCAAAAATATGTCTCTTGTCAGATAGAAAGTTGAGTTGAGGTCTTGTGAAGTGGCATATTTTTGGCTAGGATGTCATTTGACTGTAATTTACTCATGAATGTTGAGGTTTCTGTTTTTGAAGGGAATCGAATAAATCAGGGCAAGCATTGAATTTCAATAAGAACTTGAAGTTTGACTTTGATTCTACTACAAAAAACTATCACATCATTATGAAAATGCTCATGATTTCATCTACTTAACTAGGCAATTTATTGTTTATATAGATGGGCATTAGCCTCGGATTAAAATGCTAAACTTAAGATAAAAGCTTAAAAGATATCTGCACATAATGATGGTAATATGCATGAACAAAACATAATATTAACAAATTTTATAGCATTTTAGAGATTCAATGATAAAGAGAGACGGAGAGATTAAGTTGAACTAGATAAGGCAAAACAGTTTGTAGCTTTAAACAACGATCAGTTCTCAGCCAGGCTACAATTTTGCTAGAAATTGTGTGTAGCACTGGAGTCTGTTGAGTTTAGTATCATAAAAATTCCATATGAAGAAACTTGCACCTTGCAACTTTTGCTTAAATGTCATAAATAACCGTCATATAAAATGTAAAAGGCCAGCTAGAACCATAAAAGAACGAAAACTGCGCTGAAGACAGACGCTGAAGAGTATGCAATAAAATTTACAAGCTGCTATTTAATAGCCCCAAGAGGAGAGAAAGAGAGAGAGAGAGAGAGAAGTGTGAAGTAAAATATGTTAGAGATATTTTCATTTGAATATAAACAAGTTGCTTGAAACTAATCAATTGATCAGCTTAACTATATTGATGGACTTCTAAAAACCGAACTTTAACCACCAACAGTAGCAACAACAAAGAAGCCACAAGAAAACAAAAGAAAAGAACTAAATCATCTTCAAGACAGTGGCTGCTGCACGCCTAGAAGATCGATTACCCAAGGAGACAATTTTCACGTCATTGCGCAAATTGAGCGATCATCAATGGGAGCAGTTTCAGATTGATCGCTCTAAAAAATAGATTGAGAAAAAACCTACTTTTTAGCCAACTGACTTGTCATCTTGTGTCTGAGCTGGGGGACAAATGCTTGAAAATCAACAAATGTAAACAGCGTGAGAATGTTGCAGCCAGGCATCATGACAACAAAAGCCTCTAACAACAATCGAACCAAGACAATAATATACTATATACTATATACATTTGTGTAGATATATGTATGTATGTATGTGAGCACTTGTCGTTTGGCAAAATGTTTTCTTAAGGCCTTTGGGCTCTACTATTTAAGGCGCTTTAAAAATTGACATCAACAGTAAAAATAATAATAAATTCATAATAACAACAACAAATGCAACTCTAAGCGCCAGTTAACAATGAAGGCTGTGCCAAAACATATACTCCATACATATATATACAGTAAAAATCATAAAAGGTCTTGCTTTGATTTATAAACCATGAAATTTATCAACGAGCGTCTGTCAAATAAATATTTTTCTTCGGTTTTGTTTTTCGTTGCTGCTCAAAAGACTTTCGAAAAAAAAACAAGGCAGCTCGCTTTTAATTAGAGCTACTTTTTTGTTGTTGACTTCGCGTGGGATACTGTTTAAAAAATATTTAAAAATATTATGCCAATTTACACGTCGGCGTCTGTGTTTGGCGTTAAGATCAGCGTCGTAGCTGATTGTTATTTAATGACTGCTCTTTATGAATGGAAACGAATCGGGGAGTAACCCACGCACTTCATTCCGTCCATCTCCTCCAGATTTTACACATTTAGTATACACTTCTCGTACTCGCTCGCACACATATGGCTCCATAAATTGGTTAAATGCCTACAAATATTTCACGATGCGTCGAAACTGGCTTGTGATTTTGTGTTTGTAGCCATTGTCTGTGACTACAAGTATGAATATACTATATAGCTCTAGTCTATAGCTATAGCTGTTGTCGCACCCATTGATCCAATCAAATTAATGGCCGCTATAACACAACAGACAAAAGCATACACACACACACAGAGAACGAAGGCATCGAAAAGAGTGCAGTGCAACAGCTGAAACGAAAGCTTTTCTATGGGAATACAGTAAAGATTGGCTTAGGAGAAAATGAGAATGGAGAAGGTGGTGTTAGTAAAGCAACTTTATAGATTAAATATCAAAACATTTTTAAGGAAGGAAGTTAGATACAAATTTAACATAGAGGATAAGGATGCTCAAGTCCATCTACCAGTAACTAATTTTATATTTTGTTTGACACTAACAAACACTTTTCCTATGTAATAATTAAAACCTCCATGCTTTCACATGAAATTCAATATCCTTAAGCCTCCGTTCATTTCACCCAGTATTCACTGTATATTTTTGTGCATGGGCCTGCACTTTTGCCAACGTTTGGGTCTGTCGTTGTCGTTGTTGTTTTGTTGTTGTTGTTGTTGCTGTTATTGTTGTTGTCCTGCTGCGAGTCAGCAAACTTAATTACCGCTTTATGTCAATGGCCCAACATGTTTTTGCTAAATTTATCAGCGTTATTAAATTTTATCACTGGCGACAAAATGTGCATATGCCATTCAATTTTCACAACATATTCACACATCACACACGGACACACACACACACACACACAAACACACATAGATACATTTACAGTTCGCGGCTTCATCTCGCGTTGAAACTCAATTTCGCGGCTTCGGACTCAGACGAAGCGAGAGCTTTTGGCCTAGGCAAATATTATGATGGCAACCCATTCAGGACAGAAGGCAAATAAAGGGAGAAGGTGATAGAGAAAGAGAGTGAGACAGGTGAATGGGGAGAGGGAAGAGCACGCACAAGGCGGATTAGCTGGATGTTGTTTTTTTTTTGTTTTTTTTTTTTTTTGTTAGCGTAGCATCGTAAAATATTTTACGGGCAATAGGACCAGCGAGCTGCCAACGTTTTTATGGCCAAAATACACTTTCTGATCTTTTAGCTGTATTTTTTTCTTCAACTTAGCTGCTTAATAGAGAGTCTTTCCACAACATTATATGTATTTTAAAAATGCATTTAAATTTTAAATAGAAAATAACATTTAGTTGATTTTACTCTCTCTGCCGGCAAAAGTGTTATACATCATCATAAAAATGCACAAAAATTTGTATATATAATATATATAAATTGTTTTGGGACATCTTGGCGATGACGAAGACAGTCTCACACTTACTTTTTTTTAATGGTTATATTTTTGTGGTTGTTGGTGGCGGTGTTGACAAGGTATTACCTCGATCAGTCGACGACTTAAAATGTCGCACTTTATTACACTACAAAACACAAAACTCAACTCAACTCAGCTCAACTCGATTCCGCAGCATCCAACTTGGAGACGATCTCAACGATCTTTGTTCTGTGGCAGGAACCGAGGGGGACCCAAAGACCGTTGACTGTTTGTGTTTTACAGCCGCTATAAGCAATAGTGTTGTTGTTGTTGTTGTTATTGTTGCTGTTGTTGTTGTTGGCAAACATTGGGCTTTGTGTGTGCGTTTGCCAGACGCGTTTTATTATAACTGTGGCTCGCCCCATACTGAAATAAATTTCATTTTAATACTTTCTTCGTTTTAGTTTTCGTGTATATTTTATTGGACTACGCGACGAGGGGAAGGGGGGCAGTGGCGGAGAACGTTTTAAAACTCTTGAAAGTGATTTGCATACACGATCGTTCTCACGTTTTTCCCACCAAGATAATCCAAGCACACACGCACACACACAACACACACAAAACCTAGAAGAAGCCACTTGATAGATCGTTTGTTGAAATGGATCGTATCGGATCGGTTTGGTTTGGTTCGGTTCGGTAAGTATCGGTTTGCAGCCAATACCGTTTTTTTCTGTCTCTCAGTTTTTGGGTAGCTGCTGCTGTTAGCCGGGGATGCTGCCATTTCCCATTGACCATAAACATAAACAGGTGGCAATATTCATTTGCATAGACAACGTTTTCGTATTAAATTTCAAAGCGTTCCAACAACGACATTCCGTTTCCCTCCTTGCCGGCCATCGCCCCCGCCGGACAGTGGCAAACTGAAAATTTTGAACATGTCTATGTTTTCGATGTTGTTGTTGCCCACTTAAAGGTAGCCCCAGTTTTTTAGTCACTCGAGTTTAAAGTCGGGAACTTGTTTTTTGATCATTTGCGGCAGCTGCCGGTAGGAATAAAAACAACACAAAGTTTTTTTTGTGAGCTTATTGATAAGCTACATTTTATGTTTATGTTTTACTCTTCTCTTCTATTGCGGTTCAAAAGTCGCATAATTAAGGTTTGCGTTCAACTTAAAGTAAGTAATAATCTGATAGCAAATGTTGTCCATTAAAATCATATTTCCATACAAGTCGATTTTAAGCATTTAATTATAGTTTACAAGTTAAATGATTGCAATACATTGTATTCTCATTATTGCCCTGCAGCTGTATTATTAATAAGCTCTCAAGCATTTCAATTGCAAATGAATAATATCTGTTTAACTGTTAAACTCTCTCGTTCTCCCGAGTTCTCTCTCAGAAAATACTACGCTTTTGCATGGCAAACATTTAAAGTGCCATTTTTTTTATTGTCTCTCATTACTTATATTTTTTACTGACTTCAAACGGCAGTTGTGCAAATAACAGTCACTGCCAGAGACCGAGCGAGAGAGTGCGAGAGCGAGTACCGGTATTATTCAGCCTCTGATGCTAATCTGTCACCCAGCACATTCGCTAACAAATAGCTTATAAATCGCCCTCAAGTATCTAACAATTTCAGTAACTAACTTATACCCTTTCAAAAAGTATTGATGACGAGCAGATAAGGCTCGAGTGTTAAAGAGTTTAAAATAAACTACCTTCTTTTTAATACCTCAATACTTATATCATTGAAGCGCCTAATATCTCAATTTAATTCCACATATTTTTCATTCCATTCCACGCATTTTTAAGTGTAAATTCGCTTCGGTTTGTTAAGTATACCGGTTTTTTTGCACAAAATATTTCTTCTGTTTATGATTATCGAATTTTTTGGGCATTCATCATGCGATGTTGAAGATGAGTCGAGTGCCTGACTGCTGCCTAAATTCGCCAACTCTGTGACTACCCTTTTGTCTTTTCGTCAACACTGTCACACTGACACTAAACATCAATAAGTCGACGTCGACGTCAACATTGAGGCACTAAAGTTGTTAAAGTTGTTTGTTTTTTACTACATTTTTTTACGATGTGCATTGTGTAAAGTTTTAAGCTTTTTCATTTTGTATGTTTTTTTTTATTGAGCATTGACTACAATTAATTAGTTAAATCTGCATTTTGCATAAATTAATATTAATATTTTAATATTTGGCTTTCGGTTTGGTTGTCGCTAGATTTTTTTATTGTTGTTCGGCACACAAAAATCGCGTCTTTTATATTGAATGCAAATGTGGATCGTCTATGTTTATGTTTAAACAATAAATCAAGTTTGAAGTTCAGCTCGAATTTATGCTCTCTGCTCTGTATGGTTAATTTATTTAGAACCTGACTAAAATGACTTTGAAATATAACGGCGGCGTTTTTCAAATAAAAATGTTAAGATACTTAGAATCGAGCTCAATTTCTCATCGGGCTACTGTGCTAGATAGAGATAAGCTATAAGTTAGGCAATGACCCAATCAATTGTTTTTTCGAAAAGCTTTTTGCCAATTGTCAAACAATTAAATAACAATATTTTCACACACACACGTACAGAATAAAGGAAAAACTAATGTGAAAATCGACAGGAGGCAAACATTTATTTTGCCAAACGATGAAAGTTTGTGGCAAAATGTAAAATAAAATCGAATTCGGTTTGTCGTTACGGATTGTTAGTCAGAATCGAAAGGGAGGGAGGGGGGAGTACATGCATTCTGACATCGTTTTAGGGGCGGGTTTTTCCTTCTTTTCGAGTACCCATTGACAGCACACAATGCACAACATACATACATATATAACATATAGACATAGCGAGGAGGTTGCAATGATTTGTGGCATTTTACAATTTTATTTGCCGCCGTTGGGTGTCGAGCCCCTTTTTAGATATTGTATTTTTATATTTATTTTTTTTCCATTTGTAAGCCAACTAAGCGTCCTTTAAGGACTATTTTGCGGATGCACTCGAAGGAACAATGAAAGAGAGAGAGACACTTCAGGCGATTTTGTGTATTCCTTTTGTGGTGCGGTTGCCTTTTGCCGGCTGTCTGACATTTGATTTTCATTTTGGGAATTTTCACATTTACCTGCTAGAAACTGCATTCCTGACTCTGACACGTTTCTCCCAGGGGAGCGAGAGGCAGAGGCGCATGCGCAACCTCAAAATAGCAGAAGAAGAAGAAGAAGCTGACCACTCGAATTGTTTTTCCCTTTTGTCCTCTCGTGCTTAAACAAAGGTGTGATATTTGTTTGTCTTTTGTGCCTGATCGGGGCAATTGGCTCAAGTCAAGATGCATTTTCCGTTCCTACTGGGCTAAGTTCGGTTATGTTGGCTATTGTCGGGCGTAGACTTCTTGTCAGCATTGTCACGCCACGCCGCAGTTGTCAATTAGGCATTGAAATCTTGTTGTTGTTGCTGTTGTTGCCTCTTGAGCATCATCTTGTTGCCAATCCAATTACAAGCATGGAAATCTGCTTGACCAGCAAGGCAGCTGCTGCTGGCCCAAAAATTGTCATTTGAAACACGTCGCAACTGGCACGCGTTGGACGATTCTTTGTACAGAAACTAAGAAGAACTAAACACATTGTGTGGGTTTTTCAGCTTGAGATCTGAGGTCTGATTTACAATATGCATCTTTTGTTTTGTCTAAAGAGATGTTGTAATAAGCACATAATGCCCAAAGGCGATAAAGCAGTGGGAATCATATTTTAGTCTCAAAAGAACCACATAATCTGAGAATGCTTCTTAATTATATTATTTTCAAAATGTGCTATTGTAGGAAATATGATAAAACAATAAAAAACTTAAATTGCGCTTCAAACTTTATTATTTAAAGTGAAAATCTTAAACTATTTATAGCTAACTTATCAAGAATTTTCTACAGCTTGAAGCGACAAATTGCTCATACTGAAGACAAATTGTTAACTTTTAAGCTCGACTCAAGTTCGTTTAGATGCCAGATACTAATAATAACTTATCGCATGATAGTTCTCAATTAGAGGAAACATGTTGCTGGGAGTTTCTCCCTCTCTCTCTGTCTTTGGGAGGCGTTAACCGTTTCTTTAGTCTTTTAGACGTTTTTGTTTATGATTTTTTTTAATTTGCTTGTGAATTATTAATGAAAAATCGTTTATTGAAATATGTATATTTTATGACTTTCCTACAGCTCTTACTCAGCTCAAAAAAAAAAAAACAAAATAGAGAAAAGTATAAAAAAAACATATATTGAATATTCATAAGCTGCGCTTTGTGGCGTCATAGCTCTGGGCAAAGCAACGGAGAAGGGAAGGGGGCAAGTATGAACACAACTGGGGCGGGTCAAGATCGATGATGTCAAGTAAGAAAAGGGTCTTAAGCCCGGATCTACACTGTTGTTGTTCGATTTGAAAGGCTTAGAATTGTTGACATTTGATATAAAGTTGAAGTTGTAAAAAATATTTTAAAAAAAGCTGCTGCGGCATTTTCTCTAAGATCTCCCGCTGTGCATATTGACAGTTATTAAAAGGTCCAAGTCAATAGAACATTTACGAATATTATCATATACTAGTTTGTATGGTATAAGCATGCGATCATCTTTTTGGAATTGGATTTAAACGTGGGCCTAGATCAATTATAAGCTAAGCTCACACATCTTTGGCCTTTTTTTGTGTGGCGGCCCAATAAGCGTCAGCACCTTGTCTAATTTGCTATGGTAATGAAAATTATGTTTATGGACAAAAGTCCCAAATGCAAAAAAAAAAAAATAAACAACTGATGTGGCAAGCACATAAATCATGCAACAAACATATCTGCCGAAATCTGCCGTATCTGTAAAAGTATCAGTTAACTGAAAGAGCCAACTCATGTTTTTGTCTGTGCCATGTCGAATATTTAACATTTTTTACAAACATTGTCCATTGCCCATGAATCCTGTGGGTGGCTCAGCACTTGCGTCAGACTTCACACAATGTAAACAGCGGGTGGCAAAAAAAAATCAAAAATCTCTAACGTAAAAATCGATTAAACGCTTCGATGTTGTGGCCAAGTTTTGAATGAACAAGTTTCAAATAAGCGTCGTCATGAACTATAAAAAAAACAACGAAATATTTAGAAATTAAAAACGTTAACTAATGATAAACGCGCCTATGATTCGATGCCCCTCCAGACTGCATACCTCCTCTCATAATTCAACGTGTGGGTTTGACATGGTCGTCATTCAATCTGAATACGAATTTGAATCTGAATCTGAATCAGAATCCGTTGCCAGTTGAATGTTGAATGTTGCACCCCCTATGGTGCGATTTGTGTGCTTTTAATATTCACCGACTCTCAAATCGGTTTTTTTCTGTTTTTTTTTTGTTGCCTTGTCTGTTTTGAAAACTCATCGTTTTCCAAAGCTATTAGTACGGCTTGTCGAAAGAGAGTTTGGGCATTGTTTTAGATATGGATACCTCCCTCTAAAAGACTAACGCCGCCTGTTGCTTCCCAGCGGGTTTTTGGTTCAATATCTATTCAGCACCGTTTTGTAGGTCAACCCAAAAAGGTTTCTACATGTGCATCAATTAAAAAAGGGAACCTAGCGTAGGTGTCGATTAAGCAAAAGAAAAGTTACTCCCTTTGATTGGACAATATTTTATAACAATTAAGTCTAGACAATATTAGTTTCTTAATTGTTTTGCTTAACTTTATTTTATGCTCAGCTTACCTTCATTTTAATTGCCTCCACAATTTTGGCGATTTTTAATCCAAGTCTTTTGCACAAAAATTTGATTTTCGCGCCAGCTTTTTTTCAGTCTGGCGTCTTTAACGGATCTATCTTTAAATGTAGATCACTCGTTTTGCTGGACGTTCGAAATGTTTTGACGACCAGCAAAAGTTAACACTAAATGCATGCAAATTAATTGCATAAGAGAGCGTGTATGAGAATTTGCAACACTTTTATTTTTTGTTTCAATTAACACATGCAAAATTTTGAAAATTGTTCACTGAATTGGATTCGATTACACTACATTTTTGCCGACGCTAAAAACACACGGCGTTATCAAAACGTTCGCGAGCGCGTGGCGCGATAACAGCGAGAAAGAGAGAGAGAGAGAGGGAACGGGTCCCGGTTGCAAGACGAGTCTAATTGTAATGTTGTCGATGTGTGTCTCGAACGAGCTGCGGCAGCTCGAGAGCGTTGAGGCGAGCGACGTTGTTACAGCTACGAGGCCACTGCATAAACTGCCGGCGCTCTAGCCGCATGGATCAGCAACAGCAGCAACAGCAGCAGCAACGGCAACGGCAGCATGGATGGATGTGACAACGACCCGGTTTCGAGAGTGGTTGTAGCAGCATAAAGCAAACACAACACACACACACCACTAACACACACTCGCGCGTTGAAAACCCGCTCAACTGGTTTTTGTACTCAGTGCTTGTGTCGGTGGTTGTATGTTGATTGGTTGCCATGGCGTCCAGCTCAAAACGGCAACGCCCCCCGCGCTCAGCACGAGCGTAGAACGAGTTTAGATTTAAGTGTCCCCCATTTTGAGTGCTTTTTCTTCACGTACAGACCAATTGAGTGCGCCGGCGCGTGCCAACCTTAGTTTGAGTGAAAGTTGAGCATTAGTTGATGACTTGAGCCATTGAGGTTGTGTGCCATTGGGTGGGTGTTGTTGTTGTTGTTGTTGATGCGCCCACACGCTTCACTGGCTCAGCGGCAGCAGCAGCAGCAGCGGAAACGTTGCAAAGCGGAGCAGCGCACTTGACTTTTTTGGGGTCAAACCGCTTGACGCGGGCCAAGCCAGAAAAATTGTTGCAAGTTGACAGTTTTTGCTCTCAACATATTTTCATTGGGTGAATGCTGGATTTTAAGGCAGCAAGACTCACAGATATATGCCGGAAGTTTGAAAGATGTAGGCATTTTAAAGCAGCATTCATTTTAAAGTCGAAGATTCATTTGATGCGAGGCAGGTTTAAAGGTACTTTCTTATACAAAGAAGCATCTTGATTTATAATAGAGCTCAAAAGAGTTATCGTAACTTTTTTGTTTATATATTCAACCCTCACGTGAAGTATTCTTATTGCATTTTCCATAACCTATAAATAACGAATATTCAAACATATGGTATTTCATCTTAAACAAACACTTATTAGCTTTATTTAACTTTAAATGTTTACTTTCAGCTTTAACTTCTCTGCCATATATCGATGTCTGGCAACTACTTTATCCAACTTTTATATAGTTCGTTAAACATTTTAGCTTATGAATAAAGCAGCGCCTCAAGCACTTTAACTTCTCTCTCTCGCTTCGTCACACTTTTTTTTCATCTCCCACCCATTTATCACTATTGCTTTCACGCTGTTCAACACTTAAAGCCGCTTGGCATTCAATTGGCATTTGGCTGTCGCCATCATCGTTCTCAACATCAGCCTCCTTTTGCAACCTTGCAACCTTTCCTCATGTTGCTCACGTTATTTAAGGATTATCATCATTTTGTGCTGCCTCGCAATGCCTTTTTTTACAGGATTAAATGCTGCCTGCTGTCGTCTGTCGACTGGCACACAACACTCCTCCCCCTCTTCTTGTTGGCCCACTCTCTTTCTTTCTTTTTCTCTTGCACTGGCAGCTCTTTTGAATTGATTGCATTGCACTTTTTATACTCTCATGCGTTGGATGTTCAAAGGGAGTATATTGGCTTAAAGTTTTATTCACCTAAATCTATAAAAGAACTAAAAAATCTATCAAACCTCCATAAAGGATAAGTTTAAGGTAGTTTTCTTTTAGTATTAGTTTTTTTTAGCTGTTCTTACTCTTAACAGAGTATTATGTAGTCGATAACTTTTAAGTGCAACTATGTTGCTGCTGATGTTGTTGTTGCGTAGTTTGCGCTGATGCGCCGCCTCCATGAAGCTGCCGCCCCTCCTTAACACTACTCTGCCTTTTTTTTGCCCAGACTACAAAGTGATTTTTATGGCTTTTCGCTGCATACATACGTATGTGTGTGTAGTGTATGCAAATGTTTGACTATGTGCATATATATATGTGTGTGTGTGTGTGTGTGTGTGCACTTTGATGTCTCCGCATTACAAAGGCGGCACTTTAATGCTGACCATATATCAAGAGCGCAAAGCTTGACAGCGACGTCAGACGAATGAAAGCTTTAACACGCATACGCCCCGTTGGGCCAAAAGGTCTAGCATCGCATACTATCTAAATATGTTGCATGCATGTATGTTGTGTGTAAATATGTGTAGAGTCTGTTTGGCTTATCAGTCGCATAGATCGCCTAACCTTTCACTTTGCGGCTTATCCTTTGGGCCATCTGCTCGAAGCCGCACAAATAACTTCATCTCCAGGCACTAAATTGATTAACAGTAGCCCCCTCCCTCTCTCTCCCTTTCACTCTCCCGCTCCGTGGTCAAACCACAGCGCCGCTGGCTGTCAACGCTTCCCAGAATGCCTTCCATTTACATGCCATAATTTTTAAATGTCACCAGTTTACAAAAGCGTGGACCATTTGATTTTGGCCGCAACAGCAGCCGTCTTTTAAGCCATTGTCTACGGGAAGCAGAAGAAAAAACAGGTTAGTTAGTTGTTGTTGCTGCTGCTACCTGCCGCAATCGAGCTCAAAATGCGTACCCTAAGAATAAACTCATCCCTTTTAGTATAGACGACGATATAATATTTATTTGGCTCTTTATTGAGCTGCAACCTGTCGCTGTTTTTGGGTTCCACTTGGCAGATTTATGGGTTGCCACAGAATGTGGTCGTCTCCCAGATACGAATCGACTCATGATTCCCTTAAGTTGCGATCAACACAAAAATTTCAGGGTAATTTGTTGTACCGTTTTTCCCAAAAAGACGAAAAACTCAAACTGTTGGTGGCATATTTCAGTTTTCTTTCTTTCGTTCTCTCCCTTTTAGTGGCTCATTCGCACGTGTTATAAAGATGTCAAAAAGTCCAGAACTACCCCTCATGGCTCTCATGTGTAATAATTGGTAAGACAATGCAGCCAGGAGGCCTAAACATTCGTACTAAAACCCATAAATGCCCCTACATTTGTTAACCTGTCTGGGTTATTAGGTCGCAACAATGTTTGCTTTTTGGGCTGGTTTTTATTTATGTTTGCTTAAAGTGTTTTTATGGCCAGCAATGTTAACATGTGCCAAGGCAGGACAGGACTCCATAACCTTGAGGGAGTCCAATGCGTTTATATAAACAATAAATCATATATGAACAGAGTTGTCCTGTGTTTAACCACCTGTAATTTATAGGTTATGTTGTATACCAAGACATTTTAGGGTTGACAGACAGTAGAAGTTTCAAATTGAATACTCTAGATTAAGTTAAATAAAACTCGTTGTTTTTTGCCTTATACATTATGTATATATATATTTGTAATAACTCTCTAGTGTATATATAAATTAAAATAAATAAATACATTTTATTTATTTTTGTTTTTTTTTTTTTTTTTTTTTTTTATCATCATAATTATCGTTATGCTCGTCGGTAAAAACTCCGTTTGTCTTTATCTCATTTTTATCGTTATTACGAGTACTTTGCGTGCTATTTTTTGTTCTTGTTCGAGTTGTTTATGTTTTTTGTTAGCATTTTGTTGTTGTATAATTATAATTACGATGCGTTTTACCATTAGATTAATCATGATGTAATAATAATATTGTATAACATATTTTCCCTCAAGGGGTTTTTTTTATCTCATATTCCCATATTCTATGCCTAATCTTTTTACTTGGTATTCCCGCTCTCACTCCCTCCCGCTCTCTCTCTCCCCCCCATCTTTCACTTTACTCTTCTTGCTTGCTTTCGGTATAACGACGACTTCAACATAACTCTCAACATTATTTTTTTGTTTTATTTTTCTTTTCATAACAAACAGAGCAACAAACAAAGAAATGCACAACAGGAGCAAATGTTCGATATTTCAGGATCATATTTTGAATTCCGATTCCCTTCTTCCTCTTCCTAGCTATCTGTCGTGGTCTATCTATTCTGGTTTCGGGACTAGCCAACAAAGCGTTTCTGTGTTCTGTGTTTTTGTGGTACAATACTTTTGTGCTTATTTTTTATTTATTAATTTTTATTTGTTTTTGTTTTTTTTTTGAGCAGTTTCACTAACTTATTTGGTACGTTTTTTTCTTGCTTTTTATATCATATTGCCATTAGATATATACTATATAAATATGTGTATACTATGTATGTTGTATGTGTATAATATGTTGTTACGTAAGCCGTTTTAGTATTTATGTTTAGCGCACTTTTGAAAGCTATTCTTAAGTTAAGGTGTGTGTGGTGACTGAGTTCATAAGAATTGCAATGCTTGAAAAATGATATTCCAACTTTGATAACTCCTCTATAAATACTATTTTTTTTTTTCAAACTATTTGCTGCAAATATTCGACCTCTTTTTGGGGTATAACTCAATTTTGATTTGTGGCATTTGTATTTGCAGCAAATCTTATGTTCTTCTTCTGTCCGGTTCTAACCTACTTATTCACTAAAAGTTTAGTCGCGTTTAGATTTTTCTTTGTAAATTATTGTTATGTACATTTAGACATACAGTTTGTTTCTAAAAATTGGAGTTTTGAGTTTCGAGTTTGCCAATGGTCTGATGTGTTTTTCTTTAGGATTCGTTGTACAAAAAGCAGAAGAAAATATAAATCATAACAGAATGCTTGGACGTCATTGCTTAATTGATCCGTTGCCAGGGCGAGAACAAACTATAAAAATAGAAATCTTAGTGAGAAAAAAAAACGTATAGAAATGAGAGCAAAATTAAAGGAAAATACAAAACGCAGCAACTTTAACTAATCTTTTTTTTTATTATTTTGTTTTTTTTTGTTCCTTCTCTTGTTGTTGTTTCAGTTGCCTATATATTAAATGGTACATATACATATGTAATTTATACGCTAAGCTAAATATTTTGTTTAACAATAAATGTATAGCTGCTTGGCTCTTACGTACCGTCGATTTCTTGTTTTTCTTCTTCATCATATTTTACTCTTTACTATGTATATTTCAATATTACTCCTCCTAAGTTAAATAACGAAAATTAAAGTGCAGCTTCTTTGCCGTAAGGAACAAAAATTGTAAAGAAAACATAATGAATTCAATTCTAAATATATAGAAATTTAACATAAGGAAATTCAAATAAAAAAATGTCATTAAAAAAATGATCATTGTAAACATAATTAAGTAAAGTTGTAAATATATAATAATAATAATAATAATAGTTTGGACTCAAAAAAAACTTGATTGATTGATTTTTTTTTCGAGAGTTTTGATTTTGAGATTAACTCGAAGAGCTTTACAGATTACAAATTTTGCCATACAAAATAAGTATATAGTACAAGCCACGCCCACAGCAGTCTCCTCTCTCGTGTGTCTGTGTGTGTGTGTGTCGAGGTTGTTGGTATCAATTTAGTTTTGCTATACTTTTGGTTGAGATTTCTAACATAATTAAAACGCATTCAATTAAACACACCAAAGCAAGACGACATTATTTAAGATAGTATAATACAATTGTTTCTTCTTCTCTTTTTTTTTTTTTAGATAGCAGCATTTTGGGGAGTGGGGAAAAGCTATATATATGTAAATCTGAGGCTGCTCTCAAAATCGGACAACACATAGTACAATATCTGAGTGAGTGTAATATGGCAATATGGCCTCCTACTGTTCCCTGTCAGTCTGTAAGCGTAGGCAACTCCTGCGCTCCGATTGTTCGCATACAGCAGTGTTAATAATATTCTGCCAATAAAACTAAAGCAGCATTTATATAGTTAAATATTCCTTATAGTTTAGTTAACGATTTTGATGTGAGTTTCTCAGTCCGATTGTCTGTTCCGTTTCCGTTTCAGTTTCAGTTTCCATTCCGTTTCAGTCCGTTGTCTTGTTCGCAGTCGTTGTGTTTAATTATTGCTTCTTCGGTACTCATTTTGTATATGTTTTCTTTTTTCTTTTATTAAGACTATTTTTTAATGGCACAAAATATACAGCATTTCTTCTTCATTTTGTTGTTGTTGTTTTGTTGTTATGTTTACTGGTTGTTTGTTGTTGTTGTAGCTACACAATTATTATTAACTAGAGCTAAACGCTACGTTGATTTATCTTTTTGACTGTTTTATATGTGTATTTTAATCTTTTACTGTTTGCGGAAGAATAACAATTGTCTTTATTCAGCCTGCAGTCCCGTTAGCTGTCCCCCAACTCTCTCTCTCTCTCTAGCTTAGTTTCCTCTGCTGCTGCTGCTGCTGTTCTTTCATTGCTCCTGATTCTGCTGCTACCATACCAACGTCCAACAATTCTCTTTTTCTCTCACTCTCTGCGGCCTTTTGTTTCTATGCTCTGTACTCGCTTCTCTGTTACCATCGTCTTATTCATTCTTCATTCTTTTCTTTTTCTGCTTCATCCTTCTTTCTTTCTTTTTTTGTTTTTTGTTTTTTTTTTTGTCAACTACATTATGTTCCACTAGATTAGGTTGCTATTTATATTTATCTTAGGTATGTCGTTATATGTATGTAGTTTTTTTTTGTTTGTTTGTTAGTTCTCTTATTTTTCTTTCATTTGTTGTTTTAGCGTCCATCCGCCAGTTGTTGGAAGAAGAGGCGGCAGAATTTACCGCGGACGCGAACCCTTGTAGTTCGGATTTGGATGACGACTTGGATGACGTGGAGGTGCTGAAAAAGTAGAGAAAATAAGTATTGATTGTGTTCTACTGCACTTTCTACTCACCTTGTATCATCATGGTGGCGGGATACATGCCGGCAACCTGTGCCATCTGCGGCCGGATATCGTTCGAGGGCGAACGTCGACTGTTGGGCAAGGCCACCGATGGCTAAACCAGAAGAGAATCTCAAATAAGTAAACATGCAAGTGGCAGGAACGAAAAAAAAAGATTGTACTCACATGCGCAAAGTATGTTTGGCCATACTTGATGTAGACACCGGATGCACCGTTGGGATTATAGCCACCGAGGGCAGCAACACCACTGAGCACCGCTGTCGCCTGTTGGCCAGCTGCTGCTGCCGCCGCTGCCGCCGCAGCGCTGTGATGCAGCTGGGCTGGAATGTGCGTGCCACGCGGTCCACCACCGCTGCCGCCGGCATTGCTGCCACCGCTCAAGTAGAGCGATGGCGGCGAGGCATTCATTGCGGCACCCGTCGAATGATCCACCACAATGTACTGGGTGCCCATGCTGGCTGCTGCTGATCCTTGGCTGGCATTTGGTGTATTCGCAGCACTGTTGTTGTTGCTGCCCGAACCTCCACCAGCAGCAGCACCTACAATACTGTTGGGTGAGTTGTTGCTGCTCTCGTGACTGTTGTTGCCATTGCCAGCACCTCCTCCTCCTCCTCCTCCTCCTCCATTGGCGCTGGGCGAGTTGCGCTGCGAGACGCTGCGACGAAAGTCCGCATTGATGGACTTCTGGCTCCGGAAGCTGGCGGCAGCCGCATTCAGGCGTATGGGTGGCTTCGACTCGTAGCCGGAGACAGCAGCAGCAGCAGCTGGACTGCTGGACGTGATGTAGCCGGTGGCAGCTGGGCCACCAATCAGTGGCAGCTGTCCCAGCTTGTTGTTCTCACGCTTGCCCAGAGCATGCGGCGGTCCACGATGGCCAGCATTGTGATGATAGCCGGACGAGGAGGAGGAGGTGGAGGGACCCATGCTGATGCTGCTGGGCGAGGCACGTGGCGTGGGCTCATTGTTGGAGTTGAGCAGCGGCGTCTTCGAGCCCGAGTTCATGCCGCTCAACGGCACCGAGTGACGTGGATTGTAGCCACCACCTCCGCCGCCACCAGGATGATAGGGTTTGCGTCCAGTGGGTGCACCACCCACATTGTTGCGCTTCTCGTAGGGCACATAGCCACCGCCACCGCCACCGCCGCCCTCGTTGCTGCTCTGGCTGTGATAGTAGTGTGGTGTGGAGCTGTTGCTGTGATAGCCACCGCCTCCGGAGCCACCGTTGTTGCCACCATTGGGATTATTGTTGGCTGCTGGTGGCGTGCTGAACAGTGGCGCCTGTCTGCCCGGCGCCGCTGGCGTTGTGGGCGCCGACTGTGAGGCACCGGACACATCCATGGCACCGCTGGCCGCCGGATAGAATGGTGCTGCCGTGATCAGTGCATGATGTGGTCCCGCCTGTTGCTGCTGCTGCTGCTGTTGTTGCTGCTGCTGCTGCTGCTGGAGCAGGGCATTGTGCGGTCCCGGCTGCTGTGCACCGGATTGACCCGCTGCGGCGGCGGCGGCGGCAGCGGCATAGGGGAACAGGTTGGTCGGTATCAGTGCCGTCGCATGCTGTGCCGGCAGAGCATAGACATGAGCACCGGCAGCGGCTGCAGCAGCAGCAGCGGCGGCGGCAGCATTGAGATCTGTATTGGGCCCGGCACCGCCATGCGCCAGGGTGAGCGTGGGCAGCGCATGATATGTGGTTGTGCCACCCGCACCACCCGGTGTCCCAATCAACTGGGCAGAGCCAGGTGCGCCCGGATGATGGCCGGCCGTGGGATGTCCCGGCGCCGTTGACGGATAGCTGGGATTGTAGTGTATGGAGCCACCGCCAGGTGTGCGCTTGACACGCGTGTTACCCATATAACCACCGCCGCCGCTGTTGCTGCTGCTGCTGGTCACGAGATGTCCATTGCTTGATTGCTGCTGCTGCTGCTGCTGCTGCTGCTGCTGCTGCTGCTGTCCGACGCCAGCAACCGTTGGCGGACCAGCCGCCGTGGCAGTTGCAAGATTAAGCTGGGCCTGCGCCTGTGCCTGGGCCTGAGCCTGCGCCTGGGCATGTCCAGCCGTGGGCTGACCCGATGAGGTGGTGGCCACCATGGGTGCAGCGGTCACCGTCTGCTGGGGCACATAATACGGTATGGGATAGTAGTGATACGGATAGCTTATCGGATACGTGGCCATGGGCAGCTGTTGCAGCTGAGCGCCGCCGGAGGGATCGCTGGAGTAGATCAGGGGTCCCTGGTAGATGGGCGCACCGTTGGGTGCGGCGGTCGCAAACTGGGCCGTCGGATAGGTGGCAGTGGCCATGGGCATCACAGCGGTGGCTGGACCAGCCGGCGTCTGGTATATGGCCTGGGCGGGTATCAAGCCGTCGCGCTGCTGCTGGGAAGGATCGTAGACAGGTATCATGTAGGTGCCGCCGGGCATCTCGCCGCCATCCTGCGAGGCGAATATCGTCTGCGTCGGCTGACTGCTGCCCGTCAGCTGGAAGAGCGGCTGTGTTGGAGCACTGCTCACAGTGGTTGGCTGCGGATACGCCGCATACACCATGCCCTGGGGCACGGCATAGATGCTGCCATCAGGCTGCAAAAACAAACAAAGAGAGAGATCAGATTTAGAGTGTAAGGAAGGAAGCTGGAGGATTCACTTACGCCCTGCTGATATGTGGTGGCGCAATATGGCGCCGCGCCATTGGGCGTTGTGGTTGTATGAAAGACGGTGGAGCCATCCGGTGCCTGATAGCTTTGTGTGTAGGCCCAGGTTGTGGTCTTGGGCGGCTCCTCGTTGACCACCTGAGCTTGGCTCTGGCTGTGGCTCACGCTCTTCACCTCACCACACTGGCTGTAGGGCGTGGTGCTGGGCGACAGCGCCAGCGATTGTGCCTCACAATTGAGGGGCACCACCACAGATGATGCTGCTGCAGCAGCCACTGGCAGTGGCGTGGTTGGCAACTCTGGCGGCGATGCTGCCACAACCATTGTTGTTGTTGTTTCCGGCTCGACGAGCTCCTGCAGCTGCAGCGGTTGCTGTGGCAGCTGTTGTAGTTGAGCAACTGCCTCGAGCTCCTTGTCGCCGGCACAGCAGGCGGGTATGTTGGGACTTGTGGCCTGATTCTTGTACTTTTGCACCTCGATGCGATCATAGTTCTTGGTCGAGGTCGAGGTTGTTATGCTCAGACAGGCCGTCGCACTGGACAGACTATCACATTCGTCGGCAACTCCACCCCCTCCTGCAGTGGCCTCCATGGTAAACAGCTGCTGTTGCTGCTGTTGTGGCAGTTGCATGGGTTGCTGCTGTTGTTGCAGCGGCAGTTGCTGCTGTTCGGTTGCATTGTAGCTATCGTAGCTGTCGGAGCAATCGATGCCTGGAGATTGCACCTCCTCGGCATAACTCTCGGTGGAGCTGCAGGACAATTCATTGCTGTAAGCCAGCTGCTGTTGTTGTTGTTGTTGTTGCACCACTTGCTGCTGTTGCACCACTTGTTGCTGTTGCTGTTGTTGTTGTGGTGGTGGTGGTGGTGCCTGATGCGGCGAGGATTTGCGATAGGATGCATAGTTGCCAGAGTTGCCGCTCGATTGATAGTTATTGTTGCCGCCATTGTTGCCCGCATGTTGTTGTTGTTGTTGTTGCTGCTGTTGTTGTTGCAGCGCCTGATTGGGCGGCAAGTTGGACGGGTCGTAGTGGTAAATGGAGCTGCAACAAGAAAATATATATTTAAATTTAATAATTTTTAGCTTTTACTCTCAGTATTAAGTGTTTTTTTTTTGGTTACTCGCTCGTCACATGCAATTTTTGCGCTGGTGTTAAGTAAAAATCAAAATAGGAAAGTACAGTTGGTCAGGGTTGCCACAGAATTGCGAGAGTAAGTGCAGCGACGGCAGCGACAGACATTTTCTGCTTTATTTTTTTTTGTTATTAATATTTGCATTAAAGTAGTGGTAAAAACAACAACAACAAATGCTTATTGATACAAGAGAAAGATGCAAATGCAATAAGAGCGAACAACATTGAGACAGGCGACAACACTGGCAGACGGCAGCAGGTGATCAAAGAAAAAAAAAAAGCTCACACACACAAAATGAATAACTGAGCAATGTGCAATACTGGAGAGAGAGAAAAAGAGAGAGTGGACAGCAGGTGAGAGACAGCGAAAGAAATGCGTGGGTGAGTGAGTGTTTGTGTTGGACAATGTAAAGGTGAGAGAGAGAGAGAGAGGCAGAGCGTAAGTGGGAGGCTGAACTGAGAGCTGATTGCGAGAGCACACACACACACACACACACACACACACAGTTATATTTATAATCAATAATCATATTTGATATAGTAGAGAGAGAAAGAGAGCGAGCGAGCGAGCGAGTTGTGGAGTGGTGTGGATTAATTTGATTGATTTTTTTTTAAAGGCAGATAATTTACAAAAACAACATCAACAATTTGAAAGTAGCACATTTAAATGCCATTAACAATGTATGTATAAAAATATTTATTAAAAGGTATGGCAAACAAAAAAAAAAACAAACTAGTAAACAAACAAAGCAAAGCTTAGCTCGACATATGCCGAATATCTAAATACCCTGTCAGACTAAGTATTGGTTTTTATATTGAATAAAAAGAGTTATTAAAAAAAAATATATGTATATGATAAAAGAAACAGACAGACGCAAAAATTAGTTATATATTAACTAGTATATAATTTGATCTAGATATTTTCTACTACTTCGATTTAACGATTATTTGTCTAGTGCGTTTTGTTTACTTTGAAAATGACACCTAATAAAATATTAAGCTACACTTAAATTCTTCTTCAAATTAACATTGCTATGGCACAAAAAATTAGTAAGAAACACTTTAGCGTAATTGAAGCAAAACGTATAAGAAAAAAAAGCATTGCGTTAAACGAAATTATTGAATACAGCACAACATAATTTTGGTGTCAATTGAGAATTTGATATTGTTGTTGTTGGTTGATTTTGATTTTGATTTTATTTTTTGTTTGGTGTGTTTTTGGTTTTTGTAAATTACCCGTCTGCATTGAGAATTGGTTGGAGGGTTTGCGGATCAATGAGGACGCTGCCAATTGGCACACTCGAAATATCTGTGACGGCCCAGACGAGTCCCGGAGCGGATGCTGACTCTGGTGTGCTGGACGTTGTTGTTGTTGTTAATGGTGTTGTTGATGTTGTTGTCGTTGTTGTTGTTGTTGGTGTTCCACGATTGAATTGCAAGGACTGCGGCGGTGCCACAGACGACGTCGCCGGCTGGCTGAACTCCGGCGTCTGCCTGTCGCTGCCGTAACCCGTAGGCGATGGCGTTACCGAATCGGAGCGCACAGATTGGGTGCGTGTCTTGTAGCTGGTTTTTTTTTTTTTTTTTTTGGTAAATGTCGGTGGGTTTTTTTTTTTTTTGTTGGGGTGGCATACAAAAATGGTTTTTGGCAATTTTAACAACAGTTTTCAAAAATTTGTTTTTTTTTTTTTTGGTTAACATAAAGAGAGATTGTAAATAGAGAAAGAGCGAGCGAATTGGGTTTTTGGCAAACAACAAATACATGTTGGGTTTCAAAATATAGAAGCATTGATTTAAGATTTCCGCTTGGTGACAACTCACCCGCTGCTTGAGGGCGACAGACGCCAGGCCGTATTGTTGCTGCCAGTTGAATCCTGCTTGGTAAAGCCACCGCGTCCGCTCTTATTCGAGGCGTTCGAATCGCCGCGCGGCAACGAACCGCCGCCACCTGGACCCCCTGAGCTGGGCGGTCCACCATAGTTGCCAAAGTTGTGGGATTTGGGCACAGCGCCACCCGAACGCATGGAGCCGCCACCATCGCGGGACTCAGTGGACTGTGAAGTAAGAAGATTATATAGTGAATATTTAAATACAATTGGAAATTACTTGGGGTATTCACCAGCTGTTGTAAAATTGTAAAGTTTACAACGCAACAACAAAACACATGAGAAAAAAATTACAACATTTTGGGGTACGTTTTAAAAAAACTGTCGTAAAAGTGTAAAGTTGTTATTAGTTGAAGTGTTGTAAAATTATTCAAAGAATCGAGTAAAAATACTTGGTATCGAGTCATATTGAGGTTCTTGTCTTAAAAATATCGGTAAGTAAATTGCCAATATAATTATTTTTCGCTTTATCAAAGCTTGTCGCTCACTTTGTCTTGGCATTTTCATATTGTTTTGGTTTTGTTTATATTTTGACACGAGTAAACTTTTGGCACTCAAAGGTCACTTGTGTGTGGTAAATTTACGCTTTACAATTTTACGATAACTGGTGAACACCCTAACTATTAACTTACATTCTGCATTTGCAGCATTTTGCCATTGGGCCGCTTTGGCCTAGGCGGCTGTGGCTGTTGTTGTTGCTGCTGCTGCTGCTGCTGTTCGGCGGCATTGTGCCAGTTGCCACCACCACCGCCACCGCCACCGCCATAGCAATCATCATCGTAATCCTGCTGGGAGCTGCGATTGAAAATGCGACTGCGCGCACGATCGTATTCCTCATCGCGCTCCTCAAAGCTCTTGGCCTTGCGATCGAGCATGACACGCTCCGGGCAGAGATAGGGCGACTGACGCACCTCATCAAAGCTGTGCGTATCACGCTTTAGAATTGACTTGCGCGCATCCTCGCGATGATCCACGCGCACCATGGACTTGAAGCGAATCTACAAAAGCAGGAAAGTTAGTATTATACAACAAGAAATTGCTAATTGAAAGCTCACTTCTGGTATGCGTGTGCCTTTGCTGACGGCAACAATGACGCACTGTTGCGTCTCCGAGTCGACGTTGTGCTCCATGCCAAAGAAGGCAGCCGTGCGATGTATAAGCATACGATTATACGAGGAAGTTGGCGGAAAGCGGAACTCACAATCGCGACTGGCAAAGAAAGAAATTTGAGTATGCATTTTGAATACAGTTGGAGCTAACTTACTCCTTATCCTGAATGAAATCCATTAGATCCTTTTCAATCTTCATCAAGATGTTGCGATCCTTGGGATTCTTGTTGAGCGTATCGCGGAAGAAGGACAACAGATCGGTGCCACCATAGTCCGTATATTGTTCGCTTGAGTTCTCTGATTGATGAAAGACTAGAATCAATGAATTGAGCCATAATTTGTCCTTCTTCTTGTCTTCTAAAGACACAAGGATCCTCTAGCACTTACCGCGCGATATAAAACCGGATGTGTTGTTGCTCGAGTTGTTTGTTTGAGCGTTGTGGTTGTTGTGATTGTTGTTGTTGCCACCACAATTGTTCATGCCTCGATCGCCTCGATCTCCTCGATCTCCTCGATCTCCCGATCTCCCCGATCTCCTCGATCTCCTCGATCTCCCCGATCGCCTCGATCTCCTCTATCGTTGCCGCCATCAATGCTGCCCGTGGAGCTGCCAGTTAGATTCTTCAAGCGTGGCTTCGATCCTTTCGAGTTGGTGTTGGCGCGATGCTTTTTACCACCACCACCGCCGCCCCCTCCGCCACCGCCGCCACCACCGCCACCGGGACCACGTTCATAGTGATACTGCTCCTCCTCGTGATTGCTGTTGCTGAGATTGCTATTCTGACTGGACATCTCGTGGCGCTCGTGGCGTTCATGACGCTCCGCCGCCTTGTAGTTCATGCCCGAGTTGTAGAGCAGACTACCCGAACTATTGTTGTTGTTATTATTATTGTTACTGTTGTTGTTGTTGTTGTTGGTGTGATGCTTGTCCAGACCATTGGACTTCAAGTCCACCACATACTTCTTGCCATTGAACTCGATGCCCAGGCTGCCATTGCTATTGGTGCGATTGTGATGACCACCACCCCCACCACCCCCTCCGCCAGCTCCCGATTTCTTGGGCGGCGACAGCTTGGGAAACTCTGCCTCATCCCGCAGTGGCACATTCAACGGCTGCTGCTGCTGCTGACTAGTTACAATCAGTGCTGGGGTTTCCATCAATGGCGAGCTGCCGCGTAAAGTTGATTGTGCTTTGCTATTGCTATTGTTATTGTTTATTATGGCATTGTTGTTGTTGTGCTCATTGTGAGCATCGCTGTGTTGTTGTTGTTGTTGTTGTTGCTGCTCGGAGGCGCCTCGCGGTGTTGGCGTGCGTGGCGGCGATGTGGACTCGCGCATGGCATGGCTGCGTGTGAGATGTTTGCCCTTCATATTGCCCTAAAGTAGAAAGCAGGGAAAAAGAGAGAGAGAAAGCAATTAGTTTCGAATTAGCTGCCACTAATTGAATGCCAAAAAATGACAGGGAGAGTGTGAAAGAGAGAGAGAGAGAAAGGAGGCAGCAGGTGCGATGACGTTGTCCGTGATGCAATTGTTGGCTCATTAAAATGTAAAACAAATGCCACAAGCAACATTATCCACGTTAACGATCCGCACACACACATGCTCTGCTCTCAAGGCAAGGGGGGAAGGGAAGTGTGGTGGGAAAAACCAATGTTTACATTGGCTATATGTATACTCATTTATTTATTCTACCCCCTCTAACCATAGGATAAAGTAGGATACTAAAAGTTAATGGGTTTTACCCGGAAAAGATAGTAGAAGCTTTTCCAGGAATCAAAAACTATTAGTTTATATGAAATGTGAAAGTTGGTAAGGCATGATTTCATCGATTACATTCTTAGTTATTGTTGGTGGATATTTGTAATCAAGGTTAAGTTTAAACTTTAAATAGAGTTTATGGTCTTGAATCAAAGGCGTTAAATCAAATACAGTGATGGAAAAAATAATAGAAACAACATATTTTTTTTTGTAAATTTCAAATTTCTTTCCATAGCATAATATTTCCACCGCCATGCTTAATGGTTTTAATTGTGTGTTTTGGATCGTGTGCAGTATTTTAAGGACGTCTTACTTGTGGTTTCCCGTCAGATCCAAACAATAAATTGCAATGTGGTTAAAACTATAAAATTGCATGTTGTTTCTATTATTATTTCCATCACTGTACCATATAAGCCTGATTTTACAGGATATTTCTTAGTCAATCACTCTTTAATACTCTCTACACGCTTGCTTTTGTTGCCGTGCCAGGACATATATAAAAAAAAAAGATTCGCTTCATTGCCTTCCTGCCATTTGACATTTGAACGAAAGCACGAAGGACGAAGGACGTCAACAACACAAACAAATCAGTAAGTTAGTCAGTCAGTCAAACTGTTTGTTACATTTTATATCATTTTGTGTGTCGGTCAATCGGGCAATCAACCAATCAGTATGTCAGTTAGTCAGCCGCTTAGTTCATCATTCAGTTTCTGGCGTGTTTCGTTGGGTTTTCCAACGTTGCGTTTCATTGATTTTTTTTTGGGAAGCAATTGTAGAGCATTAATCAAGCGATTTTGGGTTCGCTTATGAGACAGCTGCCACTTGATAATCCTCCAAGAAAAGCAATAAAGTAACACTCAAATGTCAAAGTCAAAGCCATTTGCCAAACCTTCTTTCTTTTTTTTTGGTTTCTGACTAAAAGTATGTTGTTATTAGGTAGTTAGTAAGTGGTAGAGAATAAACTTTCTTTAGTTGAAATGACTTTAAGTTTGGCACGCGCACTTAATTTAAATACCCGTTAAATGGCAAAAAGACGGCGAAGGTTACAAATTGTTTTTAAGTGTAATCAAAACACTTCGTGTTTGGCCAACTTCCGCGAACGTCATCAGATTTGGTTTGGTTGGGAAAAATCAATAAATCGACCTTGGCAGTAGTTGAAACAGCAGCTGACTTTATGTTTGTTAATATCACAAACTTAAATTGAACAACAAAACTAAAAAAAAAAACCACCCACAATGAAACCTTGAACTCCAGAGGGGAAAAATCATTTAGTTGCAAGGGGGAACGAACATAGGTAATAATGCAATAGCTTGGGAATTTCCAGCAAATAGCATTCTCAATTTCTAAGAAATATGAAAACACACCCCCCCCACCCCCACCACCCTTAACAGAATGACCTGACCTAGTTTATGCAGTTTTTGGGTGTGTATCTTTTGCACGGCGACAATTTCAGTTCATGGCTGCACTTGCATCTGCAGAAAGTCACCAAAGGAGAGAGCGAGAGCGAGAGAGAGAGACTGACCTATTTATTAGAAAGCAGCAAAAATCTTGATTATGTGCCACATTATTTGTTGCAACTTACGCGTCTATTGCCAAAACTGTTTTGACGCCCCAAATTGTTGGCGTTGTTTGTTGTGTCCTCGATGCTGTTGTTGTTGTTTGTGTTTGTGTTGCTGCTGACTGCTGCTGCAGCTGTTTGTGTTGTTGCTGCTGTTGTCGCTGCTGCTGCTGTTGTTGTTGTTGTTGTGGTTGTTGTTGTTATTAAGGCTGCTGCTGATGTTGCTGCTGCTGATGATGATGACGTCACTGCTGCTACAGTTGCTGTTGCTGCTGCTGCTGCTACAGTTGCTGCTGCTGCTGCTGCTGGTGACGTCGTTGAGTTGTTGCTGTTGTTGTTGTTGGCAACGGCGGCGACAACAACAACGGCAGTGGCCGCAGTGGAGGTGGCTGAGGCGGAGGCTAAGTTGGTTGGAATATTTGTAGCAAGGGCTACTTGAGATTTTGTGGAACTCATAATCACAGTTTATGTAAAATGTACTGCAAAGAAAATGAGGAAACGAAAAGTAAGCTAATTAGTTTAAGTCTTCAAGTATTTAATATTAATTGTGTTTTAAAAACTCTCTCATTTATTGAATATAATCTTTACCTTTGCGAGTTAGAGAAAAACTATTGCATTTTGTTAATCGCTCCAATTTCTTTTTTGTTGAGTATTTTTTTGTCTTTTTTTATTGGTGTTTTTTCATAAGAATTTTGGCGTACGAAAAAATATTGTTGTTGTACGTATTGTTTGTTTTTATTTAGAATAAAATCATATTTTTCTTTTGTTGTTCAAAAAATATGCCGGCAGTGCAGTTGATAGAATATGTACTTAAAAAAAGTCGTTACGCCTTTTTCAGCTGCCACGGGGTTTTTTAAGTTGAAGTTTTTGTGCGACTTAGTTTAAGTTTATACTCGCTTTTAGAGACAAGGCTTAGTTTATAGTTAAGATTTATTGTGTATATATAGTATAAGTATATAGTTATTATTGTTTTTTTTGGGTTGTTTTTTTTTTCAAAATTGTTTGCGCTTAAAAACTATGCGAAACGATAAAAACGTAGAATCGAAAACACAATTTGTTGAGACTGTTTTTTTTTTTTTTGATGTAGTTATTGTTGTTGTTTTTTTGTTGAAATTGCATTAAAACTTTGTTTATCACATTTACACATCATATCACCGAGAATCACAAGCTGCCTTTTTTTTTAGTGTTGATTTTGTTTTTGTTGGTCTCTGCACTTGCGAAGTTTCTCAATTATTATTAAGTTTATATTAGAGCTTAAAGCTATGTTTTGTTGTTGTTGTTGTTGTTAAATACTAATCAATTAGTGTATGTATAATAGTTGTATACTTTAAAAATATTTTAGTTAAAGCTTTTCAATTGGTTTGGTGATTCTTAACTTGATTATTATTTATATTATTGTTTTTTTTTATCTGTTTTTTTTTTGTGTTCTTTTTTTTTATTCCGCTGATGGATGTTCTTCACTTTCTGTTGTCTATGGAGTTCAGGTTATGTGAGAATTTCTTTGATTTGATTTTTTTCGTGGCACACATTTTGCTGCAAGTTGAGAATAAGTTGAGTTGAGCGCGTTTTCGAAACTTTCCAGAGAGCAAACCGAGCGCGAAACTTACTCTCAGTGTGTGTATCTGTGTACGCACACACACACACACACACACACACACTAACATGGAATGTGACCTTGTTTACGATTTATTTTGATATTCAAAACTGCACGAGCTTATAAACGGCGTTGAGAGCGAAGTAATTGAAATGCGTGCCCCAGGATACACAAAAGCTGAATTTAAAGCGCCGCATAGTTTCGCAAAAGGGATGCTTTTTACACACACACACGCACAACAGGACTCTCTCATGTCTTTGACCAGTTGTTGTTGTTGTTATTGTTATTGTTTTGCGGGTTCGTTGTTCACTTTTCGACATAATTATGTTAATTTTTTGATTGCTACAAGTTTCTCTTCCTCGCTTAGGTAGCAAATATCTCAAGGGTTCGTCGTTGCAGGGGTTGTTGAACGATAAACGAGGCGCTATGATAACTTAAAGATGTATATCTTCTATTTGAAAGCATAACAGTTGTGCAAAAACTGGATCGCTAGCTTAACACAAAATCAAGATAAAAGACATACTTTAACAAAAATTTTCCAATGTTTAGCATTTTTAAAGCCTTCTCTCCGTCACATAATGAAATAATTACCGAAACCCCGCAAAAATAAATCGAAATATTAACGTTGTTCTTCTCAAGGCGAAAGTCCATAAGAAAACAAAGGCGAAAACAAGCTAGAGAACACAGAATGGATAAATGGAAACCAATTACTAGCCAAACAAGTTCAAATCATGCCATTTTATGCCTTGTACCATGGGAAATACCCGCGTAATGTAAAAGGAACAGAGAAAACACAGGTGATAGATGAATGCATGACGTAGTCGACTGTAATAAGAAACACGCATACGACGTGTGGCACACGACCAAGAAAATGAACGAATGTCAAACGAATGAGTCAAAGGCAAAGGCAAAGAAAAAAGGCAGGAAAAAAGAATTTGGAACCAGGCCGTAAGCCAAATTGCATTGGCGATGATTAAGACGACGCCAAGCAAGCAAAACTTTGCTCCCAGCACAAATGCATGTGTGCTCAATGTTACCCTATTCAACACTGTTTTGCCCCGTCTTCCCCCCTCTATATACTGTTTACAGCAGCTGTCGTCGCCGTTGCCGTCGCAACAGCTTCTACAAAAAAGCTTCGGCACTGGGGCCACGCGCTGTACTCGAAAATGTGTTGCGGTTGTCATTAGTAGAAGTAGGAATGGTCGTAGTAGTGTTGTAAAGAGCGCAAGCTTTAAAAATGCCTGCGCTTGCGTGGGTGAGAGACAGAGAGTGTGAGAGAGAAAGAGAGCGAAGCAGGAAGTTTGCCGCGTTGCATTCCAATTGAGCGAGTAAGTTGTAAAAGAGAAATTATAGACAAAATTGAACATTAACCGTTTGTTTATGCTAAGCAAAACAACAGAAAGAAGAAAAGAAAAAAAAACTGCGCCATTTGCCAGGGCTGAACTTTTACAGGGCTTCTCTTCCTATGCCAACGCGAACAAGAACAAGAACAACAAACAAACAACTGCACGGCGCTTTTCGGCTGTGGGGCGAACGAATACGAATACGAATACGAAACGACGACGACCCGAATGCGAAACGAACGACCGAAAACGAAACGAATATGTATGTGTGTGTGTTTGTTGTGTGAAAAACGTGTGTGTCGCTGTGTATGTATAATACACCGAAAAGGCAATGCGAAAAAAGCAGCAAGGAAAGAAAAAAAAACCTTAAAATTCTTATGAAAATTCCGCTAACATTTTTCACGCGACAAAAAGAAGAAAAAAAAAATAAATACACACGCGGTGCAGAAAACAAAATATTTGAATTTTTCTTTTGTTTTACACTTTATGTATATATTTAAACACTGCGCCGGGCTGCTGCCTTTGAGCTTCCTTTTTCTGCATACATATATAATGTGTTCTTATCGCACACACACACACACACACACACACTGACAAACATTCTTTAGTGTCTCCTCCCCAATCGGTTTTCTGCTTGCTGCTGCTGCTGTTTTATTTATTGCTACGCGCGTGCCATTTTCAAAATTTTTGTGCGTGTATTTTTTTTTATTTTAATTGTATTTTTGGTATTCTTGGCATTTGTTGTTAGTCCGTTTCACAAACAGCGCAAACTAATTCATTTTCTTTGCTTGCCTTCGCCCGTTTGCTTCATTGTGAAAATGTATTTTTAAGCTGCTGCTTCTGCTATTGCTGCTATTGCTGCTGCTGCTCCTCTGCTGCTGCTGCGGATGATGACAATGACAACGTTGACGACGGCTGCGACGAATAGTGCGACGACGACGAGCACTGCGCTCCGCTGCCAGACATTATGGGAACACGACCGAATGGATACTGGGCCACCGTCCGAAAAAAAAATCATAGCATAGCATCGCTTGCCTGGCTGGGGCTTTTGTGCTCTCTCTCTCTCTCTCTCACTCTCTCTCCCTTTCTATGCTCTATTTGCGCGCTTTTGTGCTTGTGCAAAAATTTAAAAGGGTGGCAAGGTGAGTGTAATAGAGACAGAGAGAGCGAGAGAGAGAGAGAGCGCAAGCTAGCGCTGCCAAGTCCGAGTGCGTAAAAGCTCGACGGAAAACAGGTTAAGGCATGTGAGCCCCCGCCGATCCCCTCCTCTCGCAGTCATTACCTTTTTAATCTCTCACTCACTCTCTCTCTCTCTCTTGTGTCTCTTTCGCTTCCTTTACTACTACGGCTGTATTGTATTGTGCCCCAGAGCCAAAATGCGCACGCTTTGCTTTGCTTTACTTTACTTTTCTTATTTGGGGTGGCATTTCTCAACGCTGTGTTTCGTCCTTTTGTGCGTGTGTGTGTGTGTGTGTGTTTTTTGTTGCTGGGCATCATCTTTGCCTATCTACACATCACTTTGACAAGACCTTGGAGTAGCCTCTGTATGTATGTGTGTATGTGTGTGTGTGTGCGTGCCAAACAGGAATTGTTTGTGTTGATGGCAAAAGTTTTTGTTGCCTGCAATCAAGCAACTTAACGGTTTACAAACGCTTGAGCTAATAAATGTTAACTACTCGCCGAGATTATTAATCAAATTGGGTATTAAAGATGAGGCATCAAAAGATTTCGTTAATTGAATTTGATATTAGAAATGTTAAAGTTTCGGAATCCACTTTAAACTCATGTCACAAATTTACCACTTTATTAGTTTTCCAAATAGTTGCAAATCAAACGCATTTCACAAATAGTTTTTCATGTACAAACTTTAACGTCAGTTCATTCGGGCAGATAAATTTGATTAAAAGCTATTGCACGAAAAGAAGAGGCCAAAAAAAAAAAAAAGGAAAAAAAATAGTTGCTCAAAAAGTTGGCTGGAATTCAATTACAAACGGGATAGCGAGCAAACTCGTTTGAAAAATATACAAAAATTTCAATGGACGACTGTCAATTATGAATCTCAAATTGCATTTACTCAACCCAAAAAGGAAATAGTGTTGTACGTGAGTTCTCAATCAAATGATGGCATGCAAAATGGGCAATAAAAAAACAAATAACCTTTTACGACTATATAAACTAAAGAGAAAGAGGAAAGGTAGAAGCTGTCAGTCAACTGAAAGGATTTCATTGTCAGTCGGCGTGACTATATATATATGAAAACCGCATAGTATGTGCCATGATTGAGTAGTTAAAGGATTTGCAATGAGCACATCGTGTCCTAGATTTAAACCACAAAACGAGAGAACGAGAGAGAGAGCCTTAAAGTATGCAACAGAGCGTAGCTGAAACATTGCACTAAGCTGCGCTTAAAGCACAGAATATTAGTTGATCAGGCAAACCGATTAACTTCTTAGAACAAGCATTCACACATCATTTAATCAACTAACGAGCTACGCAGCATCTCTAAACAAACTGTGTTATATTGGGGGGTGGGGTGTGAGGGGAAAGGCAAATGCGTCGCAGTAAATAACTAATGCACCAGGCTGACAGGCGGAACGGAATGGCAATGAAACAAGACAACGACTTTAAAAGCCAGTCAGCTTTGATTCCGTTCATTTGCGCTCTTATTGTTTACATTAAAGAGAGCGCTCAAAAAGAGAGATGTGTAATAAAAGATGGCAACTTTGGTTCGCTCTCTCTCTCTCTCTCATCATCATCATCTCGGCTCATGGAAACGTGAAGTGTAATTGCACGCGTCGCAGCAGCAGATTCAATGTGTCGCGCCTTATTGCAATTACAACATCTTATTTGGGTCACACTGAGCGCGCGAGAGAGAGAGAGAGAGCACAGTTTACTGAGAGCGTTAGAGAGAGGATTGTGACAAGTGTCGGCCGCACGTGTGTGAGCTTAAAAGCGCAATGCGTTTCGAGGCCAAGTGACAGGCGAGTAGAAAAGCAAGGATGCTGCCACTTCGAAATAAGTATGAGTGCTTCCTACAGTGGGTGGCAAAAGGTGGGCGTGGCAATTGACTTCAATAATGGCTTAAATGGTTGACAAGACAACCACCTCGAACCCGCTCTTGGCCAACTCTAATCTCATCTAATTAGACGACAAATGCCAAAAGGGTGTTTTTGGCAGAGCGCCTTTTGCTTTTATGATGCAATTAAAATGCTAAATGTTTTACGAGATTGCCCGGCGGGGCCTCTTTAATTAATTTGTCGGCCGTGAAAGGTGTCAACAAGCAACAAGGACAACAACAACCAAGAAGCACTTAGTTTTAGTAACTGTTGTTGTTGTTGTTGTTCTACTTTAATGCTTGACCCAGACAAGAGACACTGCAACAACAACAACAACAACGCATTCACCATCCCCACCATCCCCCTCCATCAAAACCCACCCCCGCGCTAGATTATGCAGCTTATGTGTGAGAGACGAGCGCGTGGCTTCATCTTGTTCATCCAGCAGCCGTCTTGTGTTTTTAGCTGACACAAGGAGAAAGATGGCGAGCAGGGCCAGGACACGAGGAGAAGCGCGTGCCGGGTGTGCCTGTCATGCTCTCAAAGAGCATAAAACGCCAGCTAAGCAGGATTTGAAGATGACTCACAAGATGTCCTGCAATGCGATTGCAATGCCAAGCATAATATTATAATATGTATAACATAACCTTAAACATGACTTGCTTGGCTCGAAGGTTGAAATACTTTATACTGATTTTACAAAGCTATTCTACAACTTTGTACAAAGTCTGGACAAACTTACTATCCAATCCCAAGATGCTGTTCTCCAGCATTTCAATTACGTCAGGTAGAAAAAGCAACAAAAAAGGAACAAAAAAAAATCATGTTGCATACACAAAGGGGCTCATGAGGTTGCTTTTGATTGCTGGCTCACAGTCGCTCCTTGCCACACCCAGCTACTGTGCAACACTTGCGGGAGTTATGAATTATGCAAATAGGCAGCAGCTGCTCCAACCAGCCTAGGGGCCCGTCAAAATAGAATACCGCCAACCTTATGTTCGCCTTGAGTTCAAAATAAAACAAAAAAAAAAATCTTATCACAGATTCATTGTGTTATATACTTAGCTACAAGTACATATACTATATGTAGAGTACAATGTATGAATGTGTAACAAATGAACTTAAGGCAGCGTGAAAAAAGTCATAAATTAATTTACACAAATTCTCAACATTTTCTGCAAGCGCATATTTTTTTTTTTGTAAACACAAAAACGAGACAAACGAAGCGAATCCGAGCGCAACAACAACTGACTACAACCAACAACTGAGATGACGACGACAATTCGTTTATAGCATCATCTGAACAACAAAAAAAAACACATGTGCAACGCGTGCTGTCTGTTTTAGTTTCGATTCGTTTGTTCATCTAGGAGATACTATTTTCTAGCCCAAAAGTAATGCCCGGGTTACAAGAACAACAACAAGGAACAACAAAGACGACATGATCACAAACGCAATGAATGCGATCTTTCTGTCTGTCTGTTTGTTTGTCCCATTGTCGTTTAGTCGTTGGGTCGCTTGGTTGGTTGTTTGTATCACAAAATAGATTTTCAATAAAAGCCCACTTGAAAAACGCCAACAATGGCGGACACAAAAACGCAACGAGATCCATTCCAAATCTATTTTCAACCCAAACAAAAACATTTATATATATACTATATAGTAGCTGTAGCTAAGTGTAGTTCAACAACTTAAATGAAGGAAACAGCAAAAACTTCAAGTATCATTTGCTTATTTTTGCATCTTCATTTCAGATATATTCATGCATGAAAAGGTGTCACTTACTTGATTGCTCATTAAAATTAAAGCTGGCAATGCCGCTTTTCTTAAACACCTCCAGTTTGTTTACAATTGATTTGCTAATTGTGCTTGAGCGTTGCCACCTTGTGCTTTTTGACAATTTGGTAATGCAAAAAAAAAAAAAATTGGTATATTGTAAATTAAAGAATTTTAAAGAACTCGAATGTATCTCGGGATGCCTTGAAATATGTTGAACGAAAGTATTTAGTTAGGTGCTACAACTTCAATCTGCTTGTATGAGTTTAGTTCGTTTTCGTTTTATTGTGTGCTTTATTTAGTTACAGAAAAAAATGTTTAGTAGTATACCGCGAGGATCATATCTGGATGAGCACATATCCAAGGGCTACAGCAAGGAGGTGCTGCTATCCTACTGGCAAGAACTTCGTCAGAGCAATAACGAGAAATCCGATTGCATTACGCCGGGACTGACGAGAGTTAATAAATGCGAAAAGCATCTGTCCGAATGCCAGAATAACTATTTACCACCGTTTAATACGGACGCGGCCGATGATGCGACGCGAAATTTTCAAAGTGCACGAGTTGAGGCGTTAAATAACTATAAGCGCAATAGGCAGACACAGGTGCGTTTCCCAATAACCGCAGAGATGAGCAACAATTTCACAACCACCAATACAATAATGTATGAGATTGTGCCCAAGGAGTTTGGTGGAGTGCCGCACAAATTAGATTTGTTGCAGAGCTACGGCAATCGGAGTATAACGAGTAGGCGTTGTGAGGAAAGGCAGAAGATTCTTTTGGAAAAAGCGCAAAGATTGCAAACAAGTTATGCGGCCGATTATAAAGCTCAGCCGGCACTATAAATATCTTAGCAATGAACAAAATTAATGTAAAAACGTATATTTAATAAAGCCATGGCGGCATAATGTAATGCTATTTAAATGAGATTTGCATTTATTTATTTAATTTCTACATTGAAGCACTTACCATTTTCAGTTCTGCTGCCCAGTTGAGATGCGATGAAAAGCGATTTGCACACTGACATTTTTTTGTGTTGATTTATCTGAAGGCGACTTTTCGGGCTGTTGCGTGTGCTTCGTTGTGATTATTTATTGTTAGCGCTTGCGCTGCGTTTGTTGTATTAACGTTGCAGCTGGTGCTGCTTTTGCACACGCGTCTTTTATTTGATTCACAGGAGACACGAAATGTTATTGTAAAAATTGCACAAAGAAATTTTTCTTTTACGCTTGCCGTGCAAGTGTTGCAAAATTCTAGTGGACCAGTAAGGAAACAGCTGGGGTAGAGCTGCAATCTGAACGATAGTATCGATAGCAAAGTGCAGTGTTTATAAAGTACTTGTACTTTTTTTTAACAGAAGTGCTCTGCATAACAGAATTGGATTCGATAACATTACTTTGATGGTTTAAATATTTTTATTTCTTTAAATTTTGTTTGTACGTTTTTTTTATTAACATTTATTTCGAGCTTAAACGTTTGACTTGCAAATAAATATACAAAATAAGGCTTAACAACTTTTCTGGTGCCCTTAAAGTGAATTGAACGACAATAATTTGAATTTTAAGTGCGCGGTGCAGTTTTGGAACGGTTTTTAAAAATATATATGTATATATGTAGATGTTTTCATATATTGGTGGTTGATCGGCAGTTACTTAAATTAGCTTGTTTTCTATGGAATACAACATTCAGTTCGCATTGATCGTTTCTCGTTCACATTAGCGAATAAATTTCACAATAATTTATTTAGGATTTCGACATACTTCATTTAGGCATTTCTTTTCACTTTATACTTAATCATTTAGTAATCTTTCTTGCTTTGCATATATTATTATTCATTTGAGTCGTACTTCTGGTATTTCTCGGATTAGATTGCACATAATTTAAACTAACTCCAGGCGCTTCATCTCCTTGAACAGCTCGTAACCCATTTTGGCAGGACTTCTGGTCACAATAACGCCGGCCTTCTCCAACGCGGCAATCTTATCGTTGGCACCACCCTTGCCACCCGAGATGATGGCACCGGCGTGTCCCATACGACGACCGGGTGGCGCCGAAACGCCAGCAATAAAGGACACAACAGGCTTGGCCTTGATGCCCTGCAAACAAAGAGAAATATATAATTAACATTGGAAAAAAGACTATAAACTGAAATGCTTTCGTACCGTATTGAACTCAGTCAAGTAGTCGGCAGCGTTCTCCTCAGCCACACCACCGATCTCACCGATCAGAATGATACCCTTGGTATCAGGGTCCTTGAGGAACACCTCCAGGCAATCGATGAAATCTGTGCCGTTGAACGGATCACCGCCAATGCCAACGCACAGCGTCTGGCCCAAACCCACCTCGGTGGTCTGGTGCACTGCCTCGTAGGTGAGGGTGCCCGATCGGGACACAACTCCAATCTTGCCCCTCTTGTGTATATGGCCGGGCATAATGCCGATTTTGCACTGCAAACAACAACAAAACGTAAATTAAGCGATTATCAATGCGTCTCAGAGTCCAAGAGATAAGCGCCAAGAAATAATGAACGATCGTTAAAATAAACAGTTATGTTACGAAACATATCGAACTCTAAGAAAACCAGATTGCGCATTGCGCAGGTCCGTTAGTTTTGCTCAAGCAAACAGCTGATTTTGTGACGTCACACAGCGTTGACACAGCGAATGCGCAATCTGGTTTTCTTAGATTCATGAGAAAAGTTTACTTTAACGATAGCGCACTGTGGGAATAAACAACCGTAAAATGAAAACAAAACCAATCGATTGACTTTTAGAATGAACTTTGGACCCACTGTTAGCTTATCGCTCTGAAGCTGTCTTCAGTCATCACAGCTAAATATTTATTGCACTTGCTACAAACCTGTTCGGGTGCAATGATGCCGGGGCAGTTGGGTCCGACAAGGCGCGATTTGCCCTGGGAGACGAGCGCATGCTTCACCTTGACCATATCGTGCTGGGGCACACCCTCTGTGATGCACACAATGAGGGGAATTTCGGCATCCAGTGCCTCCATAATGGCAGCAGCCGCACCGGGTGGCGGCACATAGATAACGGTGGCATGAGGATCCGTTGCCTTTTTCGCCTCAGCGACCGAGGCAAAAACGGGCAGACCCAAGTGCTGAGTGCCGCCCTTTTTGGGTGAAATGCCGCCAACGAGCTTGGTGCCATACTCCAATGCCTGCTGGCTGTGGAAGGTGCCCTGTTTGCCGGTAAAGCCCTGACAGATGACGCGGGAGTCTCCAGTTAGTTTCAGATTTCCGCGCGTCTTGTTGTACTGCGAGCCACAGCGAACGCTGGCAGCGAAACCATCTAATGGAGAGAAGGCAAACTGTTTGTTTATTTTATTATCGCTTTCTTTTGGGTCACATGCGAGCAACCTTGAACATGGCCTCGACTTCCACCCTTGGTACTCTCTTCTTCTTTTCACACACCCACACATTTACAGTTGCAGCCACGTCGTTTTGCATGGGAACTCGCTTAATTGTTCAATTATTGCAGATTAATTTATCAACACACAGTTGCCACTTGTTGCGGCATTCAGATTTACTCGCATTGTAACTTATGTACCACAAATCGTACACAAGTTATATAATTTTGCAGAACAAATTCGTATCGTTTTAGAATGTTTCGCAATAGGTTTTGTTGCTTTCACTTACCTCGCACTTTAAGTAGCGCTCTCATTGAAGCAGCCATTTTAATGTGTATTGCTGTTGTTGCTTGTGCGAGAACCTGTGCAATTGCCCTGACCGAACGACTGGCTTTTTGTTAAAAATCGCTTTTAATTAATGCAGACAACGGCGATAGCACTGTTCCTCAACACGATATATCGCGTAAGGCACCGCGAAGTATCGATTTGCATAACATTAATCGATACTAAAAAGCGGCATTAACATTCCATGATTTTAAACAGAAAAGAAAAACACATTTTTGTTTGATCACTGAATCTTTATTTGCAAAACCAAAGAAAGGACAGCTACCACTATATTAATCGCTTACAACTATTGCCTCACTTTAGACACTTTCGCCTAAAACAAATTTATTCAAATATAAAAGATATATCAACTTTCACAAAGTACAAAACGAAAAAACGAATTCACTGACTACAAACTTGTTTCGAAAACGTTTTAAAAACTGTTTTAAGGCTTGGCATAAGTAGCTACGTAAAAGTAATAATTTCATTTGCTTGCTTCTGGCATTTGAACGGAGGGCTAAGTTTTGCGTCAAGTCTTTTTTTTTTTTTTTAGTAAAGAGTACAACAGGGTAAAAAAATTGGCATTTAAAAGATTGCTTCGACTGTTTCTAACAAATAAAATGCCTATTAAGTACTTTTTAATTGAACTGATTTGCGCTGGGCAAGGCCTTAGGCTCGTCAACAGTCTCTTGCTCCTCCTGGAACTCCTCACGATTAAATGCATTCTCCTCGCCAGTCTTGAGACGCTGATAGACCAGAATACTCTTTCCGGTACGCGACTGCACGTACTGCAATAAAGACGCTAGGTTAGGAAACTTGGTTCCCAAAGCCGTTGCCGACCACTCGTCTAGCACCGCCTGCGAGTCGATCAGTTTGTTTACCTCAGCATGCTCAATGCTGTGCAGTAGCTTGTAGTTGGTCAGAAATTCGCTAATCTTCTCCCCCAGCGAGTCAAAGAGCACCACGTGCGATGGCATTGCTGTACGTGGATGCGCTGGGATGTGGGAGCGTAGCCAGTGCATGGGTGCATCAAAGAAGCGATCGGCCTCATCCTTAAAGTTATCACGTTGCTCCAGATTCGGTTCACAGGTCAAGAAGCGCATGGTTACATTCTCGTGAATGTGGCTTAAAGAACACACACACACAATTAATCCATTTATGTAAAAGCACATAAAGCACAATTGAAAACTTACCTGTAATAGGGCGTCGAGTGGCAGGGCATCAGGAAGAGTATGTTGGCACGATAATCACGTTCGTCACGGTACTCATGGGCAATATCACGCAGCTTGGGCATCAGCTCAATGGGTCCCTTCTGGTGCACAGTGCTCAAGTACCAGGCGGGCACAACATTGCCCATTAGAATTATCAACGCAGCGGCCCAGCGTTGAGTGCTGGACGCACGACAGCTCCAGCGGGAGAGAGCATCCGCCGATACATACAGACACAGTGGCAGCAGCGAGGACACGAAACGGAACTCTTTGTGCTCCACAGTGCTCAGGACGAGCAAGGTAACTAGGATGCTAATCAACAATTGTTTGCTAATCGGATACTTTCTGGTTTCGCGCACAGTTTGCATGATGCCAAAAATGAAAGGCAGCGTATTAATGCCCAGCACTGTGGGCAGACCGACTGTGAAGTACCAGTGCCAAGGATGCGAGCCATAGAAGCTGCCAATGTTGTGCAGCACATTGTACTTGAGGAACTCCCACGGCGTCACAATGAGCTTACCATGCCAGTAGGTATCTATGGCAATGCCAGCGCCAGCCACCAGCAAACTAAAAGGATTAAGCTTGAGCATTGGGACACATTAACTGATACGAACTTACCCAATAACAATGAAACGCTTGAGGATCAACTGCCATAGTTCCCACTTCGATAGGCGACTCTTGCTCAGATGATAGTAAGCCAATGGCAGCCAGATGACAGCTGCCGTGGGACGCAAGAAGCAGCAGATGGCTGCTGGCCACAAGTAGGCGCTGCCCTCGCCAGCCCAGGGAAAGTAGCTAAGGGCAATGGTGGTCAACGAAGCCTCCAAGGTGTTGGCCAAAGTGCGGGAGCCCGTATAGAACCAGAACCAGGGCACAAGGATCAAGAACAAAGCCCACTTGCTTTTGCGTGTCCAAACATAGAAACGATAGTCCGAGTAGGCGGACAACGTGGCCTGAAGTAGGCGTGGCAACAGCACTAACAACTGAGCGCTGTCCAGCTGGAGTAGGGCCAACAATTTATAAACGCCAGCGATAATTAGAGGATAGACATAGCTGCGTATGCCTTGAACCCATTCCCAGGTCAGGTAGCCATAACTAAGAAAAGTCAAATGGTGTTATTCAACACTTACAAATGTGACTGCAACTACTTACCCAAATGTCAATTTGTGAGCCACTTCCAAACTCTGCCAATATTCATCCGGCACGTAATATGTTTTGACCACAAAAACCGATGCCAGCCGCACGGCCAGAATCAACGCAAAGACATATAAAAGCCTCATTGCAGCTTTACTTTGCGCTTAAATGAACCTTTAAAATACAAATGAACACACTAATTAGTTGATGTTGTCACTTTTTAATTTATGCATGTAAATTTTGGATATGCATATTTCTTCTGGTATGCGGCAGACGTGTATAACCTTAAACTTGTTGTAAGCGCTGCGTGTGACTGTCGTTTTATAAGTGCAATGTGTGTGTTTTGATAGGATTTTTGTTCTATTTTAGACAGAATAATATTTGGCGCGCTAGCGCAGTGAAAAAATTCAGACAAGCGGCCTAAAAATAACGCGAACTGAAGACCAAAGCAAACGAACCAAAGTGACGCCGACGTTCTCAGGGCTGCACTTACGATCATTAAATTGCGGGAAATGCAAAAAATGTAATCGATATATTGCACGAATGAAACATCGTCTGCAACCCTCACCCAACCTCTTAACAAAATGTCAAACTGATAAGCAAAACAAACAAATTCATAAAGTGAGAGAAACTTGAAGTAGTCAGGTGTTAAATTGTTGTGTATTGTTGCTGGGCAGGACAGCAATGTTTTTGGCGGGGCGAAGAGTGGCCGTATGCCTGCCGCAAATATTGCATCACAGCTGTCGCCATTCAACCCGCCGGCCTTTCGGAGCACTAGCGAAAAATCGAGTAATATTCAAGTCTGATGTAATCGCAGCTGTTAGAAGGAATGCCCATGGAAAGGGTGAAGCTAGTCATAATCTTGAATTCCTGCTATTGCGTTGGTCCAAACAGTTGTGGGGCAAAATGTTTGGCAAATACCTGCTGCTCACAAATGTCCTTGGCTCTGGTCTCCTGATGGCCCTTGGCGACTTCATCGCCCAGGAGTATGAATATCGCCATGGATTACAGCATCACGATTCGGATCGTTTTGATGTTAAGCGCATGTTCCGCATGTTTGTGGCGGGAGCCCTACAGGGACCACTCCATCATTATGTTTATAACTGGATGGATCGTGTGATGCCGCAACGAACATTTCGAAACATCGTCAAAAAAATACTCATCGATCAGCTTTTTATGTCGCCCGCATGCATCCTAATATTCTTCTACACATTATGCTATCTGGAGGGACAAACATTGCAGGGAACGCACCAGGAGCTAATTGCAAAGTTCCCCTACATATACCTATTGGATTGGGCGTTCTGGCCGGCGGCACAGTATGTTAACTTTCGTTACCTGGACACCAAATATCGGGTGGCCTTCGTCAATGTCTGCACGGCAGCGTACAACGTCCTCATTTCCTACATGAAGCACGACTTTGGTATCCATCTGAACATTGAGCTCAAGAGCCCTGAAGGACTTTTACAAATAACAGCTGAGAAACCAACTCCGAAAGTACCTGAACAATCAGAAGAAGCAACAACGAAGAAGATAATCTTTGATTTATCTACAACAAAAAATAAATAATTACTATCATTTAACTAAATTTTTGTGATATACATCGATAAATTATAAGTAAAAACTTTTAAGTTAACGTGTTATTGTATTATGGTTTATATCTATGCATATCATTAGAAAGAGGCTTTTAGAAAAATTTAAACCAAAGAAACTAAATTAATATTAAGTGTTTTTTATTTTTTGTTAAGTTTTCAGTGCAATTTAAACTTTGATCAGGAAGAATCAAGTAGGTGCAAAGTACTTTCTAAGTTTAATTAAATGCATTTCTTTAAGGTATCTAAAGGTAATAGTCTCTCTATAATATTTAAAAGTGAAAGTAAATCTAAAGATGTCTTACAAATTTTGTATATATTTTATAAAGTGTATTCGATTAATTACTTAATTTAACAGTCAACTACAATTTCTTAACACACAATTTTAAATTGGAACAAATTCACATTACCTAATTTTAATAGTTTTATATATATTAGTATTTATTTGTATTACCTAGCACAAAGATATGATCTATTTGACAAAGTACCTCCAAACTATGTAATAAATAACATGATATATAAATATCTTAGATGTGAAATAATTACAATTGGCAACTTTCAAGTCGTAATCAAACTGAAGAAAGTTCTGTACAAGTTCTGAACTCAACTTTTATATACATACAATATATACTTTAAGAAAGAGCATTTACTTTCAGGCATTGGAATCCACATTAACACTTGTTGGGCACTTTAAAGTTGACCCAATTTATGTTTGTCGATTCTGAATGGCAATCGATCACTTGATCACAATTGTTTCCACCGGCGGCGGCGGCGCAATGCCGAAGATGTGCAGAGCCAGCGTCATATGCTCCTCGGTTATATAGTTGGCGACCAGCGTTGGTATATTCTCATTGCAGCGAGCAATTTGTTGACGGATCAATGATTTAAATTCATCCCTTGCTCCTTTGTCGGCGCCCCGAGTGCCAATGCGACGTGGATGCGCTGCTCCCGAAGGGCCAGGTGTGACTCCAGCACCGGGAACACCAACACCATTGGTGGGTGATCCAGTTAGCTCAAAGTTAGCTTCATCCTGCTGCTGAGAGTTCCAAATGAAAGCCAGCTCCTCTATGACATCGGTGGCAATAATGTAATTCGACAGGATATGCAAATTAAATGATTTGCGTTGCGTGATTAAATTGAAGATGTGTTGCTTGAGCACGATATCTTTGTCAGGATTGAGCTGCAGCAAGGCAAGCAGATCACCCAACAGACGATCCGAGCAGGTCGGTTCGAACAGCATGCGACTGAGGCGACTGATGATGGCTCGGGTACAATACTGAATGAGGGCAATTTTGGTGAGTGGCAGAAAGATCATGTGGCGATGACTCTTAATGCTTATGTTCTCCAGCAGTTGGCCACTGGTGGAGGGCAGCTCAGCAAGTATCTTTAAAATGCACTGGAAGCCTTGAAGCTGTAGGAAAAGGGTAGTTAGTGAAGGTTTGCTGCTTTCTTGGGCGGATTAAGCTTACCGTCATGCTGCCTTGCATAAGATTAAGACTTAGGATTTGCAGGCTTTGCACCAGGGTGCTTTGTGCTGTCATATCGGCCATTAGTTTGTTAGCCTCATCGCGATGGCCAAAATAAATGGCCAAGTCGAAGAGAAAGCGTGAGATCCAAGGAGCCAGCGGCAAGGCCAACATCAACTGACTGAAGTCTCGCTGGAACTGTTCCGTGTTCAAAAGCTGCCAGCAGCGAGCGGCATGCAGAAAAGCCTCGGATAGTTCCTGACTTATGGCCGTCGTTGGTGAGAACTTGGGCGGCTCCATGTTTTGGACTTCGCCGCCATCGGGTGTCCAATCCATGCTTTGAACCTCACCACCCTCCGGTGTCCAGTCGATGAAGCCCTCTACCAGCACATGACTGACATCGGCATCCTCAATGCGCAACTTGCGTATGTAGCCGTTTAGGGAGTAGATAAACAACGTTGTGGCATAGAATAGAACCTGGGAGCTGCCAGCTGGACTGCTGCGTAGAATCTTGACCAGTTTATCCCAGTAGACGTTCTGATTGACATACTTGCTGAAGGGCATGAAGGACTCCCAGCCCATCATCTGTCCGCAAAGCATCAGAACTTTGAATATGTTTTTCCACGCATCCGCCGTATCGCACTTATCATCGTCTATAATCTGGCGCAGATAATACTCCAGGGAATTTGTATATAGGCGGCACGCCAGCAGCGGTGATAGCTCTGGTGGCTTATTCTGTATTAAAGGCAACACCTCCTCGACAAGCATGCGTTGATATAAATCCGGATCCGATTTCATGCCCTCAGCCAGCATCTCTAGCAGTCGAGGCGCTTGTGTGGCAGCCGTTTTGGGGAACTTATTGAACATAAGAATGTAGCTGTGAATGCACTGTTGCAGATTATCGCCACTGTTGTTGATCGTGTGCACAAATATGCTGTGCTGCACATCTGGCGTCAAGTGCTTATACATCTTCACATAGAACTCCTGCTCCGGAGTGCTTTCTGTCTCGTTGCGCAGTGCATTGGTCAGAGCATTCACCTCCTGCCACAACTCTGAATGTTGATTGGTAAAGTTGCTGGCACTGTTTGATATAAGGAATAACATTAAAATATTGCATTTTTCTTTGGGACGCCACTTACATGACACTGAAACATTTTGCAGCCTCTTCGTAGTTTTTGCCATCGCGCTCCAGCAGATAGGCCTCGTACTGTACGTTAAAAGCATTCGGATAGAGCGTCTTGGCAGTCAGGATCCAAGCCTTGGCTGAGCTGGGATCGGTTTTGCGCACGTTTTGCGCCTGCTTTACCATATAAACTTCGTTTTCTTCAATGGTAGTCATTTTTGCAACCAAAGTTTACAAACGCCGCAATTAGAGATGAGCAGAATGCGAGAATGCAACAATTATTGTACGCTAGTACGCTGTTAATCGATGACTGAATAACATATATTTGTACAATAAAACCGCAGAGCTTTTCAGACAAGTAATAAGTTTAACTAGTTTGTGAAAATATATTTATGTTACATGTCAGTAAATTTTATTTATGGGCTGTGCGTACTCCGCCTAGCTCAAGTTTGCAAGTGTTGCCAAAAACCTATCGATGCTATCGATAGTTAAACGACTACAACAGGTGGTTTTTGCACACAATTGTTTTTTTCCGTGTATTGCGTTGCAACTTTTAAACAAAAGCCTTTAACATGACAATGCGAACGGCGGTCAGTTAATAAAACCGTGAATTTATCGCTACACGTAATTACGAGAGCTCTGTGCGAAGTCTATATCTCAAGTGCACTGTGTGAATGTTGGGAAACGCAGAAAGCTTTCGAGTCCTAATCAAACGTTTTCCCACTTTAGTATGTTAAGATATGTGTTCAAATTTAACGTAATGCGCACCAAATTGGAACATACATAACGCAAAAATGTCCGATCCCAATAGTAAAAACCCAGACACCGGCGCCGACACCGCAGAGGCGTCCGCGTCCGCGTCATCGCCTCTGCCCGCAGTCGGATCTGCTGCAGCCGCTGTTGGCCAATTGGATACGGCAGGTTAGTAAATGTGCGACCAAGCCGCCAAATTACTGATATGGGCATTAAAATAAGCACACAAGCACATACACACATGTCTGTACATATAGATAATGCGTGTGTTGCTTTTCAAGTATTTGTATGTGATTGATTTAGTTTATGTTTTTGTTTGGTGACTAACATGACAATTAGAGATGGGCGCGTGTCGGCACGAAACACCAACAGCGACACGAGCCAGCACGAACATTTTCAATGTAATAAAAACGTTTTTATTTCTTTTGTGTGGTCGCTCGATCAATTTAATATATATGTGTTTATTTGTAGTGAATAAATAATTAATTCATAAAAAATAAATAATTTTTGTAAAATGCACGTAGAGACACATTTGGCATTTCGCATGAAACCAACGCACACAGGTTAGTTTTTGTTTTCATTATTTACTTATTGTTTATTAAATGTAACTAATATCTATGATTCTCATAGACTCAACGCATCCTTCCTACTAAACATACCAAAAAACACAACACCGATGCAACAGCAACAACATCTACAACAACAACCACATCATGCTGTTCTCATTGCCAAACTTTGCCTCATTACAGCGAAAGTTCAGGAGCAGAAAAAGGAACCACTGTGCCTAGAATATGCGACACCAAATTCAGTGCCACTGCAGCTGCAACACATGTTGCAACAACTGAATAAAAAAGTAAGCGACGCCGAGCTGCTACTGCTGCTCATCTATGTGGTCGCCTTGGAGTCCGGATTTGTGGAGAATCAAACGTATGAGGAGCAGCAACATCTACTAAAACCTGTGCCGGCTGTCGGATGCTTTCACATCTACAATGTGCGCCTGCTGAGCCAGCTGCCCATGCACTATACTCGAGAGTTTGAGGACACGGCGTTCCGTATGCAGCTGCACACCATGCTGGACGCAAAGAGTGCACAGGATGCATCTGAAATGTCCATACTAAAGTCTCGCCTCATGGCCGTTGTGCTGGGAGATCTGCTCATGCTCACACTTAGTCCTGTGCCACCTTCAAAGGAGCCGGGACACAGTCTGTGCCTGTCGATTGGACGTTATGTGCTCAACATGAAGCTGGAGCCAATTTCTAAGCGATTTCGTCAGCTGGATGAGCTTGCTCTGCAGCTGCGACAGAAGCTGTTTCAGCCAATGCGTGCCCAGCAGCTGCTGGCCATTAATCTTCATCTGCATCCATCGTTGATGGGTTTGCCCTTTGAGGTGTATCCCCAAATCTTTCGGCATTTGAGTAAAAACCAACTGAATATTGTGGCAAATGTCAATTGGCAGCTTTGCGAGCACATCAAACAGTTCAAGGATCGTCGGACTATAGGAAACTAATATAGAATACTTACATACATACATATATTATTCATGTGAAGGTAGAAGCTTACTTATTAGGAAATATATAAGAACTTGTGCTATGTGGAAAATGATTTGTCTTCTTATTTCTGGTACAGATTGTTGGGCGTATTTACAACATTTGCATTTATTATTATTTTTGTGTTTTGTGTCCTTCTTAGTTGAGGTGCCGACAACGCCAGGCGCCAGTTCCTGTGATTCATACAACATATTTGAGCCAACGCCATTGGACTGCATCAGCATTAAGAGCAGCGCCAGCAGCTACCTCCATGATCGTGATGCATACGGTAAGTGAGAATATAACTTCTCGGAACGCCCCTCAAGCTATCGACCCTTAACCACAGCAGTGCAGAATTTGTAAGAGGCAAACAAAATGCACAGTTTTGTGTGAATACCCTAGACTTATTTAAAATCCATAATGTGAGGTGTGCTTGACTCAGTTTTTACAACAATCGATTAATATCGATAATCAGCTGTTGCTTTTAGATATCTCAAAGATTGTAACAAGAAGTTTAGAATGCAGAATATTTTTGTTAGCATTTAACAGGATATTTCTTTGTCGTTCACTTTCATTTCTTTGACTCTTTTGACTCTTTTTTTGTGCCCACGCAAAAACCAACAAACCCACGCAGCAAACAGCAGCCGCCCATCAGCAACAGAAGCAGAAGCAGAAGCAGCGGGAGTCGGGCAGCCGCCCTTCCGTACCTAGAGACCCTAAAGCCAATAGCGCCAATCCTGATATGGTTAGCATCCCAATTTTCTGCTGCTTGCTGTGCCTTGATGAGCGCCTGTTCCGTGTTTGTATTATGATATCGACTTTCTTGGCGTCCTTATCATGGGGGAGCGGGGGGGGGGCGGTGGTGGACCATCATCCTGTGGGAACCATTGAAATTGTCTTGCAACAACTTTATCAAAAAAACGACCCAGTGACAAATACATAAATAAATTACGACGACGACACTGAACAGGACTTCGTTTTGTGTACTCTCACTCCACCTTTTTCCTTTTTTATACGATTTTTTTTGTCTGTGCATCTCTCTTGAAAAGCTCTTTTTGGGAGAGCTTTGCAGCTGCTCTTGAAATGTGTTTTGGGTCCTGGCCCCCGGAGCAGCTGTTTTCGTTGCCTTAGCTCCTCTTCCTGTGTGTGTGTGTGTGTGTGTTTGTGTGCTCCTTGGTTTGGGTGAATGAACCCAACGCGAAACCAGAATGTTGTGTTTAGTGCCTCAATGCCTTATTCAGTGGGTCGAATGGGTGGACTCTGAATGCACCCATCCAATGCACAGTGGGACAAACACAATATTTATTTAACTACATTTCTTAAAAAAGTATATCATAAATAAAACGTAAATGCAGAAATAAACTGAAAAACGTATGTGTCAGTTAAACTTGCAGTTAGTTAACTCCGGAATAACTTTATTGCTCGAGCTAGTAAAACAGTACAAGATAATAACAACGATTCAGTTTTGTAAAAGTTTTGGAAGCTTGAGGTGTACAATAAAACTTCTTACACAAGGTAAAAGAAGGTGAAACAAAATCAATCCAAAGATTAAATTGTAACGACCTACAAATTCTTTAACTATTTTCTTAAGTTTTTCCACTGTGACTCCAGCTCACTAACTATGCCACATTTCTCATCGTTGTCAGTTGTTTTACTTTTCTTCTGGCACGCTTTAACGGTAAACAAAGTAAAAGAGTTGCCAAAACATACGCTCGTTGCATGCAAACGAACTTTCATGAACAGAAGAAGTACATATAACCGTTACCCACAGAATTCCCAGCATTGGTCCAGTTCTGGTGCTTTTTCCTCTCTCTCCAACGGTGTCTCTCTCACTGCAGCTTCTCTCTCTCTTGTGTTGTGCTTTTGAGCAGCAGCATTAGCTTTTTCACAGGATAACAAAGCTTCGCACAATCAGTCGTTGTACTTAAGCCCAACGTTTCTGGTCGATTTCTCGGTTATAAGCGTTCGCAATTTAAACGCGTCCTTTGTGTGTGTGTCTCCTTGATAAAAACCCACAGAGAGAGGTCTGTGTGTGTGTGGTGTGTTTGTGATGTTGTTGAAAGTTTGCAAGTAGGTTCCTTCGTTTGTGTGTGTGACCGACATACTACTATTTACATACACACACACAGAGAGAGAGAGAGAGAGAGATCCATAAATAAGTCAGCTGTTTTATTGCGTCTTAAATGTTGCCCCATTTGTGGCAGCTAGCGCTAAGCTTTAAACGTGACAAAGGATACGCTTAGGATACGCGAACCACATTCATTCAAGCTGGATTACAGCGGCGACAGCAACGGACCCTGGGAGAAGCAAAAGCAGACCCAATCCCAGAACCCAACGCAATCCCAAACCAACAATGACAAGAGCAATGAGCAGCTGCAGCATGATCTGTTGCAGCAGTTGCAGCAGCAGTTCCAAATGGCCGCCGTGCAACAGAAGCAGCAGCAGCAGCAGCAGCAACGTCAATTGTTGCAACATCAGCACTCGCATCCTCCCTTCCAGCAGACGTTGCAACAACAACAACAGCAACAGCAACAGCCTGCCCCAAACGCGCACTCCCAATATGCGGCCGTGCATTCGGTGCATGCCACACGTCCCCATCCGCCGTTGCAACATCATTTGTCGCTAGGTGGCGCGCCCGTCTATCAGCAACAGGCCACGCCCCCCAATTCAGCCGCCCATCATTGCCAGTACTCAACGCCGCAGCATCATTATCGTGCCACAGCCGCGGCAACAGCAACAACAACAACAACAATGGCAGCGGCAACCATACGACGTCGCACCTTAAGTCATGTGGCACGCTCCTATTCCGTTTGTGCCACCATGTCGCCAGCCTCCAACACGGCGGGCTCAACTCAACTGAAAGCGGTCAAACCGCTGCCAGCGAATGTGGCAACATCGAGCGCTGCTGCTGCAAGTAGCCATCAGGTGGCGCCCACCCAACTAACCGTCGCGGGGCACCACAAAACGGGCATCATGGTTGCTGCCTCACGTTGCCGCTCCCCAATTATGTTGTGCCACAGTCACAGCGATGGCGAGTTTCCCTTGTATCGAGGTGAGTCCAAGGATTAGGGTCAGGCGGAAAGGTGCCACAAACACTAAAGAGTGCGTTGCACGAACTAATGAACAAATTGTTTCAATGGGGATTTTATGAAGTAGGAGTAAAAAATTTTAAAGGCGTAAAAATAAAGTCTTTGAAATCTTTTAAATCTTCTTCAAAATCTAGAATGCTTCGTTTCAATCCTAAACACACTTTAAACTTAAATACTGAAAATGTTGCATATGAAAGCGAGTATTTAAAGAAGGAGAGGAAGGGAAGGAGCCTGCCAGACTTGGTGTCACAGTTGTGGGCGTTGTGCTTGAAACTGTAATTTAATTAAGCGCCTCAACAAATGGCGACACTAAATATGCGCCACACACACACACACACACACGCACAAAAAGAAATGGCACAAAAAAAAAATGGAAAAAAAAAAATCAGATTCACTAGACGGCGCCAAGGGAGATGACGACGACAACGAGCAAAGGGACAAAGGACAAAGAACATTCAGTGGCGTTGCATTTGCCAGGCAACGCTTAATGAGTTGTTTGGCAGCAGCAGCGGGGGCAGCATCAAATGCATTTGTAATGTTGCAACTTTCTGTGTGTGTGTGTGTGTGTGTCTTTCACACTGCAAATGTGTAATTGGCCCAACTCTGTATGAGTACTTGGTAAATTTGCACAGCACATTCATTTCGGGCATTCAGAGAAGTGGTATGAATGCTTAATCCTCAAGTTAAACGAGCTAAGCTTACAAAGAGTAAAAAACAGCATTGAGTTTGGACATTTAGAAACTGCAAAGCTTAACTAATTAACTAAAGTAATATACAGTTTATATGAAAATGTGTTTTTTTTTTTCTTTTATTTAAATGCAAGTTATTAGTTCTCGCCATGAACGTATATTACGCGTTCTAGAAAAGCCCTGGGATTGTCATTCAGATACACAATGTACTGCATGAACATGTGCAGAGTAATCTCATCTTTCTTTCCATCGGCAATAAGATCTTTATAGATACACTCGGGATCCTCAATGTATATGCGATCACGAATCTTAAAATTTGGTTCTAGCAAGAATGCCAAACGACTGACGCTATCTGGCATCATTCTCATCAAGCGTTGCAAGCGAAGCGTTTTGAAGATAGCTGGCAGATGTGCCGCACGTTCCTCAACATTCGACTGCACCCACAATGTGGCAGCATACAGGACCTCCAACTCCGAATGTACGACCAGATCAACGGAATCGAGCAAAGGACATAGCTCCTCAATGGTCAGATCACGATACTCTCTGGTGGCGACTATTGCGAGAAAAGCTTTGGCAGCACGCTTTAGCAGAATTCCAGCGATTGTTTTGCAACCCTTTTGTAAGGCTTTCGTGTAAAATTCGAGTGCACCCGCATAGGCGAAGCTCTCCGATTCCTTAAATAAGGAGGTAACCAAGTCCTGCAGATTTGGCACAACCAAATGCTCGGCGGCCATCCATATTTCCAAAAGTTTGTTCTTTTCCAACAGTCTTGCTAGTTCGTATCTGTTAGTTTTACGATATTTACAACACTTCCAAGTCCAGACGCGCCAGATCGTTTCCTTACTTATGCCCTTAATCGGTAATCCGAAGCGCTTCTCGAATTGCTTTTTAGTCATGTGAGTTGCCATTACTTCTGATCTGCAAAAAAAAAAAAGGTTTTTAGCTTCCATTTATTTTTTAAACATTTATGCGCAAAACTTACTTTAAACAACAATGGGAGAAAGAAGAAGAGATTCGGAGTTGCTCTGGCGTTATCGATAGATTGTTAATCGCAATCAACTGAAGAAGAGAGAAAAAAAGTTAAGGTTGTATAAAAAAAAAATGAAGAAAATAAAGCAGATTTTTTTTTACTTTTATGTAGAACACTTCAAGAACAAGTCCGAAATTGAAATGAAAAAATATTTCAATCAAACTAGATAAAAGTCAGACAAATGACTTAAAACTCAAACCAATTATTATTTTGATTGAAACGATTGTATCTTGAAATTATTCTTTTTGCTATCAGTTTGTGGTTTTTATCATTCTGCTTTATTATTGCTGTCTTTATGGCGCCATTTATGACAAAACTTGCTAACAATGGCGGCAAGCACACAAACTCGCAACATCATGCTGTGTGCCACATCTTGAGTGTCATTTTTTCTTTGTGGCAACTAATGAGTCCATGGCGTGTCTTTAGCGGCTCTCGAGTTAATGTTAGCGCGTATTGATTTCGCTTTTCCTTCTCTTCTTGCAGCTGCCACACATAATTGGCTCGACTTGGCAGCTAGCCAAGGCTGGGGTCTAAAGGGGGGATGGATTCTTAGCACTGCAGCATCCTTTGTTGGCGCTTGCCAATTAAGGGGGCACGAAGCGAAAGCGAGATTGTGGCATGATGATGTTTCCAAAATGCCTGCTGGTTACGTGCATGAAATGTAAATTTAATTTGCAACTTGTGCCAAAAATTCGATGCTTTTACTTTGTTTTCGGACGGGGGCAGAACCTATTGATTGGGAGGTAGAGCCCCAACGTTGATGTCATTAGCGCAATAAATGCGAGTGTGAGAAAAGTGGGTGCTAAGCGGAAAAAGATAAGTTGCCAGGAGGTAAACGGCAAAACAGGCAAAAGTTTTCAATATTGCATAAATAGACACAATCAATTCTTTTTAGGACAGTTTACTTACTCGGAATAATGTTAAGATAAAACATTAACTTTGTATTTTTAATAAAGTATCACTGATTAATTAAAAAGCTGTATTTAGTAGTTGCAGCATAACTCTCAAAAGAAGAATGCATAAAAAAAGCGATGCTAGAGATAACACTTTGAGCTAGAGATGGTACTTATAGTATATGTTAACAATCACAATGAACCGTGGAAATGGAACATTTCATTATCGGACAATCTTCTATTAGATAAATATTCTAAGTAAATCAAATTGTAAAGCTTAAATATGATTTTCTTTAAGGAAAGGTGGAGCTGGTGTTTGAGCAAATTTCATTTGTGCCGTGATCTGGCATTGAATTAGACGAAGCCAATGCCAAGTGGCAATTTCTTGCTTATTTCGCTTGCTTTCCTCAACGACAACAGCAGCAACAAGGCGAATTACCATAAAAATGCGAAGCGCGTATGTGTGGAGGTAGCGTTAGGGGGTAGGAGGGGTCGGAGGGGTTGGGTTTTGACTAAAGATAATCTTTATTTGTGCACACGCACACACGGCGCGGAGGGAAGCCAATTCAAGTTTCGCAAGTGTCCTTGGAAGCGTAAGGACTTTTATGTCAGCCGTGGCAGAAAAGCACAATATTCATTGACAGCTAATTCAGCGGGGGAGGGTGACGGAGGGGACGTATCTGGTTTAGCTTTAAAAATTTAATACTCAATCAAAAATTGCATTCTGATTGCGTATCGTTGTATTTTTGCTTTATGCAATGCAAATTTATTATTGCTCCACCTATCCCTCTCTCTCTCTCTCTCTCTGTCTCGCTTATTTATTGATGTTGGCCTACTTACAAACCTAGCCTCCTGCAACGGCTGCTGCTGCTGTTGCTACTTTATCAGCATGCTACTCATGTGCTGCTGCTGCTGCTGCACATAATTGCATTCAAAGCCACCACAAAATCCTCCCGTTGAGTGCCACTCTCTCTTTCTATCTCCCTCTCCCTCTTGCTCGCTTCCTGCCCAAGTCACTTGATCTGATGAGCTCCTCGCTGCGCTGTTGTATGCATGTGGCCGACATTGCTGACCAGGCCAAGTCACGTACCTCCCTCTCTTGCCTGCCCTGCCTAGCCACTACTACACTTGCAAACAAATATATATTTTGTTGAATTTTGGTAAATCAGTATTAATTTGTTATCGATTTTAATTGTAATTAGTAGTTACGTACCAGCATACTAGCCTCAGTCTGGCAACTGTTATTCACAATAGTCTGTTAATAGTTTGCATAGTAAAAACTGTTAAGCTTTACATAACAGAAACTCTTTACATTAAGCTATAAGGCAAATGTTAAAGGCTGAGAAAATTTAGAAAATCTATAATGATACAAAGAAATATCAGATAAATTTCCTACACTACTTTTTCACTGTTTTTTAACTTCTGAAAAATTTCACTTCCTATTTTAAAGTTAAAAAAATAAATTAAAAATGTATTCAACTATTTTCAAATCGATGTTCTTAAACTCTACATTATTACAAGTATTTATTTTTCTCAGTGCACTTTATCAACCCCTCTTGTGTTGCTTATTGAGTGGCACGGCAAATGACAATAAAAGTGGTTACTTATACGCCACGTTGCACTACAGTGCCTGCCATCATTATGTGTTTTCCCCATTGAGCTGTCATGTTCACGATGTCATTGGTCGGCTTTGTTTGCTGTTTGTTGTTGAAAGTTTTGCCCCTCTCAATTTATCTAACAATTTGCTTGTAATTAAGTGCATCAAAAAAGTTGGCAAGTTTTAATTGCCAGTATATAAAAATAAAATGAAATTGGTTCGTTTCCTTTTTATTTTAATATGCAAGGGAGCAAGAGCAAGTAAATTTAACTTGTCGATGCCTTTGGCTCTGATCACTTAAAAAGTGTTCAACACACAAAAAGAACAAAAATCAAGAACTTTGAGAAACTGTTTTGATTCGTAAAGATTTTTTTTTAATAAAAAAAGTATTTAAAGTAAAAAATTTTAATTCCTAGTGTACTTAAATATCTTATATATCTTATATCTTGTTTATTAATATTTTCTATTTCTTTCTTGTGTTAAGTTTAGTTCTTGAAACAAATTTAAGTGTTTTTAGGTACGATCATAAATATAGTTATGTATTTTTAAAAATTCTTGCCCCTTTTGGCCAATTATTCTTGTTCTTTTCCATTGCTCTTCTTAGCTTTCTATGCTCGTTGCCTTTGCTTAATTTAACACACATTGCTAGCGTTTATGTATTATTGATTTAAGTGCTCTTTTATGTCTTGTTAACGGACCTTCGCGGCCACTTTGCGTCCATTGACCAGCTAGAACAACATATGTACATGTTAAATAGAACAACAAAAAGGAATAGAAAACTAATTCGCTGACAGGTTTTTGTTTTACTTTGTTGCAAATTGATTTTATTTTAGTTTAGTGATAAACGTGATGCGGCAAACGTGTCGGCTGAGCAATAATTCTTATAAATTTTGCCGTATCTTTGTCGGGGCATAAACGAAAATCGATTATACGCCACGTTGAGCACCATGAAAAGCAGTCAACAATAAAAAAGAAGTGAAAAAGCGACTTATCCGAGAAGATTTCAATTTGACGCCAGACTTGAATGCCTGTGTGTGTGTGTGTGTGTGTGTGACACCTTGATTTTTGTGTGTATGTGTGTGCTAATAGGCCAAACATTTATCGGGCATGTTGCGCAAACGGCGGCAGCAGCAGCAGCAGCAACAACAATTGCGGCTGAAACGTTCAACGGGCGAACGGAAACGGAAATTGTTGCTGTGCATTTTTAACAGAGGTCGGACGCCATTTTCATTTCAACGCACATCCTTCCTACACACACACACCATCACATACGCACCTTCTTCCTTGTGTGCTGTGAATTAAGCAATGAATTTTTAATGTGTAGGCGTCAGCTTTCACCTCCCCCCCCCCCCCCGCTAGCAATTATGAGCTTAAAATAAATGAGCGTTAAACGCCGGACACAAGTTGGGCTTGAAAACGTGTTTTATCAGTTTTTGGTTTGATGTAATTAAAAAAAACAACTTTGAAGTGGTTCTTTATGAATCTGGAAGCTGCTTCTCTTCTACTTGTTGAGTTTAATCAGCTGAGTGTTGTTCTAGGCCCCCCCTCCCTCCCTCTCTCTCTCTCTCTCGTCTCCTTCTTGTTGTTGACACAACGCTGGCCCCTTTTTAGCCTCTTGACTCTTGAGCATCCAAGCATCCTTCGCTCTATGGCAATTAATTAGATTTTGGGGCGTGGGGGTTCAGCGCTTAGTCTAAAAATTAATCAAGCGAAATTTGATAATTGCAAATTATTTAAACACAAGTGATTTATGCGTGCCTTTCAGCCAAAGTGCACGATTAAACTTGTTTGCTTAAAAGCCTCATTAAATTACTTAAAGTAAAATTTAAATAAAATTGTTTTTCTGATGAATAATGATGCCTCAAGGGATTACCAAGAAAATGGTGAAGAGCTTAATCAGTTCTTAAGAGACGCCACTTTGACTTGAGATGTCCTTCAGCGCTTTCAAGTAGTTCACAGGAAAAATACTAGCAATTACAGTGGCTGCAAAATGTTTGCGGATGACACTTAGATTTTGATTGTATTCAATGCCTAGAAATCCAAAATTAGTCAAACATATGAAAAGAGTAAGAAAATTGAAGAAGGAACTTGGAGAGTGAAATGATGAAAGAGAAGGAACAAGAGAAGAAGGAAGTGAAAAGAGAGACCAGTGAATAATAAGTTACAAAAAGATAATAATGTTATTTTATTATCACTGTCTTGATATCATTATTTTACCCTTTTAAGCAAGCTTTCCACATAATATCGAAAGCACTTCTGTTCACATGACATGTGCTTAGAATTCCCAACTGGTTAACGCCTTGTAATGCACTCTTTTTTCAAAGAGTTTTCTGTATTCCCCTAACAACACTTTGCAACACATATCGTTTTACCCAAGAGGATGGCAACCAACAGGATTCCTTTTAACACAAATGCATATTGATTTTATTGCTTGTGAACATTTGATTTCACTCTTCACTCCACCTGGCTGCTTGTACAGTTAGCCAACGTTGTTTAAACAATCCGACATTAATTTTAATTTACCTTAACTGTGGCATTAACCAGCCATATGTACAACATTTACTTAGCTTGATTGCCAAACAATGCCAAACGATGCCAAAGAAATCAACAACGTTAAATATGTATTTTTATATGTGTATAAAAATGACAGGCTGATTAAAAGACAAACTGAAATCAACATTTATTATATTTATGTGCAAACAATACTTTTTGTTTGATATTAACTGATTGAATATGCGTTTGGAATTGAGTTTGAAGATGTTAAGGCAAAGAATTGGTAGAGTATTTAAAGTGCAGCTTAGACTCAAATCCTAATACCCTTAAGTCATATTTAATATTGTTATTTACACGCATCGTTCATACACTTAACTTTATTTGACTTCTTTTCCTTCACGGCTCAATCTCTCAAGCTTTTCTCTTTTCTTCTTTTCTTTCTTACAGGTAAGTCTGACATTGATGGACGACGCGTCGGATGAGGTGTGATAATGAACCGTTACCTCGTCAGCCATTCAAACGTTTTTGGTGCGTATTTTGTTTTCTTTCTGACATTGTGACAACTAGGCGTATGCGTGTTTAATGCTACAGCCCAAAGGTATGCAATGACCTTTTGGCAACCTTCGTCCCACTGTGCGTGGGCGGCAATGGCGTCTTGGCCAATTGTTCACTCGTGTAGGCGTTGCCTTTTAGCTCACAAATGAGATTTAGTTGAACTCCAATCTTAAATTCATTGTGGCTGCAAACTTTTTTCTTTTGCACCTGGGAAAAATATGGCCGGAGCTTTTTTCTTTTTTGAAGCTGCCTGAAAATGTCGCGTTTGATGATGCGAAATTACCATAAGATGCCAAACTAAAAGCCACCGTGGTTAAACCCACACCCAAAAGGTAAAGTTGAAGTAAAAAAGTTTATCTTGTTTGAAAAAAAATACTTTTGTGATGCAAATTTGACATATCACTTAAAAGTTTCCTTCGCAAATAACTAGTAAAATAGACAGAGTATCAGAACTTAAACTAGATAAACTAAAAGCATTTGGCTAAGAAGTTGCTATCAACAATAGTTCAGAAGTTTTGAAGCTGTTGAGAAGGAAATCTTTGTGAAGAAAATTCCTTTGAGATATTAAGAAAATAGTATTCCTGAATCGAGTTTTATATTCTGTAAGATTGTTTTTTTGAGGTTTGTTGGCTTCTTGCTAAATAAATCAAAAGTGAAAAGTCTAAGGACAATTAACAAATCATAATAATGATACGTATATATGTATATATATTTTTTTAAACACAGTTGATGAAATTATTTGGCACTGATTCCATTTAACATAACCATCAAAGGCTTTTTTTATATATTTGTACATTTTTTTGTACATTTTTCTATGTTGCTTCGCTGATGAAATGAAATCAAATTCACAAAGTGAAAAAAACAGTGCTCAACATTTGTTGGTATTTCTGTTTTCTTTGGGAGCTTTTTTTCTGGCGCTAGTGAAATGCATTTGCTAAGCTGTTATCGATATGGCAACTTATTCAAATTCCTGTTTATTTCAACCACTGTGCACAATGCGCCTGAAAGCATGCCACACATAATATGCAAATAGCAAATGCCGATGAAAAAGTGAAAAAGAAAGAGAGAGTGTGTTATTTGTGGGTGTATGTGTGTGTGTGTGTGTGTGTGTGTGAGTGAATCTGTTTGTGACTGTTAATGTGCATTTTGTGCGTGTTTGGAACAACATGAAACAAACTTAGTTGCCATAATTTGCACATTTTAGCAGAATCCAATGCACGCAAGCGACACATGCCCCTTGCCCCCCCTCCCCATCCCTCCACGACCTTTGCACATGATATATGAGGCACTGGGGCGAATGCATTTGATGGCAACATGCAATTTGCGCTAAATGTTCCCAAAGACAAAATCGTAAAACATTAAAAAAAAAAAAAAAAAAATTGAATTTTGTAGTTTCAATTTTGTCGTAAGCCAAAAAGCTCAAAGCAAATGACGAGTTCAAATTTGTTTTATGTCGCTTTATTTGTTCATTTTGGATCGTTTTTAGCCAGGAGGGGGGTGTGATGGAGGGTATACAGTAGTTATTCCATGTTGAGGGCCAGCAAAGTCAATCAATCCTTAACGTCTCAGGTAAACGGAGCTATAAGGATAGGCGCTGTAGGCGTAGGGGGAGGCATAAACACCGCTGGTGTAGGCAGCGGAGTAGGGTGAGGCGTAGACGCCGCTGGTGTAGGCCGAGGCATAGGGGGCGGCAGCCACATAGGGCGTGGCAGCGCTGTAGGCCAGAAATTGAGGCTTAGCGGCAGCCAGGGCGACAACGGCGAAAAGGCACAAAGCGAACTGAAAGAAGAGAAAGAGAGATTGAAGAAGTTAATGAAACGTTTACAAATTATTATAATTATTCAAAAGAACAAGTTCCAACAGCAAAGAAGGTGTTAAAGAAGCCTTTAGAGCTTTTTAAAAAGCTTTAAAAGCTCATGAAACTGGCTACAACGAAAAAGGAAGCTTTTTAATAGATTTAAAGACTTTTTGGCTTGTCGAAATTTAATTAATAGTTGTTAAACATTTGAGAGTTTTTTGTCAAAGTAGCTCCATTTTGTAAAAAAATAGTTTTAAAATCCGTTCGAATCACAAGAAAATCACAAAAAAAACATGTTCCAAAGAACTAGTTCCTTAAACTTATCACTTTTGAACAGACTGATTCAGCTCTTGTTAAAATGAACAAGTTTATAGTAGTTTTCAGTAAACTTTTGCACACAAAACTGATTTATTTCTCAGAATTTTTGATATCCTTAACATTTTTATAGTTTTTTATAATGCTCGTTAAACTACTTACAAACTTGAACATCTTGGAATTGAAGGATTGTTGTTGTTGCTTGTAGATAACAAACTGATATGATTTATAAGTTCAAATAGTTGTCGCTTTTATAGCAAACGTTTTTCAGACGTCAGAAAACCAAACAGAATATTTGACCATGGCACGTTTTGTGTTTTTCGGATTCGCTTTTCGTATTTTTAATTTTGTTTTGGCCCCAAAGTCTCGGCTCTTTATGAGCGTCTTGGGGCGTGAGCTGCATTTCTAATACCAAAAGAGCGTTCGTTTTATTTTGTTTACCTTGCGGGTGGCCAAACACACCCCCCTCCAACACCCCCTTGGTCCGTTTCCGACATTGACCAACCAAAATCGGAAGTAATCAAAGTAATCCAAACGCTGTCTTTGGACCTTAGGCAATGTTAATTGGTTTGTAGGTAGTACAATTATCGTTCATTGTTATCGGGCTTATTTAATGGGCTAAAGGAAATAGTTGGGAAGATTCTACGAAAAAAAATAAGATTGAAGAACAGAAAGAGTCTCTTAGAATTTAAACTTCTAATGAATCTTAACTACCTACTACTCGAAGTTCTTTCTGAGCGTATTCATGGTAAGTTAAACTATTTTTGGGTATGATTTTGAAATAACTTTAAAAAGCATTAAAAAAAATAATTTGTTTATATTAAATGTGCAAAAAAACGAGTGTATTTTAATGAAGTCCCTTTAAACAAGATATATTTTTATATTCAAATAATAATAATATTTCCACCTACCCCTAATGGCGATTTAAGTATAAAAAGGAGAATGATTGGACAAATATTTTTTTGTCATAAACACGTCACTAAATTTCACAAAAATCAGCGAGGTTTACTTGAATTCTTGAGAATCGAGGAGGAGAGCTGTGTTTTCTTAGCTATTTTTATAGTTGAATATCGTTTTGTTTTGTTTTCTGAGTGAAGATTCGAATTACGTTTATTTCTCCTTTCTCCTGTTCGTCCTTTTTTTCAACCTGCTGCTGCACTTTTGCTCTAACTATCTCTCTCCCTCTGCTACTCCCTCTTGCACCATCTTTCAATAGACAAAAACATTCAATTTGTCAAGCTGTTAAATTAAATGCACTTTGACATTGGCGTCTTTTCTCAGTTGGACTCCTTTTGCTGCTTTGTCTGATTGCTTGGAAAAAGCTGCTGATGCACATTTTTGCATTTTTTAAAATCCGACATAAATTAAGTTGGCAGCACTGACAATTGAGGGCGTCGTCATTTGATATCCAGCTAATATTTCAATGTCTAGCGAAATGAACGATGCAGATTTCTGAATATATTTGTGCTTTAAGAAAAAGAATATAAAACTTCAAGCTCACTTTATCTACACTTCACTGTACCTCTTCATCTCTTCTTTCTTTATGTTTGTTAATTTTAGCGTAATTTGCATAATTTTTATACACATTCAAAGTCCACGCTCTTAATCAAAGCTTTTTATAAATTAGCCGACATACGAAATTCCTTTGCACAGTTTTACAGTCACTACGTGTGGAATAATTTTCTCGCATGCTATAAAAAATCGCAATACACAGCGCTACTTAAACTACACAGTGACTCTGCAACTGTTGTTATTGCTCTCTCACTCACGCGCTCTCTTTCCTCACGCTCACAACGCCTGCGCTCTCATACATTTACCGGCATTTTTATGCAAACAATTCCTGGGACCTTTCGCTTCCCCACCCCCTCTGGCGCTTAGTGTTTATGCTTCCGTTTCCTGTGCTATATACATAAGTATGTATGTACACACTATGCTATATATGGAGCTCTCGATGTAGTCAAAAATGAAAACAAAAATAAACGAGATTTTTAGTTGTCTGTATGCCTAAAAATAGAATTCGAATTTTTCTCCAAGTAGTTTTTTGTTTAATCCAAAAGAATTCGTTTGTTGTTCTTGTCGAAATTCATAGACACGAAAACAATGTAAATTACTTTTAAAGTGGAAGGCGAAACACACACACAAAATAACAACAATATCAACATATCATTTTTGATTGCTTCATTTGCTTAGGAAATGCTTCTTAGCTCTTTGTGGGTGGAAGATGGGCTGGAATAGATATGAGATCTGCTAAGGATTGGAAACTACACACACACACACACACACACACATACATAAATATACATACCATGTTTTTGTTTGTTCTGGTCATTGGCTCATCGCTGTTAAGTGGTGGGAAGGGGGAGGGTATGGTAGTTTTATGGAGCCCTACGAATTTTAAGTGGAATGTAAATAACTTTGAAATTGGATTTCTTTGTGAGGAATTCTAACATTTAATTCTGCTATAAATCAAACTTGAAAAAAATCAAAACTATTTCAAGTCTATAAACAACTTAATAATAAAAGAAATGGAAATCAGAAACATAATTTCCGCTCATATTTTGTTTATTGTTGTCTGTTGACTAATTAACTCCCTCTGCGTAATTTTCAATTGCCTTTGTTTTTGTGTTGTGTTTTTTATTTTGCTTTGTGGGAATTATGTTATTCACATGCCACTCGCATGCTATAAATTTTATATTACGCGCGCTCTCACTGCCGCTCTCTCGATGTGTTTTTGCTTGGCGCGCTCAACTGGCAGCGTTGCCACATTGCAAGACTGTCGCTTGATATATAAAAAAAAATATATATCAAAACAATTGTATCATTAAAGTATATAGAGGACTAATTTCAATAATTAGCTTTATTTGTTACATGTTTAATGTAACACTTTTTAAATATTTACAATAACTTACGTTGTGTTTGTTTATTTACCTGCCCATTGAGTTAACATAAGCTGAGCGTAGTGCTGTTAACTTAACAGACATACACCGATACAAACGGTCGAGCGGGAGAGTGATTTTGAATTGAAAGCAGCAACAAAGCAGCTGGTAAACACCAATACATACAAACGATTCCCTAGAGATGCGCAACGTTTTAAAGTGACTGCTACCTATAACTAACATGAAGAAATGCTTGTGACAATTATAGTATTACCATATTAAATTTATAATATAAGAATAAAGACAACCATCTGGTTGTCATTTACAGTAACTCAAAAGCTTGAACAAATAGATTACCGCTGTGACTTTTCACATGCGACTTGTTACTAATGAAATACTTGTAAGTAATAACAGGTATGTGACTTTTGCTCATCTCTGCTGTTGATGTGTGCCTCTCTCGGCCGATGTACGGCCAAGTGAGTCGAAAAAAAACCGTTGGACGAGTTGGACGCGGCTGCGGTTTATACATACAACAAAAACAAATGCAATTGTACGCCAAAAAATTGTTGTTAAAAAAAATAATACAACTAACTAACGGTTAGTTTGACGAAATTTGTACTTGTTCAAGTTGTGTTCTCATAGTTTTTCGTTGTTTTTTCTTTTTGCTGTTCTGCATCGCGTCGCATTCGTCGGTATGTGTGTGAGCGTGTGTAGATTTGTGTCAGTGTACGCTTGTATTGTGCATTAATAAATTATTAGTAAATCATAAATAGGCAAAGCTGAAAAGTAAACACGCAAATACTTGCGAAAATTATAATCGCCAGCTGCAGGCAAGTGTAAGTGAGAAATATTGTGTAGTGATTGAGAGCAAGAGGAAGAAGAGAGAGAGACGCCGCAACGGCGGGTAAACAAATGGCAGCGTTCTTTGGAATGCGAAGGCAAAGCAAAAGAAGAAGAAGAAGAAGTTAAAGAGTGGTGTCGCTGCCAGCGAATAAACTGAAAGATAAAAAACTTCTGTTCAATCAAAAATTGGTTTTTCATTTCAATATAAATCGAAAACAAAGTGCAAAAGGCAACAACAACTACAAATACAAAAAAAACTACTACTAAGCGCCCAAAAAGAAAATCCGGTTTTACAACTTCTGATGCCGCTGCCGACGCCGCTGTCGACGTCAACGTCGCGTCGCGTCGCATTCTGTGCTGCTGCTGTTTCGTGTCTCTCTCTCTCTCTTTCTTGCACTGTGTTGCATACATTTTGTAAGGAATTCCAATAAATTTGTACAAATATGTAGTGTTGTTGCTGTTGTTTAGCTTTTGAAAAGTGCAGGTGTGAATTAAACTTTCAATGAGCCAAACAAAAAAAAAAACAACAACAGCTGTCAAACGTCAGCGTTGACGTCGGTAACAAAGTCGTACAGGTGCCAGCAACAACAACACTTTCGTAGTTTTTCTATTTCTGTTATACACAAACAACAACTTAACAGTGTGCTAAGCAGCTGCGGCTTCAGCATTGACGTCGACGTCACAGTCAGCGTCGGCAGCGGCAATTTGTGTATAAAAGCATAAAATATTTATGAAAAAAAGTGAAATCAATAACAAAACAAAAAGTGAAAAAACCAACAACATATAAAATAAACTATTAATATAATCATAAAATACAAACAACAAATGGGATCTTTCTCTTTATTTAACTTTTGCTGTTTTAAATTTCTTTGTCTTTTTTTGTGATTTTTTCGTGTTCCGCTGTTAAAGCAAATTGAATTTTAACATGAAAGCAACTGTTGTTTGAGTTTCGTGCTTATCTTATCCGCAACACGCCCGTTAAACGATGTAGTAATATTTCAGTTACCCATCTCCCTTCCCCCCCTCCCTCAATCACACTCTCTTTCAATGCAGTTGCTTCCTTATCGGAAATTCCTTTGGTTGTGAAATTGCAACATAATTTTCGTAATTTCTTTTTGGCCTTTACAAAAATATTTTTATCTACTTACAAGTCTAGACGGTATACACACAAGCCTGCAACGTGTGCGAATGAAATGAAAGATGAATAGTGGCATTCCTTATCTCTATCTCTTTCTCGCACTCCTTACACTCACTCGAACAGTCTGCTGCGATTTTTACTACTTTCTGTTGTACTTTTTTGTAATTTCCCTTCGCCGCCGGGAAAACAAACACACACACACACACACACACAACCCCCAAAAGACAGCATCCAAAACAGCAGAGCAGCAACCCCCATAAAACGCATTTACAGCCCCCCCTCCTCCCCTTGGCTTTTGCTGGATGTTTTCTTGTTGTGGGCGCCGTTTGCGCGCAAATTTAAATTTATGCGAATATTTGAACGCACTAACTGCGACGGTTTGTCGCCCTCGCCATTACTCTCCACACTCTCCCGCCTCCCATACTCCACCCGCTAGCTGAGCAAAAACTTTTGCAGCTTTGGACTTTGACACCGACGCCGACGTCGACGTCGTCAGTTTGCGCTCTCAGTTGGCTTTTCGTCTGGCATTCAATGGTATTTGCTGTCTGTTTCTCCACTGTTGTTGTTGTTGTTTAGTTGTTCTTGCATGCAGACAAAGACGGAGACAGGCAGACGATGAGACTTTGTTGTTGTATAAATGCCTACATTTGCAGCAGCCGCCCTGTGAATTGTGTTCCATTAGCAACAACCCCATATACACACACACACACACACACGCACAGACACTTACAGTTGTACATACCAATGAATGTATGTGTGAGTGTGAGAGTATGTGCAGTGGCTCAGTGGCACAGTGGGTCCTGGGTTATTGAACCCATGAAGGGCGCGGGTTCAGAAAAGGATTCGAAAAATTAACATAACAATGAAGAGTATGTATATATATTTTATATTTGGTCTATTCAGAATACTGCATAACTTTACTTGATAAACTATGAACTTAAGAATTGCACTTCTTGCAGTTCACGCTATTCGTTAAATAGCTGAGAGCCACTGTGCAAGCAAGGCCTCTGCGACAGCTGCTGGTCAGAGAGCATTTGCTGTTACTGTTACTCGTGTTATTGTTGTTGTTATTGCGGCTGCAGAGTTTAAGCTGCGGCTACTTTGGCTTTGTTGTTTGCCTTTGCTTCTGTTTCTGTTTCTGTTTCGAGTCGCGTGTGCTGCAAGTAATCGTTGTTGTTGTTGTTGTTGTTATTGCTCAGTTTACATATGGCACAAAACGTGCTCGAGTAATGAAACAAAGTTGTGTTCTCATTTCTTCCCTCTACTCTTGCTCTTTGCAAATTTTGCGCTTTTTTGCTCTTAATTGGATTTGATTGGATTTTGGCGCTGGGGGCGCCAGTTACTCATAAACACACATACATTATGTGTTAGAGCAGTGCAATAGAAATGACAGCGTTGCCAGGCATATCTCATTTGTCAATCCCGATCCCGTTGCTTGCTCCTCTTTCTGCTCACTATGTTGTTGTTTTTGTACGTTTTTTTTTTCACATCGCTTTCCTTTCTGTTTCGTTTTGCAGTAACGTTGCTGATCTTTTGCACACCATTGTTGTTGGTGTATTTTGGCTTTCCCAAAAGCTGGTGCTGCCCCCAAAAAAACGTAACAACAACAAAAGCAACAGCGCTGCTGTGCAAAAACCCATTCAGCGTTGCCACAGTGCCATAAAAATCGCTAAACTACTGAACTGTAAAGGTTCATTGAACCTGCCACAGCGCCACAAGAGACCCACAGTCAGTCCATTGTGCTTGTGTTGTTGTTGTTGTTGCTTTTCACACACACTCGCACATAGACACACAGCTGCAAGCTTTTTTCTTTAATTCCTTTTATTCATATTTAATATGCACCGCTGATGTTGCAAGTTACAAGTTGCCAGCGTCATCGCTTTTCCGTTTTCACATATGTGCAATATGCCGCCACCACATAAGCCTTCCTCCTGCCCACTCTGCCTCCTTCTGGCACTGCAGTAGATGATGACGACGCACTTGCTAATTTAATCATGCCCCTTTCATTCATACCCTGTAATTAAGTTTGGTCGGTTTTTTGTAGAACCAGAACTCCAGTTCACTTTATCATAGCTACAACAGGAATTATTCTGCTAATTTATATGACTAACAGTTGGAGACACTGAACTGTAAAGAAAACAGTAGTTTGGCGTTGCCAGAATTGCACAGAGATTTGATTTGCATGGCAATTAACATAAACTCACATTTTGTATAACAGTCGATCGCAGCTGTTAACAGAGTATGCTTGCAGTCTTCTTTCCTATAAAATTCTATCGTTCTTTCTCTCTCTTTCGCAATGGATGCTTGTTAAAGTAAATGTAGTAGCATTTTCTGTGCCATAAAACGCTTCATATTATAATTGTTGCGGTACTGTTGATTTTATATGCCTATTGTATTTGTGTATTCGTTTCTGCGCCAACAGCTGCTCCACATTTTTAACCAATTCTCGAGATTCTCTGGCATGGCCGCAATTTTGTTTTTTTTTATTTTTTATACGGTTTGGCAGCAGCGCGCGCCAAATCCCAAAGCCAAATAGCCCCAAACTAACGAGCCAAAAACTCAGCGCACTGGAACACAACAACAACTAACAGTAAATGGGTAGGCAAACAATCACAATAACAGAGCAGTAGTTACAGTTAGAGCTTTTTTTCTCTCTTTCTGTTAGTTGCTCACAAAAATAAAACTTTGTAGTTGCGTGTTTGATTTTAAAGATCATTAAATAAACATGCGTTTTCACTTGTCGTTGTTGTTGTCGTCGTTGTTGTTGCTTTTCTTGTGGCTAGAATTGAAAATGCGGCTTGAATTTTAAATTTTGATGTCGGAGCCTTTTGTCTGTGTTAAAACATGACGGCTTACATATCTTGATTTTTGTTCAATGTGTGTGTGTGTGTGTGTGTGTATCCTGCCATCATCATCATTATCTTCAACCTTATTTCCATTATTTCGTTTACCTGTCTGCCTTTCTGTATCTGCAATTTTCAACAAAGTTGATATCTACCTGACCTGTTATCCACTCTCTGTCCCTCTCTCTCTCTCTCTCTCTCTCCCTGTCTCTTTCTGTCGGTCTGTTTGCCTCTCCGCTTTTTATTGCTGTTCGAGTGTATTCTAATAAGATTTGTCTGGCAAGGAGCAGCTGGCAACTGGTTTGTTGAAAGGATTGCCGCTGTCTGTGGGCAGAGCAAACGATTTTTTTTATTTGGCTATCTTGTATTTTAAAAGGTAAACGGACTGAATGAAATGCTTTCCGTTTGCTTTCCTCCTCTAAATGTCGATTTTTTATAGCAATTCACACAACGTTTAGCAAATTTGCCAAAGCTTTAGGACTTTTTAAACGTGTTTTTACAGTTTTTTTTATGAAGCTTAGTGTCAAAGAAGTAAGAGTTTTTATAAAGCAAAAACCTATTTTATGCGTAAACTATAAAATATGTTAACTAATGCTTAACTTTGACAAAAATGTTAACTGACTGTTAATTGTACAGTTATTGATCCATTTTCTCGCTCCCTCTTTAAGCAATTAATATCCTTGCTTTTAAATACTCTTTACTTAAAATATGTTAACTGATGCTAAACTTTGACAAAAATGTTAACTGACTGTTAATTGTACAGTTATTGATCCATGCATTAAATTCTTTAAAGCACTTTTATACTTTTCTCGCTCCCTCTTTAAGCAATTAATATCCTTGCTTTTAAATACTCTTTACTTCCCTCTCCCCCCTCCCACATATGTCTGTATGTTTGTACTTCCTTGTTGCATTTCCTTCTCTTTTCACAGATTTTCATTGCCATTGTTGCACTTGCCGCAATTTGTTTCATATCGTTTCGCTTTTGTTTTACTCAAGTGCTCCTCAGGCATGTGGCATGTGGCATGTGGAAGTATTTCTTGCAACTCTTAATTTTCTTAAACTCCATTTCCATGCTGCAAACTCCTTCTCATCTTGATTTGTGCCCCATCTGCGTTTAAGCTGTGGCAACGTTGTTGCACTTGTTGACAAGTGGTTCTTGTTGTTGTTCCTCCCTCCTCTTTTCCTTCTCTCTGGCTACTTTTGCACGTGCATTCGCCTTTAATTGAAAACATTTTGCTGAATGACTTTTCACATGGAGATTCTTTGCTTTCTTCTTCTTCTCTACTCGCATTCTGTTAACTAACATTGTATATCATAGACTAATTAACATCAAGATAGGTAACAAGAATTGTTCATGTTAAGGCCCTGTAAACAAAAACGCATTATTATTGTATGATTTTATATAAAAAAGAATATATTTGGAGAACTTTGCCTATAACAATTTAAAATTTCCCTCAGCAAATAGAATTCGCAAAGAGAGTTTACAAGTAAAAGTCTTGCCACAAAAAACCCTTCAAGGGTGTCAAAGCCATTTATGTTGGTTATTTAGTTAGTTAATTGCCTGTTTGTCTATGTTTTTGTTGTTGTTGTTTTTGCGCGCTTTCGTGGCTATAATTTAATTGCTTAATTGCAGTAATTAACGTAAAAGTGAAACCATAAAGAGCAAACAAACTGTGACAAACTTAATGAGCAACCCACGCGAGGGTCGCGTGTGTGCAACCTATTAAAATACATACAACAACAACAACAACAACATGTTGGCTGCTGTAGAAAGCAACGGAACTTTGGCATTCTAAGTCTTATTTTTGGAATATGTCGCTGCGTGGCAACAAGTTGCAACAACAAACGAGCAACAGTAGCAACAACATGGCCTATCAGCAACAGCAGCAGCAGCAGCAACAGTTGCTCGCACAGCTGCAACAGCAACATAAATTTCAAGCACAACAACAACAAATCTCCAATGGCGCCAAGTTTAATAACAGTGCCACAAGTCGCAACAATCTGGCCACACTGGTTGCCGCCATCAACGGACATGATCAGACCGACGGACAACAACAACAACAGGGCGGCAGCAGCGGCTATCAATTGTCGCCTGCGGCTGCCTCACGTGTGGCACATGCCGCACCCCTCGGTCCGCCCTCCTACAGCGCTGCAACGGCGCAGCCAGCGTTTGCTTACTTCAGTCAACAGCAGCAGCAACATCAGCAACATCAGCAACATGTTCTAGCCTATCAGCAACATCAGCAACAGCAACAACAGCAACAACAATCGTTGCCACCACCGGATCTCACTGATGGCATTGATCATCATCCGGCCGGAATGTCTCCGCCGGATTCACCAAATGTCGCCTCCTCAGCCGCTGAGCTGGAACAACAATTGTGTGTTGTGGCCAAGATGCAGAAATCTGTTACGATTACCGTTACGCCGCAGCGCAGCAACTCAATGGATTTTCTCAACTTTGAGGAGAAGCGACAGCTGATTGCCTCATCGTTGTCCTTGTCGGATATACTGCATAGCAATAATGGCAATAATGCCAAGGAATCGAATGCAATCAATGTGAATAACGCTGGTAAGTTTTGAGTGAGAAAACTGTTAAGACAATGTTAGATGTTTGAAGAATGTTAAATTAACATTTGAGGAAATTTTGCGTTGATTTATCGAATTTGTAATCGATGTTTGCAAAAGAGAAAACCTTTAATTACAATTTGATACCCACAACAAAAGTACAAAAATAATTAAATTTATTTCAAATTAATCTCTCTTTCCTGTCATCGGGATTTTTTCATCCGTAACAAAAAAAAATGTTTTACCAATTTAATTCAATGGGAATTTCCATTTCATTTTCCGCATTAATCGCTTCGATTGGTTTGGCAGCGGATTTTGAAGTTAAATGAAATAACTTTAACAACTTTTTGTATTGTTTTCAATTTATTTTACTACTTTTTATATTGTTTTGCTCTCTCCCCCTTACACTTTTATCGTGTCCGTTTTACAGATAAAAAAGTTACACTTGTTTTTTTACACATCTGCCGCAAAAACGGAAATGTTTTTTTTATTCTTTTGTTTGTTGACCAGTGAGACGTGCCCCAAAATGGTTCAGTGCACTTCAATGCGACGCAGAGAAAAAGGGCTTGGAAAATGGGGCTTGGCTTTAGGGTTTTTTCACAGCTGATAGACAGAAGAGTTGTCAACGTTTTTATCTCTTCTGTGCGCAGCAAACAATAGGAAGAGGCAGGCTCAAACTTTATTGTGGGTGCCACAGACAGGTGCAGCTTTAAAGCGAAGAGCTGTTGAAATTGAATAAAAATCTATGAATTTATCGAGAAAAAAAAATCGATCAACAATTCATTTGCATAAGCGATTTTTATGGCACACTTCATTTTTATCTTCACACCTTACCCGCCCACTTTTATTATGCCGTCCCTCACTCTTTGCGGTTACTTCAGCAACTGACAAACGTGAGTCATAATCGACAACATCAATCAAAATTCATCAAATATGTGATGAGAGCCGAAAGGAGAGAGTCAAAAATTAACTGTAGTGGGAGTGAAGCTGATCAGCAGCTGCTTTAAATTGTGCTCTCTCAAAAGCTCCTCGCTCTTGTGTGTGTGTGTGTGTGAAGAGGCCAGCAGCTGAGCCTGACTGCAATTTTAAGCACATTCCAACAATGTGTAGAATATAACAACAGTTGACAGCAGCAACAACAACAACAACAAGCAAGAGAGCAGGAAAGACGGATTCATTGAATGCGCATCTATTTTTAGAAGCTGGCAACGTCTTCATGTTTGTTTGCTGCTGCTGGTTTATTGGCATTTAAATTTGTATGCAATTAAAATGCTCGTATTTCAAGTTCAAATGAGAGAGCGTGCAAGTGTGCCAAAGAGCTAAACGTGGGAGAGAGAGAGAGAGAGCGCTTGGCACGGATAATTAATTCAGTGTGTCAAAGTGAGTCGATGAATCATTTCATTTGTTTTCGCTGTCTCTTCGTCAACAGCTCAGTCAATATATCAGATTGCTATTTATTGTTGTTCGTGTTGTTTTTTTGTGTTTTGCTTTTGTTAACCGCATTCCGAGCATATTTTGCCATAACTTACGAAATTGCAGCGTATTTGAAGCTTTAAACAAGATTTGAGCAAACCGTAATGAGTATTTACGCATTTCAAGTATCTTAGCAAGGTATCTGGCAACACTGTCAGCAACAACCTGTTGTAATTTGATGTTTGTTAATGGGTGTGTCAACGGAAATTCCAAAAATGTTGTTTCATCCCACTCAATTTCAATCAGAATTGTTAAAAGTTCATTGACTTTTTAGCTACTCAAAAAGCATTTTCCTTTATAATCTTTTACCAATAACATGAGTATCTAGAATTCTATCTTATGTAATCCCATAATTCTCCATTTACAGCTTCCGCTCACTTATTGCTTTGGGATACTTTTCCCCACTGCCTACAACTGAAAGCAATTGTTCTAATTTCCGCTGCTAAATAAAATAGCGAAGTTGCTTTACACTTTTGTTCCCGTGACTTTGCTGAAAACGTTTTGCGAATTTTTTGTTTTTCGCTCTGTATCAATAGAAAACAATTCCACATCTGGCAATAATTTTGCAACGAAAACTAAACGAGAAAATTGCCTTCAATAAAGCATAAATCGAAATGCTTGCTGTCACTATCTCTCTTCTATCCTCTTGCTCTTTCTTGCCTAACCTCCATTTCCGTTACTACCCACAAACGATTTTTTCAATTTCGTTTCAATTGCAATCATCAAACGATTTTTTCTCATTCAATTTTGTAATCTCCCCTTCCTACGAAAACCTCTTTCAACTTCCAACTGTAAAATCGATAAATTGTCTATCGATAAATTGCACTACAGCCCGCCCCATATCCCGCTCAATGTCAGCCACCGCCTCCCATTTCCCATTCTCAATTCAACGAACGTCTAAAGAATTTCCTTTGCTTCTTCTTCTTCTTCTTCTTCTTTCAATTTGCACGCCAATTTGGCTGTCGGCAATTCTGCCAGTTCTTCACTTTGGCGATTAGAGCTGTAAAAATACGGTAGCAATCAAATCAGAACGAAGAAGAAGAAGAGAGGGCAAAGGATAGACGACTGTCCAAAAACACTCACGAGAGAGCATTTTAAAACAAAAACAAAACTCGCTACAAAAATATGGAATGCAATGAAAACAACAACAACAACTGTAACAGTTACAGTAACAATAATAATCATAATGATGATGATGATGATGATGTTGATGATTATGACTACAACAACAGCGAAGAGTTTGAATTTAAAAACTGGCATATGCGGATTTTGTTGAAGAGGTGGAGGGAGCTGAGAGGGGGGCCGTAGTTGTTGTTGTTGGTTGTGGCGACACAAAAGGCTTGCCACAGAGGATAATTTAGTGGGTGGAGCTCGCTCTCGGTTATTTATATCTTTAAAAAAAAAAAAAAACAAGGCTGCGCGTAGCCAGAAGGCAGGCTTCATGAAAAGCTGGTGAGAGGAGAGGGGGGAGAGGGTGGGAGAGGGGAAGAGGCTCGTTGATTTGGCTGTCTTCCTTCCGTTCGCCCGTCCTGAAAGGGGGGGATGTAGGCTATTTGGCGGCTCTCCAAGCCATGGCGCCTAAAATATAATTCGAATCGTATGACCTGTAAAATGAAAATAAATTAAAGGGTATGTTCTTTCCGTAAAAAACTAAAACAAGTTTAAAAAAAAGTTTTCAGTTAATACGCATTGTTTTATATTTGTCATAATTGAACTAAAGAGATTAAATAAATTTTTACAGGGTGTCTGCTTATCGTGAAACACTTGGCTACCTTTTCCCTTAGCTAGACACTTGAAAGTCGCAGCCTGCCCCTCGTTTGCTGCTGCCCCTGACCGGTCTCGATGGCGCCAATTGAACGATGAAGAAAAAAACAAATTTGGACACGTACCCCCCCTTCCCTCGATCCCCCAATGAGTTTATTCAGTCAATATTTCTATGGCTCCGCTAATCGAAGGGTATTAATCAATAAATTGGCAGTCGAGTGTTTGCTGATTAACTTTGGTTATTTTTGTTGTTGCTGCTGCTGCGTCTAGCTTTAATGCGGTAAATATTGCCGCTCCCACATCCCTCCTCTCCCCTCCCCTTCGCTTGACTTCTTACGCAAGAGAAGAACTCAACCCGCAACTTGTTAACATTTTCATTTGTTTACAGTAATTTAGCTGTCTATCTTTCTGTTTGTGTTCTCTCTCTCAGCTCCCACACAATTGTGAGAACGTTGTATTGTGTGGGCGAATAAGAGAGAGAGGGAGAGGAGAATACGGTTGAGGTGTTAATGAGGCTCAGCTGTAGAGCTAAACATCATCATTATTATAATGGTGATAATCATCCGCCACGACGTTTATTGTTCACATCATTTACTTTAACGACAAGTTGTATAAGTACAAATTTCTCAGCAGTCACGATTTAAAAATAAACTGCAACGAAGCTTTGCTTTGGGTTGGGTTTTTAAGTTATGTATACCTTTAAATTTTGTTGTTGTTGTTTTTGATAAGCGTTTTGGATTGTTGTAAAAATAAAACTCTTTGTCATCGATTTGCGTTTCATAATTTGAATGCAAAGCTTCCCTATCAAGAGATAAGGTAAATAAATGTTTGCATAAAACGTGAGTAAAGCTCATAGTGATAAGCTTTTGTCAGTTTAAGGTGCTGCCAACCTGCTTAAAAGTAAAATTAGGGAGAAATTTGATTGCTAGACAATAAAATTTCGTGATAAACTGGATGTTTATATGTAAAATGTTTGCTAATTTGTATTTTTGCTATTTTTTTTTTAAGTATAGAGATAGTATTTAAGGGCTGCCAACTGGTTGTTAAGTGTGTGCCAGTGTTGCCCATATGCAGACTAGAGTTACCTAAAAATGCACAAAACGCTAAATGGTTTTAAAGGCGAAAAAAATAATCATATTTTTGTGATTTTTTTGCGGCGACATAAATAATATTTTTTTTAATAACTTTAATTACATATTATTGTACAAGTTTTGAAGTATGTCAGAAAAAATTTTCATTGAAAAATAGGCGCCTTGAAAAAAAGTTGTTTTGCGGTGAACATTAGAACTCTTTAATCATCAGAAACCAATAAATGGATATGAATTTTAAAGGTGATGAATTTCTCGAAGTAATCACGAAGAGTTTTTTTTTTGTTTTCTATTTTTTAAAGCATTTTGAAGTGAAAATGCAATTTTGCTCATCATATTAATATATAATATGATACTTTCAGTATAAAAGTATAAAAATTATACCATCAAAAACATAAAAGTACTTCTAAAGTACGTATCTTTTACCCAAAATACTCAAGTTTCTCAAGTTAAAAATCGATATACTCAATAAGTACACTTTAGTTGTAGTTCATCATTGACCCTCTGGCCAACAAATTGCCACTCAAAACGAAGTTAAACTACAATTAACAACGCTTCGTTTTTAGCTGCAGGCATTTAAATAACCTTCTTTAAAAGCGTTCGAAACAAAACACAAAACACAATAACCAAGTCATAAGTCAAAGCCAACGATGATGACCCCTTCGACGATCGAAAAGCCTTTCCAATAAATGTGTGTGCGTGTGTGTTGTGTGTGTGATTAATGCGGCATGCTGTTCCTAATGACCCTCAACAGACACCTCACTCATTTAACTAACTCTTTTAACTATGCCAATAAACATGTCACATTGAGCGACAGACACAAAACAGAAAACAGAAATCAGAAATCGAACAATGATCGATCAAAATACCGCACCTTGTTTATGCTACACTCGAAGAAAAAGCCAAGCTAAAAGCACACGATTAACATTTGAAAAAGCGTTAATGACTCAAGGATGAATTCTAGAGAAAAGTCCCAACTTTAGTTCAAGTTTCGATTGCTTGTACTTTGTTGTTTTAGAATTATGCAAATCGAGTTTGTTGAGAACTTCTCTCTGATGATCTCATGCCGTAAAGCAGTCGCATGTTGTGGCACGTGGCCAGCGGCAACTTTATTTTTATTGCGATTTCTTCTCATTTACTAATGAAGATATTGCGTATATAAATACGAGTTTGCATCAAAGTATCTTTTTGTGCAGCTGCATTCTGCTGCCAGTTTTCATTTGACTTAATTAAGGCGACGGGAATAAAAAAAATAAAAATATAAAAATGCATTGCGGGTCAAGAGTTTACAACGCAATTCATTTTGTATTCATACTATTACAGACATTCCACACTACAAAATGGTTGTCAATCGCTTTTTTTTAGATTAAAACATTTGTTTTATGTGGCAGACGTCGCCGGTTGGTTTTTATTGTCAGCACTTCAGGTGTCTGGCTTATGGTAGAAAAAAGATGCAGTCTTAGTTCGGAGCTTTAGTTGGATGCCTGCCAATATTTGAAAGTTGCCAGCTGTTCGACAAAGTTTCTGAAGTGAAAATCCATTAACTGTACTTAAACTTTATCCAGTCAGCTTGCAACACACAGAGGACTTAACTTAAGTCCACAACTATTTGTTTGCTGTTGCATGTGTGTGTGTGTGTGTGTGTGTGCAACATCCACTATGTTGTTTATTGAAAGGATTTGGTTTTGGTTTCAAAGTCCACTTGGTATAAAAGTTTTTAATTGCTTTTAAATCGATAAATATTTGCTTAATTTATCAATTAAAATCGTTGCAGTAAATCAATTAAGTAAATACAAAAAACTTTTCATCTCGCCTTTTTTTTTTTTTTTTTTAAATAAAATAAGTTTTGAATATATCCAATTGTTTCTTCTAAAACTTTTTGTTTGTTTTGCTTGAAACCAATTAGAAATTGTTAACATAGCCAATTCAATAAAAATCATCTGCTTTGTTTTAAATGGCCAAACAATTTAGCTGCTTTTTATTGGCAGCCAGTCAAATTCAGAGTACACTGAAATGTTTTTAATTAGTTTTGGCGCACATTTCTCTAAATGTATCTGTCAGAGGCCTACATATGCAGATTGCTTGTGATTTACACAAGTTTTATGTTAATTGTAAATGAAATTTTATTTTGCGTAAATATTTAAGCATATGCTGAATTATTTTTTTTTTTAAGGCTCATTTTTTTTTTTTTTTTTTTTTTTTGACCGCCTGTCCAATAAACTTGTTTGGCCACAGCGAACAATGTTGTATGATGCCACCACAGGCAGCGAATAATAATAAAAACCACAACGCACCACTGAACCACCTTTCAGAACTGAAATCAAATTAAAAACTGTGAAAAAAAACGTTGGGTAATTTGAGCTGCCTGCGGGTCAGAGACAACAACAACGCTTCAATGCACTTTTTTTTGTTTGGTTTGGGTTGGTAACAAGCAACTGCTTCAACCCCTTTCCCCTCTTTGACACTTCTTACCTCATCATTGTAATTGTTACTCATTTCAAGTGCTTTTTTTTTTTTAGCTGAAAGTTCAGTTGATTGAATGTCAAATGTCATGCAATTTACATGCAATTAGTTGTTGCACGTGCCACAAACAGCAGCTATATATCATGTATATATTATGTACATATATTTGTTGCGATTTATATCCAGGCATTTAATATAATATTTATTATGCTCAGATATCATTTGCTATCTCTGCATTTTCCTCCATGATTCATGGCTATTTGTTATTCATTGCTCCTCCAATCTCTCTCTCTCTCTCTCCCCCTATTACTCTTTGGCTTCATTTTGTTGCTGTTGCTTTTTGTTACACACATTTAGTTCGGACAATTGAGAGAGTTTGTCCATATAAAACACGTAATCGGCTCAATTGTCTATTGCAATTGACTTTGACTTTGACGTACGCGTGCGAGTTGTCAAATAGAAGGAAAAGAGACGGGGGGAAGTAGTGGGGAAGAAGATTGTGTAACAAGGCTTGTGGGTTGCATGTTTTTCAATAAAATAAATAGCTTGCATAATAACTAATTATAAATTATGTAGATAAAAATTAATTTGTGCAGTTTTATGGGAATTTTTTTAGACAAATAAAGCTGTGTTAATTATAAATTATGCAACAAAATCGATTCCTTAAAATTAAACTTGACTGCCTTTAATGCTTTTCGTCAATTGTTTTCAACCAACTTTTTTTTGCTAAGTTTTTCCAAGTTTCAAACTTGCTCAAAGTTGAAGTTTTTGAAACTTTGCTGGTCTCATGACTGCACATCATAATCCCCCAAAGTCAACAACTATCGATAGCCAAGTTTATAACCTCCTCTCTTCCCTCTCTCCCCTCGTTTTGCTGTCACTTGTTTTTTATATATATATTTTTTGACATTGGCTATGGATATGTTGCGCTTCAGTGCCACAGCTGTCATTCACACACACTCCAACACACAACGGTAACTAGTCCCAGTTTGTGTGTGTGATTCGGCTCACGTTTTCTATTGCCTGCGCAGCGTTGCGTATACGTAATGTGATTTGAATTTTTGTGCAACGTGCATGTTGAACGCTTTGCTGCGCTTTCAGTGTGTGACAAAAGGAGTTTTCCATTTTTCCATTTACCATTTTTCCATTTCCATTCGGCGGCATGTTCCAAAAATAGAGAAATATAGCCCCCATTGTCAAAATACGTGCCAGGCCAGGCGTAAATTGGCTGTAACACCGCTCTGCCCCACCCTCCTCCCACCTTTCTTTCCCCTCTTTCTTGGTAGCCTACACACATTGCTGGCATTGTTTTTTATCTACTTTTTCGCAGAGGCGAGTAATTACAATTAATTTCAGGTTTCATATTGCAATCAAAATCGACACAAAAAAGACAAACAGACAACAAATTAGTTCAGTTGTTGTTTTTTTTTTGTTGTTTCAGCGTCAATTAGCAACGCCTGCAACCTTCAAACATAATTTTAGCAATTTTTATTTAAGCTCACGGAAAGCGCAAAAAATAAACTCACATTTTTTTGCCACTATAAAATTAGAGCACTTTTTTTTGTGTGTGTGTTTGAAAATAAATTTTTGTGATTTGCATTTTCTGCTTTGTTTTTTTTTATTTCTTTGTCACGTGTGTTTTCTAGTTTTGGTTGGCTTTTTCCGCTGCTCTTTTTCTTCTTGGCTATAAATAATTTTCTTTGCAACCAAGACATTGAATTCGTTAGAAATATGATTAAAATAAGTGCACATTATTTTAAAATATTTTATTATTGGGTATTTTTTCTAGGTACAATTAGTTTTTGTAGGTCTGTGTCACGTTGTGCAATTATAGTTATCAGCATTGCTTTCGTACTTATATATATTTGCACTTGACTGTGCTTTAAGTGGAACACAACAATTGCTAATTTACATAAGCTGCATAGCGATAGATATGTGGCAAGTGAAATATATACTCGATCGTGACATGAACAAAGTAGATAGGTATGATAAAGTTGTAGAACTGATATTATTAATTATAAATGTTGATAAGGGGGTGGAGAAACTTTAAGCTTTATGCGTCGAAATAATATTATTGTCATGTTATTTTTCAACATGTTTATTTTTGCATAATTTCTAACACAACCCTTCAACACATATTCTACATTTAAATGTTGTTGTAGTTTTTACACACACATTATTTTCTATCTATCTCTCTTTCTCTCTCTAGGGGTATTCAAGCGAGAATAACAACACTTTGGAGCCACAACAACAACAAAAAAAAAAAAAAAAACGACAACAAAATGAAAACAATGGGACCCACAAACAACTTTCGCGAAAACTCGTTTTCCACGCGTTCGCATAAAATTTTACATACATTGTTGTAGTTGTTGTAGCTGGTAGTTGTTGTTGTTGTTGCCGCCCTTGTCGTTTTTTTTTTTTTTTGTGTAGAAGCCAAATCTTTAGAGTATGCTGCATCCATTGAAACGTGGAGCTGTGGCAGCAGCAGCAGCAGCTGTGTGCCTCCGAAAATCCACAAAACCGGTTTCTTTTTCGCACAAAAAAAATACTATGTAAAACATATATAAAAATCATTTTGATGACGACAACGTTTTGGGAGCTGCGTGTTATTTTATTTATATATTTTTGTGCGTATTTTTTTTTGTTTTTGTGGTGAAAATTCTTTGCTTTAAACATTTGAATCTCATGCTGTGCGTTCTTTTTCCTTGGCGCCATTTAAATGAGGCATCATATCCTTCCATCACTTCACTTCTGCCTCCCCGCTTGACACACATTCCGTTCTCTTTATGCTGGTTCTCTCTCAGTTCCCTTATCTCCCTTGCGTCAACTCAAATCAAGCATGAAAAGCTGCTTCAACAATTGACCACAATTGGGACAGCAACACAGAGTCCAGCTCCAGTAGCTCCAGAACGCGTGCCCCACTCAACAAGAGAGAGGAGAGGAGAGAGGGAGATAGTGTGGTTAAGGAAGCCAAATAGTTCTTGGCCCATTTGCCACAGTTTGTGGTATTTACAGTATACACTTTAAAAGAGTTTCGGTTAGGAACTTTTGAACTTTATGGTTTTTGAAAGAGTAAATAAAGAAAACAACTTTGAACTAAGATGTTTTGCAACATTTTTAAAAAAGTGTATTTTTTTTTATAAATTCTCATTGAGTTTAAAAAGCGCAACTAATATTCGTTAAAGTTTTTCCTAATCATTTTGTCATTTGTTATTTGTCATGACATTCTTTTTCACCCAGTTTTCTGCTTCTTTGCTGCTCTTTATCTCTATTTGTACGTTTGGTTTTGTGGAATTCTCCTCCCAGCTATTTGTAGGTAGCCTAATTTCAACGCTTGAATTGCTGTTCATGTTAAAGTGTGTGCGACTGACTGTTGTGGGAGTGTGTGTGTGTGTGTGCCCAGCTTATCGGTGGCAGCATCGTAGTCAACAACAACAACAACAACAAACAAACAAGAAACAGCTGCCACAGCACAACTCAAGTTGGGGGCTACTTTGAGATGGAATGTTGTGTTGTCTGTTGTTTGTTGTTTGTACCTTTTGCTTACTTGACAAATGCCTCGTACCCGTCGCCCCGTCACCCCGTCACCCCTGCAACATATGTGATTTTTCTTCTTCTTTCCTTTCTGCTGATTGCCAATGCAAACTGAACAAAAATAAAGCACAAGTATCCGAAGTAAAGAATAGAAATACTTTAAGAATGGTTTTGTAATTTTTGCTGGCCAATTACAAATGGCTCAGAGGACAAACTTAGCTGGTTTCTAAATTTGTATGCAAGCTGAGTTTGTTGACTATTTTAGCCTTAGAATAATTGTTGTTGTTGCAGCTAAAAAAAACTTGTTTTGAATTTGTAATTTAATGATGATGTTGTTCATAAAACTTGGTTTATATAACAATAACATTTTCGCTTTCGATGGACAAACAACAAACAAACAAATATGTTGTATGTTGCAACAATATTCCGCATGCCAGAAACTATAACTATATGAGGCGTCGTGGCATGCAACTTCATTTTTGAGGCCAACTTTTTTTTTTCCGCTTCCGCGCAGCGATTTTTCTTCATTTTTATGACGTTGACACAATTTTTGAGAGCTGCTGCGCCTGCTAATTAAATTTTGTCTCACTCTAACTAACTATTCCTTTCTCTCTCTCTCTTTCTATTTTGCAGCCAAGAAACAAAATGGCGCCGCCATACGCACAAATAGTTTGGGTTCCGGCACCCGCACCCCACCCCTCGAACGCAAAAGTAAATTTAGCGCCTTTGGGACGTTTCTTTAAGCCATGGAAATGGCGACGAAAAAAGAAGAGCGAAAAATTTGAAGCAGCCTCCAAATGTAAGTAACCTTATAATCTAGTTTTTGCATGCCTGAAGTTGAATAATTGATAAAAAAAAATGTATGTTCTTGGCGTGTTTTACAGCACTGGAGCGCAAGATTTCTGTACGTGCCAATCGCGATGAGTTAGTGCAAAAGGGCATTCTGCTGCCGGAGAGTCCGCTGGGCAATATACCAGAGCCGGGTAAGTGTTTGGAGACGTTGTAAGGCGTGAGAAAATATCTTACTTAAGTTTAAGGTTTGTTCAAACTTGAGCTTTAATTGAATTCGAGTGTTAACTTTTTTTGTACCCCGAACCCATAAAATGGGTAAAAGAGGGGTATAATGGTTTTGTGCAAAAGTATGTAACAGGCAGAAGGAAGCATCTCCGACCCTATAAAGTATATATATTCTTGATCAGCATCAACAGTCGAGTCGATATAGCCATGTCCGTCCGACTTCACATTTTGCACATAAGCTCATCTAAGTCCTAGGCAGTACAAGTTTGTTTCCGATTTTCGATAACTATTTCCGTTTCCGATATACACATGTGATCGATAACATAAAAATATCGAATATCGAAAATCTGAAACGTTTTAGAAACTTGATACAAAATAATGAAAATCTGCAAAAATTTCATTGAAATCGGTTGAGAAACACCAGAGATATCGAAGATTGATAGGTTTAGGTCACAAATGCATTCAGAAAATGACTATACGCGTTAAGTATTAGGTTGGGGGTATCTCCTAGTCGGGAAATCTCGACTAGAGCCTTCTTACTTGTTTTTGTTGAAGTTTTTGAATCTTTCTATAAACTTCAGGGCTTTACTTTACTTTCTTAGAATCTTTCCCTAGCTTGAATACTAATATTCTTATGACTTTTACCATATCATATTTCTTAGACTTAAATCCCCACACAGTTTAAATCTATTGACAAGCCTAAGCTAATCATAAACTTTGACTATATGAATACCACATCCTTAATACCCAAATGCACTTTTTTGTTATTGTGAGCAAACTTTTGGTTTTCTTTTCTGCTTGTCAACTTCAACTACCATCCGCAGGAGGGCGTACACAGACAAGGGCTTAACGCTTCACAGTTCTCTCTGTGTGTGTGTGTGCAAAAGTCAACACAAACGGAAATTGGCCATAATCCACGCACGATTTAGCTCCATGACGAGACTTGTTTGAGCTAAGCTCGTTGGCGGTAGAGAGAGGTGGGGTAAAGGGAGTCACGAAGAGCTGATTGCCAGGTTTCAACACTCGCTGGCACTTTGCTAAATTGTTTGCCTTCAATAAGGGGAGAGAAGTAAAGAGAAGAGAAGAAAGGGTATTCACTTGGTCTGGGGTCTCTTCCTTCCGCGTCACTTGAGCCGTGACGAGACGTCAGACGAAGAGTGTGGTAAACAGACATTCAATGATTCAAAAGTCGCGACATTGCCACATTCTCCGGCGTGGATAATTAATCAATAGCTAATTGTCAATGCAAGACGTCATCAAGTCCCAAAGCCTTTCTACAATAAAACGTCAGGCGACAAGCACGCGAAATGCATTCAAAATCGATGACAAGAGACAGTAGAAAGACAGTAGAAAGAGAGAGAGAGAGAGAGAGGGGGCTTCATAAAGCGAACCTACCTCAAGTTTTATTTGCTTGAGTCGGGCAAAGTGGTCAAAGTTTAGAGCCGCCACTCAACAACAGAGGGCGCCTGTGTGCTGCTGGGGTGAAAGTTTGTTTTTCGGTGGAAAGCTTTGAACGCGAAAGTTGAATGAAAGAATTCATGAAAGAGCTGTGCTTAAAGCTCTCGCCACACAAATTTTCATGAATGGCTAAAGGAAAAACAGTGAAATATATTTCAGTGATGTTTTAAAAAATACTAAGAATTTCAAATTGATTTTAATTCTTTCTTATTATCTCCTAATTCTCTTTAACCAGGCGAGGAGTCGTACTATAACACAAGCGGAGCTAATGCCAATGGCTCCCTACACTCAGCCGTCCACAATAGTAATTCCATAAATCAAGCCAACAATTCCATAAATGCCACAACTTACGGCAGCGCTGGCAATGCGCTTCTCACCCAACAACAACAGCAACAACAACAACAACAACAACAGCAGCAGCAGTTACAACAGTTGCAACAATCGGGCGGTGTGCCCAACTCCATATCTGTGCAACAGTTCAATGCAAATTCCATGCTCAATGGCGCCAGCCTCAATCAACAGAATTCCATGGCCAATGGGGGCCTCATTTCGGATGGCGCCTCCTCGGACACATCCTCGCTGAGTGGCGGCGTGCCCCACTCACAGTCGGCACCGCAACAGCTGGGCGTGGGACAGGGTCAGGGACAGGGGCAGGGGCAGGGACAACCCCCACCGCTCACCCCGCTCGCACAGCATCATCAGGCATTGGCTCAACAGTTGCAGCAAAGATTCGCCATCAGCAATAATAACGGTGAGTTTTTGTGAATTATGTACTTAAAGTTGGTTTTGCAATTGATGGCAATGAATTGACTTTGTGTACTTGAAAAATTTATTGCTCTTACCCCCAAATGGAGGGAGAACTTTATCTTTTGTCAGTGAATTGAAAATGTAACAAATAAAAGGGAGTTTTGCGCTTTGCTCTTGAATTGGTTTCTGTTAAATATAATTGAAAAGATGCTTGCACTTGTAATGAAATTATAATTGGAAATGATATTAAAGGGCTAAAAGCAATGTTTATAAAGATTGTGATTTCAAGTAATTTTATTGAAAGTGTTCTAACTACTAGACAATATGGGAAATGTCGATTGTTTAACGAGAAGGAAAGAGCCAGATATCCTTACCACTATACAATATGGGAAAAAAAGTATTAATAATATATTTTATACATAAACATTACTCTTGCTCATTTTTATGCATTAGTATTATTATTTTTATTTTTATCATTTTTATTTGAATTTTATATTATTTAAAAAACTATTCCTAATTTCAAATTTCATCTTATTTCTCAAAATGTATTGTGTAAGAAGTGCCTTAAAACCATTGCATACTTTAGGTTCGCTTCATTTAAAGCCAAATAGCGTTGCCTACTTTCAAGTGCTGTGGCGTAAAACCCAATTACAAAAACATCAACATCAGCCATAAATTAGTTGCGCTTTAAGCCAATTTCATGCGCGTTAACGCCTAGTTAAGTCACCGTTAAAACATTTAGCTCCCACACACACATAAACACACACAAGTCACATGTTTGTTTTGGCGTTGTTCTTGGCTACCGGGAATGTTGTCTTTGAGCACTTGCGGCAGTTTGCCAAAAAGTCTGATAAAATGTTAAACAAAACACAAACAAATTCTTTCATAGTTCAGGTGGGCGCGAGGGGCGCGAGGGGGGGAGCGTACACATTGCTGGCTATTTAAATGGTAAACAAACACAACGCTTTTTCTGCTTCTGCTCTTGACATTATAAATATTTCGCAATCAACGCTCTACCTCTCCCACTTACACTCACTATGCTTTAATTATAATGACCAGGCCACATAGATTTTTGATGACTATGAAAATATTTTAGTGCACTTTAAGCTTTTCGCCATTGCGTTTCGTGTTTCTTGTTTGTTTCTGCTATTTTGTTTTTTGTTGTTAGATGCTGCGTCAACTGCAGCTATATATATATATTGCCGGCATGTGCTCTCTCTCTCTTTTTTTTTCGTCAACGTCATCGTTCTCACAAACGCGCACGTTTTGTGTGCTTTTGTTTATTTTGCATTTGTGTTTTACTGAGTGAGAGAGCTCTCTCTCTCTGTTGAGCTTACGCTCTCTAACTGTTACTTTTTATCATTGCTACTGCGTCGTTTTTGTTGTTGTGCCTTTTGACTGGACTGCTGTTGTTGGCTTCGCATTTTTATGGCAAATCGTTTGCTGCTGCTGCTGTTGCCGCCTGTCGGTTCTGTCACTTCCTCTATGTTCAGTTAACATTAAAACGCAGCCCGCTAGAGCAGCGCGTCTTTTTCGCCGTCGCGTTAGAACTAAAAACAAAAATCAAAATATATTACAAAAAATCAAAACACACACAAAAAAAAGTAACAAAACAAACACGGAAAAATATGCGCAAATATTTGTAAATGTGTTTAATTTACTACTAGCTGTCGTTTTTTGTTCCCCTAAGTGCTGCCCTCTATCCGCTGTCTCGGTACCCCTCTCATAGTCTGTCTTGTTGTTTCTCTCTCGTTCTCTTCTTCCATCTGTGTATGTGTGTGTGCCAAACAACAACAAATTTATAGACGTTGAAAAGATGTAATATTTGATAGGCTGCAATATTTATAAGCCATTTAGCCAAGACGCCTTTTAGCTTGCTTCTTGTGCATAATCTCAAGGTGAAGCTGAGAAAGAGCGTTTAAATTGTTTGGCAAGGTTGCCGGTTGCCCAGATTTTTTAGAATTTAAATTTAGTTGCTTTCAGTAAGCTTTAATGTGATTGTTTTTTCTGTTGTACAATCTCTTGTTTATTTATAAATATAGCTTTGCACATTTTTTCACCCCTATAAAATATTGCATTGCAACCAAACACAACCCGCATTTAAATGCTTGCAACGTCAGCCAAATTGAAATAAATGCAATTACAATTGAGGTTTGGTTTTCGTCAACAACAACAAACAAAATGCTTTAAGCCACCCACATAACAATATCCGAAAACAAAAACAAACGAAACGTTTGTTCGTCAGTTTCAACGAAAAATATTTCGTCTAAAAGGCATTTTTCTGTGTAAAAATGCAACAGCAGAAAGAAAAGGCAAAAGGACAGGAGGAAGGTGCAGCAGGCGCGACAGGCACGCAAAAGCATTTTTAATTCACACACGTGCATGTTTTGTGTGTGTGTGTAAATGTATATGCATAGAAGCAGTTACTTTGCTTTGCTTTACTTTTTGCCTGGTTTCCGGTTAAGTGGGGTTCTTTATTTATTTATTTTTTTTTTTCGGTGGGTGCGTGTGTGTGTGTGTGTAAGCGAGCAAGTGGAATAACTTTAATTTTCTGTCATTCCACTTTTGGTTGGATATTCGCCGCCGCCTGCTCTCACATTACGCATACGCAACGTTGCGCGGCAAGTGTGGCAGAAGGAAGAGGAAACAAAAATTGTTGCCTACCATTGGGCGCCGCTCTCTCGCAAAGCGAACGCGCTCTCTCTCTCTCTCTCTCTCTCTTTCTCCGCACTTCGTCTTCGTCCATTATCCTTTTTGCGCTTTGCTTTTTCACACTGTTATTCGTTGCGTTTCGGTTTCTCTGGTTGCGTTTGCTCTCTCTCAGGTTTTGTTTTGTGTTTAAAAATGAAATAGGGCCAAAGTAATTGGGAAAATAAAATAAAGCTCACTAGACTGCGGCTAATTTTTTTCGCTGGTTGTGCGCTAAACTTTGTTATTAAAAGTAATAAAATATAATGAAAAGTGCATTAAATTGTCAACAACTAATTGTGCTTTTAGCACTTGCTTAAAACTGTTTTTCGGCTAATGTATGTGACTCGGTGTGTGTGTGTTTGTTTTGTGTATATGTTTGCTGCGCTCTCGTTTTGGCCGCAACTGCATCCTCTGAGGTCGTCCACCTTTTTCCCCGCTTTTGCTGCGTTTTCGCCATTGTTAGAGATGCCAATGCAGCCGACGCAAATTGAGTGTATTTTGTTTGCAATAAAAATAGAAAAATAAATACTCAACTGAAACCTGAAAAATGGGTAAAATAAAACTATGAAGTTTTGCAAATGTACCAAAAGGAAACATCTGCAACTTATATTGATAGCTCTCTCTTTCTTCATCTTTTTTTTGTTTGTGTGCTAGGTAAGCAACCAGCAGTGTTGTTAACTGAGCAAAACAAGCAATTCTACCCTGCTTTACTGGCTTAAATCTTTAGGGATTCATTTGCCTGTGCAGGATTGATGAGTTTTCAGGTCATCGACTTTAAACCCTTGGGTAAACTTTTTCCCAGAAGCTGCACATTTTTTTTCTTCACTAGAACAATATGCATATCATCTCTATAGACTAATAATTTGGTTTTATGTTTCTGTACTTTGATTTCCGCTCGTGTGCCGCATTCTAATCTAATAAGATATGCTATTTTTGTTGCTTTTGCTTTTTCTCCAACAAAAATCTTATTAACTTGCTTGGATAAATTGCTGCAAAGCACTAACAGATAAGCACTCCTAGATACATATATATGTATACCTATACCTCTATATTTTTATATATATATATTTTTTTTGCTGTATATAATTGAGTCAGTGTGCGTCGGCCACATTTGAGATAATACAATTAGACTGAGGCAACGAGCCAACTGAAGTCTTGTTGTTGTTTTTTTTTTTTATTATTCCAATTTGTGGAGAAGTGAAGTGGGGAAGTTGAAGTGCACTGGAGAGAATGTTGTGCTTTCAAGACCGCTGTGCAAACTCACGTAATCTTTGTGTCTGGTGATTGTATTTTGTTTTTTGCTGTGTGTCTTTTCTCTTCAAACAGTTTAATAAGAATACCCAGTAACGAAGTGAATAGAGAAGTTATATGATTTGCCTTGTCAAGTGAAAACAGTGAAAAAATTATTTAAAGTTTAACGAAAACAAGAGTAAATAAATAGAAAAGCTAAAATAAACAGTTTTAAAATTACTTTTCATTTAGTACAGGGTATTAGTTATCGCACCCCTTTTCTTTCACTTGACTTATCTTTGAACGCTTAGTCATTAATGCTAGCTAAGGCAAACAAGCTTCACGAACTTGGCAATTAGAGCAGCCTCGTACGAAAAATTCCAGTCATTGATAAGTTTTAATTAAAAATCACTTTAAAAGTTCTTAGCTACCTTTAAACGGCATTTTTGGTCTTTTTGCTGTTTAACTTGCCCACCAAAAACTTAGTATTTGGCCAAAATGATGAATGACCGTATTGGGGTAAAATTGTTGATAGCTATCTATGGACATATAAAGGCATATATGTATGTGTATTTATTATTGTTATGGATCGATTCGTGTTTGCGGTCTGCCACCTGCGCATTTTGCATTTAATTTGCTAATTAAATTGTCACAGGGTGGACTAACCCCTTAGCTGAATAGAGTCAATAGCCTGCACTCGAAGAAAATTAGGATATAGAATAGAACATTTTATTTACTTAATTTTTTTTTGTTTAACTTTATTTAATTTTTATTTTTAGCATTTATTATTATTTAATTTAAAAAAAATTTTTTGTTTTAATTTTTTTGGTTTTTCCTCAGTCCTGTCTGGCATAGTCGCTCCTCCTTGGTTGGCCACTCCTCAAACTTTGCATGCCATTGGCTCGTAATCGACTTGGCCCAAACGTTCATTTCGACATCCGTTTCGAGTTCATCCACTCGTCCTGTTTCCTTTGCTCTATCCTGTTCGCTTGTGTTTTTTTTTTTTTTTTATGTTCTAAACGGCTTCCGCTTACGACACATGCAAATGAGTCAGTTTTGGTCAGTTTGGCTAGTTTTCTCAATCCACCCACCGCCTTCTCCCACCCATCCTCCTACGTTTAATTTGTCTAACAAATGCCTTTCGCTGTTCGCACCGAGCTTTTCATTCTCTTTCCCTCTTTTCCCGTTCCCGTTCCCTTTCCTTTTGGCTCATTAATTAGCATTTTTACTCAGTGTTCGATTTATTGTTGTACGGTCATTGTGTAAACACAGCAACCAAAAAAAAATTTCCGGGCGGGCCGCAAAGTGTTTTTAATTTTTCACCGAGATACTCTTTTTTATATTTGGGTATAAATCTTAGCAAGTGGTTTCAAATTTTGATTTTTTTATGATATTTAAGAATAAGTTAAACTAAAATTTGTCCACGAAATAACACATAAATAAAAAAGTAAATTATTTACTCAGCATTTTAAGAGCATTCAATAGTCACCTAGCACAATTTGTGCTTTTTTAATTTAATGTTTTCTCTCTCGCCTTGCACATTTTCACAGCTCTCGTGTTTCTTGCTTGCCTCAATTAAAAACATTGTGCTGCCCACATGGTTGTTGTTTTTGTATTTGCTTTTTGCTTTAGCTACCATATTTTCGAGATACATTTTTAAGACGCCATAAAAGTCGAGAAATGACAATGTCAATGTCTCAACAGCCTTTGCTTCACCTCGTTCCCCTCAGCTGTGCTACTGACCTCTAGTCAGTGGTGAGGGGAGTGAGAGGAAGTCTGAGAGAGTGAGTGAGACAGAAGAGATTGAGATTCTTGGTGGACGCCTTGGTTTGGTCATCAATTATAATACCTCACATTGATGTTTTCGCTTTTACGGTGGCGTATACTTGATGCGAATAATGTCTCGACAGACATTTTGTGTGTTTGCGTCTGTTCGTTTTTAATTATGCACAATTGCCGCTAAATTTGTCGCGCTGCAGCTTCCGGTATTCAATTCTCATTCTCATTATCGCTCTATCTCTCTCTCTCTCCCAGTTTTTGTTCACATTTCCTTTGTTATAGATTTTCTCATCACTCTGCTGCGTTGCCCAACCCAGTTCGGTATTTCAATTCCGATTTCAATTTTCAATTGCTCGCAATGAATTCAAATTTTCAATTGAATTTTCTGCCACCACCGGCTTTTGTGTGTGTGTGTGTGTGTGTGTGCGTGTGTGTGTGTGTGTGTGAGAAGAAGCTATCAATGCAAGTTCTCATTCGTCTCTCGCCTCTCGAATCTTTTGAATCTTTTGTATCACTCGACGCGGTTCCACATCGTGCCTGGCGCGTTGACTTTGGGATTATAATCTTTATCAACTTGTTTTTGGTGGCAAAGTGACAGTTAAATATATGTGTGTGTCTTTGGTGTCAGTTTTCTCGGGCATGTGTTTGTCTGTATGTTACGACAAATTTCACAATTTTTACAATTGAGATGATTTTAACTATGATTTGTGATGGCACATTGTGTGGTTTGTGAATGTGTTTGTATGTTTTAGATGTGAACTATCATTGTGACTTTTGAAAAGGTTCTTGAGATGAACTTCTGTCCTATAAATAGACAACCTTTAGTCACCTGTTTACAAGCATTTCCGAAAGTCTTTATTTTTTGATGAATTGCAAAATGAACAAAATAAAATGTCTTGTTCTTGTCTCATGTTCAGTGATTATTTTTGTGATATTGTACGTAAAATAAAAATGAGAAACACAAAAGCTTAACAACAACAAACATCGCACAATCAAAGTAAATAATTTATAAATATCAAAAAAACAAAGTAAAATTAATAAACGCACAAATGAAACAACAACAAATGCCGCAACGAGTGAAATCATCGAAGAGCGTAAATAATCCACGAGCGACGCACAAATATTGTTTGTTTGTATTCGAAGAATCTGCAGCAATAAGTGATAACCAACAATAAAAATACAAAAAAATATAAATCTTGAACTGAAATCAAATTGAAAATGCTTTATTAGCAGTTAAAAAAGAAGAACACAAGCTAACAACCATAGAATATATACACATATGTGATAAAAGTCAAGTGTAAATCAAAGTTTGTCGTCACAATCAACAATAAATAAATAGTTATAGACCGCACATACACATTTGTACATAAAGCACCGTTAAACCGTTAAGTGTGTGATAACGCTTGAAAGCGATAAAAAAACCAGATTGAAAGAAAAACCGAGATTTTCATCGAACTCCCATAACTGCCATTAATTGATGCACCAAGTTGATGAATTTAGCGACAAGACAACATCAAACTGTAAACCGAAGCTGAAGATAACAGCAACAACAGACATAACGAAAATAACAACAACAATCAGCAGCTTAGAAGCAACATCAAAGCCACGCTGATGATGGGCTACATCATGGGTTGTGCTTGCTTCAAAGGTATGTATGGACATGGATGTATGTATGTGCGCATCGTTAACATTTTCTACTCGCCCGTTCTAGAGAGAGAGCGAAAGAGATCTCTCTCTCTCTCTCTTTTGTCATTTTGGCGTCGCGTTTCCTTCCGCTCATTAGGCAACCTCAGCTTCGCAACCGTTGCAGGCGCTTCTTCTTCTTCTCCTTCTCCTTCTTGTTGTTTGTCATGTTTTTGCTTCTACGCACTTTCGCATCTTCTTCGCATGCAAAACGTCATTAACGACGTCACAACAGCGTCGTATTTTATTGAGTGCATGCGCACGTGCTAACGCCAAGCTCTCTCTCGCTCTCGGCCACTCTCACTAACAGTCTCTCTCTCTCTCTGGTTTTTATAGCAGACGTCGCGCTGTTAGTTAACAGTATTATAGCAGCGCAGCTTCGTTGTGAGGAAAGCGTCGCCTTTTTTATTGCCCTGTAAAATCTGTGTGTGGTGTGTGTGTAAAGTGCATGAGATTTTGCCATGCCTTCCTCTTTTCACATGTGTGTGCTGTGTGTGTGTCTTCGTCTTTGCTTATTGTGTCGTCGCTTTTTCCGTTAAAGGATTTGAGTGCATGTGTGTGTGTGTGTTTTTGTATGTGGGCAGCTTGTGAATTGCTCGACAGCCTTTTGAGTGCAAAGTGATTTTTTTTTGCTTGTGTTGTCTTTTGCACTTTTCTAGCGATTTTTTATGTGCGCTTAATAAGCTGTCAAGATAGCTATCTTAGCTGCAATCCATATGCTTGCAACTAAAAATGCTTGCTATTTATTTTGAAAATGTTTGGGAATGTATCTATGTGTGGAAATGAGGTATTTTTTTTTTATGAAATTGGGAGAGTTTTGGGATTGCTGGTATTTAAATTAAATTAAAATTTATAAGTTTGCGTAATGGCAAAATATTTACATGTTTTATACAAAAGTTTTACACTTTTCCCATTGTAGAATTTCACAGTCACACTTTGCTAGTATGCAACTGCTACACAAATTGTGGCATACACTTCACACCCATGTGCCCCATGCTCTTGAAGCGTTTTGTGGCACGCATTGTAGCCCTTAACCTTTCACATTTGCGTGCAGTTTCGCTTCGCAGTTAGTTTGATTCAATTGCAATTTGCAGCATCCGCCTTGTGCCTCAACTCAAAAGCAACAACACCAGCAGCAGAAGCATTATACAGTTTAAACATGTACGCCTCGTAGCCAGGGAGGGGGGGGTGTGCGGTGTGGAATATAACCGGCAAGCTTCTGGCTAAGTGCTTGGCCCATTAAAGTATGCAATCATTTTGCGGTTAGCCAAAGGATCGTTGCCTCTAGCTCTCTCCTTTACACTTCCCCGCTATTTCTCTGCTTGCATAAATACTCGAGTTAATGCTGCTGGCATTTGCCATAGCTTTGACAAGATTAACGACATTGCCTCAAAATTCCGTTTGCTCTAATTCTCAACATCGACCCAGTTCTGACAATCTCGATATCTCTCTGCTTTAATCATCCGTCTATAAACACATTAGTGTCTAGTTTTGGTTGCTGCTGTTGCCCACAATTAAATCGTAAATCGCAAATCGCAAAAAGAGCATCAGACAACAAAACACACAAATGAACTCCCCTCTAACCTCGCCACAACGCCTGTGGGAGCATCGTATAAATAAATAAATAAATAAACAAGCGTTTAATTGAACCGGAAATTATTTTTTTGTGTGGGCGTCGATTGGTTCTTTATTGTGTGTGTACAATGACATGTGTGTGTGTGTGTGTGTTTTTCTCATTGGAATTTATAGTACACTTGTCGCATTGTTCATTTTGTGTTTTGGGGCTTCAATTCTGCTGCCAAGGAAGGGAGAGGAGGGCGAAAAGGTGGCAGAGGTCATATCACAAGTTAGTTGGCAAGCTTCATTATTGGTTATACTCTTGGGAGGAGTGTATAAAACACTATTTAGTTTGGAAGATTGTTAGTTAGAGCATTCACTAGTCGACCTGGCATTTATTAAAACTTGATTGCTTCTCTCGCTTTTCTATTAATATGCAACGGTAGCATTAGCAAGTTTTGCCTTTTCTCTTCATCCCACTCTCTGTTTCGACCACAGAGAATGTGCGCTAAATTGCCGTTGAAGCTCGTTATATTGCATGTCTGTCTATGTTTCTTCCCTTTCGCTCTCTCCACCTATCTCACTTACACTCTATATGTTGTGTGTGTGTGTGTGTGTTTGCATAAGAGCTTAGTTCATGCCTCCTCTTCTTTCCTGGTTTCTGTTTGAGTTTGAGTTTGCTTCGCTCGCATGTGCCGTTTGACTTGTCAAGACACACAAAAAAAAAAAAAACAAGTAAAATATGGATAAAAAAAAAACTTCTCAACTTAATGTAGTCATTGCCTTAAACGGTCTGCCCACTTGTTGAATTAAATATAATTTAAGAGAACACGCAATCTCACAAATTGTTTGACTGACATTTTAATGCAAAGCTTGCAATCAAAACACTGCACAAGTTGTCTAAAGATCAAACTAAAAACTGGGAACTAAATGTGTTTAATTGCTTTACTTTCAGTTTTGTTAAATAACAAGCAATAAAGTTATGAAGGTATATTTTGAAAATTAACTTGTATTAAAGTTAATTCAATAGTTTTAACTACCTTTTCCTTGTTAATTTCAGACACATTAGCATGCATATATGAATTTCTCTTGTCGTGCCACATGATAATTACAGTAATTTACAATGTCCTGTGAGGCACATTGTCCTTGTTCATGTTGTTGCTCATCTGATAAGTTTTTAACATCCTTTTAGATGTCGTGTGTGACACTTTTGGTTTAAGTTTTCCAGCTTTAGTTTCAGTTCTAGTTCAGATGTTGCGTTTGGAGGCAGCTTTTCGTGCCACACTCGTCGAGTATTTCAAGAAGACGAGCCTCAATGGCTTTGGATTGTTGTATTTTATACGACGTCGTCGCTATCAGCGCTTCTTCTGGTTTCTTTTCATTGCTGTGGGCATACTATTTGCCACTTTTGTGGTCTCTACCACACTGCTGCAGTTTCTAACTCGTCCAACTGTCACATCTTTATCGGCTTTGAATGCTGCAGAGGACACAATTGCATTTCCTTCTATCCGCATTTGCAGTGCGAATAAATTGAGTCGTCTTAAGGTGGAGTTGCTAGCCAAGGATTTGTCCCATCTAAAGGGAAACTCAACGAGTTATTGGCTTAAAGAGTTGCAATTGTTAGCTGGTTACTTTTATCCTGCCCTAGTACCACCACGGCATGCCGCTTTGTTGCAAGCTGCTTTGGCTGAACTTGCCCCAAAGGATGTTAGGCAGCAACTGTTGCAATTATCGCCCAGCTGCGAATCCTTGCTGCTTAGATGCATTGCAGATGAAGCTCCCCTCAATTGCTCCCATCTATTTCAACTAATTCCAACGATGGAAGGTTGCTGCTGCGTCCTAAACCATCCTGAGCATATAACTAGCTCACTAACTGTACAGCTTAATGCTGCAACAGATGACTATTTTCACATGCCACGCCTCAGCTTAGCGGCGGGCTTTACTCTACATTTGCCAAAATGGCTGGGCAGGTTGAGTTTGGCACCTGGTGCGGCTCTCTCCCTGCAAGTGCATCCCATTCGCATGTTGAGTGATGACGAGCTAAGCAGTTATCCTTTGGCCGAAAGGGGCTGTCATTTTGAGCATGAGGATGAGCATCTGGTGCATTGTCTGCCATTTTGTCGCCTTCGCAGCACGCTGGCTGCATGCAACTGTGCACCGTTTTACTACGAAATGTCTGAGTTTAATCAACTTAACTTTAGCTACTGCAACTTGAGCCACACGGCTTGTCTGCAACGTTTCGAGGGTAAGTGGGTTCTTCTCTATGATTCTCTGGCTAATTTTCCACCCTCAGAAAGTTGGACACCTTGGAGTTGTGTTGAATGTTTGCCTGCCTGCAATGATTGGCTCTATGAGCTGCAGAAGAGTTTGGTGGCTCGCTTGCCACCCGACAAAAGTACAGTGAACATACGCTTAAACGGACGGCGTGTGCCGCTCTATCGACAAGACGGTCTCTACAAGTGGTACGAGTTGTTGTGTGAGTTATGAGAGAGGTTTTTAAATAGATTAAACTATTAACTAATGATTAAAAAACTCTGGCAGCTAATGTTGGTGGCGTTTTGAGCGTTTGCATTGGTTGCTCATTTATTAGCGGCTTTGAGATTGTCTACTTTATGGTATATCGACTGTGGCACAACTGGCAACAATTAAGTATGTGAAGTGTCCATTTGCCAGCCGAAGGATGCATATAATAAATATCAAGCATACGCCATGTGTGACAGCAAATGAAATTTGTTTTGATTTATTTGGTCAGTCGTGAGCAGATTGCTGTCTCTATGTGAGTGAGTGAGTGTGAGTGAGTGCGTGTGTGTGTGGCAGACATTCACTCAACAGCAGAGACGCCACACACACACACACACACACATTTATCTTGATGGCTGCCACACCCTCTTGAAAGGAGGAAAAGAAAAGAAAAAGCAACAACTAAAAGAGAGCTTATCATTTGTTTTGAGTACCAGCTATTGAGGGAATGTTGCTAACGAAAAGCAAAATAATAAGATTCACTTGTAGATATCTACGTAGTATAAAGCTTAAACTAGTGTTGATCATCAAGGTTACGTTGTCTATTTGCGAGCACTTTAAAGCTACTCGTGCAAAGGTCACTTGATGACAAATAATATGCGAATGTGTGTCAGTTTAAGCACACACACACACTCACAAACACACACGTTTAAATCGATAGCTCCTTTTGTTTTCTCAGGTGGCTCATGACCTATGCATAGTTGATTTTTATTGCCGTTGCTATTTGGGGATTTACAGTAGCGATTATTAAATATTTAACTATGATTTACAGCTTAAAATGGTGTTAACAGTGTAATAAAAATACAAAAAGATTGAGAAATCAGGTCTCTAAACCGAAGCTATATCAGACTATTTAATAATTAAGCAAACTTTGAACTTTATCACCAACGAGCGTAATAAATAATATACAAGCTCATTACTTAATCGATTTTCTTGTTCACATTAATAAAAAACATATTAATAAATATTTATATTTTTTCTTTGTCGTTGCAGGTGAGTTTTTCTCATGACTTGCACTTGCATTTAACAATATTTTTCCTGTGTGGGTAAGTTTTAACGTTTAAATATTCAAACACTTAACAGCTGCTGTTAAAGCGCTGTTAGCTAACAGCCGTGCTAGCTTTTTCACACGTAAGCTTTTTGGCACAGGGTGTACTTGCCAATAAAAGCTTCTTTGCTCCAAAGCTTTTGATTGTACGAATGCGTTTTTTTTACATGAACAGCTCTTTCAATCTATCAAAAATGTACGTAAAATCACTTTCCTATTCAATCAATAAGTTCTTATAACAAAGTCTAGTACTTAACTCTGTCATATATAGTAAATCATTTATAATGTGGCCACACATCATTGCCAAATCATTGAGCGCTACAAAAGTGCAACATAAGCAGCTCTTTCTTAGGCAACCTTTGACCTCGCCGCCGCCCCCTGTCTCCGGAACAAAGCACTCAGCTTAGCTTCAACGATTTGAACAATGCCAACGTCTCCATTAATTTAAAAAACCGCCAACTTATCAGGCAGCGTCATCGTCCTAAGTGATTTCTTTGCCTTGATTTAGCGCCCAATTCTTGTTCGAATTTATTCGAGGGTTAATATGTGAGTTTTTCTAGGAAAGCTCTTTAGTTTGACTTCTCCATTTGTGCAGCATGTTTTAAATATTTTTAATATCCAAAATTTGAAAGATTTTTATCAACTGAAAAGCAGCCCTCGTTTATTTTTTCCTTTTTTTTGGTATACACTTAAATTTATAGGTTTATATACATATGGGACGCTTTCTCTCATTTGTGGCAAGACAAGGACATGCCCTTCACCTTGCCTCACACACACAATCACACACACACACATAAATAACATAGTTGGGTCGCATCTTTTGGCATGCTTTTAAACAGCAATTTTGTTGTTGTTGGGGTGAGGCCAACTTGTGACTTTAATCAAAGCCATTCCAGGCAATAACATTATGGCCACATTCGCCTGACTTCCTTCCAGCTAATTCGTATTAGTGATCCTGGCTCGTATCATTTTTCCAAGGACAGACGTCACCTTCAACACACGTGCACCGGATGCGTTACGGCCAACCTTGCAACGGTAGAGATTCCCCGTCTCTCTCTCTCTCTCTTCATTTATTTTACTTACTTGCGTCTCATTTGCATAATTCTAATATGGAATTTTTGCGTCGCCAGCTTCCTCCCTTTCTCTCTCTCCTCTCTCTCTTGTGTGTGTGTGGCATATTCACATGCAGGATATATGTACATGCCACAGCGGCGGCCACATCTCTCACAATCCACAACTACATGCGATTTGCATAAATAAAATTGTAGTGTCCTTTTTCTTTCTTTTATTTTTACTCGTTGTCTCTTTTTGTTTAAGTCCTGCTTTTGTCGTTGACTGTCAACCTAAATTACGGTCATTTGATTTCGGCAATTACAACGCATTTTTGTGCAACAATTTTTTCTTGTTGTGTATTTGTGTGTCCTTTGTCCAAATCCCTACATCTTCTCCTTCCCTGCTCTGTGCTCGTCCCTTGTCGTTTGCTTGATTTATGACTGCCTTTTTTGTATACTCTTGTTTGGGGTACTGTTATTTTGTGACTAAGAAGGAAACACTTCAAATTAAACAAAAACTTAAGTTTGAAAACAAATATATTTGTTTAATGAAAAGAAAAACGTTATTAAAACTTGCCAATTTCTACTTTCACAACCTGCTTAAATTTTGTTATCTAAATGGAAAGAGTATCTACTCTTCAACTTTCCATCCAAAACTATTCTTCGCTTGTTTTCCTTTACTTGTTTTTTTTTTTCGCTTCTGCTGTTTGAGAATTTCAATTTCAATTTCAGTTTCAGCTGCCACATTGGCAACCGTTTTCAACTTAATTATTTGCTTGCCCTTGACAAACGGACAAAATGACAATTGCCTGCAGTAACAAATGATTTATAAACTTGTCTCTATCTATCTATTTAGTGTGTCTGTGTATGTGTGTACGTGCTTTGCTGTTGGCCCATTTGTTTATTTGTTATTGTGCAATTAGCTGTTACAAACAGTTTTAGTGCTTGAAAATGAAGCTAAAACTTTTGGCAGGTATTTTTGTGTGTTTGCTGCAGCTTAGTTTGGTATTCAAAGCGCTTTCAGTTTGCTTCACACACAGGATATGCTTTGGTTGTGTCTTCGTGGCTTTTAGCCATTTGCATTGCACAAACTATAAATGGCGATCATTTGTTTTCGTTAGCTCTCTTTTCTCTGCTCTAACTCTTGCTGCTTGCCAAAAATACCGAAAGTAAAGCTGAAAAATCCACGTGCCCCAACAGCAGTGGCATCCACAAACCGCAGTTGTGGCACAAGCAGAGGCAGCTCATAAAAATGAATTACTCACAGCGTCTCGCAATTCCTGCAAGCAGCGGGGAAGTGGTAAACCAAGTTGGTGTGGGAGAAGTTCGCTTTGGCTGGTTGGTTATGTAAAAAAAAAAGAAAGAAAGAAAGGAAGTAGCCTCCATGTACAGATTTCAAGGTTGCCTAATTTGTTTATGGCGTGTTCTTTCTTTTTTTCTTTTTTTTTTTTGTGGTTCATGCAACTGAATACTAAATTTATAGACACAAGCTTTTATTACTGTTAAGCGCGATTTCTCTGTTTGGACTTAACAAGTGGATTGGCTAAAGTGAATTAAATGATTTAGTGTTTCTCGCACATTGTTGTTAATGGAAATGTAGGATAATGGTTGTTGGAAAATTAAAATTATGCTTTTTGGAGTACTTTAATTAAGCTAAATGGAGTGAATGCGATTTATGAAGAATAAGTTAGGTAAGCCATAAAAAAGTAATAGGGGGAACTAGAAGTTGGAAAGTCGGCAGAGAAATAGTAGTAGATTTGTAGTGCAGTAATAGAAGTGAATAGAAATAGTAGGAAAAATAGTAGTTTGTCTGATTTTCCATAGCTTCATTTTAACTCCAATAATAGAATATCTTTTAGTTAGTCACTTTTTCTCACTAATCCCCTCTAACTAACGCTTTTTTATTGATGTCATTTTTTATTTTCTGTTCATTGTTTTCCAACAAAATCGTTCCCCTGTGGTGACATGAACATCATTTGCAGTTCAAATTTATCTGTTTAACATTTACACACATTATGTATACGCTCCGTTGTCGCATTATTACAACGACGCTTACATTAAAGTTGTCCTGCTCTCAATATATATATGTATATATATGTTTAAAATTTTCCTGTTTACATTTACTTTATACTTAGGGAAACATTTCTCAGACTTTAATATATTCATAAATATTACTTTGAATTGTTTTCTTATCGTCTTACTTAACAAACATTGCTGCCTAATTCATCAGAAATGTTGACAAAATCTAAATATAATGTAATTAAATTAACGTAATATTTTCTTGACATTTTTGAATATTTTATCGAGAAGCTGCTGCTGTTGCTAATGCGATTTTCATATGGAAATTTAATGTTTATGGATGTTGTTTTGATACATAATCCACTCTAGTTGCTACCTTTTGAGGGTAGAGCATTAAGTTTAGTGCGGTTGTTGGTTGTGTTTTTGCTACTTGCCATTTCCTTTGGCCTAACCTTATGTCCACTGTAGTATAAGTCTCGGGGACTTATGCAAATGCTACTCAAGTCCTGGTAGTCAATCAAAGTCGTCAGAGACGCCCTGCTGCCTTGCCGGTTTTTCCAACAACATCATCTTCAATGTAATCATCATCATCGTCATCATCATCGTCCTCATGGTTGTCATTGTCAGAGGCATTGTGTTTTAAAACGGTTTTATTTATGCAACGACATGTTTCGAGTGAGCTCCTCAAGCTGTTTTCCTAACCGAATTTCTCATGCAAATTTTGCACGTGGGCGGCTTTTCCTTCAGCGTCGCACGGGCGAAGGGGAAGGGGCAGGGGCAGGGGGTGCAACAGATTCCAGTTTTCGGATTGCGGGTTAGCTTTTGCTTCTTGGCCTGCCTGCTGCTGACTGTGCGCGCTCCTTCTGCATTTAATTATTAAAATTTAATTTAGTCAATTTACTCGTGACTCGTCGTTGCTGCTTTTATTCATTCCCTTCTATTGCATCCTACTACCTACTACTGCATACAATTCTTTTCATTGGCCACCTTTTTTCGGACTCGTGGCCTCATGAATATTGTGAATGAGCCCGCATAAAAAGAACTACTTTCAATTTAACTTTGGCTAAAGTTTATTTTCTCTGTACGGTTTATCCCTTAGAAAATAATTTAACCTAATTATGGAGAATTTTTCATAGGAAGCTATGAACTAATTTGGCGCTTTCACTTTTTAATGCATTTTTATATTGTAGTAAACTGGGAAACAGGAATTTTAACTATAATCTTAAAATTTTGTTTCTTCGTTCAAGTGCTTTCAAAAAATATTCTTTCATTCGCATTGAATAATTATTATAATATTTAATATTTTTATTACTTTAAATATATATTACTTAAAACTTCTTAAATCTTAGGGTATTTTCTAGTAAAACTCTTTCCTTTAAACTTGCTCTATTTTCTTATTTGCTACACTTAACTTATCTACAAAGTTTTATTTTGTGTAGTCGCCTTTTTGGGGAGCAACCTGTTAGCAGAATTTAGCATAAAAAGCCATTCAAGTTATAGTCTGATATAATCATCAAAATGATAAATAGTTTGTTTGTTGTTATTTGTTTGTCGTTTCTCTCATTTTTGCTCATTTGGCTATTGCTCTCTCGCTCTTGCTCGCACTCTCTTCTTGCATTAAAATTTTATCACTTGCGTCACGCGCATTTTTAATGACGCCCATCAAAAACAGGATGTAAAAAAACTGTTTGCTTTCCAACCAACAGCAAGCTTAAGAGAGAGTCGAAGAGAGCGTGTGTGGGAGTTTTAAAAGCTTTCAACACGTGAGAGAGAGAAAGAGAGCGCTCTCTCGCTTGTATATATTCAAGTTCAAGTAAAAACATTGAATAGCACAAGTTCAGCTTCAAGGCGCAGGCTGCTCACACACACACACACACACACACACGCATAGCCTGTGAGACAAACACGTGCTGGCACATTACCTCTCTCCCTCACTCTCCCGGTTGTTTTGTTATTTGCCTTCTCACTCTGGCTTTTTTGTGTGATTATGTAAGCAAAGTTTTGTTTTCTTTTGGGGCTTTTTTTTTGTACTTTTATCTTTTTGTTGTTTTTTTGCTTTTGCGGCGAAAAATTTGTTCAATTGCATTTACTCTTACTGCCATTTGGCTATCTTCTTCTGTCTTCTTCTTCTTCTTCTTCATTCTGTCGCTGCTGTTTTGTATCTTTGTATCTTTCTGGTATTTATTTTTCATTTGCCTTGGAATTTGTTGAGCCCGCGGTCATCCCTTCTCTTTCTTTCTTTCTTTTTTTTTTTTTTTGTGTCCTTGTTGTTGCTTGTCTGTGGTCTCTGTTGTTGTTGTTGTTGTTGTTGCCTTTTGTTTGCCATCGCTTTTGGCTTGTCAATGCCATAACAGCAGCAGCAACAACAACAATGTTGACAACAACTATGGACAAACGGAAGGACGCCATTCTTTCTCCGGCATTTTGGCTGGCTGGCTCGCTCTTTCTCTCTCTCTTTCTCTCTTGCCCTCCCTGTCTCTCTCTTGCAGTCGTTATGCTTTGGGCAAACCTCATAAACTATACTATATGGCCCACAAAAACCGTATTTGTATATTTATTTGCTTTCATATCTTTTCCTGCATATTTCTGCTGCTGCTGCTGCTGCTCTCTTTATTGTGGCAACATTTGACCCTGAAGGTCCTGTGCACGCGTATTTATCGCTGGCGCAGTTGTTGCGTCTCCATTGAACTTGGGGCAACATTGTCTTAATTTTGATTCGCCTCGAGCTATTTGTTTGTTCTTCTCGCCCATATGATGTTCATTTTGATGTAATATTGAATATTTATTAAGTATACGTACGATTTTCTGTGAATTCTGTTCTAGGACTTGTTATTTCTTTCCAAAAACTCTTTTCTCCAATCTCATTTGCATATTCCGCTCTGGCAAAAGTAATTTTCTTCAATTTGACACACAAGAAATTACCTTTGCTAATCAAAAAACTATACAGGAACATTCTTCTCGTTTCTTGTCTCATGAATAAATTGTGTTTGCGGGTACTTGAATTTATGCATTCCCTTGGTGGCTGGTGTCCTTCTTGCTCCTGGAGATGCCGTCGCAACACAATCATTGTCAGGGGCATACAGAATGTTTATTTTTAGCTGCAACTGAACAAAAAGGACGACCTTCGACCACACACACACACACCCACACATCCTTTTGGCAGTCATCGTCGTTGTCGTCGCAGTTGTCGTCCTCCTCTCAGGATATGCTCATAATACAGCTAGCTGATTGCAAAACTGAAAAACGTTTACCACACACACACACACACACACACACATAGGCAAAAAAGCTGAAATGAAGTGTTGACAATGCGGTAGCTGGCATTGAAATACAACGTTGGGTGGACACAGGGACAAACACAGGAAGTCGCCATGGCAATGACAGCGCGCCAAAATGTGAAAAAGGACGAAGTGATAGGAAGGACTCAAGTTATGACTTTGAAGCGCTGCTGACACATGAAAAGTTTTCTAGTTTCCCTTTAAAAACTACGTGCAGCAGCGCCACACGACATTGAAAAGAGCTAGAGAAAGAAGAGTATGATGGATTGAAGTAAATATTATAAACATTGTCTACTTTAAGGGGCGTCATGTTGCCTTCTTAACTTTTCTCTCAAGAGCTTCGCATTACAGCTTGTTTCGCTAATTGGCTTTCTTCGTTTGTTTCTCATTTAATGCCCTCGTTTTTTTTAATTAAGAATTTGCAACTAGTTTTTAAGTTGTTGCCACACGCAGCCTGTCCTCAAAATGTGCAACAGGCAAACAGTGACAAACACCCACAACACACACACACACACACAAGATAGAGCGAGAGACAAACACACACACACACAGAGAGATAGTTGGCCATGGCAATGGCTGCTGCTGCTGCATTGACGCACATAATCCCGTCCACAGCCACAGGTTCTCCAAACTACCCCCCCCTCAATCCCCGAATTCTCCTAGCAGCATTATTTCCCTCATTTTGCATGATTTCAATCAGACTGTGTGCATAAACAGTGAAAGGACAACATTTTAACTGTGTGTGTGTGTGTGTGTGTGTGTGTGTGGGAGAGAGTGCATGTTAATCTATCTATGTGTGTGTGTGTGTGTGTGTGTGTGTGGAGCCGGGACCAACAAACAGGCCTAGCATAAACAAAACCAACACATTCACAAATTCACAGCAAGTGAGAGAAACAGAGGGAGAGAGAGAGAGAAAGAGCTAGAGCAAGAGCTAGTTCAAAAGCTCTCTCAGGCGTTGAGGCGCGTGCTAAGAGAGTACTGGAGCTTTTATTTTGTCACCTACTCTTTGAACTGCAGGGCATAATGGTGTTTAAAGTGCACTTAAATAAAGAAGAAAAAGTATTAAGTCAAGTTTGGATAATAATAACAATAATAATCATAAATAAAACAAATAGAAATACCTAAAGTAGAAACAGACTATCAACTTATGAGCTTTAAAGCAAATTCCTCTAAACTATATTTGAAAATCGATCGGCCATGTAAAAATTATCAAAAATATTTTGAGAATGGTATATTTATAATTATTTTTATAATGTGTTCTTTGAGGGACTTTTTAAGATTATAAATCTCATATGAAACCATTTTAAAACCATTTTAAGTGAATTTTTTAGACCTCCTAACTCTTTTTAAAAAAGTTGTCTTAAAGTCAGAGTTGTTTAGCTATTTATGCCTAGGAGGTCTTGTAGATCCTTCTTGAAATATGCATCCTTCTTAATTTATTTAATAACCTCCAAAACACTTTCTTAGCTTGTTAGCACTTAATTTTAATAGCGTTAATAATTAGTTTATGACTTTATTTTGTTATGCCCATAAATTGTTTATAGTTTATAGTTGAGATACTTAACTTAAGTGGCCGTAGCCATTGTCAGAGTTTGTAAGTCGAAGAGAGAACAAATGCGCTCTCTTACCATAAAAAAAAGCTCTCTTGTGCTTATCAGTTTGCTGCTGCTGCTGCCTCAGTTGGCGTCGCAGTCGTCGCAGTTTCTGTCGCTGTTTGGGTTGGCTGCTGCTGCTGCTGCTGCTGTGACTGTGGCTGCTCTGTGTCTCTGTGTGTGTTGTGTAGTGTAGTATTTTGAGTGGCCGCCGCCGCCTTCGAAAAACGGCCGAGGCGCGAGTGTCATGAAAAGCATTTGGACGGCATCCGTTTGGCATCAGTTTGTTGGCAATTCTCAAACGCGTCGGCCGCACAAAACACAAAAATTTCTCACTCAAACCAGTTGACTTTAACGTGCAGCAGCAGCAACAAAAAATACACATAAAAAAAAAAAAAAAAAATAAATAAACAAAAGACAACAAAACGCCGTTTAAAATAATGTTAATGAATTAAATGCCAAAGGAAAAAAAATAAACATTAATGTGATGTGATACAAAAGACAATTTGACGCGTTCGTTCTTTTCGGTTTTTTGATTCAGTTCCTTCCTCCCACAAACCCACAACAAAATTGGTTAGATTTTAAACTTATTTGTTTCCATTTCGTGTTGATAATTTTTACGAGCTGTTTGTGTGTGTGTGCAAAAATTCAATTTTTGTATTTATGCTTTCGGAATTTATGTGCCCAATGTTTATGATTTTTTTGTTGTCGTCGCCCACACCCAAAAAAAAAGAGCGCAAGAACAAATAAAATATCTACGAAAAATGCTCGCCTCGAATGAGCAAAAACGAAAATTGTTTTGAGCACAATATTTTGTCAAAGAAAAACACATATTTTAGCTGCTGATGCTCCGAAGTATGCCAAGCATTCCAGACACACACACAACACTCTCCACTGAACAACAACAACATCATCATCATCATCATCATCATCATCATTATAAAGTGCATTGACTGTGGCAAGAGATTGTTAAGTTGAAAAATATGGCCAAGGCACAAAGTCAAGGTGCCATATAATAAAATATTAGCTCGAGAGAATTATAAATGTGTGTGCATGAAATGAGCAGATAAATTCATACGCATGAATACACTTGTGCGGGTCATATACTGCGTATACTTAACGCAATCAATTAGTTAGTTTGAGGTTATTGAAACATGCGTCCTTTTTGTGCTTTTAATCAGCTTGCTTTAATTCAATTTTAAAACCGATATGTGCAATTTGCTCACGTGTGAAACAATCATGAATAATTTTGTTCACTTAAATGCAATAATATTTCGGTATCGATTAAATCGGTTTATGTCATTTTCACTCTTTTTCAAAGTGCATAAAGTGAAAACGTTTTATTTTTGATTGCCGATGATTTTCCCTGGAATTTATTTCGATTAACGTAATGAATTTGTTTACTTGTTGCCTAAAATTTATTAAAGTTAGCTTGTTTCGACAACTTTCCTAATCAGCTTTATAATTCTTTCCCTTTGTTGATTTAAAGCTGCTTAGTATTATATAATTGCATTTCCCTTCAAATATCGAAATCTGAGCTTATTCAAGTACTTAACAAATAGTGCCAAATTATGCAAACAAAGTTTCAATTTGTGGCACGCAGATTACTTACAAATACACACTACGAAGTATATCCTTAAGCAATTGAAATTGCTATTCAATTACAAGTTTTAGTTTCCAGAAAACAAATAGTCAACTTAAGCAGAAAACTTGCTAAAAGACTTGAGCAAATTGACTGACATGAAGCCTAAACTTTTACAATTAGTGAATATAGGCAAACACACACACAACAAATAACAGTTATGCACAAGTTGTCGTATATATCTTAGGAATATCTTCTTTTTTTTTTTTGGGAATTTGTTAAGGCTATTATCTTGCTGCTTACTGTGTTTCGCAGATTCTCTGTGTTTCTCGCTGTGTTTTTGGGTCAATCCACCCAAAGATGCCGCCTAACGAGCGGCCATTACTAGCTTCCTTTAATCTCCCTCTCTCTCTTTCTCATTCCCTCTCTCTGTCTGTCTCTATCATCATGCTGGAAAAATTATTATTTACAGCCATATAGCTCTTGAGCAAAATTGTTGCCTTTTAGTTTGTTGCCTTTTAAAATACGCACCTGAGAGCGCAGAAAGAAGAAACTTTTTCTTTACGCTTCTTGTTGTGGACTACATAAATAATAAGTATACGCACTGATACCATCAAAGAGGCATCCATGGCATCCATGGCATCTCCTTGAGGCATGCACACACAGCTAAGCAGGCTTATTTCTTAGCACTTCCTTTCCCCCCATCTCCTTGCCCCTTTTCAGTACTTTGTGGAGGGAGCTTACGTGACTTTTGTGGCATGCGTCGTTTATTGGATACTTCTGTCTGTCTGTTCTGTTCGTTCGTCTGCGCTTCATAATTCCTGCACTGCTGTTGTGTTCCTTTCTGGTTGGGGCATTATTGTATTTTGTGCTGCGAGTGAAATTAATGAAGCAGTTCATCTGACACTGAATTGATTGGCTTATTACGAACGCAACTTGATAGCTTTGAGCTCTCTCTCTCTCTCTGGCTGGCTGGCAAATGGAATTCGTTTCTTGCTCGTTTTGATGCTGTGCTCTGTCAAAGCATTAGATGCCAAGTGGATTGCTGCGCTGTCATGCGGTGATGACAAGCGTGGTCATTTCTTCTATACCCTGTAATCAAAGAGGGAAGAAGAGTTGTTGAAAACTTATTTTTTTACAACTTGAGGTAGTCCTTATGCTCAACAACTTAACAGGGTATAACCTTAGTCATTCAATTGCCATTGCTTCATGGCTTTCTTTCGCCTTTATGCCGTTTGACAAGTTATTGAAAAGAAACAGCTACGTAATTTCTGATTGGATGCCTCATTTGACGAGCCATATGCGATTTTTCCCGAGCTTGAGTTAGACATAAGCTTATATACAACTAACCCCAGAAAACTCTTGTGCAATTCAATTTGGCTAGCAGCGAAGCGGCAAACATCAAAATTACATTACACCCTTCCTTTCCCCCCCTTCGCCAACTTTTATGTGGTTTGCCATTTGGCTTAATTATCCTACTTTCGGCACACGCCCATTTTTCTCCTTCTCTTCTTCATTTCGGGTGTTTTTTTTATACATTTTATGGCTCATCGTAAAATCAAATCGAATATTTTGGGCACGTTTCAATGCTATCAATAGGGACATGCCACAATACATCAATAGAAACTTTCAACAATTCTCTGGTGAGAGCTTTTTTTTTCCTTGCAACCTTGAAGAATCGAAAGCCTTGAAACCTGCCTCAATGTGCTGTCAAGTCATTAATTTTTTTTTTGAAAAAATCAACATTTACATAATGATGAGAGCATTGCGGCGGCATTTTATTTGATTAGCAATGCTAATGCAAAGGCGTGGCACACAAACAAACACACTCACACACACACACACACACACACAGCTGGAAAGTTTTCCATTCAAATTTGCATTCATGGGCTGCCAATAATATATTTGGCTTAAATTTATTGGCAGGCCATGAATAAAGGCGCAACTTAATTAAAAAGGACACGCTCAATTTACAGATAACAAAAGAGAAAAGTCGTGTTAACAGTTTCTAAAAGAAAGACACAAAAAAAAGTTACTAAAAGAAAATAAACAACAACAAAGCAAATTTGTTTCCTGCTTTAAGTGAAATCTACAATACAACCATAAAAACGGAAAAAAAGGAAAAAAGCAACAAAACTACGATTTTAATGAATTTTAAATTACAAAAAAACGCAACTTAAATAAACACATTAATTAAAAAAAAAAAAAAACTTAGTAATATATATACAGAAAACATATTATATATTTACATATATACAACAAAAATATACAAATTTACTCTATATATATATATTTAAAAGCTAACAAAAGACATTCGTTAAAGAGGCTTTCAATATATTGATGTGAGTTTAAAACCAGTTAATTAAAAGCGCAAATATTTATGCTACAATATACAACAAAACAGGAAATAAAATAAAAACTCAAAATAAACGCTTTGAATTCATGTTGTCAATAAATAAACATATTTTTAATATATATTTAAATGCAAATAAATGTTATTGAATGTGCATAATCAACATATATAAACCGATCTACATATACATTAAATAACGCAAATAAATATTTAGCAAAACAAAGTTATGCAAAAACAAAAACCAAACGCGTGCAAATAAATAATTCAAATGAGCCAAAAGTCAAACTATGCAAATATTTGTTAATTTCCAATAAAGCCAAACAATAAAGCGGAAAGAGCAAGAGAAGAGAGAGAACAGCAATAACAATAGATATATTATATACAAATACCAAAGCAAACAAAGTTACAAAACGCAGCAATTGAAAGCTTCCATTTTAATGCAAACTAATTAAAACCAAATAAAAATACATACATATATAAAAAGTTACTATTTTCTATATCAAATATACGAAAGACATATATACTATATTAAACATATATATATATATATTTGCAAAATATATATATAAACAAAATACAATAATTGTCAACACTATTGGCCAAGATTCGGCTAATCAATGCTGCAATACGAATCTACGTGCAGCCATAGCCAACAACAACAACCACATCGCAAGCAATCCTACAAGGAGTACCTACAACAACATCAACTACAAAAGCAACAACAGCAACAGCAACAACAACAACAACAACAGCAGCAACAACAGCAGCAAACGAAACCTGTACGCATATTTCGTGTACATTATATACGCATCAATTCCAAAGACGGCAGCAGCTCCAATTCCTCCTCGAGTCGTTCGGGTGTTGGAGGCGCCTCCTCCTCCTCCACCAGCAACGCCCATGGACCCAAAATGAAGACCATAGCGCCAAATATACGACGGCGGCGACGCTGCGACAAACATCATCTGGAGCTCTACTGCAATGAGACCACGACGACGACGACAACGGCGGGGGCAAGTAGCGGAGCCAGCAACACCTCCAACGTCTCCAGTCAGACAACCATGACGCTCAAGCCAAGTGGACTGCGCATACGTGAATCCATCACGGCGCCGAGCACCGCCGCCAGTTCACCGGTGGACGAGAAGTTCTTTATACCAGCACCGCCCATAACACCGCCGCCCGCCTTCCTCACCGAGGGCTACAAGCGGTCCACAACATCGGTCTCAACGTCAGCGTTGCCCACCACACAGGAGCAACAGCAGCAGCAGCGTCTGTTTCAGCAGCAACATCAGCTTCTGCTGCCGCCCCCGCCGCAGTTGAACAGACAGCAGCAGAAGCCGTTGGCGCCATTGTCGTCCAAATTTAAGCCAAAGACAACGGCAACAATTGCCGTCACACTCAATACAAGCAGCAAGCCACGTGGCACAGTCAAACGAAGTTTAGGTAAGCTCCAAGTTAGGGGAAGAAAAGAAGGGAACATTCCCAAATCAATTTTCAACTTGAAGGAAACTAGGTTCAAAATTGATTAAAGCAAAAGCTTTCTATGTACAAACCAATATTTTCTTCATGTCCTACACTTTTTCCTAGCTTGTTGTTGTTGTTGAATGTACTCTATACTCAATGGGCATACGTGACTCACAACTAAAGTTGTCTGAAGCAAGCAGTTGAAAAGCCTTCGCCTTGTGTCTTGTGTCTGTAAAAACTCGATGGGGAAAATTGGTCCCTGGCTGTTTAAGCTGCAACATAAAACGCGTAAATATAAATGTATATTGAGTGGGTTAGTGTTGTGGGAGGTTGTATGTGTGTGTGTGTGTGTGTGTGTTTGTGTGTGTGAATCGTTAAATTGTTATTGCAGCCCGCAGCAGATTGGCGGTCAGGGGATTAAGCTAAAGCCGCACGTGCGTGCAGCATGCAACTTAATTGAAAACGATGTTGTTGTTGCTGGTTGGTTGCAAGTTGTAACATGTAAACTTTGCTGCGCTGTGTTGCAAGCGCTTATTTGTAAGCCCCGCAACCCAAGCAAAATTGATGTTTGACAATTGCCAACATACTTGGCTTGATTTACTATGAGAGAGCGTTTATTTCCTCTGCTGTACGACTGAAAGGCTCTTCAAATATCAAGAGCTGTATAAATTTGCACATTGCTGTGCAACGTTTGAGGTCGAATACGCAAATGTTGCAGGATAAACGGCAGACAGCTTTCAAATGTCAATAAAAATAAGTTTAAGGTTGCATGCCTCATTCCTGCCTGCTCTCAATAGTCGAAGAAATGTTGCCTTAAGCTGAATTTGAAATGGAAAAAAAAATTGTTGTAGGCAATGAAAATGGTTCGATTTACGAGTATTCGTTTTTGGCCCAATAAATTTGCTAGAAAAGATGGCCTAATCGAATCTGTTTGCTGCCTAATATACCAGAATGAGAAAATTTCAGCACTTTTATGCAATGCATTTTTCAATTTGCATAATAGTATAGACTTTGATTTGGCTGTTTGTAAGCTTGCCAACTTTTTTTGGGTAATCTAATAATGCAAAAATATACAAAATTCATGACTCAACAACATGAGAATTTACCTGCGGCATTTTGATGCAAGCAAAACTGTTATTATAAAATAAACTGCAGTCAAGAATATCTATCATTCACTCAAGTTGGTCAGTCATTTCCATTATAAATTTTTATTTTTTTTGGCTCAAAGCTAACGAAATTCTATAGAGCAGTGGGCAGAGGGGGGAGGAGGATTATCATAGTAACTATGCCACACAATAGAGACAGAAGATTACATTACAATTTGGCTCAGACCGTACTAGTAGTTGAGTTTTGAATTGAAAGCGGATTATGGATTATTTTGTTCCTTTGATGTTGGGTATATTCTAATTTATTAGAAATCGTGTTGCAAGCATATCGAATTTCGCCAGCAATTATTATAATGCAATAGAGGGCACGTGCAGAAAAGTTTCAAACAAAAAAGCTTGTTACAAAAGTTACACAATGCAAAACTAGAGAAATTCCCAGAAAAGTTAAATATTCTTCTTTATTGTGGTGTGTTCGTTAACATTTTACTCGAAGCACTTTTAAATTTAATATTCTTCTCATAACTCTTTGATTTAAGTTTATAAACTAAAACTTGCAACTTTTACCTTTCTTCAAAACAAGTTTTTTCTTAGCTTCAGCACAATCTTAACAAATTCTATTCACATGCAAATTTCAATCAGCTAAATTTATATATCATTGATTGATTTTTTTTCACTTTTGGCCTAAAAACTTGTGTTTGTGTGTGCTTGTAGTACAAATTAAATGGCAGTTAATTGAAAAGTTTGCGTTTAGTAGCAGTAACTTTTAAGTGCACTTTTGGTAACCAAGAGACGAGAGCAAGAGTGAGCCAATGTTGCAGTGGTTTAACAAAACTTGACTAAAATTGCATGAAGGCGGTAGGGAGGGGGGCGTGACTGTTGAAGGAAAGTATCGCGAAAGAAATGCGCAGCACATTCTCGAGGCAATTGGTAATGTGGCATTGAAGTTTGCCACAAAACTTTCGCGGTATACACGGGGGCAAGCTAAAAGCTGTTCATGCTGCAAGCCGCATTACATAACGGCAAGTGTAATGACGACAGCACACCCTACACACACCCTGCACACACACACACTTACACTCAGCTACTCATTTCGTAGAGCGCTGAGCATTTTATAATTAAATGCAAATGCCACACAAGGAGCAGAAAAAAGGAAGGCTTGAGGAGCGAGGTCGATGCGGCTTTTTGCGTTATAATCCGTTAACATTAACGCACCAAGTCCACGATAAAGTTGTAAGTCAGGTGGAATTAAAAAGCGGGGGGGAGCAAGGCTTATACTATATGTGTGTGGAAGAAAAAACTCGGTTGGCTTTTAATTGAATGCGTGACTTGTTGAAACTTTGTATGATTTTTATTTGTTGCCATGCCGCTTGACTTGTGTCGCATTAAAGTCACGGGGGAGAGCGGACGGTGGAAGTCTTAAGTCTTGGCTCGTGGCAAACGACTTTTGCCTCCTGCCGCCTGCCTCCTGCCACTTGCCACATGCCTGTCAACAAGGCAATAAATTTTGTGGCCGTCGCGGTCGCTTTAAGTCGATTAAATAAAGTATCACATGTTTGCGTGTGCTGCGAGACTTAAAAGTTAGTTAAGCTCCAAGCGAGAAGTGAGTCTTTAATCATATTTATAATGAGACGATGCTGATATTAATTAAATTGCATTGATTAAGATTTTCATAATACTAATTTCTGAAATTTTTTTCTCTTTATTTCCAGGTGAGTTTACTGCCCAAAAAAATGAAAGAACTTGAGCTAAGTATAAGATTAAATAAATATCAAGCTCAATATGCTTTGTAGCAAAACTTTATTGATTGTGTTGGTTGTGCAACAAACAATTTGTTTACTTTGTGTGTGGGTGTTTAACGTGTGTGTTTGGAGGGCATTAATCAAAACGTGTCCAAAGTTAGAGCATGAATGAATGAACGGAGGATAGAATGAAAGGAAGAAAGAGTAACTATCAATGGCTGCTGTAATAAATTACAGTATAGACAAGTTTTCCCTCTTCTTCATTTCTTTTTTTTAGTCAAGTTTCTGTTTTCCTGCTTTGGCACTTCATAAAACGCCATGACAAAACGAAAACTATTTGCAATTTGTGCCAACTGAGATTGCGTTACCCTTCCTCCTTCCTCCATCCTCCTCCTTCTCCTTCTTCTGCTCTTGGAAGGTCGAGAGCTGCTGTTGTATTCACGTAATCTAATACCAGCCAGCAATGCGCTTATTTATGTGGCAAGTTTATAACCTGGTCAACATGCTTACCGACCCTCCTACTACATTTCCTTGAAACAGAGATTTCCCGTGCCATTTCAAGCCAGTTGCATTTTCTAGAAAATTTCATTTTGACAGCGACTACTTTTCTTGTTTACGGTTTTTTCTCCTCCTCCTCCTCCTCTCATGGCATGCCAGCATTTTTTGAAAAACTATTTAAATTGAATTACTGAGCTGTACACACACACACACTCACACACACACACAAATACCAACACACCCTTACACTCACACATTTGCGTTCTGCAATCAAAAATGTATTTGGGTCTGTTTCGGTTTTTTTTCATAGCCTACTTTTTTGGGGCGGCATTTTAATTGCCATTTTTGATAGTTTCCTCCAGAGTTTTACATAACATGTCCGTTTGTCTGTGTATTTTGGCGTTGAGCCAAACAAAAAACGTGTACAAAAATTTGCATTGCACAAAATGTGTAATTAAACAGCAGGCAGATATAAAAAGTGAAGGAGGTTGAGGTTGAAATAATCCTTGAGCATGGCGGGCGAAAACTTTACGCACTTTTCAATGCATTTTTTATGCGGCACGTTGACGCAGTCATGTGTGTTCCTCTCTCCTTCTCTCTGTGTGTGAGAGTTTATCAGCTTACTGCGTCCTTGCACACACACACACACGCACACGCACACAGACAACGGAAAGGAAAAACCATGAAAATCAACATCCGGCAGCTGTAGCATCAGTTGCAGCAGCAGCAGCAGCAGCAGCAAGTGGCAAGTGCAAGGTCAACTTTGTTGAAGGACATACCACGAAGCATGCAACATCAGTCCGTGCTCATCAGTTGCCTCGCCCCCTGCCTGCCCCTCTCTCCACACAGATGGTACTGGTTGGATTTGTTTAGTTTGTGTTTGTGTATTTGTATTTGCTGTTTGAGTGCCGCCATTTTGTGCGCTTTGCTTGCTTTGGTTGTTTGTGACATTACATTTCATTGCGTTTAGCATTTTGTGGTTCCTTTTCTCTCTCTCTCTGTGAGTGTGTGCAAATTGATGGGAACAACTGTTGTTGTCCTTTAGGCATATGGAGTTGACAGTATTTCAATCAGAAACCACAGGGTTCGCAAAAATTGTTGACAACCAGTTTGTTTGCAGAAGACATGTTGACAGTAAATGGACGTCATAATGCTGGAAACATGCTTTGGGGTGGTTTTTATGGAAAATTGTGACCAAAATTAGCCTTCTACATAAAAAGTTCCAAGAGAAAGCAATTCTACGAAAGTTTCAATAACTATGACTTAAACGTTTGTGCTGTACGTTGATAGCAGTCATTCAGTCAGTCAATAATGTATAGATTTGCTGTTTGTTTAACATGCCATCTGTTAGCGTTACATAACAGAGTGCCCGAATGTTACAGTTAGCTTTTTTAATATTTCATAGCTTAACTTTTACCCAAGTTATTTGACACTGTGTTTAACTTTAGTTTAACAAACTTCCGAAACTTATTTGTCTCTGTTAAAAATTTCTGCTCAAAGTTATTTGTACAATATTTTTCGTTAATTTTTGTTTTTTTTGTGAATTATAGTTCAAGGCTGCAACAAGTTTGGCGGCGCAAACATTTCCAACTAATTTGATGCCCATTTATTTACTCCCCACTTCCGTCTTCCTCTCTGTGTGCACGTCACTCACAAAAACATTGCATAATTTTCTACGCCACATAATTCAAATTGTTTGCACGCTTTGGCTTGTTAAATAATTCAATGCCTAATCTTTAAATTAAAATCAGTAGCTCCATTAGGAACAAAGGAACACACAAAATGGCCGACCAGCAGCCAAAGTAAGCTAAAATGTTTGCACTTCCTCAAAAAGAGAGAAATTCTTCATTTTTATTTTGTGTTTTTTTTTTCTTCAAAACGATATCGCTTCGTTTTTTGTGTTTTTGGCTGCATTGTTAAAGCTCTGATGTTAAGGTTGTTGTATTTGTATTTTGCATAAAATTTGCGGGTAAAACAAGAAAAAACCCTTCTCGTCCTTCTCTCCCTCCCTGTCTCGCAGCTATTATTGCTGTCTCTGTCTACATACAAAATATGCGAGGCTGCTTTTAACAAAAAATTTGCACAATGTTTGCCAGTTTTCCGTGTGTAAGTGTGCGAGGGTGTGTGTGTGTGTGTGTGTGTGGGCTTGACTGCGTTTTATGTAAAGCCAAGTTAAAATTTTCACTCACTTAAATAGATGCCAGTGGCAACACCCACAGCACACACACACACACACACACCCCACACCACATCACGTGTCAAACTAATGCTGTGAAAGTGTCACAGACTAGAGAAATTAAAAATTCAAATGAAAACTGCGCCACCAACGCGTTGGGCTCGCAAATTAAGCGTTTCCGCTTGCGCTGCTTTTTCCTTCTCTCTTCTCTTCCTATCTTTGCTCTATCTGTGTGTTTGTGTGTGTGTGTGTGTGTGTGTGTGTCAGTTGGTAATTCATTTTAATGCCCGACTCTTGAGCATATTTTTGGGTTAAATTTTAATTTCCTGCAACTCAATGTCACACTTCCCGCCGGACTTAGTCCGGAACGTGCTGTCCCAAGTACAAGTTGGTCTGCTTTTAGTTGATTGGGTTACATGGCTCTTGAGTCTTGAGTGTAAGGCGCTTATTGCACAAACTACTACTACAACTAGTTGTGTACATATTGAAATAAACTGAGAAAGTGCTCATTTCCTTTGGGGGCTTTTCCTTTGCCACTCAAGAGCTTTGAAAAGTCTTAAAATGTACACTATATATACAATTTTAATTAACCCCTTTTTCTACTTTGATGGCCGTACACACACAAAAAAAGGACACACACAGCAGCGACCTCAGCTAAAATGGTGGACAGTAAATCAATGCAGGACAACCTTCAATATTTGTGTGTGTGTGTGTGTGTGTGTATTTTATCTCTTTTCATGCTCTTTTCTTTATTTGCTTTTTTTGGTTGCGGGCTTTCTTTCTTGGCTGCACCTTAAGGATTACAATAGAAATCTTTCAAGCCTTTAAAACCATAAACATTAGATATACATTTTCTTAATTATCAGTAGCATTTTCTGCTCTTTAAACTATGCCCGGCAGGTCATCTCTTTGTTGTAATAAACTTTTATGTTTTATTCTTTCTTTGTTTTGGTTTTCTTTTGTGGTTTTTGCCGCACGCTTTTGAATTATTCATTGGCGCCTCTGGTCAAGGTCAGCTCGGCTCGGTTGCTTGACCATAAACTATGCAATAAAATGCAGTCTCGACCAGATTTTTGTACCCTTGATATTGCGCGTTGTCCGCACTGTTGGGCGACCTTGACTCTGGATTTCACTTTTTTTTCTGTTGCTTGTCTGATGTCATTATTGTCATGATGATGATGTTCATGATTATCAGTGGCGTTGGCAGCAAAAAACATTTTTCATGTCTAATGATTGTCAAGCGTTGAAAATTTCCACAAATTTGCCGACTGAAAAAGTTTTTGCGGTCTTTTTTCACTCTTTCGCTTATCAAATTGGAACTTTTTCTATGAAAAGAGCTCGTCACATATGTTTTTATCAACTTAATTGTGGCATTGTTAAACACTAAATTGCTTGTAGTTCTGCTTATCGCTGTCGCTGATTTATTTATTCAGCCTAAAGAATTGGCCGGGCTTAATTACATTGTATCTTTTTTTTTGTGTGCAATACAAGTAAAACAATGTTATCAAAGTTGTTGAAACAACAGGCAAAAGCAGCCAAACAAACTCAATTTAATTAGTTGCCCAAAGCAAATTAGTTGCGTTAAGAGAGCTAAAGTTGCTGAGCCTTGATTGATTGCGGCCTAATTACCTTATTGTGTCTCTAATGATTCAAATGCTGAGCATAATATTAATGATATGAAGATATGTGACACTTCAAATGAAGATATACCGAATTTTCTTGGGAAATTGAATTAGCTTGAAGCTGACTTAAATATAGATTTTAATTTGTGTTTTTACACTAACCTGTCTGGTTAGTAAACATGCTAAAAGGTATTATTATGCACTTGACACCAAAGAATGTTTTGAGTGAAACGTTGGCTAATTGAATGGAAATTCCTTGAATTTCTCAAGCGTTCAAGCAGTCTAGACAAAGCTCTCAAGCAAATATCTCATTTTGCCCGTTACATCATCGCCTTCGGCGTTAATCGCATCTCATCAGCAACAGCTGTGACTGAGCTAATCTGAAATGTTTGTGAACGCATTTCCGCAACAAACACAGCGTCAGCAGCGACGTCATCGACCCACGATAAAAACCGCCTCCAAACAGCAGCTGCCAAGATAAACAAACAAAGAAAAGTAGCCAACAAATTTTCCAGGCAGCCAAATATACTGAAGAAGACGACACACAAAATGTGAGCACAAACATAAACTGAACGCGATTTTTGCTGCTATTTTTCTTGGCTGACCTTCACCTAATGGTTACGCTCCGGTTCGCATTTGTTTGGCTATTCTGTTTTTTTCGTGTGTTTTTGTTTTTGAGTGACGCGGAATTTTAATGAACTTCACCTTCAGAGAGAGACTCTTTACTCTCTCTGTCTTTTTACATGTTAATGAACTTGTGGGTATTACGAGAATTGCTGGCATATCCAAAATATAAGTAGTATTTTTGGCTAGCTGCGCTATTTATGGCGATAAGACTTTAGAGCAGGTTGCCTAGCGTCTAAAATGTATTTATAACATTTAAATGATTATTATATTTTATGATTATTATGTTATTTTCTACTCTAGTGTGCATGTGACACATTTGACTCACTCAGCGAGCATTTCTCGAACTGTTATAAAAATATATGGCAACATGATTCATTTTGACAATCCTTAAACAATAATGTTTTCGCATTCTTTTTTCATTTCTTCTGGCGCTGAGTGTGACGTCAACGTGAGTGAAACCTGTAGCATATATGTATTTTGTCCAAGCAGCACATAATTCATATGTTTTATTTACTTTGATTGGCAAATAAAAAAATGCGAAAAGAAAGAAAACAACTGAGCCGAAATCTTGTACAAATATTTGTACACAAACAACAACTAGGAATGTTAGTCCATATATATGTATTTAACGACTCTGCATAAATAGGCGCGGAATAAAAAATAAATATATAAATCAAAGCAGTTGTTGAAAGCATAAACGATGCCAACTTGTTTGATTAGACAAACACAAATAATTTATAGCCAGGGATTTAGTTGGTGGTGGGCGTTTTAAGCTTTTATCTAGCTATTAATAAACTCGTCTCAAACCTAAGAATTATCTTAAATATTTTGATGATTTCCCTTGAAACTTGAATTGTCTCTGTCAGTTATAATTAATCAGCATTTGCAAATGTATTCATTAATCATAAGCTGATCAGTTGATGACATTCAGCCACAAGTCGCCACAACAAAAAATACAACTCTGTTTCATCTGTCGCTGGCGTTACATAGCACGCAGCTTTGTGCATCATCATCAATCATAACAGGCAGCTTGAACTGGCGGAAATACAAGTCGAAATGCCTTTTGGGTGGAGGGGGGGAGCTTAATTTATGATTATTACTGCCAAAGAAATGTTCTTCAGGTTGCAAATATTGTCATAAATAATTTCATTTTAATTATGTCAATTAGTGTGTGGGGAGAACTGCGCATCACATTTCTCCTCTATTCATCTATTTACACGACACTTTCTGTCCGCAGAAATAAACAACGGGACAACGGGAGAACTCAGCAGCAGCAGCAGCAGCAGCAGCAGCCGCATCTTCATCATCATGGCCATCATCACACGACACTGTTGCTGACCTTGTCGACTTCCGTTCCTGTTGCCAATAATATTATTGCCAATTTATCACATCTTAAAGCAACATTTTCAGTTTCAGCCCAGCTGGGTGCATGTTTTCGAGGTTTCCATGTTAGCTGCCACTTCCGCTGCCAATTCAAGCAATTTACGGCTTAGCCTCCTCCTCGACAAAGCCTAAAACAAAGAGGAAGAAAGAGAGAGAGAGAGAGAGAGCGAATCCAATTCAATGGGCCACCCCAAATTTATGTGGCAACAACTAATTGTGCTGTGCTGTGCTGTACACTGTGCCAGTAACAACACATGGCGTATGATTAATATGCTGGAGCTTTTATCAATTTTTGCGTTGTTGCTTGATGTATTTATGTGTGGAAGAAGCCTGCGACCTTCAGATATTGATTGAAGTCTCCGGCAACGCCCAAGCTATGTGCGACATTAAGTATACGCATACACACATAACTGATGAGCTGTTGAGTGAGATGTGGCGTATACGCAATGTGGATGCTCTTTCTTACTGATCAAGGTTTCTGTTGCTTAATGGTCCACCAATACGCCATGCCAATAAGCAGCATTTTGGCCAGCATGTTTATGGCCCAAACTGCTGTCCAACACACACACACACACACACACAATATATATATACGAGCTAACAAGTAGACTAAACGTGTGTCCTTTATGTTGCCTTTGGTTATCGTACGCTTGGGCCTGGGCCAAAATTGTAATCATAACTGGAGCGACGCGTTAAACATAGCAAAAAATAGCTGCGAGCACGTAGTCCAAATAACAGCAGCAGCAAAATTCGGAAAGATACATGGTTTGTTGGTGTCCTTTCCGAGTATGTGTGTGTGTGTGTCGATATGTATTGTGTGTGTGTGTGGTAGATTGCCATTGTTATTTTTCGGCTGCCTTCTCCTGCGCGCTGTCAAAGTTTTATGCCTGAAAAGCATTTAACTCGCGTTGTGCTTGTCTACTTTTGCATGATTGCTGTTGTTCTTGTTGTTGTTGTTGTTGTTGTTGTGGGGCATTGTTTTTGTAACATGCGTGCGAAAAATTGGGTGTGAAAAGCACTTTGGCTGTTTTAGCCTCGAGAGTGGCAACGTTAAAGTGACGTTTACTGTTATTCGAGCACTCCACGTGCCACCTGCTTAACCGTGCCCCCCTCCCCCCCACGCTCAAGCACAAATGCTGAGACATTTAAGCCTTTAGGCAGTTTTGTATCCACACACAAACACCTACACACACACACACACACAAACAGCTAGGCGCCTTAAAGGCTTTTGTTCATTAAATTTAAACCTTAAATACGACTGCGAGACGAAGATGGCTAAAACAAAAAACGGGAACGGGGTAACGGGGTGTATGTGTATGGGTATAACTCTGAGTTGGCAAGTTTTTTGTGCTTGGCTGCGTGCTGCTTGCTGCATGTTGCTTGGCAACAAATCCTCTTTGATAGGTTTTACCTTTTATGCTTTTCTTCGCCTAGTTATGTAAGTAAAATCTGTGCATGTGTGTGCATGTGGAAATAATCTGTAGCTGTGATTTCCACATGCTAACTGTGCTTGCGAGCTGTTGCTGCGAGCTGCGAGTAACTTAAGTTATTAAAACCTCAAAGCAGAGCTAAGTACTTTTTGAGGTAGCATACTATGTGCCCAAGTTATAGCTAACTTTACCATTTTCTTACTCGGAAATAACTCTTGGATGTGTGTGCTCAAGTTTATAGAAAGTCAACACGTGTATTTCATTTATTGTTATTGTTCTTTTTTCTTGGAATATTTATGCTTGGGTATTTTACACAATTTGTGTTGCCTACTTTTCAGCGACTATAAATTTGACACCTCCACAAGCTAAGCTTAGCATGTGTGTGTGTGTGTGTGTGTGTGGGTGTATAGTTGTTGCGCTCGTAAACTTTTTGCTATGCTTAAAATGTCTGTGTAGTTGTTCTTGTTGTTGTGAACCTTTTGATTATGTTAGCAACCACAAGCTCCTCAAGTTGCGAGGCAGCAAGTTCTATTTGGCTGTTTGCTAACTTTTCCATAACTTTTTTCTGTTGTTGTGCTCGTACTTTGCTTGCCTCGCCTTCTCTTTCTATCGCTTTTCTTGCTTCTCCTATCTGAATGTTCATTTTTGTTATTTTCATGGCATTATTTTGTAATTTTTTTTATGCGTCTAGGTCGAAACAGTTTTTCATCAAGTTTCTGGGTCTACCGAAATTAAATGTTATTGGTTTTCGGTCTTGTTGCTTTACGACAGACGCCAATTTTTTGCCACATAAATCAAACAGTTTAGAGGCACGAGACTTTTCCCAAGATTTACGCACCTTTCACACGACCTTTTTGCTTTTTCCAGCAAAGCAAATTTGTTGAATGTTTTCCTTTGCCTTTCTATGTTTGCTGTCCTGCTCTCGTTTATGGCCTTTGTCTCGTTTGTTTTTCGTTTCGTTTCGAGGGTACTGTGCATAACTTTGCGCTGATTTCATCTATCAAATTAAGAAAGTAAAAGCTAAAAAATTTTTGCTTTTCGTCGTCGTTTGTCGCCGCTCGTAAATTTGTGGCGACGCCAACAAAAAATATTTTACCGAACATTTTTCGCCTCGCAACATATTATAATAATAACCGAGTGGTTTTTACCGCTTCTGAAACAATGTGGCGAAAAAATTTTGCAAATATTTATGACGGAGGGAGGTGCTTGGTGCTTTTGAAAGGGGTGGAAAGGATGCGCGACGTTGAAAGTGTCAACTGCCATTAAAATTTAATTTTCAGCGACCGTCTTTTGCGCAGTCAACACAACAAATTTTGACGCTTTGTTGTCAAACAAACTCAATTAAGCAATTTTAAAGAACAAAAATCTTTTATTGTTTTAGCATTTTGTTGTTTTCGACAGGTTTCCTAAACGGTCTAATTAAGTGTTGGGATCAGCCTGAAAAGAAGACTTATAAAAGGATTTTTCCGCTGGTTTCCCTTTTTCTTTTTGGGGTAATTAGTGCACAATTGAGAAATTTGTAGCGTTTCTGGGTGAAGAAAGCTGGTGTGACTTTAAAACTAAGCTGTGAAAGGGAAGACAGAAGAAAAGCCAGTCTTGCGTATACGTAATTTTAAATTATTTTTATATATATTTCGGAGCTGCGATTTTCACGTCTGGGAGTAGAAAAGTTATAACAATGCCATAAACATCAAATGAATAATACATAAAATTTCTTTTGCCTATTAAATATTTAATGGCTTAAGATATTAACTAAAATGAATCAATCATGAGCTTTGTCTCTTTCTCCAAGTAATTGGGACTGAAAGCTTTTCTTTTATACTTTTTATGTGCTCAAAGATGATTAAACAGTTCAAATGATTTATTATATTTAAGTTTCTAAATTTATTCCACCCACAAAAATGCAAATAAACTTGAGATCAGCATAGCAAATATTATTTTTAAATGCAGCTGCATTGCACATCATCGCAATTAATATATTTATTCCAAACAAACTGATATTCATTCATGAATAATAAGTATACGCACCACATTACACTAATTGACTTTGGCACACAACGAAAACTATTCACAAAGTCAAGAAGAGAGAAAATTGTTCGTATTGAAATGCGAGGCGCCCACGCAGTATTTATACAAAGTATACAAATATAATAAGGTAGCACCTTGACAAGGCGCGACGGACGAGGCAGTGTTGAAAATTAATTTAATTTCAATTTTTCACATAGTTGCCGCATTCTCCCGCCCACCCACTGCCCCTTCACCGCTGCTGGTCATGCTGCTGAGTCGCCCACAAAAGAATTTATTTGGGATTTGTTTGCATTCGAATTCAGTTGCTAAGACGGCAACAAATCTCTGGCTAATCGCATCAAAATGCGGCAGTGGCCAACGACAAAAATATATTTTCAGTTTCTATTTATAAACTCACACACACCAACACCAAAGCACACACATACACAGTTCTTTCTGAGTGGATTGTATCGGTCGAGTGAGTTTTTGCTTTTGATGATTTTCGAGGGGTACGACCTTCACCTTTATGCACACAAATTTCGCTCAGTGCGCTCCAGACGCGCCAAGCATAAATTATTTATTTATGCTGCTGCCTTTATGTTCATTACATTCCCAGTTGCTATAGCTGCTGCTGCTGCTTTTGCTGGTGTTTGCCATTTGGTTTTTGCCAACAAATTTGTACATAAAGTAAACTTAATTTATTTTTAATCGCCATTTAATTGGCTGCTCGCTGACTTGTTTTCTTTAAACACACGCGAAATTGCAGCATTAAAAAACTTTTAATTGCGGCAAAGGTATTTTTTGTTTCTTGTCTTCTGTCTTTTGTGCACTTAACAATGTGTTGTCTGTTTGTTTGTTTTTTTCGCTCTGCCAAATGCCAAACGCATTATTCTCTCTTCCTAATTCTGGTTGTGGGCCAATGTGTCGTCGACATTTGGTTCGTCGTGAGTGAATTGCGCCTACGCTCAAGTAAAAATCTTATATGTGTATTGAAAATAAACATTCAGCGAGAAAGGGCAAAGTTCAGCGTGTACTTAGTATATGTATAAGCTGACAGCTTTAGGAGCCGCGAACTACCTCAGCTAAAGTGGTCTGACAGGTGCCTGAAGGAGCTGGCAGCTGGCTGGAAATTAAAAAATGTTAAATTACTTAAGCGGCAGATGATTTAATCAAGTCCGTACAACAGCTGAAACAACTCAACATGTGTATAAATAACAGTTATAATTGCAGCCAATGTTTATGAAAGCGTTTTGTTCATTTAAACAGAAGATACGACAGGGCTTACTGCTAAAATTCTTAGAAATTAATTATAAATTTTATGAGCTTAAACAGAAAGGTTCTTGGCAAGAAAAATCAAAGAAAATGGTAGATGAATAAATATTAATAACAAAATCATTCAAAACAAATGAAGCGTAAAGCTGAATTCGAAGAAAAGTGGCAAAAGTTGCCAAGTCAAGTTTATGTTAAACAAAACAAAGTTAAAAATATTGTTACAAAAAAAAAGAAGGAAGAAATAAATAAAACTTGCACAAGTAACTCTTCAGTTTACATTTACTCAAGTTTTGAGTGGACAACAACTGTGCAAAATGTATTTTGTGTTCTATAAAACATTTTCAACTTGCCACTTAAGCCAAGCAAGCATACAAATTCAAACTCACTCTTGAGAGAAAAGACAATATGGTACTTGCTATGCTAGCTATGCTTAAAAGCGAATGACAATTGTACCCAGCAGCTGTTTCAGCAGCAGCAGAAGTAAAAGATGACAAAACTCCATGACAATCAATAATAAAAATTCAGTCAGCATTTCAAAGTCTTACTGTAACATTTGTCAAACAGATGGGAGACACTTGTAGTCCTTCTTCTAACCGTTCATAAAATTCGTGTGTGCTTGGAGAAAAATTCCCTTGAGTAACAAAACAAATGTCAAATCGCATTGGAAAGTGAATAACCTATAAAACATATGCAAATTGTTTGCTGCGTCGGTTAGGAAAAGGTTTCGTTGATTGAATAGACAAATCATAGGGAATCATGGTATGTATATATTAGATGTACATATACCTATACAATGTATGTATAATTTACATTCTACACAGGTGTACAATTTAAAATTGAAGGCGCATGAATCACTTGGCATTATTTTTGCACAGCTTTCTTTTGGCTTAACGATGTGCCCATTAATTAAATTTAATGAATTATGTCGTTGTGTTGATTTTTTCGGCAAGTGTGTGCAAGTGTGCACAACGTGTCGTATACGTGTGCAACTAAACTAAGGGTAGAATGAAGGCCAAAACCAACGTGCAACTTGCCTCCGTCACGTTGCGCCACTAGATCTTCGTCTACTTCCACTGCACGTGTTGCCACCAGCCGTTGTTGCATTTATTAAACACTGGCCAACCCTTTGCCCCCCCTTTGTTTGAAACATTGGCACAGTGTGTCAGCCCACGCGGCGTTTGAGTAACGCAATAAATGTCAGCAGCAGTTTGACAGCTACTCCTGCGAGTGACGTCAGCAGCTGTCACAGTTAATGCTCATATTTGGCTTGAATATGTACGTTGTATGCCTGCCGCATTCTCCCGAGAGGCAGATATATAGGGGCCATTGTGTCGTATGAGTTTTGCTCTTTTTCCAACACACACACACACACACACAGCATGCCACACATATGAAAATTAGGCTATGAAAAGAGTCCGGCTGCACAGGAATATTTGTGTTGTGGCTGCGGCTCGGTTTGGTTCGACCCAAAACCCTTAAATGCCACACACACATTGCATTGTTTATTTATCAAATATATGTGAAGGAGAACAAAAGGCAGAAAGCAAGTTACACAACAACCAACAGCAAGCATTAATTTAGGCAGACTATTAAATATCCTAAGAAGGTTATAAGAAAGAATGGAGTAAGAATCTGTAAAAGGTTAATAAACTTTTAAGAGTTGCGCTTTTAAATCTCTTGCAATAAATTAATTCTTACAATATTTGTCATGATTATTACAGGGTATCGTAAAGGGTCAGTCAGCCTGTTAAGCCAGTCTTGTTAGCCCTGTTTACTGTGCCCTATGCTGTGTGCGTGTGTGTGTTTGGATTGGGTAAACATGCACACAGCCGCACAATTAATTTGTGGCCTGCTTACCGAATTCACTTGCGCATTTTTTTCCACGTACGCTTTGAATTATAAATAAATAAATCTGTGCATTTGACTCCATGGAATTGTGCAGGGCTCGAATGACGTCACGTCACACACAGCGAGGCAGCCTTTGCATTTAATATTGCCTACTTATTGGCATGTCAATTGTATGTATGGAGGACCTGTGCCTGCAGATAATTGATTAAAGGCCAAGTGGCGCTGTTGGTGGGTGGAGGAGAGTGTGGATGCCATTATGCTTAGCCAGATGTTGGCCGTGCTAATTAGACACTAAACTTTCTGGTTAATTAATATTGTCATTAGAGCGCAGATTGTGCGCAAAACACAGAGAATGTCACTGGCACAAAATGGCGAATACGATAACAGCAAGACCAGACACACACCGTCATGTCCAGATTAACGAGAGAGAGGAATATAGTAAAAAGCAATTGTAACAAGTGGAAATAACTGGCAACAATGTCAAACAATGTATTATACACTAATTAAAGTATAGATGAGAGTAGAGTTGTAAGTGGATAATTTATCGTTAGTTTCATTTAACTTAATGACCTTCTGCAAGAGTATGAAACTAATTAAAGATCAAACTGAGAAGATTGACTGACCGTCGAGAAAGCTAAATTGAATCAAGATTTATTACATATCAAAAAACAAGTTAACATCTCAGTGCCTTGAATATTTATGCGCCATTTCAATTAAAGATATACCCATTTTGATTGAATTTGTATGGCATTAAAGTCAGCCTACAATTTTGGAGGAGGGCCAGTATTCAGCTTTGATTAATCTTGATTGGGTTTCGTTTGTGTGTGAACCCAACTCAAAGTCACGAATTTGTTTGTGTGGTCGCGTTTTTTCCGTGACGTTTGCCATGCCTGTCAGACCATAAATTCTAAGAGAGAGAGAGAGAGAAAGAGGGAGAGGGAGAGAGTGTAAGCGAGATAGCAACTCTGCTACAGTTAATACAAAAACATTTGTCGCCATAATTTGACAGGCGCACATAAATTCATTAAAATATTCTTGGCCTTTAGACTGCTTTTAGCCAACAAACAAGCATTCATGAACTTGATGCATGAAATTGTTTTGTTTTCACTTGGCTTTCAAAATTATTTCATTACTTCATCACTCGCATTGTTTTTAGTACAAATACATATACAATACTACTGTTTAATGCTATTATTATTATTATTATATTATATTCTTGAAAATATTTTTGCAAACACGTCAAGGCATCTACCCCTTGCCCCTCGCCATGCCCAGCGTTGATTTAGTCATTTCGCACCAAGTTTTCTTTTGGCTCTGAGCCAACGAAATTTTTGTATCTGTTTCAAATAGTTTTGCTTTGCGGTAATTTGTTTTGTGTGTTGCTTATTTAAACGCGCTTTGATATATTTATTTACGTGTGATTAGCAACAATTGGTTAACGGTTTCGCCATGCTGCATTCCCTGCAATTTAACGTTTCGATTTTTCTCTATCCGCATTCTTTTTTCCTCACTGTCTGTTTGAATTTTTAATGTACTGATTTTGGCCATTAATTTGCCAGCGAGCAGAAAGATATTTTCATCTGCTTAGACCATAAATATTGTTTGTGTATTGTGTGTGCGCAATGCCTCTTCTCCCTCCGCCATCCCCCTCTCCCGCTGTCTGTCTGTCAATTGTAACATTTTGTTCAATGACTGACTGAAGTATTTAAGCACTTGTTAAGGAATCTCATTGTTAATTGCTTTTTCGGCATGTGGCAAATGGTAAATGATATCGTGACTTGGTTTTGCTTTCATTTTCGATTGCGTGCAAACACAATAAGTATTGCCAACAGATATTTCATATTTATTTTAGCTTAAGTAATTAATAATGTAGGTTAGCAAGCAATTTCCGTTTACTTTAACTTTACTTATTCATTCGCTGTCTCCTAAACCTTACTCAACACTCTTATTTGAGTGTTTTAGCACACTTAGTTTCAAATTGAGAATGCTGCACAAATAGAGATAAGCATTTGGCTCCGACAAATAATGAAACACAGAGCACATTTTTGTCCGCATTCTCAAATAAAGTGCCACATAATTGTTTGCCATTTCTCATTATTAACGAGAATGGCGTTCCACTTACAAACACACAAACACACACACACACACATTCACTCTTGAGCATTGTTGTTTTTTAAACAAGTATCCGACAGGACTGCCCAAATGTGGTCAGGGTCTGAAGAGTCTCGGGCCGCTTAACCCTTTAACAACAATTAAAAATATTACACTTGACCACGAACGGGACGAGAAGAGAGGTTGAAACAAAAGACGTACATGTGTGTGTGTGTGTGTGTGTGTGGAGTGCTTTGTGGGCACTCAAGTGGCTGCCTGGCAGGCAATTTACAGTTGGCTCCGAATAGTGCCACAGCTGCTGGCCAAAGAGGAGCAAAACCGAGAGGAAAACCGAGAGGAAAACCACGAGACCCAGACCCAGAGCCAGAGCCAGCATGACAATTAATGTAAAAGCCCATCAAGTGTTTGCTCAGCGGGACCCACATGCAACATGACCCTCACTCTCCCCCTCCCTCTCTTCCCCTTAAAACTGTTTCTGTCCATGTGTCTGGTTAGTTTGGGTGTAACATGCTCGTAAATTAGTTGCTGCTTGCAGCTTGTTGCAACTTTTATGTGTGTTTTTTTCCCTTTTACTCATTTCTTTTTTCTCTGTTCCTCTTTTCTCTTCCACAGAACCAAGAAAAGACAAGACTGATGCACAACAACACGGTGGCAATGGCACATTATCAACACCGAATATTGAGCAGCCCACATGCCAGGGTTCCATGCTGCCGCCACCTGGCGGCGGTGGTGGCATGCACCATCAGCAACAACAGCAGCAACATAACCAGGCCGATTCCAATAACAAAGTGGAGCGACCCAACACACTCGGTGGCAGCAACAAACTGTCGCGACGAGGTGTCAACATTTGCTACCACAACGAGCACTGTAAGTGCCACGAATAAAAACTATTTTTAGTAGTACTTACTAACTAATATACGCTAGTTTCTTACAAAGCAGTGAAAAAAGGAAACCTGTGTGAAAATGGCATAAGAGATTTTTAGGTTAAATAATATTGTTTTAGATAAATTAAATGGGAACTTTTCTTAATCATGGTTTATTCTATGAATTTAAGGAAGTTCCCTTGTTCATAACTTTCTTTCTAATCAGATATGATATTGGAAACGAATGCCTTGTCAGGTTTCCTTTAGTCCTGGTTTCAACAATCCCACACTTGTCTATCACACCACACACCACACACACACACACACACCCACAACCCACACCCACACACATATACATTTAAATCACTGGCTAGCGAAATGATTCTCACACACTCTCTCACTCACTGTTTTGTCTTGCCTCTCTCTCTCTCTCTTTCTTTCGTTGTCTCTCTGTTTCGCCCAACCTTTTTTTTCCCACCACTCGATTATCGATAATTGTAATCGTTGTTTGGCGTTTAGATGGCGGCGATGATAACAACGGTGGCAAAATGATGGGCGGCCCACCGGGCAGCACCCCGCCGCCCTATGCCGGTGGCAAGTTGCCGGCGGGCGTAATGCTCAGCGAGCTGCCGGAGCCACCGATACCGGTTTCGGAGATTGGACCCATCCCACCGCCGCCGATGTTCTCCACGCCGAGCCCCACGCTCATCGCTGGACGACCGCACGGGCCAGGCGCCATGAACGATCAGGACTATCAGCAGGACTATGACTATGATGGTAAAGATCACAACAAAACAGCTAGCTTCTCAGCTCATTACAAATTGCGCACTTCATAAACTATGCTAGTGCCTTGCCCCAAAAAGTCCCAAAAATTCAATCCAACTATAATAAATGCAGCTTAAGTTTCTAAACTTTGTACTTAGTATTCAAATGTTGTTTCGACCTTTATGCAGATCACGATCCCGATCAGGATGAGCTCGATTCGGATGATGATTATGCGCCATATGGTGGCATGCCACATGCCAATCATGTGCGGGTCATGGATACGCAGCGTGTCGAGGAAATTCCAGCCAAAGAGCCAAAACCAAATGCAGTTCCTCTCAAATCGGCACTCAAGAAGAAGGTCGGCATCTCTGGCCCCACCTCCAATTCCGCCTCCCAGCCCGGCACGCCCACACAGGACAACAACCAACACCAACATCAACACCAACACCAACACCAACAACAGCAACAGCATCACAGTGCCGCTCAAGCTGCGGCCATTTCCAACAGCAACGGCGGCATTGGCTCCATGGCAGCTGCAGCCGCAGCGGCAGCTCAACAGTCGGCCAGTCAGCGTCCCTTGGTGGTGCGGCAGGATGCGGCGGGCAATAACTATTCGCTCAAGTAAGTGGCTGCCCCAAAGAAGTGGACATAACTGTAAAAGTTTGCCACACCAAGTTTTGAAAGAAAGTTATATAGATTTGTAGTTATTTTTTTTTTTTTTGTGATTTGTTTTCTATTTCGTTTTAACTTTTTTGTGTTTTGTTTGTAGTTTGAATTTGTTTTCTTACTTAACTCTCTATTCTCTCTCTCTCTCTTTCTCTCTCCCCCTTTTCTCTCTCTCTCTCTTTTTATATACTCATCACATTTCGCGCGGTTTTTTGCCCCACTTGTTTCGTTCTGCTGCCTCAACAACATATTGTTAATAATACCCCGTTTTAATAACAAATATTTTGCTCTTCCTTAAATTTGTTTAATATTTGTTTTTGACCTTTTGTTTGTTCTTGTGTGTGCGTGATTAAAAAACACGTTCTTCTGGCTTAAAAAAAAACCCTCTAAAAACAAACCTCCTCAACTACTCTACTTTTATCTACAATATCAACTACAACAACAAACAATATACAACAATCCAACAAACAATAAAAAATATCACGTATACGTTATTGAATCGAAATCAGGCCAATACTACGACCACGGATTAGAATATGGTAAACATTTTATAGCTAATTTATTTGTTATGTGGAAATCGCTTGTAGAATTCTCCCTCTCACACACTCTATCACCTGCTCTCCCTCTCTTTCTATCTGTTGTGACAATAAATTCTATTTTTAAATCATTTCACCCCAAAAATCCACTTCAAGTTTAATGCAAGACTAAACAAAAATCCAAAAATGTTTTGTATTTCAAATCGCATTATCCTTGCCTTGCATAGTCCTTGAAGTGAAGGTAATCACCCAACCCCAGCCACCCCCTCATCGCCCCCATGCGCTCCCCATGCACCTAAACAATCATATTTCGGTTATGTGTTTTGATTAAATTTTAAACACACATTAAAAACAAAACAAAAGAAAGCAACCAACGAAGCGGAAAGAAAAGAAGGAAAGATGAAGACACTAATATTTGTTTTGGGATATTTTTTGTTATTGTTATTAAATTTCTAACTTTTGGTTGTTTATCGTTAAGTTTAATTTTCTCATGTGCCTCCTTTACACTATACTTTCCCCCCACCACACTTTCCCACACCCCCTCAATGTCGTGTACACTGTATATAGCTGTGTGTGTGTGTGTATGTATGTGTGTGTGTACTTCTCATTTCTTTTATGATAAAAGTTTACTTATACTTTTCTCGCTGTCTTTTTCGCTGTTGCATGTTTTATTTTTCGGGGAAATATACACCAGATCTTATTTCATACACACAATATTACTTCCCTATGAGGGGCAAAGCATGACTTAATTTAGTATACACTGCTGCATGTCAAAGCCATTTTGGTAGCTCTTACATTTGAACAATCTGTGCAAGTGACATTCATATTTCTAAGTGGTTGCGTACTCGTATAAAGAAATAAAAATAAAAATAAAAAACCCGTACTAGAAACCCCAACCTGACAGATGACAAGTGCCACAAAGTTGATATTCTGTGTAGCCAACGATGCGGCATAATCGAAACTTGATTGGGTGGCAGCCACCCCAAACACGCAACATACGAGTCCTTTAGTCACACTTGAATGCATGCAAAAGAGCAAGGAGAAATCCTTTAAGATGCAAAGCAGCAACAGAAGCTGCAACAAAGCGTGAAGCGAGAAAGCGAGTAGCAAATGCAAAGTGCTTAACATATTTATCATAAATTGTGCAAGAGAAACCGACAACAACATTTCTTTTACCATGCTGATAAATATTGTTAGAGCAAAAAAGAATTTGATTGCAAGGAAGTTGGTCAGGAAATACAGAATAGTTTTTTGAGTAGAAAAGTTCTGTTTCGAAACTTAATAAAAAAAACAGCTTGAATAAACTATTGATTATAAGCATGCATTAGCTGCACATTGCAACAAACAAGAACAATTGCTAACAACAAAGTGTATACTACTTTTTCACTAGACTTTTATACTAGTCAACTTAAACTTGAAACAGCTTCTGTTCAACTTGAATCTCGCTTCAAGGACTGCCAAATTGTTAGCTACTATAGTACTTTAGATTGAAGATGACTTTGCGTAAGAGTATTTCCAAAGTGTGCCACTTGTGCCTCTAATGCACAACACATTTGAACTCGTTTTGCATGGTAATGTGCCAAGAGAAGAATCCATAGACTCTCCAGTATGTTGTATATAGTATACGCTTAATGCGAAAGTGTTGCGGATGCGCCTGACAGGATATAGCATTTACAGCCAGCGACAGCTTAAAGTACAAAGCTGTCTATGTGTGTGTGTGTGTGTATAAGTGTGTGTGTGGGAATGAGTTGCCAGATGTGCGCACACACGTGTCGTTAAAAAAAGAAAGAGAGAGAAACGAATTGCCGCAAAAGCATTTTTGGTAGCTACAACAAAAGGGACTTTAATGCAGGAAGATGAATAAATTAAACACCCGAATCTCTCAGAGTGTGTTTGCATAAATCTGTTAGATTGTTCCTGCGAGATTACATGAGATGAGAATGTTTTGTAGGGATTGCTGCATGTGTGTGTGTGTGTGTATGAAAGACTAATGATTATAATTAGCTGCTACGTATGCTAGATAAGCGAAAAATATGAACTCTGCTAGCTGTTAACTAATGCACAATTTGTTTTGATTCACACACCCACACCCCGCCACTTGCACACCCAGCAGGCAGCAAATGTTCAACATCCAATTGCCGTGCACCGTGGAGAACAAGGAGAACGCCAGACCGTTTGTGATACGCGAGAGCAGCAGCGATAGCGATGAGAGTGATGGTCAAATCGTTTATCGCGATGACGATAACGATAACACACGGCTAGCCAAGTTGGCGAGAAAGGAGTCGCTGTCGCTGAAGTTGCAACTGCGACCGGATAAACAGGATCTGATCAATCGCAACATATTGCATCAGGTCAACGATAATGAGCTCAAGGAGTCCAAGGAGGCGATTGGGGCGCGCCTAATACGCAGGCTGTCAATGCGACCCACCGCCGAGGAGCTGGTGGAGCGCAACATACTAAAAAGTAAGTAGAAATCAAATAGTTCAAGATTTATCGGTTACTAATTTGTTTACCTCTGTGTGTTTAGCTCAATCACCCGCCGAGGAGAAGAAACAGAAGGAGGAGAAGAAATCGTATTTGCTGCGCAAGTTAAGCTTTCGGCCAACGGTCGAGGAGCTCAAGGAGAAGAAGATCATACGCTTCAATGATTACATTGAGGTGACGCAGGCACACGACTACGATCGGCGGGCGGACAAGCCATGGACAAGACTGACGCCAAAGGACAAGGCTGCCATACGCAAGGAGCTAAACGAGTTCAAATCCTCCGAAATGGCAGTCCACGAGGGCAGTCGCCATCTGACGAGGTAATTAAACACACACACACACGCACACACACACACAACTGCATTGTCCTTGGCCTCGCCAACTGAAAATCAACGACTGGCCAAATGCCCAATGAAGTGTGTCACATGCAGTTTTACTCGACTCCTTCACTCTACTCGACTGACCAGAAAAAAAAACCCATTCCACATCGAGTCAGCTACTCTCTGGCATTGTTCTTGCCACAAAAGAACTGCGTTTTGTCGTTTTTTCATTCCATTTCCACTTTCATAATGGCTTTTGGATTCGTTTCGTTGGCCTTAAAGTCCACACACACACACACACACACACATGCGCTGACTTTAACTGCTGCTTAGCAACTTGTGGGACTTTGGGGAGCTTACAAATTAGACAAGCTACAACTGGTCACAAAAAAGCTGGCAGAGTTCCAACGATAGAGTTGCCAGACAGTTGAACTTAAAGTTTAAAGCAACTTTAAAGGTTGCTTCTGACTTGATTACAAATGTAATCTAAACTGACAACTGCTTGCACCTTAGGAACAATGAGAAATCTCGTCCAGACAACAACTTGCGCTTTAACTTTTGCCTCTCACTAGTCACAGAAACTGAAACTAATCTCAACTTTTGGCAATTTTGCTTTTGTTCTTCTCTTTTCCTCATTGCAGATTCCATAGGCCATGACGATTGCAATGGCAGCAACTTTCCAACAAATTACAACAACAGCCCAAACAATTGTATTTTGTGCAGCATCAAATTGTCAACAAATATTTAAAAGTAAAACATTAAAAAAAAAAAACGTATACAAAAAACACAAAAAAAATACAAAAAAAAAGAGAAAACGAAATAAAATTAAATTGAGCTAAACACAATAAGAGCAGTAAATGCAAATAACAATTTTCAAATGGCAAAATAAACAAAAAATAAAAGAGATGCCGATAGAAAGTTAGAAAGAAGCAAATCAATGTTGCAAAGTTTTATGTTTTAAGATTATTTTTCTGTTAATTGCGAATTGCGCTCGGTTTTCTAATTTTAAGTTCTTCTATACTGTACATGTAGAGTATTTTTGTGTGTTTTTCTACAAACGTATTTTTTGTTGATTGTGTGTAAATAAACAAGTTTTGGCAAACCCACGAAAAATGATTTCAAAAGGCAAATCAAAAGATATATCAAATTGTGTGTTAGTCGATTTGTTAATTATTATTCTTCAGTCAAGGCAATTATGTATTATATTATATAAAAAACGATAAAACAAAGAAAACAGAGTATGGTAAAATACACATTTTGATAAATGTTTAAACTAAACTTAACATCTACAATTTAACTCGTAAACTAAACAACTACAACTAAACAACAAACAAGTCAAGCAAAAACAGTTTGCGGAGAGAGAGAAGTTCTTAAGGTTTAAGCATAAATATACTTTTACTGCTGCTTTCCATACATTTTTAGAATTTTTTCGAATTAAGCCAACTCTACAAAATAAAAAACCGCAAATATTATTATTCTAAAAGCATACAATACACATATTATATACATATATATTTTAAATTTATGATTATTGTAAAAAGCTTAAACGTAAACAACACATTAAACAAATAGAGCTAAAAACAACAACAAACAAAATACGAAAAATAAACTAAACATTTTTTGAAAGACATTTGAGCAAAAAAAAATAAGACATTTGCAAGCTTTTTTATTTATTTATTTATTTCAGTTTGTTTCTTAGTTCTGTCCACTTTTGATTTGTAAACAACATGTACATACATACATATCGCCAAATTGCATAAAAAACCCAAAACCACAACACTTGGAATGGCAAACTGCTCAAAGATAAGTAGAAAAGTAAAATTTGTAAAATCATAACGATAAAAAAGAGAATATAAATTTCTAAGGGCTAAAAAAATATCAGGAAATATAAAAATGGAAGCAAGTTGGACCCAGTTTGAAGTTTTTAAGAAAAAAACAAAACCCGCAACAATTTAAAACGTAAGTCACGTAAGATTTTAGAGGCAGATGGAACCAAAATACAAGAAAAAAAAACCATACCAATAAAACATTAACTCAATGTTGAATATATCTATTTTGTAAAGCAAGTTGCAAATAGTTACGAAAGCGAAACTGAAACTTTTACTCCAGCATTCAAATAGTTATGAATAATCCAAAAAACGAAAATATGAAAATGATATTCCTAATTGTAAAGAAAAATGCAAATTTTGAAATGCTCGTGCGCGTGCTCGTGAATTTAAGTATTTAAACATGAAAGTAAAGTACTATATATATATATACATATATATAGAAATATTAACAAACAAAACAGTTTCAAACAACACTTAGTATGAAAATAAGATGATTGATATCTAAATATTAAATTGAGTAAAAGCGAACTTAGTTTAATGATAAATTGGCGCTTCCTTTGCAAGTTTCATATTTCTAAAGCAAAAATAAATAAAAAAAACACACAATTTAAAGTAAAATAGACTAAAGCTAAAAAAAAAACTTGTTTCAGGCCAGTCAACGATTTGGCTCCGATCAAAAGCTTTTGCTTGATTTCGCTGAAAACGTTTGGCCAAGATCTAATTGTGCCAGTTTCTTATTCTGAATCTGAATTGGTAACTGTCTGTCTGTCTCTCTCGTAACTGTAACTCTAACTCTCTCTGTTTCTTGCTTCAAAGCGTTGCATTGTCAGAGTTAAGCAAATAAATATACATATACATCTAATATCTATACAAACTATATAGTATATATGTATACAACTATTTATATATGTATGTGGAAGTTAATGAAGATAAAGCTACATATACATACAACTATCAATATGGGATAGCATAATTTACACTTTTTCTATGAATCGATTTATAGTGTACAATTTAAAAAAAAACACTACTAACAACAACAAGAGGAGCCACCCTCCCCCCCAACGTTTGATTGAAAGCCTACCTATCCGTAACTATGGAAACGAGTTTAGTTCAATGCAAACTTTGTGTACAGCATTTTTTTCGCACACTGTCCTTTCGTGTTCTGTTTTTCAACTTAAACAAAATTTTGCAGTTGCCGTTGCAACACAAACAACAACAACAATGAAAACTGTAGCAATAATTAAGAACACCACAAAGAAAAACCCAAAAATCAGAGCCAGAAAATAATATCTGAGCTGTAAAAAATTTGTAAAAGCCGTCAAAAGAGGCAGAAAACGCAAAAAAGAACGTTGTGGCAGAGACACGTTAAGTAAATTAGCCAACTAAGCTAAGATTGAATGAAATTGTACGAAAAAAAAACAACACAAAACAAAAAAAGACAAAAGAATATTGAATAATAATCACCGACAAATTGAGATTTAATAAAGATTTAATTACTTACAAAGCGAAAGCAATTTTACTCAAGTTAAATTTCAATTTAATTTGTTTAGAGCATATCATCGTCTGCTTCGCTATCGTATATGATGTGAAGGCGTTGCCTGATTTCTTCAACACTGTCACAACCTTTGATTACATCTGCCACATGCCGAGTTCCTGCTTGCAACAGACTCTCAATATTCAAGTAGTCAGCGGCAATAATCAGCTCATAAATGGTGGAATCACTTGCATTCGATTCGTTTAGAATGCGCTGAAAGATTTCACGCTGCAATTCTTCACTTTGCTGCACAGTGTTGTCCATCGTAAGGAGCTCTTGACACCACTTCAGCACCAGCTGAAACACATCCGAGCTTACTCTGTCTAGTGGCATAATATTGGCATCCGTTATATCTTCGCTGCTATCACACGCCCGGAGACCATGCTGCAGCCAGCTTTGTGTCAAACCCATTTGCTGGGCCACTTCAACGCTGACATCGAAGACGATGCCATCACTGGTGCGTATTTGGAATGCTTGTGAAGCGGATGTTTGTGACATTGTATCGAAATAAAATTCTAAAATATTTATGCCAAGGAAATTGCTACTTCAATGACTGCTTGATGAGCTAGGAAACTTTTTACAAGCAGCCTAAAAGTATGCATTGGAAAATGTGTTGCTACTTAGCTTAAAATTGTGGCCTAACTTTTGGTAGCCAGCATGAAAGCCAAGCCGCTTTGAAGCCAAACTCTGCATGCTGCTAAAATACATTCATTGAATTCATTCATAAATTCCGTCGCGTTCCATCCGCAGCCGCAGAGCCGCTCTTCACGTGCCAAACGGAGCAAGTGCGTCTCGTCTTTTTTGCTGTATCTTTGCAAATGTATCTGCGTTCGGTTCAAGCGTCAAGCGTACGTGCCAGACTCTCAGCAGCCTCAGGTGAGGCGACAACAACAACAACAACAACAACAGCAACAACGATGACAACGACACCAATCACAATCATCATAAGACCGTCGCCATCGCAGTTGATTATTATGAGCTCTTTTTGAGATGTGTTCGTTGTAGTTGTTGTTGCTTTTTTCTCGTTTTGCTTTTGCATAAAGTGTGTTTGCCTCGTCTTCATTTCTTTGACTGTTTCTGTTGCTGCCTGTTGGCTGCTTTCCTTTGCGAAAGTTTATCATCGCGGCAAGATTCTAACATTTTTGTGTGCATTCCACTTTGGTGCGTTCTCGGATTTCTCAAGAGTTTTGCCTTTTGCACGCTCATAAAACGTACTCGAACTCATTAAAACGCGCACTCTGATAACCGAAATGGCCACGTTGGACGCTGGGATGAGGAGTTTTTGGACGACAACAACGACGCGACGTGTTTTGCATGTGCGTTTCATGCTGCTGATTTATTTGATGGCCATATGTAAGTTTGTTGTTGCTGTTGTTGTTGCACGTTTGCCACTCTCGAGTGTGGCTGCGAAATGGGGCAAGTAGGCAAAAACTTAAAAAAGACTTGCAAAATGTGACCAGTTAATTAGGCAAGCTCATGTGGGAAAAGTTAGGACAAGTGGACAAGTTCTTTTCGGTTTGGGATGCTGCATGACAACAGTTGTTTTTAGGTACTAGATTCTTGGTATGTAGGATTTAAAGTAAAGATAGTTATTTTTCTAGGTAATTGATAATATAAGGGTTAAATTTTGTATAAAACAGAGCTTAATAGACTTAAAATAGTTTCCAAATATAAATGCAGTTTCAAACTAGATGTCAAGCCTTGTTGAAAAACACATTACATACTTGTAAAAATTGCTCAAGTTTGCACCAAGTTGTGGCTGTAAAAAGTTTGAGATCCCAAAGGATAAAACTTGAGAATAAGTTAGCTGGTAGGAAAGTTACAGGCAACAACAGTGCTGTCCATTGCATTGGGTCATGTTGAGGTTGTTGAGGGGTTTTGGGAGGCATCTCAGCAGTAACAGCAACAATTTGGCAAAAACCAAAAATTTGCATTTGTCCCGATCGCAGTTCGCGACTTGTCGATGCTGCGGGGGGATTTCTTTATGACCCCAAGCTGGCAGTGGCTGTTTGGAGTTTTATTTCAGCTGTGGCCTTTGTTTGTTTGCCAGCAAGTTTATTTGATTCTATTTTCATTTTATTTGAATTGTGGTTCGCTTTTATGGCCTGTGCATGAGCCTGTTGAATGTGCAATGTCTTTTTGCCTCTTTGCCTGTTGCTGAGATTTGTTTTGTTTTGTTTTGTTTTGTGAAAGTTACAAACAGCAAAGAGACGCTATCGATGAGCCCCCAAGAAGTCACAGTGTCTGCTATAGTCAATGCTTTTTTTTCTCTGTGTTGCTGTTGTTCAGTGCTGGTGATTGTAAAACAATAAAAGCAACACCTGACTGCCGTTTTGGCCAAGTGCAGGCCTCACAATGGCGTTGATGGCGACGCGGATGCGGACATCGTTGTTGGTGGGCCTCCCTCCCAAAAGAAACCCCAATGGCAGCGGCAACAGTTGCTGTTGTTGTTGCAGCTCGTAGATCTTATCAGTTGGCCAAAAATGGCCAAGACAAAACTACAGAAAACATGCTCATTGTTGTGTAGACGTTTTGGTGACGCGGCCTAAACATTTCAATTGCGTTGTTTGCTGCTGCTGCGTTCTGTGCGTTTTTCTTGCCACATAATCAACGGCAGCAATAACAACAACAATAAGTTGAGTATAGATACAAATTGCCAGCTGATTGCTGCAGGGGCAAGGGGGGGGTGATGGAGGCCTCAATTTGAATCGAAATCTAAATCTAAATAAATAAAAATCGTGCACTGCTTTTTTGGTTGCTTTCTGGTCTTAAGTGAAAGGCATTGGCGAGATCAGCGTCGTCTTGGCCAAAGTATCTCAATGCGCTGCAAATTTAATCAATTGATGAGGCAACTAGCAACTTGCAACCTGCTGTCTACTGTCTGCCTCGCTAGCTGTTGCTGTTTGCTAGCTGCACTTGTTGTCGTTGCTTTTATTGTTGTTGCTTGATGGCAATTTGGATTTTGTGGCTAACACTGAAACCTGACCAAAAATACATTTACATTCTACAGTTGTTGCTGCTGCTGCTGCTGTGCAAGTGTCGCAACAACAACAATAACAACAAAAACAACTTTACACGCTAGAAACCGTGACTTTAATTTTCTTTTTCCTTTCCTCCTCTCTGACTTATTTTGATTTGTATTTTTTTATGTAATTTAAATTTTTTTTGCTTAACATTTGGACTTTTCATTAAACAGCCGCGCAATGTCGCCAATTTTTCAGTCCGTTTTCTTCACCTCGTTTTCCTCGTATTTTGTCTGTCTTTGCTTTTAATTTGTAATTACTTGCACATTTTACTTTCGTTTGTGGCATTTGATTTATGGCCCAACAAATTGTGGTCGCCAAATGAAAACGTGGCAAATGGCAATTGGAATCGTGAGTGTCAAGAATTAAGAAAGTTTTAAAATTAATGGTTTTGGCCATAAATGGCGTTTATCTTGTTAGCAATTGTGTTTTAATACAAATAATCTATTATACAACCAACTATTACAAATAATGTTTGCCCATTGTTATTATTTATTTTATCGATTGGATTACAGTTGTGTGTAAGTTATGAGCATCCTTTTTCTAAGCTACTCACATCCTTCATCATTTCAATTCGACTCCATTTCCTATTTCACATCCTGTTGTTGACTGAACTTTTCGTAAATGAGCTCATTAGGGTTCAGATTGCAATGTTGCCATTGTCATCGTTGCTGCACTTGACACTTGCCGCTGACATGTTGTTGTCGTTGCACGCAATAACAGCAACTGCAACTGCAACTGCTGCTGTAAATGCAACAATAACAAACCACAAGAGCACAAGAGCACAAACACCCACACACATTTGGAGTTGCAGTTGCAGTCGCAAATGTGCAACAATTTGAAATAGCTTCCACTTACAGCAAACTGCTGGAGTGCGGCAACAAGTTGCAGCAACAGTCCCATTGATTAGGTGACCCTTGTAGCGGTCCGAGGCTGTCAGTTTGCCTCTCGCTCCTTACCTTTGGTTTATTTTTGCTTCGTGTGTTGCCCCCAATTGTCATTGACTGTTGCTGTTGCTGCAGTTGCAGTTGCAGTTGTGTCTGCGGATGTTGTTGTTGCTGTTGCCAGCTAGCTCAATTGATTGAATTACATACATGCTGTTGCCCCCTTAAGCTGCCTCCGTTGCCACCGTTGCCTCCGTTGCCTCCGATGCCTTTCGGTGCTCAACACCCCCACATTTACTTTACTTGACTTGACTTTTGAGCCCTGTCGCGACTCAGGGGCCACTTTGGGCCATGTTGCCATGAGTCAAACAAAGTCAGGCCAGTTAGGCTGTTAGCCAGTTAATTAGCAAAGAAGGCAGCTGTCCTTGTGCCACTTTTTGAGTAGGTTGCAAGCATGTTCCAGTTGATGAAAGAATAATGTCAGCTATGATATACATAGTAGAAACTTTTGTGGTTCAAGGATGTGTTCAACAATTGATCTTCGATTCATGTTTCTGTTGACATTAAGCTAACCTTCTTAATGTTAATGGGAACTTTAAAGCTGCCAAATTGACTTTGGTAAAACAAACTTTTGACTCAACTTTTATGACACTTCTGAGATATATTCAATACATTGATTTTTGGTTTAACACAAGACTAAGAGATATATTATTAAAAAATCGACATCAAAGTCTCTTTGGCTTACAAACCATTAAATTATTGACTTTAACGCCACAAATGTGCCCTCAATCCACTAAATCAACAGCTTTAATAGCTGGCGTGCAATCACTCAATGTCCAATTGCATACGCCATCAAACACACACACACACAATCGTAAATATCTCTGTGTGCAACAGGCTCTCTTCCCGGCTTGCCACATGTGCCACGCACCACAAGAGTAAACCACAAAAACAAAACAACAACCGCTGCCGAACTTGTCCTTAAAATGTCAGCCAAAGTGTTCATTAATTTGTGTATATGTGTCTGCCATCCCCCTCCTCAACTCCCTCCTCACACTCTCTGCACTGATTGTAGTTGTAGTTGTAGTTGCACTATTATATTGCTGTAGTTGTTGTTGTTGTTGCTTGTGGCGTGTGTGTTTGCACAGTCATTGATCATGAATTCCGCGCGCTTGGCTCTCGCCTGCCGCACATGCGTCATGCCAGCTTGACACTGCCTCCACTGCCTCCACTACCCCTACCTCTTTCCACTACCACAATTGGCGACACAATTTTGCTGCCTTTGGCATGTGCCTCAATCCCCCGTCCCCCATTCCCTTCCTTCGCTGCTGCTGCTGCAACCTACGCAGAAAAAAATCTCTGTGTTTGTGTATGTGTTGCCAGTAGTTTTGTAATTTTCATGTAAAAGTCGAGACAAATGCAAAATGGCCCTGCAATAATAATAACAACTGTTTGTGCCACGCCCCCCTCACAGCCCACAGAGCACACAGAGCACACAGAGTGTGGCAGCCAGCCCTGAGCCTGTCCAGGCCAGCCATCAATCTCAATTGCTTCGCATTTTCATATGCAGCTCTTCGATCATTTTACAGCTTGACAAGCAGCAGCAGCAACCAACACTCTCACAACACCAACAACAACAGCTACAACAACAGCAACAGCAGGTAATAAAAAACATTGCAGATTTGTCACAGCAGTTGTAGCCTGATTCTTGTTGTTGTGTGCCTGGTAATTACTTTTTTATAATGTCGCCTGCTTTATTTTTTCTGGTTTGTGACTTTGATTTTTGTTTTCCATTTTTTTTCCTTTTTCTTTGATTTTGAACTGTTTTCTGGATTTATCTCGCCCAAATGTCTACGCGTGATTAAACGTTTAAGTTGTTTGCTGATATGATATAGCCAAAGTCTGTCGCCGTTTCTATGACTGACTGACATATTGATTTCCATTGTCGCTGTTGTTGCTGCTGTTTGTTGCAGTTGTGCCTTGTCTTCTGGTTTTTTTTGAAAGTTGGCGGCTGTTTGACTGTCAATGTTTGCTGTCTGTTTGCTGTTGCCAGTTTTCCATAAATCGTTTCAAGTGATATAAAATATGATGCTGAAATGTTGCAAGAGATTTTTAATTATGTGAATTATTTACATTTGAACTGATGATCTAATCATGCAATAAATAGATTATTGCAGCTGCAGCGCCTAATTACAAGCACTAAACAAAAAGAGAAACGGTTCAAAAACACATTCACACATACTTAAAAAACAAAAATCGAAAGGTTTAAACTTTAACTATCGACGCCTACTTTTCAGACTCAGTTGAATGTCAACGTTTTAAGCCGCAACTTCACGCTTAATTAGACGCGTGGAAAAATAACTTTATCTACTGCTGGCCAAGACTGGAACTGAGGCTGAGACTGAGACTGTGGCTATATAATATGGCCAGTCAGTCGGTTGGTCTGCACGATGTCGACGACAAAAATGGTCAAAACATGAAATCCTATTAGACAAATTGAAATTACAAATGAGACAACGCCGAAATTAATTTATTAATTAGTCACACTCCATTATAGCTGAACAAAGAGAGGTTGCTGCTAAACAGTAGCCAACAACTGAACAACTGAACAACAACAACAACAATAATGGACTGCCCACATGCGGTGTTTGAAGCGTCTCGAAATGGTTGACAGCCCAGCCAGCGAGTGTTGGTTGGAGATCGAGCCATTTTCAGGCATTGTGGTGTGAAAATTGTAAAATCCAATTAGAAAACTCAACACGCAACGCATTTTTTATATAACTGCGTGGGCTTTACCCCCCCTTCCCCTAACTCCTTGGCTTTCCCATCTCTAGTCAAACTGACATAATCAGTGATAAGTAATCGTTAATTAAATTGCTGCATGAACAACACAACAAAAAATCTAAACCCAATTTATTGGCCAGACAATGAACTGTGCTGGCCAATTCTAAAGGCTCCTATCAGCCAGCAGAGATCTGGCGCTGGGCTCCATTTTGGCCAGGCGACAGGCGACACAGTAAGACAGTGTGCCGACAGGTTGTTTTGCGGCAAATTGGCAAGACAATTGCCTGTGTACAGTTATCATGGGAAAACAGCTAACAACAGCAACAGAAACAGAAATAGAAACTGCCCCCGCGTTTATATCAACATCATTTCTAAATGGCCAGCGCCTTCATCATTATCAACTGGAGCTGAGAAAGGAGCCCGATGCTGTAATATGGCCAACAAACAGCGCCCAGATAGCCTTAAATGGCAACACCAAAGTGAATGCCTAACCATAAAGGCGTCTCATTACCTCAAAGCCAAATGCAAGCCAGCAGCAAAAAACTAAAGCATAAAACAAAATAAAAAATAAAAAAAAATGAAACGCGTTAATTAAGTGTTTATGGTGTCAACTGTACTTGACTCGCATAATTCATAAATATATATACATAAATTATACAGTTGGATCGATCAATCGATTGTTGAATTATGCAATCGTTGTTGTTATAGAGAAAGTTTATGGAATTTTTCGTTTTGTATTTTTAGCACCATAAATAAACGTTTTTATTAATAGCGGCTCATTAACCTCGACTAATTAATTAAAAATGATTTTTTGTAAAACAGCCAAAAGTTAAATACAACATGAGTGAGGCCTGTTGAAACGTTTAGACCTTATGTTAAGGCTCAGACTGACCGAATGACTAACTGACTGATAGACTGACTGATTGAGCGACCGAGCGTCTGCCTAAAACTGTGGACTATCATCATCACATGGTGATGAGTTTTCAAATGATGCGTACCAAATTTATTTGGTTTCTTTTTTATCATTTTTGAGCAGTCGTTAAATCATTTACAGTAAACTATGATAGTTGAGTTTAACTTTTAAATGGATTTTGACTGAGTAAGAAGTAAAGCTTTCTTAAGTTAACTTTTACAAAGAAGTCTTATGAAGGCTTTAATATACATATAAAAAAAAATGCCTCATTGCATTAAAAATAAAATTTTATGAATGATAAGGAGTGTTGTCTGCTTCAATCATCCAGCTGCCTGCCGAAAATCAAACAAAATTTTATATAGTATTCTCTTTCAAGTTTCTCAACATAAATCTATAAACGCCCACGTTATCTATTTTCTGGTTTTGTTTTCTGTTTCCATGTCCCAACTTAACTAATTTGCGGTGAGTGGAATTTCTTTTATACTCTGCCATTGTCTTACAAATAACAAATAAAACAACAACAACAGCAATCATTTGATGAGCTGCGGTGAAAAGCGTTTAATAAACGCTGCAATAAATATGTAAACACTGGCTGGCGCTTAATCAAATGCAAAGCTAGTCAAAAGCAAACAATGGGCCACATTTTACAACTATGGGGCATGATGAAAATAACAAAATAAAATACAAATAAAACCAGAAAAGAAGTTACAAGCTGAAAGAAAAGAAGAAGAAGAAGAAGACGCAGAAGTTGTGTACATATTTATTTTGCGGCTGCGGCAGACTTATAAAAAATTCATTGAGGCAATTGTCTGCGTTGCAGATTATCTGCAATATGTTCACTCCCACAGGTCAAGCGTGCACATCAATTACTTTGGCACAGGCCCAAAAGCCACAGACATGCAGACATCCAATTCAGGCAGGAAACACTCACACACACACATACACACAATCGCACACTCGCACACTCGCACAGTTGACCTCTCAATTTAGCGCGCATAATGCCAGGAAATGCCAAGATCTTCGAGGATGAGCATGATGTTCAGATTTAGTCTCCAAGACTTGGGCTCTGGAGTCTCTTGGAGATGGAGCTTTGTCTATGGAAAGTCACTTGATCTTGGCGTCGATTGTGCGTTGATTGTTTTATTATGAAGATGTTGATAGAGCTGCCAGCAAATTGTCTAAACAATGAGTGTTGTGGCTGTTGTTGTTGTTGCTATTGTGTTATAGCTATATTATTAAGGCAATCAAGTGCGTTAATTTGAAATTGATGATCAGTTTTGTCAACTGCAAAGTGAACTTGGGGAATGTAAAGCTAAAGATCTCATCTTAATTCTGACTTTTACTCTGTTTGTATATCTAATTAGCCTGGCCATTTAAGTGGCTTATTAGAAACGCCTGCCAGCGACAATAGTTGGCCATTAAGCGACTGTCAATGCTTTTATTATAAGTTTTTATAATTCTTGTTGCATTTTCCTAACCGACTGTTGTTGTTGCAGTGCAACATTTCATTAATCGAGTCACGACATTAGACATTCAACAGCTCAGCAAGCAAAAGGCTGGCAACTTGGCTGGCAACCTGGCACAAACACAGTGAGGCAGGCGTACATACAAAATTTTTAAAGCCAGCCAAAAAATTGCTTTGACAACTTTATCGCTGCACAGCATCGACAAGTCAGCCAAAAAACGAGCCAACAACAACAACAATGACGACAGCAGAAAAAGGCGCAGAAAAAATTTCCTAGACCCAGCCAGAGGGTGAAAGAGCGAGAGACAGAGAGAGAGAGATAAACTGTCAATGAGCCCTCAGAAGGAATCTAAATTAAATCAACTAATCGTATGACTGATTGCTTAAAAACAAAAAACAAAAGACTCAGGCAACAAACTTGCTGTAACTTAATGCCACACATATCGCAAAGTACTTGTGTTAGTTCGATTAAGTCAAATACTATGCTACATATGCTATCTATACATATGTATGGGAAGTCGCTTATTAATTGCCATATACCATAGAAATGGCTGACAACATTTGCCAATTGTTGCTGTCGTTGTTATAGTTGTTGTTGTGTTTGCCACTGCTCGTTAGCGCTTGACTTTGTTCAAAATGGTAAACATAATGGGAAAATATATACTCTTAAGTCTGCGAATTTTGAATACGCTTGCAGTTGAAAAAGTTGGTGCATAAAGTAGAGCATTTTTAATGGTTGCTAAGAAATAGTTTAGTTGTATAGAAAAACTTAGAAAATATGCTAGGTAAGTACTAAGTAAGTATTCTATTAATCCCTTAACCCCTTAATCCCCAAACCTATTTTACAAAAATATTATTATACCAGAAAAGTTAGAAAATTATTATTTTTTATGTTAGGCACATTACACATTACTTATTTATTTCAGTTACCTATTTAATCTTTTACCTATAGGGCTTACAAACTGATTAAGTATACCATGACAACTCCTAAATGAAAAGAGCATTTACAATAGAATTGTACATTTATCATGAACTACTCCAAGCTTATTAGTGGGCGTTGCAACTGAACTTTCCCACACACAACAAATGCATTGAATCAATTACAAGCTGTGTGTATGTGTGTGTGCTTGTGTGTGTGTGTGTGCAGTCATTGCATGTTAGTTAACATTTAGTTTTGAGCAACTTTTGGCTTCCTGTTGTTGTTGTTGTTGTTGTTGGCTGCACAAAATCGCATAATGGTTGCACGTATATGCTGCTGCCCCCATATCATTAATATTAGAATTTTCGCACTTTAATTTATGCACCTGCAGCTGATTCGCCACAAGCAGCGGGCGGCAACTCGAATCGACTCGACTCGAATCGAGTGGAGAGACTTGGCCAGTTTGGGGCTGGTTGCTGGCTGCCGTTTGCCATTTGCCGTTGGTCTTTATGGCCTCCTCCTCCTCCGGGCCACACCCACCCCGCACAACAACAACTAATCGATATTGTCTAGCGATTTACGACCAATAAATTTCACTTTCAGAGCTGCATTGTGTGAGAGAGACACAAGTGGCGCTCCAGCTTTTCGATATCGAGTTGTCGAGTTTTGTGTGTGATTTCATTTAAATGTTTGTCATAATTTATATAATTTTGTGGCTCTATTTAAGTTGGCTTAAGCAAAACTCGTTAGACTTGGCATTTGTCGAGCAAAGCATATGATTTATACAGTATCAGAGGATTAGCCAACTTGGATTTAACTAGCTTGAGGAGAAAATGGCAGAGCTTAAGATAATGTGCGTAACGTTAGGATAAGAAAGAGTTTTATAGAGTTTCAGTTTAATGATTTCATATTTTCATTAATTTTTCTTTAGATTAACTTTATGGCCAATATTTATGCACAATTTAGATAACTTGTTTGGCATAAATAACGTTTATTAAAATATGTATTTTTATTTGAGCATTAACATGATCTTTTGACCCGAATTTAGAACATACTTACAATTAGTTTTAATTGATCTGATTACAGCCGTGTCTAGTTGTTGTTGTTGTTGTTGTTGTTGAAGGCGGTCTCAAGTTACCAATACGCTTGAGAGCAAGAGAGACGAGATTCAATCGATGTTTCACAGGCACCTGGTCAACATTTGCTTGCTTGCTTGCTTGGCTGACCCAACCCAGGCCAACATTTTGAACTTTGAACAACAACAGCAACAACAAAAAATCGGCAAATCTGCTAAAACGAATGCAACAATTGCAAATGGAAACCAAACAGCCCGCAGTTTTTTAGTGTTTTTTAGTTTTTTAGTTTTGTTGGTTGCGTTTTCATAACATGACAGCAGTCGAGGCGCTGCAACAAATGTTCTGCTCATTTTTGGCTATCAGTATCAAATGAAGCAAAAAAAAAAAAAAGCAAAGCAGCCAGCAAAAGGTCATAAAATGTGTTACTGCCTTGTTGCTGGTCGTGTAAATTTTTACACGCCGGCCACAAAAGGCCGCCAATTGTTCGACTGTTGCAACTGTTGCACGGCTGTTCGACGGCATCTGACATGCAACTCTCGACGAGCATTCAACTGTCAACAGTTACTACCGAAAAGACAACGGCCCGTTAAATGCCGCCAAAATAACTCAGAGCAAGCCAAGCAGCAGCCAACAAGCAACAAGCAACAGCAACAACAACAACAACAACAAGAACGTACAGCAAACATTTTGGCCAAAACTACAAATCACTTTTACTGCCAACAGTCGGACACAGAGAGTCTGAGGCTCTTAGCTCTTAGCTCTTAGTTTGGGCTGCCAAGCGCCAGTTCCCTCCCCCCACTATCACCCCCTATCTCCACCTCTCTAGGCCTGGCCAGTCAGTTAACTGTCCCTGTCGGCTGTCAGGCAAATGCCGAGCTGCGGGCAATGGTGTAAAAATTATTTAAAGTATAAATAAAATTCTCTAAATATTTGCGAGTCGATTTTCCATTTAGCTATCGTCGTCGTCGTCGTCGTCGTGGCAATTAAGGTGCAATAATTTCGGATCATTAGGTTAAATTTGTCACGACCCGCTGCACGATTACCAGCCGACTGCTGCCTCCGCCCCTAAGGCCAACTCTCCGTGTCCGTGTTCGCGTCCGCGTCCGAGTAAAGGTAAAAGCGCGCACGTCGGGAACTTTAAACTGTCCATTTGGTTAGTGATCGCTGGTCGCTAGGTGGCGCTGCCAACAAATTATGACACAATTCGCTGGCCAAATTTGGTAAGCAGTTGACATTTAGCCGTGTAGTTGTTCATGTTGTCGACTCGGGCTATCATTAAACAGCGCTATCAACATGGCATGTTGACAACAAACGCTGCGGCAACATGTTGCCACAGTCTGCAATGTGTCTGCATCGGTCTGTCTCTCTGTCTGTCTGTCTGTGGTGTGTGTTTAGTTTGGTTTGGTTGTGCGTGGGTGTCACTCGCTTTATATAACTGACCGCTATTAGCGTCAAGTTGAAGCTGCTCTACTCTTATCTCTACCCTCCTCTCTCTTTCCCCCTTTCAAGTCTAGGCTGTGTTAAGTTGCATTCCACAAATCGATTTCGCTGCGCACACGCACTGACCGCAATTTTGTGGTCTGGCCAATGAATCATCGACTCAACAAAACCGCAACAACTCACACGCGTGCCCTCCTTAGAGATGGCAACGTGATGAAAACAAAGGTTTCATTTTTCTTTTCAACTTAAAATTGTTTATTGTAATGTTGCTTCTGTGGAATTATTACACATTTTACTTTCATATCATACATTTCTTTATAACTTGTCGATGTTTTGTACGCTTTAATTTACTCTTAATTAGTTGCAATGAAAGTTTTTGCTGTTGCTTACACTTCTCTAAATGTTTGCACTGAGTTTCCCACTCTTGTGGCATGTTGCACATTGCACGTTTGTCCCGTTTGTCCATGTGTGTGGCATTTCTGTCACTTGACGCTGAATTATTTTCACGCCTTTTTACAAATGTTTGCGAGCTTGAAAAGCGCAACCATAGCGGGGGCGACACACACACACACACACATGAAGCGGTGTGTTCCACTTACGGCTAACGCCATGGCCTCCACACCAGCTCAATGTACTCTGGAACTCTCGCAGAGTGGACGCAATGCAAGGCGACTTGAGACTTGAGTCTTGAGTCTTGACTTGGTCAGCATGCAGATTTGCTCATAAATCTGACAAACTCAACGCTAATATTTGCAGACTTCGTTAGACACACTCAAATGAATTTGATATGCCTTAAACGGACTGACTGGCGCGCCAAAGCTGCCACAGATCAGTGGGTGTAAGGGGGGGTGTGGGCTGTGGGTGGTGGGTGGTGACAAGTGTAAAAGTTGACAGGCAGCAAACGAAAAAGTATTCAAAAAGTTTATCTGATTAAAAGAGTATTGCCAACAAAGTTTGACCAACTGTTAACAGAAATCGGTTGCTGCTGCTGCTGCTTCTTTTGCAGCTATTTGTGGCAAAAGACTGGCGCCTTCAATTACCTGGGCTGGGATAATGTGTCAACAGGTTCGAGCTGGATTCTTCGGGGAGTTGTAAACGTTTGCTAACAAGGCCGACAGAAAAAAAAAAAAACAAAACAACAGCAAAGGAAGAGCGCTGATAATACAAATTTATTTCTATATTGCCGGCGCTTGTTCCAGCATGGAAATTGACTCTGAACAGCAACGGCAACAGCAACAACAACAAACTTGCACCACTTGACCACTTAGTGGTTGCAGCAAGCTGCTCATTTACTGGCAGAGTTTAAAATGCAATCAACACGTGATTATAATGATGCTCGAACTCGAACTCAAACTCAAACTCAAACTCGATGCTTGCTGACCAACCAGCTGCTTCTGTTACTGCTGCTGGCTTCCAGGCTTACACATAATTGGCGGCTCCTGCGGGTTTTTGCTGCTCTTTGTTAATAAGCGGCGTCGCATTTATTGCATTTCGTTGTTGTTGTTACTGTTGTCGTTGACAGTAATTTGCTTGGCTGCACAAACTCGTTTCGGAATTGCACAGTTGATAATTTAATTTGCATAGTGCCAATTTATGCTCACTTGATGGACAACTGGACAACGGCCAGCTAGGGGGGCAGTCCGGCAGTCATGGGTTAAGCAGTAGTCGCCATCCCTCCTCTTCTACTCCGCTTCTTATCATCTGATTTGCATCTACACTCGTGTTTATTTCTGCACCATTTGTGTTCGACGATCGTTATCTGCATCCGTTTAAATTGTTGCGCTTTTAGTGGCTGCTCTTGTAAGACAATTTGTAGCAAGTGGTTTTCATGTTCATGGGAATAGATTTTTGCATACCAGCCAGCCCAGCCGGGCTATCGAACAACAACTAACTTTGCAACATGTGTTTGGCTTTTGTGTGTGCCACTAAAAGTTGCCAATGTGCTTGTCGCTTGCCTTTTTCCACAAATGCCACCCAGTGGGTTAACTTGCGGCCTTAAAGTCTGCGTTTTTATGCCTGCCTTTTGACACGCAAGTGGCACACAGAAAACGTGCGCTGTCCACACTTTGATGACACTTTTTTAATTAGTCGCTGCTTTTGCAGCTGCAACAAATTGCTACCTATATGGATTTCTTCCCAAGACAGGTGCAAGCCATTTGGGCCAAAACAAACATCGCGTGCTGACGTTTTTGACATTGTTGGAAGCTGTGCACAGTAATTAGTCATTATACAGAAGCAACAAAAAGCACAGTGGTAAGAGAAAGTTATTGGAAAGGGTATCTACTAGTGGGTAGGAAAATCATAAAGTTTGTCTAGTTGATTAATACAATATTATGTGAAGGCTTAAGTTTCAGTGCAGATTTTTACTGTTATCGATAAACGATTTATATCGACAAAATGAGTATTAGAGCTGTAAGTGGTTGAAGGCAGCTTTTAAAGCAGCTACAGTAACTTAAATAAGTCAGCTTAAAATAATTCAACTTCGAACTGTTTCTTAAATCTTCAGTTTCTTTGCCTTGGCTTCACTGTGCCTGCGCTTTAAACCGCACTTGTCGTTGTTTATAACGTGCGTGCAACTAATTAAAAACTGTAAACTGTCATAGAGCGCTATGGCACATGGCGACAAAGACGACAGCTAACTAATAATTCATGTTGCGTTTTTCTTTTGCGGTTTTCTTTCAGCTCTGAGGCAAATTGTTTTGTACCCAGCATCAAGTTCGTTGCCTAAGTCTTTAGTGTGTGTGCAGAACAGAATTTATGAAATATTTAATAGCTAGCGACTTATTTATTTAATGCATATTTAATAAATTGCCAGCCAGGCGGCAGTCAGTCAATGAAAACAAAAGTCAAACGTTTTATTTACAATTTAATTGCAACTACACAATACTCAAGAGTCCGGCTACAAGTCGAGTGCCCTACAGTAAGACAGCTCTCTAGATACTAACCTGGCTATAACGTTGGTTGGCCATTGCGAATGCGTTTAATAAATCATAAAAAAGATATTATGGCAATTCTAAAGGAATTCACGGTCACGGCGTTTGGTTTAGTTTGGTTTGGTTTGTTTTGCTTTGGTTGCAGATCGTGGCAAACGGCAGCTGCCACAGCAGCAACAATTGCTACTAAAACAATTGTTCTCTTGAGAACAACAGCAGCAACAACAAATGGGTAATTGTAATAGGCATTCATGTTTTGATTATTCTTGTAAGCTTTAATGTTGTACAACATTTGCATGGCACTTTGGCGCTGGCCTCTTTGCACATTATAAAATTTTGTATTCGCCTTTTCGTTTAGCATTTTGATGGATTTATGAGCTATGATTTTGTATTGCGCCTGCCTGCGCCTAGCCGTAGAACGTTAGTTAGCCTTCAGCCTGCATTTAAATAATTAAAATGTCCAACTCTCAGCAGCAGCAACAAAACAATTGCAACTTCACGAATCTGCAACAACAATCAATTGTTGCTGCTGTTATTGCAGGCAGGCAGGCAGGCGGATAAATAAAAGGAGCTCAGCGGGCAATTAATTAGTTGCTGTGATAAATGAAAATTAAATTAGTTGCTTGTACCAACTATTATGAGTGCAAAATGACAGCTTGTGTTGTTGTTAGTTAGTTAGTTACTTTGTGTGTTTAGAGTGGAGCGAATTCGAGTTAAAGGTCATTAAAGCAATATAATAAATTATGAATGTCGTTAGTTTATTCAATTAGTTGTTCAATACTATAAGGAGAAGCTCTCTTAACGCTTAGCTGTCGCTTTAATCTAACACCTTATAACACAAAACACACCCTGGCAACAACAACAACAACAACAACCTGTCAACTTTTACACTTGGCGCGGCAATCATTTGCAAAATAACTCAATTAAATGTCAGAGAAAACAAATGAGTGCCAGGCAGGCAATCAGCTAACAGCACTGAAAAACCCTTCAGTATATATAGGGGCTTAACCAATTTTCCAACTTAAGAAAAAGAAGAAGAAGAAGCAGAGCAACCCACGCAAATAAATTGGCCAGTGAAATGATTTCACACACAAAAAACTAAAAAAAAAAACTGAAAAGTTCATAACGTAGCCACGTTAAGTTTAATGCCTACTTACTTATATAATATATACGAGCTGTGTGCATATAGAAATTATAATGAAGACATCAACTACAAGAGTTGCTGACAACAGCGCCAAATCGCCTGCCAGCCCACTTTGATTTTTATGGCCAACACACACATGAGGATGGTAGATGCGCAGCCAGAAGTAACATGGGAGGGCCGAGAGCGGGGAGGAGGATATGAGTATGGGTCTTATGGGAGGGACGACCTCTTACCGCTAGTGCAGAGCAGAGCAGAGCAGGGCAGAGAGCGATGTTTGTTGTAGGTGGTGCCCAAAACAAATTGCAGGCAATCGCAAAGCCGTAAGTATGCTAAATTATCAGGCGTCCGTCTTCTTCGCTTTGGCAATACTCTAACAATTGAAGTGGGGTATGTGAGAAAACACCGAAAGCTAAAGCAGAATATAATAACCTCAAAACGGTTTCTTGCCTTAACTTTTTATAGTGCATGCAATCTTCGAATATTATCTCTTTCATATCTTATATGATTTTTCAAAGATTTTTCTTAAGCTTTCCAATTTATGCTAGAGGCCGCAAAAAACAAAAAACTAAACAAATTTTTTTTTTCGGGCATTATTATTACGAGTTTTAACATTATTACTGGACGTTGAACAATTTCGGGCAATAAAAGGCACAAATTGCTGATAATAATGATGCCAGACTCCTCGGTGTGTGCAGTGTGCCCAATGCTGATGCTGTCCGTTTTCAGCAAGTTTGTTGCCTAAGTCTTTTGTTTGCTTTGGCTGCCTCAAAATGTTGTCGCACTCCTGTGAGTATATGTATGTGAGTGTGTGTGTGTGTGTGTGTGTCGCTTTGTTATTATTTTACATACTGTGTATTTTTTGTAATTTTTTGCTCGGTTTTGTTTCTAGTGGCACGTTAGCTTCGGATAGTTTCATGCTTGTCATGTTCAGCGTTAAGAAATTGAACTTTTTTGTTGTTATTGTTGTGGCTGCTGTTGTTTTTGTTGGTCGCTTTGAAACATTTGTCATTTTTACCATTTTTAGCCAAGCGTGACAGGCGTTTGTTATTGTTGTTGTTGTTGTGGTGTAGTTTTTTGCTGGTTTCACCCACTGGCATGCAAATGCAACAACAGCAGCAGCAGCAGCAACCACCACCACCACCAACCAACAACAACAACAACAACAACAATGGTCGAAGGAATAAATGTATGTACGAGATAAAGATCTCAAATATAGTTAAAACAAACAAGAAATTTATTGAATATGCAAGTTAGATTTGCATTCGTATTCGCATTTGTCTGGCCAGTTGAACAACTCTGGTTTATTGTTTTATTTATTGTAGGTGAGAAGTCAAATATTTGTGGGTGGCTGCCACAAAGTCACAGAGCAACAGCAACAACGATTCATAAATGGCACATCTCGCCATCTTGGCAGGTTTCTAGCCTCAGTCTATTTTACTGTCAAGTGGATATATTATTTTTTGTGTTTCTTTGGTTTTTCTTGCCATATGTAAGTCCATGGCGTATCACGGGACACAATCGCATAGACCTCGGGTTAATATCAACATTAAACATTATACAATATGTTAAAAAAAACTCAGAGTATAGACCAAAAGACAAGCCCATCAATTGATTTTGTTTGTGGAGATAACCGATTATATAAATTTAATAACTTCTTAAACTTGTTATACCCATGAAAAGTGTATTTTAATTTTGTGATGAACGCATAGAAGAAAGCATTTTCGACCCCATAAAGTACATATATTCTTGATCAGCATGGCAAGCTGAGTTGGTATAGCCATGTCCGTCTGTTGTTACGTCAACTAAGCTCTAGCAGTCTTTGAGCTATCGAGCTGAAACTGCGGGCAATGTCTTTTTTTAGTTGTGGTTAGATTGAATGTCAAAATCGGCCAGATCAAACAACTATATCATATAGCTGCCATACAAATACAAAAACTTTGATATATTAATTTAGATTTAATTTTGAAAAGTAGTTTTCGGATGGCCGAAAACAGCTTCCTAACTTGGTTTTAGTAGTCTTAGCCGCACTGAAAGCCTACAAACGCATTGCAGTTTAAGTTTTTTTTTTTAACAATCAGAGAATCACATTCAGACGCACTCGGATAACACCTCCAATTATCCCCCAAAAAGTTAAAGCCCACGCATGCGTTTCGTTCCTTTATGTTTCCGGCCATTTCGTGGCACTTGTCTCCATATAATTTGCCGCACTTATTTAACGGCCTACGCATCCTGGCCAAGGCGCAAGAAAGAACAACGACAACAATGTTGCTACATCACAAAAGCAACTCACATGCGTTTGTATAAATTAAACTAAACTGCAGTTTGTTTGAGGTTTCGAGTCTTTTCACACATTTTTTTTTGGAAGAGGTCAAAACACTTTGCGCAACCAGGGCTGCAATTTGCATATGGCACAAGTATTCGGCCAGATTTAGTTAGCTGACAAGAAACGAGGCATGCCACCTGTTTGCCCGTTTTGCATATCAACAGCAGCACATCAATGAAAATGTGGCACGTTATCGAGACTTTGAGTTAGCTTCAAAAGTTTGAACACAGCGACATCGACATCGACATCGACATCGATCGTCGTTGTAGTCTTCTTCTAGGCTGAAGTAGGCGTAACCCATGGAGCCACGGAGCTGAGAATCAGCGACGACATGAGGTTGAGGCACACCATTGTCTGGCGCAGATAATCTGTGATTCGTTAACTCCCACAGGTCAGCCGAGCACATCAATTACTTTGGCACAAGTCGTAGTCTCTTCTTTTTGTATGAAGCGCCATCCGCTGCAGCATCTTCGTCGTTGTTTGCTTCAACGTTGTTGCTGTGGCAAGAATGACCTCTCAATTTATTGTGCAGCCTTTATCCTTTTGGCATATGCGATTTGTATCGACTTAAGCATACAAACACTCCGACCTAAAGTTCTCTCTCTCTCTTTTTCTCTCTGTTTTTGGCGAGTTAAATGCTTACGTTGATTGTTTTATTATGATGATGTTAAATTATTGTAATCCAAACAGCGCAATCGCAATCGTTGTCGACATCATCATCATCATCATCTTTTTCGCATCGGTATCTACACCCTTCCTCCCTCTTCCTCTCTCTCTCTCCCGTCTCCTTGAGTAGGCGTTGCTCGGCATATCCTTTGCGTATGCGCAAAAACAAATAAATGCTTGATATGACTGCATGGAGTTGCATGCCACGGCGTCGGCTACGTGTGCCGCTGCAAACACTTACAGATTACGATCGAGTAGTGCTCTTGGTGCCTGGTTTAGGCCTGGTCTACACTGGGTTCTGGCTCTGACTCTGACGCTGGGTCTGGGCCAGATGGGCCTTGTGATGCCAGGTCCGTGATAATTTTGGGTTGCACGCTTATTTAATATGCGAATTTTTACAGATAAATGGTGAGAAATAATTTGCGCTGCTTTTGCCTTCTTCTTCTGCCTTCTTACAGCTTCCTTCCTGCCCCTTTTCCTCTCATTGCCATTGCAGTCGTTGTGGGTGCGTGGGCGTATGCTCTTTGCCTTTGGGGGGCGTGGCCAAGCTCCAACCATATGTACATACATATTTATTTTGTCCCTGTCTCTGTAAATATATGTGTGTGTGCTTTATGATTACTTTATATCCGTTCGCATCATGAAAAAGATAATGCGCTCCAAATGAGTTTAAAACAATTTCGTGATCCTTTTTTCAGATGGCAAGCCGAAGATTGCGAGCAGTATATTGAAAACTAATAAAGTTTTAAAACTATCTTTAGTCACAAACTCACTCACTCCTTAAACTGTCCTTAGACCATCTCTATTCCCTCTTTACCCCTCTTACAGCAGGTTTTTGCCGTCGCCATCCAGCTGAGTTGGCCTTTGGCTTCAGAAGTTGTTACATTTCCAGTTGGCTGCCCTGCTGCCTGCTGCCTGCTGCAACTGGCTTTGGCTACTGGTTTTGTTGATTGAGCGTGCCCCAATGCTCTGGGGCGCCTTCTGGCATTTTGAGCCGTGTGACATTTACACGCGGCGACATCCAGCGACAAAGTCAAATGCTGCTGAGCTACGCAACGCCCACACATCAATATCAGAATCGGAATCCAAATTAGAATCAGAATCAGGTCTCTCGCTTACGCTCTTTTAGCTAATGCGACGGCATTAAGCATGGGGCATGGGCATGGCCCCGACTGTTGCCGCCACATTCCAAGCGATGCCTCTGTGGCATGCTGTGGCAAAAGGGGTTAGCGGAGGGGTCATTTTAATTGTGAGAACTTTGTGGCAGCCATGACCAAGTTTTGTGTACGTTTTTTTTTTTTTTTTGGAGGCCAGCCAAATGTTTGTTTGCTTATCAAGAGATTAGTTCGATTCGCTGACTTCGAATACGCAAAGAGGAAAACTAAAAGCAAAACTAAAAAGTATATTTAGTCACTGGCCGGCAGTTCGTGGCATGCCGCATGCGCAAATGTATTTTGGTTTGACCAGCGAGAGGCAGATGCAAGATAAGCGTTGCAGCAGCAGCAGCAAGTTTTTGACTTGGCGCCATTGCTTCGGCCCGCTAAGAATCTTGCCACCCTACAGCCGACTTTGGCTTGGTCCAATCAAGATGCCGCCATCGACTTGTGGCAGCTTGCAGCACTCAAAAGTCTTTTTGGCCAGCTTTGGCGATTATGCAAAGATCCAAACGGACTTCATGTGTGTGTGTTGTGTGTGTGTGTGTGTTTTGGATAGCGCTGCGGGGGCTGGCGTTTTCTTTTATGCCCAAATAATAGCACATAAAACTATAATAGTAATTTTCAAATGAAGAGAAAGAGCGATGCAATCGACTTCGCTCCGCCAAAACCAGCTGTGCGGGCTTAGTCATAGAAAGGAAGCACACACACCCTCCCCTCACCCAACGCAAACCGCAAAACAATCCCCAAATACCATTACGACCCGGCCGCAACATTGGAGATGACCACACAGAGCGATGAGCTGTTGCTGAAATTGAAGCTGAAACTAAAGATTTTTTTCTGTAGCTGTAGCCGCGTGGCGTCCAGTTAAGAGCTGCGGCTAATTTATGGCCAGCCAATGCCACAAGCTGCACGGGGCACGCAAAAAATAAAGACGCAAATGCAAAAAAAGAAACCAAATCAAACACTTTCATTTTTCAAAGCGCGCTAAGTAAAAACAAAACTCCAAAAAAATATGGTTGGAACAGACCTCACCCCATGATGCTAATTTATATGCAGCCCCAACCCAGCCAAAAACTGCTAAAGCCAATGCCACAACAACAACCACAACAACAAAAAAAAAAGAACCGATGTCGATGTCAAGCAGAGTTCAGGTTCAAGTTCGGTTTTCGGTTTCGCGCTGATGCGACTCAGGTGTAAATTAAATACACTCGCGGAGCAACCAAAGACACGAACGAGAAAGGGAGGGAGAAGCGTCAGATCAAACTTCATTAGGGAAGTATTCGGACACCGGGTGATAGAGATGGATCTAAATCGTGCTTAGTCACGCGTGAGTGTAGAGGAAGTTATTACTTTTAGGAGACATTATCTTTGAAAGTCAACTAGACTATTCATTCTAAGCTAAACCCAGTTGGGCATTCTTAAAAAAACCTAGGAATCTGTATTTTTATTCAATTAAGGAACTCAAGCTTCCATTTTCCTTATGCTCCAATAGGTAAAACAATTTGGGAATTTTTATGATCAACTAAAGTTCACTTACTTCTAATATGACTCACTTTTCGTACCATCTCCAACTTAAGGATCAACCTTGGAATGTTGTCGTATAGCCCGCCTCCCCTTTCCTCTGACCCCCTTTGCGTCGCTTTGTATCCTCGCGATCATTTAAATAGCTATAAATTAATAAGCATCCATTAATTTGGCGCGCGGGCGTTGCGCATAAATTTCGTGATTTTCGGATGTATTCAGTTGCGGAATGATGGTTGGAGGGGAGTGAGGGGGAAGGAGGCTGCAGCTTGTTGGGGTCAGAGTCAGACAAATTATGTGGTTTGCAACACACGCGCCATAAATTTGTCACTTATGCGTGTTTGGGGCATAAGCTTTGGGGAAGGCTCAAGCTTAATATAATGAGGTGAAGGTATTACAAATTTCAAACAGACATAAGGAGATAAAGTTTTGAAGTTAGCAGGGTAGAGTAAGTTCAGTTCTTCATCATAAACTTATTAACTGACAAGTAAAATAATAATATAGAGTATATTTTTCATATGACTAATGCATTTTTATTTATTACCTATGCTTGGCTACCCTTGAACCAGTTGCGAATTACAAGCCTTAAAGCCTAATACATCAATAGCTTAACTCAACTGACAAATCTCTCTGAGTGCCACTCAGAGGGGGCGCCTCCGCCATGTTAGTGACATTTGAGCACCATAAGACCAAAACTCCATTTAGTAGCATAGACAAAGCCGCCTGGCGCCTGCAACAACAACAACTGGGCAGGTGTCAAGCTGTGCGTGTGGCACAGAAACTTGGCCAAAAGCAAGGCAAGAAATATGTGTGTTTTCAATTCCCACGAGCAATTAAACAAAGTTAGCTCGAGCAGAAAACAAAATGCGAGGCATGTAATGAGAACAATTAATTTGCAAACTTAACAAGCAATAACTGTTGTCCAAACCCCTACACACCCCTCCTCCTTCTCCCGGCTAAAAGATGCCAGCCGGCATTTCGTCATAGCCAAGTGAACAACTGCTGAACGGTCTCTCTCTCTCTTGGATCGAATCGAATCGTTTGACTTGAACTTAATTTGCATAATTGCTGCGTAAATATTGATATTTGAATTTTGATATTGACCGGACAGCAGTCAGCACTCAGCATATGTTTAAGTATGTCTGTGCTGTGTGTATTATATAGCCAGCAGTAGATAGCAGATACTGAAACCGAGGCAACTCATGGAACTCTCCATGCCTCGCTTTGTGTCTCTCCAGTGTTTGTCGTTTGCATTGCCTAATCGACTGTCAATAATTTCACATACATAAGTTTATAAAATATGAAATAAAGCGAGAGGCATTTAATCAAATCGGCACACAGCTGTGACTCCCGATAGCTTTCCCACGCTCCAAACCTAATCAGCAACTCAAATCACAAAGGTGCGTGAGGCGACTTCTCACTTACGACTACTGCCATATGAAGACATCAGTCAACAAACACAAACACATAATCGAGGGAATTTTTAAATGTGACACTGATACATAATGAAATAATGTCAGCGCTGACCAAGACTGGAAAGAGTTTTAATATTTAATCGAACAAAAATCTTTTGTTAATAGAGCAATCAGTTGCAGAAATCCATTAGTTGAAGTAGAATATTATGTGTAGTTATATATTTGGTAGTCGTACATGAATTCCGCATAAACTCTTCGCTTTTGGACGTGCAACAAAATTGTTAAAGTGGCAGGCTGGCTGGCTTTCTGGTAGTAGTAGGGGCACATGTCCAGCGTCTTGTTTGTGGCAACCGAAAACACAACGTGTAAATTATGCCATAACACAATTAGCCACTTTAGAAGTTGGCTTAGACTCAGTTTTTGTGTGTGTTTTGGGCACTTTTTTTGTGGCAAGCCATTTGCCACTTACATGCGCCGCAAAACATTTTGCAACATGAAACTTTGCTAAAAATTTGTTGCGGTTGCCTAATTAACAAAAATTCAACTAAAACTTTAAGTCTAAAAACTAAAACTAAGGCCAGCTGAGAGCTGACAAACAGGATGCTACCACAGGGAGGTGAGGTGAGTGGGGAGGGGAAAGGCACTCTGCTGCGGGGGCTGTTTAGTTGTCTCGTGAGCTGCTGACTAAAATTAAATCAAGCAAATTACTTTTATCGCTGGCACGCATCTCGCAAACGCAAGAGAGCCTAAGCCGCATTCAGGGACAGACCCAAACTGGATACAAGCAGTGGGCAGGGAGAGGGGGCAGCTAGTTCGCGTCCGGGGCCAAGTCTAGTGCCTCGAGCCCGAGTGCATAAATTAAAGTCTATAAAGTCAACTGCCGTCTAAGTGGCGGGCTTCCATTAAGCTCGCTGAGCTGCCAACTGTGCAGCTCTGATCGATAGCTGTCTATCTCTTGGATAGACCATTAGATCTGGACAAAGCTGTGCGAAAGCTAAACTAAACTGATCCGAGCGCAGCTGTAACTGGAGCTTAGAGTGTATTAAATAATGGCAGAAGAGAATGTTTCGTCTATGTTTGACACTGTGACAAGAGAGAAGTGAATCTTTCTACGTAGAATTCAACTTCTTTATGATTAGTTTTCCTTCTTTCATCAGGCAACAGCCCTGTAGTCATAGATACCTGCATCTATCTATCCACACATGGGCATTTTGTCAGTTGATCGGATTTGGAGTTGGAGTTGGAGTCTAGTGATCGAGATTGCGCGCCCGCCTGTCAAATTAGTGGTGGCATGGCTATAAAATAAAAAGTGAAAAGCGTTTGATACTGCAGACTCTCAAACTCAACTCCTAGCACTTATACATAGTATGTCCCATTGCCCCGCCCTCCCACACGTAGACTGGCAAAAGATTCGTCACAGCTGTGCCAGCGATGTCGACAATTTTGAAAAATTCATGCGCGATACTCGATGACGATGACGGGGCGATCGTTGATCGTTGATCGTCGACGTAATAATCGCATGCAGCAAACAAGTTTCAAGAATTTATTTTTATAACATACAAAAGTGTTGCAGCCGTAATAATATAATACCTATGTATGTATGTAAGCGAGTGTCCGGGACAGAGAGTCTTTTGATTTTGATTTCGATTATGATTTTGTTGTTGCTTACGTTGTGCTTTTGTTTTTTTTTGTTATATATTTATGGCATATTGATTAAGCTATTAACATTTGATTAAGGCATTTTTACAGCCGACGCGAACAAGCACTCGAAATTATTTCCAGTTGCTTTTATTGTTTTCTGTGTGTGTGTGTGTGTGTGTGTGTGTTGAAAATTATATAATTAATAAAAATCAAAATTGTTTACATTGTAGTTAGCAAATGCCAAGAATGCCATTAATTAAACACCGTTTCTTATATTGCGCTAATTACAGATAATAATTCCTTTAAACAATTACACATAACTTGTTTGGAATTGAGTTTCTGGATATTTTGTTAAATTTATGTTGTGTGTAAAATGTCAGGCACACCAAAAACAAATGTCAAATTGTTGCTGACAAGCTTCAATTGCAACTTGGGACAATGTACTCGAGTTCCCAGACACCTACAAACAAACGAGAGCTGCAAATATATCTCATGTCTTTGATCGGTTTAGCGAAATAAAAGTAAAAAACAATGCCCGCAAATTATATAAATCATTTGAAATGCCATGTTCTTAATAGGGCACAAGACACTTCAGACACTTTGGACACACGACATAGACATGGTCAACATGTCCAACTAGACCCAAGAAAAAACACTCTAAGCCAGCTGCTGAGCTTACGCTGGGACACAAAAAGGGGCCAATAATAGGTTTATCTTGAGATTGTCAATCAATTAAATGCAGTTAAAGTAATTGTTGAAAACTTCATGAATAGATTTTTATTTTCACAGGCAAAAGTGAAATGATTTTAGAATTTAATATTGATATTCTTTGTGCACTTAGAGTTGAGTGTTGGCCAAGTTAGCCAGTTTCTTGTAGCGTAACTTGTAGCTCTTCTTCAAATGCTTATAGTTCTGTTGACAGCAGTACAAGACCTCACCCCAGGTGTAATTGTTTTCGATAGCATGCTCCTTCAGATACTCGTAATATTCCTCCGTATAGATCATCATTGGCGTATAGAATTCAACCCACACATTCTTGTAACGCTCCTTGACCAATTCAATAAGTTTCTCATTGTTGCAGTAACTGTTTCTAGCCATGATTTTAATTTAGTTTGTGAACAGAAGTAAAAGCTTAAAAAATTTAAATAAAATTCCCACTGGACTGTTTGTGATGTATAAAATTTAATTGTGAATACTTTGTCAAATATGGCAAAGGCTGCGAGAATTTTGAAGTTAAGCTCAATGTAACTACATTTTTTGCTGCCCCACGGCGCCAGCAATGACATTTTAATATAACCCTCAAGAAATAGTAAACGCAAACCAAACCTAATTGGCTCAAAATCCAAAGCCAAACCTAATGAACACCAACACCAACAACAGCAATAACAACAACAAGCGCAGCTATGTAAATCGATTTGTCGATTTGTCATACGACGAGCGCCAACAAAGCTGAGCTCAAAAACCGAACAGACTGACACTCTGGCATCTTCAAAATGAGTGTGAGCCACCGCACCACAGAGGCACCACTTGGTGGTGTACTTGGAATGGGGGTTGCCGACACGCTTGTAGGTCGCCAAAGGTCCTGCCGTGAATTGTCATTGTCGTGAGTTGCATAATGCCGCACAAAATCGACATCCACCGAACTAGCAAACCAGCAAACAATATAACAAGCGACCAACTAACAGCAACATAAGCAACAACAGCTATTTGGTTTGGGCCAATTCTTAACTTTGCCTCGTTCCCTACTTTGTTTCTTGTTGGCCAATTTCAAAGCAATTTCCAAGCATCAGCCGTAAATCAAATACAGCTTCAACATTCAACTCGGCGGCGTCGCAAACATTTCAACACCTTCGCAAAGACCTTGACTTGTTGTTGCTGTTGCTATTATTGTTGTTGTTGCATAGAAATCGAAATCGAAATCCAAATCAGTAGCAACCAAGTGAAGTCTGCTAATTTGGCTCATTTTGTTTTTAAGTAATTTGTACTTCACTCCTTTTGTTTTGTTTTGTTTTGTTTTGTTGCCTTCTCTAGCTGCAACATTAAAGTGCAAATTTTAATGGCCCTCACAAGATTCTATTTACCTGCCCCATTGTTGTTGTTGCCCAGTCTGCAATATAATTAAGTTTCGTGGCCACAGACCTTGGCTTGTGTGCGATTTTGATAAAATTGACCCGAAATTCGAACTGAAAGAGAGAGAGAGAGAGAGATAGAGGGGGAACAATACAAAATAACAACAGCTGCCATTGACGGTAGCCGATTTTGTCAGTCAAGCTTTTGTCTGTTGTTGTTGTTGTTGTTGTTGGGGCAATGTCAGAAAAGCGAATTAAAATTCAAAACTCGTGACTTATTTAATTATAATGAGTTAAGATTAGAAACGTTTTAACGGGAGCAACGCCAACTTTGCTTGCTTGGCGGCAAATGGCACACAAAAGCGGCCAAAAAGAAACCGCTAAAAACAAAACACACTCTCGGTCTCTTGAGATTATCGATAGCTTGAGAACCTCCATTCAACTTCAGGCATTCGTATATGTCATATGTGCATTTAAATGCCGCTTAGAATGCCTTTTTTTTAATGGGGTTCTCAAAAAAGTCAAAGATATTATCTGGCAACTAAGTAAATTCCTTAACAAAGTACAGAAATATTTGAAAGTTGGCAAAGGAAATACCCTTCATTCACAATTTTAGTCACCCTTTCAACTTGTACCTTGGCTGGCCAGCTCCACTTTTCCACTTTTCCACTTTGGGTGAAGACTTTTGCACAATCGTTGGCATCGTTTTATGTTCAAGCCGTTTCTCATGTTCCGTCTCGAGGTCAGCCTTGCAACATCTTCAATCAAAACAAATAGCAGTTGTAGACTGTGGTGCAACTGCAACACCTACGTGCCACACACAACAGCAACAACGTCGCAACAGTTATGGCCAAAAACGACAAGCAAACGACAAAAGTCATAAATCCAAATCCCATTTGTCAGCATTAGAAAATTATGCAGCCAGCCAAAAAAACCAACTAACTATGGTACAAACGACTACAACAATAACAAAACGAAGAGTTTAAGAGACCCTCCCTCCCCTACCGAGGGGACATCGAGGCAGCTCAGTGCCAGCCTCGTTTGTTCATTTAAATTCATAAATTAAATTACACGACATGCACAATAATAAAAACGATTTGAGGCCCACACGCAAACAGCAATTGTTGTCGCTGCTGTTGCCAGAGATTCATTAAAGATTTTGCCCACCAAGAAACCAACAAGAGCTAAAAAGAACAAGGGGGCAGCGGGGCATTATTTATTATTTATTTCGATTGTTGTAATCTCATAAGCAACATGCACAATATGTTTAGCTGCCAGACAATATTCCAAATTTGCAATTAAACAAAATAAATGATGATGATGCATCAACAAAAACAACAATAACAACAACAACAATTTAACGCATGCGCGGGCGCCATCATCAGCTGCCAGCAGTTTGAGGCATACAACATGGCCAAAGAGTGCGCTGTTGCCATTGCCAAATTTGGTCAGCGGAAGCCAAAGCAACAAGCATAAAGTCAACTGCAGAAGTGTCATACGACAAACAAAATGCGAATCGAGCCAAACACCATGGGAATTTGTTGCTGGCGAGTGGGTGCCAGATTTACTCAATGGATAAGGTGTGTGTGTGTGTGTGGAGTGTGTGTGACTAAAGTGTGCAAAATTTTAACTTGACAAACTGAATTATTGTGCGACTACAATTGGTAATGTCAAGTTAAGTTGAGTTAACTTTATGTTATGTGAGTTGGAAGTGTCTGGGAAGGCATTTACAATAAATTATAAAGTTCTGTTATGACTAATTTTAATGACATTTTCTGAAAAGATGTCTAGGAAATTATTTCTAAGCATAAAGTGGTATGGAACTTGAAAATTTACTAAGTTTTGTGGAAGTTCTGCAAGCTTAAAGTTAGTCTTAGTAAACAATCCAACTTAATTGCATAAGGAACTAATTTAATACCTTTCAGCTTTGATTGTTTTAAGTTATCATTAATAAATCATAAAGCAGTTAACTATTAGCTTTAGTTCTTCCTGAAGCTCTCAATCTCAACCTACTTAGTCGGTTGATTAGTTTGAAGTATTTTCAACTCTACTTATTTAGTAATGCAAACTCAGCATGACTTTTCCAAAAATCAAAGACAAAGATTCAATTAAATAAATTTTCAGTACTCCAAAAGAAAAAAACCAAATAAAATTTGATCGATGTTGCCAAATCGATCAATGTCAGGAAATGATGGCAAGGTTATGACAATTATCAACAAACTGGGAAAAAACAAAAGCAACAACAACTGCAACCATAATCATCATCATCAACTGCAACTGGAAAGACGATTGTTAGTATTGTTTGGTTTTTTTTTTTGGATGCCTAATGGCAAATGGAAGTTGCCCAAGTGTATTAATTATACGCCACGTTGACCCATAAAACTTACAAACTTGACAATTGTTTTGCACCGTTCTAGAGTCGATGTTGTTGTTTGGTGTTGTTCTGCAGCCCACAGTCGATCACATTGTGACTCATTGACCGCAACAGCAGCAGCAGCCCCCTCTCCAACCCCTCTCCCCTTTATGCATTGTGCGTTGCCAGCTTTTGCAACTTAGGTGCGTTGTTTCTTATGAAGTTAAGAACCGGCCTGGGCTTGCAGAGACTCTGCAACTGTGTGGCACCACTGTGGGACCAAATGCGGGCCCGGCTGCTGCTGCTGCTGCTGTGGTTGCTTATTGCCTTAGTGTGGCAAAGCCATTTATTGCCTTCATGGCACTCAATTTGTTTGGCCGACGGCTGTTGCTGCCGCTGCCGCTGCTGCTGCCTCAATAATAAAATGTTTTTTATTATACAATTTAGTTGCTTTAACTTGCGTGTAAATCGCCTTTTTGCATATTGACACATAATCATTGTCTTTGGCCCAAGTGCAGCATGGCAACTCTGCCAAACTCAGTGTGAGAACAACAACAAAGCAACCAGTATATGAAATATGTATAGAGAATTTTGGATACTCTTCAGTTCATTTTACAAGTGGATACAACAATAAAGCTACAGCAACATACTATACTGTTATATAAGTAAGTGTTGGAACAATCATGCACTAAAAATCATAAAAAAAATACCTTTTATTACAATCAATAACTGTTTTATTTTTGTTGCAAAACTTTTCAAGCTTCACAAATTGAATATCCAAGTATTCGCACCCAATGTTAGGGCATTTGAAAAAAAAAACTTATTACACGTTGCGCTGAAAACCGTTGCAAACCTAATGAACATTTTCATTTTGTAGCTACGCGGCGTGGGTGGACTGAGACTGACTTGGCCAAAGAGTGGGGAGGGGATTTGGGGGAGGGGAAGATAAAGTTGCTGTGGGTAAAACTGAAAATGCCTGCCATAATTTAACAGCTCTAATAAGCAAAGCGAAATGTTGCCACTTTCGGATTGGCCGCATGCGAGAGTAGGCCAAAAATTCTTGGCTAATGAGGCTAATCATGGCCAGCAAAGTGACAATGGCGACAGCTTGGCTAACTTGGCATTTCAATGGAGCAGCTAACAAGTTGTTTTTTCTTAAGTGATAGCAATTAGTTAGAGAAAAGAAAGAAAGAGTATTATATTACTTGTGTAGTATGTAAACTAAAACAATGTCACGATCTTTTAGCTTTGCTGTTAAGTGCTCGATAGATAAAGAGTAGACAAGAAGCAACCTGCATATCTATTGTGAATATTCGCTACTCTATGCCCCAAACTGTCTACTGCCGCTGCAACGTACTGTAAATTGGATGCTGACCTTATAGAGGTGAGCAACGTGCGTCTGCCACAGACCCTCTTGCTACAAAGGAGTCAGCTATCGATTGTGCAAGCTGGCTACCATGTTGCACGCCTCATAATAAAGCATGCCCAATGCTGCAACAGGCAACAGGCAACAAGAGACAACAAGAGGCAGCAACAGCAGGCAGCACATGATTGAATTACATCTTGCAGCAGCAGCAGCAACAGGCAACATTCAACGGGCAACAACAAGGAACAGGGCAGAAGCCAAGCAACAAAAGGCAGCAGCCACAATGTTGCCAACGGTAGCAGACACCAACATTGTGTGGCTGTTGCATGCCCCAATGTTGCTGTTAGCTCTCTCATGCACGTGTGTGTAAGTTCAACTTTAACTTCCAGTCTACACAACGTCTACGTTAACTAATTAGACGTCATTGTCTGCTCTCTGCGGTCCAGCTGGATGCTGCATTGTTGTTGTTGCTATCTTGGCCAGCTCTAAAAGGGGTCATTATGTCAAGGATTTCAGCTGTTGAGCTATTGTTGCTGGCTTCCTGATGTCGAACGCTGACTCATAAGCTGCCACCATCCAGTTTCAGTGTCATTTGCAAGAGCTACTGTTGCCAGTTGCCAGTTGGCAATTGGCAATTGCAATTGCTGGCAATTGCTGTTGTGGCAGTTGCAATTAAACGAATGACAAAATGACTGACAATTCAACGGTCTGACTGTCTCTCTGTCTGTCTGTTAGACGGCCAGTCGCTTTTGGGTAATTGCTAATCCCGCTAACGAGCCCCAATCCGATTGGATTCAAAGCCAAGTTTTGAGTCTGCTGCTGGCTGGCTGCTGACTGCTGATATTGCTGTTGTCCAGTGGGCGGCACATTAGCTTTTTTCAATATGCATACGAGGCGAGTGCGGCAAGTTAATGTGGCCAATGATTGCGTCTAATGATTGATTGCCAGAGATACGCTCTCAAACTCATCGAGAGTAAAAATTGCGAATGAAACTGAAATTGGCCCGAGACAAAAGCAAACTTGCAACTGTGGCAACTGTGTCTGCAACTGTGGCTGCAACTGGTTCCTTTGAGCTTCGCGCGTGACGTTGCTGACCCACTGAACCCCATTGGCGGTGCCTGCAGTGGGTGGCTCTCTGGCTCAGTGGGTTGTCTGCCTTTCGTCTCGGGTGCAAATTGTAGGAACCAAAAAAATATTGAAATACGAGTAATGCGCATACATTAAACTTTATTGATTTCGATTGCATAATTATCTTAATGCGATACATAAGTTTGCATTAACCGCAGCTGGATCAAAGTGCAAAAGCTACACAACGAAATTTGTCTTGTTTCCAGTTGGATAGTGTACACCTTCTCCAACTCTCGCTCTATAAAGAGCCCATAAATCGCGTCGCGGCAAGAAAACAACTTCATAAACAGCACCAAAAAAAAAAATAACGTTCACGCCAACAGCTAACAACAAATTGCAATTTGGCCAAATTGCTGCGGCTAATTGGCACGCGTACAGCGAAAACACAGCAACAACAACAGCAGCAACAACAACAACACCAATACAAATGAAGAGAATTCACTTAAAATGCAAATTTTTGTCCATACCTTTACATTTGCCGCACGTGTGCCCAGCAACATGCAACATTCTCAAGCAACTCCCAATTGGGAAGGTGGCTCCTTTGCTGTAATTTGTTGGCAACACACAATATTGGCCCGCATTGGTCCATGTTAACGCAGATGAAGACATAAAGCTGACTTTTTGGTTCACTCTGCTTTTGGCTTTTAAGTGCGTTTAGCTTGTTCTTGGCATGCTAATGGCCTTTAAGCCTGGAACTGCCCACAAAACTCTGGCTTTAAACTCCGAGCGAAAGTTAAGCTACAAAAATATACTGTTGCGGCAAATGTTTATTAAACAATTACAATTTATGTTCAGCACATGTAAATAAACCAAATTGGTCACGTTTTGCCCATTGAAATTAAGCACTAACACACACATACATGAGTACATCAATTTATGCCAGCACATAAATAGTTGCAATTTATTTGGCAGCTCTGCTTGTTGTTGTTGCTGATGCTGCATAAGCCTTGTTGCATGCATATTTAGTATTTGTTGATGTGCAATAATTTAGTCGATAATTTAATATAAAACATTTTGACCGCTTGCCCCTTGTTGCATTTATAAGTTGGCAATAGATATGCATTCATAAATATTCGTCTTTCAAAATGGTAATGGATATTTTGTAACTGGGTACGATTGGGCAATTGTTTATGAAAAATTGTATTGTGTGACTGCGAATTTAATACTAAATTAAATAGTACTAATAATTCTACTTATACTTATACTTCAACTTCTACTTCTTCTTTTACTTTTAACACTACTTCTACTTCACATCTCATATAGGCTCGACTTCATATTTTATCCTGTTTTACATTTAGGTATTTATTTGTTCGCCGTTTCGCAACATTGTTTTGACGAGTGGCAGGCAGGCAGTGTTTAGAGTTAACCTTCTCTTTCTGGTAACTGACAGACAAAATGGTCAAATAACAACGAGAACAACAACAGCCAATCATTTGGCTGATTGCCTACCAATACCAATTAGCCATTTTGTAGCAGCAACATTTTTGTCACTCAACATATGCAATGATTGTTGTTGTTGCTGTTGTTGCTCTGCATTCGCGTGCATGTGTAGCAACAATGTTTGTCAACACAATGGTTGATCAGCTAGCATAAGTGTTGCTGTTGCTGTTGCAGTTGTTGTTTGTGTGTGTGGAATTTATGCAAATGATCGCAAAGGCATTGCGTTGACAATATGTCACATGTCACTTAGCACGGCCAATGCATTGGGCCCATACGTACCACCACAATCGATGGATAGGTACCAGATATGGCGACTTTTTGTGCACGTTCTGAACTCGAGCGTTTGACCTCAAAATACAAAATCCAAAGCTGAACATTTGTGCAGAGCATTTCATTGCCTTTGCTGCCTGATTGCTGACTAATGCCCGATTCGATCGATTGTTCAACTGTTGCTGCTGTTGTTGCAGTTGATTAATTGTCAAATTGCTGAAATGAGTGCAAAAACTTGTTCGACTGTCGCCTCGCGTAAATCATTTTTTTCTCCTGCCTGCCAGCCATTGTTGTTTGCAGTTCATATCTGAATCTTTTAGCCTGAGACTCTCTAATGAAGTTGTTCAACGCGCACTCTCTCTCTTTCTTTCTCTTATGCCGCCCACTAGGCAGCCATTTCATATTTGTATAACCTCCCTCCCTTCTCTCCTTCCACTGCTCGCTTGCACTACGCGCGTGCGTGCTGTCTGCTTGGATGATTGCAATCGACAGACATAAAATACCAGACTCACACTTACTCCAAAAGAGCCGAGACACCAACCACGAATCCAACCTCAGCTCCAGCTCCGATTTAGTTCTACTCACGGTTCCGATTCCGAGTGATTTATAGGCAAAGCAATCAGCCGGTCGCGATATCGAGTACAGAGTGTGTTAGATTTGATATATGTATGTTTTGGGGGCACGCGCAGGATGTTGTTGCTGCGTTTGGAGAGCCTCATGCCTCATGCCCCATGCCAACAATTAACGCATGCGTGCAAATACACAGATTGCGATCAATACGAGGGGCACGAGGGGCAAACGTTTGTAAACTAAATACGAGAAAAGCAGTTATAATGAAGAAACTTTGTTGCTATTTAGGTCTGGTTAAAAAAGTTGTGCAACAAAAATGATATACGAATAAAACTCAATTGAATATATTTTAAAATCTTTAGCAGCCATTAAATCTTAAAGTTTCCACCTATAAAAATCAATAATCCTTAAGTTTTATGTTTCTGCGTTTACTAACACTTAAATGTTATGTTAATGAGCAGCTAAAAAATTTATTTATTCATGACAAAAGCTTTGTGTGTGCTTAACAACTTATTTTAAAGATGTCAAGAAACAACATTAATAATGTCACCTTAACATTTTGGTAAAACATTCATGTTGAAAACAAGCTGAAAGCTAAAAATGCTATAAAACACCTTTAAGCTATAAATCCACACACCAAAGAGTTCCCATATTCAATTTATATGTAAGTTTATTTTTTGTTGCAATGTTGCAATAGTTTGGTATCTATGCTAAGTAGAAACTTTGATCAGTTTTGGCTCTTATTTTTCGCCTCACATAGCTCCGCTGACACTTGGATAGCTGCGTGGTTCTCTCTATGAGTGTATGTGTGTGTGTGTGTGTGTGTGTGTGTGTTTGCTTGTTGGCTCTGGGCGAAAACGCTAACGAGTTCATTCATATCATTAGCCGGCGAGCGAAAAGCTCGCGCCATTATAACACAAATATTTGCTAACAATAACGGCAAGGCAACGCCATTAAAGCTAACTCTACACGAATTTGGGGCTGCCACTCGAACCCGAACCCGAACCCACTGAATACTGAAGCTAAAGCTGAAGCTGATGCCTGATGCTGAAGTTTGGCAGCTGAACTCTAACCCTCATTTGCGATCAATTCGTGGCGATTTCCAGCCTCGGCGTCTGAATACATATTTTTTTTCTTTAAGTTGTTTCTTAGCTTAGCTTGTTGAACGTGCAGAAATCCAGTAAAAATTTAGTTGCTCACTTTTATGTAATTTCCCTTTTCTTCATCATGCCAAGACAAAAGCACAAAAGCACAGCCAAGTGAGCCAGTAAGCCAAGTGCCCAAGTGGCCAAAATGGACGCCCGCTGCTCTAAACGAGCATGAAAGTGATTGCCAATATAATTGCATAATCTGAGAGCAGGCAGCAGGCAGCAGCGAGAGAATTGCTTTGAACAGGTTGCACACGACTGCCTCCCCCTTCCTCCTCAGCTGCTGATTCACAGGCAACACACAAAAAAATACGAGGGAAAAAAAGTGAAATTTGACATTGAGGCAACACAGGCACGATCGATTGATCGAGGCAAAGGCGTCAATGACCAGTTAAAGTTAAAGTTAATGCTAAAGTTGTTAAAAAGTAAAAACGAATGCAACAAAGAACACATTCATACACATACATTCATACATACATACATATATACTTAGTATACGCCGGGGAAAACATTCTCACACGAAAGACAAATAAAAGGCAAATTTATCACGCACCATGACTAATTCTTTCGCAAATTTATGACACTCTATATAGCTGAGTAAACATATGTATTGCAACACACAAAAACAAAAATGTAAAGTCCAGCAAACTCTCGCAAGCAAAAGTATTGCCAAAGTGTATTTGTCGTTCTTTTATTTGTTGTCATATTTAAATTCAATAAATATTTTATATATTTTTATGAGCAGCGCAATTTCTGTTAAATTATTGCACAAGTCTACAGTTTCGATGAAATTTATGTGGTGTTTGTTTCGTGAATAATTCAAGTTAAACATGCAAACGGAGAGAAAAAGTGTTCTAAAATATTTGAAAATTACTTCCTGCTCTATATGGCGCATATAATACTTCGATTATGCAATAAGCCCGAACATATAAATCTTCAAAAAGCAATTTTCTTACACGAAAATCGAGCAGAAACTAATTATGTACGAGTTTCGAGGCAACAACAGCGAATGCAGCAATACTAAAAAAAAAAAAAAACATGGCCCAATGCAATTTTCAGCAAAAGCGAACAAAAATTGTGTACATATATATATATATAGCTCAAAATATCTGTTCAAATTGAACATGATAAATTCATAATTGTCCATTCAACGAACACGAACTATAATTCATGTTAGAATAATCGAATTGGACGCCATTCAGCCAGGCAATTGAGGACGGCGGCCAAAGCCCAACAACAGCAACAACAATAACAGCAAATGGCTAACATAGGTCAGGCGTAACGAGTCATTCATGTTGCAAATGCAGCTTGCCGCTTGTTGTTGCAGTTGTTGCAGTTCCACTGAAGGTGACTCGCAACTGGTATAATTTTTGTGCTGTTGTCCATTTCGTGGCACCCGCATAAGTCACACTTGGCAATGAGCGGGATGGTGAGGATTGGGGGGAGAGGTGTGCTTGTAATCCTCACAGCGATCGACACTCTGCCTCCCTTCTCCCTCTCCCTTCACATGCAGATTCTAAATACGAATGCAAATCTTTTGCTTTCAGTTTCAACTATTTTGCCGCCGATAGCTGCAGGGGGGCCATCGGGTGGTTTTTGGTGGCGCCACTCGTTTTGCGTCACGTTCGCTGCTGCTGCTGTTACCGGCGATTAATACGCAAAACGCTTTGGCATCTTAAATATTGTGGCGTGCGCGGCATTTTGCTGCCGAAGAGTTTACGGTTTGGTCAGGAGGCACAAAAGGGGCACAGATTAATGTGAGTATTGGCAATCAACATTTATATTTGTTTGCTTGGCATTTATGTAAAGTTGTTGAGCTGAGCATGTGAGAAAAAAATCGCAGTAGCTGAGATTAATGAGCAAAGAAGAAAACAATGATAAATAGCTAGGCCAAGTCTAAGCCATAAATACCAAATTAAAATAATCCACAATCGCTCTCATTGCTTCGAGTAGTCGAGTATTCGAGATACGATAACGAACAAGTTGTTCCCACAAATGGTTAGCTATATATATTTAATTATGATCTGGCATACCATATGTGTATAATTACCTTTAAGTGGCTTATAAGCATTTTGCGATAATTTCTACGCGCCTCGCTAATAAATTAATATCACTTAATTCGTATATGTTGGTTTTTTATTTTTTATTTTTCTTTTTCCCATGCCGCTAAACTTGCTCGCAATTCTTGTCTAATTAACGCTTAATTTAGAATTCTCTCTGCAAATGCAAGTCGTTTGTGTCTCTTGCATATTTATGAACTCAACTTGGAGTCGAGTCTAGTCAACAAATTGTAATTGTTTAGCAGATTTATTTCTGCAATTAGCACGAATAGCAAGGCTCATAATTAGACACACACACAGTAAGAAAGATATTCAATTGACTGCGATTTGTGGCTCATAATTTTTGAAGCTACTGTCAACCAGCTGTCATTAGAGCCTGCCACAATAAGAGTCGCGTGGGCGTCGCTCACTGGCTGCCACATAAGCTGTCTTAGCCAAAATGTAAGCCTCCGCCAAATATGGCCATCGATTAAATGATTTTCATGTGCCATAAACGACGTGCGCCTTTAATAAGCCCGACTCTCAACTCAACTCAACTCAACTAAACGCGACTCGGCTCGAATCTGTGGCTTTAATATTTAACGAGCTGCCGCTTAAATTGAAAGCCGCCACAGAAAATTGTCACAGACGTCGCCTCGTCTAGCACAAAACTTCCTCATAGACAGACGACTCACGTCTGCTTCCTTTGCCACCTCCTCCTCCGCCATTTACGATTCCATTTGTGATCGCAACATGCTTAGATATGCGTCCAAGTCGCTTAATTGCAAGTTTTATAGACAATTTTGCCAGCCGATCGGGTGATTTAGATGCAGTTTCAGTTTCAGTCTCTTGTTGCTGCTTTGCACAAAGCGTGATGAAGCATCAAATATTTTTTATGGTTTTTTGATGGATTTCAGATAGCGTTTGTTGTCTGCAAATGGATTCGGATTTCTTGGCTGTAAACAGCATCATAAATACGCGAATTGCTCTAATGAATGGATTGATTGAACATAACTTGGGTGAAAAGTGCAATAATCCAACCGATATGCAGTAAATTGTCTCAAGTATCTCATAGTAAAATGTACCTAATGAGCACTGAATTTTGTATTGATAGGGTGCGTAAAAGTATCTTTAACTGTTGGTGGATTAAATGGGGAAACTTTGCATTTGAACTTCCATTTATATTCCTAATTAAAACCATTTTTTAACTTGTTTACTATTATTAAGTTTAAAATCCATGTTGACTAAATTTGTACACAATATTCAGCAGCTCTTACACGGTTTTTTGGTTAGTTTCTCATTAATGTTCAACTTGCAAACATGATTAAGACTCATGCCAGACAATCGCACTCATAAATAATATAAACAAGCCAAAGCCAAACAGAACGATAATAATTATTATTTATTATTTATGAAAAATGCACGCAAACGAAAAACTTTTAATTAAATTCGTACATGCAAACGGCTAACGTTAGAGTCCGACTTGGACTGTGAGCTGTTTTGTGGCTCATTTCTAGAGCGGGTCAAATCGATAGAGCCCCAAAATGAATAAAATATATTCAAATTCAAGACCAGAGACCGCGGCTTGAACTGAAACTGTGAAGTGTCGGCAGCCTTTGAGCTGTTGACTGGCCGAATGTTGAATGTTGAATGTTTATTAATATTTTGTCATAATTTTCTGTTGCAACCGACTAAAGATAACAGTTTTATGTTTCAAACGTGAGAAATTATTGGCGCAGGCTGCACTACGAAGTAGTAATCTCGACAGCACCCCACAAGGTGCAAGGTGTAGTGACAAGCAACAAGGCAAACATTGCCATTAAATAAGAAAAAAATACAGCAAGCTGATAAATTGCCAGGCGGTTCAAGTGCACAAGGTTTAATTAAAAAGTAACGAAACGTGGCAGCGCCGGCGGTTGCAGAGAGACCTTTTAAGCTATCGAACTTATCAGAAAGCAGGCACAACAAATGGTGCACGATCGAAGCAATTGCCAATTTATTGAAACACTCACGCATTAAAATCTTTTATGGCTACGCATATCACACACACACAGCACACACACTCTAACAGAGAATTGGAGATATCGATAAAGAGACCAGAGACTTTGAATTTATTAAAATGCAATTTTTCGTAGTTTAGTTTTGGGTGTGCAAATGTTGCATGTTTGCCGCTTGTCTTCAGGATTTGTTGCTGATACTTTGTCGATTTTTTTGTATGTTTTTCATGTTGCCATTTGCCAAAACGCTCGCTCAACAAGTGCCACAACCAAATTCGCTGTCTAAGCCTGGTCAAAAGCAAACCAAAACCAAGACCGAGCCCGAGTTGCAAGTTGTTGTCGCTGCTGCTGCTGCTGCTGCTGCTGCGTGGCAATACAATCAATTTTTAATAAATTGTAAAATATCTTTTTTGCTGTTGTTTGCACCACTTGTTCGAGTGTGGTGTTGTGTTGTGGTGTGATTGGAGTGTGGGTAAAGCGTTTTGCATTTTCATATTCCTTTTATGTTATGATTTTATTGCGTGGTATTATTTAATGACAGCTTGTAGATTTTACAACGTTTTTAACACACAGCTCGGCGAGAATTGTCGTCGTTAAGGAAGCATTTAAGGTAATTAAACAAAAACCTTAAGAAGCTTACATTAATTACATCGAAAATTGAGGTAGTTATTGTTAAGCTGTTATTAAGTTTACGATATGTCTTCGTTTATGAAGAGTTTATAAGCAAATAAACCAATAAATGTTGAAGAATTTTAATCAAAACAGGATGTTACAGATTAAACGTTTACTTCAACTACATAAACTACTAAAACTAAACTCAACTAAACTGGTCTATAAATTTATTTACTGCTAAGTTGTTTTGTCATTGCGATCTAGACTGATTCAATAACTCACTCTAAATGCTGCTAGTTTTTTTGGAGTTTGCTTATCAAGTCATGAGATTTCCATGCATTTAATTAGCCATAAAGTGTGTCTTTTGGTATTGCGGTTATCTAACAAATAAAAATACCTCACTTGTTCAATGTGGATGCCCGATTAATTATGAACAGCTGAAAGCGCGCCATTAACATGAAAAGTCAAATCTATCTAAATATTTGCCAAAGGCAACAAACATTTGCTCCTCGTACCAACTCCAACTTCGACTTTGTATTGGCCAAATGTGCAAGTTGGCAAGTCATTTTTATCGCCCCGCAGTAATCTGAGCTGCACGAACAAACCGACGGACGGATGGACGGACATACGGCCGGACGAACAGATAGACGGATGGACCCCGTACACAAAATATATATAACATGGCATCATTTGCTGCAAGGCGCGCGTTTGCTTGTTGAACAATACTCACTGTGCCGCCGTCTTCCACTCTCTCTCTCTCTCTCTCTCTCTCTCTCTGCAACGATGATGATGCAACTTTATAGGCTGCTCAGCTGAGCAAGTGCTAAAGCTATTGCTGACCCGACAAGTTTTTTGTGGGCCGCATAGAACATGTTGGCCAAAACAAGTTGCTCACGACACAGTCCTTTAACTGGGTCACTGTGACAGCGAAGCGAAGAGTAGAGAGTAGCAGCAGACAGCATCAACATTACTTATCCGCAGGAGTTACCAAATTAAAAACAAAAGACTTAAGCAACAAACTTGTGTTGCCTCTAAACAAACTTATCACTCACAAACATAAACCCTTTTCGCAAGGTAAATGAAATGCACTTTTCCACTTAACTTTAAGTTTATATACTAACCACAAAACGTAACAGCTTGTTATTATTCGATCTACCCCCAGTCTAAGCATCCATGTTTGGGTTCCATTCACATATGAGTTTGATTGTCATTAGCCAGCGGCACATCCTGCCTGCCTGTCTGCTTGAGTCTCCATCTCCATCTCCGTTGTGCTTGTGCTTAGGTTGTGGAGCGGATTGGCTTGCAGCTTGTTGTCTTTATTAGTGCAGCGGTCATAAATCAAAGAGCCAGCTCTCAGCTCTCAGCGTCCGTTGACGGCGTCTCACATGTGGCCCTGGCCAGTTAACCGTCTGTTCGGTTTACATGCGCTTTGCAGGCCGGCAATATTTCAATATTAATCCAACTGCCAGCGATGACGAAGTGCGGAGCTAACTTTCCGCTCAAGTATTTGTCTAGTTTAGTCTCAGTTTCAGTTTCGTTTTCAGTTGTAGTTTGCTTTTATTTGCTTGCCAGGCGCTGCAAATTGTTTACTTGCATGCAGCTTATAAAAAAGTAGAAAATAAAATAAATCAATTGGCCATGCTGTTGCTTGTTGCTTGTTGTTGTTGTTGCTAGCAGTTAGCTGGGCTATTACTCAATTTTAGCCCGCGGTGCCATCTGTGCCACAAACGGGAGGAGAAGGCTTAGGAGGTTTAGGAGCAGCCTTTGGGTCTTTTGTGCCGAACTTGGCTGTCCCTATATATGGCAGTTGCCTACACATGTCGAGCTGGCTAAGCAGAGCAGGGAAATTAATTGTTCGGCTAATGAAGCAGATGCCGTTGCGATCTGTAATGATGTAATAAACAATAGGATCGTTGATCATAGATACTAAAAGGAGTTGTCAAACGATCTGTTGAACTTTCAAGATAAATAGTTGGGAAGAGAGATTTGAATGGATGTAATTGTTATTAATAAGTAAGCACTCAGAAAGTTAGCTAAATGAGAGATATATTAGTAAAGATGAAAATAAATTATAATTTGATAGTGCAGAGTCTTTCTAAAAGGAATTTCTAACATATCTGATACTAAAAGATGCTTAATCTGGAGCTTTAAACTTTGTGAACGAAATGATCTTAAAGTGAAGTGGAGCCCAAACTAACTTCTTGACACTTAAACTCGCTGTTGAGCAACTTAATCTGAGTGAATATCTGTTGGAAAGGATTGATCTAGTAGTGATTGCAATCATTAGATCGAATCAATGGCAGTTTAGTCTAGGCACCCAACTGCGTAGACATGTCAGACAGACTCTGCGCTTTATTGTAGCCATGTCTTTAACAAGAAAATAAAAAAAAACCGTCTCAAGCTGAAAAGTAAACGCACGTGCCGCACAAGTGAAACAACTTCATTTGATCATTTTGGGCTCAGTCCTCAGCGTTTGCGGTTTGAGACGGCGTCGTGTAGCACAATTTTTGACATTTTTGTGGCGCCAACAACAGCAACAACAACAGCAGCAACAACAACAATTCCATTGACATGCGTCAAACAACAATCAAAATAGGTACACCGTTGTTGTTTAAAGAGGGGCCCAAGCAGGGTGAAGGGGAAATTGACTAGAAAAACGTGCGCTTGCCATGTTGGCCATTCATTATGAACTCGTTTTTCGGGGCAACCGAGAAGCGCCACAGAAATCTTTGGGATGTTGTGTGCTGCTGCCAATTAACCGAAACCGAACCAAAGCCGAACCAAAGGCATTGAGACAGCTCCATATGGCAATGTCGCTCTACACACACACACACACACACACATTGTTGTTATCGCTAGCTGTAAAAAACAGATCTTTTTCCCATTCGCTTATGAAATCCCAGAAATCATTAGCGCCTGCCGCCCGACAGACAGACACTACGTGACACTTTTGCCCGAGAGACCAAAGCCAGCTGATAATAAGAAAAAAAAACTCGCTCAACGTTGTAGATTTTATTTTGGGTCTGGCAACGCTTATGAATTATTGAGTTGTTTGCTGCTTTCGTAGTTTGGCGCCTCTGGCAACTTGGCGCACAACAAAAATGCCTTTGTAAATTAATTAAAACATTTTTGCATTAACTTCGATGTTCTCCTCCCCACTACACTTCCCCCTCTCTAAGTGCTCTGCCCATTTTCGGGGAGTCTTTGCGGCTAAAGCCAAAGTGAAGCATTTAGCGAAATAATTTTCGAGTAATTTTCGCCAAGAGTCTTTTTGGATGAAATCAAACCGAATAACCGAAACTTGAATGCAAAACAGGCAATTTCTGTGCACTTTTTATTCCTTTTTTTTTGCTGTTTCTTTGGGTAATAGTTTTAGTTTTTACTTAGTTGCCTTTTGGTTGCTGTTGTTGTTGCTATTTTGATTTCAGTCGGCCAGGTTATTTGACTTTCAAATGAGCTCGAAGCGAGCTTCAGGCCGCAGAGTTTTTTTTTGTTATGAGTTTTTCCGCAAATGCTGCTGCTGCTGCGATTTTTGTGGCAATTTGCAATGCAAAAATGCCAAACGAAACAAAGAAATGTTTGGCCTGCCAGCAGACGACAATAAAAACCGACAGTTGACTCGTGTTGCAAGATATATTGTGGCCAAATGGTTGTTGCTCTTGCTGTTGTTGTTGTTGTTGCCTGACAATTTGATGTGGCACATAAAGCAGTCGCAACTACTACAAACGGCAGCTGTTTGACTCTCTTGAAGTCTATGTATGGATGTATGGATTCAGTGGGTCAACGCATCCCCAAAACATAAAAGCCCACAACATAACACACAAAGGCAAACCACAAAGTATGAATAATTACAGAGCACTCGACGGGGTCTCTAACAACAACTACCAATACTACCAACTACCAATACCAATAGGTATATGCTCGTAATATTTATGGTAGCCAAAATGAAGTTGTTTTGTTGTCGCCAGCATCGCCATCGGTAGCAGAAATATGCCTCGGCAATTCAACAAACATATTACCACAACAATGTATCCGAGGCATTAACGGTGCTTTCCCATATGCTCTGACCACAAAGAGTCAAACATATATCTCTTTCTCTTTCTAGCTGTGGTACAATACGTTGTCAACATTGTTCGCAATACAACGAAATTCACAATTCACAATTCACAGACGCAAACATGAAATATTTGTAACACATTAGCGCAAAACGTTTTCTAATGGCCGCCACATTTATAACCTCTTTTGGGGGATTTTTACTCAAACTACTTCATTCAGTATGTATGTACATGAAAAAGGCATATATCATTTTTAGCTTGTTCATATTTGGTTACCATAACTGAAATTGCTGCAGTTAATAGAGTTTTTATAGCTGCATTTGGCATACGTCGTGAGAGAGTTGAAATGTGTTTTTAAATGCCCACAAAATTAACATAAACCACTGATTTTAATGGAGTTTCTTAAATTGTTTTACGGTTTGTAATTTTTATAGATTGGTTTCAGCTTTAAACATTTTTAAACTAAAACAAGCAAACGAAATATATATTTTTTTTATTTGTAGATTTTGGTTTTTAAGCAACTTTCCCAACATCTGAGTGTGTCTCCAATTTTTGGTTGGCTGCTCTATGCACATTTAACATTCCGTTGGGCCTACTTTGAATGTGTCTTGCATAAATATGAGCATAATTAAATAAATATTTGCTCGCACTTTACTTACTTAGTAACTAGCTGGAGATTTGTGCTCACCGTTTTCAGTTGCTCTGTTCATGTGACACTTGTTTTCATTTGGCGGGCAAACTTGTTGACCAACTCAGCTCAGCGCAGTTGACCAACTCTTGTTGTGGCTAACGAAGCCGGGCTCCAAATCGATGCTTAAGAGCATATCACATTTAACTTTATAAATTCAGTGAAATTTCTTAGTTCAATATGCCACCGAGGGAAAAACCAACAAACAAACAATCTCGCTTGTTTGACGATTGTAAACGAATCAAATGTTTTCTGGCCAAAGTTGAGTTTTAGAGCGTGTGATTTTCCTAGACATTGGAGTTTTTATGTCTTTATGACAGCTTTTTATTGTGGTTTATAGTTTCAATTAAATAGTAGCAAGAATTGTTGTCCAGTGACTGATCGCAGTCACTGTCCCAGTCGCAGTCACAGTCCCAATCACCGTCTTATTCATTATCAAAATTCCAGCACGCTTTATGACGTTTCTTTATTATTATTGTTTCTGTACTGATTTTTGTTAAGATTATTCATGGATTTCTTTCGAGCTCCTGTGGTTGTTGTTGTTTTTGTTTTTGTGGTTGTCTCTCTTTGGAAATCAGCTTTCAGTTGATTTTTCATTATACAATTCTCTGTTGTCTTTTGTTGTTATTATTTTTATGGCGCAAAAAATGTATTTTTATTATGATTTTTATTTTGTATATTATATGTATGAAATGCTCATTGTAAGCTACCGTTCCAAGCGCTTGACATAATTTCAGTGACACAAATCGAACAAGTTTGTGACTCTTTCAGTTTGTCAGTTTGTGAGTTTCTAAATCTCCCCCAGCAAGTAGATAAATTATGTCAGCCATGCTCATTAATTTGTCAGTCAATAATAATATTTTCGATTCTCTCTCTCTGAAAGAATAATAACTTTAGCCATCGATCAATCTAGTCCATAAATCGACGAGCTTCAAAGTCGGCTGCGGCTGATGTTTTTCTCTTCCCCTCCAGTCTCCTGAACGGCAATAGAATAACGGCTACAGAGTGTTTATATATCTCTCCTCAAAAGAAGATTTGACATGTCCATTTACAGTTGCCCCACTCTTACGTAACTTTAATTAAAGTGTGCTTTTAAAATGTCTTCGATAAAAAAATTGATTAGTTTTCTGTGACCCTTGGAGATTTTCTACACCCAAACCCTCTTAAATATCAATTTTATTAGCAATGATCAGTTGCTTCCAGCTTAAGCTTTATTATACTTATTCTTATGAATATGCAAGTGTTATTGCTTTGATTTAATGGAGCAATTGTTAACAGGTGATTTGTTACCAATTAGCTAAGAATAATCACCCATTATTAACCATTGTTAACCTGCTCGTTGACAATAAAAATTGAATTTTTTTTTGCTTAACTTCATTCGTTTATCTCGTACCCTTTCATTCCAAAAACTGTATCCTACTGAACAAAACCATCTCATATCTAAGTACTCTTTAAGTCACTTCTCCTAACTCCTTCCCCTCCCCCTTCACACTGCACACATCCATGTGCATTCTGCAATCTCTTGTGGCGTATCAGAATGTTACACTAATTGCCTCTGTTCTGAGGCATGTTAGAAACCAAACACTGACCCCAAGCTGCACATAACCTCAAGCGTGCGCAACGATCACGCCGTGAACTAACCCTTCCTCTCCCCCGCAACCCCGTCCCCGCTGCCATAAACAGTGATCCAGTTACAATTTGTGCAGTTGCATTTTCGTTTAATATTTTAATTAAAAGCCAAACGTGGCGCTCCACATGTTGCCATGCTGCAAATGCAACGAGCAGCACTTTGTGGCTGCAGGTGTCGAAGGTTGTTTTACCTCCCTCTACCCACCCCAACTTCCCCTCCTCCACGACTCTTTATATGCCGTGTTAATCACCAATAATAATTGTTAAACGCAAATCGCAATAGTCGACTCTTTGGCTGCAAGTTGCAGTTGCAAGTTGTAGGCTTTTGGCGTCTTGCGCATGAATTATGAACAACGAGCGGCAAACTTTGTTAGCTCGGCCAGCTGAGAGAGTCTCTCTGCATGCCTGCTGGTCATTTTGGTTATGCGATGAAATAATTTAAATATTTGCCAGCCAGCCTGCCAGCCAGGCAGGCAGCAGGAGCCAAAGCGAGCTAGTCACCCCCAAGCGAGTCTTATGCAATGTCTGCCTGTTATTGGGCTGCCCATTGAGAGAGGCTATCCTCCACCCACACTCCCACACTCCCCTCCTCTGTTGCCAGTTGCGATCGCTGCTCGCTGCTAGTTGACAGCCCACGCGTGGCTCTCTGCCTTATCCCATTTAACCACATTTACCATTTTTGGCTATCGACATCGAGGCGAGCGCTGGCGGCCAGCCTCCTCCAGCCAACTTCAACCTCCAACCGAGTTGAACCACTCCTGCTTCATCTTCTCGGCTCTCGCTTGATGCGGCAGCTTAGGAGACGGAGGAGATGCAGTTGCGCAAGTTTCGCCTTAGCCAGCGAGAAAAAAACGTCATGAGAGATTCTCAGATATATTTCATTTTTATGATTGTGTCTATTACCAGCAACCACGCACGTTTGCCTTATTTTCTATGCACTACCATAAAGGGGTCTTTAGGATATTTCAACTGTTTAGTAAACTTCTTAAAAGCCTAAATATAAATCATATATCAAGCAAAGTATCTTCACATAGAGTTTCATAATTATTTCCTTTACCAATCGCACTTCCTTTAGAGCATTTGTAAGTCGTTTAGTTCTTAGTTAGTTAGAGTCTGTGCTGATGTTGTCGTTGTCGTTGTTAATGTTACTGCTGCTGTCTGGCGAGGCAACATTTACAGCAGCAACATCAACGGCAACACAACGGCAACAGCTTTTTGAGGTGTTGGTAATTGATTTTTGTAATATCTTAGCAGGCACTCTTTTTGTTTTTGTTTGGCTTTTCTCAACAACAACAAACAGTAAACAGCATTGGCAAACTTCCGAGATGTGTCTGCGACATCCGCCGCCGCAGCAGCAACAACAACCAAGACAACAACAACAACAAAAAGAAGGCGCGCAAGCGTGCGAATTCAATTGCTCAATTGCAGAGTTGAGCTAGACTGTATCAAGCCCCTCTACCCTCAGAGCCCCCTGCCACAGCTGCCACCCCCTCGCTGCCACAAATGTCCGAGACGCCTGCGAAATGAGTTTTTTGGCTGCTCCTTTTTATGCGCTGCTTTTTATTTTTTATTGATTTCTGTGGTTTAGTTTCTGCTTTATGTTTACAAAACAACACTAAAAAGTTGTATATATATATATTTATTCGGTGCTGCTCTTTTTTATTACAGCCGAATTGCTGAACATTTTGTACAAGTTATTGTCTTGAAAAATGACTCACACTTTGGCAGCGAGCTTGCAGCATAAATCTCGGATTCAAATTTGAATTTGGCAAGCGGGCAAATCGTGGGAAATCATTCACAGTATGAGTGCGGATAACTTTGACACACACACACACACAAATACACACACCCGCACAAAAGCCAATGACGCCAACACTGCAACTGCAGCTGAGCCAAGTTTAAGTTTTGGCCTGGCCAACCTTTCCAATTGTCTTGGTGCTAAATTCTATTCACAGTTTACACTTAATATGCATTAAAATATGACATTTCAAGACGTCTCGTCTCTAACTGTTACTGTAACAGTTTGTTTCGCATTGTGTGACATGTCAAAGTCGCAGTCACAGTCACAGCGGTGGCTGTTGTCGCCTGCGTGACACTTTACACACACAATAAATCAAAGTGTGCTTTAACAGGTACTGAAAAAAAATCAAATAAAACTATTACTATTGCAAAAAGTACAGAAAAAATGATTACAAGCTTATGACATGCGAGCAAAAACTGGACGGATCCAAGTATGCACTATAGAGCATATAGATGAGAAAAGCTTAGAAATTATGAAACTTCAAATTGCATCATGAGTAAATCTGAGTATATAAATACTTTGCATGTAAATATGTAGCTGGCTTTAAATTAAGCTAAATTTAAACTTGAATCATAAACAAGTAAGATTATATCATTTTTTTGCTAACAAGTTGCGGGAAACTTTATGGAGCTTTTATTAAACTACATTTTTGTTTGGTGTTAGTATATTAATAAAAATACTATTTCTAGTTATAGAAACGAAAGTCAGAAACCCAAGGAAATAATTTTAAAAAATTAATAGTAATAAATTACTGATAGCTTTATATTAATAGGATTACATTTAAGCTATGCCCTAGTTCATCTCGAAAGTAATTTTTTATAGATTCTGATCAAATCATTCGCTTTAATTGATTGACTTTTCTAGCTGATCAAGTTCAGTGATTAGAGCTCAAAAGCTCAAACTGTAAGTGTTTTTATGAGCATGGTTACAAATTTTGACACTCTTCTCTGGTTTGCACATAATATCAACCGACAATATCAACGATCTTTGGAAGAGGAAGACTTTCGGGCGCTATAGGGCAAACACTATTCATCTAGTATATATCCATGAATAATGCAGTGATGTCAGCTTTGAAAAAACAAAAACACACACAACTTATGCAAGATCGCCAGGCAGAGATATGTATGCTATACTATATGTATGTATGTTTATACCTATGTCAACCGTTTTGAAGCCCTATCTAAATTTCAATCATAATTTCGCTGGCTGCGGCTAAAACACTTGACATGGATATGGAAGATACATACATAAACATATACACATATATATATAAACACATATGTACGACGATTAAAGCCCACGCCAAAGAGAGCTTTTGTTTGCCCTTTGCAGTCGATAGATGGTCTTGGCTTGAATCTTGGCTTGAATCTATGCCAAAGATTTTCAATGTGCGCATTATGCAAATGAGGCCAAGTTGAAAGAACTTGCCACACTGATCGCCTATCGGTTGTATCTGTATCTCAACAGTGTGTTGTTGTTATTGTTGTTGCTGTTTCGATCAATAAAAATTATGTTAATTAAATGCCATTTCATTGATGGTACATAAAAATCCACACGCCACGCATGTTCTCAGACCAAAGACCCAAAAAAACAACAAACGGAGAAACTCTTGAGTTCATTCACAAAAATATATATAAACGTTGTATCAACGTGTGTGTGCGTGTGTGTTTAGTTGCTGGCTTTTGAGGCGCTCCTAAACATGCCCGTTAACAAATTCTTACGCAGCATAAACCAAAAATACATCCAGCTGCGAATGAACTTGGCCAACTTTGGCCAGTGACTCACACTAGTATCTGGATACTGCTGGCCAGGAGATGAGCCAAGTAAAAGTGTGCCAAGTGTGGCCAAGTGGCAAAAGTGGCCAAGAGCCAACTGCCAACTTCCAACTGCGACTTGTTCGACCGCAACGGAAGTTTATTTGCCCGCATTTTTTTGGCCATATGAAGGTCACGTTTTTGTTTTTCTTCTCTCCTCTCCTTGTGCACTTTTGCCAACCTCAATCAATCAGCGCCTAATGAGCAGACAGACAGTTGAGAAGAATGAGGGGAGAAGATCTGACCAGGTTAATGCAATTTCAGCTGAGAAACATCTTTTTTCTTTAACTGCAATTTCACTTCTGTGATTCTTTGCCTGCTTTGAAGTGCTATTGAAATTATGATTTATGTTTTATGAACTCTGTGGCTTGATTAATAAATCATCTGTTGAGTGGAAACTGGTAGCAAATTATTTGACACAAAGCAATGCCAAAGGCTATATCTATGGATTAGTTAAGAAGATACTAGTTTAGCTTTTGGGATAGAAAACATGTTTATAATTTGAATAAGGTTTGATTCTGTAAGTTAAATCACGATTTCAACGCAAGTTTAGGCTGTGGAAAGTTTAAATTCGGATAAGTAAATGTTCACTTTATACTTTGAGTATCGCAATCAACAGCAAATCTCTAGTAAATGTGCTTTTAAATAACACTTTCGATTGAATTTAGTATCCTATTTTAGTATGCATTTCACTTTAAACACTACTTAACATTAATACTTTCATGCTCTCGCTTATCTGTCTTTTATCACAACATTCGATAGCTGTAAAAGATCTTCGACTCTTTCCACTCAGCTGCAGCAGATGTTTATCTTTGAGTTGGGATCAGTTTCAAACTCACACTTGCAACTTGCAACGTGTATGTGGAGCAGATTGTATAACAAAAGCGCGTCAAGGCAACATAGCGACACTCACATTGTTGCTGTTGTTGTTGTTGTTGCCTCGAACTCGTTAATGTGTCGCCTTTTAAATTGCCTCACATTGAAAAAGTTGGGCTAGTTTTCGCTTTAGCTTTTATCTGGCCATGTCAACGACGGCAAAGCTGGACGGCAAGCGGCTCCTGTGGCAAGTAGCAGCTATAGCTGCTTCCACACTCGCCACTAGCCACTGCAACCTGGTGTTGATCAAACGTAAATGTCAAACCGAATGACAGTTTGACAAATATTGACGACGCGTCGCACGACGCACAGTAAACTGAAAACTGAAAACTGCAAACTGTAGACTGGAGACCAGAGACTGTAGACTGTGGATTGTGGAGTGGAACCTGCAACTCACGACTTGAGTCAAGTTGACTTGGGGTGTTTAGCTCCTGCGGCGATAAGAGGCCGCAAGTGAGTGAAAGAGAGCTCTGCTGCTGTTGCTCCCCATAGGGTAATTAGTATTTAAGACTAAAGACTTTAGCCTCCACTTGCCACCGGGAGCTGCCGCTAAATATACTCGTATATCTCACACACTCGCAGATTTCTCAAGCGGCTTTGATCTGCGGCAGATAGCCGCCTGTTTAGCCAGCTTTAGTCTTTTGCACTGAATTTAGTTTCAGTCGGTTGCCGCATCGTGGCCCACTTTGCTTGTTGCTGTTGTTGGGGCCGCTTTCTGATTTGTATCTGCCAGGTACTCGTACTGACATGCTTTTAGCAGCATTATAAACATTTTGTCTCGCCTTCCCCCAACAAAAAAATACAAAAAAAAAAACACAGATGGCGCAACACATTTTTGCTACTATTTGTCATCGAGTCGCATTCCGCGAACTTCAAAAATAATAATCGCTTAAAAAAATAACTCATTCTCAGTTTGCTCTTTAATTGCTTTTGATAAATCGCCGCATAATCCGCTTAAATATTTTATGTGATCATCATCGCTTTTTTTTCGCTTATTTTTGACTAATTTTTCAGTGTACTAATTAAACAAAGGACACACTCTTAAAGCTTTTATGCAAAGTGGCAAAGTGGAGACCTCATATAAATTGGGATTTCTTTGTGCGTGGCCTTGCAGCTGCTAATTAGTGTGGGCGCTGTGCTGCCACGCCCACATTAGCTAGTAATGATTAGGATGGATCATCGATCATCATAGCATCATCATCAAGTATGTGTGTAGCTTGCCGCACGCCACATGCCACAACAAATTTTTGTCGATTAATTCGGCATTAAAAATCATTTTCAATTACAATTACAATTGCATTCAATTTGGAATTGAATCGCATTGAATTCAATTGGACGCGGAGTCAAGCTTACTTCACTCGTTGTAGTTGTTGTTGTTGTTGTTAAAAAAATTACAACGTTGACCATTAAATTATTAACTTGGCCAGTCCAAAAACCTGCTGAGCCATATGTGTGTGTGTGTTGTCTCATTAAAGCAACTCCAAAGTGGAGTTGAGTTGCGCCTCCTTAGTTCAATTATAAAGCAATTGAATTAGTCTTTGGACTCTGACTCGGATTCACTTTGATCTCTGCACACGGCGAATCCATCAATCAGCCAACATCCAACTATTATGTAACCAAGGCTGCCAATTTCTTCATGTTTTGTTTTTTTTTTGGCAAATCGAATGCGTGAGTTTCAATTTTATGCGCTCGTTTTTTTTGGTAAAGTGTGCGGCGTGATGTGCAAAAATTTCGATCTAGCTGTATGTAAATTAGGTTAATAGTTAATTGGGTTAAAGTGGGTTGAAAGGTGTGATTATGAAATGGATTATGAATTTCATAGGAAATCAGCTTAGAATTGTAGACTGATGTCAAATGATTCACAGCTTATGAAAAGCAAAAAACCAGATATGTTTTTAACCCCTAGTTCAAGTATTGCGTGTCTCGACCTGATAAACAAAAAAGAGAAGAACTTGCCCACCTTTTGTATGAAAAAAAATCTATATATGTATAATATACGGCACGCGCCTCGCAAAAGAACATAAACATTCATTGTCGACAAAATGCGTAATTATATGAGAGATAGTGAATAGTGAAAATAAAGTCAAAGAGTCATTAAAACCACCCCAGGCATTAAACAATTTTGTGGCACAGTTTTAACACCTTTTCCATGTGGCCCGAACAAGGAGAACACGCGTCGAACTGCAAACAGTTTGCAACTGGACTCGAGAGCTTGTTCAAAATTTATGTGAAATGGGAACGAAATAAATAGAAGCTAAAATAGAGCGCTAAGCATTTTTTCATTTTCCTTGTTGTTTTTTTTAATGTTTTTTGACTCATCATTCGCCGACTGTTAACTTACAAGGTAAAAAAATAAGAAGGAAACACGCGACCAAGCGCATAATTTAATTTTCAAGGGTTACCACACGAGGGTTGACCCAGGGGTTGTCCTGTAGGGCATGCGTGTGACATATGGTTAATGAAAACGTTAACTGATGACCTCCCCTCCTCTCTCTCTGTCTTGCACTCGCTGTTACAACTGACATTATCATTAATTAGCGAGACATTAAATGGGACAGGGGGCATCTCCCATCTATCCACCCACCAGAAAGTGTGATAAGTTTTGTTTGGAGTTAACATGCAACAGTCGCAACAGCGTCCAAGGCATCTCTATCTTGTTTGTTTCTCATCCACTGTGAGTCAGTTCTTCTAACATCCGTGGGCTTTTTTAATGCGGTTCTGCTCGCCCATGTGCGGATTGGAACCGTTTGAGATTTAAGTTCGAGTTCTTTGCTGCAGTAATTGCTCTTTGTTTGCCATTTGATGTCATGTTCTTTTGGGCCTTCTCTCTGTCTCTCTGTGAGTATGTGTGTGTGTGTAGGTTGCCAATTGCTGCTGCTCTCAATGATTGTGCAACACGCAATTGAAAATTGCTGTTATTGTTGTTGCTTCTTTCATTTGGCCCTGATTTGCCGCCACCATTTGCATGGAAATGTGCATGAAAATAACGCGTGTTCTTGGCTTTGTTTATTGCCACTTCTCCACTTTTGAGCCAGGTCGAGAGGCCCCTTAGCACCACCAACACCAAAATGTGTGTGTTTGCGTTTATTTTAGCCATATTGCGGCCAAACTATTTGCAGTTCCTTTTGAGCCAATCCAACGGATGTGCGCAATTTAGACCAAGTTAACTGTTGAAATTGTCAACTCGCTTATTTTTATTATTGCTCTTAAAACTGTTGCAATTGCATGAATTTACAATTCGTTTAGGCTTCAAGTCTTCATAGTGGTATGAAAATATGTTATTAACGTTTATTGTGAATATTTATTCTTCTTCCAGTCACATTCAGAACTGAACTTCCAAGCTACTTTATATCTCTACAATTCAGGTAGTCATTTATTGGCTGCATTCGGTGGCAATCAATTTAATTGAGATTGATAGTGGGGCAACTTCCGTTTCATTACACACACTACATTCCAATGAAGAAGAAGAAGAAGAAGAATTGACTCCTGACTGGCTGCCTGATAGTTGGCAGCTGATAAGCGTCTGATGCGTGGGCACAGGTTGCCAAATGACATATAGTGTTGTATATAGTGAGGATCAAGATCTTTTGGCTGCTGCCCCTGAAGATTTATGAGACGTGTAATTCTGAGTAACTCACACGATGCAGCAACCTTTGGCTTGCCACACAGTTGCAACCTCATCTCGCACATTTGCAGCACATTGATTTTTGTCACTTGTGCCCAGGGCCGATTGGCATCGCTGCCTCGCGTGCCCCGGCAATTAATCATGCGGAGGCGCAACTGCAACCAAAAACCAATCTCCTAAATTATATATATATGAGACAGATGAAGAGCAGAGTAAGTTGCACCCAGGAAATGCGAGGCAATCTTTATTACAACTTGCTGTATACACTGTAAATTAGTTAAGTAAAGGGTTAGCTATGCGCTCGCAATATTCTCGATATATGCGAAAAGCAATTTGATTACAAGCAGCAGCCGTGAAGATAATGGTCAGCACGAGTTGAATGCCACGAGATGGATAGTTCCTTATCATACGAGCCAGAAACTGAGATTCGTGCATGGCATAGCGAATACAATATCTAAGCAAGGACAAAGAATCCTCTTCGCGACGACGACGGCTGGAATTGTAAAAATCCCTGCCAATTCTTAAAACTCGACGCACTGTCTCCAGTTGTACCTCATCCAATAGGGGATCCTGCCTGGCGGGTGTTGCAGCGTTATTATATGGGGCAGCTGAGTCACGAGCTCTGCGCAAACGCGCTCTGCGGCGCATTGGTGGCATTGTATTGACTGTTTGAGCTTTGTCCTGTGTTTGAGTTACATTTCAGTGGCATTAACATATTCATGAACATTTACTTACTTTTAATAATTGCTCCTCCCAAGTGTACAGATGTTTCCTATTTAAAAACTGACAGCTTGATTCTTATGACAAAGCACAAGTATGCTGCCAGTGTTGTGAATTGACTTTAGCTTGTAATCGATAGGTAATCGATAAGAACTAAATAAATATCTGTTCCTTATTGAAAGTCAGAACCTTTTTTTTTTTTTTTAAATGAATGCATATTAAGTTTTTGACTGAAAAGCCAATAAGTTTTCTGCATAAAATGGTCATTATTTTGTCAGGCACGACTTAACGCTTTTGACAAAGTAACTGTACACTTAGCTGGCCGGCAGCCAATTGGCCTATTGAGCCTTTATTTTTGTTGTTTTTCTCTTCTAGCGCCTGATTATAATGCTTATTATTATGCCACAACACACAGCTGCAAACCATTTGTTGTTATTGTTGTTGCAGTTGGCTGTTGTAGGTGTTCAATTAAATATGCAAACAGCTTCAAATGTGTCTCGACTTGACCGAGTTCAAAGTCAAATTGGCAGCGCCACGCTCGATTTATTTCTATCTGCCTTTTAGCCCATAAACACACACACACACACACACATATATTTCGATATCGAAAAGTTCATTGCCAAATGCAACAGCGGCAGCGGCAGCTCCACGTCGTCGCCACTGGGTCGCCAATCAAGCGATCTTTCGGTCGATCAACTTCTGCTGCTGCTGCAGCTGGGTTCGCAATGCGCTTTTAGGATTGAGTATATTGAGTCACACGCCAAGTTGCAACAACCCCCAACAACGTTCAATTGCCGGCTGTTGTCGCGAGGGGGGTTTGGGGGAGGGCCTAGAAACGGTTCCAAGTCCAATTTGTAGGCGGCCACGGACCAAATGGGTTTTTATTTCATATTTACCCTACTCAACAGTTCTCTAAGCTTTTTTATGCGGTTGGCCTAACAACTACAGAAAGTCAAGTAAAAAATTATAATATCAAGGATAATGTTATGTAAAGATGAATCATTCATTTTAAACATTAATCCTAAGCCAAAAAAGTGCATTTGAAATTCGTTGCTGTTTACACAAATTTATCTTGCCTTCTTGTTCTTTGATTTTTTTTCTATATTTAATTCTCTACCCATTTTTTTTCGTTATAAATTCTAAGCATATCGTTTTCATTTTCATTTTGATTGTGATTTAATTTACGGTTCTCGCCGTCTCGTGGACACCTTGAATAATGTGTTGCCTATTTATAAATATGAATTACGAGTGTTTTTCTCTCTACATATATAACAGATTAGAGGTATAGCCATAGACCCAACCATTGCATTTTTAATTGCTAATTAATTTCACTCGACACTCCAAAAACAATAATGCCAACAGATAAGCAACGTTTTTCAATTAGACACAGCAAGCAGTCTGAAACACCTGGTTCTATCTACTCCAGTTTAATGCATATAATTTTTCATATTAGAAATATAATTAAATTAAAACTTAAATGCATATAAATTTGTGTGTATGTTTAGCAGTCGTTGTTGTTGCGTGGGCGCTTGATAAATGTGAAAAACTATAGACAACGATTCCGCATCCGACTCCAAGTCAGAGTTGTTTGTGTCTCTGCGTCTGTGGCTCACATTAAACAGCAATTAAGCTTAATTATAGTTGTCGCCCGTTTTTAGTCAGTTGTTGTTGCTGTTGTTGTTGTTTATGTGCATGCAGCCAGCAGCGGCGTGTGTATGCAAAATAGTTGTTGCTGCAACACGCGTTGCCTTGTGTCTCGTGTCTGTCGCCCGTCTGGGGCAAGCATTGGGCCAGTTAGCATTTTTTTTGCGAGAGGAGTTCCTGTTTCTTTTATTTTATTTTTTTTTTTTCGGTTTTGTTGTTGTCGCCTGCGGCTGCGCCCCTCTGTCAGTCTGACAGCCAACAAACACACACACACACACTCGTGTCAGAGACATAAAACACGATACGAGACACGAGCAAAACACGACACGAGTGCGTCCCCCCATTTAGCTAATGGCCACTTTTTTTGTATGTTTGTCAGCTGTTTTATGCCCAAAATGGATGAACCCACTAGTGTTGTTGTTGTTGGTTGTGGCATGTGGCATGTGGGTGTCTCCTGTGCCACACACACACGCACACACACACACAGCTGGACTCTGTTTGCAATGAAAGTAAAAGTTGTGTTGCAGAAACTTTAACTAAGGAAGGAAGATATTACAACATTACAATCTACATTATATGGTCTATTTCTTTTAGAGTTGTTAGCTAGTAAAGTATGCATTTGGCTCGCATGTCTAGCAATAACTAAAGTCTGTGACGAAACGGATTCGAAACGTCTAACGAGTTTTTAATGAAGCCATTCCAGCAAGGGTAGCAAATGAATGAATGAAAGAATGACTTAAGTGGAGTTAACATGAATGCAGGGTAAACATGGATAGAAAACTTAATCAAAAAATGAACACACTGCAGTTTCTGTTTATAAAAATATTCCCTGTATATGAATGGAATGAAAGTTCGCATTCTTTTTTAATTGACAATAAAAGTTCCATTCAAAATATGTATAATATACACATTCATATTCATTAGCTTCCTATATATCTTATATATAAGTATCAAAGCGTTCCACTGACATATTTAACTGATTGGCACCCACAAAACACCCACATTGAGCATCAATTGAATGTAAGTATTTTGTATGCACAATTTATCTTGCTTTGTGTATTTATTAACCACAACAAAAGCAACACAAATTAATTGAAATAATAAGTGATATCAATCGCATTCAGACTGAGAGACAAACACACGCGATCTGACTGAAATCGCATCAATATATATTTTTGAAAACTCGGCTTTGGTTCCGACTCAACTTTCAAGTGGGTGAGTTGACTGTGATTTGTGTGCATTTATCAATTTGTGGGGTCCTCATAAATACCTACACGTACAGACGTGGCTTGTGTATGTTTTTTATTACGTTTATCTAGCAATCTTAAGCCAATTTAATAAGCAGCTTGAACGCAAAGTTGAGCTGTCAGTGGTAACATGATTAATCAGCGCACAACGCACAACAATTGAAGATACTTCACGTACGCAGAGAGAGATGGAGAAACAGAAAGAGAGCGAGAGAGATGGTCTCAACGCCCACGTGTAAAAGTTTTGATGAATGCTCAGGCTGAGAGGCATGTGGCAAGCGTTGAGTGGGCTACGTCTAGCTTAAAACTTATTAAAGATACTAGTTCAAAGTTCCAAAAGTTTGACATATGAACTGGTTTCTTTCAGTTCCAAGCCAAGCTCATAAATTAAATGAGCCTCATAAAAATCAAGCAATTTATAATTTCAAACAATTTTATCGCCACAATCAAAACAACATGACGCATGAAGAAATGAAATGCAGCAAACAATTGAAATTATTATTTCGTATCACTTGTTGCTTGACATGTTTGTTTCGTGTACAAAATATTTTGATAATGATCAGACAAACATATAACAACAAAAATCAATTGAATACGAAGGAAACTTCGGTCACACTTATCGGCTTTGCATTCTCATCTAAATGAAATAAATGTCTCTTCATAAATTGTTGGAGTGTTTGTTTAATAAAGTTATATGTATGCATTTAATGTGATTCTTTAATAACCTAACTGTTAACTGATGTGTGGAGTTTTTTTTATTTCCCTGCCAAGTTGTATAAATCTATTGAGAGAAACTTTCAATCCAATCAAATTGCGTTTGCCACTCACGTAACTGAGAAATGTTAATAATCGTATGTAATGCATATATGCAACTGCAGTAAATATCAAATTCAGGAATTTCATTGCACATGCCAGACACTGGCAATGAATGCCAGATAGAGGTCTTTATTATCAACGACTTAACACTTACTACAAATAAACGATAAACATTGGTTTTTCAAAAACATTTTATTATTTGATTGATGATTTGTGCCAGCACTTTTTGGTGTTTAGAAACAATATATAGAGACACATAAGTTTACAAATAGTATATATATAATAATAATACGCTAGCTACGTCATATACATACATACATGGTCAAACATATATAGTAAATTACAGACTAACATATAGACTAAGCATTATATATTATGGCTAAGTGAAACTATACAGAAACTAGGCGACAATAATGACACGTGGCGAATGTACGAGAATGTTGTCCTACAACTTAGCATTGATTTTGATTTAAGTATAGTATATGAATATATGTATGTATCTACTACTATATGCACTTTAATACACGGGACTCTCAGTGAAAAGAGAGAGAGTTGGAACAAGTAAGAACTAAGAACAGAAAATTTATATTTTTGATGTGAATATAAGCTTAACGAGTTATCGTTAGTTAGGAGTGTAAGCTTAAAGTAAGATTTGCATTTAAATTTAGTTAAGCAGGTGGAAATTTCATTTACTTAATTTTAAGCGCAATTAACATCTAGAGAGTGTCACAGAAAGTTAACTAACTTTTGAACTAACTTCCACTCTCTGGATTTAGTATAAGGAAAGCTCTAGTACCCTAATTAGTATTCAGGTTGATTTAATGTAGTAGTAGTAGTAGTGGTAACCATTTACTAAACGAATTTCAAGCTTAACTAAAGTCCTTTGGATTGTGATATAGTTGATTTGTAGCCGATCTCCATCGATCTCACTTGTTCTTCGGTAAATGGCGCTTCATATGCAGTGCCAGATGATCGCTTCTCGCAAAACTTCGCTCACAGACGATGCACTTGAAGGGCTTGGCGCCGGTATGTTTGCGATAATGTCGCGTCAGTTCATCGGAGCGAGCAAAACGCCATTCGCATTCGGGCCATTGGCACGTGTAGGGCTTTTCACCTGCAAAACCAACAGCAAACAAACATAATTAATTCAAATAAAGCAGTTGGCAGATTTGTCTAATTAGAAATTTGTTTACACTTGTTAGCTGTAGCAATCAGCTTTTGACATATTACAATGTAGAAAACACACGGTTGCAATACTGCACAAAAACATATGAAACCATATAGCCATAACATAGATTTATTAAATTATTGATGACTTAAGTGGTAGTAGTACATTCAACGAGTATGTCATCTTGCATTTGACATATGTGAATGCAAGTATGTATGCATGCAGTTGCAGCCATGTACTATGCACAAATTAACATTTTCATTGAATTTCCATGTTAGTTTGCGGCAACAGGAGAACAAACAACATCAACAACAACACGACGACGACAACAAAACGGCAGCTGGAGCAAATGGTAAGTCAATTCGCAGTCCGAGTCACTCTCCGTCTCGTATTTTATGATTTGGATTTTTTATTTTGGCACACGACTTGCCGCTGACGATGGCCCATTACAAACAACAACAACACAACAACAAAACACAACACGACGCTATTTGCAAGTGACTTTTGCCTTAGCTCATGAGTGGAGCTTAGCTAAGGTATGAAATGCGACCGGCCGGTGCCCAAAAAACCAAAAAGAAACAAGAAAAAGCAAAAATATATTTTTGTCCGCTGCTCTATGACTAATTCCCTCCAACTGTGGACCGTTGTTTGCCGGCTCTGCGTGCTTTAAGCATTACAGTTCGCAACATAAACATAAACATAAACACATTCGTGTTCAAATTGAAAATTGAATGAAATAATTATTTTGCGAGCTTTTCGACATATATTTTTAAAGGTGAACTTGACATTTTATTCAGGCATTATTCAAAAGCTATTGTCTTGAATTTAAATTGGTCTACCAAATCGAATTCTACATTCTTGTGCCTTACAGTAAAGCCTACATAAATGTAACCTTCTCTTCACACCTGGTAACTCTAAGCTCATCTAAGCTCTGGAAACCCTTTTCACAACATCATGTTGTTGTTGCCTCTTCAGACGTGTGTTAAAGGGGGTTTGGGCAAGGGGCGCAACTTGAGTCTTGAAGTGGCACTCAGCTGACACTTCTGTAGGGATTTACGAATAGAAACTCAATATGCGACAGACTCGTGGCGTGACTTATTGGTTTATTTAGATCTCTTTTAATGAACTTAAGTGCCTCGAGATGACTGAACATAATTGAACAAAAATTTACCTATCGACACTTGCGTTGCGTACGTGTGTGTGTGTGTGTGAGTGTGTGTAAGAAGCTTTGTTGATGGTGAGTCATCTAGCAGAAACTGCCCAAAAACAACAACAAGCTTTTTATCGCTTACTCGTGGGAATATCGTTTGGCAATGGCAAAAAATTGTAAATCGCTCGTAACTAAAACAAAGATCAGCATCGTAGACCAGACTTGGGGTCTGGTCCGACAATAAACGAACGAACAAACAAACAAAGTTATGTAAATGTTGTTTTGTAATGTGCGATGAACGCAATGCGATAAGAGTCGACGAAATTACTTCATAATTTGAACGTATTGCGAGCGATAAGCGCAACATGCACTATAACGTATATAAATTAAGGCCCAAAAGACAAGAGTCTAGCCGCAGGCCAACTCAGGCCGGACTGGACCTCCTTCGGATCCAGACTCGCAACTAATTTATGGCAGCGCGAACATATTAGCAAACAAATCAGTACAAAATAAGCCCAGCCCGGTGGGCAAACAACGTTCCAGTCTTCCACTCGTCCAGTTCCAGTCGTTCAGTTCCAGTTCCAGGGACAGGCGATATATGTTAAATTTATGCGTTCGCTAGCAGCATAAAGATTAGTTACCAAGTGATTTTCTAATCGTGTACAGATAACTACAAAAAGCCCAAATAAAAACGACAAATTTACGACCGCTCAAAGCGTACAAAAACAAAAGACTTAGGCAACAAACTACACTGCAATTGCTGCATGTACTACATACATATGTTTGTATTTTTAGCTTAATGCTCTCTCTGTGGCTTAAGTGTCCGGTCTGGCGCTGCTAATCAGCAAAGACAACACTCAGCTGGCGACTGGCGCCACAAGATGCCCCAGCTTCAAAATTGCATGAAAAATGTGTGTTGAGTTTGAGTTTGTGTTTGGTTTGGGTTATTTGTGCCTGCGCCTATGGGCGGGGCGGGGCGTGTGACGACAACAACGACGACGACGTTAACTAAGTCAAAAGCCAAACAAACGGACAGCCATCAGACGGTAGCCACAAATAGTCGACGGCCACTCGAAATACGACTGCAAAAATTGCTCTTTTTTTTGAGCCAAATGGTTAAAGACGTGGCCATTAGGCCGTACCAGATACAAACTTTAAAGCATTCGTGTTGGCCCACGGCGGGTGTAAGGCAATTAAATCTAAAGCTAAACAGACTACTACCATAAACTGAGATATGTATATTTGACATTGAGTTGCTAACATCAAGTGCAACTAAACAAAAGAAAGAGAAAGTGGGAGGGGTTTTAGGCATATACAACTTCTTTAGCTTAGTTAGTACTAGAACGAGAGAAGAGTAGTCAAAACATTCACCTTGACTTTACTGTACTTGAGCTCGATGCCATCAAATTTAAATTTTGTTTATATTTTTTTTCGTGTGGGGCGTTAAGTTTATCAGTTAAGTGAAAATCAGCGCAACACAAAACGAAAAATCATAATAATAAAAATGTTTTTTTTTTAGTTTGCGCATAAATCAACCGGTCATGTGCGATTAATAAAACACTAAAGGAGAGCTGCTGCTGCTGCTGCTGCGGTTGAGATTGGCATTCAGTTTGGAGTATTTTATTTTTTTGGGGCTGGGTCGAGAGTTGAAAGTCGCAAGTCGCGAATCAGGGGCATAAAACGTGTGGCCCATAAACCGAAGACAGGTGATCAACATCCAACAAACGAGCAACGACCCAACTGAAGAGGGGGGTGGAGAGGGGTAGAGACAGGCAGTCAGACAGACAAAAAAAATAAACGTCAAGTGTAATCTGAGCAAGAAGGAAATGCAGGCCAAACGTGCGCCCAGCTGATGGCGTTGGCGATTGTTGATGTTGTTGATGTTGCCTGTTGCCTGCTGCTGATGTTGCAACTGACCACAAAAAGCCCGCGCACACAACAGAAACACAGACAAAAAAAAACAAACCGTAGAAATCACGATTTTTGTGGTTGCAACGAAATTGAAAAAAAAAAAAAAAATCCTAAAAAAAGGCGCTTGCAGCTCTTGTGGCAAATTATGTGCTGGCAACTACAAATATGAGCGCGCGAATTAATCAAAAGCCTTTTTTCCGCCACAGCTTCGAGAGCATTGAGCAACCAAAATAAAGCAGCGCAGCTGTGCACCACTCAGTGGCTCAGTGCTCATCGTGGTGTGGTGTGGTGTGGTGTGGTGTGGTAATCAGCCGAACCTACAACGCCTACATGCAGCAGGCACGGGGGCAGGAGGAACGTTCATAGCCAAAACTAATGTGTGTGACAGGGGAACAAGCCTGGCGGCGCCTTATAACAACTAACAGCTAGTTGTGGTTGGGTGGTGGGTGGGTGGATCTGTGGATATCAATAACAATCAGCTTACCAGTGTGTATCCTTTGATGCGCCTTCAAATGCGAACTCTTCGTATACACCTTGGAACAACCTGCAATAAAGAAGAAGAAGAAGTCGATTTATTTATAAAGCTTTTAATTGCTTCTCAATTTAAACGCTAACAAGCAGCTCTAGTTAACAATTTCAAGCACTTCATAAATGTTATTTACACTCAAATCTCGTTGTTGAATGGGCAATTTATCTAAGAGCACACACACACACACAAACTTAGATCTTGATAAGAGATGACTATGAGAAAAGAGGCACATTGCAAAGTGCAGCTGTTTGTGGCAGTGGTGGTGCTGTGGTGTTGCTGTGTATCAGCAGTGGGTCAGTGGGCGTCACAATCGAGCCTTTAATTAAGCTTCATGCAACAGTTGCAGTTGGAGTTGGAGTTGAAGTTGGTGAAAGTTGCCACAAGATTCACTTGTGCACAGCATGAGACATTTATGTGGCACTTAAAAGGATGCTTAGAGATCCCAGCACGTACGCTCTAATTGAAAGCTGACTACAACGTGCCAAGCATACACAAAAACCAACACAATGCAAAAAAAAGATAAAAATGCTCAAGCAACGGCAGCAACAAAATACTCGTAAGCCACCGTAGACAAACATGGCCAAAACGAATTGATAGCTTAAAAGCGAGGCAAGAATGTTGCGTCGATGCCAACAACAACAACAACAGAAATAACAACAACAACGATGACAGTTAGACGCGTGATTGGCTTGGAGAATTGTCGTTGTTGTTGTTGTTGTTGTTGAGAGTGAACTTCTGTCTCAAGTTGCAAGTTGCAACTAGACTCGAGTTGAGGCAAGTCTGAGAGTCTGATGCGTGCGTTTATGGCATAATAACTTCATTTGGACAGCATTTTTGTAGCCTGGCTTTAACTTTTGTTCGCGGCCAAGCAATCCAATCCAAACCGACTCTAATATTTTTGTGTGTGCGTTTTTTTTTATTTTTTGTATTTATTTTTGTCTAAAAATGGCCACGGCAAACGTGTCAGACAATTGTCAATTATTTATTAGTGGCAACGCACGTAGCTGCCGGCGACGCAGACGCAGACGACGCCACTGACAGACGGCCATGGTAGGGGGGGGAAGGGAGGGAATTCTTGGCTAGACAACTATAGTTGAGGGTTAAGTGCTTTCCTACACTTCTTTCTGGCTAGAAATTGCGTAAAGCTAATGGATGAAGCTAGCGAATTTTGAAGATTTGATTGAAAGCTGATTCTCAATCGATTATCACTCTTTGATGGCTAGAAATATTAACTTCACCTTGCCTTTGACATTGAAATGCAACAAAACTTAGATAACAAATAAGCTAGAAAAAAAGGGGCAGAAAAGAGGAATTACATAAATATGGCTTTGGCTAATTAGAATTACAAAAGAGGCTTCGGAAAAAGCGCCACAACAACTGTCAATAGGCACAGCAGGCAAACAGTCAAACAGACAAGCGGACGAATGGACAGAAAGACGGATAATAAATAAATGTATAGATAAATGGAGAATAAATAAATGGCGATTGAAAGTACGCTGCACGCATGAGCAATGAGAAAAAACTAAAAGCTAAATACATGTAAGCACTAAGTGGGGTTGAGTGGTGGGTGGGGGGTGAGGAGGGGAGGAAAAAGTGTCGCAAAGCGCGCGAAATGATAAATGTTGAAGGCACACGAAGTGCATCCAAAAGCAGTTAGATGAAACTGAGCTGGCATCTCTGTAGTACACTTGGCGAAAAAGTGTATATAGACTCACCCACAAAATCACAGTGATGGATGCGACGCTTCTCCAGCTCCGGATTGTTGCGTCGATTGTAGCGCACAGTTCGCACGCTCATCAGGCTGGCAATGTGCGCTGGAGTTCCTGGCTGATGATGTGCATGGCGACCACGTCGTCCACTGCTCGAAGCGGGTGGTGCTGGCGGCGGTGGTGGGGGTGGTGCAGGCTGACAACCTCCTCCTCCTCCTCCTCCCGCTGCCGTTGCTGGCGTTAGGGTTGTGAGCGTTGTGGTGGGCGTGGCGGCGCCTAGAAGCTGCAACGTTGACGCCGGATTCACCAGACTGGGACAGAGGCCGACGAGCTGTTGCTGATAGGGCGGCGGGGGGGTGCTGCGTCGCTGGGCGGCCTGGGCGACGGCAGCAGCTGCTGCCACCATGGAGGCGCCGGGACTGCCGGGATCTGAGCTGGGCGGCGTCAGAGGTGGCACAAACATGTGACGCTGGGAATTGGAGCCTGTGGAGGAGGCTGAGGAGGAGCCGGAGGTGGTGGAGGGTGTGCTGGGCGCTGCGGGCGGGCAAAGCTGCAACTGTTGCTGCTGCTGCTGCTGTTGTTGCTGTTGTTGGAGGACGTGTTGAGCTGTGGGCGTGGCAGTATTTGATGTTGCAGATGGCGGGTGTATTTGGTATTTGGTGTGAAAGGTCTACAAAGAGGGAGAGAGAGAGGGAGATATATAGAAAGTTGCTGTGGTGGCAACAACAACAATTGAGATTCTTACCTGACTGCTGTGCCAGCTGTAGCCATAGCTGTTGTTGTTGTTGTTGTTGTTGCTGCTGGTGTTGCTGCTGACGATAACAACGCTGCTGCTGCTGGTGGTGCCACTATTGCTGCTGTTGTTGCTGCTGCTGCTGCTGCTTGTGTTGCTACTGTTTAAATATGCTGTTTGAGATGCGTATTGTTGCTGATAGGAGGCAGAGTTGTTGTTGTTGCTGCTGCTGTTGTCGGCGTTTGTTGCCTGCTTGGGACTATTGCTACCGCTGTGGTGTTGCTGCTGATGCTGCTGCTGTTGCTGCTGCTGCAGTTGCAATTCGACAACCTCAGCAGCGGGTGGCAGGCCAGAAAGCGCAAGGCTGGGATGATGCTGGTACAAATGTTGCTGCTGTTGCTGATAATGTTGCTGATAGTGTTGCTGTTGTTGCTGCTGCTGTTGCTGCTGGTGGTATTGCTGCTGCTGCTGCTGCTGCTGTTGCTGCTGATGTCGCTTTTCAGTTTTTATCTCCATGGGACTGAGCATTGGCGTTGAGAAAGTTTCGAGCAAAGTTTCATCGATTGCTTCCATTTTGACCTGTGGCAGCAACTGTTGCTGTGTCGTTGCTGCTGCTACTGCTGCTGCTACTGTTGCATTGTCGCCGCTGCCATTCTGCATTGTTTGCGCTGTGCTGGCACTCAGCATGAGCGCATTCTCCGGATCAATATTCTGTATCGAGGTGGCAATATCATCCCACAGCGCTGGTCTCTGATACGGATCGTCCAATGGATCACTGAAGAGAGCCTCTTTGTTTTTGGTTTCTATATACGAGTGTGATGATGAAGAAAATCGACATTATAATCAAGCTGCTAATGCCTTATGCAAATGCTACCCGGCAATGGGGAATAGGGAATTATTAATGCAAACAAAGAAATCTCGCATATGCATGAAATTTGTTTTGTTTGATGATTAAAAACAAAAAAAAAAAAACTCTCACTTGTCTCAAATTAGTCAATTTGCATTGAAGGTTTCAATTTCAGTTCGTTTTTTCAAATCTTATGCTTGTTCTTCTCTCTCTCTCTCTCCCCTCTTGTCATCTCAAATTTCACATTCGGCATAGAAACAAAAAAATGTTTTGAGCATATTTTTTGAAATTTTTGCCATTGACTTGCGAGATTTCTCCAAGCGTTTAATTTTGTATCACCATCCCCCTTCCTCGCCCCTTACACTTACCATACAAATACTCCTTCTCGCCGCTGCCCGTTGCTGAGTTGCCCGCTGCCCCGTTGCCGGCACCCCCGCCATAGCCCAGTGCCACATCGTAGGGCGCTTCGTCGTAGAGTGGGGCACAACCATAAGCTGAATTTGAGTTGGAATTGGGCGAGCCGGCGGGTTGTTGTTGTTGTTGCTGTTGTTGCTGTTGAAGTTGTTGCTGATCGCTGGCATAGCTATTGGCAGCTATTTGCCAGGCATCCAAGCCACCGCCACTCTCCCCGCTTTGAAGACTGTGGTGCAAGTGGTGCTGATGATGATGCTGATGCTGATGGTGGTGCGCATGCGAGTGCGAATGATGATGATGCGAATGCAGGTGATGATGATGAAACTGATGCTGATGATGATGTGGATTTGTTGTCGATGTTTGACTGCTGTTGTTGTTGTTGTTGTTGTTGTTAGTATTCGTGCTGTTGTTGTTGTTGTTGTTGGTGGCAGCAGCAGCAGCCGCAAGCACTTCTAGCTCAACATCGGCCGGCTCAATCTTGTGCAGACGTCCCATCAGCTCGTGCCGATAATCCAGTTCCGGCGACTGTAAAGATAACAAGAAGAAGAAGAAGAAGTAAATTGTGTGTTTTATATACAAGCATACATATGTACATATACATATATATATATATAGTGTATCTGGTAGAGTCGTCCAGAGACTTGCTCATAAATTTTGATTAAATTTTTATCATTCTCTCTCTCTCTCTTGGCCACTTTTCGCTTATCTTTATTTCGGCCGTTTTCTTTTCTTTATTTTTATTAGCAAGCATGCATCGCTTTTTGGTGTGTGGGGCCATTTTCAAATTAAATTTGTTTGTAGATTTGTCGTCGGATTCTTTTTAGTATTATTATGCACCTCTTGTCTTTTATTGTATCGCTTTTAATGCGCATGCGTTTTATGCTTGCTGCAAGTTCGTTGCCTAAGTCATTTGTAACGCTGACGTTGACGTTGACGTCGCTGCGGACTTTGTGCAAATGCTAAGATAAAACAATTAATTTATGCCACACGAGTCAGTCGACAGAGAGAGAGAGAGAAAGAGAAACTAAGATATGGAAAACTTCTGACATTTGATTACATGTCGATCAATTCTTGTTGAAAAGTTGAAGGTTCTGTCAATTTTCAATTAAATCAATTTGAAATAATCTGAATAATCTTAAAGCTCATGATTTAAGTACTTGAGAGCGATTGAAAAAGCTTGTTCAGACTTCATATCAAAAACTCAGACTTAATATCTAAGACTTTTGTTCAAATTTATATTTTATATTTCTTAAAGCAATTTTGCCTTTGGCTATAAGCAATATTTATGGCCGCCTTTTTATAGGCAACCACGACAACATTGTCTTTTTGGCTAATTTATGACAACACTTAACGTTGTTTAGGCACACATAATAATCATTTGGCAAATTAGAGAAACTCTTTTTTTATTATCTTTTCCTGGCTTTTCACATGCAAATGTGATGCTTAGGCAAAAGCAATGCCAATATATCAAAGAGAGTATAGAGTGTCGAACCAAACCGCCTAAAAAAGCAGAGACACAAATCTGACTCAATTCAACACTGACTCACACACACACACACACACACACACACACACACACACACACACACACACATATTCAAAAACCCACCAACGTAGTTCGTTGCTTTTTATGAGTTGAAAATTTACGAGCGTGGCAAATTATTTTTGCCAGCATTTTTCATTTTATTGGCTGTGGTTATTTTTTTGATTTTCTGTACGCCGCCACATAAAAAAAAAACAACAGCCAAACGGATTGTAGTATTTGGAACGGTACTTGAAATATGTTTGTTCGCCGCTCAGAGGTCAACGTGGCGTGTGATAATTTTAATAGATTTTGTTGTGTATGAGTAATATTTTGAAGTTTTCCTCGAATCTAAATTCGATTTTCCAACAACAAGCAGCAACTAACTTGGCTAAATCGCTTGGGCCGCATTTAGTGCGCTTCACACGCAAATGACCTCATAAAAATGCGGAACGTGTCGCCCCAAAGCGTCGCGGAATCTTTAAGTGGGCCCCACTGGCATTAGTTCGATACAAACTGAGAACTGAGAACTGGTGACTGAGGACTTCGGACTTTGGAGGCAACAACGGTAACTTACAACTAGAGGCAGGCAAGTGCCTCAAAGAAGTCTGACTGACACATTGACAAACAACAAATAACATGAATTTCAATTATGAACCTGTTCTTTTGGGCTTTCGTCTTTTGCCAAGTTATTCTTGAATCTTTTTCAGTGAAATTATGTGCAGGTACTCTTTTTTATTCTTATTATATACAATCTTTTTTCTTTATACTTTTTAATACGCGCGTACGCCAAGTTATTTATTTTGAGTTCTTTTGTGTTGTGCTTTTTTGTACATTAAAATGCCGTTGTCACCAATCGCCGATAAATGGGCATTAACAACAACAACAACAAAAAATCCATTTGCATAAATTGAACAATTTGAGGAAGCAATGTTTACCGTTTTATACTTTGTGTTCATTTATTTTATTTTTATTGGGTTGAAAATTATGCTAGAAATATTTTGCAATTTGCACATCAATATATCAAAAGTTATTTATAGGCACACTTAAGTTTTATTTGCCCTATAAATAGTTCTAGCTTTATTAATTTCTGTTCAGCGTAGGCGTTCACTTCTCGCATTTAGTTGTTAAATTTATTATAACCCGCAGCTCTGAAGCTTTTGTCATTTTTTTCTGTGGCTTTTTATGAGCTTGTTTGGATCAGTCTCTCCATCTCTTATAGAGTCTCTCTTTCTGACATTTATGAGCAACTTTAATGCGCAGCTGTCAAAGATCGAAAAATCGAAAATCCAAACTTGAAAATGTTGAATTTTATGGCTCAATATTGTTAGAGAGCGCAGTTGGAGCCATTGTCTATTTTAACACAAACAAATATGTTGTTAAAATTATTAATAAAAAATTACAACTTTTTTATATATTTTTTGGCATATTGATGGCTGTTAATAGTTTGAAAGAGAGAAGCTCTTTAAAATGCAAAGCGACAGCCACTGTTGAGGGGAGGTGTTTGGAGGGGCACAGCAACAACAATAATGGAACATAAAATTTATTAATTTTTATCGTCATCATTTTTATTGTGTTTCGTTGTCCATTTCAAGTAATTTTTTTCTTCCCTTCAATTTCTCAAGCCAAGTGCCAAATTTGTTTTAAGGTTCTTGACCACGCACGTGTGGCTCTAAATGTGCGCCCGTTGCTGTACGTGTGTGTGTGGTTAAGTGAGTGTGTTGTTTGGTATTATTTTGCATATTTCTGTTCGATTTTAAATGAAGTCACGTTGCAATCGTAAAGTCAATATTTATGTTTGTCATTATTTTTTATGCTCTGCTTCTTCTTCTACTGTTTCTGCTTCTGCTTCTTCTTCTTCTTCTCTTATTCTTGTGTTCTTGCTGTTATTGTTATTGTTGAGCCATTATAATGTATACAATGTTTTTTGCGCCGTCTTATTACCGTCTTAACAATAGTAGTTAACAACTTTATTTCTATGTCTTTAATATGACAGCCAGGTAACTCTAACAACAACAACAACAACAACGACAACAACTCACGTTTCGTGAAATGCCAAAGCAGCATGCAACATGCAACCTGTTGCAAGGCAATATAATGAGGCAGCCCCACACAAGTCATCAACAGCTGCCAACTAACATAAAATCAGCCAAAGAGCCGCTAAAAAATGCATTCCAAATCGATGCATGACAAATGGAATAGTTCCAATGTTATAGTTTATAAAGTTTGCTTTGAAATAAACCGACTTCAGAGAGACGAGGAGGAATGGTGGGAGTCTCTAATCAATACACGTGCCGTACAACATCACTTGGCCATTTGTTAAAAGATAAAGTTTTCGGCCATATGTTGCCGATAAAAAAAATGAGATAAGTTTGTCGGATAAGAGCAGCAATCAGAAAGCTTTCAATGCCACGCGCCGCACAAGACACAAAGGAGAAAGAAGAAGATGATGATGATGATGATGATCAGTTAAAATAACTACATTTCTATTTTGCAGTATAATCGTTAAATAATCCGCTGAATGTTGGGCTTATTGTTTAGCCGCGTTGTTGCGTTGTTGGCCCGAGGCGCGGCACGAACAAAACTACTTATTTCCTGAAATTTTTGCTTAAATGAAATGAGTGTTAATGTATTTTTATCACTTTTTATTTTTGTATTGAGACGTAGTGAAAGTCGCGACAGGAAACGTTTGACAGCCAACAGACTTGATAGTTTATGCGTGTTTGTGTGTGTATGAGAACAAGTTCGTTGCCTGAGTCTTTTGTTTTGAGTCTGTCTGTCTGAACTGACCCCCAAATTGAATGCAGTTAAATTTTTTGCTATAAAAAATAGCTCTGATGCTGACTGCGTAAATGATCGTAAAAATAGTTTGAGCTTTACAAAATCAAAATAGAAAATATGCGCATGACTCATAGCACACACACACACTCACAAACACACACACACAACATAGCTGAAGCAATTTGCATAAAAAATCGCTAGCAATCATTTTATTGGGCCAAGCGCTCGTAAATCTCCACGACAACGAGTTGGCCAACAAGACCCAAAACTCTGGCCACACAGTTGACAAAAGCAACAAAAAAAAAAATAGGAGGAAGGCATAAAAGCTGCAAAACTATGCCAAATATGTTTTCCGCATTTTCTTCTTTTGCATACGCCCCAGGGACTCTGTATGAAGCCTGGCTATTTTCAGGTTAGAGCCCAAATCAGCATAGCAAATCAAATTTGGAACAGTAGTAGAAAGAGAGAGAATGAGAGAGAGAGAGACTGGACAAGTGCAGCGCATGCTGAACATGCGTTTGGCATCGTTTCGTTTTCAACTAAACTGTCCCCCCCCCTCCTCCCTTGCCCGCCTCTAACCCTAGTCCGTGCTGCAGCATTTAAATGTCAACCTGGGCAGAGAAAAAAAAAAAACTTGCGGATTTGCAGTCAATTTTCTTGGAATTGAATTTTGTGTCCATTTGCGCATAAGAGAGATTACAAGCCCACTTTGCATGTGCAGCAGTGGCAAGTAAGTTGTGTAGAGGAGGGGTAAGAGGGGGGCTTGGACGTTGGTTTTTATGTGTGGCAATATGTTTAAGGCTATGGGCGTATTTAATTTGTGTGTTAATGTGAAATGCTCTATAAAAATGTTATGGAAATATGATAATTGTATGTTTATTGAAAAGTTTATTATAAAATATAAATTTAGTATGCATTTTTATTAATATCTCAATAAGCTTTTTGCTCAAGCTAAATGCCAAAGTTTATAAAGTTCTTCCATTAAATTTGATCATAAAATAGTTTCGTGTTTGTTTTTATTGTAGATTGTTATCCATGCAGCGTGCAACGTTTTAGGGTAGCCAGCGGGTCTATCACTCACATGCTCACTCACGTTGCATCTGCAGTTCAACTATTCGTTCGTTTGTTGGTTCGTTGCCACTTGCCACATGCAGCTCAAGTCAATGCTGACTCTATTGCATGCAGTTTTAGTTTGCGGGCAGGCGTGTAGCTATTGACAGGAGAGCCAGCTACCTGTTGCATATACTACAACGACTACTACTACTACCATGTGCAACTGCAACACAGCGCGGCGCATGTTGCAACAATAACAAGCAAAGCGAGGCAAGCACAGAATTCGACATGTTGGGCGAGAATCATTTACACGCGAGCAAAGAGCTGGCAAGGGGGACGGACGGGGGACGGACGGTGGACGGGGGGTATTGGGTTTAAAGAAATAATGCATGTGGCGTTGAGTTGATTTTGGTTTATTTGCGCTTGTCGCCAGCCTCATTTGTCGGCACAGCTGGATGCGCCTCTTGGCACCTGCAGCAACCAACAATAATCATTCACAATGCACAACAAATTTGTAGCACGCCACGTTGAGTAGAACTCGCCCCCACTCCCCCCCTTAACACATCGAGCTAAGCAAACTGAACTCATCAATTAGGCAAAGAGACGGCGCACGCTCATAAATATTTAAGAGGCAAGAGAGTCAAATATGCAGCACACAAGGTGTCAATTTGACATAAATGGCCCTTTTTCCAGTTTGGTTTTTGGTTTGACTTTCGTTTACATAATTAAATGAGCAGAGACTCGAGACCAGACGCGATCCAGGTTTCTAATCAGCAGCTGGAGATGATCATCGTTAGATAGTCGCTGGCTTGGTTGGGTTTTTGAAAGGAGGCGCTAAGTGGCGGCACAAACAGAATCAAACAAGAAAACAAATCGCACGCACAAATCTCTCGTCGAGGTGTTAAAAGAAAAGCATGAAGCGTTTATCTCTCTCGCAACAGCTTTCTCGCCCATTCCGAGCCATTAAACCGAAATGTGTTAAAGCTAAAGCCTAATGATCATTGCGAGCAGCTGCAAAATAGTTTGTGTTTCCATATGCCACCAATTCATCAAATTGAAGCGCCTCAGACTCATAAATTAGTCGACGCGTCGTCCTCGTCCTTAAACTGGAATTTAAACCCCTGAAAAGGCTTAACCTTTATGTCTGACGTCATTCTTTATTGCTTGTTGTTGCTGCCCCTTGTCAGTGAGTGTTTTTTTTTTCACATTAACGTTCAGGTTATTAACCACCTATTATTCTGTTGTCTCCCTTCTGTCTGCCCTTTGCCTCTGTCCTTTCCGCTTTCTGCTGCGCCCTTTTGCCAGCCGACATTTTAACACCTTTTTGTATATACATATAAATATATAGACTGACGCGTGCGGCTCTTTAAGAGTCAAACTGAATGTCAGAGTTGGGGTTTACTAAAAGCCCATTAACTTGAAGCCGGGCAAACAAAGTTTAGATACTTTTAACCTTGTTGGTGTGTTTATGCGCAATTGTATTTAATCTTTTAAACTATTTCAATCACAACTCTTAGACTTTTGCAGGCTTGTCTTAATGTTAATTTATCTGCTGTAATATTTAACCATATAAGTGCGACACATTCAAGCTACTAGACTTATTAGCCGCAAAGTGTCATTAAAATCCCCCAGCGACAACATAAATCAATTGACAACGCCAACAATGGCAACAACTTAAAACAATAGCAAGAAAAAACTCTAGAAAAATGCGTTAATCAATGCAGGAGCCAGAAAGAAAAACGCAAACCCAAAATGGTCAAATTAAAGACCAGCCCCAAAAAGCAAAAATGCAAAAGAAAAAATAAATAAAAACAAATGAAATAAATACTCCAAGACACGTGAGCGCCATAAAAGGGTAGAAGAGGGCGGGGCAACACTTGTTGAATACTTTTCGACTTCCTCATTTAACAGCAAACAACATTTGCAGCAACTCAAGACCCAAGTTAATATAAAAATGTGCACAAAAAAAAAAAACCGAAAACGAAAACGTTAACGTTAAGTGAATCTGAATCGCACTTCATTAAGATGCAAACAAATTTGTGTATTTGTTATAAAAATACACAGCAACAAAATGTAATCCTAAAATATATTTGCGCTTTGTTAACGAACTGAAAACAACAAAAAGAACTGAAACTTTTTTCTTTGCGTTAATGATGCACATTGTTCAATGAAAATGAAAGCAACAAAACCGGAGGCTGCACTCCACATCGGCGTCAGAGTTGCCAGGCTTGCGGAGGGAACAGCAACAGTAGCAGTATGCAACAAAGACACCTGCATGAGGCAAGGCTCAATGTAAAAAACCAGGGCTGGAGCGTAAAGAGGGAGTTTGGTTTAACATGGCGCAATTGTTCCTGTCCAAAAAATTGTTCCTTTATTCTGCAAGAATTTTCTCATTTAGCTTTCCTATTTCTTATAACAGCAGCTTTAAATTGGTTCAGGCAAGAACCGGTTCACATTAGATTTGATGCGTTTTGCTTAAGAACCATTTCAGTTTGCAATGTTTGATATAAATTTAAACGTTTTCTTCTAAGAGCATTTCCGCAATTTTCCTTTGTACAATTGTAAAGTCTTCTGCTTTAAATTAGTTCAGCCCAGAACCGGTTCACTTTCGATATGATGCGCTGCGCTCAAGAACCGGTTCAGTTCGGTGGAAAGGTGGGCGCGTTTGTCGCTTGGGTGGATAATCTTTTAACGTTGTATTTGCCAACCCACTGACGTCAGCGACGGGGCATCATCTGCTGCCCTCCACAGGTGGGCGTCAATTGGAGCAGCTGCAGCAACAACAACAACAATCGAAACAATAACAAAATGATTACACGCTTCCGGCTCGAACTGTGTGTGTGTGTGTGTGTGTGTGTGTTGTTGTTGTTGTTGCAGTTGCACGAATTATGCGCTAAGCGTTTGTCATTACAATAAATTTCGCATATTGTGCGCATAAATTTCGCACAAGCTTCAAAGGAGTCACAACAACCACAACAACAACAATGGTTTGTGTGTGTGTGTGTGTGTGTTGCACAGCTGGGACATCCAAAAGTGGAGGCACTGTGTGCTGTGAGTCATTGTCTGTTTGGTTATGTATGTACTTCTAACTGGGTCAAAACTTTGTGCGGCATTTTTCGTTAGAATATCAAAAACAATGAGTCAACGTTACGTATACGCAATGTGGGCCATGCAGTAACTTCTTCGTCGCGCCCCAAAACAGCTGCGACAGACAGTTTTCGGATTGTGGCATGCTGTCAACATGTCAAAACTGCTGCTGCCTTATCGACAATTCAATTAGCTTCAATTTGAGCCCTGAACGGCTGTCACACACAGAAAAAAAAACTACTCGATAGTTGAGATTCGTACTCGATACCTTGACACACGACTTTCGATAGTCGAGCACTGTCAAAATCTGTTGGCATCTATCTATTTTGTTGTCTATTTAGTTAACGGTTGAAGTGGCTTAGTAGCTCAACTAAATATCACGAGCCATGCGGCATGTGGCAAGTGGCATGCCGCAGACTCGCACTGTATGCAAATGCCAAGCTTCTCTAGACGTCACTACCATTCAAAAGTCTATCTGGCTGTCCAATTAAAAACGTTTTTAGCCTTTAATTAGTTTGATAAAAAAAACCTCAAAATGTGTGACAAAAATTGAGAACCTGAGAAAAAAGATTTGCAAGTCAAGATTTGTTTAACTTTTAGAAACTTGTTTACTTATCATAATTTGCACAAACAAATTGTTTTAATCAGCTGCTTGAGTTTTGTTTATGGCACATTTAACTTAATTAGTTGTTCACCTCAGAAATATATACTTTCGTGTTGAGATTATTTATTTTAATGAGCTCTAATAGTGTAGAAGTTTTTGTTTGTTTGTTGTCAGGTGAATGTGTTAAATGCATTTAATTTGGTCACTTGACATATAAATTAGTACTAAGCTTGCCACATACACAGCCTTGAAGCGCTTCAATTCTATGCAATTAAATGAATTACACACACAACAAAACAAACACAATGTGAGAAAGAGAGGGAGATAGAGCCTAAAGGCAAACATTCGTCGATTTAGTTTGATTTAGCAATTAATAAACAACAGAAATTAAAATCGCATCGAGCCGAGACATAAATTATAAGTCTAACATATGTCTGCCGACCATTTGGCATGTTCAACGCCACCCCCTAGCATCCCCACACCCCCCCTCCGATTGGTTGCCAATTGCAATCACGACTCTAGCTGTGTGTTAAAATCATAGCTCTTGGTGGACAAATGCGGCATGATGGCTTCAGGCGACACAACAGCAATTACCTTGCAACCAACAACACGAGAGTGTGAGAGGGGACGTGGTGGGTAGGGGGAAAGCCAATTCCATTTGGTTAGACAGAGATAGAGATGCGTGTGGGCCATTTGCTGACCCCTAACGAAAAAAAAACACTCTCTGGGGTCCATTGAATTATGTGACAGCTTTGACACCAGCTAACAAATAACCGCAGCAGCAACCAAACATTTCTTTTCCCTCCTCCCCCCGCCTCACCTCTTGCGAACAGGTTTAGTTAAAAGAAAGAAAGACTAGTTATCAAAAAAAGATTATGCTAATGTCCGGTTTCATTGAGGAAAAGAAACAAACCAAGCAAAGTTTGAGGGCATTTCATTCAGGCCTTAAACTCGGCTGGATATTGACGCAACCAGTTAACAGTTTGGTATGAAACAAAACTCAGACTCGGACGTACACTACAGAATGTTCCATAGATATAGATTAGAAACTCAATAAATCAACACGTAAGAAACGAGAAGGGTGAGAGAGAGACAGAGAGGGGGGTCAGAGGAATAATTTGCTTAAATTAGAAAATTGGTAACAAAAATCAATGATGCTGAAAATTTTCATAATAATAGCGTTAATAGGCATAATAACAACGGTGGCTACGATACGTCCAACAACAAATACTGTTCAAAACAATGGAGAGCCACAACCATTGTGAATAATACTACGACGATTGTGAACAACAGAACTCACTGATATGCCTCACAGACTCAACTAATGGAAAACAAATTGTTCAATAAAATTGATATGGCAGATGGAAGGTTGTTGTCTGTTTGTTTTTAGTTCGTTGTTGTTTTGGGTCCATTTAATTTGGGAAGCCATAGGAATGATAAGAGAGTGGATGAGTTTAGAGAGTGGGTAACTACTTTTAGTAGCGACTGTTAGAAGCTAGAAGCTACGAAACTGTGAAGTTTGAGCAATGGAAAGGTTTTAAATCATCAGTACTGAGTATTATGAACTTGTCTAAAAGTGTATTTTAAAGATACATGTACTAAATTTTAGAAGTTTTTTTTAACCTTTTCTTGCTTTACATCTTTCCCTTAGTCAAAGTGTTCGCTTACTAACTTTCCTGTGTTTAAATTACACTTTTCTACAAGTAATTATTTAGTTAAGTGATCTTCCCTTCCAACTTATTCAATATTTCTACTTTACATTTCCCAAATACGCATACACACACACTCATCTAACAAAAAATGGCGCATCACAATTGGAATAGTTTCAAGTGTTGTTGTTTTTTTTTGTTGTTGTTATTTTTCTGCCTATCTCATTCTCATAACTGTAGTTCACCTAAGCGTAATTGTCTTCCTATGTACATACATTGTTCCCCCAGCCACTCAACATACATACACAACTAGTCATAAGTATATATTGTATATCTCTCTCTATCGCTCTACCTCTCTTTCTTTCGCATTGTTGCTGTGACATGCGCACTTCACGCAGCGCTGCTCCCCGAGCGCAGTTAAGCACCATTAAACAGTTGTCGTTGTTGTTGTTGTTGATGTTGTAGCAGCGACGCCATATTCAAACGCCAGCTACTCCCGCCCCACACTCCACGACCCCCTTTGCTATTACGCTATTACATTCCCTCCCCCTTCCGGAATAGTATTGTCGCCCAACCAGCGGGCAGCAGAAAGCTTTTGTTTTTGTTTTTGCAAGCGCAGCAAATCAAAACACATTTCAGAGAGTTAGAAAAACAAAACAAAAAAAACCACAGACATATTTACATATGTATACATATATGTACAGCTCTGTGTGTGTGTGTGTGTGTGTGTGTGTGTAGCTTAAGCTTTTTTATTATTTTTGTTTGTTTATTTTCTGCCTCATCAGCCCCTCGATAACAACAAGCAACAAAAACAAAAGCATAGCTGCTTACTCTCCCTCTCTATGTTGTTTTTTTTTTGCTACTCTTACATAGTTTTGAAGCAGCAGCACTCTCTTGCCCCCCTTCTCCCACCCTCTCTCTCTCTCTCTGATTCTCTCCACACATTCACATTCACAAATCGCCCTCATTTGCCAAGTCGCCATTTGCTGAGCATTTATTATTGCTATTGCTATTGTTGTTGTTGTTGTTGTTGTTTGGGGCTGCTCTCCACCTCCCCTCCTCCTGTACCCCTCTGCCGTACAGTCTCTGCCGTTCTGCTCATGTGCGCATGACGAATGACCGCAATTTGCGACAGTTTTTGTTGTTACTGGTATTTTTTTTTTTTTTTTGTTAAAAAAGATCTTTGACTGATGTTTATTGAGTATTGATTGTTGTTGTTGTTGCTGACTGCCTATGATGTATATATTGTATATTGTTTATATATTTGTCATTATTGGCTGATTTTAAAATGAATTATTCTAACGAGATTGAGTTCGCAACTGAATAGTTTTCCTAATGTCTATTTTGACTCGGAAATCGCATAAAATGGGAAATGAATGTTGTTTTCTATTTTATGAATTTATGGCAGTGGCAGTCGATTGCTGGCCATTATAAATTGTGATCAAAATGGCAATAAGTCGTTCAATAGCTGTCTGTTAAAGGTATATATGGATAGCCATAAAGTATTTAAAATAAGCTTAGAACCAAGTGAATGTAATGATCATTATTTACAAATGTTTATTGCATTGAGTAAAACTAAAGATATTTATTGAACTTTAGTAGAACTATAGATATGTACAGGAACAATTTGTAGGAAGTTCTAACCCACTGGAATAATCATAATTGAAAAGAGGGAATAATTATTCATTGATTTTCTTTGTTTTTTAATCATCAGTCAAACTAATTTACATAAAATCCTTCGCACAGCTATTGAATATCCTTGAACAGATCAAAGACAAATAAAATATTTTTTGTACTTTTAAAATGTTCTCACAATTTCACGCTAAGCAATCATAACGCTAAACAAACCACTCTTCGTTTTTTAGGGTGTCCACTGAAGCTATTAAATGCCAATATCCAATTCCTACGAACAAGGGGGTGACAATGCAGACGGACAGACGAATAGATAGATAGAGCAACTGAGGGACAGGAAATGTGAGCAGAGTATTGAGGCATATTCTGGAAGCTAGAACGATGCATAAAACCAATTTCCGATCAAGCGCATAAGCGAAAGGGCAACCAAGAGATGCACTGAGGCCTAACGAGTCGAAAGGGTGGGAAGGGGAGTGGGAGAGGGAGAGGGAGAGAAGGGCCACGCATGCGCAACACGTTGCAGTTGCAGTTGTGATCAATAACAAATTCAAAGTGAAAACTGTTGAATAATGCGACAACAAACGTTGGTCAGCCAGGGGGGGATGGGGAAGGGAGAGGGGGTGGGTTGAAGAACGAGGTACAGGATTTGCGGGCAATTAATTTGTGTGTATTACAAGCAGAACAGGAAACAAAAATACCAAAGGGGGCAGGGGTAAAAGTTAAAAGTTCAACGGCCAACAGAAATTGAGTTAAGACTGAAAGCCAAAGTCATTCATGTTTTGGTTTTCGGCCAGCATTCTTATTGACAGGGCCTATTAGTGGGTCAATTGGCAAGAGAGAAGAAAAAAAAACAAGATTTTCGGGCCGCTTATTTTTAGGCCAAGTGCGCGCCGCTTGAGTTTCAGTTTTGGGCCCGGTTAACTGGCGCTTTGGATATTGAGGTTTACTTTTCATTTTTATTTTATTTTTTTTTCTGTGTGTGCTTTTTTGCATACTCTGCCAATTAGCGTAAATGATCGATCAAATATGTATATATATATATATAGGAACGTCGTTCATGGCAACAAGTACAAAAGAGCGCTCATTAATTGGTGATAAAAGTTAAATAAGCAAATAATAAAACTCAAGTAATTTTAGGCCGACCACAAGCTGATACCGTCAATGTGTGTGAGAGTGTATGAATGTGTGTGTGTATGCTTGTGTGAGTGTGTGAATATAAGTGAAGACGCGTGTTGCGAATCTTCTTGACTTTGATTAAGGCTAAGCTTTGTGAATGAAAATTAAAAATTAGCATAAGATATTTAAATGTAAGTACAAGTTAATCTTTATCTAAGTAGGAAGTATTAAAGAAATAATGTTGGTAAACGAACGCTTATGGATAAGGCATAAAGCAGAAGTTGATAATAAAGAGTATTCATCACTATTCTATTCTTACTTCATTCTCCATTAAAAGCTTCGTAGAAAAGTTCTAGGACAATCATTTGAGAATAAGTTTGGACCAACTTTAAACGGAAAAACCAAAATTGAACTTTTAAACTTCATCTTTTTTTTCAAACTTCATCTCTTCATCTTGATCTCTCAAGAGGTTGGAAGTAAAAGTCGTTTGTCTAAAATCGTATTATAATTAAAAACATTCTTTATCAAACACATTGTAGCTAAAGAAATTATACAAAAGGTAAAAAAACAGAAACATAAAATTGAAATGAAAGCTGTGTGCAAATAAACTTAATTGGTTCGCTATTAACTTGAATTTAATTTAGCAACTTGAATTTATGGCTGACTTATTTGCTTAAACATTTTGAGTGGCTTTTACGACTGAAACACAAATGTTGATGGCTTTATCATCGGGCCGTGATCAACACTAAATGTCAGCCTGTTTTCATCGTTTTTCTCACCTTCAAAAATGTTAATGTTTTTGTTTTTAATTTTTGTTTCGCCCACAGTTGACATGTCTGTTGGGGTCATAAGTCGTAAGCTGGTCAACTATTTGAAAGATTTTATGCAGATTTGAATTCACAATCAAATAATTGATCTTAATGCGCCATCAAATGAGATCCGAGTAGTGCTCGAGTCGTCTCAAATTTTGCTAGCTTTTTTTTCATTATGATTTGTGTGTTGAAAACTGGAAACGTGTCTGTCAGCTGCTCAAAGCTCAAAAAACATTTGATCCAATCAAACTTGAAACGAATCGCGCTTCAATGCTGAGCTTAAGAAACAAGAAAAGGAAATATCCAAAAATGAACAATAATTTTTGAATGGGTATTATAGTTATTATTAACTGTTGTTATTGCGTTGTTTTTAGCACCTCAAAGGAACATTCATTTGTTTTTTTTGGCAAACTAGTTTCCGCAATCATTCTACGAATTGGGATCGATTCTTTTTTTTACTTTTGCACACAATCCATCAAAAATTATGGAACTTTAATAATTTATAGGGACTGTGAGCTGCAGAAATGCGGATTAGATGGACACAGATATCAAAAGCAATAAAAACTCAGCTCACACGTGCCATAAAATGTGGCACAGTGGTATTGAAAAGCTTGGAATTAAGGGCTCCAAACATTTCTAATATTATAAAATTTTTGTATCTTTCAGACAACTTTTTCAAACTTTTTCCTTTTGCACCACCTGACAACCACTGTGCCACTTTTGTATACAAAGTTTTTCAAAGAACTGCCACAAGCTGTTGCCTCAATCTTCTCTCGGATTCATTCCACACTTCCACCTCTTGATCCACGATCATCCTTCCTTCAAGCTGTGCATTCAGTGAGTTTGTGAGTGATTGATTTTTGGTGTTTGGCAATTTTTCGTCTGCCCGAAACACAAATGAAATAGCAAACTTGACCTCCAGCCTGTCTATGCGGCATATCAATCAATATCAAATGTGGCCAATGATTTTCAAGATTTCTACACAAGATTTTCAACTGTGCCGTGTGCCATTTTTTCGTTTTCGTTTTCATTTGCATGAATTGGCAAAAAGAAAAAAAACGAGACCCGTATAAATTGGCATAACGGTCAGTATTCGATTCGTATATATAGATATGGTATAGTAGAGGAAATTGTCTATAGATTTTTGCATAGAATTGAAGCGATCGAAAAATGAACTCCCACTGTGCGCAGCGGCGTTTTAATGAGATTTCTTTTAAGTAGAAGTTGTTGTTATAGTTTTTGGCCCACTTTACTTATTATTATTTAACATTGGAGCGTTTGTAATTTGGCATTTGGATTGCGATTTGGTTCGATTTGACCCAGTCTTGAACTTGTTTTGCAACATTAACGAAATGGAAAGCATCCCAATTGAAAGTGAATTTCAAAAGAAACGAATACAAATACTCTCTCCCTCGAACTTTAATTATCTTATCTTGCCTTTGTTTCTTTTTTTTCGCTAAAATTTTTTATTGGTTGTTAGCTATCAAAAAAATGCAATTCTTGTTAGCTGCTTTGAAGGCGGCCGCCTTTTATATATTTTTTTATATACAGAAATGCAAATATGTTATATTGATAGCAGTTTTTTTTTCGTACTCTAACTCAAAATTCGAGCTCGAAAAATTGACAAATTGAGCGCGCTTTAAATGTGAATAGATTTGTTTGCATTTTGTGTGCAATTTGCATAAATCTTTAAGTTAGTCTGTTGACAGCCACGCCTCTGTACGCCTTCTAATGCGCCCGTTCAACATGACGTATGAGTAATCTGATTTTTATCTATATTTAATTATTTGCGCATAAGATTGTGCGAGTGTGAGTGTGTGTGATTGAAGCACAATGGCCAGGGCCATTAATCAGTGCACCAGCTAACAAACCAAAGTCGAAGTTAGTCTAAAAAAAAATGAAAATAAAAATATATAAAAAAAAATCCCATAGCAAGACCCCAAGCCAGGTGCCCATATGCTTGATTAGCTCAATTATTCATGCAGTTGAGAGCCGTAAGTCATGGTACTATTTATTCCATATCCATATCCATATCTGGCCCATTAGCTGGCCAACAATTCCGTGTAAGAGATCATAAACTAATTGTGTGTGTGTGTTAAATGCCATAAAATATGAAAGTTTCTTGGGTTTTCGTCATAATCGACACTCGTGGGAATTACCTGCCACGACAAATCAGTGAAAACGGAAGAAGATACCTCTACCCCCACCGCACTTCCCCCCACCTCATAGCGCCTCCCTCTAACCTCAAGTCTTTTGCTATCAGGCATGAGGAGTCAACATCGCTTTGTACTTTAGCGACCGTGTGTAAATATTTGACAACACATGCCTAATTAGTGCAGCTATTGATGGTGACAGCGTCAGTGTTGAACAACGTGGGAGGAGCCGGGGGGGCAGAACTGGAAGTGGATATAGTGGAATGAAACGGAACGAAGACACAGAGTTCGAGTTCTCTTTAACGATGTCGTTTCCGCAGAAGTGACAGACTGACGAACTTACTTATTGACGAACTGACTAGTTACAGTCTCTTATCTTTCACAGTTGGGGTCTAGACCTCAAGAATAGGTTCTTTTGTGGGTCTGTGTTGAGTAAGGTTGCAGTAAAAAACTTATCAATGTGTAATACGAGTAGTTAACTTGTAAGCAAACTAATTGACAATGTTAAAGAAAAATGTGAATGTTTACTTCGAGCTGAAATTTTACTTCTAACTGGAATGATGGAGGATTATTACTTATTGCAAACTTAAGGAACTAGTTTTAGCTACAACTCATCATCAAGTATTTTCTTTGGCATACGTTCACGTATTATGAGATCATAGAGCATACATACTACATACGCTGATCTTCAAAAGCGCTTGTTTTTTAATATTTGTTCACCGTTTTGTCAACCGATCGATGACTGCTCGGTTCAAGTCACACAAATGCGAAGAGAAGTCTCGATGTCTGTCTGAACAGCTTATTAGTATGCCAATGTTTAATGCCACCCAGTGCCAGTGCTGGAACCGACTCATCTAGTCTCATCTACACTCGATCTATGACAAGTTAAGAACCGAGAACCGAGAACCAAGAAGCAACAACAAGAAGAACAACGTTGAACACTTGGCGCATTGGCAAAGTGTTGTGCACAAATATTGACACAGAGCTTCGCAAGTAAGCGCGATTCAAACAATGGACAAACAAGCCGGGGGAGGGAGCAAGGAGGAACTGGCTCTGAACGAAACATTTATTGACAAGCCGAACCAGCTACAATTTCCCTTGAGGAGAGGGAGAAGGAGGAGAAGTCAAAAGTGCGACTCCGACGCATGAGGGTTCAAAAGAGTTGACCGACTTTGTTTAAGAACGGCTCAGAAGAAGAAAAACAACAACAACAAAGTCAAAGTGTGTGTGTGTGCAACGAGAATTTGCCTTGTGGCAACACTGATAACAAGATTTACAAATCGATTTTGCCGACGGCGCATTGACAAATATTCAAGTGTATATAAATATACAAAAATAACAAAAAATCAACACTTGTAAATGCGCTTTTAACAAAAAACCTGAACACCTGAGAAAAGACCTGAAACACACTTCGAGAGTGTTAATCTTTGGGTTTTTTTTAGTTCTGTCTGTTTGTTATCATAAATTGATATCCGTTAAATGATAATCAAGTGTAATTTGTTTAAATACGATTAAAGCAACTTTATTTATAAAGTTGAAATCAACTTGTTTTTTTTTTGGGTGATAAGCGGAAGCATTTTATATGCCTGCGAATTAAAAAAAGCACAAATTTGATTAGCACATTTGGCATAATTATGGATAGTAATTGCTTAACGGCGAGCACTTTTGAGTAGATGACTCAATGCCGCTGAGGGGAAAGTAATAAACAAAAATGTTGAAATTTTTCTTACCTGCATCACCCAATAGTTGTTGTTGGCGGCAAATTGATCACCAATTATAATATCCGTATGCATTTAAGCAGAATTGTTTGCATCAATGCAACACGTTGACAAAAACTAATTTATATTTTGTGTTAACTTTTGATTTTTATATATATATATATTTTTTTTTGGGTTTTTTTTTTCTTTTCTAGGTCACAAGTCACGACAAGTTCAAGGCACAAATTAATTATTTACAATTGATTTAATTTTGTTTACATGGCACTGAGAACTCTTTTCTTTTTGCTTTATTGATTTTTGTGAGCTTAACAATATAATATATCTCATGAATATTGATTCAATTCATTTGCAAGGATATGCAAATTGTAAGCACACACACACTTGCACACACATACACACTTACGCACACACTCGCACTCGCTTTTGTTTAAACAACAGTTAAGAAACATTCGGCTGCTGTTTCAGATTCAATTCACGGTTTTTTTCGTATTATTTGCACATCCTTTGCCCAATTTAAGCAAAACCAAAAAACGCCGCCGGCTTTTTTTTTATTCACTTCCGCGTTTGTTTGTTTATTCTGCTTAGCGTCGCATTTTGTGACTGAATCGATTGCAGATAGTTTTGTACAGTATAGAACGAAATGTATCTTCATCGATCGCACGCGCGTTTCAATTTCGAAAATATTTGTGTTTTATTATTTTTTTCGGGGAAAAAATACAGTGTGTGTTTTGTGAGTTTCGAGCGCTCGTCGCTGTTTGTTGTCTCTTCGCTGGCGGGAACCGAGTTCGTACTGATTGGACGAGCGAAGGTTTCGCGCAGACGAACCTCGCCAGTCAGCTAGCGGGCCACACACACACACACACATACATACTAACACTCGTATAGTTACACTTATACCTGAACCTCTGCTGGCTAACCAGACTCAGAGTCTCTCTGCTCTCCCCCGCTCTGCCGCTGTGTCTGCTGTACACCTTTGCTGCTGTTGTTGTCGCTGTCAGTCGGGCTGAGCCGAACCGATTCACCTCTTCCCAACCACCCCCTCCGCCGTTGCCTGCTGCTCAGTGACTTTATGGTTTGCTTGCTTAGCTGACTTTGTTGTTGTTTTTACCACTTTTCGTATGCATGCTCGCGACCAGGTGTTCTCTGCCTGTCTGCGCTCTCGCTCTCCCTCTTCTACAGATCGTGCCGCACTCTTATACGAACGCGCTCTCGGCTCAGCTGTGCGCACCAAGCCGATCTTATTGGAGATTTTATAAGAGTGTGAAGAGTTGTTTCTATTTAAGTGAGTGAAGCTGGGATTCGCCATTTTAGTTTTGAACGTCATTGATGCTGTTTATTTAGCATTTAAAGCGGATCATTTAAATATGACATGTTACTAAATTATGCAATATGAGAAATAATATTATGTGTTTTAATTGTTCAAATTTACATTTTACAAGATGTTGACAAGCTAGTTAGCTTAGAAAAATAAACAATGAATTTTAAATGGAGTCAACTGGCAACATTTTATATTTATTAACATGAATCTCAGATTAGTGATATGTTTTGAATATTAATACAACAAATTGTATAATAACGAAGTTAAATGAATCATCTCTGCGTTTTTACATTTTCTTAACTCATTTTATGCATTTCTAAAGCTTTAATTCTTACCATTTAAGTAGACCACACGCTGCTTTGACATAAAACATATAATTAAATTAAATAAAATCATAAATTTACTACCAAATGGCTTGTATGCAAGAGCTTGCTTTGTTGCCAGTCACAAAATCGATAAACTAACCATTAAAACATGTTCCCTATGTACTCATTCACTATATATATATATGCATGTATATATAGTGGCTAGTGGTCATAAGCAATTCCTTGAATCCGTTGTGTCCGGACATAAAATTATCCCATCGCACGCCACAAACATAAAAGCCATTTTCATTTTGACCAAAACGGAACCACAACCCCCAAAGTCATTATAAAAGACTTGCTGGTTCGGTTAGTGGTTCGGTTTCGGATGCGGGTTCAGGTTCGCTTTCTGGTTGGGGGCGACACGCGACGCTTGCCGCTTGTCTAAACATGGGGCAGTCAATAGAGGTGTGGCCTCAAATGGCAGCAGCAGCAGCAGCAGCTAAAGTCGAAGGCAGCGCAGTCGCCGTCTGGCCAGCCAATCAACTGCTGCCGTGCCAGCCAAAGAGCGAAAGAGGGAGAGAGAGAGAGCGAGAGTAATGACAGCTTAAGCTTGCCAGTGAGAGCGAGAGGGAGAGAGCGAGAGTGTGCGGTTAGTTTTGCGTGTGCAGTGGCTAAAAACAACAAAATGAAAATTGAAGTCAAGCGAACTGAAAACATACAAAAGCGAACTAGAAAAACATGACACGCAGGTGAAGTAGCAGACGTCAAATAGACTAGTTGCGATACGATGTACTCAACAACCACCCCACCCCCGCCCCGTTTGCCACCCAACTATGTTAGTAACTAACTCACACACACACACACACATATACCTGTCTGTCTATTGATAATTGACTGCCGTTGCGGGCACTTCACTCACACATTGTCTACACACATATCTCTCTCTCCTCTCTATCTCTCTCTGTCTTTTTTCTAGTATTTACCTCGTGCAAATTTGCCATTAATGCCATACACAGCAGACGCTATGACTTACACACACACACACATATATACTTCACTGAAGATACAAATGTATCTGCTTTTGACATTGTCAGTTGCGTGTAGTTTTCTTTTCTTTTGTTTTTGCTGCTGTTGCTGTTGTTGTTGCTGTTGTTGCTTCTTGTCTTACACTCGTATGCCAACTTGTCAAAGATATCATTGATAATATCTTTATTAAATAGCACTTGATAAGCGAAGATTGCCAAGAAATCGGCTGTAATCTAAATATTCCATCTTCTTTGATTTTAAATGAATTTTAAGTAAACTCCTAGGATTCATTTATGCAATTTCTTACAAATTTTCTACGCTAAATTAACTTTGCATCTAAATTTGAATCCCCTTTGAACTTTTTTTCTTCAGTAACATTTTTGGGATAAGAACAGTTCTTATAATATAACACCGATCTTCATTTATTATTTCCATTCTGTTGCTTTATTACTCGCCTTCTTGATCTGAAATGTATCAATATTGTCGCTTTTATGTCAGAATATTTGAGAATCATCATAAATATTCAAATTCCTTGTAATCCACACACTCACACACAAAAATGTTGTTCAGTGATTCTCTCAATGTGATATCAGTGTGGATTTATGGTTGCTACCCCTTGCCTGCCTCACACGATGTGCCACAAAAGTACCTGTTGTTGTTTATTGCTTGGTATTTATTCCCAGTTCCCTAAAAAGTGTGACCTTATCGTTCAACTCGCATGATTAATTACAACAGTCCCCGAGGCTCCTGTTCTCCCCCTTCCCTCTGCTCACTCTTCCCACTCATCCCTTGCATTCGTTTCGGTTGAAATTGTGGCCAAAATATTGTCACGCTTAGTAACCAAAATACTCCAAGGAATAAACTGAATACAGTGGATATCTTTTCTGATCACTTGCTTGATTGATTCCACTTGGCGGCACTTGTTGATAATTCGAAGAAGATTACGCGGCAATTTGTTTTGTCTCTCTCTCTTTCGGATTTTCCTGAGAATTATTTGTTTACTTGTGCAACTTCTATGGAAAGATTGTAACAGAAATCAATTGAATCGAATCATTTGTTTGCTTTAATTGAATTCTCAGCGGATTTGAATATCAATTCTAGCTAAATCATAGAGATATCTATCTCTGTTAATCTTAGGCAAATGAAACATTAACCCAAATCAAACAAATGCGAATTCTATGCAAATGTCAGTCAAGATGCAACTACCACAACAACGATCAACATCAACAATTTAGAAAATTTATGCGAATGCTAATCAAGTTAACACCAAGTAACAACAACAACAACAACAACAGCAACAGCAACATAAATAAAGGCTAAGGCTACAAAGTTGCGATGTCTCTGTCTGTCTCTGACTCTGACTCTCTGTGGCGACAGCGTCTGACAATTTTTAAGTGCGTATCTGTGTCGCAGTTATTGCTGCTGCTGCTGCTGCTGCTGCTTGCCACCAACAACACCAACAACATCACCAACAACACCAACAAACAATTATTAATGATTTTGCTAAATGTTACAGAAAATAATGACAGCTAACTGAGCAACAACTGAGAGCAGAGTCTTTTTAAACAATTACAAATGCACACAAAACGTACTCGCTGTTTTTTTCTCCTCCGTTTTTTATTATTATTTTTCAACACCTTGGGCCTCCAATGCTTAGGCCCGGCTTGAAGCTTGAAGCTTGCCGCCTGCGCCAGCCCACATTCTCTGTAATGAAATGCATTGCAATATGAATGATTCGACATGTTGGGCAGTGGGCGGCATGCCGCTTGGAGGGCGTGCCAAATGGCACAGCCAGCAACTAGAGAGTCACAGCTAGAAACTCACACACAAAAAACAAAGCAGCAGCTTTAGACCATAAAAAGCATCATAAACCACCCAAAACAACAGGCGGCCTAAGTTTATTACTATACTCTAACAAATCGGAGCATAAAAATCTACATAGAATAAGCTACATCATAAAAGTTATCAAAAATATGATATATTGCTGTTTACTTAGTTAGTTTTTAGTTCTTATTTAGCTAAATATATGATCTAATACCGAAAAGCGTTAAAGTCTTCGATAGAGTCTTTAAACTTCGTCAAACTCAGCACACAAACAATTAAAACAATTTACAATTTTGACATTTAGCGCGTGCGCAAATGGGGAGAAAATAAAAGAGTCATGATCATGGAGGCAACACATACAAAAATACATACTTACAAACATATATAGTATTTGTGTGTATGATCGGGGCGATCGTTTGTAGGGGCCACTTCAGGTGTTGTTAGCATCGTGAACCGAAGAGGAGCGTTGTTCGACACACTTACAGCCAGTACATAGTGCTATAATATACATTATTGAAAACATCATTTCTATGATCGCGTTAATCACCTTCAAGCCCACTCGAATATGACACTCAAGTGGTTGTGCCTCAGAGGATGCGGGGCAAAACTTCAGCTCGATCATTGCTTACTCAGCGGGTTTTTTTTTTCTCTATTTGGGATAAGTTTCGTAGCTGGCAGCTGCTAATGATGCGTCTGCAAGAAGAAGAAGAAGAGGAAGAAGTGTACGACGCACAATTGAAATGAAATTAATATTTCTACATAATTAATTAGAAAAAAAGAAGAAGAGTTGAGCTGAAGTTAGTGTGGGCAGTCAGAGAAAGCCACAACAACAGCAACATCGAAACACCTTCAACACCTCCAGCCAATTATTAATTGGACTAACAACAACCCCCCATAAGGCATTAACATTATTGTGAAATCGGAGCTAATACAAAACTGTTTTTGTTTATGTTCGCCTGAAATATAAGTATGTGGCCATAAAAACTGATAAATCATAAAAATAAAATGAAATTGCACTATATGTATTGGAATTCATAATAATATAATAAATTCTCGTGTAATTAAATCGTTAAAATAGAAAATATAATGAAATCGTTTTGCCAAACCCCTAAAAAAAAAACTGACGCAGACTACGCACAACAATTGACACTGACATCAAAAGACGACAACAAAAACAAATAGCAAACAAAAATTTCCATAAAATTGTCTATCGATTTTATGACTTTGCTTGGAAAACTTTACTCTTCTGATAAACAAAATGCGAGCGAAACGCTTGCGAAATTTTTAGAATTCGGTTGAAATTTAAATTCTGATTAGATTTGGAGTAGTAAAAAGAAGGAGGGGCTATGGTTAATTCTTGATATGTGAGAATAGTTTGACTTTTAAGACTAGAAAGTAATTTAAAAAATGCTTGAATGCATCTGAAAGATTTAGTATCTTCTCTTCTTCCTTGATATGTTTAAAGGAAATCTATTCGAGTGGAATACTCAGACCGTCTAGACCCTGTTAAAGGTGCCTTAGATAGTTGACGAATTGTGTTTGACGATAAGGTGAATACATACACTTATCCTTTGGGCCACCAGCAAGCTTCAATTAAATGCGAGAGCATGGGTCAAATAGATAATGCTGCTGCTGGCAGTGAAGTCATTGTCAACCTTTTTGGCTACCGGTTGATCTCAGAGAACAAACAACTTCGAGTCGGCGGCTCAGTTTAATGAGCTTATCCATCATCGGTAGCCGAGAATGGAGCTGAAGTTGGAGTTGGAGTTGAAGGAATCATCTGTCACAGGGCTAATAGGTTTCATTAGTCATTTGTCCGGCAATCGGTCAGACTGAGTTTGAGTTTTTTTGTTTTTTTTTTCGTTCTTTTGATAATATTGCTCTCCGCTTTTTATCAGCTGCTCAGTTTTGGTCATTTCTCAAAAGCCAAATGTAAAATAAAATTCCGAGTTTTGTGGCTTATTGCCTGCCTGCCTTTTTTATTCGGCTTTGCGTGTCGACAGCAATTTTCACCTTAATTATTTTTGTTGCTGGTTTCTCACAGTGGCAGGGTGAAGAGAGGGTTGGGGGGGGGGTTGATGTCCAGCACGCGCTAATGTTTAATATCCGGCAGGACGACACGACGCCACACGAGTCCACCAACGCAGACAGCTATGCAAATTTACAGAGTCTTCTTTATGTCCTTTGCTGCGAGGGCAGTTCGAGCGAAGCGTGTCCTCGTAAATTATTGGAAGACACGCACACACACACACACACATCTATTCCATTGTTTGTTCATTTGGGCCAATGTCCTTTCATGTTCGGACAACGTCTGCTTTTCTTCTCTTTTTTTTTGCCATGGCCTCTTTTCTAGCTTTTATGTACTAGCAGATTAGGCTGCCTTCAAGCAGTGGGTGGTAGCTTCCCCACCCTCCCCCTCCTTCCCCTCATCAATATTGGCTTCCAACTACTACCACATACAAATATACAATGTTAGTTTGCGACCCGAGCTGCCATAAAATGTTCAATTAGTTAATGAAAAGTTTTCCAATTGGATATCAACATTGACTTCAACTAACGACCGCAACGAGGACGAAGGGAAAGGGAACCTAAGCGTTGGTGTCGCTTCACACAAAAAAAAAGGAGGAGAAGAAGAAGGAGAAAAACAAAATGTCCGTAGGTTGAATTTATGTGCATGTGATTTATGCACGACAGCGATTGCCAATTACAATATCATTTCTCTTCTTGTCTCCTACACTTTGCCTTCTTTTTTTTTTACTTCTGATCTTATACGTTTTGTACGCTACGCTGACTCCTGTCATGTGTGTGTGTGTGTGTGTGTGTGTGCGTGTGTGAAGTGCCATTAAGAAATGTGTCAAAACAGTTGAAGAATTATATAATTTAAATGCAAACATGGAAGAGGAAGATGTTTTACTGCTTTCAAGTTTGCATATTGTTCTTCATTTCCTTGCATTCTTTTGCTACTCGAATTGGAGCGGAACAATTTGAAGGCCCCAATTGATGCTAGAAAGTCAATAACTCTTTTTTTTTTTTAGCAGTTTGTGTGTGTTTTTCTTTCCCAGCAAACAGAAATTAAAGCCAAACAAACAGGGGAAAAAAACACAAAACTCGACGCATGACACAAATTTCACAAAAGGTGGAAAAACAAAACGCAAAACGACAAAAAGAAAAAAAATTGTACATGGAAATGAAATCGATGGAAGGGAAATGAGGGGAAAAAATGAGAACGTATGCAAGAGATACGCCGCTTAGAGCAAAAACAACAACGCGCTGCTTGACCGAGCATAGCGCATCAGTTTACTTAATCAAGAGGTGAGGAGGGGTGAACGAACAGCAGGGGGTGAGCGAGCGATAGTTTTTACGCATTTGTGTTTGCCGAGTTACAACAAAAAACAGAAGAACTGAATGAGAGTTGACAGGGAAAACAAAAGAAATAAGCATAGAGCAAAGTGCGGGAGTTTCCTGTTGCTGTTTTTGGCTCTAATGAAGCCTGAAATCGATTTGTGTGTTATGGAATCAGCTCTCAAATATGTATGTATGTACATTTACCTAACAATTAACTCTATGATATGGAACGCAAGTTATTACAGTTAGCTCTCTCCCACCCACACCATCGAACAGTAAAGAGAGAGCAGAGAACAGTGCAAAGGAATGCCATAGAAGCCGGGCAGCTGTTGCCATCTCCTCAAATCCTCAAATTTACAACACACTTCGCCTACCCTTCCCACCACTTAAGCACAAGAAGCAGCTTGGATCGCGCATCTTTTTATTGTAAATTTACGATCGCTGCGTTTATTTGTTTGTTTGTTTCTTTTGCCTTTTTATTGTGCTCCGTTCTGCCTCAGGTGACGTCCCTCCTTACCTCACGCATTCTGGAGTCATTGTGGACTAAAGGCCTAAAGGCTCGCCAAGGTGTCAAGTGTTTTGTGTTATCTGCTCTGCGGTTTGGCTTCTTGGTTCTGAGTGGACCGCAGCGACTGCCGCTGCGTGTGTTTCTCAAATTGCGTCAAAAATTATCGCCATTAAATGTAGATGAGCGTTTTGTTGTTAAGTTATTGGGTCATAAATAACGTGCAGGTTGCTCGACTCGAGCTCTAGGAGCAGACCACATCTGCGACCAAGGGAATACCGTTTGTGGTTATTATGACGCAAATTGGAAATATAATTCTTAGTTTGAATGAAAAGCTTTCGTAAGCAACCTTTGGCAACATTTAATTACTATATTGAGGTGGCTGGCTTATTGCTCACAGTACATAATAATTAATAAGCCTTATGTATATTTTAGGAATATTCTATTATTATTTCTGAGCCTCCATTCACGTTAATAGATTCAATTATTCAAACTCAATACGTCAAGCTTATGCCAGCAAGCATTTTATGCAGTCGCTAGCAAACGAAAGCTGATTGATACATGTTTATAAGTGCGCCATCTATTGCTCAACTTACTACTACTACGCCTTAGGAATTCTGTCGTTGGATTTTAATTGAAGTTAGCCAGCACTCCTTGTCCAAAAGGTGGCGCTGCATTCGTTTCCAAATAGTAATAAGAGGTGGCGCTAGTAAGAAATTCGCTTAAATATAGTATTTTAAGCTTATAATTTAGTTCACTTACCTCCGTGTCACTTGCTCGCCCATGTAAGCCACCTGATCATTACTTCCCCTTGCACAACTTGTTTTGCTCTTGATTGCCCTCCAGTTGCAGGGAATTGCTTGAAAATTCCCAGGCAATCCAATGGACTCCGCATAGAAGAGCACAGCACGATTATGACTGCAGCTATCTGTAGGATAAGGATTGAGGTAGGGTTACATGTGAACCTTTCTCTGACACTCACAAGCTTTGAGAATGAGCTTACTCGCCACCAGCAGATCCACCTCCTCGCATCCCGGCTGTGGAGCATGACCAAAGTTCGGATAGAAATCCACCGTGCCGCGCGGCGTCAGATCACCAAATAACGGATAATCCGAGTGTATGACATCCACAAAGCGAGCATTATACGGCTGGAGACCATCGCCCGAGCGGGGCGTGAAGAGGGGCAGAGCAGGATCCAAGCCCGTAACACGACCCAAGCTGCCATTAAAATAGTTTCCTATCCTTCCTGCGATGTGTGCACCCAGACTGTGGCCAATGATGTGCACCGCCTCCTGGGAGACATTGTGCCTGGCCAGAAACTGCTCCAGCTGCTTGGCCAGCTCCAGCGCCACCTTGCCCACCGCACGACGAGAACTGGCATAATCCAAGTTGGCGGCAAGCGACCAATCAGCAACCAGAATATTCCCAAATCCCTGCGCTTGATAGGCTTGGAGGGAAGAGAATGATGAGGAATTCCCTGCGAAGAGAATCTGTCTCTTACCATTTCTGAGCGGCATGATGGAGCTGTGAGTGTGTGAGCCAAGAAATCCGTGCACAATCAGCTTGATGGAATCCACACTTGTTAACTGTTCCACCTGATCCAGGCTCAAATCCTCATGCTTGTCCAGATAAAAGATTCCGCTCTGTTTACTGAGTGCATCCAAGCTGATGGCATTCAGTTCCACAATCTGACAGAAGACTAGGGGCAGCCAGCAGTAGGATACCATTTTAGCCATGTTTCATTTGAGAGGCGATTCAAGATTGAGCCCAGTTGCAACTGAAACGCGGCCTAAATACTGCAACGATTTGTTTACTCTGTGCATGTTTTGGCTGCTGTGCGTTTTGTTAATAGATCGATTTAGTTAAATGATTAGTCGTTTAGTCTGAAACGTGACGCACAAGTGGAAAGCTGCACAACGAGAAAAGGCTGTTGAAAATGTAGAGCAAAGTTCTTCGATAATTAAACATACTTGAAAACAAGTTTAAAGCATTTCAGATTTCAAGTACAAGACTCTTGACCTATGAAAATGAGAAGATCATTAAATTAAATGAAAATCAATCAAGTCATTATATACACTAACAGAGCAGAGTTTGTTTCAGTGTAGCGAGCACACACGTCACTTTATTAACTAGGATGTATTGGGTAATTTTCCATAAATATACAGTGCTGCATACAAGTAAGCGTACACGCAAAAAACTTAAAGTCTAAAGTTCAAATGCAAAGCGAACGCACATCGAAAATACATAAATATATATATATGGAGTATATATGTTAGTTTCTGATTGTTTGTATTGAGCATTTTGCTTGCTTCCCTGACGTATGGCAGTTGTTAAACAAGATCTTCTCCCCCCGGCCACCTCTTTATCGCCTGGCCTCATCCTGTGCCACGGGGCGTATGAGCATTTTGACGCGACGCAACGAATAATTCTTGCCCTGGAACGTGTCCCAGTAGATGCCAGTCTCGCCAGCCGTGTCCGGACTCCGCTCATGATAGACGCCCATTAAATTGCTAGTGCCGCAGGAGTTGAACCAGCCGCCAGCCTTGTGCCTCTGGGCACAGTTGCATTCGAGACAGTTATCGTTATCGCTATCGAACGTGCTGAACTTGGCGCCAGCGTGATACGACAAGGAATCCCCAGCCGAGGGCTGCAGCTGTGACTGGAACGCGCCCAGCAAACTCAAGGCAAACAGTTCCCGCTCTCCACTAATGGCAAAGGAATCGTAGCCAGCAATGGCCACATTCCCATTGAAGTCCTGCAGCCAAATGCGCAGCTCGTGCAGCGAGGATGTCGTCAGTGCATGCAGCTTGTCCAGACCGATGAAGAAGTCGCCAGCCAGGTTGCCAAAGCCCTCCTTGTACTCCAGCCAGCTGCGCTCGAAGCTAATATCATCTGAGGATCGATTCATGATCAGCGTCCAGCCATCGTCCTCGCAGGGCACATAGAAGGATTCACTCTCTGGTGTTAGCTGCAGCTTCAGAATGCCATTGACTGCTAAGTAGGATTGCTGGCAGCTGGTTGCATGCTCATCCGAGCCGGACACAGCTGCAACACTTTGTGGCAGATGTGCGGATTGAGAATTCTTGCGATTGGACAAACGTCGCTTGATGTTGCTGTTAAGAGGATTAAAAAGTTAGGGTTGGAATAATGCAACGGAGGATTTTTACTTACTTGGTATTCTGAACTAGTTTTCCCACACTTTGTTGAGTTTCCCGCACATTGTAAGCTAAAGAGACCAAGAAGGTAGCAATGGCTTCCAGGCGACTGGAGACATCCTGATTGTCAGTGCGATTGAAGCTGGCTGTTAGTGGATTGGGTTGACTTGGTTGCTGGTTAAACAAGGCCATGTTGCGGATGACATGAGGTTCCTCTTGAGGTGCCGGGGAACGCACTTGCCGAGACAGATCTGCAAAGTACAACAAAGGAGTTTAAATTGGGAAATTCATTCAAGCAGCGACAACACAACAAGCTACAATCAAACAACACATATCGAAAACATTGCCAGACAACATCAATTACTGTTCAAATTTAGTACCCCTTAGTTGATTGCGATTCTTTTGCTTGTGCTTGAGCTCTCGGGCAACACGTGGTCCCAAATATTTATCGGTTTCACCTTTCAGCTCATCCAAAGTGTGTCGCGTTATGCGTTGAATGTGCTCAAAGCTATCCAAACGCTGCTGGAAGTTCAACTGCTGTGCCTTCAAGGATTCCATGCGTCCTGTATTGCTATCCAATAGCTGATCAACTCTGCGAAAAGAAGGGTGAAAGATCTAAATGATATCATCTCAAACGACTCAAACTTAAATTATTATGTTTATAAATATTTGATATATACTTAGAGCTCAATTAGACCTTACAGCAAATTCATGTATCTCCATATCCATATATTGAAATGACGTATTCCCTTTTAGTATTTTTTTGAATGCCACAGTAATTAAGTATGCGTTTAATTTGAATAAATTGTTCTCTGAACCCGTTTTTATTTCGGCGTTTTTAGTAAACAAAAGTGTTAATTTATTGGCAAAACGAAAGCAGCTACGAATTGCAAAAGCTGTGCGAAATGTTTGCCAAAAAAAAATAAAATAAATTGGCTAAGAGAATAAACATAAATTGACTGACAAGTATGGGAACTGTTGTTGGTGCTGCTGCTGTGTAGTATCTTTGAGATACATGAAAATAATTGCTGCTCATCTTCACGTAATCAATGGGCATTGTAGTTGAAAATGCCAAAAAACAATCTTCGAATTTTTTGTTGTGTTATTTTTACCGGTTTTCCGTAAAACTTTGCGATGCGTGCAAAACCTGTTTGTCAATATACTACTTGGCTATGCTTATGGCTAAAAGTCCCCAACATGCCAAAAGTTCCATTGTTGTTACTTTGAAGTTTCGTTCCACTTACTTTTTATCGATGACTTCCAGGCGATGTCGCTGGTCCTCGTCCAAGGTCGCCAAGATGCCAACACGATCGTGCAGGTTCGTCATCAGCTCCTTCATCTCCGTGTGCTGTGTGGGCGTTAGCGTGGGCGTGGCACTAACAGCTGTATTATGCTGCAGAGAGTAAAAAAACACTTGTCGTTAGAACGAAACATTGAACTTGATTTGGCCGAAACCTGCTATTGCAGTTCATAAATCCACAGCTCGTGCCATTTGTAATTAACATACTAATATACATATATAAACTTGTCATGCTCTTGAGCAATTTATACGTATACTTAACGCACTCGGAAGTTGCCGCGCATATGTGATCGCCAGTGGGTTGGCACCTGGGTTGGATTTGGCGAGAGGGTGACTTGAGGAGGGGTCTCTTGGATGGCTGGCGTTGCTGCTATGTGATTCACACAGATTAGCGCCAAGAACAGGCACAATGGAGGAGGTGTGCCCATTGTTAAACAAAGAAATCAAACTCGCAAATACTCGGAGATCTTTAAATAACCATAGAGATGGGGCAAGACTTTCGTAACGGACCGTTCAACGCGAGATTCAAGAAGCGACTGAGCAGCAAATGCAAAACAACGCTGAGTGAACAGAGCTTGACGAGTGAGCTTTTCAAGAGAGCGCAAACCTTAAGCAATCTCTCTTCTCTCTCTCTCTCTCTGTCGTCTTTAAAGTGTTTGACGGATTTTGTCTTGTTTTGTTTATATGTTTATGGCTCGTTGCCTTGGCAATATTGTGAAAAATTCCCCGCATTTTATTGTTGATCGGCGCTGTCAATCACACTCACGACACTGCTTAAAAGTGATAAGCAAATCAGTCTATAAGTAAGAATCTAATTACTCATGATTGTTCTTAAATATGCTTATTAAATTCTGTCTTAGTAAATGGTATTATCAAACAAAGTCTGTTATATATATTCGAATTACTCAACCTATGACTTATTCATATTCTGAAATGTATAATTCAAATACCTACACTTTATTCATTGAAATTCCCAAGTTGTGCAAACAAATGTTTCGCTAAATTTTCAAGTCAACAGTTTGAGTTGAAACCTGCCTCAATTTTAGCGTCACACACAACTGATCTACATATTTATTTACTAGTTACTAGTCTGTGTTTCCCTTGGGCTTAACCATAAGCATGTCAGAGACAAAAAGACCGCATTTTGACGGCTCTTTTGAGCAGCTGTATTGCGTCTTGAATTACAATTAGTTCAAATGTAATACTCTACAAGATATTCTGATTCATACTCTTGTTAAAAAGATCATTTTTTATATTAAGAAAAAGTTTTACTTCATACGATATCTTCAAACTTCTTTAAAAACTCGAATTTTGAACATAACAACTAAACTTTTCCAAACATTCAGCTCATTGATCATTGTTAGGGTATTAAAACTGCAGCACAAAAAATATCGCTTTTCTCTCTTGGTTTTGTTTTATGAGTTTATGTACTATATAAAACCTTATGCCAATTCAAACAATTATTGATTAAGTATTGGATACGTCATCACAATAGTATTTCTATATATAGTTTTTTGCCGACTGTGAGTTACCTTTTAGACGATAATACTACACAACATTCCGGCTTATGTCACATTTATAGTTATAGTTGCTAATTTCCCAAGCAAATTGTTTTCGTTATCTGTCTGTCTTTTATGGGGTTTCTGAAGGTTTTCATCGGTCATCGTGCGCTTTGTGTGGAAACCTTTTTTGCAGCATTTTGAAGCTGTGGCCAGCTGTGTGCGGAGTCGTGCGGAGATGCAGCAATTCAGATAGACCTTTTAGAGAATCGGCAGATGAATTACGGATTGTCATATCTAACCTCCACTTCCTCCCCCTTTCAAGTTTTAAATGAATGAGCAAATCGATGACGCAAACCCAAAGGCAATAAAACAATCTGCAAAAAATTTATAGAAAAAAGTTTGTTGCTGTCATGTCTCGAGACTAAAAAAAGAGTCATGTTTTATGCATAATTATTGAACGAAGAGCAAAGTGTGTGAGATTTTATTTCTATAACAACTCAGTTACAGTTCAATTGATGATGGGTTAATAAAAGCACGCCAACAATTTTATTTCGTGTCATCAAAAATGATTAGTTTCGATTGTTATTTATTTGTGTCTGAAACATTCATCAGCCTCGCATTCCAAACTGTGTCAAAGCAGAGCAGCTGTAAAAAATATATATCTATTTTTAAGTAGTTCAATGGCAAATTGAAAAGTGCATTTAAATGTGTGTTTTTTATATATATATTTTTTTTGATTTTTGTGTTTTGGTTTTTCTTGCATTTTATTTAATATTAAATTATTGTACAGGTTGAACTTATTCAAATTGTATTTAGTTGCCATTCATTATTCATTTTCTGTTATTAAATCATAAAACATTCAGTTTTTATTCCTTTTTTTTTTGGTTTCTTTCATTTCCATTCATCTTTTCTGCTCTCATTTTTTTCGCTACTTAGAAATCAACTACAGATATTTACAAAAGTTTCTTCTTGGTTTTGTTTATTTTACGTTAATCCTCCTGCCCAAAACTCACCACCTCCTCTTTCTTGGTGGCTGGTGCGAGGCGAGTTTAACCCTTGTTTTTTTACTTTCAACTAGTATACAAATAATGCTTACAATGTTAACATAAAAACTACACGGATCTACACAACATTCTGCCGAGAGAACTCATACATATATATATTTGATTTTTTTTCTTTCGTTTTGTGTTGTAATAGATTTGTTTTAATATTTATATATTTCTTAAGTGTTTGTTTTGTTTTGTTTTTAACAAAGGTACGTTAAATATTTACGACAAATTCAATGCATTACAAATAATTTAGTTATTCTTCTGCCTCATCTTTTGAGTTTTGAGATTCTTTCTGCCTTCTCTCTTCTTCTTTTGTTTTTTACCATTCGTTCCTGCGGGTTCACAGCGGGAAACCCAGACCGCTTAGCTACTATTATTATATAGAATACAACTAGAGACACGTTCAGCTAAAAACATTCTTAGAGTATTTTTTGGGATTACTTTAGTTAATATACTTTAGCTTAATGCTTTTCAATTTTTTCTTGGATTTGTGTGTTGTGCAATGAAAACAAGTTTTACATACATTAAGGTATAGAGCACTAAATACATTCACACATACACATAGACAATAACTGATGCTCTTCCAGAACTCAATATTCAATATACTCAACATGGAAATTATCTTAATGATTGATCAAATCGAGATCAAATAAATTGCTAAACGAAAGTCGCTCACATTATTTATTTTTTGCTTATTTTTTTTTCGTTTCGATTCATTCGTTTTGTTCATTGGCTCATTGGCTTATAAACTATGGACGTAACCTTGGGATGGGAAAAGTGCGAAAAGTGCATTGCCATTTTGCTCGTTACAGTTTATCTTATCTTTATCTGCTTCTTACTTTTTGTTCTGTGTTTGTGTGTGTTTCCGGTTCATGTGTTTGCTAAAAGTGTGTGTATTTACTCAATGTGAGCTCTCGTATAACTCAAAACAAATTATAAACAATACAAAATGTTTATACGAGTATGTGCTGTGAACTTTTGCCATTTCTTGGTATTAACTTTTAAGTGCGTGCAATTTTTTTGCTAGCAAAGAATTCTAAACAATTTGTTTTTTGGCTCAGCATCTAAATTTGTTTGGTTCTAAAGTGCGTGTTTATCTTTGGTTTATTTTTAATATATATTTTTGTTTGCTTTAAATTGTTTTTACTTTTTATGTACTGCATATTCTTGCTTTAGGTTTTTGCATACTTTTTTCATAAATCACAGAAAAAGTTTTCTCATTAAATTGTTTTTCTTTTGGTTGAGTGTTTTCATTTTCATTTAAATATTCAAGTTCACTTTTAGTTCTACTACAAAATATAATCATTGCACAGTGACTGCAAAAAGTTGATGCACGCTCTTTGCCAGTGTTGATAAGCCACAACAGCGTTTCAGTGATTTTTTATATTTTTTGTAGAATATTCATATATTTGACACTGTCTTAAATTATTCTAAACTCGATTAGTTTATGTTTTTGATATCTTTTTTGTGTTTTTTCTTCGTAAAAGTTTATGGCTGGTGGACCACAGAGGGCGCCACTTTGCCTCTAGATTTATTTGCACAAGTTTTTCATTGATTTAAGTAAATAATTTGTTAACATATTTTTGTCTACGTTTATTTAGTTACTTTCACTTCTAGACGCCAATATTTATTTATTTTGTTTTTGATTCGTTTACTTTGTTTAAAAACCATTTGAAGTGTCTTTGATTTAAGTTTTGCACATTTTGTTCATCTTCATCTTCTTTTTCTCGTCCTCTCATCTTTAGTGTTGCGTAACGTTTCTTAAAACATGGAAAATGGATTGATTGGATTTTTTGATTTTACTACGACACTATGTAAAATACTTGGTAAGGTTATTTGTTATTGTATTGTTAGTTTCTTAGTTTGTTTTGACTATTATTTATTTAGAATTTATTTGCTGTGGTTGCTAAAAACTTTCTTACTACATTTCTCATTACTAGTTTAATTGTTTAACTATTCGTTTCAAATTGCATCAAAAATTGTATTTTTTTATAAACTATTCATTAAGTCTCCTCGTAGAAGTCAGAGTTACCTCTCACGGCTTCCTTCCCCCTGGGTGGTTCCTTTTATTTTTTACTCAGTAATACCTTTGTTTTTATATAATTATTATATGTTTTGTTAGGAATTAGTTCAATTTCAAATACATACAAATCTTTTTGGGCAGCAGAAAAATTTTAAACTGAAATCATAAAAATAATAAAGTTATAAAAAAACAAAAGCAAATTATATAGTATAAATGATTTAAGTTTATTTTTTGTTTTTTTCTTTCTTGTAATTGTTTGCTTTATACATAAATTCATTTATTATTTGCAATTTTAATTACCATTAAATTAAAAATGTATCACTTAAACAGCGCGGCAAAGTTTTTCCTCTTGTTGAAGACACAAGCGTTTAAAATAATCATATTTAGTATATAGTTGGAACAACAATGTGAAGACAGATTAAATACTCTCGCAGACATACTGTTATACCCTATAGTTTAAAGTTGTTTGAAGGAAGGATCGGAACATTTAAATATATCAAAGATTGGGCACATTTTGCATGCTTTAAACTTGTCTTAGTGTGCATTTAATAAAAATAAACTACTTAATGTACAATATTTATGATTTGAGTTTACGTTTGAGGAATCTTATTATTTTTAATATTTACTAGTCTGTATAAAAGGATAAATTTCAACCTAATCGAAAACAAATTTAAAAAAAAAAGAAAAAAATACTCAAACACAGACAGAAGTTATTGCAAATCGTTTAGAAAATGTAAATTTTAACATATAATTTTATTTAAAATATGTATTTATAACGGATAGAAAAAAGTCGAACGAAATTTGACTTAACTGAAGTAAGAAGACGATGACGTTGGATATATAATTGTATATAGTATGCAGACTAAGTTACTTAACTAAAAAAACTAACTAATATTTATGCCCAGGCACGAATTTGACTGAAATGCTGCCGTAGTTTTTCTCCCCTCAATTGCCCCTTCTTCCCAATTTGAAATCGAACTAAGAACTATACAAATTCATTACACTTTTTACTTATGGCTGTGGATAGTTTTTTCAAGTTGTAGTTGTGGGTTGTTGGGTTGGGTTGATTTAGATCGGGTTTGTGTCTTGGGTGTCTAACAATAGAAACGTACGCCATCCACTGAGAGGACCTGCTTTAATTTTCATTTATTCTGTCGATTCGGTTCCTGATGCAGCTGCACACCTTCCACCGTGAAAATTGAGGTTTCTGTAAGTAGGGGAAACAACATATTATTATTATTATTATGACATTTTTAATTAAAAACTTAAAATTATGACAACATTTGTGTTGCAGGCCATAATTTAATATAGTCTCGACCGAGAAAGTCTGACAATTAAAATGCAATGCAAATTAAATTTTGTAATGGCCTGACACCCCCTTTAAACAGCACCCACTTAACCACAAAGCTCACACGCGTTTCGGCTGCGGTTTTTGGCTCTCTGGCTCCGACTCTGGCTCTGTACATTGACCTTTTCCGGCTGATTTTTAGCGGTTTTCCGACCATGATAAATGCCGCACATTAGTTGCATTTTAATTGATTTTAAGTCGCGAGCGAAAGCGCAAATATTTAATGAACAAACACTTAGCAAAAGCTGATGAGAGGATAGAGCTTAACCTGCCTTGTGGCTACTAATACTAATACTTGTACTAATACTACCCTCAATGAGTCAACCTGTGTGTGTGTGTGTGTGCACTGATTTTAATTTTGACCTGAAATTAGCATATTTGCAAGTTTGTAAATAGACCAGAGAACAGTTTAGACGGATATGTTCTGGGCATATGTACAAATCACCGTTAATCACGTTTTAAGCGCACATTAAGCTGACCAGCCATTAAATGGACAGCAATCGAGGGGGTGTGGAGAGTTGAAGGGGTGCATGGTTGTAACCATTGAGTTTCATTCATTACATGCTGCTGTAACAGCTGCCTCGGGGGTCCTTTTGTGACTGTTGCAGCAATGAATGAATGTTGTGCACTCGCACAAATTGCAACGTTCGCGTTGCGGCTTTTTGGGGAATTCGCGCTTTTTGTGCAACTGTGTATCGAATGCTTCTTTCGGCCCTAAATGTGTTGCCATTTACAGTTTTTGCAAATCGCCCGCAGACTGAAGCAGCAGCAGTACTGAGTCTAATTAATGCATGGCACAAAGTACTACAGTAAAAGATGCTATATAAAACTGGATTTAAGCATGTGATTTGTGTGTGAATGCCACGCTTTAAATAATGGCCAACGTTAAGCTACTTTAGATTTAAAACAGTTTTTAAAATCTTCTAAATCTTTGTTGCAGATACTATATTCTTTTATGTACCTACTGCAAGCAGATACTTTTTAAGCTTTTTAAACATATCCTCTATTCTTTGCACACCTTAGTCAGCAAATCTTTGTTTGAAGTTACATATTGGATGTGTGTTTGTGTGTGTGGCTTGGGACAAATTAACTAGTTGCTGGCAGACACAATTACTTTTCACAGGCACAACTTGCGACTTGTTGCAACGCCAACTTTTTATGCCCAGGCGCCAAGGCACACAAATTAAAACGCAACAAGACACGAAAAAAGAGAAGAGAAGAGAATGTAATTACTGTTAACTGGTCTGGGCAATGTAAACATTAGTTAAACCGAAAAAAGCAGACAACAAGCAGAAGCTTTCAAGTTTGTCGCAAAACTTAAATGAGTTGCTGTTGTTGAACGGCAGTGTTGCATTTTAATTGGGGTTTTTTTTTTGGGGAGCCAGACAGTGCGGAAAAGTAGGCAATGCATTTTACATTTTACATTTCACATTAACCCATTTTGCCACCGAATCGGAGTGTATAAATGTTAAATATTCATTTTGTTTACCGTCTGGCAATTCGTAGAGTTTCTTTGGCAATTGCGCAAAGTAGGGATGAAGCAGTGCATCCTCAGCGCCGATACGCTGCTCGGGATTCAGTTGCAGGAACGCGTTCGCTATCGTTTCGCCCTCAATGATGTCGTAGAGCCGTGGAAAATTGTGACCCAGTTTGCGTGGCCGATAGAAACCTGCATATGCACAGAAAAAAAACCAAATTAGTTTAGATGAAAGGCTGGTGAGTTGATGGTTGGCCAATTACTTACCCAACTTGTGCGGCTTGTAGCCGGGGAAATGTGTGCAGCCCTGCCACGTATCCTCGGTGGGCGTGCCGAGCAATTTGAATATCTTATCCAGTTGATCGTATGTATCACGTATGCCCGGGAATGTTGGCATACCGGTCACCATCTCAACAAATATGCAGCCCACACCCCACATATCCAACGACGTTGAGTACTCCGTGCTGCCCAACAGTACATCTAGAGGGTTAAAGGGAGACAGGTTGCTTCGTTAGGTAAATGCACTTTTTGTATGTGTGTGCAAATAAATTGCAATTTTAAATAAATAAACAGAAATGTTTTGCCCTGTTTCAGGCTAGGTATGTTAGCTAGCCAGCCACATGGAATGACACACTGACTGAAAGACTGACGGCATGACAGACTGACGTGTCGTCTTAACGCTTATCTCAGTTGGCCCTTTAGATGCAGCAGGCAAGGCACAGCACAGACAAAAAAAGAGACCGTTGCACAGGTGCCACAGCAATTTCCTGCCCCAACAACCCCAAACTGAACCACACGTTTTGCATGCATCCGTTTTGCTTTCAAGTTTCGCCAGCTCTCTTCTCCGTCAGAGCTCCGGAGCTCTTTCTGGTCGTTGTCTGGTAAGAAGTGCAGATTAAATTTGTTTAACATGCTTTTGACTTGCCCCGTTGAGGTCAGTCTAGGACCAAGGAGCAACAGCAGGAGCTGAACCTACAGCAGAAACTGTTTATGTCGAGGGAATTGCATATTAAAAAATTAACTTTATTCTCTTAGTGCCTGTCTCTTTCTTTCTCTAGTTTCTGTCTACTTTTTCAATTTAGCGTTGCAAATTGAAGGGAATTTTGTGCAAGATTAGAAAAAACACAAAGAAAAAGAATGAATGAATGAACGCAAACTGAATTGTTTACCCATTTGGGCGCTTGTCTCTATAGACGGCTATTAAAAATTTAATCAGCTTTTGCAGCTATTTGTCTGTCTGTAATGGAAAATGTTTAATGGGAAAACCAAACATGTATTAACATGGCAATAATTGTTTTTAATAGTTTGTGCAGCAAATAGTTCAAATAGTTGAAGTATTTTTCGATTTTAGCTTTTTGACTTTTATTATGTTATTTAAATAGCCAATTTAGTATTATTGTCAGAGCTTTTAAAAGCTTATTATAGCGAGAAGTATTATTTGTTTATGGCTAGAGTTTGAGGTTGGAAGCATGATTTATTTTATTGTTCAACAACAATTCTAATTATAGTTTTAATTGGTGTTGCATATTATAATGAACCACAAAAAGCATTATTTTCATGACTTTTTAAATTCTTGTTTTATGACAAACTTAAACTTTGTTCTACAACTTGTTATGATCCAACTATAAAGTAACTAATTTGTTAACACCTGCGATCAATATATCAGTCAGTTTTATGTAAATATATTGCTCTCACCTGGTGGACGATACCATAACGTGACCACTTCATGGGAATACGTATGGCTGGGCACACTTTTGGCACGAGCCAATCCAAAATCGGCAAGCTTCAGTTCACCACAGTCGCTAATGAGCAGATTCTGTGGCTTGACATCGCGATGCAGGACACGACGCTTGTGGCAGTAGGAGAGACCGCGCAGCAGCTGGAAAAGGAACAGACGCACATTGCGATGATCCAGGCCACCCGGATGTTTCTCCATATATTGCGATAGATCGGTATTCTGCAAGACATTGCTTAGTATGATCATTTTTCTCGAATTAACTTCGTACTTACCACATATTCAAAGACAAAGGTCAATGTCTCGCGGGTGTGCACAATGTCGTGCAGGGTCACAATGTTGCTGTGTTTCAGTTCTTTGAGCAGGGACGCCTCACGTATTGCCGTGAATGGAGCGCCCTCCTCCTCCTGCAGTCGTATCTCCTTCAATGCAACACGCTGGTAGGTTAATCTGTAAATATACATATATGCGGCATCCACATGATATTAATACAATAAATACAAATACACAAGCAGAAGCCAAACAATAACAGACAGTAACAGACAACACACATTTCCCTAACCTCTCATCGTCCTTGGCTAAAGTCTTTGTATACATTAGGCAGGACATTACGAGCCGACAACAACAACAGCGGCAATGTGCCACAAACACTTAAATTAGGATAAGGCACAGACACAATTCACTGAGCTCCTCCTCCGCCTGCCCGCCTCCAACCACCCCCTAGCCGCACATTTGAAGTGTCAAATTAGGTTAAATTATTTGACACCGACGCCACAAACGCTACAAATTTATGAGACGCTTTTTCGCACATCCAAATTCTAATTGGAAGCGAACTTGGACTTGGTCTTGGTGTTGGTGTTGGAAATCCTCGCGCATAAAGTTGTTGATTTAAGGTCCAAAAGTGAGCAAAAGTTTCGCTTTTTTTATGACTCAAGTGTGCCTGGCATAAAAGCAAGAAGTACTATCTACTATCTGCTCTCTGCCTCTCTCTCTCTCTCTCTTTGCTCTCCGCCAACACTTGAGCTATGTCAAAGCGAAAGAGCTGAGAGTTAATTCAGTTAACGCTCAAGCGTCGCGATTTCAGCTAATTGGCAGCCAGCTAGCAGCCAAGAGTTGCTGGTTAATGATGATGACATGCGTAATGAGGGCGCAGCCAACTAAAAGCGTGAGCTATAGATAAAGGCCTAATGATGAACCCATACAAAATTGGCTGATAGATAATCAAAAGTTAGTTGGTAAACTGTTTTAGTTGGACTATTGTTTGGCAAAGTTAGGCAAGAATTACACCTTGAGAAAAGTTAAAGTGTTTGATGATTAATCGAAAGGTCTGTTTGTTTCCTGCTTAAAAAGCTCATCTTCTTATTCCTTACAGGTGTAAAGTTTTTTTTTTCTCGCTTTTACACAAATTATTTGCCAATCTTTACCCACTTTATGTGAACATAAACCGTTTTCATGGCAAATTAAGCATTCACAATGCTTACATTATTTCTTTCCTCCTTTATTTAGTACTGGTTTTTATATGCCATCATCAAACTTTGGGCATCTACTGCTACATTGATGAGACTTTTGGATGAATCTTATTTGCGTGGCTGTTCAAATGAAGCACAGAAAATATTCTATGCATGGCAAGCCACCGCAGCAACGTTATCAATTAAGCCTTTTATGTGAATGGCAAGTGTGGCAAAGCATGAGCGTGTTTAGTCCTTCCTGTACCCCAATATCGTTCCTACTGTTTTATAGCCTCGTGCAGAAGCGTAAATGTCGTAAAGAGCTTATGTCTTTGCACATCCTGCGACAACATCCTTTTCGATGCGAAGACATGCGAAATTTTCATGTAACCAGCAGCTGTTGCTAGCTACCGAGTATCTCAGCCAAATTACACGATATCAACAACAACAACAACAACAACAACACGAACAGTGTTGCAAGGTTGTGTGTGTTCTTTTTGGGGGCGCCATGAAAAATGTATGAGGGAAAAGTGCTGCCGCCGTTGGCACCGGTTGATAATTTCTAACTGGGTCAAACAGCGAGTATATGGGCGGATTGGGCGCAGTGGGCGTGGCATGCATATCGAAAGATTTTCGCAACTGTAGTTTGTCGTTAATGTAAAAATAATAACGATTTAGTTAAGCGCCACCGCAGAGCAGACGAAAAGTTTTGTCGTTTTGTCGTCAAGAGCAAAACTTTTGTCGCCAGATGGCGCTACCAATCTGCACAGTTAACAGTTGACCCACTAAATGCTAATCAGCCCAAAAGTTCAAGTGCTCGAGCAGAAAAGGAAAAAAAAGGAAGCGAAAAGAAAACGAAACGAAACGAAAGTCAAATAGAAGTGAAATCATTCATGAAATCTTCAACAATTGACACGAAACGAGAGCAAACGAAAACTTTGCTAAAAGATGGCACACAAAAAACGAACGCGTAGCGCACATAAATCTTAGGCCAAAAGCAAGCAAAGTTAAGCAAAGCAAAGCACTGACCCAAATTTTGCTTGAAATGCTAATCAGTAGGGCAAACAGAGCGTAAGGCAGCAACAAGGAACAAGCCGAAAAGAATTGAGTTAGTAAGCAAAGGCAGGAGAGCAGGACAAGGAGCAGGAGCTCAAAAGTTGTCATGCATCGCATTTCATTCATTTGCATTTCCATTTTGACTTTGCTTAGTTTTCCCCATACAACAGTTTTCCTTTTTGCCAGATAAATTAGAGCGAATTAATTGCATTCCGAATAAACAAAGCTAATTGGAACTCATTTCGCATGTGGCCTGCTCTGCATGCCTAATGAGAAAGCACAAGAATGAAAATGCTTCCTCTAGCCCGACGAAATGTAAGAAAAACCACTTTTCTTCTCTTGTTTTTCCCACGTACTGCCCATTGTTGTAGAACGTTTTTGAGGTTGGGGTTGGTTTTTCGGGTGCTGTGCAAATGATTGTCAAATAAATCAGAAAGTAAAAACGGACAGCATAAAAACAGTGCGCAAAAGTCGAAGGCAAGTTGCAACTGACAGCGGCAGGCTCCAAGAAATCCATCATAAATAAAGTAGATACCCCACCTTACGACCCACTCCTCCACTACTTCCTTTTGCTTGTAAATATAAGTAGCCTGCTGTCAAAAAGGTGACGATGCTTGTTGCTGTTGTTCTAGTTGTTTTCTTTGCTTGGGTTCCCTGAGCTCATTTGTCAAATCATGAGACTTAAATCAGAGGCGAGAGGCGCAAATGAGGCGGCATTTGTTAAAGCAAGAAGTTTGAGGTGGGCAGGAGGAGGGGCAGGGTAGGTTAAGAAATAACTGCCAACTCAATTGTGTCAAAACGGACGCAAAAGAAAAAGGGTTCAACCCAACACACACAGAGAGACTTCTTGAAAAGTGCGTTAGCCAAGCACCCAAAAAAAAACAATTGTAGACGACCGAGAACAGGAAAAAACATAACAATGGCAATGAGTTTGTAGACTAGGCAATACTCTAAACAGAGGAATAGATGGGAGATAACTGCAAAGGTATATCAGGGTACATAACATTCGGCTTTAGAATTTATTTTTTTGCAGAATTTTGCTGCCCATTGTTGTTGCACTGCAGCCGCTGCCCCATTGTTGCCACTGTGCCAATTTTTTTTGGTTGCCAACACACAACTCCCTTTTCTACCCGAAACTCGTCCTGTTTTCCAGCCGTTGATTGATAGCCGCATTTGCATGGTAACTGAAACTGAAACGGAGGCTGCAGCAACTAGGTCTGCCACTGGGTGACTGGAAAACTGTTAACTGGGACTCGCTGCTGCTGCTGCTTCTGCTGTGTAATGAGCCTGCCAGCAGCTCCATATAAATAGTTTATACCGTATATATATATAGGGTAGAAGATATAGGACGGACGCTTGGCAAATGAGCACACACAGCCGGGTTACAAATAACTTGGGCGGCAAGCGGATGCAAAAATAAAAATAAATAAGGCAACAGCAACAACAGTGAAACATTTGTATATAAATCAAGAGAAAATGGCAAACAGCGGCGGCGGCAGGCGGCATTGTCACACAAATTGTGCCTTTTAAAAGACATTTGATTTAGGCGAGACGCGCAACTGTGGAAAAAGTGACAAGCCTTTTGGAAGCCCTACCCTACCCTACCCCACCCCACCCAACCTACGCATACGTCCGTCTGTCATCTGTGAGCTCGTCAAAATTCATGGGAAGGCGTCGTTTGTTGTTCCGTAAGTCGAGACAGAGCAATAATTTAGCTTAACCCACTGACATGGCAACCCAATTTAAGGACCACAAAGCGACCGCGTCGTTGATTTATCGCACTCAGTTGGGCATTTTGTTCTACACACAAACATACATAAGTATTAAGTTTTGTATACTCACTTGCTAAATCCTTTGTAGACTGTCGCATAGGAGCCTTCACCGAGCGGTTCCAGTTTGACATAGGCTTCCTGCTTGCCAAATGGTGAATCGCCCTGTAAACCAGATAAGATAAAAGACAAAATAATTACGATTGGCTAAAGAATTTAATATCTCATGGTTATTCAGATGGTAGTTTTGGTTTTGAAGTGCCGCACAAAAGTATGTACTTAAAGTGTTTAAATTGACAGCATAAAAGTATGCAACAACATAATACGGTTGGCATTAATTAAAAAAAGATTGTACTGAAACCATATATAAAAGTTACAAATTGCAAGAGATTTTTATTTATCAATAAAATCTGTACATTGATTAATTTATCAATTTAAAAGTGAAATACTTAAATGCATGGCCATAACACGGGAGAATCAATTAATTTGCGTTAATAAATCAATCAATATTTATTTAAGTGATAGAAAGATATACAGCAGCTGAATATTAAACAGACAGCCAATTAAATAAATATTTTTTTCCTATTTATGGTTTGCTATCAAACCTTTATTTGGAATGTATTAATATATTGGGAACTCTCAAAGCCTAAGCCAAGGGTCCCACCAGGATAAATTACAAAGAGATTAAAATATTTTCAATGGTTTACTGCAGCCAAACAGCCTCAACCTCATATTGAAACTGCTAAAACCAGTTGGGAATTATAAGCGTGCAACTGAGCTAAAGTCGTACCTAGAAGTATACAATACTTTATTGGTTCGCTGATGGCAGCAAACCAACCACCAAAATAGAGGGCCTTACTCTTGTTGTACTGCATAAGGATTTGCAACCTGTTTAAAGGTTTTAAGTGCTTGAAAATAATAATAATTGCATTGCGTATAAAAGTGAAAAACACTTTGAAAGTAACTATTAAAATGTATAGTTGCAATAACGCACATATTAAGTATACTTAATCCTCTGCTGCAAGGGATTATTTGCTTTAACTGGACAAAGTGAAGCTTTTAAAAGTATTTGCATGTTTCGTTTTTAAGAGCGTTGTGTTAAACGAGTGTAAATATAGTTAAATTGATATGTGTACGTGTTAAAGAGCGAAAAATTCCTTTCGTTTTATTTATTTGTCAAAGCAAAGAAAAACACATAAAAACACGCTGAGAATTCTAAAATTGATAAAAACCATTTGCAAATTGCAAAAGGCAACGCAAATGTGCCAAAAATTGCGTACACAACACAACACAGCACATAAATAAACAGCGATAAAGTACATTTAGTTACAGTTATTGAAATTTATTTGGCTATAAGTGTGTGTAGGAAAATAAAAATATATTGTTTTTTGTACTACTTACACCAAATGCACTGAAACGTTTTCGTCGCGGATGTGGATCCTGTTTGTTGAGAAAGACCTCGGATTTGGGTCTGGGTGGCTTCTTGGGTCGCATAACGACATGCGAATGGTACTTCATCTCCTCCCTGATGTCCTCATCGAGCAGCTTGCTGTCCGACGAGACCGACAACTGTCGCTGTACGCGATCATGATGGTCAGTGCTGTCCGTGCTGCGCCAGTCTACAAAAGAAACACAGAGAAAAAAGGGAATCGTCAGCCAAAAGGGAAACAACAATTTTGTGCAGCTTAATGAGTTGTACAAGTGCTGGACGAGGACCTGCAGCAGCAGCAGCAGTCGGGACTACTTAAAATCTAAATTAGTAGGAGAAAAACAAAAAAAACAAAGTAGAAATGCCGACAAACGGCCAGCACAAGCAGAGAAGGACCTTCAAGGACCAACGAGCGACGAGTAGTGCGGGCCCCAAAAATAATTGTCGGCAATGCATATAATGAGCGGCAACCTCGACGACTTGTTAGCAAGTTTCCTCATTAACCGTAACGTAACGAAAAAATGGGGGCAGTAGCAGGAGCAGAAGCCAGCTGCTGTTGCATCCACATCATCAATGGAAGAGAAGAGCCTTGAAACATTGGTGAATGCCCAGCCCAGAAACTCTTTCGAATTCTCTCTCTCGCTGGGCAAACACAAAAATATGCCATGTTTACAGCCGCAAAACCCCAAACCCAAACGGCAACCGAATCCAAATCCGTTACGGAATCGAATCCGTTGCACACTGAATAATACACAAGCGCAAATATAATAAAAATGTTTCAAAAGAAAAACAGGCAGCTGTAGCAGCAGGAAGGTAGGTTAAAAAGTTGGTCTAGGACAAAGTTTTTGCAGCTGCAACATGCTGCAAAAGCTGTAATTGAATGCGCAGGTGGGCAGGTGGGCAGACAGCAGGTTCACATCATTGTGGGCGTGGCCAGCTGGTTGTGTTTGCCGGCACTGGGTCACCTAGTAACCTCCTGCTGCTCGAGGATGATGATGATGATATTCATTGACTTGGGAGCAGCAGTGTCGCCGTCGTTGTCGTCGCTGGCTTTCATTTGCTTTAGCAATTTGTTTGCATTGCCACTGCCACGCCCACACACGTACGCCCTCTTACATATATATATATATATATATATATAGCGATTGCTCTTCACTTTACTGCTCTGTGCGCTTTGTTTGTTTGGCTTTCTATTTGAGCACTAATTACATTTTAAATTATGTTTGCTTTTGGCTGTTGCTGCTGCTGCCGTTGCAGTTGCTCCCGTGACTGTTGTTGCCACCGCCATGTGCCACCTGCAACACAATTGTACGTGTACATCTCTGTGTATATGGTGGCTTCATTGAAATATTTATATAATATAGTTGTGGCTGCTGGCGGCAACAGCAGCTAAAGCAGCGAACACAGTTTCAGTTCAGCACTTCTCGTAAATTGGTTTTGTTACAGCTTAAAAGCAGGAAGAAAAAAGCAGGGGGAGTGAAGGGGTTTGGTAGCTTGTGATATAGTATATTTCATTGCACGCACGTGCTAAAAAAAAAACAAGAACAAACTGCAATTTATTGTGCAAATACAATACAGCAAATTATTTCCATTTTTTTCACTTACTTAAAATCAATAGAATTCCATTTTGTTATTTAAAACGTTTTTGTAATACGAGAACTCGAAGTTTTAAGCTCATATTTGTTTGCATTCTATATTCCACATGTTCCTAACATCGCTTAAGCTTTTTGAATTGCAACTTTTTTTTTTGTCTCTCTTTTTTGTAACCCACATTTGCTGCACAGACTCTCAACATGCTACTAATACATTTATATATGCACATACTACATATTTACTACATAAATGCACGCAGTCAATGGCCGGACGGACCATAGTAAAAACTCTAGTTACGAAACTCACATTCAAGAATGTCTATCTCTGTCTCTGTCTCTCGACATGTCTGCTATCTTCATACGCTCTCGGGTCCCATTTCGTTTTCACGCCTCCCCAAATACAGAAATGCGAATAAAAACATGCAAGATTGTTTTCGTTGCTGCTTGCTGAGGCAGTTAACGACTAGCAGATACTCTGAAGTCCTAACATCAATTCATCTGCTCAGCAAAAAAGGAAGCTTGTGTAGAAACTTCAGCTTTGTAGTTCTAACAATCCCTTTTCAAAATATAGATATAGTATAGAGATCCTTTCATCACACTCTTATTCCACATCTTATATGCATAGGGTATGTGCAGAAATAAAAAAAGCACATGAAAAACTAAATAAAACAAAATTTAATATGCGCGCACAAGATGTTCACTGGCAAGGAGCAGCAGGCAGGAGAAGCTCTTCCTGTTTGCCGCTTCCACGCCGCCAGACAGTCAAACAGACAGAGAGAGAATGTTGAGAAATTACTAACATAAAAATTAAAAATTCAACAGCAGCTGATTGTGCACAAGCAGCAGCAGCAGCAAGAAGAAGAAGAAGCGACAGCAGTAAAACTTTGGGCAAACTTGCTGGGCTGCAGGATATCAGGGATATGGATATATATATATATATATATTTGTATTTATATGAAACACTGTCGGGCCGGGCTGTTATCTGCGTGAAATGGACGTCGACGACGCTTGCTGAAAGCTAATCCGACTGTGAATCGCATGTGGCACACACACACACACACACACACACACACGTAGATACATAGTACATACATATATTCTATGGCAAATGTTGACGGCGATTAAATGCGCAATATGCGCCATAAATGAGCCAAATAAAAGAAAAACGAGCCATGAGAGCTTCTATAAAAAAAATTGAAGCAGTAGAGCAACCACCTTCCGTACACCCCTCTCTTCTATGGCAACGTCAGCTCCTCTCGTCTCGTTGTCCTGGCAGCCGTCTTTGGCTTCAGTTCAACAGACAAAAAGCAAGCGATGAAAACCATTTGATTTGCAAAAATTGACTGAGCATTGGCAAAGTGGCTGTAAAATTGCAAAAAAGCAGAAAAAAAAAAGGAAGAGCAAAGGAGATGAGATTCCTTCTTCTACTTCTTTGACTATATATGGCCTGGGCACTTATTTGGTATATTAGAAAGTTCTAAAAGTCAAGGCGAATACTCGTGTGATTATTGTGCCAACAAAGCCAATGGCAATGCGAGACATTCCGAATGTCAGAAAGCTCAGCGATAATCATTTGGCAATGATAATGCCATGCTGTATACAACTCGTAAATGGAACAGTTGGCAACGCTGTGTGGGAGAATATACACATAACGGACATAAGTACTTGAGTATTAGTATTGATGGCTTTCAAACCAAACCAAACCCAAACTGGGGCAACAGAAATTGGTTTGAGCTAATGGAAGTATTAGTGCACATTGCATAATATTGGCAGTTTTGACTTAAATGCAAATTTGCATGGAATTAGTTTGAGCTGGCAACACCACAAGTTATTGCAGTTCTGCATTAAGTTGGCTGTGCCTAACCATTATGCAAATTAATGCTGAAGGTGTAGCTGTATAAATATCTTTACAATATCTTAACATAAAAGTAAGGTTATGTCCTCTGATCTTTGTGTAACTTTCTACTTGAACTTCCTTTGGCCTGGAACTATCTGTTTCTGTATCTTTTCATTTCAAAGTCGTAAGTTTACATAGTGATATTTGTTTCTCGGCTTTTATGGCATTCATAAAGTTATACGGCCAGTTTCAGAGATGCACTCAAAAGCACTCAAACGAGCACTGAAACAAGCCGTTGAAATCTCATCTCAGGCTTCCTTTGTCGCTTTTTCGCCCTTTTTCTTGTTCTTTGTGCGTTGTCTTCGGAACTCCTTTAACGCCTTGATGCTTAAGTTTTATTACTTTACACACTAAAAATCTCTCAAGCGTATAACTTGGAATGCAAACAGAAATCAGAACAGGAAACAGTCCACCAAAATAAAAAAAGCGAAATAAAATGATAAAGAAAAACACAGAGAGTGCAGAAAATTCGCGTGTAAAATGAAAACAATGAAAATTATGCAAGCGCATTACGACATACCAGTAAAAAACAAAAAAACGGGGAAAAAAAACGAAAAAATGTGTCATACAAAAAACGGAAATGATAAAAATAGCGGGCGCTAGAGCAGCAGACTGTGAAGGGGAGAAGGGAGGGTAGGGGTTGGGGTTGGTAAGGAAGTTGCAGAATTGTCGCTGATGTAGCTTGGCTCTTGGTGGTCATAGTTATGCAAATGCTATGCAAGGATGTCACGTCCTGCTGTGACTTAAAGCCATACACACAACACACACGCACACACACACACATGTGAGAGGAGGGGGGAAGGGATGGTGTGAGGTGGTGCGTGCGTGTGTGTGTGTGTGTGTGGAGTGGCTGTCCGTAACATCATCTTTCCCCCGAGATACAGAGCCTTCAGCAACTGGCTGCCTGGCGACTCTTGTTTGCATATATGTATGTACGTGTGTGTGTGTGTGTGTGTGTACTTGCAACATACGCATCTGTTGGCTGGTCTTGGAATATCTCGCAACTGTTGTTGGCCTTTTGCATTATTGCATATTATTCGCAATTCCTGTTTACTACTCATATTTGTTTTTGGCTTTGTGGCATTATTTATGGCATGTGTGTGCAAGGGTGCGTGTGTGTGAGTGTGTGTGTGTGCGGCATCATAAAAAAATCACTGCACCACCACGATGAGTGGGTCAGTGGCGTCTCCCTTACCCCTCTCACCGAAAGACACTAGTGTGACAGCCATAAAAAAATGAGCTGGGCATACAAGATTTTCTTCTTTTTTTTTGTTACTTTTAATTTGCATAAGTATGAAACGGCCCTTAAATGAGCTGAGAGAGTATTTATGCCTGCAACATTGCCCCAAAACAGCACTATGCTACATTTTATGTGGTTTTTAGCCTGCTAAGTTTAAACGTAAAGTTTAAAAGTTAAATTATGAATTTAAAATAACTTGAATTCCATAAGTATTAAGCTCTGCAAATAATTTTATTCTTTAATCTTAACACTTTGTATCTTTAGTTTCTTTCTGCTTTACATGGTATCTTTCAGTCGTTCACTCTCTACATTTACAACTTATTGTTATTATTCATATACGCGTGTCGCGCATTTGTGTAAAAATTTAATAAAGCAAAACATTTGAAAACTGCTCCTCGCTGCCTGCCACAGTCTCGAACCAACCATTCAAAAACAAATAAAATATGTATATGTATGTCTCTGACTGTCTGTCTATCTGTGTGTATTTATGCTAAAAGGGGGAACCTGTCAAGCGGTGGGTGTGGAAAGGGGGGGAGGGTAAGGGTTTTGTTTGCTTCCTCTGCGCTTCCTTGGCAGCAGAGTTCGGGCACAGGAAGCACAATTTTGATAAATGCAATGGCATAAAGCGCTCGACGATGGCCATCGACAACGCATTTCAAATTGGGCAACAAAACTGAAGGAGGACAGACAATCGCCCACCAACAACAAAACCAACCCGAAGTTGACCAAAAAGTGTGGGAAATTTTATCTCTGGCGACATCAAGTGTCCTCCACAGCTGAAACATTTTTGCGCTGTTTTATTTGTTTTCGCCTCCATTTCCCAACCCCCACCCCACTTCTGTGAAACATTCTCGCTGTTATGTTTGTGATTTATTATTCAGGCCAGAAATTAAATTTTCTCTTTTTACTGCATCGAGTTCTCGTTCCATGCTAACTGTTTGTTTTGGCAGCCCTTTCTGGGCAGCCAATTCACCCACCGTTTAGTGCCTAAAATTTATTGTGTTGTTGCTGAATTCAATTACGAAGATGATAACCAAGGCCAAAATGGCCAAGACTCGAGACTCTAGACTCCAGACACCAGACACCAGACGATAAGTGCAGTCAATGCCAAAGGGATTTTCAATATTGCATCCTTGAACCTTTCTTCCAGAGTGCTTGCCTCCCCCCTTAAGCTCTGTGGCTTATGGCTCTGAGGCAAATGTCTCAATATGAAAATGATAACCCGCTGCGTTTTGTCATTACTTTTGGCTGTCGACTGCACTCGGGACTGAACGAAAGACTATAACGATGACTATGATGACAATGACAATGACAAAGGCAACATCTAATGCCAAACTACACACACACAAAAACAACAAGAAATAACAAGGGACAATGGCATGACATCCATTTAAATGGCATTTTGAAAGCTTTGCGCATAAAATACGATCGTTTAAATTGCTGTCAAAAACATACAAAAAATGGAACGCAATAAATGAGCAAAATAAAAACTAATAAAAGTCTAAGCTATTTCCGGCTACAACATGCAAATAGTTAACGCTATTTAACGACTAGTTAAGTAATGCTAGGGAATTTTGAAGTGTGTATTACCTTGTGGTTTATTATTATCATTTTTCGCAGATTCTTGTGCTAAAAATAAAAGGTAGAAAAAATATGCAAACATAAATTAAAAAATTCGGTTTTGTTTTTTTTTTTTGTGGGAAGAAAAAGCAAAGTTCAAGCTAAGCGTTGAAAAAAATAGGCAATTTAAGACTAAGTTTGGTTTTTAAAATATATAAAGCGCAGCGTTGAGTAAAGCTTAAGCAAGGTTAAATATTGTAAAAGCGTATATTAGATTTACATAACAATATAAGAGTAAAAGATTTTAAATTTTCATAAGCATTCTAGAAAAACTAGATCGCTGGAACTTTTCGTTTGGACTGTACGTTGATAGCAGTCAGTCATTTCACACAATATAACATTCTTTCACAGCACAGATTGCATTAAAATCCTAAACAAAGCTTACAACAAGCTCATTGTTTGCAATTTATGTTGTTTACTTGCAATTGTTTGCAGCTTAATCAGGCGTAAATGTATATCAAAACATTGCCAAGCATTTAACTAACGCAACACACACACACACACACATTGACATCGATTTATAGCTGCTGCATTGTGAAAATAATCCACTCACCAGTCAAAGTTGGAGAGAGAGAGAGTTTCGACGGTTATTTTACGCTTGTTGACCCAACAACGAGAAACTTCGTTTGGATTTAGCTGCTGCCATTCGAACTTTGTTGTTGACAAATAAAAGCATAAATCGCGCGTAATAATTGGCCAAAAAGCACATTTAATGGCTTATTCTACGACTCTGCCGCCGTCAAGGACGTGTAGCAAGGACAATGTAATAGCTGCTGCTGTTGCTGGTCAACGAGTCGTTAAGAGATTTACTTCTTGGTTATATAGTATTTCTTTTTTCGCACGCCCGCACACACACACACACACACACACACACACACTTGAGAAAGAAGGGGGTTTAGAATTTGGCTCGTATGTTGCCCTATTATTGAATAAGAAATTGACATTTGATTAGAGCTTTTGCAAAGCTTTCTTCGGTTCCTAGTCCTAGTAGGAGTCCTGTTGGGTCTGTGGCCAGCAGCAGCAGCAACATTCTATATATCCTTTCGTTCATCACTTCCAATTACCGCTTATTTATTGCTTCATTTTCAGCTGCCAGCTGACTAGAGTTGAGAATAAATTGATTTGTGTGCGTATGTGTGTTTGGATTAAGGCGTCGAGCTTCTAAGGATTTGTTGCCATTTTACCCATATAAACTCTTTTCCTGTCCATTACATGCCCCGAAGCAGGATTTATTAGGAGCAACGACGAGAAGAGGAAAGGGGCAAGGAAAATAAGAAAAACAAGAAGGAAAACTTGCCAGTTGATTGTGTTTAATTACTCAAACCAGAGGACAGCAATGTCGAACATTGATTTTCATTTGCGCTCTAATGAAAAGCGTTTCCAATTAGAAAACACACACAGCAAAAGGGCTGAGAGCTGTGATTTCACTTTGTTGTTTTGCTTCATTGACGACTTACAAGACGAAAAACACGTACAAACAATTTGTGCGCAACGTGAGACCAGAAACAGAAACAGAAACGGAAAAAAAGGTCGGCAGGGTGGGCGGGTTAAAGGCGATGGTTTTTGGGTTTGTTGACAGCAATTTGATTGGTCGCCAACACATAATTACTCATGCCACATGTTGCACAAGGCGACAGAGCGAGTTAATTCGAAAAAAAGCATATTCCATCATGAACTAAAAAAACAGCGCGACCCTGTCAACAAAAGTTTATAATTAAAATCGTGTGTTTATATGGTATATAGTTAGGTTATGGTGTGGACATATTCCGGTTTCTGTGAGCAATCACATACACTTGGAAAAAGATTTGAGTGTGTTTAACTCGATTGTGATGAAGCTCTTGAGCGCCTTAAAGCTTTCGACAATAGCACTTTGATGTTTTCGTTTTTCTAATTAACTGACAAGAGAATAGAAAGAAAGCCTCAGAGCCGCAGAGTTTCAGTCTTATGCAGTAAATCCATCAAGTTACAACCACGTAGCAGCCACAGGGACACACATACCACTGCCACATCCTGACGAGACATGCAAGCAAACATAAACGAAGGATATTACTTAACAAATTACATAAAATTACTTTTCTCTTACGGCAGGCAGCAGACAAACAAAACAGGGCAGAGTGGCCAGAATGATAGAGGGGGAGAGGGAAGGGGAAATCGCTTAACGATTACAGAGTAGACAAACAGAGTTTTTGGGCAGAAGACCAACAGACTGACAGGCAAGAGCAACAGCAGAAAATCTCTCTCCTGTCAAGGCGAAAAATTGTTTACGAGTAGGCTTTCTGGACTGAAAGAGGGGAACATTAAGGGTTGCGGTGGGTGGGTGGAAGGGCGGTTGGTTAGATTTACTTTTGCCTACCAACTTTGCCACTTTTCGACATTTGCTGTTTGCATTGCATAAACAACAACAGAAAAACAAATGCAAAGCACAAAACTCGAACAATTGGCGGCATCATTCATCATGATCCGCACATATGACAGCATATTTTATATTGTAGAAGGCGTAACTAATGTGTACGGTTGTGTGTGTGCGAGTGTGTACGGGTGTGTTTGCAGACATTTAAATTGAGCCTCCACACGATTTGGAATCAGAGTCCACTGACAAATGACGTTGATGCTAATTAAAAGCGATGTCTGGCTGCAGAATGCGAGACAGTTATGCATGAAGACAGGCGCCAGTTGTGGGGTGGTGTGGGTGAGGTGGGGGTGCTAGGGGTAGTAAGGCCACACAATGTGTAATGGATATGCCGAAAAGTTGATGGTGGAGAATGGAAGGAGACTGTAGAGTACGGCTTCCGGTTACATTTAATGAAATGCCAGTGAAATGAATACAATGCCAAAAAGTAAGTTGGCCAAAAGGGATGAAAAGAGAAAGGGGCGTTTAAGGTGTGTTAAATGCAATTACTTAGTTACGGAAAATTAGTGTGTGCATTGTGTGTGCATAAATTGTTGCAGTTACAGACTCAAGCACACACACATGGCGTATGCTTAATTTCCGACTGCGCTTTTTATGCTCATCATTGTGACACAATTAGCCCCTCCTTAACACGTAGAACGCATGAGGGAACGTCAGCAGGCAACTTAACCCTAATGGATGGACGCATTTACCAACACTGGCAGCTGCTGTTGGCGGCGGCGGCAACTCTGCAATTTTCTCATTTTTAGTTTGTATGAGAGTCGTTTCATGCATGCGAAATTAGTTTTTGTGCACACAATTTCAAAAGAAGACTGAAAGAGAGCCAAAGGGAGAGCTGGCAGCCAAAAGCACACGAAAAACCGCAGAAAATTTCACACTAAACGTTGCCATTATGCAACATTGTTGCGGGTGGAGTAACCCTACATTTTTTTTCCCTTTTGGGTAAATAGTGTAATGGTGCAAATGGCAACAGGAAAAGCGGAAACGACAGCTAGGCGCCACATCCTTTGGAAAAGCTTAACGCTTTATATGCCAAAGGACTTTTCAGTTAAGACTGCAAACAAGCTGGTGTCGCATGCAGCATGAGTACTTGCAACAAAGATACTTGACTTTTAAAGCAATTCTTTACTTTTAAGCAATATCCAACTAATATTAGTAAGCAAATAAATGGAATGAGTTTGACCAGAGTTGCCGCATTTATCAATATTACAAACATTCAATCTCTTCCACTGGTTGCAATTTGTCCGTTGGATTATTTACTTTATGGCCCAGCGATTATTTGTAAGACGAATCGGAAATTGCACAATGGCCAATAAATGAATTGATTTCTAATATGTATTTGTTGAAAGTAGCCACAATCACACAGAAAAGGACGAAAACCACACACACAGGTGACTTTGATTCCAATTCAATTGCTTACCAAAAGCGATAATACTTAGTGTTGGGCAAAAAGGCAAGCGCAGACGAGAATTCAATTTACTTGCAACTGCTGCAAGTTGCAAGTGCTTTTATTGCCCGTTGAAAGCATACTAATATTCAATAATATATAAATCCATTTTGCGCTTGATTCAACTTGTAGAATATTTTTAAAAGTGCTCGTTAAATACCTTTAAAAAAATATATAAAAATCACAGTTGATGTAATTGAAAATTGAAAATTGTACTTGGTCATTGGGGGTTCTTTCTGTACTTTTTAATTAACTTCAAAAGGTTTGCTCTATAAACAGAGACTCTGCAGCGGATGCTGTCCTCAGTTCTGTCTGCCTGTTGCTTGGTTATTGGCCACTGATTTGTGGCAATGGCAAATAAAGCAGAGTGGGGCACGGACGCGAACGTGAACGCATTGCACTCCTGGCAATCTATCATCAAACTGCGAAGAGTGCAAAAAAAAAAAAAACGCAGCACGCTTTTCCGTCAAGCGCTCGTCATAAAAGCAATCGTATGGTCAACGCGAATTGTTTGCCCTTCAGGCAACAACAGACAACACAGGCAACAGACAACGAACAACGAGCGCAACAAGGGACGCTTGGCTTGGCTCAAAGAAACAAAAGACACGTAGACAATTCCAACAGGGTGGACAACAACAACAACAACAACAACAACAGCAGGAGATAGATGGCAATGGCAATGGCAATAGAATGCCAACGGGGCCAACAACAGACACCAGGAGCCAGGAGCAGACCAGCAGGAGCAAGGACTCCATGCACTCAAATGAGACATTCGCATCATAAAACTGCAAAAATTAAGCACAGTGGTCAGAAAGGGTGCGCACAGTGGTATGAGAAGTGATTAAAGCATTGCATTTATATTAAATTCGGTAAAGACCAATGACATAATCAATCAAACTTTATAATAGCACGCAGATGGTTTGAGGATTATCTCCGGAAATGCCTCATAATAAATGTCAGACAAATCAATTTTAATTCAATAACATTAATAACAATATTAAAGGACCAAAAAAAATCAAACAATAAAAAACTTAAGCGCAGTGTTATCCATGTAGCTTTAATATTGTAAAATAAAGACTATATGGAGTAAACATATGTCCATGAAATATTTCAGACCTTTACGCACATCGATAACATATCGATACTTAAAAATATCTTTCCCTCAATCTCTCTGCTTTCCACTTCTACCAAAAAATTTCTTACTTCTTAAGCATCTCAATCAGTTTAAGAGCATTTTCTAATTTAACGATAGACTCTACGCCTTAGTATCGGAGTGATTAATCCATTACTGACAGGACTACACACACACACACACACACATATAAGTGCTTACTGTTCTCGACCACAAATAGAACACTCAACATGTCCAACGTTCATCGTCCTTACTACTCTTGAAAGTCCAATCAATCGCTTAAGTTCGCTTTTGTTCATATGTAAACGACAATCAACTTGAAAAGCAGCAACCGAAAATCGTAATGGGAATAATTTGCAGCAATTTCATTCACAAAACAAAAAAAAATCCTCTTTCACACACACACACACACACTCATTCATACGTGCTTGGGCCAGTCACGTAAATGACAATCAAAATTTGAAGTAGTCGGGGCCAAAAAGGAAGGCAGGCAACGAGCCTATACGTCCTACATACTAGACAGATCCTGCCATGTGTCGAACTGACCAAATCAAATGCGTACTCTGTGCCCCAAGGCTGTCATAGTCATAGGCCTTATCTGCAGTGGCAGACAGCAGACGGCAGACAGCAGGGGACGCAGGACGCAATCTGCCCCTAGACCATGAGTAAAGGCAACCGCAGCCGAAGCTGCTTCTAATCTAAGCACATATACACGTGTGTGTGTGTGTGTGTGTGTGTGTGTGGGAATGTGTTACAAGGATACCCGCACACACACACACACACACACCACGAGTGTTAGTTACATGGCCCAACCGTCACTTTGTCATATTATGAATCCTAATTCCGTTGGAGGCCGTGACCTGCGGCTTCCCACATACTCACTCCTACTCCCCCTACTCCACCCTGCACTCCTATATATATATGTTGTATGAGTGGTTGATGATGTTTCGGTTACTTCAGCTGTCAGTCAGAATGTGTCAGCAACTCAGAACCTTAAAGATATTAAAGCTAGGGGTTGATTTAGGGGGGGTTGACTCTGAAAGAATTTATAATGACAAGCGTGAATTTTCATATTGCGCTACTTTCAAGCTAGACAGGCGGGAGAGGGCGTGACACTGCCCAGGGGTCATTGTTAGCCTCAGCGAGTTGCAATAAAATGTGCGTCAAATTGTCTTGCTTTTGGAATTCTTTTTGGGTGGCAACTATTAAAAAGTTTACAACCCCCGCCGGCTGCAAGAAAGCAAAATAAAATAAAATGAAATAAAAAAGGACAACGAGTTGTTCGTCTTTTTCCAGCGTTGCGTTATAAGGGTGTCGCTCTATAATGAGCTTAGTATGCAAAACTGCGGCGAATTGTCAAAAAAAGACGAGAGGAGAAAGATTCATTTTTGGACAGTTTGGTTGAGTTTTCTGGCGGAAAATGTTGGGGGCGAGTCACAATGCTGAAAATTGGCTGCTGCTGGCAAAGGCAACTTTAAAATTATGGGGTGAGTGGGCGAAAAGGGAAGCTGTTCTAAACTTTTTGCGTTAGTTTCATGTGAACAAAGTTTTCAAAGAGAATTGATTACATTGGCTTTGGCTTGGCTTCAGGGGACAAGGGTGGCGGTGTGGAGGAGGAGAAATGATCTCATTACGACGCAACGAGAGTTGCAGCAGCAAATGATGAAATTGTTACATTATGAGCTTCGCTTGTACTACACAGCATTATTCATATTTATCTGCTACGACGACTGTTCCTTGTGACAGTTCTGTTGAAAATTGAGTTGACACGCAGCTAGAATCAATGGTGTGGAAATTTCTGTTGCTCCACAGTTTATGAGAGAGGCTTTAAGAGGCTTTCAAGCTATTTAAGACCAGTCTTTTTAAAGAAATTTTGTACTAAACAATTCCTTGGCCAATTAACAAAGTTTTAACATGAAATGCACGAACTCTTTCATTTTATTTTTACGATCTCCGCCCCCTCAGCAATGTAAACCTTTATGCAAATGCTGCGCGACAGCCGTAAAAACAGCCAAAAAGACCGCAAATTTTCCATGTCAATGCATAAGTCGCTTCATTAGCCAACCCACCAAGAGAAAGGAAAGAAAAAATTGTCTCACGCGAGAGATGACATCAAACAAAAAACAGAAAAGGCACTTGCCCAACTAAATCATTAAAATGCGCCGCATAAAATTTAAAAAACAGAAAAAAACAAACCCAAACATAGCTTGCGGCGGAAACGGAAGCACACAAATACAAAAAGGCGACATGTTTTTGCTTCGTTAATAAACTGCAACGAATTTGACAGCGGTTTTTTTTTTGGTAAACCACAAGGCGACGAGGAAGTCCTTCTTTAGACCAGGAAGCCCGCCTAATGGTCGGTATATACAAGATACGAGATGCGAGATACCAAAAACAAAAAACCAACACCACAAAACTGTCAAAGGGTTTCGCACAGATATACAAATGCCACTTTCCTTCTCCTCCCCCTCGCCCTTCTCAAGAAAACACCAAACAATGAAGCCTGAAAAAACGACAGAGCTGAAGAAAAAAAATCACTTAAAGTATTTTGCCAATAAATTTAAATCACAGACAGGCGGCAAGGGAGCAAAAGCACAAAAAAGCGTTGCCGAAAAAAACAATAGACAATGCGCAGGGGGGGTGGAGGCAAGGGGAGAAGAAAAGCCCCTTATGCGTAGGCTGCAATAAAAAAAAAACAATGCGTTGAAGCTCAAGGAAGTGAAGCAAAAGAGACAAACAAGACAGCAACAAGACGAAGATAAGATACTCTTAAGAAGCTTACTGAGATAGAAAAGTCGAAACTAATTTCAATGCCATAAATATCTATAGTAAAGCAGATTTGGAAAAAAAACTCAAGATGAAAAAGTCAAAAGTCGAACTTTAACTATAGAGATATCAAAGTCTTCTTTTCAAAGTGTTACATAGCTAAGGACATATTCAAAATACCCTTATGCCAAACAAAGAACAAACACAAACCACGAGGACAAGTCACGGCCGCATCAAAAGCCGAATAAAGCGCTAAAAGGATTTACTCGCGCGTGCAAATAAACTTGAAAAGCAAATGGGAAAAAAGCTGTGCGACCTCAAAAACTTTGCCATAACAGGTGGAGGGAGTTAGGCAGTAAACAGAATGGCGAAACAAGTATTATTTTAGTGCTATACTTATATATCTGCCCACAAAATGTGTAAACTCACACAATATGCTTTAAAAAGAAGCGAAAAATTAAATACTCGTAATTGCAAGTGTCGACGATAATTGCTGAAAATGATTCACAACAACATTTTTATGGCACACCAGAAAAATGTCTGAAATGACAAATGTGTTATGCGAAATTTGCCAAATATGTTTTTCAAGCAATTTACAAGACTTTTCTTCAACTTTTGTAATGGCCTAATAAAAGGCAAAGACCTTTAAATAAAAAAGGCGAGGGAGATTTTTTTTTTTTTTTGGCTGGCAGCGCATAATTTGCGCATATAAACCATAATCTTTGTTAGGCAGCAGCCTCTGAATTTGAGAATAAATTGCGCATATCCTGGCAAATGAATGCCTGTCTGCCACCCACTCACCGCACCCCCCTCCGCTACACTCTAATGGCGAACAACAACAACAAGAACAACGTTGTCGAGTTGAAGATAACTTATAAATCATATAATCAGAACAGCTATAACAACAAGAGGAACTGATGCTCTAACGGAAGTGTGGAAGCAGCATGAAAAACTGAAATTGCTTTTGGCTGGGGCAACTAGAAGTTTAAGGAGCGGGGCTGGGGGGCTGGAGGTCTCCGTTGAGTGGGTGAATGTGCTTTCAAAGTGTGTAATTTATTGTGCGTTACATAACTTTATGATAACCGAGCAGAGCTGAACTGAACTGAACTGTTTGCTATGTTGGGTAGTTTGAGTGAAAAGTTTATTGAACACAGCACAAAATAAAACAACAACGATGAATTGAATTGTTAAACAAGCAGAAACAAAACTATCAATCATAATGGGGGGAAAGTGCAACTATTTTAGAGTTTCCAAAACTTATTTGAGTCGAATAAATTATAGTATTCACAGCTAATTTGGTATAAGCTTTGGAATGAAGTTAAAAAAAGCCAACTCTAATAAGATTACATTTCCAGCCAGCTTAGCCAACATTTGACTTGACATGCAACAGACTCATAGGGTACAAAAAAGTTAGCGTCACATTCATTTACACCTTCTTCTTCTTCTTCATCTGCTGGCTATAAAGTCGCAACAGCTAACAGGTAATCCCAGCAGCGCACCTCGCAAATGCAATAAGCAAACACGCCATCTGGCGTCGAGCAGCCGAAGGAGTGTGATACATGGATGGTGTTGTTGCACACACAGACACAGAACCTTGGCAATGCAGGTTGTGCAGGGGGCAACAAAAAGACAATGCTGCTCTATGAAGCATGCACACAGAGTTTCCATTTAACTATGAATAATTCTTCTTCCCGTTGCCTGTGGGGCGTTACTGTTGTTGTTACTGTTGATGATGTTGCTGCTGCTGTGCATTTGCTTGTTAATATTTTCATTTCCGTTGCTTTATGAGCCGATTCCGAAATGCCTAGATGCAGAAACAGAGACAGAAAGAGAGAGAGAGAGAGCGAGAGATAAAGAAAGGGCAAGGCTGGGGGTGAGAGAGAGAGCTGAGTTGAGTGCCCCGTTTTACAAGGACAATGACAAGAGCAACAGCTTCAAGTACATGAAACAATTGAAGCAACAACAACAACAATGAGGCTATTACAAGTACAAAGTCTTCGTCGTCGTCATCATCAGCTGCCTTATCGGCAATGTCAACGAGACTGAGACGACGTCTCTGCATGTACTGTATAAAGTATAAAGTCTCAAGAGCTGCCATTGTTTGCATAAAATTGCAATTTACAATTATGACAATAAAACTCTTGAAGCATGCAACAATAAAAAGGAGCAACGCATTGGAACTGATGCGGATTAACAACACGGAGCGTTATCATCTGATAAACAAAAATTTCAAGCACGCCTTTAAATGAGAAAATTAAATAAATGAGCGTTTCAAGAGAAAAATGTGAAAACGCTGCTAAATGAGACAAAAATTTGATAAATTACACAAAAAAAAAAAAGAGATGCTGTGCTGAATTGTTTATCTATGCCACTAGGGAGGAAGTTTCTACGTATGCCCTTCCATAATTAGACACGCGGCATTGCCAGCCCAAATATTAGTTAAAGACAGCAGCAGCAACAACAACAACAACTTGCTAGGCATAAATTACGACAGTCTGTGGGGAGTTAAGCGCTTGAAATGCTCGCTATCATTAAATTAGTTTTGTGGCTCCTGCTGACAACATGAGGGGGGAGATGAAGGCAGGCAGCGGGAGCGCGCTCTTAAATGAGAGATTATTGCGCAAGCGGGGCAATAAATTGTGCAAATCTTTATGAATGAGTTTGCTTAAAGTTGTTGCTAGCTAAAAAAAAAAATAAATAGATGTTTGGTAATCGCTTTTCTCGCTAGAATTATTCGCCAAATTACATACGACAGCCGGCAAGTATGCAACGATTTTAGTGCTAAGCTAACAGATGAGTTTGAAGTCTTTAGGAAATCTATTTAGGAAATGATTTAACTAAATGGGTTTTAATTAATTATGTTAAAGTCTAAAGCAGGATTAAAGACAAAATTTTAGTAACGTTATATTGATATTTGTTCTTAAAGAAACTTACCGCCATATCTGCAATTTGATTTGTCAGCGGGTATATTGCCATTGGGCTCGAGGCGATCCAGATATTCCTCCGAATTGTAACCATTGAATGGAACTTTATTACCGTGATTATGATGGGCGCCACCGCCGCGATGATGATTATGATGATGGTGATGATGATGTGTAGTATCATCGCCATCCTCGCGGGAGATAGCTAAAAAATAAAGGAGACACAAAACAATTAGCATACTTTTGTTTTTTTTTTGTTTTTTTGGGGGCCATCTCTTGTTATTATTATAACTTATGCTAATTGGCTTTTATGCAAAATCAATTATCGCACAGCACTTAAAACTCGAGTTATTTTCATATGGCCAGATATTTAATGTCAAGTGGCAAAGAAATTCCCCAAAGGAACTTGGCCACATTTCACTTTAGAGTTAAGAATGGGGAGAGAGTTGGGAAAGTAGAGGCAATCAACGCCTTTTGTTGATGCTGCCAGTTTGTTTTGTAGGCCAATGTGCCAGGACCTGGCAAAGGACTTGACACAAGCCACAAAGGATGCGGTTCCGATCCCTCTGTTCACAAGTCAATTGATGGGGTTTGCTGTGTGGGCTTGACTGCTAATGGCTTCATTTCGGACACCTCGAGCCAAAGTTAATGTCAATTTTAAAATTATGCATTCATTGTTCAATATAAAATGCTTAAAGGCTTAAATTTTCCCCCAAGAGAGGACTCGAATGTGTCGAATATGTAAATGAGTTTGGCGGAAATAAAAACGCTGTAGCTAGGCTTTTGTACAAATTTGTACAGCGAAACAAGGTGCGCCTTCTAATTTCCAAAACGGAAATACAAAAGGCTCAAATAACGCCCCAGGACACTCACAAAAAAAAGAAGTAAAGGCAAGAGTTTGGCCATAGGTAAAAAAAATAAGCGCCGCCGCTAACGGAAATTGGCTGGGTATTAGCTTACAGTATACACACACACACACACACACACACTTACATAGATGTATATCGCGCAATGTCCTTTTGTGCCGCCTGGAGTTTTTTTTTTGGCTGTTGGCTTTTTGAGCCTGCAATTTGCTAACGATATGCATACAGGACGACGAAAGAGGACTCTTACACATAGTATATATATGCAAATGGCAAAAGCGCAAAAAGGATTACACGTTTTAGTGCCTGAACAGGACTTCAACATAGGCAGAGGCAGTCAATAAACTGTGATCAAGAGACAAGCTTGGAATTAAAATGGGGGAGAAGCAGTTTCGCTGAGTTTTATGAATTATGTGTGGAAGGACAGCAAATACCAAATGTACATACACATATGTATGTTTAATTAATAGCCATCAGAGCGCTATCCCAAAGGGAGCAGGAGCAGGAGCAGGAGCGGAGGCAACAACCCTCCGCTTCGTGCCACAGATGATGTCAGAGGCGGCAACATACATATTTGCAGATTGTATTGAATGAAAGCACAAATCACAAAATTACCGCAAATTGTCGCTACAAATAAGCAATTTATTTACTTATATAACTCATGTGATGTCACACACAAACCGCACCCACACACTTACACACTTACACAACACACAACACACAAACCACAGCAATGCAATTCCACTAAATGTGGCACTGCTGAACTTCAGCTGCTATTTAGATGATTTTCTTCTTTTTTGGGGTTGCCGCCGCCACACACAAAACGAAAATCTCATAAACTTGTGCAAAAACACGCAGTTATAAAGCGACGAGAGGTGGGAGGGGGAGTATGCTGTGGCACTCTTGGGGGATTCAGTAAATGTAATCAATAAAATATGTTCAGCATGAACTAATACAACTCGCCTCGTTGGCATTACAAAATTTAACAGAAAGAGGAAAAAAGAGCTTTAGGTTAATGGCATCAAGCATCGCTCATGCTTGTAATATTCTTATGCAATGCGAGAAACCACACACAACTCAACAAAGTGAAATAATGCAGTGCTTGCCAAACTGTGGTGAACATTCTGTTGCAGTTTATGATGAAATTGTGAATAAAATATGGTAAAAGGGAATGAGTTCACTGCAGAAATAACAAGAAAATTGGATTGTTAAAGAAGAAAAGCGTTACTAGAAATCTTTAAAGAGACTTGCAAGAGTTCTAAATAAATATCTCAAGGCAATAATAAAAACTTTAAAATAAAGCTATTGGCTTTGAAATTGTTGCCCACTTTTAGGCATCAACAACAAATTTCTGCTTGAGCAAGGACAGAAAATACACACACACACACACTTTTTAAAGTCACAGTAAACCTCGCTATTGGGTGATTTATTTTGCTGACGAATGACAAGTGACGAGAAAACACAGAATACACACAGACAGAGAGAGAGAGAGAGAGAGAGAGAGAGAGAGACGGACAAGAACAGGAGAAAAGCCAATTGAACAAAGCTCGCAAATTGGGTGCAGACAATGGCTGGTAGGGGACAGGGGGGAGCCAGCGAGGGGAGAAATACACACGTTGATGTTCCCCAAAAACACAATGACAAACAACCAACAGTAAAAGCAAAATTAAATCAAAGCAAAACCGCACAAAAGCCCTCCAGCAAAATAAAAAAAAAAACGAAAACCAAAAAAACCCAAAAATAGAAAACCCCTAAAAAAGGGCAGGGAAAATCATCGAACAAATGCAATATAGGTATGTGTGTGTGTGTGTGTGTAACTAGGGAGTAGTGACCAATACTCTCCGAAGAGAAGAAGAATATATATCCACTGAGTTGGGCAGTTTTAATGCGCTTTGGTCGCTGGCTAAAGTTTTTATTGTTCGCATTACGTTTCGGGCTTCTCTTGGACTTAACGGGTAGTTAACGAAAAGACAGGACGAAGAGAGTGTGAGCAGCAAGTGTTGAGCAGACATAATCCAGCGCCACTTACATAGATAATGCAAAATGCTCTATAAAAACTGAAGTAAGAAAAGGTTTTATCTGATTAGTTTGATAGGAACCTTTTAGGTTAGATTGAGTAAGCGATTGATAGATTTGACTCTTTGCTAGTTTCCCATTAAAACTAAGCTGTAAAATTAGTAAGCGTTGCATCTAATCCCACAATACATCACACTTAAAAGCGAACATGACCAGCACACACGAGAATAAAACTGTAAATGGAAAAGACAATGGCGAAAATCAATGGCGATTGTTGGCTGACAGTTTCCTGCACAGGCGATTGAGTTAAAAGTGTCGATGGTTTGATTTAAGTCCGAGCAGACAAAGCAACTCAATTGAATCGCTTCAGGGCAAAAGGGCGAAGAGTTCAGAGGCTGAACTGAAAAAAAGCTGAAACTTGCTGACAAATAAGTCGCATTAACGGAAAATGAAGGCGAACAAAGCAAATGCAATTTGTCCAAAAACGCAAAGGACACAAATATTCACGTGTCATGTGGTTTGACATTTTGTGACGAAAGACATTGTGCGATTGCCATGCAATTAAGCCCTGCAATTTAATCAATTTATCAATTAAGCAACCGAATGAGTGCTGGACACTTTACAGAGGACAAAAAAACAGTCGCTATTTTCGTTTTTTTTATGTCAATCTCATTTCGTTGGCCTCTTTAAAAGCCAATTTCATTAGCATTTCAAAGTGCGGGCCTTGGCTGCTTGATTGCTCTTGCTTGGTTGACTGACTGACTGACTGACTGAGGGAAAGAGTGGCAACAGTCAATAATGTTGTTAATTGACAGCTAGGGAGGCGGTGGGGGAGGGCGTGGTCCGCGACTTTACACATGTACAACAATGTTGTTGCTGTTGTTGTATTGCTCCCAGCCGGCAATTAACATTTGTAAATATGCATAATTGTGGCGATAAAAGTGTTGCCAACCAAAAGAAAAAGCCGAAGAGCGTATATGCTAACATTGAACTCGATTTAAGACCAAGCTTTATCGTTTTGTTACATATCCTTCGACAAAATCAATATACCCTTCTCTAGGGTATAAAAAATACCAAGCGACGTCCAATGAAGCGATTTTAAGCATATGCAATTGAATCAGTGGTTCAGACTGTGACTTAATTGTTTAAAAAAGCATTTTGCATAACATGACAAGTGCTTGTCAAACTGCGCTGACCTTAACGCAAAGTACAGTTAATCCACTCAGACAGTATTAAATAAGTTTTGCCCCTTTATTTTTGGCAGCTTGCATTAAAATCACAATTGTTCGCAAACTGTGCTTGCACAACTGTAATTGCTGTCAAACTTTATAAGCGGCCGCATCGCATGATAATTTTTGCATGTTTGCCGCATAGTTTTAAGAACTCGAAAAGCGTTGAAGTTTTTAAGAGGCAACAACAATAATAATGACAACGATGACGATGACGATGACGACAGCGAGAACGTTGTGGAGGAGAATGGCAGTGAACTTTTTAATTTAATTAATAGACGACGCCAACGATGCCGCAACGAGCACTGTGCAACAAAAAAAAGGAGGAGGAGGAACGAAGCCAGAGAGACAGGCAAAGCAAAAGCATTGAATTACACAAAGTTCAAGTAGAAGCAACTTTGGACGAGCTCCAAATGGAAAATGAGCTGCACAAAGGTGTGTGGGTGTGTGCCAGACTGTGTGTGTGTGTGTGTGTGGGTGTCTGCTTCTTGAAACTTATGATTAATTAAAAATAATTTTCACCCAAAGGCACAAACACACACACACCGCATATTTATTGAAGCTTCATTCTCTGCATTCTTCAATGGATTTTTCCAGGGATTTAAAGATTAGAGAGAATGGAAGAAGAGAAGTAAGGCAGCATGTGGCATGTGGCACGTGGCAGCAGGCACAGCCAGCAAATTGGCAAATTATAGTTCTCAAATTGTTGTTGGTTTGTTCGTTCCACAGAAATGTGGCCGCAAAATGAGGCCACAGTTGAGCTCCGCTTGACAAAGACAGGTAAGAGCTCAAGGGGGGAATAGGTGGTGGTGGTGGTGGGGTGGTGCTTGCCACTTGCCACTTGTCGCCTTGTGCCCATTTGCCATTTGCCATTTGCTTGCTCTCTCAGGGCAGGACAGACAATTAACTTAAATGACTGTAAAAGAGCTGCGACATTTGAAATTGTTGTGCGGCAAAGTGGTTTTTTTTTTTTTTTTTTTTTCTGCACCTCCCAAAGTTAACTGTCTGTCTATGGCTTCTCCCACTCCCCTTGCTGTTCCTGCAAAAGTGTCCTTGTCAAAGTGCTGTCGCACCTTTTGATAGAAAATTGTGTGTAGAGAGTACAACAATTTAGTTTGAAGACGCAGCTGTCGCTGAAACCAAAACCATTTTCAGTTGATGCCGCAAGCTTTGCCACTGATTCGTTACTGTTGTTGTTGTTGCTTGTTGAGTGGTTGGCATGAGAATCACTTTGAAACGTCGTGCAATGTGTAAGTGTAAATCAGTTGAGTCACTGCCGATTTATGCCTTTGTCAGTCTCAGTCTCAGCCTCGGGACATTCGACAGCTGTAAATCTCTTGCCCGAAAACAAGTTAACACAAAACGCCAAAAGCAACGTAGGACAACAACAACGGCCAGATACAGGTTGACATCTAACTAGATAGACATATATATAGCAGGATGGGATGGGAGGACAGTCAATCAGACATAGCTGAAAGGCAAAATAATCCAAGACTTGAGTGCAGACAAAGGTTGAGGTTGCAGAAAAGGATCTTTAAAACTCGAAACTTTTAACTATGCAGATGTAATCACATAGTGTGAAGATTTAATAAAACCCCTTTAAACTACATTACTTTCTCTTATTAAAAAACACTCATTCATTTTTACAGCCAAACTTTTACAGTCTCTCATATGTTTTATACCAAAATATCAAATATTCATAAAAAAAACTAGTTGACAAACAATTTATATGAAGCGCCTTACCCCAAAACCCCTCGAGCAGTTTCACAGGCAAGGGACAATTGTCTCCTTTTCCTTTCTCCCTTTGCATGTGGGGCATAAAATATTTAAGGCAATATTGCGACAGAACCAAACAGGAAGCTTCTCGGAATTGATGTTCAATTGGAGGCGGCCACTAAAACGTTTTGCTAAATTATCTGGCCTTAAGAGTACAAACTTATCCTTTTTCCAGGCCAAACACAAAATCGATAAATATTTAAGGAGTTTGCCCTGAAGGGAGACGTTTTCAGTTTGAGATTGTGGCTGGAGCCTTTTGGGCTTTTTGGCAGCTGTCAGAGGTGCCCAAAATCGCATTTAATTTAAAACTCATAAATACGAAATGCGCCGACAGATAATCATAATAAAATTTCAGAACACAATTTTGCTCTGTTCGCTTTCTTTTCTTGCTTATTTTCTGTGTGCGCCAAATAAGGAAAATTGCAAATGAGATTTTTCTTTTTTACTCCAGCTATGAAAATGAAAATGGAATTGAAATTGCGTTTCCAATGATGATGGCGGTATGAGGCCAACAACAACAAAACTTTGCAACGGCAGCAAAAACAATTTGTATAATTGCATGAAGAAAATATGTATGAATTTTGCACAGTGTGTCAGTGACAAGTTGTCGGAGTGTTTTTGACAATCGTCCAACAGCAAATGCAAAACTGTGGCGAAAATGCGAAAAATTATTGAAAATCTCAAGTGCAATTGACTGGCAAAACTGGAGTTTGCATAGCCACAGAAATGTATAGAGCTCAGCCAAATTCGGAGCCCAAAAGTTGTGTTGAGCGCCAACTGGAGCGTGTTAAAGTGTTGTTCCATGAACTCAAGTGAAATGAAGTGGATTTAGCTTAGGGCAGCAGTTAAGTGGTGGGAAAGGGGAGGGGATGTCTACACAAGTTGCTGAAAATAATTAAGAAAATGTTTACCATTTACCAGTGCATTTATATGGCCCATAATAACAATCCAAATGGGAGTCAAAAACAGTTTGCAAAGATTTTGAGGACATTTCGCTGAGTTAAGCACAAAACTTCAACACAGCTATTGTTGTATATGCTGGAGTTCGAAGTTGAAAGGGTATATACTTACAGAAAGAGTATATTTAATTCGGTTTAAAGAGCTAAAAGTCAAAAGGTCTTGTTTTGTGTTTACTAAAATGAATCTTTGATCTAATTAATATTTTATGCCTGAAAGTATGCTATTATTAAATCTTTATTTTTACAGGGTACTTCTAAAACTGTACGCTTAGCTCTCTTGCTGTAGCTTATCGTTGCACGTTGACAGTTACTAGACATTTTCGCACTGAATAGCAAATTGAAAGCTGCACACAGAAATGAGCAACAGCTGTGACAGAGACAGCTGTGAGAGCGAGAAAGAGATAGGTGCTGAGATAAGTGGATGAGAAATGACAAACTAATTGAGCCTAGGCAACAGAATTTACTACAGTGTCAGGCAGGCAGGCAGCCGCCAGACACGTGCCACGTTACGTTGCAGCCAAAACTACTTGAGACACTACTAGTTATTATATTGGGCTAGCAATTTACAGTGGTAGTTGAATGTGGTGGAGGATGAAGGGAGGGGGGGGATTTGGAATTATAACGCGTGATTTGCGCACAAAAGATCAGACAGAGCTTTATTAAAGATGCCTCGCGCGCGCAAAAAGTCAACTTATGGCAGGCCGAGTGGCAAACAACTTGAGAGTCGAGAGAAGTCGAGACTTTCAACTTTGGCAAAAAACTTTTTCTAATTTATGCATATTTTAATGCAAAGCAAACGAAGAGTGTGTGTGTGTGTGTGTGTGTGTGTGTGTGTGTGTGTGTGTGTGTGTGTGTGTGTGTGTGTGTGTGTGCTCTAGTCGAGTGCTTACAAACATTTTGCAGCATTTAATTTTTTGGCAGTGAGACTGCATGCATAATAATGAACATACACACACAATGCTCATTATTATCAGGAGACGAGGGGGACGAAGAGGTCGGGAAAGATGATGATGACGTCGAGAAGGCGCGCCTTGAAGTGGCCTCCAGGGTCTCAGCTAATGGCCCGCGGCGCCGCAAGTTCGTTCTGCTTTTTTTTTTTCGTTGCCTCTTCTAACCAATTTTTTTTTTTTCGACTCTAGAGAAACGAATTTGGTGCACTCGGCGCAACAAAAGCAGCTTTGCTCAGTGGAAGTTTTGTAAATATGAAGTTTGATAAGTTGTAGGCGGAAGTGGGCAGAAGCCGAAGTAGAAAAAACCTGCCAACCAGTTGAACTCTGACAAAAAAAAAGTTTTTTCTTTATGAGGGCGCCAAAGTTCGCATGATATGGGAGTTAAGAGACAGGACTCATCATCGTAGGGCGAAACAAAGCAGAGGGGAAGCCAGTGCATTCCTTGGAGATTACTGGGCACAGTGTGATGGAAGAGCGCTGTGAGTAAGTCTGACAGCTTATCAGAGTTGTGATAAGAAAAGTTTTTGATCAACTGAGAAAATAGTTTGTAGAACAAACTAATTTATAGTAGAGAAAATAAACTAAGCATTCATATTTCTTGTAAGTCAACCACTGTTCATGCACAGACACGCACATTGCAGCTAAAAGTCGCTGTTTGCAAGGACTACCACCAAAAACCACTTGTACTATAGAGAGATTTCGTTTGGGTGCTTTTTAGGTTGCTGGTTTGTTGGTGGTGGCCATAAGTTTGGTGGCGCTCTTTGTTTATGTTGTACAAAAGTGGCAATCGTTTCGCCGCAAATGTTGTTACGTGCACAAGTTGCGCTTTTAAAATAATTACAGAGCACAGAGGAGACGCACACCAACACAAAAAGTTTTCAACATTTTTCTTTTCTTCATTTTTGGTTGGCGACAAATAGAATGAGTGAAAAAATTGCATTGCATGCTTTTGAGCGCATCGCTTAATGGGTTTGACAGCAACTGGCAGCTGTTACACAACAGCCAGCATATTGTCAATAAGTACGTACTTATGTAAGTCTGCCGCACAACACACACACACACACACACACAACTACAACTATTGTAGTATAACGACATCAGTTACCGGCTGATAACAAGAAAATGAAGAAAAGGAGCCCGAAAAACGCAGGCAAGTGTGTCTAATGCTTGCTTTAAGCATATACACTATCTCCATAGTTATATCCGCTGGAGTACTTTGCTTCAGTTGTTGTTGTCAATAACTTCATACAAAAATTGCATATAAAGTGTCGCACGGGTTGTGAAATCTTTGGCCACAACAAAGCCAACGAAACCAAATTTATTATGCACAGACGATAAAACGTTTTGTGAGTGTGCGTGTGTGCAAGCCAGGGAATAAAGTATAAAGAAGAAGCGTAGTAAAAAAAAGAGGACACAGGAAACAATAGACAAGCCTTGAGGGCGCAACGAGGTGTTAAGGCTGCTGACTGAGCTCTTGGTGGAGGTTGGGGGTTTGGGGGGGTGGCATTAAAATGCCGCAAACGCAAGTTGACACTATTTCTTCACCGACTTGCAACAGGAAACACACACACACACACAAACACACAACAACAGCAACAACAAGAAGAACTGCTGGGCAAGCTTTGAGCTGCGTCATCATCAAGGAAGCAAGGATTGCAGTTTTTTTCTTCTTCTTTCTTTCTATCTTGCTCTGTATGCGACGAGCGTTAATGGGTTAAAAGTGCGCTTAGAGCGTGTATAGATTTTATAATGTGTTTGCCTTCGTTCTCTCTACCTGCATGACTTGCATTAACTGTCCAAAACGCAGCAGCAGCAGCAACAGAAGAAGAAGAAAGGCGACACCTGGCTGGGAAAACGCCATTTTGCAAACACAGGAACGCTTTCACTTCCGCCTGCTGAGTTGGCAACTTTTGAAGCTCACACATTGAATGTGTGTGTGTGTCAGTGTGTGTGGTGTGTGGGCTTGATTACAAAATACAGTTTTATGTTGATTACACATGCAGCAGGCAGCCAAAGCCAAAGCCAAAACAGGCTGACAACGTTCAACATTTCAGTTTCAGCCTGGATGTTTCGATGCCTGCCACACACTACACACACACACACGACAAGCGTTCTCAACATTCTCAACTCGCCTCTCATTACGCATACAATGTTGACACTAAAGCTCACGTCTAGTTGTTTGCCATTTGTCAATCTGCCAAAGGCTTAAAGCCTGCCTGTACAGTTTAAGAGGCATTGGCTTAAGACAGACATTTAATTAAAATGAGACTAAGAGCATTATAATGTATATTATTATTCACTATCATACTTTATTAGAGTATACAAAACTTTTATCTAAGAAAATCCAATTCGCAAAGATTCCAATTCTCACCAAACTTGCAACTTTAATCATGCAATCAACACTCTCGCAAGTAAGCAAATTGAATAATATACAATTAGAGTTAGAGCTACGTAGGGAAGGGAGGAAAGAGAAGGAAAGTGTTAATCAGTTGGCGACGTTTCTGCTCTGTTTAATGACATAAACACAATTTATTTGCAAGAGGCTTTTGTTTTGTTTTTTTTTCCCCCTCTGTTTCTGTAGAAATTTGTCGTTCAATTCGCAAATTTGATTTACATAGCGACAATTGTCGTGACAATTTTCATGAACCAGCAACAATGAAAAAAGTGCTTGAAACGTGATGGAGCAACAAATAAACAATAATGAGCTTGATGATGTTGATGATGTCGTTGATGATGACGAACAATCAAATCAACGTTTTGCATGCGCTAATAACTAAATTATATTAAGTTGTACGCGGTTTGCAATCAATTTGGAGCACTTAGCACATTTGCTGACAAATCGCGTGATCGTGATTGTATGATAGAAAGTGAATGTTGCTACAGATCGTATTAAGTATTAAGTATACGCCACATGTGCACCCAAGGTGTCAAAAGTGTAAGTTGAGATGGCGTGAGTAATTGATATGAGCAGCTGTTTAAAACAGAAACAAGATCTTTAAAGAAAAGCTTAAATTATACTAGGAAAGAAAGGAGGAAAAGCTTCAAAGCTGAAAGGTTTTAAAGCTACTGAAGATTGAATTATCTTTCGCTTTCAGCTCTATCTAACCTAACCCTAACCGTTGACACATTTAACATTCCTAACGCGCATTCTCCATTCAGTTTTTTTCTCTTATTTTTTTGAAGAACTTTGCCTCATTGGCTGCTTCTCACGCATCGCTGGCTGCATTTGAAGTGCACTAGGTAAGCCAGCAGAAAAAAATAGAAGTAGAAAAGTAGAAGCAAACAAAATTCGCTAACAACAAACAAGCCAAACCAACACACTTCGCGACTCTCTCTCTCTCTCTAGCGAGGCGCCTCAGGTGAAATGCTAGAATATTTTGTTACAAAAAAAAAGAGGGAGAAAAATACCATTACACTGAGGCTGTTGTTTTTTTTTTTTTTTTGGCGAGGGTTGCTTCTACTTCTGCGGCTGCTGCTAATGGAGCCTGTGCATGCTGCTTGGTTTGTGCTCAAAGTGCAGACACGTGCCGCATTTGGATCACAACTCCAACCAGCTTACACTGCTGTCCACGAATATTGCATACAGCATGCAGCAGGAAGGTAGGTGGCGAGAAAGGGGGAGGCGGCGGAAGGGGTTCATTGTACCGTTAACGCAGCGTGCCGAATTTGCATGACTTGACGCGACAACTGAGCAACCACCCGAAGCCACCCAACCACCCTCTCTCTCCCTCTCTCTCTTCACATACATCATTCAAAATATATGCACACAATCCACCCATTTGTGCTTGGACTCGAGGCCGAGGTTGCTATCACAAGCTGCCACACGTTGGTATTGCAACATTTTGCTAACCATGTTGCCTTATCACAGCGCACAGCGTTGCCAGCCTTTTGGGGGTTGTTTAGCATTATTTTCTTTTTTTTTTGTGTGTTTAGGGGTTGGCCTGCAATCGATATGCGAACTTCTAGCTTAGAGTTTGGGCTTTTTTATGCTTGCGGTAGGCAAAAGTAATTCTTTGACCAGTCCAACCACCCAACCACCCCCTCAGGTAAGCTCATCCTCTCCCCTCCCCGTTAGTTAACAATTGTAAAGTCCGCCGTTTCAAGTGCAGCGCTTAAGTTACCCTCGGAGTTAAGCACTCGATAAGCAAGCTTCGGCTTTGTGTTTATTTATTTTTTTATGATTTTTTTTATACACCCAGCAATGTTGTTGTTGTTGCCCTTGGCAGCCATGGCTTCGCTTCTTCTTCTTCTTCTTCTTTTTATGTTTTTCGTCGTCAACCAAAATATTTTGTTTCACACTTCTTGTTTTTATTTTTTTTTTTTTTTAGCCAAGCCCATTTGCATTTGTTTATCGAGGATGAACAACAACAACAACAACAAGTTTCTAATTTTAAACCAATTAAAGTTGTCAAAGTTGCAACTTTCTAGCCTGACGAGAGCTAATCCAAAAGGAAACCTGCCCCGCAGCAGCAGCAACATATATATATATATTTATTTTCATTAAAGATGCCAAAGTTTTAAATTTCATTTGATTTTGTTTTTGTTGCTTGCTGAAAGAAAAGCGTTGGAAATTCAATTTTCAGCTGCTCCATGGGTGGTCTGATTGCTGGGGATGTTGCAGATTGGCACTGATTTAACATACCCAACCAACGTATAGGAAAAGTTGTTCCTTATCTGAATTTGTCAGCTAATCTATAAGGCGATAAGTGGCAAGAAACGCTGGAGTCTCTGTCTGTGTGTGGCAAGTATTTGCATGGATTTTAAATTTGCAATTTGACTTAAGAGTTGTATTTAGAATTGCATGAATTTTGCATATAAATTGAGTAAGGTTTTTTAGTGTAAAAAGTTAACAAAGTCTAAAGAGATTATACAAAAATTTAAAGCTAAGAAAAACTCGCTTCAAACTTCAAGTTCTTTATTTCCTTACACCCCTAAAACCCTGAGAAACCTTTAACTTTGTCCCTTTGACATTTACAGCGCTGTCTTACATCCATTGTCAAAGTTCAATTACTTTCGTTCTACATTCCAAAAAAATGTTCTTCAGTTATCTTTGGTTGGAGTACTTTGCTTTAACCCCCGGATTTTGAGTTTAGAGTGCGGCACGTTTTTCCGGTTGCGCCTCATTATTTTTTATGGTCGCGCCATTATTTCTATTACATATGCCCGCGATCATGACGTTGATGTCTCGTCCACACAGTTGCTCTCCAACTGTAAATTGCCATTTAACGCGCATTCAAAGTGGCATTCAGAATCCAAAGGAATCAAAAGCACCGTCGGCATTTTACTAACATTTCACAACACACACACACACACACACCTCCCTCCCTGCTTCACACAACTCTCTTTTTATGTTGCTCCCCTTTTGGAGTTGACAATGTTGTGTGTGTGTGTGTGTGTGTGTGTGTGTCACTTTCAACTCCCCGCGAGACTGTCTCAACAGATTTACATGAGATTTGCATAAATTGAGTGCTTCCTTTGAGGCTCTGTTGCTGCCACACCATGCTGCCTCTGCGAAATGAATTTAAATCTTTTATGCAACACAAAAATTGCTGCCGTTTTTCAACAGTTAATGTTTCAATTAGACGAGGGTTCCAAGTCGTCCTGACTGATGTTTCTGCTTCGTCTCCTAGGCAATTAGTTAAGTCGCTGGAAATCTTTTTTCTTCTTCGAAAAAAAAGAACAATTGGCAAAAGTTGTCCCGCTGGGCAAAGGAGGGGAGGGGTGGCAAGTCCAGTGAAGGGTTAACAACATTTGGCACAGCTCAGCGCTTTTGCTGCTGGCCAGGGTTGTCATTGAATTTGATTTCTACTCCAACTCTCCTGAGCTTACGATTTTATTTGACATAATTGGCGTAAAGTCAACCGGAAGCGATTACTTCCACCAAAGTGTGTGTGTGTGTGTATGTGTGTGTGTGTGTGTGTGTGTGCGGGTGCTCTCAAAAGCAATTCAATTTGTGTGGCATGCATTAGTACGTTTTTTTTATATTCTTTTTGGAGGGCTGGTCACTCAGGCGGCTGGAAACTAAAACTAAAATTGTCGCATTGCGTCAGCTTACTTTGGATACGACGTGTGGCATGAAGAAAAAAAAGCGGCAGCGCCTGCTTGCCACACCACCCACATTCACTCAACACTCTCCTCCCCCCGCACTTTACACACTTGTTTTGAAACAAGTTTTTTGCCGGGTTTTTGCATTAAAAATGCATACGAGAAACGAAGAGAAAAAGGAAAATGTCTTTTGGAAAAGTTTTCCTTTTGAAAAGGTGCGTTTGGATTTGAGCTAAAGGTTAAGCAGAAGAACATAAACAGCGTCTGCTGACTGAAGGCCAAAGCTTTTTGCCAAAACGAAACGAAACGAAACTTTTCGACAGTTAGATGCGGGCTTAGATCAAGACTAAGAAAGGAAAAAGGCAGGGAAAAGATGGTCAAAAGTAAGTGAGTGAAATGCAAGTCAAAAGCGAGAAACTTTTCCACACCAGACGCATGACAGCTAATCGATATATGTGTAGACAGAGTATAAGTATATATATATAGTGTGCAAGTTTAACCTTCACATGCAAAGTCAATTATAGAGTGTAGACGATGACACACACACGTGCCACAACAAATTGAAATTCCCACGATGGCATTTTTTGTTGCAACTAGAAAAACAGTCTGAACACATAGTTTATTAGTTTAGAGATAAAATAACATACTAGATACTATATTAGATAACCAAGGCCAAACGAACAAGCTGCAAAAACATTTTTCTTAAAGCTGCAACAGAAAATATTCACTGGAAAATGTCAAAAGACATTGTTGGCTTAAGACATAACTGTAACGTACACATACAGAATAGAAACCCCAACAAATCACAGCTGCAAAAATGAGCTGCATACAAGTCCTGGTTTGCATTGCATTTCAGTCGAAAAAAGCAAGCAAAATCTAAACAATGAAAAATAAGGAGGAAAAAGGAAAAGCACGAACACTTTTTGCTCTTTCATAACATAAAACGTGTGTTTCTAAGAAATATTTACAAAGGAATTCTAATAAGTATTATTATTCTTGTTGTTCAAGTTCTGGGAACTTGTTGAAGAGAAAAGTTCGGAGGAAAAGGTTATTGCAGATTCTTGGTAATATTGTGATTGTATTCAAGGAATTATTAACAAAATAGCTGCTCGCGGCATTCTTGGAAAAAGAAGTCCTATTAATTAGCAGCAAAATGATGCTATCAAAAGATTTTGTGCTTAAAACTTGAAAGAAGCTTTTCAACAAACTTTGCGTTAATAATGGGAAATATTTCTTAGAAGTTTGCAAACTAAATGGCATAGCGCATGTACTTTCCTTGGGTCAACATGGAATACTCCCTGTGTGGCAATAACAATGCAACAATACTAATGTTGCACAATCAACGAGCCAAGTTAGGATTCGGAGTCTGTGTTGCATATGCAACATACACGCTCACTGCATCCTTTTATACAAATTGTTAAGCTAGCTAGAGTTGTAGTTGGTTTTTTGTATTTGGTGGCAGCATGCAACAAACTGTAAAGTTCAACTGAGCGTATGTGTAATGTTTGCGAATGACAATTTGCGTTATGTAAACATAGCCAGAGGATTCCCTATACTCTACCTTTTCCCCCATCTCTCTTTCGCTCTATTTTCTACACCGTAATTGGCAAACTAGACACAACAAAAATAAAACAAAAAAAACTTCACAAGTGTGCCGTTTTTTGCTGTTTGCATTTAGTTATTTTTAAGTGGTATTGCCATAGCGCCCAAAAGTCGACTACACAACGCGTTTCTGTTTGCTTTTCATTATTAATGGCCAAGCAAAGCGGCGCCCAACAACAACAACAACAACAACTACTTCTAGCCATGAGTCATATGCTAATCTACAACAATAACAAAAGAGCAAGAACAACAACAACAACAACAACATGCAACACAGCACTGTCAACACTGTGTGGCAGAAGAAACCACAGCAGAAACCGCAACTGAAACACACTCAAATAAAAAGACACCTGACGTATTTCCCAGTGTCGATTTTGCTGCCATTGAACGATATAGAAACACGCCTCCTTAATAGCTGGTGGCAAGCAACCAACAACAGCTGTCAAAAGATGCACAGAGAGAGAGAGAGAGAGACCTACAATCCCCTTTATCCGCCCCTAATTCTCCCATTGCGGTCACACACACACACACACACACACAGTTTGATTGATGGGCCGACCAGTTTTTTGCATGTTTTTTTTACCATTATTTTTCTGCTCTCAAGGACATTCGCGAATTGAACTTTTACGTTTTCTATTCTTGGGCTTTTGTTTTTCCCCGCAAATTACTTAAAGGAAAACAGAGGAAAGCACTCAGGCAAATGAGTTGCAAGCCGATAAACAAAGCATACATAGGTGAAATACTTGAGTCTGAAGAACGTTGTCAAGCAAAAGTGACAATCAGTGTTTTTTTTTTCCTTCTGTGTCGTTTGTGTCTAATGATAAAGCAGACCATAAAAAATGTATAGACATGTTTCTGTTTATGGTTTAGTTTTAAAGGTGAAGCTCGTAAAACATAAAAAGATAAATACTCAAAAAATTAATGATTTTTGTAAACTCCTAAAACATAGATAAGTAAATACTTTGAATAAATAAATGAGTTTTACTTTAAGATATTTATGTTCAGACTATTTTTTTCTGCTTTTAGAAAAACCTAAAAGTATCTAAAACTTAATACATAAACTTCAAAGAGCTTATAAATATTAAATATACTTCAACAATCTTTTTCTTACTTTACTTTAAAATTCATTACTCATATTTAGCTATTTTTCGCACTTCACATCAAGTTGTTAGTTCAAGTTTATTAGACTTCCTTATATGGGAACAAACACAGTTCGATAATCAACATAAATTCAAAGCAGTCAAGAGGCCTTAGGCCCATAAGTAAAACAAAAAAAAAGCAAAGCACTTGTAATGAGCTCATTTGGCAGCCCCCAACCTGAAACACAATAAAGAACAGAAACAAAAAAACTTCCTGAAACTTTTCAGTTTGAGTAATTCAGAATTTATGACTTCATTGCAGGTTGCGATGAAGAAAACAACAACGAGAGAATAAAAGCCACAAATCATGCAACTGCCGCAAAACCAAGAAAAAAAAAGCCAAATAAAATAAAAAAAAAAAGTCTTAAGAGCCAAATAAAATAGCTAGCTAGCAATAAGCCAAGAGGAAACGCAGGTAACAAAAACTAAAAAAAAAAGCAAAAACTTGTTTATGACTTGCAAATTATTTTGTAAATGCAAGAAGAAGACGAAGTCAATCCGCAAGATACAAAAGACACAAGGCTAGGCTAAGGGAACGAACTGTTGTCGAAACAGTCAAAGACACAAATCTAAAGCCAGGCGATAAAAGTAGGCGAGAAAACAGAGACAGAGACAGCAAGTAGGAGTAGAAGCTGAGAGTTGACAAACGAACTAGAAATCCACGGCACTTGAGTAAATAACACAGTGCGGAAGTGTGGCAAGAGTGGAGAGGGAGACTTGTGGCAAGTAAATGAACTTTAAAATGGATGCCCCGGGGCGGGCAGAAAAGACCGACGTCAACATTGCTTGCCAACTAATGTAATCAAATCAAAATCACAACGACCCGAGAACCAGAACCAGAAACTGAAACTAACTGAAACTCAGACTCAGAGACAGGATGGAAAAGGAGAGAGAGAGTGCAATGGACTCCGGAAAAATAGTTGTCATTGAAATGCAATGCTCGTTGAGGGCGCTCCTGGGAACAACAACTCCTCACCTGACTCTACTTTATGCAAATTGTAATAATAATAATAATAACCATCATAATAATTTGCAACAAAAGTCAGTCAAGTGGTTTTCAGCGGTCGGCTGAATTGCATTCTTCTTGTTGTCTTTGTCAATATTTGCCAGAACGAACCCTCATCCTTTTTGCCAACATTCGCTTCTGTCTGCCACATCAAGTTGATGACTTGGCAGCGTTGAGGAGAAACTCATCGATATGCAGCAGAGCAAACTTTGAGCGTCCCGAAAAATTACTCCTTCTCAGGATTGTTGAGCTACTCATTTGCATTCGTCATTTGTTTATTTGCGAGCAGAAGAACGCAGCCAAAGACTGATGTGAAAATTTCGACTTTAGGCTGACCAAGAATTCGCCTAGCTGAGTCATTCAAGTTGCCACAACAGGTAAGAAAAGTAATGTCATAAGGCTTAAAATACGCTGAAGAAGCTGAAAAAGCTGAATCATCAGCTGAGCAGCAATTAGCGCCGGATTATAACATCATGTTCGGATGTTCAGATGTTCAGTGGGAAGCTTAAGCAACTTTATTTAAGAAAACGAAAAGAAAAACACGAAAAAACAGACAATATTAGTTGATTATACAGCTGTATTTGTGGCGAGATTTCATGGGAATTTAAAAAGTTTTGATTTGTTTGATTTTGTTAGATGAGCCTAAAACTTGTTATAAGTACCTTCAATTCCAAGAAAAAAATATTTAAGCTTAAAAAATAAAATATGGTAGATAAAATTCTTATTCAAAATTTGTTTCCAAACTAAAATATAAATTTTGTTGAGCAAAGAAATATGCAAAGAAAAATTTGTCGTTAGAAACCTCTACAAATTTCTGCAAAGCTTTAAAGCTGCACATAACTTAAAAATATCCCCTAATTTCAACTAAGCTCACTTGAAAATTTATTAAACTTTAAAAATAAATAACTTGACGTTAATGGGACTTCACAAAAAAAAGGTTTTGAAGCTCAACTGGCAACGAACCATGTCAGCGAGTGGAGTGAGGGACAGAAATAATGGCCAATCTAAATTCTTATGACCATTATTTCCACTTCCTTACGCGCCAAACATTTCCTCAAACATTGTCATAATTTTTTAGCTGACCCTTTGGAAAACGGCAGCAAGAACACATTTTGAATATTGCCATAAAAACTAAATGGAAAATAATTTTCAATTTGCAGGTGGCAAGCAACAAAAAAAAAAAAAGCCTTCATCTTGACCCGTCCGCACCGACTACAACTTAAAAATGTACAACTTTTATTTTCTCCCTTGTTTTAGTTGAGGTTTTTGTTTAGTTTGTGTTGTTGGTCGGAGAGATATATACAACGGTAATTGTAGACGCTTGGTATGCGCGGCTCGTGGTTTTATTATTGCCGGCTAGCTGGGAGGGCGTTGTCTGGCTTGCTAAATGTGGGCGTGGCAGTGCTCATCTTAAGCCCAAAGCAGCCAAGCAAACATTTGCTTTTGCACACAACAACAAACAAAACAATAGAACACGAGTCAAAACATGGCTGAAAACAAGAATTGTAACAGAGGAGTCTTGCTAAAAGAAAGGGGTATGTTGGACTGGAAAATACTCTGTAGTGTAGTAAAAAGATATAAAAATAACATGATAATTATGATAAAAAGGTGTTAAAATACTAAGAAATCATTGAAACATAGATTCACGAAAAATATTATTAAATGCTTTAAAAATCTATCCAATGTTGCAATAATGTTATTTCTTCAACAACTCAACTTTATGATTAAAGAGATTTGTATAAATAATAATAAAAGCTATTTGTACAAACACCTTAACAAGCATAAACATAAATATATACATGTAAACACCTTCTAGTTATAAACTTTTTCAGCTACACCCATTTCAAATTCTTGGCATAACTTGATAATACCCTGCCTGTACCTGTACCTTTCTTGTCTAGGATTACAGCATAATATTAAATGCTGCTGCTGCTTCGGAGACTTGGTAACAAGCAAGACAATGGCCAACGGCTGTAAATTGTGGAAAAGGCTAAAAAGAAGAAGAAAAATAAAAGTAGCCACCGCAGAGCAACAACAACAACAACGTGAAATGTGAAATGTGAGAAAGAAGGCTGACAATAATGCAACGTGCTAGGAACAATGGCTGGCAGCAGTGCTTTCCAAACTGTAATTAAGACGATGCAGCTCAAACTGCAGAGCACAGAGCACAGAGACTGCAAAAAGGCGTGAAGAGTGTCAAGTGCAAAGGCATGTGAAAGCAAGTGAAATGCATTGAGTGGGTGGTGAAGAGGGGTGGGGGGCTAGTGGGGGAGAAAGGTAAGGAAAGTGTGAGGGATCACATGACGGAAATCATTTTACGCCATGACAGACAATATGCTTGCTTACAGGAACACAACAAAAAAGTGAGTGTGTGTGTGTGAGGGGAAAGGGAAGGAAGTCATTAACAGGACAGCAGATAGATGTATGTGTGTGTATGTGTGTGTGTGTGTATGCAGAGAAGAGTCTCTCACTTAGTTTGTGCTACAAAGTCAACACCTTGAACCATTTAAGGAGGCTGGCCTATCGCGAGAAGCCCTCAGAAGAATTCATCACAGGCAGCAACTCAAAATAATGAAGTGCCACAAAGGGAGGCAAGGAGGCAAGCAGGCAAAGAGTGGCAGGCAGGCAGGCAAGCAAGCAAAAGTCATTAACAGAAGACGCCTTTTGCCACACACAACACACAGCACACACACTCCACATGGTGTTGTCAGGAAATGCAGCAAAGTTTTTGCCTTTGGGGTCCAAATTTGCGACGTTCTTGTTTCTCGTCATGTCAAATATTTAACACTTGGTTTATTTTGCATTTGTTTTGCATTTGCTTTCGGCTTGGAAATTAAATGTTTACGCCTTTTGTGGCAGCAAGTGGGTGTCTTGTGGCAGCCCAGCCCAATTTACAACAACCAGAAAAATTCCATTAAATCGCAGAATAACCGAAAAAAGAAACACTCACAAATTCAGAATGCAATCAGCATTCATTCAAGCGCCAAATGCGGCTGCAAATCACGTAGAATCATATTTTGTTATTATTGACAAGCCAAAAGTCGGCGGAAAAGCCGTGGAAAACTCAACTGAAAATGCTCCCATTTTGGGTGTTGTATTTTCTATATTTATGTTCGATTTTCAAAGTCACGCGCTCAAATGCACAAAGCATGGAATATCAGAATAGACAATCGATGACAATGCTGGGAGATTGGGTAAGGAAAGCAGGCAAAAAGAATATGGAAAATAGAAAAAAATCCTCAACAAAATGGAATGTTAGTGAAATTGTAAATGTGTAGAAGTTTGAAATGCTCTATAAAGTTAACTTGATAATAATCTATGCAAGCACTTTCTAAGCGTTACTCAACACTTTTTAAAGCTTCTTTTTAGAAGCTTTCATTGCTATACATCTCAAACCTTTTAGCATGTCATAAATGAACGAACTGTCTTCATAAAGTTCTCCCACAATACATTACATCAATAAATACAATATATCACATTGACAAATTGAGCAATAGTTTTGCAGTACTTTATGTGTGCTGTAAGTGTATACAACAATAAGACTTCAGTTCTGTGCAGCTGGCTGGGCAGAAAGGGAGAGAGAGAGGGAGGAAGAGAGGCACAAGACACGACAAGACGAATCACATTTCTATTAAAATGCGAAAAGCCTTTTGCGGTTGTTGCTGTTTACACTCTTTGTTTGGCTCGTCTCTCTCCCTCACACACTCACTCACTCACTCACATACATACGTTCACATCTCGAAGCTTCTTATCCGCCTCTACAGTTTTGGTCTCTGGCATTGCCGCCTTGTTTATGCGCTGTCTCGTCGCAGCAGTGTTGTTGTTGTTGTTGTTGTTGTTGTTGGCAATGCACTTTGCATGCAAAAAACATAATAATCGGAGAGAGTGTGGAGAGAGAGAGAGCGGGAGAGTTGATCGAGAAACGGCGCATAAGCCACCGAAAATAAACAATGGCAAATGGAAAGAGACATAGATAAACAATAAATTGCAGCGATGCAACGAAGGGGGGAGCGAGGGGGAGAAGAGGTAAAACAGAAGCAGAGCAGTGTCATTGAACGGCACAATATACATACATGCATATGTATGTATGAAAGTGTGAGTAAGCAGAGCGAGAGAGATGGGTATACTTAATTGCGAGACAGACTGGCGGCAGACATCTGCTTCTTGTTCTGCTGCTTCTTCTTCTTCACCAGTGCTCGCAGCTACTAATTGTTAAATTGCTCTCAAACTGTACGGTCAAAGGGAAGAGTTTGTGTAATTCAATTTCTAAACGCGTTCCACTGCGGGATTTAGCTCTAAAATGTATTTGTAAGTAGTTTTGTTGCAATAAAACAAGAGAAATATTGCCGGCTAACACAACAGACAACAGACAAGAACACAGAAAACAGACAACAACAAAAAGCCAAATAGTAAAGTGAAAAAAAGCGAACCGAGAGAAAAAAAAAAAGTTGAAAAACATTGAAAACAGAATTTTACGATTTACGCTCAGAGGAGGCAGTGAATTTCACTTAAAACGCTTTTATTATGGTGAAGCCAAACCAACCAGCAAATGTAAAAAGCCAAAGACGAGTGTGTGTGTGTGTGTGTGTGTGGGGTGTGTGTATATGTGTGTGTGTGTGTGACGGTCTGTTAACTGCTCGCATTCAGGGCACGTTTCAGGCAAACGTTGACGCTTCGCTTGCCAAATGGGCGCGAGGAGACGAGAGCAGAAAACTTTGCTTCTATTTTTTTTTTTCCTCGCCACTCAAACACAGATACACAATGTGTGCGTGTGTGTGTGTGTGTGTACCTGTAATGGTGCCTGCTTCGACAACAGTTTAACAGCTACAACAATGGTCTCTTCACATATGCCGTTTAAAAACAAATTATCGAACATGCAACAACAGAAGCCTTAACCTGTCATTCACACACACTGAAATAATAAGTATACGTATGAAAAGAAAGTACAAGGTAGAAAAAAAACAAAAAAAGGTAAAAAAGTGTTTATAGACAAGTCAATGATAGTGTATTTCCAGTAGTTGACATTCGCCATGGGATACAAAGTGATAGGTAGAAAGAAAAGAAGAATTCGGTATATCCGAAAAATAAAGTATGTTCAAGTAAGTGAGACTTGATAGAACAATTGAATACAAGACTGTCAATTACAAGTAACTGATATGTGAAAGAAAGATATGCCTGAGGGTATTCAGAAAAAGTAGATGATAGCAAAAGGAAGTTGATCAAAGTAAGGTAAATAAGAAATTTGGCAGTAAAAAGTTAGCTAACTGATCTTCAATTCGTTTAAACCAAGATCTTAAATCACGTTTAAATTAGCTTTTAAGCTTTAAAATCGTAATTACTCTAAGAGATCATGAAAGTGATGTTGTTTTTGAAATATTTAATAACTTGGGCATAGAAATCATTCATTCCATACCTAAGGTCAAAATCGCTACACCTTAAAAATGTTCGCACCACAGAAACTAAGTAAATGCGTCAAATTTGTAATAAAAACATCTCTGGCACCTCGAAATTATTTTTTGATTTAATTTAAGCGCACAGCAAAAAAAAAAAAAAAAAAAAAAAACTCTTTCAATTAATGTTTATGGTGCTAAACATTTGAGTTTAATGATTTTCAACCATGAATCTTTTGTGTGTACAAGGCTATATATATATATATAGTTATTGTGTGTACTCGCGAAAGGTCGTGTGAATGTGTGTGTATGTGTGTGTGATTACTCATACGACGTGTGTGTAGAGATGAATGAAGATAAAAGAGCCTTTGCAGCTGCTTTCAAAATATGTACATATATGCTTGAAGTAGCATCAGCGCATATCAATGGCAAAAGCGGATTTTGCTATATCTTTCGCAAGAAGGGAAGTAAGAGGGGGGGGAGGAGGGGGAACTGCTCTTTGCTCTTCACAAATCAGAGAGCAAATACAATGAAGCCGACACATGATGATGTGCAATGTTAGTGTGTGTGTGTGTGTGTGTGTGTGTGTGTGTGTGTGTTTGATAGTGGCAACCTAAACGAAGCCAAAGTCACTTGAATGGACTCCAATACGCTTCTCTGGACACTTGAATACATACAAATATATATATATACATATATACAAATATATATGCGGGCAGTTTGTTTGCCGAGAAGCAAAGGAGAAGAGAAAGAGAGCGAAAGAGAGAGAGAGTTTGGGAGTTGTTGTAGGAGGCCATTAGCTGCTTATCGCGCTTTGAGTAGCTACAGGCAAGGGCAGCGAGGAGGGGAGGGGGGAGGAGTAGGTAGTTGGGCTCGGTGCTCAAGTGTAAAGTTATCAAGTGTTCTGCCAGGGACAGCAGCAGAAGCAGCAGCAGCAGCAGCAGCAGACGATGACTTTCGACTGCCTGTCAAGGGGTTAAAGTCATAGACAACGTCGAGTGTTTGGCGATGGCTTGTGACATAAAATGTTATCAAAAAGGATTATGACAAGCGCACAAATAAAACAGGGAGCAAGAGAGAGAGAGACAACAATGATATCTTTTACACACACAGATGATATCGTTGACAGTTCATATCGAAAAGAAAGAAGAAGAAGAAAAACATCAACAAGAACAGTCCAGCGGCAAACATAAAATATTTACACAACCCATGAAAAGAAAGCTCAAAAAGAACTGTTTCAAGTGTCTGTTTGTTTGTCACAATTGCTGCCAAAGAAGTTGCAGATTTTAAGTTAAATATAACGGAATTTGTTTTAATAGCATTTAGCAAGATTATGTTAAGAATCTCGTAAGAAGTTTAAGTTAATAACACTTTCGCTCTAAAGAATATTCACTCAAAAACAAGTTTGTTGACAGAAAAAAAAAGAAAAAAAAAAGCGGAAGAATGTAGCTTAAGAATGTGTAGAAAATTAATCGAGTAAAAAATTTAAATACCCTTCTTGAGTGTAGATTAATAACTAAGCAACTGTTATAGTCGAGATATCCCTACTAGGAGATACCCTGAACCCTGTACTTATCGCCTACAGTATTTCCACTTACTCCTTTTCCATCTGAGTATAACAAAGAAAACGATTGGAAAAATATTTATTTGTCATTCACACAAGAATTTTTATATTGAGTGTTTTTAATAGACACAAACTTATGTTAACAATTAATAATTAATATTTAATACCAATAGCACACGCATGCTAAAACATTAACTTATACTTATACTCACACATGCATTATGTAAACACGTCACTAAATTTCACTCAAAATCAGCGAGGCTTACTTGAATTTTTGAGAATCGAGGAGGAGAGCAGTGTCTTAATAGTCGTTAACTTTGAAGTTAAAAACGTAACGTAAACGTAACGTAATGTTAACGTAACGTAACGTTAACTAACGTAATGTAAACGTAACGTAACGTTAGCTAACGTAACATAAACGTAACGTTAAGTTAACTAACGTATACATAAATAGACAACGGGATAACGTTCCAGTGCGGATCTTTCAATACAGATATTCTATTCTGTTAGCTTTTACTAATTTTTTTTAAAAAGCATTTTATCTCTTCAAGAAACTTGTAGCAAACTTAATTTTATAACTAGTTGCTTTTATAGTTCCCAGATATCATCTCAAAGGCGTTACATATTAAACAACACATTTCTAACACCCTCAAATCAAAGATTTGAGCTCAGAAACCAGACGCCCAATGTCAGAAAAGTCAGATACCCGTTTCAAAGTACTCTCTCCCTCTCCCTCTCTCTCTCTCTATCTCTCTTTCTCTATTTGCCCGGTTCAGGTTCTTGTTCACGTTCTGGGTTTCAGTTGCTGTGTTAGCTGGAATCGTGAGGCGCCTGAAGAGGGGGTTAGGGGGGGTTAGTTAGCAGAGAGCTCAGTTAAATGCAATTTACTTAATGCCATGGACACAGCCACTCCCCTGCGGCCCCCTCTCTCTTTTAGCCTGTCCGCTTATTACTTCATAACTTTTATTATTATTGGCCAGCGAATGAAGCAGTTTTGAGCTTGTCGAGCTTGTACATAATTGGAAAGAAAACCCGTTGAAATTAAAGCAGCAACAACAACGAATGGCAATTAACGATAGTTAAACGCGGCAACAACAACTTAAACAACAACAACAAACAGTTCCTCAAGTAGCTTCTTCTTCGTAATAGCCTTGACAGCAAAAGAGATAGATGGAGTTTGAAGAGAGAGAGAGACAGCAATAAAGAAAAACTTGTGTGACATTCTTTGCTTTTGCTTTGCTTTTGCAGCAAGTTGCAAGTAGCAGCAGCAGCAGCTGTTGCAACTGTTCAATAATGCAATGAAAACATTTAAGTTGCAAGCAAAACTTGGCGACTTGGCTGCAAGTTCTCCCCCCTCAACTCCCTACCCCTCCTCTAAGAAAAACAGTTTCTCAATTGCAAAATTTATGAGCTGCATTCACTGGCGAAAATCGTGTGGAAAATAACAATGAAATTGCCAAAAAAAAAAAAGCAGGCACTCTGTTGCAGTTGCAACAACTGTCGCTAGACACTTTTCATGCAATGTGAATTGTCGTGTGGCAAAGAAAGAAGAAAAAGCCGAAAAGAAAATTCCAATTTATTCCGAATATATAAATTTTTTGTGTGTATTTGTTGGTTTCCCTCTTGAGTGACTCTGAATTCGAAGCTCTGAAGCTAAACAGGCATTTTTTGGATTCGAGAAGAGTAAAAGAACTCTTGACGAAAACTTATTTATGTATGGATTGTTAAATATTGAATGCCAGGCATTTATGTTGCCAACTTTATGTAGCCTATAGTCAAACATTTCGAATGTGGCTTAAATGTATTTTAAATATTGATTAAAGCAACGATTTGTTCAAGTGGCATGCAATAGAATAAACTAAGTATTGAAAGTAGTAAAATTCAAAGTGTATTCCAGAAAGTAGGGTATTATTATAGTTGTTTATAATATCCACTTTTCCCTTAATCTGAGAAAAACTCATGAATTTGTTATAGGAAAGGGCATTAAACGAATTTTTATTGCCTCATTGTTGAAAAAAAACATGAATTTGGTTCATAATATGATTATTATTTTTGGGTATCCAATCAATATCAATAACTATTCAGAAATTCACAATTTCATTACCAAATATGGGCACATTCAAACAAATACAACAACAACTGACCATTAAACAAATGCTGCTCTTTTATCGCTCACTCCTTATACGGAGAAACAGAGACAAAGAGGAGGAGAACAAAACAGCTGTTGTTGGCTTGTTTCTGTTTAGCGGTTTTGCCTCACATAATGTGGTTATTTTTTCTCTAGCTGCTTTAGACAAAAGCCAAACTTGTTTTCTCGATAGCCAGCAGCAGCAGCAACAACAACAACAACATCAAAGCGATTGTGGGCGTTGGAGAGACAATTAGCCGCATGCCGCAACCCAAAAAACGGGTTTGCTGGTGAGTCAACAACAACAACAACAACAAACACAGTGGCGCCCCCTCCAAAAACTACAACAAAAACTCGACGAGGCATGAACAAGAACAAAACTATAAAAGAGAGAGAGAGAGCGAGAGAACTGCATGCCAAAAAAAATTGTAGTTGCAAGCATAATTTTTGGGAATTATTTTCCAGCATGTGTGCTCTCAGTCCCCCCAAAACTGTCAGTCACAGTCACAGTTTGTCAGCTGCTGCATTCAATTACCATAGACAGCTAGGGGAGGGGGAGGTTAGGAAGGGGTATCTGTTTGACCATTAAATGCTTTGTCCAAAATGACTCAACATTGACAGTTTGTTGTTACACATAGTCAAACATTTGTTTTTCTCATTCGCTTCTTCTATTTTTCTTTCTATTGCTCTCAAACTGCACGCAGTTGCTTTTGTTGTATTAGGGTGGCCCACAGCATTTTTTTTTTTTGGCGTATTTGAATTGTTTTTGACGCAGCGTTGGCAGCTTTGGCAGCTTTGACAGCTCACTGAATCTATAACTGCGGGCAAAATTTCATTTCTAAACAAAAATACATTTTTTCTATATTTGTTTTACCTGTCTGTCTTTTTCGAATTTCATCTATTGGGTTTTGTAAAAGTTCTCTCTCTTTCTATCTCATGTTTCAGGCAATAAGTTTTCCAGCTGGATTTGAATTTCACAGTTTGGACACAACTTTATCATAACTTGTGCAGCAAGTTTATGGCTCTTTGACTCAACTGCAACTCAAATTACATTTTAGTTTTATGCCAAGGCTTAAAAGTGTCTGAAATAGTGCTAAGAACTTTAAGGCGAAGTAAAATTAAGTTTTAAATGGTTTTGCTTGTATTAAGCTTATAATAATTAAACTTAATACAAAGTGGAACTTCGTTTAAGAATCCATTTACAATAAACGAACCCGGAAATACTTTTCTTTCATCAACAATCAAGTGTTGAGAGACTTTTTCATATACTCAAGGTCTGCGCAATCTTTTGCATCTTATTTATCAAGTCATTCTCAAGTTATCTCTGCTGCTTTTCTCAACTTTAACTCGAGAAAGAATTATTATTATTATTATGGCGAATGATTCATGCACGACATTTTCACATTGTGCTCAATGCAACCAAAGCTCGCCCCACGATTCAAATCAACTTTATGTGGTGAATGTAAAAAGAAGAAAAAAAAATAAAATTTTATACAGCAACTGCACCCACACACACACACACACACACACACACACACACATACACTTGGCTTCTGTTGTTAGCTTCGTTTTTTTTTTCTTGTGTGTGTGTTCCATTTATGGTTAGCTTTTGTTGCTGATTTATTGTAGTTTTGCGTTTGTTTGTTTTAGAGTTCTTCTCTTTTTTCGGAAAATTAATAAATTGTGGGTGGACAAAGTTTTGAGAGAAAAAAAAACCATACACTCAGCGAAAATCAATAAAGTGGTACTTACTTAATCTGCCAAAGCTGTGCGACAATCGCTTTTTAAGCTTCTGCAGGGCGCCGCCTTTTTTCTCCCGCATTGTGACGGCTGCAAAGTAAAAGAAATAAATTAGAAAAATGTTATGTAATTGATAAATATGTTTAATTTATTATAAAACAATCATTTTCTTTCCCACACAAAACACAAACAACAGCACGTTGACATTAGAAATTAACATAAATCAGTGAAGCGTTGTGTTTTCGAAAATAATAAATAGAAAAGTGTACAGAGAAGAGGGAGGAGACTGACCCCAAATGGGGAGAGGAGGGAAGGCAACACAAATTTCTCCCCAATTTTCTATCATAAAATTCAAATGAAAAACTTATCCAAAATAGAAAATGCACTGCTGTTGATAGCTATATAGACTTTAGACTTTTTATAGTTTATTTTCTTCGTTTCATTTCGAGTAGGGAGAAGCACACTCCCTCTCTCCCTCCCCCACCCTCTCTCTATATGTATATATTTTGATGCATTCGTAATTGAGTTGTATAATTTGGTTGTTGTTTGTTATGGCTGGTTCATGATTGTAATAACATTAAAAGCAAGTTATTTCACTGTGTTCAGTGAGCCATGGAAAATTGTGCAAAAAGTATTTACAACCAGAAAAGGATGGAGAGTTTAATTGTTGTATCAGCATTGTTTGTTGTTGTTACTTTATAAAAAATAATAATTGTCTAATGGTTTTTGGGGCAAGCGGTTTTTTAATAAACTTGTACAATAAATGTGTAGAAATAAGTTGACTTTAATTTTTTTTATATTTATTGCAAGTATTTTAGCTAATGTTTTCACTGTTAATATCAACCTCTTCCATCTTGGACTGATTACAGCTACTTCGACTTTTTCCTATCCACACTCCACTCTGGTTTATTACAACAACCCACTCAAAGCAATTTAAACTGGTTATCACATATCTCTCACTTCACTTGTTTCATTTGCATTCCACAAGGCAACAAGACTACAAAGAAGCAGATAAGGAAATTGGCACTTGAAAAGTGATTTATCAAAAGTCTGCCCACTTTAAAACATGACATTGATGTGTAGAAGATACATGAACATTATGTGGCATGCCTCAACAAAGTGGCATCTTGACTCTTGTCCACCCAAAATGGTTCAAGCAATTAAACATTTTTATAGAATAAACATTTTGACAGCACCTAATCATTCCGAGAAGTGTTTGCTGCTTTGCTATTGTGGTTTTTGAAAAGCATAATGTATAGATAAATATCTGCATGCAACACTTAAACTCAATTAAAGACAGCAAGTATGCAAAGTCATAGGCAAAACAACAATTTTCTAGCTTAAAAGCTTTGCAAACTGATTTGAAGCATGTCAAAACACACAAACAAATCATGTGCAGTAATGAGTGAAGTAAGTATGAAATGGAAGTAATGAATTGATTACTTGATAGTTGTTGAACTTGAGAGAATCTTTATGTAAAGTTTTTGTAACCTTTTTTCTTTCTTTGCTTTCTTTTCATTGATACGCCTTGAATATAAAATTGCTTACTAACTGGAGGCATGCAACAAACAGCCAGTGCAACATGCAAATGTTGAGTAAAATAGACGTCATTACATCTGACAAATTGTTTGAAGGGCCCCCCCAAAAAAAAACGAAAGAGGCAAAATGCATTTTGCATTACATTAAATGAACGAAATAAAATCAAATATTGTTGTTGGTTCTTAAAAGCCCATTAAAGTTGTTTGGCTTTGGCAACGTAAAAGTTTTTTGGCAAATGAAAGGCAAACAAGCAAAATGAGTTGCAAGCAACTCGCTGTTGCAAGTGGAACTTGCATCAACTTGAGAGAGATGCACAAAACTTATTTAATTAAGACTGCAAAAGGCGCTGCAAAAAGTTTTCTTCGCCAAAAGCAGATGCTTCACTTGCAGCTTGCAGCTTGCAGCTTCCAGTTGTTGTTGTCGTTGTTGCATTCAGCTTGTTGCATTAATGAGTTCGGTGTGTAGTCTCCCAAATCATCATCAGCAAATCAAAGTTTGTGTGTTGTGTGCATCAATCAGCGACAAATTGCAGGTGTGGCATGCCCCGCGACAAGTTCAATAGCCTGACAGACAGAAGCACGCGATCTACAGTGAGCTACAAAATAATTCGCACTGCTTTTGACACTCAATTATCACACCAAAGGCAAAGCAAGGAAAAAGAAGCAGAAAAACCTGCCAATTGTTCATAATTGAATGCATTTATAATTATACATTGGTGTTAATTATAACGAGTGAATCACAAAAAAGTTGAAGAAAAAAACGATTCACAAAAAGTTAATTACAAGCAAAAAGTAATGAAAAATCTTTTCAGTATAGTTTGTATATAATTATAAATGTCATGACAAGGTGCGATAAAGTATACGAAATGATTAAAAGTCATGTTTAATAAAGATTTTCAATCAGATAAAGAGAAGCAATAAAAACTATTGTACAAGATTCTAGTAAATTCTAATAAAACTTTTGAATAGAAATATTTTATAGTTTTTATCGCAGTAATTCCTGCGGAAGCTTGTAATTAACCTTAAAAATATGAATAGTGTTGATAAGCATAAATACAACATTCTTGAATAACTTTTTTCATATCATCAAATAAACGTGAGTCAAAATGATAGTAAAAATAAGTTCCCCCAAAAATAATCAATAAGTTCATGACTAACAATGATTTTGGAGTGATTCCAAGTAAGCAAAAATCAAATTTATGATACACATTACAAATATTTTTATATTCTTTAAAGTTTTTCTCTTTTTCTTTTACCTCTTCCATAAAAGTGAACATAAAATATTTGCCCAATCTAAGTTCCCACTAAAAAAAAAGACACCTCATTAAATAGTTTCCAGCTACAACAACACACAAAATATTGTGTATCTAATAATACATGTGTCACAAATGCATAAGAAAACCAAAGTGGCTGTAGTTTTAGCATGAAGAAACACAGACAAACCGACAGACAAACAGACAGACAGACAGTGAGACGGAAAACAAGCAACAAATGAATGATATGAAGAGCACTTTATGTGAAATTTCTTGTTAATGACGTAATTACCACAACGACAGGGGGTTGGGGGGGAAGAGTGTGGGGCAGATGTGGCAGATGCCTTGGCAACAGCACAGCACAGCACATTGCTGATGACATGCAAGAAGTAGCGAAAATGTCGCCATGGCGTGCCACACGACGTATACGTGACATTTTGGCCATCATGCCATGCGAAACCCGTTCGAACTCATGCCACATGCTGCACAAGAAACATAAGGCGGCAGAAGTGTCACCTGCCACATCTCTTGCAGTCAGAGATGCGTTTGTCTCATTTGTGGGCGCTTGGCCAAGTTGCAAGAGTGAAAAGTTGCAAGCGGCATGAAGAGAAAATAGATTTTGTGCTGTATTTACTAATAGAAAATGTTTGAGCGCAAATATTTTGACACTTGGCGACAGCAGCTAACTAATTGCGGCGAGAGAGCGAGACAGAGAGAGAGAGAGAAAGAGAGAGACAGAGTCTGCTTTATCTTATGATCAGTCGAATATATATAGAGACAGGGAACTGATGGTGATTAAATGGCTTTAAAATGACGTGAACAATTTGCAAGGCAGCCAAAAATAGGCAGAAAAGGTGACGACAACAATGACATGAGGCAGGTTGGGGACGGTTTGTTGCATGCCACATGCAGTTTAATTGATAAGCCTGCGGCTAACAACCGATTGATAACTGTAAACGAACATACAACTCAAACAAACAAACAAACAAAAAACATGCAAATTATAATTAATGACAAATTTGTTGCCAGGCTTATTTGCATAATAATCCTTAAATGTCGCTGTTATCCTTCTTGTTGTTGTTATGTAACAGAGCTTAGCGCGAGAGAGGATTTAAAGTATTTCGTTGGCGTGTGTTATGAAAAATTAATTGAAATTCATTTGAAATGCAATTAAACTGAAAATGGTTAAAAGGAAAAGGCTTTTAAATCACAAATAAAATACAAATTCTCTAAATGGTAAACTAATAACCATTTAAATATATTAAAATAAATATGTGTTTATTTTATGTGTGTAAAACGAGTGTGGGTTTAATTAAAATCCTATTTTTAGCAAATGGAATAACAGAGAATCGAATTATTAACAAATTTGTTTTGGGGTTTATATAAAGCGTATTTCAATAAATTTTAGCAATTAAGTAAATTGAGAATAAAGAACTATTAAGTACAAAAAGCATATTTTGCGTCGAGATTGTTAATACAGATAGATCGATTTAGTCTTGTTCTTAAAGATAAAGATGTGTTTTAGGTACTTTATGTTTTAGCTTGATTTTTTAATCGAAAATCTTTTGTGTGGATTTATCATAAATATTCTCAACCAACTCAGACAACTGACAAAAAAAATCTGCCAAAAAAAAACTCGTTTATTAAAAAAGTACATATTATAAATTATATCTAGGACGCAGCACAAATATGTTTAAAAGCAGGCAATCCATTTAGATAACCATAAAGTCTTATCCGCATCAGAGAAAAAAAAAACATTCTTATCAATCAACGCTGTCATTCACACATACTTTTTTTTATTAGTCAAGCCATAAAATTAAAAAACCCTGAACGAAAGAAATTAACCAAAAAAATAATAAACAGCTTTAATAGTGCAAAGCAGGGGAGAACAGAGAGGAGGGGAGTAGCATACGTGATAAACAAACATGTGTGTGTGTGAGTGTGTAGAAAATCAATGACTTTTATGCAAAACACGTTTGGGCAAAGTACAAGCTTTATTACCATATAGAACTATTTTTTATCGCCAACAAGAAATCAAGCATCAAATTATCGTCAGGCGAAGTGAAAAATGGAAAAATCATCATCAACCGAAAAGGGGAAAGTCATTCAGCGCTGATGATGAAAGGGTGGGTGGTGGGGGGGTGGAAGACGGGGCGATAACCCAACAAGGTCTTTTTACTTAACATAAAAAATTAGTCAACCAGTTGCTTGTAAAAAGCACCCCAAAAAAAAAAAAAAAAAACTTAGCCCAGCCCAGTTTTAGTTTTCGGTATATTGGCCACCTGTTTTAATGGCCTGAGCGCACGAGCGACGACTTTTTGGCCAAGTTGCGTGCCTGTTGGCCGTTTATCAATGTTGCAAAATCGCCGCCCAAAAGTCAACCGAAGCAAACTTAATTAAAATTTACACTAAAATATGTAACAACAACATAAACTAAAACTAACTAAGCCTTAGCTGACTTTCTAATCGATTTAGCCATCAAGTTATGGAACAGAGCCTTAAACAAATCTAGTCTCAAATTCTCTCTCTCTCTCTCTCTCAATGTAGCTAACTGAGCTTTGTCGATTAACTAATTACAGCTAGTTGACATCCAATTAATTACTGAACAAGTTCCTGTCTCACTGATTTATTATCTAATGTGCAAATTTCACATGTTTCGCGAGTGTTGAACAATAAATAAGTAAAAATTTAAAAGTTTAGGAATTCGGTTTACGGAAAAAACTAAAACATTGTGAAAAAATGCAATAATTTTTATTATATTACATCTACATAAGTATAGAAAATTTTGTGAACAGAAAGTTGAATAAAGTTTAAATAAAATGTTCAATATAGAAAACTTATTTATTTTAATCTTTCTCAGGTTTTATTGTTAGTTTCTGATTCAAAGTCTTGTGTCTTTTTCAAACTTCTTAAGCAACCCACTCGGCAAACTCTGCTCAGTTAATTGTAATGAGTTCTGATTATAATGTTTGCTCTGTCTCTGACTGATAGCGGAAGTGTTTTTTGGTTTTATGTTCGGTATGTTTACATTACTTATCATATACATATATGTATGTATATACTAAAGCTGATTAAATAACTGATTTAACAGCTGATCAAAGCAACTTTATTATTGTGTATCTCTTCTCTTTTCTTGACAGCCTTGGCTGGAAGAATTTATTGCTGCTGCTGCTGCACGTCGATGCTGTGGGTCAATGTTCTAATAAAGAGTTCAATTCAACTTGAATTAATTTCAATTGCACACACACAGAAAAAGAAAAAGAAATAAAAACAAGCTTTAAAAAATTGAAAAGGTTCAAAAGAATTGTGCATGCTTTTAAGCCGGTTTCATTACAGTTGGAGTTGTTTGCGATTTGCAAAATACACACGCTTTTAATACTCTTAGCGGGCATTGAGCAACACTGGCTGCAGTGCAAGTGCTGCACAACGTTATTTATTATTTGTATTTTTGTGAGCTTTTCGTTGAATAATATTTCATTTTTGGTTTTATTTTTCGACAGTTCGGTTGGCGTGTCAAAATATTTGCGCTTTATTTAAATAAAGTTTACTTTGATGCATGCCCCTTTCCTTTCCTTTCCATTCTCTACCCCCGCCGCCCACTTCCTTCCCAACTGTCTGTCTGCCTGTCGCATTTGCTGCAGCCATTTAATATTTGTACAGCATTTTAAATAGGCTTTTACGCATATTTTAAAATATTTATTTGGGCGCATGCATTTTGTATTTTCCTGTTTTTTTGGTGTTTTTGTTCTCTGTGACAAACTGAAATTTATATAGATAGTGAATATTTCATGCTCTGTTAACGCTATTAAATGTGAGAGAATTTTCAGGCATTTTTAAAGCCGATCAGTTAAGCTGATTAAAAGCTTTAACATTTTCAAGCTAATTATGGAAACTAATTAAAATTGAAACAAGAAATTTAGTTGTGGCATAGTTAATTATTTATTTAAACTAGATTTATCAAAGTTTAGATTTTATATTGATAGTTTCTTGTGGCTTCAAACAAGATTTTACAATAAACAATGCTAGAAACTTACTAAATGAAACTATATTCAAAAATATTTAAAAAGTGTTGTTAAATACCAAAAACTTAGCTACAGAACATAATAAAAATTAACTATTTATTTTATGTGGGAAGGTCAAAGATTTTTGTACTGAAAAAACCTCACACAAGGCTCAATCCAACATAAAACTATTAATAAACAATCTCAACAACAATTTTAAATCCATAATAAACACACACACTTTTTCTAAACCCTTTAACCGTTTATTGCTCTTTAAAGATTTGTTTATTTTAAGCACACAAAAAAAAAACCAAAATCAACATTGATGGATTCTGTATATAGAGAGAAACCCAACACAAAATGTATAAATAAAAACATATCAAATTATGCATTTAATTTTTGTTTAAACAATTTACTGCCTTAATGATTGTTTACTTTAAAACATTCCACTCTTTTTTTCTTCTTCTCGGTTTTATTTTTATTTTTGTTGTGGCTGTAAATCAAGCGCAAATATAATTAAGCCAAACAAACAGCGAGAAGAAGAATAAGAACACACTAAAGATTTTATTTTATTTAAATTGGAAGGAACAAAGTTTAATACAAAAATTAAATTTAAATACGCACCGGCACCAAAATTGTTGTTGTTCAGCTTTGTGGGTTGATTGATTAATTCGGCAATTTTGAGGCCGTTTATTTTTCGCTGCTCACGTTGAAATGTTTATTTAATCAGCGAGCAGTTTTAACTGCTTTTTTATTGTTTTTTTTTTATTAGCTGGATAATTCGTTTTCTGTTTTTTTTTAATCGGCTGCAAAGCTTTTATTTATGGCAAACATTTTTGCAATTCAATTTTTCTATGGCACTTTTTCTATAATAAAATATATACGTATTTTGCTATCAGTTAAGATATAGTGTGTCTAGCAGTTTATCTCTCTTTCTAGCTGGCAAAACGAGGTCAAATATAGTTGTTGTTTTTTTTTTTTTTTATCAACATAGAAACGACCACAGACAACAGACACAACAGAGTAGCAACAACAACAACAGCAAACCGAAACAAAAGGCAACCCTAAAAATGTAACTTTCTAATGTTCTTCGGGGTGGTTTCAGCTTGTTGTTTTTATTGTTGCGAAGGGTGTTTTGATTTTTGCGTTTAGCAGCTCATCACAAAACTTAAGAAACAAAGCACACAAATCAAAAACAAACTCAAAAGTACACAAAACTTAAAGAGTTCAAACACACTTTGACATTTAACTTGAGAATAACACCAACAAAATATAAAATAATAACGACGTAGATGAAGGAATTTATTTTACGAGTTTCGTTTCGCTTTTGGGCGCGCGCGGGTGAAGAGAGGGAGAGAGACGGAGCGTGAGCGTAACGAAGCCGGTAACGGAGCTTTGCACAACCTGCCGCGTTGAGTTTCGCACACGAAATGAGGTCAACGAGATACTACTACGTTACGTTACGCTTTTACGTTGTTGAATAGAACACACAAGCAGAGCCCATGACATGAAAGTAGCGCAAGGGCGCCCGCCACCTGATTTGGGGGTGGCAGAGTGGGTGGTGGGCCATCACTGCACATTCAAAAACACCACAGCAGAGAGAGAGTGAGAGCGAAGCGCTCTCTTAAGTTCCACATTCCACATTCACAAGCCGGCTTCGTGGTGAGTGTTGTGACACTCTCTTTCTGTCTCCTTTCTCTTTGCGTTGCGCCCGGGCAAGCATAGCGCGTCTTTCAAAAAATGCCAGCAGCTTCTTACTTCTTCTATTACGTATGTTGATTACATGATGAGGTGAGTAGGTCGTGTTGTAGGAGACGAGGGAGGGGGTGTCAGAGTCTATAATGTTGTTATACTACAGCTTCTGGGTCAAAGGCACGTACAACGCACGCACACACACACACCCCCACACACACACAGCACAACAGAAAAAAAAATCCAAACTCAATTGATAAGCCATAAAACGTCAGCTCGTAAGCTCTGTGTGTGTGTTACGTTACAGCAGTTTGACAGCCACTGTGCACTCGCATTCGTGCGTCACAAGCAGCTAACAACAACAAAAACAGCTGCCGGCGATGCATGCAAATTGCATTTGAGCCAACTTTCCCAGTCAGCTGACATCGAGAAACGAGATAAGGAATTTGGTAGAACTTTTCAATACTTAAACTGGGTCAAAAGCATCGCTAGAAACTCAAACTCAAAGGGACTAATTTTTGACAAGATCTTTGAATTTGTTCTTGGGAAATTTTCAAGTTAGTTTAACTTATTGCGCAAGTAAGGGATTTGTCAAAGTGTTTTCTAAGTTTTAAATTGGGCTGAAAACAAAAATTTCATAAATGATGCTGATTAAAGTTAATTTGTTTTAAAACGCATTTTCAACTGTGCAAAAAAGGTCACATAAAAGGTTTAGGAGCCTCAAGGTTTTGACATTTGAGCTTTTGGCGTTGTTTCTAATTGGAACTTTGTGGCTACTTTAGCCGGCTGCACAAATAAACAAACACAAAAGCCACACACACACACACACACACACACACAAGAGAGAAAGACAAACACAAACACAAAGCACACGCGAGAAGCACAAAAGCAAATAAATTAAACAAATAAATAAATAATACAACAACAAACAAACAACACACAAACACCGAACGGTAAATGAAAGAAATAGCGCACAAAATTATTAAATATGATTGCTGTTGTTGTTGTTGTTGTGTTATTTTAGTGTTGATTTATGATGCTGCGGCAAAAACGCGAACGGAAGCGCTTCGCCAAAGCACGTAACAATATATTATGACGTATGTACTACGTACGTACAGTCGTAAGACAAAGAGGGAGCGAGCAAGAGAGCAACACACACACACACTGAGAACTGAGAAAGAAGAGCGCGACGCGTCAGACACGGCTAGCGTTCAATTGTGAACTGAATCACAAAAACTAAAACACCAGCAGTAGCAGCAGCAGCAGCAGCAGCGACGTCAACAACCGTTGCAGCGACGCCGTTGCGACGTCAGCAGAAATGAATTGCACTGGCCGCTGCTGCTGCTGCGCGACAGCCTCTGTCTCTGCTGTGGTGAGTTTTGAGCGTACTATTTGAAAAGTATTTCATTCAGTAAGCGCAGCCGGCAAACGTGCACATGTGTGTGTGTGTGTGTGTGTGTGTGTGTGTGCTATTTTAACAGCTGCACAGCTTTTGCGTACTTACGTCACTGCAGCGCAGTCGACAGCGCTGCCAGCAAAAGCAGCAGCAGCACAATACAAAAAAAAAAGTAAACAAATAAAAGCAAAACATAACAAAAGTGGACGCTGCTGCTGCTGCTGCTCGCTGTGTGAGGAAGTGTCGGAAAAATAAATTATTTAAGTATTACAACAACATCATCATGTACAACAACAACAATCAATTGCTGTAGCAGCAGCATCGCAGTCAGAAAGCATGAATCATCCGAATGCGTGGGGGGAGGAAAGAGTAAGCAAGCAAGCTGTCTGCTATGGCATCCCACAAATGCATATTTGTGCCTGTGTGTGTGTGTGTGTGTCTTTGCTGAAGGAATGCGCCCACAAATGCCAATGCAAAGAGCGAACGCGAGCGAGAGAGAGAGAGAGAGACAGAGCGCCAAGCAGAGCGCTCTCTTGATTTTGGCATTGGCATCCACACACAAGTCAAATTCACCACAACCACGCGCTACTGGGGCAACGCTGCCAGTTGGGACAACAACAAAAACAACAACAACAGCGAATGAAGAGCGCGCATATTTTTGCTCTATTTTAAATAATTAATGAGCGGCTTGTTCAGTTATTAAAAGCTTGGGAATATAATAAGAAAAAAAGAGCAAAAGCAACAACAATATTGTTGCGAAACGTGCACACTTTTCCCTCAGGTGTACGAGTTTGAGTGTGTGTGAAAGAGTAGCTATAAATGTGTGTGTGTGTGTGTGTGGCAAAGGAATTGAATTTTTTGACGCTGCAGGAAGCGAATTCCGCAAATTTGATTAGGCGACCTCCCGCTTGGCTTCTAACCATTTGATTGTTTGAGGGGGGGCAATAAAAAGACATATGAGCCCAAGTACCGTTAACCAGCCTGAATGAAGAATGACTTTGAAGTGTAGCGTATAAAAGAACGTAAATCAAATGAAAAGTGCAATGAGCTTGTTCAACGAGTTTGTGAGCATAAATAAACTAGTTCCACTTAAAAATGCCTTTTGGGGTAAATTTTGGGAGAATTAGTTCAAGTGCGGATATGAACTAGATCCACTTAAGAATTCTCTTTATCAAAAATATTTCAATTGACTACCAAGTATCCCAAAATTCGTCAATAAATGAACTAGTTCAATCTAAAAATTTATTTTACATATATTCCTAACTTATTTTAATTCGCGAAAAGTACAGTTAAACTTAACTTATTTACGTTCCATCTGAATTCCAAGTTGAATTTCATTTAGTTCCCAAGCAAACATTTATTTAACCACAAATTGTTTTTTAATTTCAATGCGCAATGAACTGAACTCAGTTAGAAACTAACACAATTGTTAGTTCTTTACAAAATCCACACACGCACACATTCCGAAGGCAGTCATTAATCATTGCTTCAGCGGCATGCATGAATGAATGAATGAATGAATTTTGACCCTTACGGCATCGTCTAATCCAGCCCACTTATCGGCACCCTAATCACAGTCAGAAAAAGTTTCAAAAGTTTTCTTTCAATTATGCAACCTTTTTTTTCCCCACTTGTGACAAAGCTATTTTGCATTTTAACGCCCCGCAGGCCCAAAACCACAAAAACCGCACCTGTAAACAGTTTGGGTGCGAGTTGGGGGAAGACTTCCAAGGACTATATCTGGGAAGTAGGTAAACAAATAAATTTTGTAGTCATGCCTCGCGCCTGTTAAAACAAAGTGTTGCATTTGTTTAGGCTAAGCCAAAGGTGAACTCAACTCCACTGAAGTCGACAACACAACACGCACATTCTACCTGAGCAAGCAAAAGGACCTGCTCCTGTGAGACTAGTTGACAACAACAACAAGAACAGTGAGACAAAAAATTGCGTGCGAATTGGTTTTAACTTTTGCTTTTTATCTTCAATGTGCAACAGCCACGAATAACGAAGCAAAAGTAAAATAATATTGCCATGTCCTTTGGGTTACACTTACATTACGCATACGCCATGTGGTCCAGTGTAAATATGCACATACTATATACGTGTTGTGCGTGTGCGTGTGTGTGTGTGTGTGGCAAAAGTCACAAGCTTTGTGGCACAAATCTCCTGCGAGGTTTTGTTGGTCGCTTGCTTTGAATGGAAAATGAAAAACTTTTGCGTTTATCACACGAGGCAGGCAAATTTAATGGAAAACGACGTGTGTCGACTTTCATGCCACACGACACGCCTACTCAAAACACAAAACCACAAGGGGGCAGCCAAAAAAAAAGGGGTACTTTCAAGTTTGTAATAGGGTTAGATTTTGAAATCGTCTCTATATAAAAATACCATGAAAAAGATCTTAGCAACAAAATATTTTCTGAGAAATTAAATGAGTTTAAAGTTTGCAAAGTTTTCTAACTCTTTAAGCAACCCCTTTCAGTTAACTTGGTTTACAGGGTATCTTCAACATTTTGAGCCTTTTATTAAGCATACAAAATGTGAATAAACTAAATGAATTTATTGCAAATCGAACAGGATTAGAGTAGAAGCAAAACGAACTCAACTCAAATAGAACTTATGGCAGAGGGGGAAAAGGGACAAGTAGGCGTGGCAACTGAACCACACACACACACACACACACACACACATGTGTATTGACACAATTTAGTTTTGGTTTCGGGTGCGATATCCGGACTTCGTTTCGGACTTAATTGACTTTTGAAGTGATGATGCCCCCGATCCATAAAGTTGCTCCACTTTGCCACACACACACACACACACACGTACATGAAAGCATTTAAATAATAAATGCGGCAAAAGTTTATTAAACAAGAGGGAGAAAGAGAGAGAGAGAGAAAGCATAATGAAAACATTTACAAAATGTTTGCCTCATAAAATCAATAAAGACGACAAATAAACTGAAATTGGAGCATACAAATTTATGAGTGTGTGTGTGTGTGTGTGTGTGTGAGGCAGCTGTTGCAAGTATCTACTTAATTGGCTCCACATTCCAAGGCACTCTCCTGCCACTGGACACATTCTCTCCCCAACCTGGCCTAATGATGTGGCTTAAGTGCGCTCAACTTCACATTAAAAGTTTAGCTAGTTTCAGCTGTAGACAAAAAATAAAGCAAGCCAAATATATAATTGGCCAAACATTCGCGTTAGCTGCAAAACTTTTTGGCTACTTTTTCTGTTTGTTTATTTGTAGGTGGTTGTTGTTGTTGTTGTTGGTTGGTTAGCCGCATTCATAATTCATACGACCCAAAACTATATATGCTAAATGCTTGTTTGTGAGTTATGTTTTATGTGGTTTAGAGTTGCAACTGATGGGTTTTGTGGTTGTTGGCATTAGAGTTAGTCAGAAATATGTTGGTTGGGGTTTATGTTGCATGAATGAAGCGAATGGATTACACAAATATTAGTATAATATTAACAATTCCTGAACATTTTTAAAATTCCTTTTCCCACATTTCTAACGAACCTTTTTCCAACTTTGTTCAAATTTGTGCAAATCCAATCAAATGAATTCGAGGGCAGCATTTATAATCCCAACAACAACAACAAGAACAGCAACAACATCAAGTTCATTAATCAAACAAACGACTCAAAGGCAAAACAGACACAGAAATTCGAAGAAAATTCTCATCTTGTGTTGTGTTTACAATACATTTTTAATGTGCAACACTTCCCGTTTCAACTGAAGCAGAGAACTGAAGTGACTGACCTAAGAGGCAAGCAAAGCGAAGATAACTAACTAACAAAAATACCAACAACAACAACAACAGCTACAACAATAAAATGTACAACAACAACCAAAGCAAATAACATTTGCAGCTAATAAATTTCATAACTCCAAAACTCACAGATATTTATTTCATATACTTTTTGCTTGGAGCTGCAAGGAAGAGCAAAAAGTTATAGACTAATAAATGCCCTGTAATTTTTCAGCATTACAAAAACAAACAAGATTTTATTAATTTATTTAGAATTTACCAGCACAATGTATTAGAAAAGATATGAAAAAGTTATATGTTTATTATGTATCCTAAATAAAGAATATAAAATTTATTTTCAGTGATTTTAAAAAGACAAATAAGATTTTTAATAAAGGCACAAGAAATAAGACAAAAAATTCAAAATTTAATTTTATTTTTTTCAGTTTCTTCTTTAAACCTTTCCAAACTTTTAAAAACTATTTAAAATTCCAATTATACACATAAAAAAAAAAATTTCGATTAAAATTTCATCATACCCCACTCACTACAAAATTCCCAAATTACAGGGTATATACTGGTAACCAACTGCAAGCAGGATACAAATAAAGACAGAGAGAGACGGAGAAAACACAAAGTTGCAACCTCAGTTCTAGAAACAGTTTCGCCCTAAGAGATGCACACAAAAAGATTTGCGGCCTGTTTTCTGTTAGAGGGGAAGCAAGGAGTCAAAGGGGGAAGGGATTGCATTTTTATGAGCTGCAAAGTTGCAAGCAGCCGTAAAATAAACAAGCAGAGTAAGAAGAAGAAGAAAAAAGAAAGAGAAATAACTGAAATTGGAATACTTTTGGCCTGGTTTGCTTAGTTGTTGTTGTAGTTTATTAACAGAGACAACAACAACAACAACAACTAGAAGTTTTACTCAAATTTGGCCCGACTAATTGTCTAATTATGCAAATTTGAAAAAGACTTGACACAAGTTTTAAGAGGTTTCTTCTATATTGAATTTTGTTCAAGTCAAACAAGTAAAAGAGTTTTAGACAAATTATGTTTTTATATATAGATTATATATACATATAAGTTGGAAGTAGCTCTTGTCTGGGCAATTAAAACACTTGAGACGACTTTTGACACTTTCTATAGCGGAAGTTTGGTTTCCCAGTTGCCCCTTCTCCCCTCTTTTCCTGTTCCTTGTCCAGTTTTAAATGCAAATGATTTCCGTTTTCGCTTTTTATGCAAATTGAAACTGAAAATATTCACATTCACAGCATTTATTCACTCGCCCCCAACTTGAATAAGAATCACACACATGTTCTTTTTAGGTGTGGGGGGGGGGATATATGTATGTATATAGTTCCCCCCTATACGAAAAAAAAATAGCCATTAAACATTTGTGCATTTATGTTTGTAGTTTCTCGTTTCACTTCTCATGACCGCAGCTCAAAATTTTTATTGAGCACATTCTTTTTTTTTCAACAATTTGAAGAGCATTTTGCATTTTATGTGCCGTTTTTCCTAGCACAAATTGAATGGAATTGAAAACGAAACCGGAAGTTTGTGTGCTTCATAGATACTCAAAAACGTTGATTGCAATTGTAGGGTGAGATTTTTAATGGTCATTTTGAAAATTGTTTAATCAAGAATTTGGGAAAATGCAGCTTATAAAATGCAAATAAATTGTGGGTGAAAGTTTGTGGATTTAATTGATCAGATATTATTACAAATATATTTAAATGCCAAAAATCTGTCAACAATTTTTTTTTAATACATTTTTTTTTTTTTTTTAGCTTTATTAAACAAAATTAAATTCAAAGGCGTACTTTGTTTAACATTTAAGTTGCTTTTCAGCAGCCATTCATTCTTATTACTTAGCTACCCTTGCCCCCCCCTTTACCACCCCACCAGCGGCTGTAAAACGACACCCATCTGGAGTGTGTGTGTGTGTGTGTTGTGCATGGCAGGCAACAAACAACAACAACAATTCTATAAGGATGCATGTGAAGTGGAAGTTAAGGGCCTGACGCTGCCATTTTCTTTCTTGGCTTACAACATCAACGATATATATATATATATATAAAGGAGAAGAAGAAGCACAAGACGACGACGCCCGACTTATGTCTCACACATGAGCTGATTACACCCATCTCCCATACTCTTTCCTCACTCCTTTCACCACTTTCCTCTTTCCTCCATTACATATCATCAACAGCAACAGCAGCAAAAGCGGCTGTAAAACTTGCGCGGTCGTTTAACTTTTGAGTCGGCGATTAAATGCAGAATTCTTGGACTCTTCATTTCACTCTCTCTCTCTCTCTCTCTCTCTTCTCTCTTCTCTCTCGTCACGCTAAGAAAGAGAGGTAGAAAAAATGCATACTTGCACTAAGCGCATTAATTGAATTGTAATTGCCGACTGAATGCTGCAGTCTGAAGTCTCAACTGGTTTTCTCTCTATGTGTGTGTGTGTTGCACAAAGGACGTTGAAGGTGAACAACTTACTACGAAGCGGGGAGGTAATGAGGGGTGAGGGGGGGAGGTAACCAATCTAGTAACTGGTTCTGGTAGACAGAACAATGTGGTTTCTTCTAACCAGTTGCAAGCACTCAGCGTCGATGTTGCAACATACTGATTAGAACGTGTGGCAAGTTTGCGCTCACGGACAGCTTGGCAACATAAATTCGCGTCACTCATACGCCACGTGGGCCGCATTGCTAACTGAGATTTCACTTTTGGGAGTTTTGCTTTCTCAGTTTATTTTTTCCTTCTCTCTTTCAGTTTCAGTTTGTGTGTTTTTCAATTATTTTTTCTTTGCATTTTTCAGTTTGTTGCACTGTTTGCTGCTGCTGTGTGGCACAATCAATTTATTGCACCCCCCCGCAACCCCCTGCACCCTCACATTATCTCACCACATCACATAACTCACGTTTTTTATTGGCCACTTGGCCACGCCCTCCACCGCCCACCCCTCTGTTTATCGTTTAAGCCATTTAACCCTTTTGTGTATTCTCTCGACGGCGTTGCCTTTTAATTTTCTTGCCGACTGACTGCTGCGAAGAAGAAGAAGAAAAAGAAGAAGCCACTAGGCCAGGCCCCCACCTCACCCCCCGCCTTCCGTCCCTTCTCCCATGCTGCTTGCCACTGCATTCTTTGGTTGCAGTTTGTGCCATTTATGGCTACGGCTCAGCTCCGTAAATTTCTGACATAATTGAGCTGTCGCAATTTACAACATCATATGGGGGCGGGGGGCAGGGCAGGGGGGCGGTTAAGGGAGCTGCACTGCAGGGAATTTAATGAATACGTGAAATATTTAAAAGAAAATATTTGATACAAATCGAAAGAGAATCGTTTTGTGCAGGAAAATATTGTTGCTCGGTGTTCTTGGGGAATTTTTGTTAGTTACAGGCAAGGAAAATGGCTAAAATGGTTTTCATTTCATTATTTAAATATGTTTTCTGACAGTTTGAATCCCTAAAGTGCTTTTAAATAGCATTTAAGGATTAAAGAAACTTTAAATTTATTTTAAATTGTAAAGTTAGTAAAGAAAACAGCTAAAATAAAGTTTACTTTATGATTTTTCAATGAACTGCAACGCAAAGAAATTAATTTTCAATTATTTCTATTAATGCTCCTTGTTTCCGCATCCTTTCCAATGTTTGCCCTTACTTATTTCCTTTTTCCCATTGACAATTTGATGTCTAATTAGCACACAAATCATTTGTCATCAGTTACAAAAACAACTGCATCAAAAAGCTAACAATAGTAAAACTTTTATGTGAAAGAGAGAGAGAGAGAAAGGGAGGGAGAGCAAAAGTTTGAAGCTCACTCTCGCGTAACTGTAACTATCCGAAAAAGTGACACAAAGCTCATGTAAACAGAGAAGCCGCAGAGAATAGAGAATCAAGAAAAAAAAAGAGAGCAGAACCAGAAGCTGTAAAGTTACATAATAAAACTAATAATAATTATCAACGCCATTGTCAAGGCATCAAAAAGGAAACCAACAACGAGAAACAGAGCAAAAGAGAGAGGGAGAGAGAGTGTAAACGACAGGCAGTAACAACAAACAAGGCGACAAAAAACTTTGACATTTTTGTTATTGTTTTTTTGCGTTTGTTTTGGCTGCTGACATGACTTTAGGTCCCGCTGCTTGTTGTTGTTGTTGTTGGCGCCCACGCTTTCACACACAACACACACACACACACATGCTACTCAGCTGACAGCAGCCGGCAAATGCGCGTTTGACATTCCAAACAAGAGAGAGAGAGAGAGAGAGAGAGACCTGCTGATGATGGGCAAGCCAAAGCAGCCATTTTCTATTCCCCCCATACAAAAAAAAAAAAAAAAAAACAACAGCTTTTAGTGGCATAACATGCAGCATCATCGCTTCTTCTACAGCGCTACAAAATGGTCGCCAGGACAATAAAATGGCATAATGAAAGTTTTTGCAGTCAGTCCGAGTCCTCCTCGGCAGCCAGCACTCGAGGCGATTTCATCGTACCGCCGAGTTATAAATGGTGTTTAATGGGTTTGTTGACTGGTCGTCGTCGCTTTCAGCCGGCTGGATTGGGTTGTTCGGTTTTAGTCATGCCTCGTTATGGGGCACAAACACATACATACATACAATCATGATAAATGCATGTCCTTGAAAACTGCTCGACAATTGTCAGAGCGGTGCACAAAAAGGCTTACCACAAAACCATTCACGTTGATTAAAATGAGACCCAAAGCGAAAATGTTTTTAATTGAAAACTCACCTGCAAAAGAGAGAGAAAAGTACAGAAAATTAATTTTAATTGAAAACTAAATAGAAAAGGCAAATATTGTATAGTGTTAGCTTTAATATGATTATAATATTATGCCTTAATATTTTTTTTTAAGAATTCATTAAAGAAAAATATTAAAACCAATGTTTTCTATTTTTAACCCAATTCAACGTCAACTTTAACAAGCATTGACGACTTTTATTCAACATGTTCAACATCTTGTTAAAATGTTTGTATTTATAGCTGCCATTCATTCAACAACAAACATGAAAAAGAAGAAGCCGAAAACCTTTTCAAACAACTTTATCTAAAAGCCAATTAGTTTCGTTTTACATTTCACATTTTACATTTTGCACATTGCACATTGCAATTGCATATCGAATGCAATTTGATATCGTTTTCGATTTTCTTTCTGCACATTTGCAATTAGTGTGTGCGACTACATTGCAATTATTTCTCCCCTCCACCGCCTCTCAAACTGTAAACTGCAAAAGCTGCAATCACATCAGACAGAGACAGAGAGAGAGAGAATTCAATGTTGGTTTTCAATTTAAGATTTAAGGCAACGCCCACTTGCACATAAATCGGACATATATACAGATATATATATATATAGTGCATTCGCATCTGTGCTCTTGTTGTTGTTGTTGTTGCATCTGGCATTCGTATTTCAAGCATCTCTTTCTTCTTCTTCTTCACACACACACACAGAAACTGTGTGCGAATAATAAATTTTCTGCACACAATTTATATATGTGTATATGTAGATGAATATTTTGCCAGTTAATTTGCATATCATAATTGTGAATTCTTGGCCTATCCGACATATAAACATACACTATAAATGTGTATATGACATGCAACTGCCTCTTATATTTGTGAGCTCGTTTTGGCTGACGTTGACAGCTTGCAACACACGCCTCTTACCGCTTGCCGCACTTCTCACTTTTATCATTGGCATTTTTCACTCACAGTGAGTCACAGGGTCGCGGGGTCGGTGCTTAGACAGAGAGGGGGGAGAGAGGTAGGCAGATCAGCTGCTCTGTGTGGATGATGCTGGCTTTAGCTAGCTGGCTTTTGTTTGTTTGGCCCTGCGGCAACAGCAAGGCTAATGTCAAGGTTGACTCAGCTGTCGTGGCATCCACATCAGCCCCTGTCGGTCGGCGGGTCGAGGAGAGGTGAGGAGAGGAGAGAGGAGAGGCCTTCAGGCATCCGCTTGGATGGATTTGTGTTGCATTCGAAATGGATTATAATTGAGTTGAGGCTTGGCGTTACAAAAACCAGCTTTAACCCACTGACAACATGTTTTGATTTAGAAAACTAACTCAAAAAGATTATTTAAAAGCAAATGTTTAATAAATGATTTAAAATAAAGTTCTTCATTGAAGTTATCTATCCACAAATGGGTTAAGCTCTGCTTCGAGTTGATTAAAAAACATATTTAAAAAGCAATCAATAACAGCCGGAAACTGAGTTAAGGAATTCGAAATATGCATTTAATCAGACACAAAAATGTTGTTGTTGGTCAACATATTAAGTTGGAATTTGTAGTGTAGTGTAGAGAGTGTATCTATGGCTTGTTAACCCCAATTAGTATGCATTTGTGTTGGTTACTTCTTCTTTTTTTGTTCTTGTTCGAAATGCCACACTGATTGAGTGTTGAGGCAGCATCAAGTTGCATGCTGCACAGCACCGACAACTCTTTTCTTTTTAGCCCCACATGCATGCCACACATGTTAATTAAAACTGAAAACTAACACACACACACACACACACACACACACACACACACAACACAGCTTTAAAGTTTGAGTCTGAGCTGCTCATCTAACGTCATTTGGCTTGGGCTGCCTTTTCTTTCACTTCAATTAGTGGTTTCATGTTGTGCATGGCAGGCAACGACGAGAACTCTTGAGATTTATATCAGGCATATATGTAGAGCGATCTCCTCTCCCCTCTCCCTGCTGTTGAAGGATTAAATTTTATGCACACACACACATTTAGCAGTCGTTCATCAACGGCTTCTTCCTCTTCTTAGGCAACTCCAAGTTTTTGGTGCAACAGCTACTTTGTCTGAGGTTTTCTGGCAATGTGCCTTCGGTTTTCCTTCTTTTTTTGTTGTTGTTGTTGTTGTGGCAGGTGCTTCAGTTTCGGATAGCCAAAAGTGTCAAATGAGTAATGCAGAAACAGTTCAGACGGAGAGAGTTTAGCACGGAGAGTGTGTCTAACTGCTACCATATGCAAACAACTTGTCTGTCAGTCAGAAGCAAAAAGTGGAAAATGCATATGATATTGAATACCCTGTAAGCATTTAGGTTAGGTAATGGGTATAAATTTGGATCACAGCTAAAGTGTTCACAATTTTTCCTCAATAAATAATATCGATTAAAATCGATAACAATGTTTTTTCATACTTTACAGATTATTTGTATGCTTACATGTTGTTGTAAAGCAAATAAAGTATTTTTCCTCAATAAATAATATCGATAAAAATCGATAACAATTTTGTTTTTAGCAAATCAAGTATTTTTCCTCAATAAATAGTATCGATACAAATCGATAACAATGTTTTTTATGCCTTACAGATTATTTGTATGCTTACATGTTGTTGTTAAACAAATCAAGAATTTTTCCTCAATAAATAATTTCGATAAAAATCGATAAAAGTGTTTTTTCCTTAGTTTACAGATTATTTGTGTGCTTACATGTTGTCGTATAGCAAATTAAGTATATTTTTTCTCAATAAATAATATCGATAAAAATCGATAGCAATGTTTTTTTTTTGTTCATACCTCGCGATGACAGAGTATTTGGTAGTCGTGTTACTCTCACTTTAAAGGAATTCTACTTCTTACTTTATTATGACACGCAATTTGGACTCCTTTTTAGTTGTTCTTCTGTTGTTGTTGTTGTTGTTGTAGAAGGAATTCGAGGATAAGAAATCGTCGGCTGTTTCAACTGATTGAGCCTGGCTGAGTTGCTTCCTGTGTTGTGCTTCTTGCCTGCTTTGCCTGGTTAGTTAGTCTCAGTCTCGACGGTTTGCCTTTCCAGCTGTCATGCATATGAAAGTAGGTCGTAAATCTTCAACACTCGCTTGTTACACAATTGCAGTTGTCGTTGTTGTTGTTGTTGTTGCTTGTGTTACAGCTGTTGCATATTTGATGGACAGCAAATGCAGCCGAGTTGTGAAGCGAGTTGAAGCGTGTTTGGATGCACACAACACACAACACTTTGATTAATAACTGCAAATTGTTGTAATAGATCGACTGATTTTCATTGCCTTCTGTCTGAATCTCAATCTGAGTTTGAGTCTGTAAAGTTGATTCTGTCTGTCTTGTCAGTCATAACTTCTGACACCTGAGGAAATTTCAATTTTCATCGCATCTGCCTTGGCAATGAGTCAATAAAGCTTAGTTTCTAAAAGCCAAACACAAAGCGAATTGAGAATGTGCAACTAATAGCCAATAAATGAATTGCAATTTGCAATATTAATTTAATATTCGTAGCTAGCTTTTATTTACTCAAATAGCTAATGGATGCAATAAGACAAATTGTTAACAAATTAAATAATTTACATGAATGATTCCATCAATTTAAGCTAATAACTAATAATAAAGTTAACTGTAATAAGTTAAGATGGAAACATTCTAGTTATTTATACATTTTAAATACATTGTAAATTCTTTAAGACAGCTTTAATAATGTTTGTTTTTGTTTTTCTTTGAAACATTAACCTGTATAATGAACAATAAACCCTTGTCATAATTAGTTTTTTGTTATTGCAGCTGTCACACAAATTTTTGCCTTCAGGGCTACACTCTTAACATGGTCGAAAGCCTAGGCCCGCAATTTTAATTGTATTAAGTGCACTTACAGAGGCCCGCAGGCACCCCTCTGCCCCCACCCCTCACCCCTCACCCCTTCTCTATGGCATGGAGAACAACTTGTGACACTTTCGCATTGTGAAGCGAGGGAAGGTTTGAGGGGGGGGGGGTTTGGTCATAAAAAAGTGCGCCAATAACCCACTGCACTTTATAACCCCAAAAAATATATCCCTTACCCCATCTCCCCTCCCCCTCCCCTCTCGCTGTACTTAAGACACATAAAATGGCAAGTATAGACTGATGCCTTTGGCTTGGCTTTCGTTTTGGCCCCCATTCATTTTTGTTAATTTATAGCTGCAAGACAAGCACGTGGGCGTAAGAGGGGGGCTAGGTTAGCAGGGGTGGGGTAGGATAGGACACGACCATTGCACGTCGCAAGTGGCGATGCTTAAAACTTTTTGCTACGTGACTCGACAAGTGCGAGTTGTAGATGAGAAAGGAGGGAGGAGGAAGGGAGAAGAAGGAATGAAAGGAGGTTGAGTTGGGAGCATTTAGCTCTCCAATATGTAGTATACGTGGCTCAATACCCACGCACGCACACACACACCCAACACACACTAACACACACACAGATTGTGTGGCTGGGCGTGATAGACACTCTCCTTCTCTCCCTCCCCTCTCCCCTTGCTCTTTGTCTCCTGTCTTTGGTGACTGCCTAATTTCCTACAGCATCTTGTGGAGCTAACACACACACACACACACACACACACACCTATGCACACACATACATCTACATAAAAATCAGGTCATGTTCGCTGCTCAAAGTAATGGAATTTGTAATGCGTTCTTCTCCCCTTCTCCATCCAACCATCTCACAACCCATCTAAAAAGTTCTTTTGCCGCGGAATGTCGTTTTGTGTGCTCGTCTCTGTCTCGGTTACAACCCCCCTCCACCAACCCCCTTCTTGCCACTGTCTACAAATTAACTTCTTCGCGTCCCTTTTCGGGCTCAGTGTTCATAGTGTTTTGTGCTCTTGTCAATGGCTTGGCTCGGCTTGAGTTGGCTTGACTCAAGTGCCAAGGAACAAGGCATCGAAACTGAAGAAGAAGAGGAGGAGGAAGACAAAGAAGAGTTGGGAGCTCGTTTCGCTTGTTTGCCCATTATTAACAATCTTTGTTAGCGCTTTTGTGAGCGTTGGAACCATGTGTTTCCATCCAGAATTTCTTCGTCTTCGTCTTCGTCTTTGGTGCAAATGTATTCAATTAGTTAACTGAGAAAAATTATATCATTAGCTGAAAAAGGAGGAGGAGGAGGAGATGGGTAGAGGCGTTGCCTGTGGGCAGCTTCTTCTTCTTCTTCCTCCTCCTTTTGCCATTCAAGTTTATTAAAATTAATAATTGCCTTGCCAAGTCGTTGTTGGGTGGGCAGAGACTGTGTGTGTGTGTGTGTGTGTGTGTGTGGGTTGGGAAAAAGGAGCAGGTGGGCAGTTGTTGTAGATGGACAGTTTTTAAAGTTGGGCGAGAAAGATTGGCTTGAAAATGCTGCCAACTTATGAATATTTTAAATAAAAAGGTCAAGTTTTATCTATAATTTGGGTTAAAGAACAAATTATGTGAAGATTTTTTGGGATTTTTATTTTAATTAAAAGGTTGAAAGAGAAAAGGATTTAAAAATTAGTTAAAGGTAAGCTAATGAGGCAAACACAACTTGAAACATTTCCTTTCATTTCGATTCATGACGAAAAAGTTTTTTAGTTGACCATTTCAATTTTATTTGCTGCCATCACAATTTAATTTAATTGCGCGTCTATTAAAAGCTGCTCTGACGCTTTAATCCGATTAAATTCAATTGAGCAAACATTTGCAGCTACAAATACCTGTGTATATATATATTTATATCGGTCATATCAGATGCTGTTTCCAAAACTTTTCCAAGTGCTTCGAACAAATGGCAAAAGTTGCACGACAAAAAAAAACCTCACTTGATTTGCCGATTGGCAACAATACTCCCTAAAGGCAACTGCCACGCCCACTTCGATATTGCCACGCTGCACTGCACTGCACTGCACACTTCAGGTCGTGTCTTTTTAGTACTTCCATGCCATGCCACTTCCCCATTCCACAGAGAATGAGGCACATTCGAGTGCATGCCACAAATTGCAGCTATCAAACTTTTTTGGGTTGGAGCACAAATGTTTAAAAATACAAAGTGCAAAATGCCACAACAACAACAACAAAAACAACAAACAAAACGAAAACGAAATGAAAACAAACTAAGCAACAACAACAACAACAAGTTGCAACAAGAACAACAAACTGCGACACATCGAAAAAGAACATGGCACATTCCAATGCTAAGCAAAATTTTCTATTTTCACACACTCGTTGGCCCAAATCCAAGAAATATAGCCAGAAAAATATATAACCAACTATCTATACGACATATGTTGCTAACGGGCGGACGAGAGGGGGGCGGAGCGGGGAGGGTGTGGTTAAAGTTTTGCTGTTGGGCGTGTGAAAAACTAAATGCGAGTGTGCAAAGTGGGGGAAATCCGCGGAAATAGCTGGCTGAATAATAATAAAATCATAATAATAATAATAATATCATGCGGTCGCTGATTGCGTGTCCGGGGCGAGAAGAGAGGAGACGGGATGGGAGATGCGCACAATTGTGGCACAGTGGACACATGCGGCGTATGAGTAACGCAATTGCAATGTGACCCAAAACGCAATGGGAACTAAATACATAGAACGTGGTATGCGGCATGCCAAGAAACGAAAGCAAAAGGAACCGAGAAAACATGGCCAGAAATAGCTTTAATATTTGAGTACTTAATAAACGGCATTAGAAATTATTGGGCGGAATTAAAGTGTTAAGCAAGGGAAATAAATGGTTTCCTAGTTTCTTAACTTAACTAGGTGGCAACCCTTATATTTCTATATTTAACATTTATAAGACTTTTAACTTGAAGTAGATTAAACTGATTGAAGGAGAGCAAGAAAGCAAATCCTAAACACTAAAGTCATAAATATAAAAGCAAAAGCATAAGTTTAAACAAGTTAAAGTTTATGTGAACTAGGTGGCAACTTTTAGTTTAATAGAGCAGTAGCTCAACTCAACATTAAATAGCCGCCTCAAGTTCAGACACATAATAAAACATAAAGCGCTTTAAATGCTCAAGTCGTCTAAACATTAAGTCAGCCAACTTCAAGTTCACTTTTTTTTAGGTCGTTTCTGTCTTCAGGCATTAAAGTTTCTGAGTGTTGTTTTTTATAGTCATTGCTTAATAAACAATTGTGTAAAACATTAGACGTTGATGACAAACACAACATCCAATAGAAATAATCGTAAAACAAAAACACTTGTTTCTTGCCCAATATAAAAACACTTTTTTGTTTTCTTTCACATTTCCCAGGCTTTTGTTCTGTTCTGTGAAAATTGTGTGGCCTTTAGCAATTTTATTAAACTGTAGTTAACAAACGCTTTTATTGAGGATTCTTGTAAGTTTTAAGAGCTTTATTGAGAGCTCTATCAAATGCCAATTAAATGAATCGAAAAGAAAACATGTGCAAAAGTTTAACTTAAACAAAAAAGGAGCTTAACTAAACCAGTTGAAATCCTGCTGAGCTCACAACAAGCTAAGTTAAAAGTCAAATCCCAGACAAACTAAGGATTTGTACAAAAAATAGCTAACACCCCCAAAAACAACTAATTGATATAGAGAGGGAGAGTTTTAACAAGGCGTCGAGCACTTCAAAAGGATTTGCACGAAACTGTTTAATAAATATACTACAAGCAGACAAGAGAGGGGAGGAGAAGAGGGGAGCGAAACCCTTTGACTTTTGCACTTTTCCGGCGACACTTCTCGGGTGGCAAATGCGGCGATTTGTCGCATGTCGCAACAACAACAACAACAACAACAACGTTGTTGACACTGACGGACACGGCAAAAACTTTGTCCGGGGTGTGTGCAAAACAAAAAGCCAACTAGCCAGTCAGAGAGTTCGGAGTTCAGAGTTCGTTTGTCTCTGCAACGTTGTTTGCATAAAATATGTAATTCAATTTATATTTGACTTGTGTGTGTGTTTTTTTTTTTGTGGCAATTAGAATTTCTGATAAGCTTAACTTAAAGCTGGTGCTGGCCTCTTCAATCGCCAAGACAGCTAACACATGTCGCACTACCCCTTGCCCTTCCCCCTCCCCTACCCTGTGTGTGTGTGTGTGTGGCCATCGCCATAAAGCAAACGTTAAGCCAGAGACCAGAAAACTTTAGAGTTTGGTGTTTTCGTGTGGAATTAGTGCAAACAGACGCATAAATAAAACACACACACACACACACACACCACATAAATGCGGGTGTAAGAGACTCCTCCCCCCTCTCTCCTCACCGTTTGTCTGCTAATGTCTATGAAGTGGCTTTAAATGCAAATATTTTACATTGATATGCTAAGCAGATGCGTCTCTGACTTTCTGTGTGTCTGCGGCATTTATATAACGCGACATAAGCGATATACCATATATTATAGTGAATGGCAACTGGCGACTGTCTGACAATCTGCCTTAGAATGATGATGATGATGTTGATCTTTTTGTGTAATTGCATATTGTATTTTAAATCAGAAAATCACTTTTCTTAATGCGTGCAAAGTGAAGAGAGAATCAACCTAAGAGCTGCTAAATAAAAGAATATTATAGAGAATTATTAATAATTAGTAAATTTGTTAGCTTTGATTTTATTCGATATTTTTGTTTAACCAGAAACCTTTCACTTCACAAATTAAATGTTAAAAACTCGCATCTTCCCACACAGATGTTGTTAAAAAAACAGTTAACAGTTGAATGACCAAAAACTATAGACAAATTTGATGCTATCAAAAAAACGTGCCATGTTCAATAACTATATGCATATTAATTCACATCTCTCTCTCTTTTTTCTCTTCTTAAACATCAAAAGAAAACAAAATATTAAACTGCATATATTAAATATACAATTCAAAAATCTCTGCGCAGAACGAATCCAATCAAAGAAGAAATAAAAACAAACGTGCGTTAACTGACAACTCAATTTGAATATAAAAAAAAAAAAAAAAAGAAAGAAAAATAATTAAATCAAATTAAAATAAAATGCAAAAATGCAAAAATAAAATTCGTTGCATATAAATATATATATTTTTTTTTTCTTGTGCTCAGCGCTGAAACTAATTCAATTAACACAATAAAAATGGCACACAAAAGCAGCTGCCTTTGATTGCTTTTTGCCAGCAACAAAGTCGAGAATATTGTCCTTTGTTGAGGTGCGCTGCTAAAAGGCAAAGACGTCGGTCCTTGCACTCTATTTCGTCCTGGCGCCAGCCTGAAAAGACTCAATGCGAAACAAAGCACATGGACCAACCACACCCCCTTCCACCCTTCCATCCTTCCTTCCTTCCTCCCCGTTTGTGGCATCTAATGTGGAGCGCATAGTTGGCTCTGAATCATTCCCTGCCACTGACACTGGACTCGACTCTCCTGATTTTGTACACAGGACACGCGTCGTAGAACGCGTGAAGTTATTCGCATGCTCTCACATGTGGGGCATGCAGCAGCAGCCGGCAGCAAGAACGGACTCACAATGCCAGGAAACTAAGCAAACTCGACAGGACGACGCCAACGACGACGTAGAAGAAGAGGACGACGCTCAAGGCTCAAGTGCACTAAATGCAAGCGGCAACATCCGTTTCATAAACGCAAACGTCACAAACAAATGCACTGGGAGAAATTGCAAGACAAACTTAAAAGCTGTTCCGATTAAAGAAAGAAATTATTTATTTCTCAATCCTTAAATAAATCATAGACGAAATCTCTTCAAAACTTGAACTAAACATAGCTTAGTTTGAAATTATTTTCATTTGAATCGTACATTTACATAAAAAAAACCTAATTTTTCATATTATATACTTTTTTTTTTTTTTTTTTTTTTTACTTTAGCGGTAACTTTATTTAGACAATTATTAAATTTCCTCATAGGTACTTGACATTCTATTTTCTTTTTCTTAATATTATTTACTAGCCATTTTTCTCAGTGTTATTCAACGGCTCCAACTTCTTTTCAATTGCAAACAGAGAGAACCTGTGCACAGTCTCTGAACTTTGCCATCCTGTGACAATTTCTATGGCAGGCACCTTACTTAAAAAACACAACCCCCTCAACCCCTCAACACCAACCCCTGGCCCTGGCCACTTTGTCACCTCTTTGCCACTCTGTGGTGCAGCCATTTTACGCTTTTACGCCACAATTGTTGTGGAAAGTGGATTGAAAGGCTTTGCACATAAACTTGTGGCAAGCATGACTTTAAAACTAACCCACAATTGTGTGTGGCACACACAAACAGTTTGACAATCACAGGCGTTGTGTGTTTTTTTGAGGCCGGCGTCAAATGCATTGTGTTCAGGTCACTGAAATGCCTTTTGGGCCAACTGCCAAAGTTCATGAACTTTTATGAACTCCCAATCAGTGGCACTCAAACTGTCCAAGCACATTACGTATACGTACTACTGTGTGTGTGAGTGAAAAACTCATTAACAAATTGCCTAAACTGTGTGCAGAACATGACAGTCGACAATTTATGTGGCAATTGACGCTGTCAGACACGACTCCCAACAGACCCATCCACCATCCACCATCCGCCATCCACCTGACCATGACGTAAATGAACTTGGACATTTAGGTAAAGTGAAGTGAAGGAGGAGCAAACATGGAACACGAAACTGAACCGAAACCGCCTCCGAACATGCTCCACATTTGTCTCACGCCGCATGTCACAAAGTCGCCACATCACGAAAGAGAGAAGATGTGGGAGAGTGACAGGTGAAGTTGGAACGAGGCAAAGCCATTAATAACTGGGTTATGTAATCGAAAGAGTGCGAGGAAGAGGAGGGGAAAAAGGTAGAAGGTGTAGAAGGAGATAAATATTAACTTTGGACAGTTGACTTCACTTTTTGTTTGGTTTGACCGAAATTTGCGACTTTGGAACACATTTTGCGTTGACATAACTTTGTTACAACTGAACTGAATTATTATTTTTGGGTCATGGTTTGACCTCTAGAAGAAAACTGCATTCAAATCAATCTAACCATAATTCAATACTGCAACAATACTGCATTTAAATCTAGATACCCTGGAATTCTCACCAAAGTTTTCCAAACTCAACGAATCTTCAAAAGCAAAACATTTTATTAAATCTGCATTTAAATCTCATTCACTTTAAAATCATGCCAAAACTCAATTCCAATCAATTACACCGAAAACTTTCTTTAAAAAAGTATTACTTAAGCGAAGACAATTGTCACACACAAACGGCATTTTGTGTAATGATTTCAATTTAATTGCCATTGCGATGGCAAGTGTCAACAATTATCAAGTATACGCCACCTGCACACTACGGCCTACTCAACGTAGACGAGACGTGCGTCAATTGACGAGGAAATTAATTGAGCGCACTCATGAGACTACCAATTAGTAGGATCGAGCAAATTTATAGCCCCTCATAACAGCAAAAACGAAACGTAACGAATCGAAAAAACAAAAAAAAAAAAAACCAAACCAAAAATCAAATGAAATAAAATAGCTCATTTCAAGCTGCTGTCAATGTGCGAGGCTAAAATTGCGAGCGCGTGTCCAGACCATAAAAAACACGCTAATCAAATGTGTTTAAGTAGCCAAAAAACAAACAAAAATAACAAAAACGAAAGAAATGAAAGATGCTTGAAAAGTATTTTCTGAGTGGCAAACGTCAAACATAAAAATAAACACAGAGAAGAAAAAAAATGCTGTCCAACGAAAAAAATGTCAAGAATTAGCAACGAAAATAAATGAGCTAAATGTGACACACAGAGGGAGAAGTAGGGAGATAAGGCAGGGAAAAAGAAAGAGAGAGAGAACAAGAAAAGTTGCGGGCAGAGTTAAAACAACAACAACAATAACAAGAACAACTTCTCCGTTGCAAAAATCACCAAAAAAAATAAAAAAAAGTTTTTTGCTCAACTCTTCTTTCGGACTTTTTGGCTACTTTTTCCGCTGCGGTCGAGTAATTTGCGCTTAACAAAAGGCAACAACAACAACTAGAAACAACTTTTAACAAATGGTCATCATAATGTTGAAAAAGTAGAAAACCGCAGCACAAAAAAAAAGAAGATAAAAATAATAAGTAGCTCAAAAATGGAAAAGAAACATTGAAAAATTGACGCTAATTTTGACAACAATTTGCGAATCTCTTTTGGCCGCAAACTTCAATGATGGCTAATTAAAAGCCCCCAACTGTCAAAAAAAAAAAAGTCGAAAAGTTTATCTACTCAAGTGAAACGAATGACGAAAATGACACACACACACACACACACAAAACACAGAACAATTAAACATTTTGTCGAATCTTCATGTTTGTTTGGAAAACAAAAAGATATTTTTGTGTATGTTCTTCAAGAGGCACCCTCCTCTAAAAATAGCTCAGAGAAGATACCAATAATATCAGAAAGTATCTGAAAGATGTTGCTAGTGCATATTCCACTGACAGCGGCAAGTGCCTTTTGTTCTTGTCTATTTTTTCTTTTTTTTTTTGTTTTGTTTTTCACCCCCAAACTTGCGTCTTTTGCGTTCAAGCAGCTGCTGAAAGCAAAAGTTGAATGCCCACGCACACAAATACAGATACAGCTAGAGAGATAAAGAGATGACAGTGAATGAGGGAGAGGAGGGGAGGGGGAGTTTGGAAGACGCAAACAAATTACAGCAGCCTCCAAATGACAGCTAGAACAATGACAATAATACAATAACACTTTGCTATAAATGAATAAATACAAGAAAAATTTCGACTATTGCTGGAAAATATTTAATAAAACAGAAGAAGAGAACAACCAAACAGGTATGCCTTTAAATTACAGGGTATATAAGCACATACAGCTTTCGTAAAGCCGGCTTAGAATTTTGTTGATTAAACAAAGGCAGGAGAACGAGAATGCTAAAAATAAGCTAAACAAAATATGTTGGTAGGCAACCGGAATATAAACAAACACACAACGCTTTGTGAAAGCCCCTCAAGTGTAACTGTGTGTGTTTGTGTGTGCAATAGGGGGGCGTGGCAGAGAAGAGCGCAATCAAGCGTAGTTTCCGAAAATTTTTCAACTACCAAAAAAGAAGGCATGCAAAAAAAAACTACAGAAAAAACAGCATTCACAGAAGAAAGGCAAACTGAGAACGCAAAAAAAAAGGTACAAAAATCATAAAACGCATGAATGGAGTGGGCGTGGCAGTGAGGAGGAGGAGGACACAAATTGTAACAGACAACAAAGGCAAACAACAACAACAACAACAGTCAAATATAGGAATACGGCAATAATCATAAAAAATTTTACGCACATTTGAGCAAAGAAACAGGAAGGAACTAAAACCAATGTGTGTGTGTGTGTGTTAGTGTGTGTGCTAAAAGGCTTTCCAAATAAGGGAATCCACCTGCTGCCCCAAGGACACGAGAACAGGACACAGCTGCCACTGTTTGTGGCAAGCAAAAAAAAAATTGGGGAAAAGGCGAAGCAAATTTAAGTATTAAAATTTGGCTGTAAAATTCATTGAAAATTGTTTCGCATATGTAGAAAATGGTAAAAAATGAAAAGAATAAATATATGCAGAGGGCGTAGTGGGGGGAGTGAGGGGAAAAGAAGTTGAGTACTGTAAACAGTTGGCATTTACATTTGCATTTAATTAATGTACATTAAATATTTACAAATTGCATTAAATTCTTCTCTCGCTCCAAACCAAAATTAAAGTGTGGCTTGAGGGGAGTGGGGTAATTATTTGCTCCACATAATTCTCTCTATTTCACTCTCTCCATCTCTCTCTCTCTCTCTCTCTCTGTGTCTCTCTGTCTCTGCCAATTGTCCGGCATTGCAATTTTGGCGGTGAATTTGGTTCGCAGCAACGTGCAAAATTTGTTTCGATTCACTGCGTGCTTCCTCCCCCCTCTTGCTTCCTCCCCCCCGCTGCTGCTGCGGTTGCCACTTGCCATTGCAATGGCATTTGCACACTCCACTATAACAGTGGATTTCAATTATTATCTTTGTACATATTTGTGAGAGTATACAAAACATGAAAATAACGAGGCTCAATTAGTAATTTATTAATATGTATTTTAATGCATGAAAGGTTTTTTTTAAATTATGAAGTCATTAAACTAAAACGCTTTCAAGCGAGCAGTTGTTAAATAAAATATATATAAATATTCTCAATAGGCGTGAAATTATTTTTATTTTTAAGCATTCACAACATATTTAATTACACTTAAACATTATGGTTTTTAAGATAATTTACAAAAACATTTTAACAATTAACATTTATAAAAATTGTGGTGTGTGCTTGTTAGATGCTCCTGAATTTAAAAAAAATAAAAGTGTCTGTTAGAGCTAGATAATTTTTAGTTTAGTAAATAAATTATTGAAGCTTTAAAATAAATGAGTTATAAATAGCTTTCATACCACTGTGTTGCCTCTTTAATTTCAATAGTCGAACATTGCAAACATGCTCGACAAATGCCTCAACTGCAAGTTTAATTAGTTCGAGCATCGAATTTTGGCTATTTTAACAGGTGGGGAAACTGTTTGCGGTTATCATTGACAGATTAAACCAAGTCGAGACGGAGCTATATATATATTTCATGTGTAACTGTCGATGCGTAACCAGCATTAATAATGTAATTGCAATTGCTGTTGTTGGAATGGAATGGGCGAATCTTCCAGCCCATTTGGCAGTTGTGCGTCAGTGCAACGCCTCCACACACACGAGCATGCAACATGCAAAACTGTCTATCGAGAATGGCAGGCAAACAAATTGCATTTCGTTTGAAAAACAACAGAGCTGTTTTTTTTTATAGTTTTTTTGGCGCTGCCCATTTGAGGTGCCAGTGAATTTTTTGATGACAGCAAAACGAGCGAAACGTCAATTAAAAAAAACTGAACTGTGTTCCAATAACAATTTGTTGTTGTTGTTGTTGTTGTTAGTCGATTGCATCTGGTGCTGATGAATCCGGAATTCGCTGCGATACGTCACAGCACATTCAAAACTATTCGTGTGGAAATTGTGCGCTAATGAGAGAGAGAGAGAGCGAGAAGGAATGAGACTGCCTCAAGTGGGGGGGGGGGGAAGAAGCAGTTCAAGTGGATTTATGCCAAGAGTTCTTCGGTCCAACCAAAGATGCAGGCAGGTGGGCAATATCAGCTGGAAGGGAATAATCTCCTGCCTCCTCGTTTCACCCACATCTCGTCTTGAAGAGATGCAAAAGCTGATGGTCAATGCATATTTTTGTGTAATCAACTTTGCAGTCATTTCTTTTGAGCAATAAACATTTTTTAATGAAGCGCTCAACACATAAAACGCCAGAGTGGACAGGTAAGGGGAGGGAAGGGGAGTTTAGAGAGAGGGTGGGGTGGGTGAGGCAACGTCAAAGCATTTTATGCGCGTAATTAGCAGCAATTATCAAAAAGGGGCAACAACTGAAGTGGAAGAAAAAAGAAGAAGAAGCTTGATTAAAAGACGAAGGATATTCAATGATTGCAGGTAAAGTAAACAAGGGGGGGAAAATAGTGTTGGCTAATACTAAAAAATGTTAATTAAAGTAATTATAGCTTACTTACCTTTGATGGAAGCGAGAACTCTAAGAAAACTTTATTAGAAATATTATATTTAATTTTTGCTCTATTTTTATGGACTTTTTCCTTATTTTACTTGTACTTAAAATAGATTGTTACCTTTATTAAATTAAAGCGTATTCCAACTACGCTTATGATAAGCTTTAATGGACTTGGTCGTTATTTCCTTCTTCTCTCTTTTATTTTGTTCACACGCCCTCGAATGCCGCTTACAGAATGCAAATTACGCTAAGCAAATTAGCGCGAAAGCGTCAAAGAGCAAAAAGACGAGACAAGACAAGACACAGAGGGGGAGAGAGAGGTGCATTTGAAATATAAGACAAATTAGTTTGCACCAAGGTGCAGCAGCAACAGTTAATTTTGTGGAATGTGGGAGTTAAAGTCAGGTGGAAAAAACTATTAAAGTTGTGTAAGCAGGCGGAAATATTCAGATTAGGGGTTTACTAATTAATAGTTAAGGTATTTTGAGGTTATAAATTAAAGGAACGTCAAGTGTGATTAAGAAATTAGGGATTTATTTTCAGACAATTTTTCATTTCATTTATTTCACTTCTTATTAATATACAATTGTAGTGAGAATACTAAAATTCTAAAATTTAAGAGTTTAGGCTTATAATTAGTTCTTTTCAACTTAGAGAAAGAAAAACCCCGATTTTCAGACAATTAACATTCATTTATTTAAACTTGCGCTTAACACTAAAGTTAGTGGAAAGAAAATACCTTAGTTTAAATCTAATCGTAGTGAACAATCAGCACATTTGAAATTTAATTTAGTCAGTTTCCAGCCAAGTGGCAGCTGTATTTTTTTTTTTCTTTTTCTTTCTACCTGGCTGCAAGCGACAGAATTTGTAATAAAGCAATTCGCAAGTGCAACAGTCTCTCTCATGGCAATTCAGCAAATTTGTTGCTGTTGTTGTTGACAAAACACACAACGATAGCCTCGGCCACAAATCAAAAAGAAACTGAGCCCTGCTGACTGAATGCAGGAACAAGAGCGACGAGCACCTGCCTCCAAGTTAAGCTGCATGGAAGCCATGAAGCTTTGGAGTTGGAATTGGAGTCGGGAGATGACAAACGGCTGCCACTTGAAGGCAAATGTGGCAGTGGCAAATGAAAAATGATGCCAGAGACGGCTCGACAGGAAAAACAAATGCTTCATGCCGCACGTGAAGTGAAAACAACTGCAACTGCAGTCAATATGTTATATAAATATATATATATATATATATATATATATATATATATATATATATACGATGAAATGAAGCTGAATTATTTTATTATTGCCATTAACATAAAATGAATATATTTAATTATATTTTTATCGCACCTTTTGTTAACCTTTAACAATTGAGCAGCAGTTGGAAAGTTTTCATCTCTGTTTTTTTTTTTATGTTCATTAAATATTGTTAAAAGCTATCTGCGATTATAAAGTGTTTCTTTTTTGTTGTTTACTATGCACTAATTGAAAACGGCAACAAGAATAAATAATTGTGTACGTGTTGTATTTGCCCTGGGTAAAGTTGCATTTGCTGATAAGCACAAAATCACAACTGATAAAAAACCAACACAAAAAATATATATATATATAAGATACAATAATAGTGTAGCACATTTTTGCTGCTAATGGCTGATAAAACGCACTAAAACAAGAACAACAACGTGTGCTAGCAATAAGTATTTGCGATAAATGTTTGAGAAAATAATGTACAAATTCTTTTTAAAGTGCTTTTTAGTATTTTCTGCTTTATTTCACCAAATGTTCGTAAATTGTCTAATTAGTAATTAATCAGTATTTTGTTTGATAAAAACACGCATAGTTTATAAATAAAGATTTGATTAATAACCAATTGTTACTTGTCAAACTGTTTTTTTCTTATCAATAAAATGCTGATAAAACAGACCTCAAGTAAAATAATAAATAAAATCAAATACAACGACAAATTACTTGAAAATTGTTAATAAATTATCGATTTGCAAAATTGCTATCTTCCAGTACATTTAAAACTGTAATCAAATCAAATAACCGTTAACTTTGATTTAATTAAATAATTGTGTGTGCTGTCGATTTATTAATGATTTTAAATCATTTTCTGTATCGGTTTTGTTTAGTCAAGGTTTGACCATCTCTTAACGCTTTTTTTTTTTGCACACAACAACAACAAAATCAGGTTTTTCCATTCGGCCTTTGGCATAAGCCAACGCAGAAAACCAAAAAGCCGGCCCAGAAAACCGCTCACAAATCGCACAAAAGTCGCTCTGACGGCCAAATAATAAGTAGAAATGCAGCTCAGGTTGAATGGTGGACTATAAGATACCCTGGATTTGGTGAAGAAAATTAGTGGTAAACTTTTAAAGCCTAAAACTTCACAAAAGAAATAGACGAAGATATTAAGACTTAGACTACAGTCTGGCATACCCTACTTAAACCTTCTGCTGCTTACAGGGTAGCAATGCAAACAAGCTTACACAAGCTTTTGTTGTACTCTTTTTTTCTGCGTGTAAAATCAATAAATGCGAGCGGCGGGTTCAGAGGTGACGACAACGTCGAAAATGCTTCTGACCTTCATCGCAAAAAGCCTTCTCAAACACTTTAGTGACCTTACCCCGCCCCTTCCCTCTTCCACTCACACACTCTATAAGGCAATTAAAATTATCCGTAGTATTTCTTAACTTTATTTTGCACGCAAAAATATTTAATTGCTATTGTTTGCTTTTTGCTCTTTTGCTGCCGGTTTCTGATTAATATGTGTGGCTTTGTTGTTTTCCTGCTTGCCGGCCGGCAGCTGCTGCTATTTGGTAGATCATTAATTTTATAGCCTATGTGGCGAATTCTTGGCAAAAAAAAAAAAAAAAACACACACAATGTATCAGTTGTTTCGGGCTTAATTAATAAACATTTTTAGGGGCAATACCAAAAAGTTTGCCTATCAAATTACACTAACGCTCAACAAGTTACGTCAGCGAAGTTAATAATACCGAAGCAAAAATTGAATCTTATTCCTGAGGTGAATACTAGCTCTTGAACAGTTTGGCAGCCACTGCGGGCTTGCCTTGAACTTTAAAGCGCTGTTAAAACGGTAAGTTTTTTTTCACGCTGTGCGTTTCTGCAGTTTGTGCATTTTTGTGGGTCAGCTGTATGTAAAACCAACTTACCATCTTTAGCATTTGTTGTTGTTGTTGTTGTAGCCATTGTTGGTGTTGTGCTGGCAGAGGACGCGGACGCGGACGCTGACGCCGCTGCCGATGCTGCGCTGAAGAATGTTGTTGTATCCGCAGCAGCTGAGAGGCTACGCGAGCAGTGCATTAGTCACGTTTCTTATTGTTGTTGTTGTTGGTGCAGTTGCTGATTTTACTGTTTCTGTTACTGTTGTTGTTGTTTAAGTCGCAGACAGCGAACTTGAACCCGAAGTCGTCGTCGTTGTCGTCGTCGCTTCTGAGCTGATAAGGAACTTGTCGCGAAAACGCTTCACAATAACCGTTGGCGATGCGCGCACACACACACACACGTAAATAAACAACGTAAGTTTGTATGTGTGCGTGTTTGTTTAAAAGAGAGAACAGGAAACAGAATGCACGGGCACTAAAACGGGCAAACAAAGGCAAAAGGCAACAATAATAACAACAACAACACAAACACACGCAAGCAAGCAAAGCAGATAATAATTTCTTTTACTTGTATTTTATTTCATTTTCTTGGTTGTTTTTTTCTTTTATTCGTTGAAGACGCGTCGTAACCGAAACCGAAACGAAAACACAAAAAAACCCACACACTAAAAACCGCCTCACATCAATTAGGCCAACTCTTTCTTTTTCTTTTTTTAATTTAATTGATTATTTGTATTTCATTTTTTCTCTTTTATCAAAACCATGCACAAAAATCCAACAACAGCGACTGCGACTGCGACGGTGACTTTGACAGCGACGTCGATGTTAAGTGCTCCCGATCCCGTTGATTGCAAGCCCAATTCTTTTGTTGTTGCTGCTGTCACACGCACGCACACTCAAACACACACACAAGCAAACAGCGGAACATTTTGTTGTTGTTGTTGTTATTATATTTGTTGTTGTTGCTGCTGCAGTGTGGGTGAATTTCGACGACAACGGAGAGACAACAAATAGCAGCAGCTAGTAGTTGATGTTGACTAATATTTTAAATAATAATGTTATTATTATTGGGACTTGGTTGCTGTTGCTGTTGTTCGCAGCTCTTCTCGCTCGCTCTCACTTGATTGGTCTTGTTGTTGGTGTGGGCGCAGGCAGCGCTACAAATTTGGTTGTTGTTGCTACAGCAATTGTGTGCGTGCATTCACTTTGTTATGATGTTGGACACACACGCGCATTGGCCACGCACTTTATAGCACATTGCACGTGCTTTTTATATTTAATTTCATTTATTTAACAATATTATTAACGCGGACGCGCGGCGGCAATGCCTATCGATAGTTTTGCGGCCTCTAACTAGAGAAGTGGACGGAGCCAACTGGCTGCTGTGTTTTTTTTTCGGCAGCGTGTCTGTGCTGTTAACTCCTATGCAAATGTTAAGTTTAGCAGGCTGTTAACTGCCGATACATCGATGACTTGTTGCGATTACACTGTTTTAGGAAGACCAGTTGCTGTGCTCTGTTGACAATTGTGAATGGCTATGCCAAGCAGCTTTCGTTATGTGGCTGAAGCGCGCAAAATTTGACGTACGTTTATTAATGTTAATATACTAAGCAGCTTTTGTCAGTTAACATTTCAGCTGGCGCTTGTGCAGCAAAGCTGACTGCTATTGAGTTTTGGTTGTTGGCGGTTTTTTCAAATAAATATTTAAAAAAAACTTGTTTATAAATTTGAATCAATTTATATTTTAAATGTAAATAAAACAATTAACCATGCAAATATATAAAACTTAACACTTTTTTACTATTTGAAATTTTTGAAAGTCCTTCTTTGGGCTTTAAAAAATAGTTTGTCAAAATTCCCAATTTGCATGTTCTCAAATTCCATTAAACTTTATCTTTGTGCCACTTTTGACACTGACAAACAAACATTTGTTTTTATTTTTGTCAACTTTTTTTGCGCACATATTTGACCTTGACAAAAATATCCGAAATATGACACAAATATTGCGTCAAAATATAATTTGTTTAGGTGACGAGATCTGTTGACGCCTCCTCTTAAAATTGCCCACATTTGTTTGCTTTAGTTGTTGTTGTTTGTTGTTGTTTGCTATTGTTTATAATTCCGATTCCGCACGATTGTCAAGTGAAAGTTGCCACCGTTTGTTTGTTGTTGTTGTTGTTGCTGCCACGCCCCAAATGTAAACGCCCACGTCTTGGTATTGGTGTGTATGTGAGCAAGGTGTTAATTTCAGTTGGCAATTATTTTTGACTTCGATTTTTGAGTTTTTACACTTGAGGTATGCAAATACGTCAGCGAAAGAGAGAGAGAGAGAGAGAGGGAGAGAAGAGATACGCGACAATGTATGAAAATTGAATTGTTGTGGCCCACAAACAGTTAAATAAATGTGTGTGATAACACCACACACACACACACACACACAACAAAAACAGTTGCATAATCATTCCGTGTGATATATATTTTGATGTTGGATTGAATTGCGAAAACAAAGAAACTTAATGGCAATAAACAAAACAAAGATACTTAAAAGCTTGTTCTGCTTGTTGTGAGAATCAATTAAGTTTATAGCCAAGTTAACAAGAAATCAAACTCGATGTCAATGTCCTTTGGCTCTTAGCCTGTTTGCTGCTTTAAAGGGCCACAAACAAGTTCTTTGTGGACTTACCAAAGTTGGCAATAAACATTATCAGTTAGTTGTCTGCCATTTTGGCCAAAACACACACAAAACAGTGTCAAGTTCAGCAAACAAAAAACCAAAAAAAAAGTTTTCGCTTAGAAACGTGAGCTTGCCCCTTCCCAACTTCCCCCCCTCTTCTTGTTGACCCATTTAACTACATTTTCTAATGACTTGAACTAATTTGCATAATCTATTGTCTCTCTGTCTGGGTTGGCCTGGGTTTCAAATCAAGAATTATTAACAACAAAAAACACTTTAAACAAAAATGGGTGAAAATGCATCTTAAATGCAGAGACTCCAGACTCCAACTCCAACTTCAATCTTTATCTACAGTCGCCGCATCCAAAACTAATTGGCTCTAAAAATAGCCGCAACTTCTTGGAGCTGAGCTGGTTTTCAAACTTGTTTTTGTTCTTGCAATCAAAGAAGGCCCAAAGACCAAAGAAGACTTTGTTGGCTTTAATGCTGCATTCTGGGATGAGAGTGAAAAATCCAAAGACAAAGCTTATGGCAGGGGGTGGAGGTGGAGGTGGGTGGATGGTTGGAAAATACGCTTTGTCGATCGCTGGTATCGATAATCACAAAAAACACAAAAAAGAACACAGAACTTTGTATAAAAAACCAGTTGCATAGTGGCACAAAATGCATGTTTAAACAGAGAAACAACAAGAAACTAAGAAGAGACAAAGTTAAGATTGGCTTTTAACTTAAACGACGATCGTAAATGCAAATGACAAGAACAACATGAAGAGGGATTTGTTTTATGTTTTTAATGTGTGTCGAAGATCAAATGCCCTTGAGATAAGTCTCCCTATATAAGGAAGTTGGAAAGTATGAGTTTTAAATCCTAACCAACTTTCTGACTAACATAAAGTAATTTAAACAAAGAATATTTTTGTTTTGTGTATCGATGTTTATGTTTATTTTTTTTTTTCTTGGGTTTTTTCTGGGAGTATTTTAAGTTAAACAAGATTGATTAAATAAGTTAATGGACTCTTAAACCAGCTTCTTTTCAACCGCTATAAATGAGGCTTAAGTATTTTTACTGGCTTGAATTAGCAGCTTGTACATAAAGATCAAAAATGATAATGATTAAAACTACAAAAGTTAAAAATAATGTGGAAAGTTCTAAAAATAACCGTATTTATATATTTTTATAGCTGTTGTGTCTTAATGAAGATATTTTCTATTATTCAAGATTTGACTTGGCTGTTTTCTATTAGTTTTTTTAAAGTTATCCTTATCAGTTTTGTTCTTCCAATCTTTTGTTCTCTAACCTAATTTACGTACTATAATAAAAACTATATCAAGCACGTGATCTTCAACTTTTTAAAAAAAACCTTTAATCGATCAAATAATTAACGCAACTTCAACTCTTTGGCAACTATCTATCTACTAAAAGAAAAAAGGTAACCTTGATCGGTTCTATTTCGAGAACACTTTGCTAGCCAGAGAATACTTGTTGGCTTAAACTGTCGCTGCAGACAAGACACAAGTGGCACCCCCCCCCTTCCCTTGCCACCGTGCCACACAACAGAATTGTCCAATTAAATATACAGCGATTTCTTTGGCCTCTTTGGCTACCGTGTGTGTGTGTTGGTGTGTGTGTGTGTGTGTAGAAAACCCTTTTGGAGTGCAAGAGCATCTTCTTCTTCTTCTTCATCTTCTTCTTGAGCTCTTCGGCTGCACCAGTTCAATGACATTTAGCACAAGAATTGGCCAAGCAGACAGAAGCAACAACGTCTGCAGATGCTCTCTCTTATTTTTTGAGTCTCCGCCTCTGTCGCTGCCTCAGTTGACGTCGCCGTCGACGTCGCGGCATGCGTGGTATATAAAAAGCGACGAGGCTAAAGAAATTTCAAACAGTTGTGACCGTGAGGCGTCAAGCTAAAGTTCGAAATTCGAAACTCGTCTCGCGTTAAAATTATGAAGTTGTTGGTGTTGTTCCTGCTGCTGGTCTGCCTGACTCTGGGCAGTCAAGGACGTGTGCTGCAGGCGCCCAAGGAGGCCATCGACATACCCGTCGAGATCATACAAGAGAAGGAGCCACAAGCATTGCCCTTAGTAGCAGAGAAGGAGAAGGACAAGGAGTTGGAGGTGGAGGTGGCGAAGGAGATTGAAGCTGTCAAGGAGCTGGAGAAGGAGGTGGAAAAGGAGCTGGAAACGGAGGCCAAGACACAGCTGCCCGAAATTAAAGTTGATGAGATAAAAATTGACATTCCAGCCGAAATCAAAACGGAGCTGCCCAAAATAGCCGAGGAGCAACCAACGGAGGCACAAACTGAATCACAAATCATAATCAAAACTCTGCCAGCTGAGGAAATTCCGGCTGCTCCTGCTGCTCCTGCCGCTCCCGTTGCTGTTGAGGAACAGGATGCAGTGCAGCCGAATCTGCGTCAGGCCACACAAGCCACGCCCACACAACAACAGCCCACGACACAGCAGAACTTTGTGCAGCAGCTCATCCAAAACTCACCCATTTGCCAGTTCCTCAATCAGTTCAATGGCAACCAACAACAACAACAGCAACAACAACCGCTGGCAGATCAACCTGCCACACCAGCACCCACCTTGCCCGGTTTCCTGAATCCCAGCAATGCCATCACAACCGTACAGAATGCCGCCCAATCCGTGGTCAATGGCACCACCCAAGCCTTCCAGGGCATCCAACAGTTCGCCAGCAATCTGGGCACACAGTTCCAGAACACACTCTCCGGCTTGACGGGACAGCAGCAGCAGTCGACCACGCCACGTCCCCCCGGACCCATTCAGTCCTTCGTGAATAATGTGTTCGGTGGTGGCAACAATGCCACGGCAGCTGCCCCACCGCAGCAACAGAATCCGCTGCAGGGCATCATTAACTTCCTGGGCGGCAATCGGCCACAGACAGCTGCAGCTCCAGCTCCAGCTCCAGCCGCAACAGAAGCACCAGTGAAGCCAGCTGTGGATGACAAGATTGAGAGCTCCGATGATCTGGCCGAGCAGCCAGCGGATGCGGAGAATGAGGTGAGGAACAGCGCCGAGGCCATCGATGATTCCTTTGAGGAGGCGGTGCCAGCCAACGAGGTCATTGTGGTTAACGATGATGCATCCTCAAACTCGGATGTTGCTGCCGCTGATGTGGTGGAGAGTGTGCCCAACAATTCGGTGGAGCCACAGCCAACTGCAGCTGCTCTCTAATTCAATATATACATATATATTTGCATCTCAAAATAATTTACTTTTTAAGCAGAGAAGAATTCGTCGCTGACTGACTGAGAGCCATTTTTGTCGCCATTTTTTTGAAGAACCCGATAGAGTAGAAAGCTAAAGGATTTACTTTCCACATAGTTGTTTAAGTGCATGCAAACAAATTATTTATTTCATTTTCGCAGGAATTTATATTTAAATCAAACTAAAATAAACGATAAAAAAAAAATAAAAAATAAAATATGAAAAACGTCGCTTTTTACTTTTTATACAAATCTTTAGATTTCGAGGATTTTTAATAATTTCCAGTCATAAAAAAAAGACAGCTGTGCTTAAAAGGAACTCTTGCTAATGATTTCAACGAAAAAATCAGGGATAACTACCTGAAAAGATCTCAGGTAAACGAAAACTATCAAAAGGTTCCTTTGAAAACTTTATAGTTTTATGATACAGTTTCCAGCTGAGGAAAGAAAGAAACTTGTTCAAAAAATTATCTCATATTTATTTAAATCGTTTTTTGTTTTTTTAGTTGTTACACATTAAGGTGGTTCGATAGCTCAAAAATTGTTATATCTCAACCTAGGCGCAAAAAATGTACACTCATATATAATCGTATAAGGCTAGAGGGGAAAAACAACAAAAACTCAGCAAAAAACTCTTAAAAACTAAGTACTTTTTCAATATAGTAGGTATTGCAGCTCGTTTGGAAACTTATGCCCAAATTATTTGTTGTTTTTGAAATTCCATTTCATTTTTACATGTTTATTATTTTTTATTTTCGCTTATAATCGTAAGCTGCCTTTTTAAAGTACTTTTGAGCTCGGAAATTTGTTTGAAATAAGACTACTTAAAGTTAAATGCATAGCTTAATGAGGTGAGACTGTGAGGGGAGGGAGGGAGGTGAGTGTGTAAGGGGGGGCAGTGTTCTATTGCTTTTGAATCATACAAATTGCGACTAAGCGAATTTTGCGCTTTTGGAAAACGTTTTTGAGCAGCGAGAGCAAAGAGAGGTTAGTTTTGGATAGTTTTGAATGTGAAATGTGCTTTTAAGTATAATAATTATGATTTGATTTGATGTGAGTTCTGAATATGTTAGTTTTGATTGTGTTGTTTGTTTGCTTTTTGTTTGAGTGTCTTTCGAAGAACATTTTCAAGTCTTTTTGTGGTTTTTCCTTCCACTTTTTGATTCACGAACTTATCGGCGTGGGTTTCTATATAGTTAATAATTTATTATAATTATAGGTGCACAGCTGATCCAAAAACAGCTGATTGATTTAAGTATAGAGTTAAATAGGTTTTGGGTTTATATGTGTGTGAAATTTGTATCTAATTAAACGTTTAGAAATAGGCCAAACATAACAGTATTTAAAGCGTTTCCATTTAGCATTTCGCTCAGTGTATACATGGTAAATGAATATATGTATATATATATCGAGATTTATATGTATTTATGTATGTTTGTTATGTATGTAGGTTGTATGTATGTAAATAGACGAGTAAATAGGCATTTTAAATTTTGATTACTGGGAGGGATTACGCGAGTACATATACATATGTATGTATGTATGTCTGTGTGTGTATATATATATATAGAAAACGTTCCGGTAGATATTTTGAAGCCATTGTGTTTGTGTGTGTTTGTGTGTCATATGTCTGTTCAGATACGTTTATATATGTATGTAACTATATAGCTGAAGTTTACATTTCGTTTTTCTCTATGTGTATATGGTGGAGCATATGAAGGTCATCTAATGGGCAGGAATGAGTACAGTTGCTGCAAAATTGTTACTAAGAAGGTACAGTACATCTTGTATATAGGTTATGTTATAGAGCGGGCATTGCTATACTATATATAATAGTATATATATTCATTAAGAAGCTAACTTTTAGGCAGGTTCTTGGCGGTCTTGTTCTTTGACCGTGCGGAATTTCTTTTAACTAAATTGGAAAAACTCTCGAATAGGGTTTTTTGCTATGGTATTCATAATTTTTGGTCGCATTTTATAAAAATAAAAATTCGTTTCATTTTTTTTTTTTTTTTTTTTTTTTTTTTTTTTTTTGGGTTTCACGCTAATAACAAATATTGCACAAATTGGAATCTAGAAAATATAATGCGCTTATCAAATATCCATTATAGCATATTATCGTTATTTAGCCTAGGCAGATATATAAGTAATGTATATATATATATTAAATGGATTGATTAACATGCAGACACCAAAAGGTAATGCGAAAAATTTGAATATCATATGGAATAATCATATGCATTTATATATATATATATTGGTTTTGTTGGACTAGCATTGGGAGTTAATGGCGTTGAGAAGAGCTAAGAGAAAGCTATAGAAAGAGGAAGACTTAAATGTTGAGGAATTCGTGGAAAAAGCTTAGTTTACAGTTTACAGTTTACAGTTTATACAGGAAAGCAGGAAGACTTGAAAAGAGTTTGGTAGAAAATGCCATCAATTTCCCTATATGTAAGAAGCTTTCTTGCTAGCTTAGAATTTAGTTTATATTGTATTTATATATCGTACATTAATTAATTATGTTTACTCCTTATAAGCATTCCCATTACCAAACCCATTTTAAGCTAGAATACAATTTTGGTTTCTTTCCTTCCTTTTTGGGACTTTTCTTCGCTTATAAATTCGTTTCAGTTCTGTGCGGTGCCAGGACACTGGGCGTGGCTGCCACAGCGCCTCCAGGCGTTGCCATGCGCACCCTTTCACCCACTCCCGGCCCAAGGACACGTGTGTGCCGCAACACCTTCCCGCCCGCGGCAGACTCCGAGGCACGCATCGACCATTCGTTCTGCTTGAGCAGAAACTGCTTCACATTGTACTCCATCTGGGCAATGTCCACGTGCTGGGTGGTTGTATGCAGCTCCGCCTGCACGGATCGCGTCTTGTCCGTGTCATTGGGATAGTATTTGTAGTTGAGTATATCACACGTGGGCTGTTCGGGGCACTGCAGTGCGGGCGAGCCGGAGGAGGAGCAGCGCTGCGATTCTGTTGCGGCTGGCATCATGTTTGCCTTGGTGGTTGTGGTGGTGTAGGCCACGGGCAGGCCGGAGCGTGTGGTGCGTCTGTAGTAGGTGGTGCAGAGTTCCGCCTTCTTGGTCACAATGTTGGCAGCTGCCAGAGCTGCTGCTCCCTTCTGGCTGGGCGTTGGCTCCGGCAGGGAGTTGCTGGTGATGTCCGTTTTGGGTGAGAGTGAATCCTCCGTGGACTTGCCGGCATCCGCATAGCCATTGGTTGGCTGCTGTGGCGTTGTCTTGTAGCCCGAGTCCATGCTCAGCTTCTCTATCGATATGGAGTCCATGCGATCCAGCGTGGAGTACGAGGATTGACGCTCCGTGCCCGAGTTGGAGTCTGTGGCCAGCGCAACTGCTCGCTGCTCCAGCTGCTGGGTATTGTGCTGCACCCACTCTGCCACACGGTTCAGCTGCTGTCGCCGCAGGAGCACACTCTCCTGGTAGTCAATGGCATCGCTCAGTGAGCTCGAGTTGGCCGAGTGCTTTGGGGAGATGGGTGCGGCTTCTGTGGCTGCCACCGGAGTGGCTGCAGCTGCTCCTTCCACCTCCTCTCTCAGCTGCTTGGTGTCCTCCACTGGGACGCCCTTTTCAGTCTCTTTTGCCTCCACCTGCGGCTCCAGCACCGGCTGCAGTGCCACATTCTCCACAGGTCCTTGCCATGCCTCCACAGCAGCTGCTGCATTGCTCTCCTTGCATGTGATAATGTCCTTGCCATCGTTTAGCTCCTCGTCGAGGAGTCGCTCCCTTCGCTTGTAGATCACCGGCACGTGGCTTTCAATCGACTCCAGATTGTCCAGCAGAATGTTGCTCTGGCCATTCTGTTGAATCCTCATGGCACAGAGACGTGGTCCACGATACTTGGGATTCTCCGCCTAAGAGAGGAAGGAGAGGGGAGTGAGAAAAGAGAAGTACAAGTTTGAAGCACTCACCTTGATGGTCTTGATGAGATTCCTGTTGAAGGTCTCAAACATTTTGGCGCCCTCGCAGCTGCTTGTCTTATTGCTCCAGAGACTCTGAACGCTGCCCGAGTTTGTGGACTTCAGCTGGGAGCCAGCTGCTGCTCCAGCTGCTGCTGCTGCTGCTGCAGTGGAAGTGGAGGCAACTGGAGCTGCATTGGATGTCTTTACCGGCTGCGGTTCACACACATCCTCGGGCTTGGCAATCTGTGCAGGAGCTGACTGCTCCGACTCTAGAAGATTGGGCTGTGAGATGCCCGACAGCAATGGCTTACTGATCTCATCCTCCAGATCCAGCTCTGGAGCAGCAGTTGCAGTTGCAGACGCCTCAAACTTGTTGAGCAACTGCAGCGCAGTTCCTCCGCCATCCACAAAGCGACGCTGTCCTTGCCGCAGCTGACCCAGATTACTCGACTCCAGCAGATACTTCTCCGCCGCATAGGCACCCAGATGTGTGGTCGGATACATGAGCGTGGAGGCTTGACCCGCAGTTCTCTCGCACAGTCTATGATGACCCAGTATGGGATTAACCATCAGATCATCCTTTTTCGGAGGCGTAAAAAGTTTATCCATCTCATTTAGATCCGAGACGGAACTCTTTGTCTCCGAGATGACGGAGTCACTCGACTTGACCAGCTTCATCATGTAAGGACTATTCGTGCGCGATGGCGAGTTCAGATTGCTGTGACACCTCAGGCACAGCTGGGTCAAGGGTTCATTGGGAAGGTTCGTGGAGGCAGCTGCCAGCGAGTGTGGAGTTTGTGTTGCCACCGAATAGGAACGGGAGACATCCGCCAGGACAGTGAGATCCTGTTTGGTGCACTGGCACGTATCGCAATGCTTCACATCGTTCACCTTCAGCTCATCCTCCAGGAATTTGGCCATCACTGTTGGTGATATCATATCGGGATCAACGTTTGTCTTCGTCTGTTGGCCGTTGAGCGTTTGAGTGGAGCTGAATTTATTCTTGTTATTGTTGACTGTATCCTTTGTGCTGTTGTTGTTGTTGTTATTGTTGTTGGTATTAATGTTGTTGTTGTTGTTGTTGTTGGCTGGTGCTGTTTGTTGTTGCTGTTGTGCATTGTTGGAATTGCCATTGGTGGCGTCTGTTTATGGTTTAAGAAAAGAGGACGTTTTAGTTGATAGCTTGAGAATGAGAAGATTCCTTTTTTCATTTTTTTTTTTTCATTTTGAAGTTAATGATGTTTAAGCAATATTTGGTTCTTATGAGACTATTACTTAAACGGTTTATTTTTTATTATATTATTACACTATTAACAATAATTAAATAATCTTACTTAATGTATTTTGAAACTTTTATAAATGTATTTATATCCTTTTTTACTTTTCATATACAAATTCACATCAATCGCAACATTTTTTTTTTAAAGCAATAATTTCTTAATTAAAAACCAACTGTTATTGACATTTGATTTATTTAAACTTCAAACCACTGAATAGACTTTAAAATCATTTGTAGAACTGGCAAATGCTTTGGTTGATTAAACAAATTGATTGCATTGCTGCATTTTAGAGAGCAATTATTCATCAGAAATATGTTTGAGAATTCCAAATGTTCATTCATTGCAATTATTCATAGCCAAATATTGCCTAAAATATATAAATGAATATTTGAAAAACAAACAAAAAACAACAGTATACAAATTATTTATAGTAAATTTGAGCTGTAATGTAAACTATGTCAATAAATCGAAAATAAAATCAAAATGAAAACAATTAAACCAAGCAAATTTGCACAAAAAGGTCATAAAGTATTTAACAACACACAGAGAGAGAAGAAATAATAATAAATAAATGTGCAAATGCTGTTGCTCGAATGAATATGATGTGAACGATGATTGAATTAAATAAAATATGCTAAAAAAATATATAAATTCTTTCTTCCATTTTTTTTTTGCTGAGCAGGAAATAGTACGTTATGAACAAGAGGGAAATAAAATTCAATTGCTAAGCGAAGAGAAAAAATATGAAATAGAAATATTAAATAAAAGGAAACGAAATCGAAAAAGCAAATAATAATAAAATCAACATGGTCTACTAACACTTACCAAGTCCCCGCATCGAGTACACCATGGCGGTGGGCGGAAAGGGGCATGGCGCTGGCGGTGGCGAGTCCGAGACCGGAAGCACTTTATAGGAAGCTGTTGTGGCAATGCCCACGCCGCTGTTACTACACTCCGAATCCGAATGCGAATTGGTCTCCAAACGCATATAAGCCGACACCTTGGACTGAATGTCAATTGGCAGCTACACACACACAAACACACACACACACACACACACACATAAACATACATTAATTTATTAGCGAATTGAAATGATGAATACTCACCGAGGACACCTTCTGTGGCACAAAGCTGTCCGGCTTGCACTGCAGCAATTGTATGGCAAGACTTATGTCAGCCTTGTAACGCTCCTGCAAAAGACATAAAAAGAGAAAGAGAGAGAGAGTGTGAGACAATAAACTTCTAAGATAAGAGTGTAACGGAAGTTGCGGTCTCATATGTTACTAGTGTATCTGTGTGTGTGCTTCCCTTTTGTGACACTTTTCGTATGCAAATGTCAAATATGTTTGCCGTCGCCTTTTGTAACCCCAGATTCTCAACCCGTTCCCGGCCATTTGCCGTTTCTAACCAATTCTCAGCTTCTTTACACATTGTTAAACAAACTTTTTGCTGTTTTTTTTTCCTCTTTTTTGTTGCTTCCTTTTGGTGTCAGCGACAGCCTCAAAAAGTTCCTTTCACTTCCATTTCGTTGTGTTGCTGTTTTCACACACACAAACACACTCGTACACACAAAAGTTTAGATGGTGCTTAAATTTGAACAAATGCGCTGTACTCGAACTTGTTAAACAACAACAACAACTGGCAACTGCAGCTCCGAAACAGTGCGCGACAAAAAAATACCAACACTTAAATCTAAAGTTTTTCAATACTATTTTTGCAGTTCTCTAACACTCTTAAGGCTTAAGCACTACTCAACACTAATGTACCCTAAAAAGACTTATTATAGGGTATCACAGTAACTAAATCACGGCATTGGTGACCTACATACATATATATATATACAAACAAAGAAAGAGAGAGAGACTAAAAAGCGTAAAGGCATTTTCGCACCGCGTTTACCAACACTTACAGCTTCATGTCACACCACAATTTCTTGTTGCCCCTTGCATTTTCAAGCCGCATCGCAGCGCAAAGCTGTAAAATGCCACCGCTTGCATTTTATGCGCCTCATTTTTACTCCATACTCTTTTTCCTCGTTTATTCCGGCATTTTTCTATTTTTTGTGCAGCGAAATAAAAAGTGCATGCAATGGAAATGAAAAAAACTCCAGTTGCCATAATAGGATTGCAATCTGTATATATATATTTATATATATACATTTGGAGGCCATTGGGAAAGCTTTGAATGGCTTCCGAATTAGCTGCAATAATTGAAAACTTGATTGACAGCATACGATAAAGCAGCAAATTAAATTGAAAGAGCAATCAAAATTAAGATTCTTTAATAATGAAATTCAACTTTAACGATTTAACAGTCGGAATGTTTTTTGGTTTTATTTAATCTTCATACAAAAGTCTGCCTTATGGGAAAAAAGTTAACAACTTTTCCTTAGCGGATGTTGGAGTTTCCATAAATATCACATGAAAGTCACGACTAGAGAGACAACTTTGAAAAATACGAGTTTTAAAGTTACAACATCACTTCAATTTCGATTACACGTTGGCGTTTTTTATACACATTGAACAGAAGTGAAGTGCATGGATGTTGCAACGAAATGTAGTACCGTTGATGGGCAGAATCTTTTGGGCAAGCCTTCAAAAAATAAATATAGGAAGGCAGCCAGCCGAATGCAGTTGATGAAATTTACAGCAATACTGCAACGAACATGGCAGGCATGAAGGGGGAAAGAGAGGGAAATGAGGAAGGAGAGACAGGAGCCATCAATTGCCATTCAGGCTGAATAACATGCAACAACGTTTGCCACGCTTGGCGCATGATGCAAATAAATTTTTCAACTTTACACCCCTTTAATGAACTCTATGTGTGTGTGTTGGTGTGTGTGTGTGTGTGTGTGGGGACCAGGGCAACGGCAACGGTAAAGTGCAAATTCATTCTGCTGCTTTGGACAAGTGCGCTAAATTTAAAACGTGCTGCGACTGAAATATCGATTCGGATTCTATCGAATCGAATCGTTTCAGTTTTAATTAAACCCAAGCGCTGAAGCACAGCAGCCCGCATAAGTATACTATAGTAAATGTGTGTGTTTGTGTTTTCGATGGCAGCACACACACGTACATATTTAAATTGGGTGCGGTGTGTGTGTGTGTGTGTGTGTTTGTGTGAGTGTGTTTGCACATGGCAATGTAATAAGGATAATTGAATCATTAGCGCGTGTAGCAAGAATGCAGCCATTGTATGCATTTAATTTGAATAACAAAATTTCCCTGCAGCTGGTACGAGACAATTGACCAAAGCGGTGAATTTAAAAGACTTTGCCTAATCAAACAACATCAATAGCGCATTAATTGCCACAGCCTGCATACAAATGAGTTTGCTCAACAAAGGACTGGAATATGTACATAGGGAACACAAAACACACACATTTATAGGCCGCTAGTTTGATTGCTCTGTGTGTGTATACATGTGTGTGTGGACACTTTTTCCCTTCTCTACCTTACTCTGTTTTTATTTCCTATTCCTTTTTTTTTTTTCCAGTCCAACACGATTGCTGTGCAATTTCACGCTTGTTTGCTGACCAAGAACCAACTGACCGCAAGCAAAACAGTGAAACACACACACACACACACACAGGAAAAGGAAGGGTTTACGGTTTGAGAAAAGAGAGCGGTTAACGGTTTTTGTGCTGTGTTTGTGGTTCGAGTTTTTGTTAATAGAAACGTTGACATGCATGTTCCGAGGTTTGTGCAGAGCGCAAATATTGTGATATTGTTGCATAAGTAAGTTGAACAACTAAAAGAACACCCTGTATTCTAAAAAATAAAAAAGCACACAAGTGAAACGTTGCAATCAATTTCCATGCTGTGTGCGCTTCGAATTCTCCAGCGATTTCTTGGCTTGCGACCTTGAGAGCTCATGAAACAGCTGTTAGATTGGGCTTTAACTTTTACAACTTGCTACAAATGGCAGTCAATGCTATAGAAATGACAGAAAATTCACAAAACCTCTCGCATAAACCTTCAGGTAAAAGTTAAACTGTAATTGGGGACACATTAAATTAACGTGTCCCGTGTTGGATTCGTATATATGTATATGTATATAAAGTAATATCCGCGACATGGCCCACATATTTGTATATAACGCTAAGCGAGCATTGTGAATGTGCAAAGGTTCTCACAGATTTTTAGTTCGTAGTGTAAGTGGAATGGGTGCACATTACGTATGCGTAATATTTTTGCGCTAATTAAGGTTTTTGTATGATGTCCATACAGCACACACGGCTGGCATGAGTTGAAAAGTCCTTTAAAGGCCACTCAACCGCAAAATCAAAACCACAAATGCCAACTAAATCATGAGAAAATTAATTTTCCACAACAACTACAAAAGCAACCATAATTGCAAAAACAACAGAATTGCATAGTAAATTAAGTTAAACTTGAGCAAGGGAATGCTGCGCTAAATGGCAAACCCCAGGTAGTAATGGGCATGGCAAGCGGAAGTGGGCGTGAGGGAGGAGGGATGGGGTATGACATTCTGAATCTAATTAGTAGCTCAAAAGCTTTGCAAAGCGCAGCAGTAAAGTAAAGTGAATCTGCATGTCATTTAGATGCCTTGGACAACTGGAGGGACTATAGGCATAGAGGATGCACAGGATGCGCCTGCAGGCGGTAGAGTTGGCATTATTATTGCTTAAACTGCTGCATTTGATTTACGGATTCATGCAACTAATCTGCCGACAGAGAGAGGAGCTGTTTTAATCCGAGGGCAAAAGGCTCTTATGTGCCACACACATCAAATTTGTTGCATGCAACCACAAACCAACAACAATAACAACAAGGGCACTTTAACAGGGATAACATTAAGGCAGAATGCCAACATGGCAAATACACTAAAACGCCACTCGAATCTGTCCCAAAATTAGCATAAGTGTAAACATTGGCCCAAGTCCATTTGTTTGTGTGTGTGGCAAGTTAAACATTTGGCACTGCATTAAATACACAAAATAGCGTACGAATAACACACACACACACACACACACACAAGACAAACTAACCCCAAAAACTTGACACAGTTGGTTGTTATCCGATCGACACAGGACTAATATTTTGCCATGTCAAATGTTCCAACAGGACGGGACAGGACAAAAGTCATATTGACTGCAAATTCCGACAGGCTTTCTCGCTCTTTGTATATGTTTTCATGCAGGACACGCAATAAATACATGGCGGGGGTAAGTGGTGGTCGTTGTTGTCTAATGCCAAAAGCAAATAAAAATGGTCAAAACGACAGTTCTGGATAAAGAGAGGGGAGGGAAGGGGAAAGTGATGTGCGCTTGTGCGTAGAAAATTTAGAATTTACATTTTTATTTCAAACATAGAGCCCATAGAGCAAACAAATATGCGACACATGGCAATTGAGGCTATAAGTCAGAGAACCAAAACGAAAAAGAGATGAGAAAAGTTGCCAAAAATAAAATGATGAGCGGAAAAAAATATAACAACTATGAAATGCTCTTTATATAAAATATGAGAAAATTATTAACAAATATGTAACGGTCTTCAGAGTTGGACAAGACAAGAAACTGTTGTTAAACCACTTTTGATTATACTTAAGTACAGTTACTAAGCTGCTTATTAAACCCATATAATCAGGGATGCTTTTGTTGTGTTTGCTATTGTGAAAGTTTCTCAATTTATTAGCAATTTCCGCAATAACCATTCTCTCGCTTATTTAAAGCACAATAATCACAATTGAAGAGATATAAGTATATGTATTTCTGTGTAGATTACTTGACTTTTGTGTCACTGGCATTTCCATAATTTCCACAAGCCACATCAGATTGTGTGTGTGTGTGTGAGTGTGTGGAGGATAAGGAATGCATGGTCAAAGCGAAACTAAAGCAAATCATTGAAACTTCCAAGGCGCATCATTTATTCATCACGCACACTCCAAATGAAAGCTGGGCAATACCCATATATTATATGGGCCCCACCCATTTGTGTGTGTGTGTGTGTGTGTGTGCAAGTCGGTCAATCATGAAAATGGTCATAAATATGTGTGTGGGTGTGCGTATGTGTGTGTGTGTGTGTGTTTCACTGCTGCTGCTTTCAGTTTGAAATCAAAGTTCAGACCATTTTCAGACTAACTGTACACTTGTCTAAAGTGCGAAAGTTTTTTTTTTATTTTTTTGCACACACAAAGACGCCCAAAAAGTGTATGTGTGTGTGATTTATTTGTTTTTGAATTCTGTGGCTTAGCCACAAAATGTCAAATGTTTGCAAAAGCTTTGAATAAAGAAATGTGTTTTGTGTTTTGTTGATGGCCTCTTTAAAAAAAATAAAGCATTCTTGCAGTCGCTTTTCATTCGTTTAATTATTTAAAAAGTCTTTCGCAAAATTGTACTCTCAAGGTCCAAGGACAATCGATTCGTTAAATGTCAAGCACTTGCAATAAAAACAACAACAAAAAATACACTTGGGTGTGAAAGTAATTTGATAACTTTTGTTGTTTTGGGCAGAGAGAAAGTAAAGTTTATTCCTGAATAGTTCAATGGTAAATCTTTCATTTAAAATATATATATGAACATCTCTATGGGGAGTAAAAACAATTTGAGTCCTTTATTTGTTTGTTTTCTTCCCCCTCAGCTTGTTTACAGCGTGTAAATAGAAAATAAATGGGCCAGGCATCTAAATTTTATCGCGAACAAAAATAAAAAAAAAACCCAAGAAATAAGAGAGGAAATTCAGTTCCAGTTTCTTCACCTGTCAGCTTGGCTGCCTTTTTTGCCATTTGCCATTTTCTTGGCCCAAAGCAGATGTAATTATTTTTAATGAGCACCTGCAGAAATTACACATCAAACATGTTGTGTGGGAGAAAGGAAGCAAAGGGAAGTGGAAAATGGTGGCCAACTTGTTTATGGCTCAAATACGTGTGTGTGTGTTGTATGTGGGTCGAGGTGGTGTATACAATATGCTTGGAGCCACAAACTTTCTTAAAGCCAAATAAATTACAATTTTTAATGTTGACCAAAGAAACGCAGAAAAAGAAGAAACAACAACATGTTAATATCAGATGACTCAAACAGAGAGCAAATATTGTGACAGCATCCACAAAATGACTTCATTTAGATGAACGACAAAACTTAAACAGTTTAAATGGCAACATGTTTTGTTGTCAGTGTATGCGTGCGCACTAATTTAAGGCTTGTGTTTTAATTAAAAAGGGACAACACACACACACACACATTTGCATGAAAGCGCAGCTGACATCAGGTCAAAGGCAACAACAGAACAGCTGGCCCCAGGAGTAAGTAACAGCGGAGAGCAATCAGGACATGTACTCGATGAATGTGATGAAAATCACAAAAATTAAAATGAACGGATCGATAAAAAAAAAACGACATGAGATTTTCATATGAAAATGCGTTTCAATCAAATAAGAACAACAGTGGCAGTGGCAGTTGAAGGAGGTCGGGGGAGGTCACGTTGCGTAAGCAAGAAACGTGCAGAACGTACAGGACATATTGGCTATGAAGGCTGCTTGATGTGCCTGGTGCGATGAATCATGCAGCCAGTTGGCGCCAAATGCCAAAACAATGCAAGCCAACCAACCAGCACCCAACAATTTATGATTTACAACTGGCTGAGAGGGGGTAAGAGAGGAAATAAGGGGGGAAGTCACATACATGGCTGGCTTGTTACGCAAAATCAAGCGATTACTTTGCAGTAATTACGAACTACGCTGCGTATACGCAATGTAACAAGTAGAAATGGGTAACCAAAAAACATGTCAGGCACAGCCGAGGAGGAAGCGGAAAAAGGGAAAAAGTGGTAGGGGTAGCAAAATAAATTTATTTGCGTGTCAGACTCAAATGCGCAACATAAAAACAATAAAATGCCCAAAAAACAAGAACACAGAGTTAGTTTGAGGAATGAGAAACAAGAAAACAGTTACAGAGAGAAAGCTAAATTGTGTTGTGTGTGTTTGTGTGTTGTTGTTGTTGTTGTTGCTGGTAGCGCTAAAAGGATGGGATTAGCTAATAACTTATGCAAATGTTGAGACTGCAAGCAAGTGAAAGGTTGCCAATAAATCGAGTCAAAGATTTGCGATTGCAGGCTTGTTTTGAATAAATCAGTAAATTAAAAGAACACTTGAGCACTGGTGATTGTTTCTTAAAGACTGTAAATGTTTAAGTGAAAGAAGTGACAATTAGATTTAAATTGATTGTTCAAATCTTGTAAACTTGTTAAATCTTTAAACTAGGAAAGCATCTTCAAAACTTATTTATCTGTTCTAAACACAAAACTAACCAAATGTTGCACATAAATTTTGATTAAGTCAACTTTTTTTGTTGGTCTTTATTTTAACTTTATTTTGAAAGCATTCTAAAAGTAATTTTATTTTTTTTATACAAAGAAAATGTATCAAATATTTGTATAAGAATATTTAAAAAAATATATAAAAACACTTCACTTTATCTTCGTCTAAAACAGTTTACTTAGAGGACTCTGTCTCAGTGTCACTTAAAATCTCATCCTTTTGCTGTCGCCGTTTTGTTATATTTAGCTAATATATATTTCAATTTCATTTATTTAGAGCATCGAGTCGCAACACAAACGACTACAACAATACCAACAACAACAACTGGCAACACTTGCGCCACAAAATGCGATGCCAAAAAAAAGTTGTACTTTTTATTTTTTGTGGTGTCTTAAAAAAGTTGAAAGCTGCCACCCGCAAACGAGAATTTTTAGAACACCAGAGTTGCCAGCTGCTGCCAGGGACAGGAAAAAAAGGTTGACTGTTGCTAAAAGGCCAACTAAAGGTGTGCGTTTGTTACTGTGTGTGTGTGTGTGTGTGTGTGTGTGTGTGTGTGAGGGAGCTCCAAAGTACTTAAAGTGCATGCCAAACTATTTGCCACAGCATTTTGTATATCAGCTGCTATAGCTTTGTTGTTGTTGTTGTTGTTCGTTGTGGCTGAGAAGATCGAACAAAGTTGTTTGGGTGTTGTTGTTCTTGTTTTTTTGTATGTTGTGTTGTTCTGCAAACTGCTCAGCAAAGTGATAATGTGCACAAAGTAAAAGTAGCGAGAGCAACAATCCTGCTGTAAGGCTTTTACACTAAACAACAAAGTTAAGTTCTGACAGAGAGAAGTTTTACGACTACTACAGCAAAACAACAGCAAAAATCAACAATGTGTGTGTATAAGTGTGTGTTGCAAAATCCGCACGTACAACGCGGCGTATGCACAATGTGTGGAATGGCAGGGAGAAGGGCTTAAAGCAGGGAAGAAAATATGCAAGTCGAGGTCAATTTCTGCCACACTGCTTCCCAGCAGGCCAATAAATTTGTATATAACAACGACTAAGTGCAAAAATGCGATAAATGCGAAATAAAAATGCATAAATAACAGAAAAAAATGTTGCATGGTTATGGATTTGCAACAAAATGATGTACAAGCAAAAACATATATGTGCAAGTAGGTCTTATCTAAAATATTTCAAATATTTATCTGTTGCAGGATTAGCTAACTGAGTTGCATTTGTTTGTTAAATCAATAAAAGTTTTCTTTACTCTTTGACATTTAACGAGCGCATTTGATTTAACAATTGCTTTTTACAGTCAAACTTAAAACTCTTCTATTTGACTACCTTTCAAGAAATGTATTCAACTAAAAACTTTACCTGCTGACTTTCTAAAAAGGCTGTTTGTGAAGCAGTTTTGCCTAATTGTATATTACATCCTATATATATAAAATTTCTAGCAATTGAAAGTTCCAAACTTCTGGAAAAAGTTATTACAAGTCAAAGAGCTGCAAAAGAGATTTGCGAGTGATAAAAGCTTGTGCGTTACAAATGGCACTTAAATCCCGAATGGTGTTTGTGCCACAATAACACTCAGCATGGACACTCGAATATGGGGCACACTCACTCAGCATGGACACTGGCGCTGTGTGTGACTGAAGGTTTATTCCTTTTTTTGCTTCTTGCCGTTAAGATTGATTTATGTAAATGATTTGCCATACTTTGCGTTACATAATAAATAGAGCACAGAGAGAGGCGAACAGGACGTGAGCGTGGCGGTGAAACGTGCTGAACAGAAACAAGCCAACAACCACTGCCAGGAAACTAATATAAAAGTATAAGACAACAGAAAAAAACCTAAAGCCGTTGCGATAGAAACGATAAGACGAAGCTCCAAGCTTTACTTGGCTGCATTCGCCGGTCTGTTCTCCTTCTGGCTGACTGACTGACGTTGAATTTTTGCATGCCACTTAATACTCAGACAGAGGGCGGTAGAGAGTTGAAGAAAAGGAGTAGACAAAGCGGAAGAAGCAGACAAATGATATATGGCTGATTTGCGTGGCTGACGTGTTACTGTGTAGCAATTCAATGTGCATATATCAAATACATACCATACATACATATATATTTCGAACTCAAAGTTCCAACATGCAAAATGTATATATAACGCATACGCCGCGTTAAGCTAGACAAATGGGCTGAACTTCGGCTCAAACTTTAGTTGACACTTGATTTAAAAAGGACAAACAACTACAAAGAAGTGTGACGCATATTGCAAAATTACAAAAGAGGAAGGCTGTCGGCTAATGGCGCGCGCCCTGAAACTCATTTCAACTCCCCAACTTGTCCTTAGCCTTTTTAAGCCACAACCGGGGAAAACTTCAAAATGAAAATTGCATAACTGCGGTGCAGAAGAAGAAGAAGTAGTAGAAGGAGGAGCTCATATATGGGAAGGGCGCACTTGAGGGTATGCGACTCTAAACCAAACTCGACTCGACGGGCATATTAAAGTTTTATGTGGCTGCGTTGTAAGCTGCACTAATACCACGCTCTCACACACACACACACACACACACACACAGCTGCAACACTCATAGATACATATTTGTATATATCTATGTACATATTTTTTCATTTTGCACATTTTGTTTGGCTTTCAGCTTTTCAGTAGAGCAAACAAAATCTAAAATTGTACGCCACGTGCTCGAAAAATATTTCATGTTTGTGTTTTTCGTGAGTGTGTGTACGAACTAACAACAATAACAACGAGCACTAACAACAACAAATTTAGCATTGCCTGTTTTTAGGCGCTCGATTCGACAGGCAACCGTGTTGCTCAATTGCATTTTAGCTGTCAACAGGGTGAAGGGAGGGGATACAAGTTGAATGGTAGCTCCAAACGGGTGCCTAACTATGGCAAATTCCAACTATGGTCATAGTTTTCCATATTAATCGGATACAAAAATGCAACTCTTGTTGTGGTTTTTGCAGTGTGTATACAATTTCCAATTTTTGAACTAAAATGTTGTGTATTTCATGTTTGAAGACTTAAGCTTATATTGATCACGTGATAGAGTGTACAAAAAGCCGTTAGTTGATTTAATACGTAACATGAATTATTAAACAAAGGAAAGCTCAATTAAGCTGGCGGCATAAATCATGATTAAAAATTTATTTAAAATATACAAAAAATCTGTTCAGTGATATATTTATATATATTAACCCCTAGCATACTTTGCCTATTTTTTTAAGTCCCACATTTTTTATTCCACATTCAGATAGAAAGCTTAATATTAGCTGTTCTTAAATGAAAATTGGCAACATTTATACAAAGTGTGCTCGAATGTTTTCACTCTGGTCTACCATTAATTTGCTACTCACCTCCCCGCCCCCATCTTGTTTGGCATGCAAAACAAACACACAATCAACCCACACTTGACCCCACACTTAACAGTCCAAATCTCAGTGGACGACCACACACAAAAACACCCACAAATTGTCTGCCTTAAATGCTCCTTCAACCAAAAAAAAAAAAAAAAAACACACACATTGCATTTTCGAGTTTGCGGGGTTGTGTGTGTGTCTAAAAATATATACTTAACAGCACTCTAAAAATAGTAAGTGAAGGCGCCTTATTTTGCTGCTGTTGCTTTTATCATGATTGATACACTAAATTAAGGCTAATTGCAGAAAAATATGAGGTGCACATGTTTCCAGGTTCGTTTTTCCGTTTTTTGTTTTTGGGGGGTTGAAGCATTAGGGTGTATATATGTATATACGGATACGGAAACGAGCATGGACATGGACACTCAACCCGGGGGTCTGTGGCGCCAACATTGTGCGCTTGGCGCAGACATTAAAATGCTTAAAATATCGATTTGTTAGACTGAAATGAAATGCCGCCCAGGTCCGCTGGTTTTTTTACACCCAACAAAGGAGCCAAAAAAGCAACAGTCTGCCACTTAAAAGGGAAAAAGGCATAACAAGTGCTGAAGAGGCATAGACAATAGCGAATAGTGTATACTCTAACATAAAGCTTTGCTGCAATGTATGAAAAAAATACTTCTTCTTCAAGATATGTATAAAAAATATTCCCAATTCTTTAACTCAACGCATTTAAGTACTTGATCGACTACAATTCCTTTTTAAAGCACTCTGGAGCATACTTTCTTTCGTTGTGGTGTCAACACATCGAGATGGTCAGTAAAAAAAGTTATCACTCCAATAAAACTCAGTCGAATCGAGTTGAAAAAGGAAATGGAAAACCATTGCAAGGCTTAGCCGAAAGCGTTACATAGTAAATAACACAGTCATTATAGCCTTTAAAGGCCTGTAAGGACCGTAGCATAAAAAAAACACAAAACGAAAACCTGGAGAAACAGAACAATGGCCGCTATCTATCTTTATGTTTGTGTGTCTGTGTGTATGTATGTGTATGTTTGCGATATGCAAATGTGTGCGTATAGGTAGACATTTATAGACCAGAAGTTTGGTCGAATGTACAACAGTTTCGTGTATGCGTCTGTGTGTGTATGGTTGCCTTGGTTTTATTTACTTTGGCTCCCTTTTCGTTTTTTCATTTTACAACATTTTGTTGGTTTTGTTTTTTGTCCGGCGACCGCTTAACATTTTTTACTGTACGCCTTTTTTATTTCACCAGCTGCAAAAGACAAACAAGACAAGAAATAAAAAAACTAAAAAATGAACGATTCATATCAGTTCAGTTGTGATTTTCCGCAACGTTATTGCTGTAATATGAAACAATTTTTTTCTTTCTCTCTGTTCGGTCTCTCGAAAATATTTTTCAACTTTTGCAACGCTTCGGTTTACACTGTTACAGTTATTTCTTTTTGCGTGCATTTTGGCCGCATATTTTCCGGTTCCGTTGTTGTTTTGCTTCATTTGACATGCAACCGGAACAATTTCAATGTTTGTGCAGGGAAATTAAAAACAAGGTACGTTCAATGAGTTTAGCTGTGCTATGAATGTTCGTGAATGTTTGTTTGCTTTGGTTTTTAATTTGGTTTCCCTGTTTCGAGTTCTCACAAAGGACATAGGATATTGTTTAGATTTTGTGGATAGCGAATAGTTGGACTTTATTAACTATTTTGTGACCCTTAAGCTTAAATTTCTTCCAATCCAAGTCTTGTCCAATTTTGATCTATTCTTAGACAAAGCAAATTCAACGTCAACATGTTTGTTTTAAATAACACATTTTGCCAGTCAGCAGCTCTCTCTCTCTCTCAAATCCCTTCCTGCCACGGCTCTTGAGCCATCAGTCAACAAAGGGGGGCGGCGGCTGGCACGCCCACAAGCTTAGAAGCGGCAACTAAGCCTCGTTTGCTTAGTTGCAAAAACCACATCAGGCAAATATGTAAATAACTTTTAAGAAATTAAGCACACAGGCCCAAAAGCCGGCAATAAGAAGCCTAGTCTAAGCCCGGGCCAAAGTTGGGGATTTCCATCTCGAGTTGTGGCGAACACACGAAGAGAGGTCTAGAATGCAATCACTTATACGCACCGTTGCACACAGCAGATCCCAAAAGTTCCAACACAGCTGACAATGGGCCAACAAAATGTCTTCTTGAGCTGTGAAGTGAACAACGCGAGTACTCAAAACACCTGCCGCCAGCTACGTAACATTAATTACACTCTTTCGTGCCAAGAAAAAACCTGGCTGGAAATGAGAATTACGATTGCCACGTGAACTGTAGCATCTGCTGAACTGCTGCTCTCCACTCTGCATTTTATCTGCTCCAATTGCAGCGAGTTTCGCTCCGAGGGACGCCGAGGGGAGATGCGGTGAATGAGTGCCGCATCATATTTACAATTACTCGGCATTTAATGCAAGTGGGAATTACAATGGATGACGCCCCAGCAGCGGCTAAAATGGGGCTGCTTTCAAATATTCGAACGAACGAACGAACGAGTAGAGAATGTTGCATATCAAGCCCCAGAAACAGGAGCACAAAATGCATCCAGCATACCCAGTAGAGGAATAAAGAGTGAAAGGTATGTACTTCGTATGGAGTGGGGAAAATATTTATGGCTTAGCTTTAACGTATTTTTTGTGGATTTGTTTCTATAGTTTTCCCTATCGTACAAAACAAGAATTGTTTACAGGGTATTACCGCCGTCAAACACTTAAGAAAGGCAATCGTTTTTGCATACAGCTTTGGCAGTAAACAATAACAGTCGACAACAAGAGTCAAGGATGGCAAGCGATTACAGGACACACACACACACACACAGTCAGTTCCTCCGCACCCCCCGACACAGGGCCCACAATACGGCTAAGTGTTTTGCAACGGAAATGCCAAGCTATCATGCAAAAAGCCAGCGCCAGATTAACGAACCATGGCCAAGGCATGCCAAAGGTAGTATATACAGTATACAGGATGCAGATAGAGCAAGCACGATACCACAGTCTAGTTGATAAAGGAAAGAGAGAGATAGAGAATTCGCCATGGCACGTGACGCAGCGATAGTCCATGACCAAGTGCTGATTTTTCATCTGGCCAAAGAGTGTGGGTGTGGGTGGAGGGGGGGTAAGAAAAGCGTAGAAACGACAAAAGGTTATTGACATTGTCGCCAGGACCACCCCAAAAACAACAAACAACAAACACACACACACACACGAAACAGCAGGCACACAACAAAAGCCAAAAAGAAAAGCAAACAACAGCAGCAAAGCATAAACTGCAATCAGCGAAAAATACATATAAGACGAGGATGTCATGTAAGCTGGCCACAAGCTGTACTCAATCGATTTGGTTAAGTCTGAAAGGCAATATTGTGTGCTCAGATGGGCCATAACAGTATGTGCAATAAGTGTGAGATAACAGCTGGAGATGTGACTTAAATAAATATGACAAATCGATATAGCAGGGTATCAAATTCCAGTAAATGGTTAAAAACAGCTAAATGTTTCTGTTGTTTTTTTCTTTTTTTTAAATTAAGTTTCTTAAATTGCTTCAAATTTAAATGCATTATTGTAATACAGGACAAACCATGAATTTTAAGCTATTGCATTTGAAAATCGGATCATTTTTACCAAAGTTATGAGAGTGTGAACTTAGAGTTCTTGCAACATTAACCATTAGCTCAACTTTTGTGTTTCTCTTTTGGCCAATGGGTCACTAAAAACACCTCGACAGCCAACAAGGATGCAGTTAAAGTGCGTTAAAAGGCTTCCTAGCGTTACTTTGCCCCTTCTGGCCCCCTTCTAAGAGCTGAAGTGCATTTCGGCCCGATGGCATTTTACTGTTCGCCTTAATTGAAAACTTTTCGCGCAGATATTTTTCGTGTTTGCCTTCACAAAAATGTATACAAAAGCTTGCAGAAAACAACACAAAAATAAAAATAAAAAAAATCGAAAACAAAAGAAAGAAACTAGAAACAAAGTGAATTGGAAAAGTTTCTAGTTTTCAACGCTTTGCCGCCTTGCATTTGTTTAGCTCTACGGCTAAGCGACTTTCAGCGCAGCTTAAAGTTGCAGCTACAACAACCAATTTTTAACCCACCCTACGCACACCAAAGTTGTCCGCCAATTAGTTGGTTAGCCCTAACGGGAAGCCAAGCGAGCGAGAAAACCAAACTTGATGCTTTTACCCGTGCTGCACATCCGGTTTGAAAAGTGTATTACAATTTCACTGTTCGCTGTTAGTTAGTCTATTGTTGTTGTTGCTTGTTGTTGTTGTTGCACAACATCTGCACTAATTGACAAGCCTTGAGAAATGTTTCCTTACGCTTGCTTCCTTCCACATTTAACTTGTGCTGTGTGCAACATGTGTAATGGTCTGTTAAAATAAAATGAGAAACCAAGTGCATCAAATATGTAACAAGTTGCGCTTTTTTGCGTAGTTCTTTTTAAAGCACTTCTACAGAACGCTGTGTGCTTAAAGGGATAGAAAATTGTATCTAAATTTCACTTAACCATAGTCATTCCCAACTTTTCATACTTTCAGATAATAGATTAACTAACTGATTTCAACTTTAAGCCCAATATTGTTTGTGTACTCACAATTTCCCTTTGCAGCTTGGCAATATTGAAGTTAGCCTGAGCCAAACGAACGCTCAGCGTTGCCACATCGCTGGTAAGTTGAGCACGCTCGTTCGTGTTGCGATCGACGAGCTTGAGCATCTTGTCCTCCAGGGTCTGATTGACCTTCTGGACACGCTTGTGCGACTCGTACAGCCGATCGTATTTATCCTGCCACGCAATCACGCTATCCTCCAGCTCCAGTTGGCGTTCCGATTCCCGCAGACAAGCTGTCTCCAAGGCGTAAAGTTGCGTTTGCTTTTCGAGCAGCGCTTGCTGAAGTTGCTCGATTTCTGTGATGGGCGTGTTTGATGTTGTGGTTGCTGTTGTTGTTGCTGCTGCTGTCACTGCTGCAACTGTTGCTGTTGTTGTCAGTTCGCCCGCTGTGCTCAGCGCCTCGTTGGTTGTCTGCAATTGAATGCGTTGTCAGTGTTAAATAACGACATACATATAATACACATGAGAAAAAAATAAATGTTAAATTATGTGTATTTTGTAATTAATTTCGCTTCCGCAACAGCAATGTCAGCGCATACCGGACACAAGTGTCACACAGTCTCCTCAACGGCAAAAATGCTACTAAGCTAAAAAGCACAGCAGGCGAAAGAGAGAGATAGGTGGAGAGAGAGAGAGACAGCATCCCCCAGCACGGCATTGGACTCATTACAAGTGGATCGTTTTTTTATGAATAAATATATTGCTGGTAGCTTTTGCGTCCCTCTGTTTGTGCCCATCATAAAAATGCATGTCATGCCCATAAATGAGAGGAGAGTGAGAGAATTGTGCTGATTAGTTGCTTGTAAGGGGGGGGAGGGCGAAGAATGCTGTAAAGAGTGACACTGATAACGTGCGTGCTTCGTTTGTGCTTCACATTTGCAGCTTGATAAAGCCACAAGAGAAGCATCAGATTTTAATACTTTTAGTGGCGTAGATAAGACAAAAAGTATCTAAGTTGTATCAAGAAAAGACTGTGAGAAAAATATTTAGCTAAAGGGTCTATCGTTTATAATTCTAACAACCTTATTAATACATTTACAGGGTACTCGCGCAGCTTAGTTAATGAGCTATTGAATGTTAAAAGAACAACTCTCTCTCTCTCTCTGCTCATGGGCTTAACTATAACGGTCCCCACAACATTTGCACAGCAGGTCAGACGCTGATAAGCTGCAGCAACAAAGAGCAACGGGGTAGAGATAACGAGATCAGTGCGCGTAGAGATTAACAAAGCAGAGAGAATGAGCAATCATACAATGTAATGGAATAATACTGCTCTGGTGTTAAACGTGTGCACTCAAAGAAAAATTTGCAAGCAATTAAAATTTAGCATAAAGAGAACAAAACCAAAGTAAAACTGTAAATTTCCTAACCCATTCATCTAATATAATATGCACAGTTTAAGTTTAAAAACTTTTTGACTGAATCGCAGGTACAATTGTGTTATCAATTGCAATTTTTATCTTGATCTGCAAGAGGAAATCGCTGAAGATGGGTGGCTCAAAATCAAAGTGAATACCACGCTCATATGTACTTCTAAACATACATACGTATATATACATATGTATGGAGTTTGTGTGCATGTAATTGGATTAAGTTGACAGAAAACAACAGCCAGAAGAGCAACCAGAACGAACGCCTGCCAGGCTAAAACTTTGTCTTCGGTTACACAGTCACAGACAACCAAACCAAGCTCTGAGAAAGGACTCAGCAAGAGAAAGAGCGAGGAATAGTGTGTGAGAGAGAGAGAGGAGACTAGAGTCAAAGGACTTGCTTGTCATATATGAGACGTTGAGTTCGTTGTCTCCTCAAACCTAAAAACTGCAAAATGTACAGAAAATTTAATTAAAAAAGGATTTTCAGGCTGCGAAAAAGTTACTTGGCTTCATCGCTGACTTGGCCTTTCCATACTCCCAACTCCCTTGCTACTCCCATCATCTTCCAGTTTCTGGAGGATGTCTTGTGCCGCGCCAGCGTTTTAAAAACAATAAGTATTTTGTGCTTGTCTTTATCGCATACGAGAGTTTCTATGTACGTTCGTTGTATTTGTGTGCAAACGCATAGCAAAATTGAATTTATAGTTTTCGACGGGTGTCGCCGCCCTTGTTTTAGGGTGGCACAGTGCCAACTACGAAGAAAGCAATTAATTAATTACACCAGCAACTGCTAACTAACTAACAAACGGCAACAATTAAAACGAGCTTCGGTATAAAATGATATTTGAGGTATGAAAATACTATCCATTTTTGTGGCATGATCTTTACTTTAAGCTTTCATAACTTAAATCACATTACTGTCTCAAAAACAAACCGAATTTTAGTAGTAATTGTAGGATAACACTTGACTTTAATCTGGAGACACTAAACTAAGTCATATTAAATCCAATTCTAAAAAATAAATATTTAACTTGGGAAATGTATAACATTTTCATACGACCGTCGTTGGAATTATAAAAATGATTTTTGTCAATTAAACTAGAGTGGAAAATGCTTGCCAAAAAAAAAAACAAATGGGAAAACTATCACTTGACGTTTCTATCCGCTTCGTTTTGTTTTTATGAGTTTGTTGCATTTAAAATTGTGTTTTTTGTTTGTCTTTCATCATAAAATGATTTTCATGCTTTACACATTTTGTGTTGTGTGAGTCCTTTTCATGTTGTCAGCATGTATTTATTTTCATTTATGTTTTTATACGTTTTTAGATAGTTAGACTAACTAAGTGAATGTTTTTGATTGCTTCATAGTAGTTAAAAGTACTCGTGAAATTTGATGAAAATTGAATTTTAGCGAGAGCCATAAATAATGTCATTAAATGTTTATGTTTTTGTTTGCTTATTAAAGTATAACAAAAATATGCAACTAAAATTATTCAATTTAAACTAACACAACAATTAGATAATGAAAAATTCAAGTTTGCACAGATTTCTCATCATTCCGATTAGTAAAGTGAGTGACAATGAAGCATGAATCTTTTGCACGCTTAAATGCAGTTGAAAAGAAATGTTTCTGCTTTGTTATTTTTTCCGCCTTGTTTTTTCTGCAGCTCATTTTTCACGCCAAAATGGCAAGAAAGAAGAAAAAGACGAGCAAATTTCAAAATGAGCACTGTAAAAACAGTCGATGGAAACCCTTTTTATACAGTGCCAAAGATTTTCTAATTGTCATTGTGCTTTAAAAGGCACAACAGCGCGAATACACAGCAAGGAAATGTGAGTGGGTTTTTAATAATGAGCAAAGAAGGAAGGAAGGGAAGATGGGTGGTGCCATAGAGATGTGCCGTAGGCGAATGGATGCCTTACTCATGGTTGCATTTCACTTTGCTTGGGGACTTGTCATTATTTATTATATTTCTCAAGTCCTTTCATTACAAAATATTTTTGTCTTTCATTTGTTGCCTTTTGTGCGCGCCGCGAAAATGTGAGCAAACATCCAACCAAATTTGCCTCAACGCGAAGGACGAAAAATCCGTCGCCGTTATCGTTCTCACATTCCACGGCAACCTGCTTATTTACAGTTATTTGGAAGACGCTTCCTTATTTCTACTTTGCTGCCATGCGAAACAAGAAGGCTTAAAAAAACATAAACGGAAGTCGCCATATGGAAATCTTCTTCTGTCTACTCATCATTAACTAAAGCAAAAAAGTAAGGGGAAAGCTTGTGCTTCAACTGTTTTTCAGCCTCATTTGAGTGGATAATTACAGAACGGAGAACGCCGCCCGCCTAAAAAAAAAAACTCATTTTGAGCTTGTGTTGTTTTAGTAACCCAAAACTTTGCCGTGCCGTAATCAATAAATGAATTTTGTAAACATCAATAGAGTTTGCCTTGCCTTGGTAAACAATATGCGCCCAGTTGCTCTGATGAATGGAAGGTCAATTGCTGTGACCCCAGAGCCACAGGGACCATCGACGACTATCGCTGACATTTAACACAAACGATGAACGAACGCTCCCGTCAATGCCAATGTATGTATGCGTATGTGTGTGTGTGTGTGTGTCTGTCAGTAGAACTGGGATGGATATGAGATGTGCCACAGCGAGACTGGCAAAGATGGCGACGGAATGTTTATGGGAATGCTTGGGCACAAACATACGTGACATGCCTCAGTCTCTCCGTCTGTCTGTTTGTCTGCTGAACGTTGCTTAAGCGGCGGAAGTGCGATGTGCACCAAACTGACAGCCAAGGGACAAAAAAAAAAAGAGAGGAAGTAAGGCTGCGACAGGAAAAGAAGTTGAAGTCTCTGTGCCGTGTTGCCAATTCAGATCTTTCAGCTGGAAAAATGGCTGCCTCTGGATCGCTGACTGACAGTTGTCGTCATATTTTTTTTTTTCGTTTTCCAAAGGCATTTTCAACTTGGAGCTGTTAAACGCACAGTGGGTTGGAAGATTGTGGAGCTAAAATAATTATTTACAGAGCTTAAAAGTATGCTATAATATTCAATGCATAAGAATTAAACTAAAACGTTTACACATCGGAGACTTACTACTGAACAAGTAAGGAAGCTGTTTTCGGCCATTTGAAAACTATATACATTCCAACATCATATCAAATGTCTTGTATTTGTATGGCAGCTACATATAGTATGATATAGTAGTTTGATCTAGCCATTTTGACATATGATCTAACCGCAACTAACAGAAAAACCTTGCCCAAAGTTTTAGCTCGATAGCTCTGTATATTAACAGACAGACAGACGGACATGGCTATATCAACTCAGCTTGCGAAGCTGATCAAGAATATATATAATTTATGGGGTCGGAAACGCTTCCTTCTATGTGTTACACATTTCATCAAGTGTATAAAAACATAACGACCTAGTTCCAATGTGCATTCGCGACCTCGCCTAAAACACAAATATGTTGAAAGCATGTCTGCTTATGTGTGAGTGTGAATGTGTATAAGTATGTGTGCGTTCACATTCTGTGCCTTTTGTGCTGACACATTATGTTAATACATCTACGGTTTAGCGCGGGCAAATATTGAACTTCATGTGGCAGTTAGCAATGTTGTTCGTTGTGTGTCAGCAGGGAACACACACACACACACACACACACACACACATTAATGCATATTTTGATGGCAATTTGAACGTACAACACAAAATGTCAAATACATAAAAGAGCTGAGCGGGAAAAAAATAACAAACTGGGCAAAAGTGTAAATCGAACCGCATTCAAAATGATTTCGTCAACACACGCATCAGAGAAAAGAATATTGAATACGTACAGATAAATATGTAAGCGGAAATCGATGACAGCCATTTTGCAGTAAATTGAGGCAATTCGACATAGCGTTACTGTAATTGCATTAGAGCGAGAGAGAGGAAAGAGGGTGAGGGAGAGAGAGAGAGTAGCTATTTTTAGCGGCATTTTCATTTAATTTGCTGGCCATGCTGCATAACTAAACTGGCGAACGGTAGCCGTTAGAGAGATGAAAGATGAAACCAGAAGCTAATGGATGGGGATGATGATGGATGTGTAGGGGAAAAGGGGCACTAACGTTGTGGTGTACAGAGGGGGGGTGGGCAAGCTGCTGCGGTCGCTGTCGGTTTATGTTTTTCAATTACGCAAGCCTCAGAAATTTGCAATTTAGATAACCTGTTTAGGCAGCAAATGTTTTTTTTATTCGACGCTCTCTCTCTCTCTCTCTCTATGCAATTTACTAAAACGTGCTTTGAGAAGAAGATAGAGAATTTAAACAGTACAGATAGATAATAAGCTTTAATAAACGTGTGCAACATATATCAAGCCAATATTTTAATCATTGTGAGTATCGAAAATTTAATTTTACATTTTTGGTATGTGAAAATCAGCATGACAAATATGTGGGCTTTGTGACAGAATTAAATATGTTATTGGCTTTATTTCATTTATTAGTAGTGACATTGCAATGAAAACCCACTCATTGTGTGGAAACAAGTGGAAAATGCTGATATAGAATATGTGTGTGATAATTGCAATTGATATTTTAAACATGCGCATATGTATTTTTATACATTCCCTCTGAACTTTATCCCAACTGAGTAGCTACGTGTGCAGAAGCTTGGAAAATCCGAGTGCAATGCCAGTTGCAAGCCAGTGATTGCAGACAGCAGCGAACTGCGACAGCACCGAGTGCTATGTGTGTGTTCAACATGGCGTATGATTAATGAAAAATTGTGTGCATGTATGGGTGACTGTGTACTGTGGACTGTGGGACTCTGTGTTTGCCCAAGTTGAAAGAGCAAGCTCGCAAAACTGTGAGAAAGCTGATAAAAATGTGTAAGAAGAGAGAGAGACAGATAGACGGAGTGGAAGAGAGTGGGGGAGAGGGAGAGGAAGGTGAATGTGTGCGAAGCTATGCAGAATCGATTAACAACTACGCTGATTGAATTTGCCACAAAATTGCGTTTTGTGAGGCTGCGGGAGACAATGCAATAGTGTAACAGGGAGTCAGAAGTAGCAATTGAACCCAACAGCAGTGGCAGGCAGCAGTGGCAAGAACAAACAGCAATACAATAACAATATACCAATTTCCTTTTGGTTTCTTTGTGCAAAAGGGAAATAAGCAATTTCAGCAAATAAATCGTAAAAAGTAAAAGTAATAAAATCAGGAAAATGAGAAAAGAAACAACACACACGCACACACACACACCCACAAACACACACATGTGAGTTTCATTTTGGCAAGACGAGCAAAAAACAAGCCAAAAAAATAAAAGCCATATTCGAAAAGCCAATTTTTTATTGCTCTTCGCCAAAAAGTGAAGTTTAATATACGCATATATCGACAAATAAATTGAACCTTGTGAATATTCAATTCTCCTTCGCTTTAAGTTTTCAACATTTAGTTGAACGTATTTTTTTTGCTTAAAACCATACTCGCTGCCAAAGCTTAAGCGATGAGCCAATAAAGAGTGTATAATAAATAAAGCTATCAGCCGCAGACAATCGGGTAGGCGAACAGGAAGAAGAATAAAAGCCAAAACTGTAAAAGAAATAACAGTTAATGAGTACAAAGTGCAAAGTCCTTACAGTGGAATGAAATTGGCAATCAAATAAAAGAAACGAAACAAAACGAAACGAAACGAGAGACGAAAGTTTTAATTGAAAACTACAGTTAGTTAAGCAAAGCTGTCAAACAGTGATTTATTTGTCATTTTTAATGTGCAATGAATTAGCCAATTACTTGAACAAAGTAAAAGAACAAAATATCTATAAAGCACAAAATCCTGTTAGATGAAACTAAATATACACAAACTTAAATACTATTTGTATTCACCGTAAAATCAATTTCCAATCGATTTTAAAAGCCTTTTGAAGTTGTAGATAAAGAATTTGTTTAAAAGCTAACACAGCTAACCAGTGTAGGAGAAACTTTTACAATCCTTTTGTAGCATAAAACGCTTTTACGAAAGTCATTTAGACTCAGCACAGGATGGAGATTCACGTGTCTATGTATAAATGTGTGTATGTGTGTAATGCCAGCTCTCACATAAAAACAAAAACCCCTATTTATGCCACAAAGAATCTTACCAAGCTCCCTGCAACCCCCTCGCAAACACACACACACACACTGTGACAGACATAAAGAAACTGTGGTTGTGCTGAATATAGTTTCGTCCATTCGAAAGGAAATGAGCAAGACATTGAGTCACCTCTGTGTATGACTGTGTGTGTGATTGTGGGAGGTGTGGGAAAAGCAATCAAAATACACACACACATACAGAGAAAGACACAAAGACAAAGATAAACAGAGGCAGACAAACAAAATATTGGCTTTCGCTAGGGCTGCAAAAAACAAAAAGGGAAAAGAAAAAGCAGCAGCAGGAGCAGGTGTAGAATATATGTTTATAATATGTATATGTATATATGAAGTTGTACGTTTTATGAGCACTCAAATGTATGCAACAATAAATAAAATCAGAGCAGTTAAGTTTGACCTTGGGCCAGGGCAGAGGCGCCGTTCAAGACGCCACAAAAACGATGGCCACCAACTCGAATGACATGAAAAGTAGCTTTCATTTGACGGTCAAATAAGAAAATGAAAAATGGAACACTGAGGGCCATGAACCTTACAGCTTGCTGACTGTGTGTGTGTGTGTGTGTGCCCTGCCCCACCCACGCACGCCCCTTTTGACAGTGTGCATCTGAGCAAATAAGCATAACGAAGCACAGAAAGTAGAAAAGGCATTATTATCCTTGGGGGATGCAACTGCTGCTGCTGCTGCTGCTCAGCTCAGCTTAGCTCAGCTGGGTGACTCAGTGCACAAATACGCATACGCCATGTGAGTCGCAACGGAAGCACTTTATTATGCCGCCAAATTGAAATAATATGCATATAAACATGAATAACAACAACAACAACAAGAACAACACGGCAAAAACAATTTAGACCAGGATGCAGTGCGTCCATTGTGCATGGAGGTCGCCTCCGCCCACCGCGACAGATCACACATGCGGCCTGTCACTGCTTCTTGTTCGTCTTCTTCTCCTTGCTGGTTGCAGTTTGTTTGACTTTTGTTTTTTTGCGAGAGAGCATGAAATGAGCCCCGGCATCATTAACATTATGTAAGCAGCAGAAGCAAACCGGCGACGACACTGACAGCAACCGAGGCAGTCAGGTAGGTAGCCAGGAGGCAGCAAACAGCGAACCCCAAAGCCGGTGGCAAGCACCTATATATGTATGTATGTACGTACATATGTATGTATGTGTGTCTGTACAATAGAGGGGTAACCTCTGAAGTTGTAATTTATGCTCGGGCAAAATGGTGCACAAAAAGCAGGAAGCTTCTCACGTAACTGCGGCAAACTATATAAATGTATGCATGCGTGTTTGTATGAGTGTGTGTGTGGCTTTATGAGTATCGCTAGTTAGCCTATGCACCGTTACAAACCGGGGTGTTATATGTTCACACATCGTTCACAATACATTATTCATTGGAGATACGACACATATATATATATAACTTAATTTATTATGCATACAAATTAAGATCAGATAATGAAATAAAATGGCTTATTTAAGGCATTTTTTTTGTTTTGTCAATTAAATGTTTAATGGAATGATAATGATAAATATGAACAAGAGTTGAAAAAAGCGTTGCATACTCTTTAGGGCACGCTAAAATAAACAGCCTGGACAAGTATTGAATTAAAGCAAATGAAATAAAAGGACAAACTTTTGATTAAAAATGAGTCCTTTCATAAGTATAAAAGGAGCCATGCCAGTCAGCGTTTAATTATATTCAAAGCTACTACAAACTCTTTCATTCAAAGTTTGTGAAGCTCAAACTTTAATGTAATTAAGCAGAAATACATTTTTAGAGAACATTTTCTACTGCTTCAGTAAGTTTAGTAAATAAACAACAAGTTTAGCATAACTTGTTACATAACTAGTTTATATTAACAACAACTTTAAGCTTCACCCAGTTCCTGGAAAAATAACCAATTAAATTGCATATTGCATAATATCATGAACTCATTAAAAACAATACAGCAAAATCCCAGCTCAACGATTATTTCTGGTTTTTCATCTTTGGTACACGTAAGCCATGCACCAACGAAAAACACATATTAAATACAAGGATAATACAGCTTTTTTCCAGTAAATATGCGAAAGCGTTGCCATAAACGCTTGAAAATGTTTTTCTTTCTGCTTAACTTTAAGCTACCTTCATTCTTCTCTTACTCTATCTCTTTTTTCATGATATCCTCTTTCACATGTATGTATGTATAGTATGTGTATGTCAAGTATATGTATACTGAACAGTAACCTGGCAACGCAGCGCAGCGCAGCAAAAACTTTTGACCAAACTGCATCAGGCGAACTTCTTATAAAGTCTATAAAACGTAATGACTCGCGCTACATGCGCGCCTTGAAATATGCAACAAAAAGTTTTTTGTGACTTTGACGCTGACTTCCAAGCAGTGAGAATACTACGAAGAACTTCAGATATGCAGCATACGCAACGCACCCTAAGGGAACTCAGTCAGTCTGTCAGGAGCCATAATTTGCATAAAATTAAGATACAATTAGACAGAACGTGAAAACTTAAAGTTTATATTACAGGCACTTGAAATTTGCTAACAAGCGAATGGGGCTAAAAAGGAAGGGTGGCTACTGCAACAAAATGTCAAATCACAGACACTGTGTTTGAATTTGAGCGAGATGTAAACGAAATTTGCATGCAACGTCGCCTCAGCATTGCGTGTGTGTGTGTGTGTGTGTGTGTATGTTTTGTGAGTGTGCGTGGGTGAGTGTGTGGAAGTGAATTTCAATTCGCTGACAAAATGGCAGCTATTTATATTTGTCGATGTCTGAGTCTGGGTCTGGGCTTGGCACTTGTCACGCTGATGTACAGATTAGAAATTAATCGAATTTTACTGTCAAATCGAAGGCAATACTAACAGCAGAAGAACCAGCAGCAGTTGAGAGCCTAGCAGCGGAACAGGAAGTGCCAAGCGTTGTCGCCGTTGGCATGGCAATGCAAAACAGTCAGCACATGCCAATACACACACACACTCACACATACGCATTGTGAGTGCGAAAGAGAGAGTAAGATAGATGGCTAAAGCTACGCACACAATGACACACACACACACACACACAAACTGACAGAAAGACAGACAGACGGACAGACAAACAGTCTGTCGGTCGCCTTGTAGAGACACTGACACTGTATGTTACGCAGTTGTCGGCATTGCGCTACGTTATAAATACCGTTACTTTGCCTTAATTACTGATAAGATTATATAAATTTTATTTGCCGCATAACTTTGAAGCCATTTCTCTCACCTGTTCCACGGCTGTCGACATTTTGGCTTTCTTGTTTCTGTTGTTTGCGTTATGCGTTACTTTTTCTTTATCTTTTCTTCTCCAACCACTGTGCTCACAACGTTCGTTTGTTGTTGTTGCTACTCCTTTCCACACACTATATTGCACGGCACATTTTTGTTGTTTGTTGTGTTGTTGTGTTGTTGTTGCCTAACACGTACAAATTTGTTTTTTTTTTGATTTTACACTCGTTAATGATAGTTTTTTTTTTTTGTGACTGGACACTTGGACAAAATGCGTGTTTCGTCGCGACGTTAAGCAGTTGGCTGCTTCTGATACTGCTGGCGACGGGGTTGTGCTGCAAAAATCAACTAAAAGTATTTTTTGGCTGTCAGGATATTATCCTGCAATACTGTGAATGTCGTCTCTGTTAAGCTGTGGAGTCTCTGTTAAGCAATTAAAGTGGTGAGCATTTTGCGCTTGCGTTGCTCACATTGCGCTTACGCTACTCAAGATGCGCCAAGCAAACGGGCTTACGTTACGTATTCGCGCTTGCAGCAAAGTGTTATGGGAATTTTTGATTTGTTGAAGCAGTCATGATTTTATTTACATTCTATAGATTAAGTGAGAACTTATTAATACCTTAATTGGTTTTAACTTATCACAGCCCATTGGCATAGCGTCATATCTGCGATAAGTACATTTTGGCGGCGGAATTATGAGGCTTTTTTCTGGAGGAGATATGTCTTTACTCCATCCAATTGAGTTGTTTTCCCATCCACTAAGATTCAGATGTAGCCGGCGGCTCATCTTCCCCCAGGAAATCATTTAGATAGTCCAGCCAATCCTGAACATCCTCAAAGCGCATAACTTCCAGTAATAGACGACGCAAATAACGCAAATGACGCAGATCGCCGCCATAACGCTCTGCCATTTTGCTAATGTTAATGCAGGCCACGGGTAAATTTACTTTTGGTTTGGCCAAATTCACTTCCAAGTTCATGCGATTCTTCCAGGTATGCGCCTCCTTTTGCATCTCATCGAGCATAAAAATTTTACCCACATCGCCGGTGACAACGCCAACGGGCGTGGCTAATGGACTGTTTGTTCTCGCCTGCAACTGTTGAACGGGCGACTTGGTTTTAATATACTCCCAGCATGCTTTCAGGTTCAACCACAGGCAATAATCCTGCAGAGCATTGAGCATTATTTTCAGATAATCCTCCCGCGACAACTGCTCATTGTCTGCCTCATCGATTTCACTGCGTGGTTTGTATTTGAGCCAACGCTTTGACTTCTGATCCTCGCACACCTTTTCCGGACTAAATTCCGCATTGGAGGAGTAGAAAAGCTGCAGAAATTGATCGGCAAACTCGAAGCGCACATACGGCTGACTCAGTTGTGGAATGGTCTTAATATATGTGGTCACATTAGCGGGATTTTCCGCTTTAAATATCTTAAAGAACTCGCCAATGAGACGACGCGTTTGCGGTCCAAGACTGGGATAGATAACGAAGCCATCCTCATACTGCAATTCGGCAGTGCTGCTAGCCTCCATGATGAGCGATATAAAGCGCTAAAACAAACTGGAATTAGTAACAATGAAAACAAAAATACTCCTTTTAAATTTACCTCCAAAATTCTTAAGCGTCCCGGGAACATCGATTTGGAAGCTGCACGACTATACAAACGGAAGAGCTGACGCGTTATCTCTGTGAGTCGCGTATTGGGCGTCATGCCAAAAACTAGAAAAACGAAGGGCTTTGTTTCTTCCTGGAATATCTCGGGCTCAGCTTGCTGCAAGCGATTGTGATCCAGCCAGGCCAGAAACTCGCGCTCCAGCACCCCGCATATCATATCCAAAGTGTTGCTTAGACGTGCCAGACGCACTGCTGGGGACATTTTCTTGAAGTCGTTTTCCGGCTTGCCGTTGCGCCAGTCAAAGCCCTCCAAATGATGCAAAAACGCTTCCTCTGCAGGCATCTTGTCCTCCTCCTCGTGATTATGCACAAACTCTTCGTAGAATTTCGTTTGCTCAACTAGTTCAGTATCGCTGCATTTGGACATACAGTCCTCGAGCAAATCGAAGAGTAACTGTAGCTTTTGTGGCTTCTCTTCGGTAGCGTTGTTGACGCCCAAAAAGTTTAAGTAATAAGGACGCAATGCTGTCCAGCAGGGTGGAAAAGCGTCGACCAATAGATTAAAGATGCGCTGCACATTGGTGTATCTGCATTGTAGTTCCTCCATCGACAAGCATTTCGTGGTAAGAATCTAAAAACATATTAATAACATTATTATTGAAAAAAAAATCTCACGTTGTCTTTTGCACACTCACCATAATCAAGTCGAAGAGACGATCAAAAACCGCCTCGTCGGGAAAAACGGACTGTAGCGCCATTATCTCTAGCATATCCAAATATGTATCGTAGTTCTCGTTGTTTAGATGACAACGCAAATTCTGGGCATGCTCAATAGTGGGTGCATCTGGGAGCATGGCACAGCGATGTTTGCTGACACACTGGCCTGTATTGTGCAGGCATCTGGGGACACGGGCGGCGGGCACGCGGCGTTCACTTTGCATGTACAAATTCGAGATTATAACACGCAAATTCCATTTCAAGCTTTGTCTATTTTTTGGTTCTACTTTTGGGATGTTTATAGGTGCTAACTCTGTGGAGATATCATCTTCGGTTTTTATAACAACACCTTCTAGCCCAGATTCTTTCAATTCAGTGTCGGCGTCAATATCTAGCTTTGTCGCTTTCGCTGGTGGTTGTCCATTCGTTTCACTAGCAGTGGCATCGGTTGTGCCGTTGGCCATTTCGACTTTGACTGCTGCGTTTGCCTCGTCACAATTATTTTTCAATATCAACATTGTTATATTTCGCAATTTCGCAATTTATAAGCCAGCCGTCTTGCGATAACAATAACTTATCGATAGTCCAACGCCAAGTATGCAGCTCTGGAAAGGAGGGTAGGTCAGTTTTACAGTAACAGCTGTTGAGTGCAGAGTGCGCCAACGTTTAACAGCACTACAAGCGATAACAGCCAACCGCTACAGTTGGCGCGTAAATTTTGAATTTAAAATAACAATAACAATAAGTTAGGCATGGACCACCTGCTAGCTGCCACCAAAACTAAAGATATGCATACATTACATGCAAATTAAACATGTAAGAAAATGTATGAACTTTTTTGTAAGCATGTCAGGTCATATACTCAAATTGCACGACAAGCGTGAGCTCTTAGCCACTACAAAAAAGGCAAATATTTATAATTTAAATATAGCAATTAGGCTGATTTATGCAGCGAAACTACAACTAACATTAATTGCCGCTAACCAACAAGTGCCCCACAGTCCAATGGAGCCTGAGAATTGTGGCGCCGCAAAGACACACAAAAAAAAAATCCAGCTGACTTTTTGGACAAACGCGCAAAAAAACACAAGCCAAATTCGAGCATGTGAAAACTGCAATTTCCACGAAAATAAACTGGTGCATGCAATCAATGCAATTAGCAAAGCCTTTTGGCTGTCCTCGGCTTTGGTTTGGTATTTGAAGACAGCTGTGCCCAAAAGTCAAACAACCCCCGCAGATGCTATTTGCTCGAATATCTGTGTTTTTATTTCTATTTCTTCGTATTTAATCAATTGCCTTAAATGTCAATTAACATTGGCTTTTGGCGCTATTAAATCAACGCCAATTATTTGTTCTTCGCTATATTCGGTATATACTTAAAAAGTTAAGTGTTGGTCCATTAACAATCGGTTTGGCTATCGTTTAGTGATTTAATTGCATTCATTTATCTCAACTGATATCGTATTTCGTTTTTACAATTTGCATGCAAATTTAACCTCAATTTACGCTTAATTAAGTTATTGAACATTTAATTCGTTTGTCGTTTATTACCATATCATGTGGGCGTCAAACAGTTGTGGGCGTGTGCTTTAAACGCTTTTTACGCATACGTGTTGCATTTTGTTAGAGGTGCAGCACTCAGAGATTCTAAGATAATTGAAGACATTTCTGGGGCAAAGTTAGCTATGAAGTTGTTCTAGGTGAAGCCTCTGAGTGTTGAGAAATAATAAAGCGTTTATCTTATACGCAATCTTGGTGGCTTCAGCAACTGACAGATAGTTACCTTATACGATTTTGATGGGTTCTTTAACAAGTTCAGTAATTTATCATTTACTGCATGACAAGTATATCAAATTCCTCGTTATTAGCACAGGTGGCTAATATGCTAATAAAATAAGATCCAAAAGTATGTTTTACATCTGTAACCCAAATGTTTATCGAAGCAAAAGCATAAAAAGCTTTGCCAGCTAAAACAACTTTAAGACAATCCAGGTAAACAAACACCACAGCATTAACACACATAAATACATATATTAACTACTAAATAATATTTTTGATCAGCTTAGTATTTTCCTCGCACTTACTAACTTATACAACCGGTAGCTTATTTTATGCCCATTGATGATTGGCAATTAAAACTGCATTTGTTGCATAGATTATCAGATGTCTACGTGCACGACGTGCACACATACATACACATACTGACCCATATTCGTATCGATCTTTGAGCTTGCAGCCGGTTGTTGTTGTTGCTGTTTTTTGTTGTTTGTGGCAAATGTTGGTCAGTGGTGCGATTGTCAGATAGCCAGAGGCAGACAGGCTCACCAAATGGCTACCGGTTAGTTAAGTTAGTTTAGTTTAGTTTTAGTGAGTTGCTTTAGTTGCTTAGTTTAGGCCATTTTTGTTCCAATTTAGCATTTTTTTGGGTCTTTGGCAGCGAAGTCATTCGTTTTCGGCTACCAGGCAAATTAGTCAACGAAAATACTTTGCAATTATATAAAAATCGAGTTTCATTGAGCTATATATAACATATATATATAGTAAATATATTGGGTCCACACAGTGCCTAGTGGGCGTTTGCCTTTCACTTTATAAAGCTCTAAGCTGCAAACAGCTGGCAGGATATACATATATAAACACAACTAAACACATATATATAAACACGTCTTATACAATAGTGCAGATAAAAGAAAAAAACCTACTTGTCTTTTATTTATTTTTTGTTAGCACGTAATTAGTTGAGCGACTTTAAGCGGCTAACTGTGAACTGGGCAAACAACTGCAAACAATGTTGACTTTGTCGCAGTTGTTGTCGCTTGTTGTTGTTTCAATTGAGCCATTATTCAATTTGTGACAATCGCGAGAAAATTTTAACGGCCGAGTCACAAAGCAAAAGCAAAAACAGAAACAGAAACCGACCCGAAATTGACAACAATTAAAAACATTTTGGCGATTTCCCAAAGCGATGTTCTAATTTTGGTCAAAGTACCTAAGCAACCACAACAACAATAACAACAAGCACCAATTGCGGACAACAAACATTTTGTTGCCGCTCTGCTCAACATTTAATGAGCACCAAAATTGTAAATTTAATTTATAACGTTTGCAGCACTTTTTGTTAGACGACAAATTTCGTAAGTTTTGTTGAAAAAATCCATTTTGTTGTTGTAGTTGTTACAGTTGTTGTTGTTGTTGTTGCTTCGTGTAAACTGTGCCGATATAGCGTGCAGCATTTGGAGTCGCCGCCCGTTCGGCGTTGCATGTCAAAGGTGCATAAGAATTGAATCCAAATGAAAAGACTTTAGCTCGATTTTTGGTACGTTTCGTGTTGCTTTAATTGGCACCTCGACACCAGATGTGCGTGTGTGTGCGAGTGTGTGTGTGTGTTTGTGTAGGTGCACTTGATAGCGAGTGCCCCATTCCGTCAATATTTACGTGGCACGCATTTGTTGTTCTTTGTGTGCATTGTCAAATATCAAATACGCGCATTTGTTTTCGCACATTGTAACACGGTTGGCCAAAATGCTTCTGGCCAGCTGACAGTTTGGCCGACAGCTATGATATCGATATGAGGCATGGTCACGCAATGCAATGTGACATGAGTTACGCATGTTGCACCATGCAACAGATATGACATTCAGTTGCATTAGTTATGCCGTGGCATGCTATTTAAGTTTGTGATTTTAGCTTGGATATTTGAGCATTTATTTAATACCAAACTAATGGAGTTTGAAAGTTTACGTATCTGAATTTGTTTTATGATTTATGATAGACATTTTGAAGGATTTAAAGTGCTTTAGTTTTGAATTTAGTACTTATCTAGATGCAAATGACCTCGGCTTTAGAGTATAGATAGAGATAGATATTTTCTTTCATTTATATAGAACACTTGCAAACCAGACACACATAACAAACAAGTCGTTAATGGAACCACTTTTACTTGTACTCGCATTTCATTTTCATTACAGCCATGTTTGTGTGTGTGTGTGTTTGATGTGTGTTTGCTTGTCCCTGTTTGTTGTTGTTTCCAACTGTTGCAATCACTGAAGCTGACCAGACGCGCAATGAAAACGAAACCAAAGCGAGACAAACGAGAGCAGCAAAGCCGCTGGCTCTTAATAGTGAAGAAAAGTGGAGACCACATCGAGATGAGGGAACTGCACAGAAACAAACTGGACAACATGGAACGATGGCTTGGCTTACATAATCGCAGAAAATAGAAACAGAGCACAGCATGGTTTTTGGCTCTGAGCAATATATGCAATTTATTGCAAGAAAGAAATCAGTGAGTAGATCACGCTACCCTTCCTCTTCTCCCTGTTCCCTCTCCTCATCCTGTCTGTTGACTATTTAGGCATTTTCTGACTGTCTGTCTGGCTGTCTGTCTGTTTGTTTGGTCAGCAACATGATTTTTTGGCATGTGGCTTAGTTTTGCTTTTAATAGACTTTGATTGCGATGCTTGTTGTCCCTCATTCCAGCAACAGCAACAGCAACAGCAACAACAACAACAGCAATGACAACGATTTGCATTGCAACATGGATCAACGCCAACGGCAACAACGATTCCAGTCATAATGTGCAATGGCACATTTGGCTCATTCGGTTGCGTGCGCCGCTAAAGGGCAACAAAACGAAAGACTTAGGCAACGAACTTGCTTACCGGTCTGCCTGGCGTCTTAATTACGAGTGCGAAATGGCGTTAATAGTCCCCCCTCCCCCAAAAAAACAACTAAAAACCTGCGAATTGCAATTCTTGATGCGGCATTTGTGTAATGGGTAATTAAGCGCCTTGGCCAGCAAGACAGCAAGCAGCAACAAGCAACAAGCGGCAGCAAGAGGCAACAACAAGTTTTCCCACGATGCCGTTGCCCGCCCGGCTGCCTCAATGTCTGTCTCAGTGTCTCACTGTCTGGCTTGGGCTACTGTGCGCGCATTAAAGCCCAAACAAACTGCTGCCAAGTACCAAAAGCCAATGATATATGCATTTTTCATGCCACAACAACAACAACAACAGCAATAGCAACAATGCTGCCATCGCTTATAAATTAGAAGTAGTCAAAATAATAGCCATATTTCTCTTTGGCGGAACCCTCACACAAAAAAGGTCAAAGCTGCAACAACAAAACAGCTAAAAATTGCAGCTGCGTTTTCAATTTTATTTTTATTTTTTTACCATTTTTATCATGACTCCAAACTATGTTCGATCTTTAAGCAGGCATTATAAGCATCGCCTTGCAGTTTTGGTGGCTAATCAGCTGAACGCACTTAAAGCGATTTTCATGTTTTTCTCTATAAAAAATTGATGAGCGGGTGGCGAGTTTAAGTTGTACACAGAGGTATAGTGTGTGTACAGGTGCGGCCCAAATTGGTCAACAAGACTTTTATTTATAATAAGCAAACAAGTAATTAATAGTGACTTTATAGTTGCACATTTCTAATGCTGCATGTTGCCAAATTTTTTTTTAATAGTACCCAAGTAAAGATGTGAAAAAAGTTAAAATTATGTAAAATAATATAAATTTTCGTGTTGGAAACAAAAAAAAAAGTTTATGAAAGAAAATATATAAATGGATTTTTCTGTTGGGCTTAAATGCTTTTACTAAAGATTCTCTTGCCTAATCACTCGATAAATATTTTACTCTGCATATTTGTTGCACTTAGGAAATAAAATCTGGCATATAGAGCTAAGTTAATATCGGATATTGGACAGCGGGAGACCGCATCAGTGGCGCTCTTGGTCCAAGTTGGATTGCGGTGTCCATTGAAGCGTATAATTTGTGCGGAAATATGCAAACTGATTGTTTGTGGTGAGTGCTGAGAAAGAAAAAAACCTTTTTCCCAGTTAAACCGGCGAATATATAAATAACTGACAAGTGCAACATTTCACGCTTAGTATTCCGGCAAATGCAACAGCAGCGACAGAGAGAAGGAGAAAACGCGAAACGCTTTCGAGGATTTAAGTCAGCTCAAAGCCAAAGCGCTGTTGAGGCGCCAAACTAGCAACAACAAACAAATAGATTTCAAATTGGATTCATAATTCAATCAACACAACACAGCAATGAAGAAGACACCAACGACAACGACAACGACAACAACAACATTTGCTCGTTGTTGTTTGTGCTTCCGCGTTACGTTGAAAGTGGCACGCGTTGTTGAGTGGCATCTTTTGCTGTTCACTGTGTCGATCTTGGCTCAGCGCTGCTCAGCGGTTGGTTACTCGTACACGAGGTTCGAGGGGCCGGTGGTGGGGCCAGAGCGGCTGGTCACTGTGCCCGATGCCTATGGCGGTGGCACGCACTCCGATTATGTGGCACGGCCCGAATACAGCTTTGCTTATGGCATCGAAGATGGACACTCGCGCGTGCTACAAAATCGCAAAGAGACGCGCAACGGCGACGAGGTGCGCGGCGTCTACAGGTGAGTTGGTGGTGCTGTGGTGCAGTGGTGCTGTGGTGCTGTGGTGCAGCTGTCAACACTCATACTCACATTCACACGCAGCGTAGTCGATCCTGATGGCACCCTGCGCGTGGTCAAATACACAGCGGATGACGCCAATGGTTTTCAGGCCGAGGTGATCACAAATGGCGTTGCCAGACTGCATGGCCATGGCAGCGGCGATGATAGTCCGGCTAATGTGGAACAGCATGTGGAGCATGACGAGGCCAATGAAGTGGGTCATGATGCCGATGAGGAAGATCATGATGCAGCTAAACAGGAGGAGGAGGAGTATGACGAGCATGATGATGAGCAACTTTCTCCTAAAAAGGCCAAGAGTCACTACAAAGTGCATGAGGATCATGAGGAAGGCGAGGATGGTGAGGATGAGGGCGGGGAGGGTGAAGAAAATGAAGGCGGTGGCGATCATGAGGAATACGAGGGCAGCAGCGAGGAGGGCTATGAGGATGCCAAGAAGCATAAGCAGAGCGATAATGAGGAGAGTGAAGAGTATTAGACAGTATTATAAGTATTTTTGGCATTAAGGACTATTTTTTAATATTTTTCCTGAACTTTTACTAAAAACACCAAGAAGGTACAAAACTTTGTTCTCACTTTATGCGTTTAATAAAACAAGCTATTCTAAAGTACTTGTTGTGATATACCAAAAACATACCAACCAAAATTTTGCTCTCCTTTTGCGCGCCAACTTTTAAATTCCACTTTTTAAGTGCTCAATTAGGTTCATAATTAACTATCGCTAGATTACCTGTAGTGAACAGGTTTGGGAGTACATAAACTATGCTTTTTACATAAGCTCAAAGTGAACAATAAAAAAATCTAAAGCAAAAGCTAATTTAAATATTTGTGTATTGATTTTGTTGTGTGTTTTTTTATGCTGGGAATGATTTTGCGTAATCCAAAGAAACCGCGTCGTCGCTATCGAAGCGTGTGCGTTTTAGCATTGCGTTTGGATCGGAATCAATCAGGCGCAGCAATTGGCAATTGCCACAGCCAGGCATCGGCTATCGACTTTGTTGCAAACAGGCACAAAACTGAAACTGAAATCGGTTTCTGGCTGCTGCTGCTGCTCCACTTTGGGGCAGACTGGTCGGTCAGACAGACAGACAGTCCATTTCGTCACTCGCTTAATTCATACGCGCAAATGCGCACAATCGCATTAAAATGTGCGAAAAAATCAAAAAGAGAGCGGGCAACGAGAGGGAAAACTTAGCAAAATGGCAAATCGAAATGGGATCAAACGAGTTTGGGTCTGCGACGATGCGGTAATGATGCCGAAATAGCACTAAAACCGCACTGACCGAACTTAGAGGCGCCACAAGAAGTAGAAGGAGCGAGTGCAAGGGGTTGGTTGTCAGCGTGACCAAATGCAGTTAGTAATCTCACAATTGAGTTGGCGACACAATTGGGTTGGCAGCTCTTTGGCATTTGGCTGGGCTTCGTGTGCCTAATTGACAAGCGCCTTAAGATACACTATCTTTATTTATATCTCTATCTCTTTCTGTATCTGCTTCACAACGAACAACATCTCTCTCACTAATGGCATCCCCAGAGCCGATGCAGTTGCAATTGCTGCGCAACCTGGTGAAGATTTATGGCGTGCCGCTTAGAATGACAGGTCGGGCTCCAAAACTGGACAGCATGCGTTTAACCAAACGTGCAAGAATGCCAACGAAAATGTTTTAATTAGACACAGATGCAATGAAAAAGAAGTTGGCAAATGTGCTTTTAATAATCAAAAATATTACGTATTCAAAAGGGTTTTTCAATTCTACTTACTAACAATGGGCAGACAACTTAATAGTTGTATAATGACGTTTTAAGTCAACGTTGCGTATGTGTAATATAATGAAATAGTTCACACAGTTTTATATTACAGTATGGGAAATGAAATATATACGAACTTCCCATAGGAAATGTATAAATAGGAAGCAGAGCATCTTTGTTTTGGACGGAAATCAACACATTACGCATACGCAGCGTAGTGAAACAATTCAAAAATGTATGCATTTAAGGCTTAAGTTACATTTAGGCAGCCAACTTTGATTGCCTTTCTAAAATTGACCATTTGTGTTAGCATAAATCAATGTCAATGCATAACAGACAAGTCATTAAAATCAAAGTAAAGTGCGTTTAAATGTTCAAGAGAACCGACAGCACACAAAACCCATTGTCCAAATATTTGCATGTAGCACATAAATCAAGATTAAAATGAAAGAAAACAAAAAAAAAAAAACTCTGTTCTACTTATTGCAGATTGTGTGATTTGTTGACGATTGAGGCAATTGATTGCAACTTGCGATTGCAACTTGATGCATGGTGTGGCTGCATTTTTGTGACATGCGTCGACAATCGATGCAGGTGACTTTGCGACTGCAACTGCTGCAATTAACGCATTTGCAACGATGTCGCCCTCACAAAAGTAACTACGTTGCATTGACTCTCAAACTGTGGCAAATTTTTACTGTTGCGCAATCATTGAACAAAGACAAAAGTCTGACCAACTAACCAACTAAACGGCAAAGGCAAAGGCTTACCCACCCCCCTCCTTCTTACTCCTACTCAAATCGGCCAAAGTGCGATCGCGATCGTGACGTGGCCAACTTGTTTGCCAACCTCGAGCCTGCAACATGCCAGCATTGTTGTTGTTGTTGTTGTCGTTTTCTGTGGCAAATGTTTGCATTTTCTTTGTGTTTGTTTTTTTTTTTTTTTTTGTGTGTTGTTTTTGGTGTGCTGTGTAAATGTGTCGCCTTTAAAGTCATTTTATGTAAGTCGATTCTGTTTTCGTTACGAGCCACACAAATGATCTTTTAGTATGTTTTAGTGCAATTGTTTTTTGCACCTTTTGTTTTTCGTGCTTTTTTCCCATCGTTGTTTGCACACATGTTTGTTTGTATGTTTGTTGGTTTTTTGGCCACTTGTGTGCTCTTTTGTGACTACAAGATATAATAATAATTTTCTGATATGTCATGCGAGAACATTTTGTGTTTTTCGTTGCTTGCCTCGCTGTGTGGGCGTTTTCAAGCTAAATTTACAAACTACGTGTCCAAATTTGACATCTTGGGCATGGAAAATGTAACGCCCCATGTGGGCATAAATTGGGCAAGACCTATTTGGTAAGTGTTTGTGTGTGTCGCTGGATAGCCAAGTGATTGATGCAGTAACTTAATACTGCTAAATGCAGCTATAGTTCAGTTATGGCTACAGCTATTTAGTTGGGTAATAAATGTAATTTATTATAATACTAACACCTAATTAAGACCGAAAAGTGTTTTAATTAAAACTGTGGCTGTGAATGTTTGACTAGCAGATACTCTGTAGAAGGAATTAAAATACATTTTTGGGCATCAATATTTAATCGAAAATTCAGAACGCAAAAAACCAAAATTTGCATAAATATAAGCTAAGCCAGAAAACTATTTTTATGGCTTTTTCAAGCTGCAATTTTAAATTGCCATGTGCAACAATAAAAAAAAAAATTTATTGAAAAACGAGCGGTGTTTAATATGCGTAAAGAAAATCACAAAAATTCCTCAAAAACACACACACACACACACATGAAAGTTCTTGTTGTTGAAGTTGCTCTAGCGGTAATTATAACGCGGCCCGTTGACTGCCACAGATATGGTAATAATATTGGCAGAGATCAGAGTTTGTTGTCTTTTTGTGGGGCGGCTATTAAAAACGCAGCCTCTGACTCTGTGCCTCGTAATTACCGCAAGCGATCAATAAATAAACAGCTTACGACTAAAACCACAACATGCAACAAAAAGTCGCATGCAAAGTGTCACTTTCAATTGCAGCGTTATCTGTCCTTAACAGTTGCACACACAACTGCCGAGAAAACCAAAACCAAGTCACCAAAATGCTAGCAACGCCTTCTTAACTTGAAGAAACAAAAAAAAATTAATGCCGCACCCAGCACCAGCAACAGCAACAACTCTAACTGCAACTGCAACAGCAACAACTCTAAATGCAACTGCAGCAACAGATCTTAGCCGGCACATGCGTGGTGTCTCTCTATGTCTCCCCCCTCCCCCACCCTGCCTCATCTCTTTGCTTGCTGCAGCTGCAACTCGATTCGAGTCGATTCGTTGTCGTCGTCGTTGTTGTTGTCGTTGTTGCTGCTTGCTGCAGCTTTGCTTTGCTTTGGCATCGCCTGCGCGTATATAAATACTTTTGGTCATCGTTGCAGACATCAGTTCAGCTTACGATTTCGTGCTATAAACGGTCCTCTAAAGCGTCTTAGTTTGCCGTTAACAAACTCACAGTAGTTACAGTTCCATTTTGAAACGAATCCTTCGTCCTTTTTAAGTTCGCGTCGTGCGTCGTCGTCGTCTGTGCTCAATAGAAACATGAAGGTACGCAATACGCAACAAACTAAATTAAATGCTGCGCACCACCAAAAACATTTTCAACAAGGACTCATTTTCTGCCTCTTCTTTACACACACACACACACACATACAGTACTTTGTTGCCATCGCTCTGCTGTTCGCTGCCGTTCAGGCTGTGCCCATTGAACTGGGCCACTATGCCCCATCGCTGTTGCAGGTGCACCATGCGCCCGTTCATGCCGTGCATGCGGTGCATGCGGAACCGGTGGCCTATCCCAAATACTCATTCAACTATGGCATCAAGGATCCCCATACCGGCGACATCAAGTCTCAGGCTGAGGAGCGTGATGGCGATGTTGTGAAGGGTAAGTGGAAAGAGGAACCGGAAAGAGAGAACAGTTTAGGTTCACAATCTTTCTAACAAACAAATGACTTAAGCAAAGAACGTGCGTTCTAAAAATACTTTTTATTTGTTGCTCAACTAATAATCATCTTCTCTATCTACCAGGCCAATACTCGCTGGTCGAGCCCGATGGTTCAGTGCGTACCGTGGACTATACTGCCGATGATCATCATGGTTTCAATGCCGTCGTACACAAGACCGCGCCCAAGATCATCCATCACGCGCCAGTTGTGCACGCTCCCGTGCTGTCGCATGGCCCACTTCTGCACCACTATTAAGCACAACTGAGAGGAGGCCGAGTCAAGAAAGGTGCTCTCTCACACAAACAAACAAAAAAAACAAACAACCACAACAACAAACCACAATCACAAGCAATATATAGGAACACAACAGGCAGATAAAACCGATCCATTGAAAGAAAAAAAAAACAAGCATGTAAATTTTTTACGTAAGTAAGTAAAATGTAGCTAAGAAGTTTTAGTAGAAAACGGGCAACATTAGGAGTTGCCCGGCACCCGGCTGATCTGGCATGGCATGGACGAAGGAAATACGAAAACAAACAAAAAACAAAACACAAACAAAACATAAAACAAAAGCAATGACTTGATCTTGATCATAGTTTGATGATGATGATGACGATGATGATGGTAATGACCACGGTGAACGAAAATAATGATATATTAAGCGTACATTGAAAAGAAGGCAAAGTTTTTTTTAGACATGTATATTTTTTTAATCAACATTTCATATTATGTGTAAACTTTCCAAGCACAAACCGTTAAACCGCCAAACGTTCCAAGGTCAATTAGAAGAAAAGCTGATTTGATTGCTCATCGTAAAGGCATCCAACAAGAACTTTCGATCCAACAACCATATGTGCAATCTACTGTGCAGTCTTTGTCTATTTCTCCCCTAAACTTTTCACATTTCCGTTGCTCAACTTTTGTAAGATATATTTATGCAATTTTTGCCTCGACTCTCTACACTCAACTATCGGATGACTTTGCGCCAAACTGTGAGCAACTGCTAAGAACTGCCACGCCCATAATGACAGCGAGGAGGAAGGGCGTGCAAACTCCGTTAACATTGTTTAATATTTAAGCAAAGGGAGCATTTTGTGCCATTTGAGTTGGCGCACAGTTTGGCAGGAATTGGGCAAAACAAACAGCAAACTTTGGAGCTCAAGAAAAATGGAAAAACGGTTTCTTTCATTCAGTTACGCTTACACTTGTACTTGTTATCAAGAACTCTCACCCACTCACTGTCTCACTCACTCAACTGACTCTCTCTTTCTCATGCTCACTTTTTCTCTCTATTTCTCTAACTATCAATCTATCTATCAACTGACGCTCTCTATTATCTCACAAAATACTCACTCTCAGTCTGACACTTTTGTATCTAGTTTCATTTTTGCATTTAGTATTCTTCACAATTTGTGTGTATTGTATATTTATAAACAATTATGCCGCTTAATTATAATATCAATTATATATGTATATAAATGTTAAAAAGAAAAATCACAAAAAAATTAATATTCATTGTTGTCTCTGTAGTTAAAAAGAACTCTCACATGTCTCTCACGCTCAATGTTTAATGAGCAATATATATTTTGTATAAATTCTTATAAAGAAAACAAACACGACAAACACAACAAACAGCAAGCGAAATGCAAAAAAAAAAGAACAGCACTTTAAACATAAACCATATTATCGAATTATAAAAATGTATTAATAGAAAACTACAAAAAAATGAATAAAATTCAATTAAAAAAAAAAAACACACCTTTAGGGGTCAAGCTGATTAACAATCTGAAATAATTATTACATATTATTTGCTTTAGCTCAACTTTGTTGCAAATTAATTTGTATGAGCTTGCTGATAATTTTGTTAGCACTCTAACATTGTACTTCTAATTAGGGCTTCAAGCTCTTGGCGCTCAATTATGTTTCGACTGTCTTCAGTTCTATTTTGCTACTGAAAGTGCTCACAAGTCGCCGGAAATACGAAACAGCTCAGAATATTCATAGCCGAACAACTGGCAAACATCAAACGTGATTTGCTTCTCATTAAAATTCAGCATGGATAATTTGTCAAAAATGCTTCGATTGTGGCTGGTTGTAAGTGCGTAGATACTAGAGAGCTGCATAAGTCCATTCAAAACTGTAATTCAATAAAACTTATTCGAATGGGATAGCGTAGAATAAAGGGCAGACAAAACATAGTATGGAGAATATGAAAAGTAGCGTGCGTCGATACTAATAATCTTTGAAATTATGCACAAACAATTAATCAGTTCGCTCAGTGCACACATTTTTTGTGATATTTTTTGAATACCTTCAGCTCTATTCAAATATAACTGTAAATCTTATATCATTTAGTCCGTGCCAGCGCATAACGTTCACCGATACAATTTTGTCTAAGTGTTCTATACCATATTACGCATTGTATATTTGAATATCGTTAGAAACTAGCTTATTTTAATAAAGTGTAGAACGAAAAGAATTTGCTGTGCTATGAATGAAAGTAAAAACCTTGTACTAAGAAGTTTTACCCATGAAATCATTTGACAACTTTATCAGAATTGATCAGCATGCATTTTGATTGGTTTTCTTTCTTAATATAAATATAATAATTGGCGGAATTTGTAAATAAAAAGCAGAAATTAAACCTATTTTAAATGCATAAAAAAAAGTTAGCACAACTTAACTTTAGTGACTTTTTCTAACTTATAATTTGTTTGAGTTTTATGAATTTTCGGCCATGGTTTGTGTCTCAGATAAATGAGCATCAAGTCATAAGAAAACCATAGATATTAAAAGCTTTGAAACTAGTCAAAGCTTCGAATCAAGTTTGCTTGCCTAAAAGTCTACTATATTGTTTCAGTTACTGCTGCTGCTGGTGATCACAAAAGTATACGCCACGTTGGCCAAAGCATTGCCTGAAACTGAAAGTGCAGCATACTCGAAGACAGCAGATACAAATCGCAGTCAGCCAAGCAAAACGAGCAACTATTTTCTGCATCAGCCGTACGGTAGGCCAAGTTACTGCAGTATAAGGTATTGTTACTAACCCTATTTCTCTTATAGGTCCCAATACCTATGCCTTTGGCTATGAGGTGGACGATGCAAAAACTGGCAATGTGCAGTTTCGGGATGAGAGACGCTTTCAAAATGGCAGCATTGCGGGCAGCTTTGGCTATGTGCGTCCCGATGGACTTGTCCAGGTGACACGCTACAAAACCGAAGAGAATGGTGGATACTTGGCACATTCTCAGAGCTATGCACCCGGGGATCAGCAAATTGAGCCCATTTGGCCACAACAGCTGCCCGAGTTACTTAGGGACATACATCAAATGGAGCCAGCTCAGAATGTTAGCTGGGATGCCAAAAGTCATTTGAATGTGAGCGTGGATGAGGTGCAGCACGATGTGGCAGATCAGCTGAAGGAGCAGCATGGTGTAGACTTGTTTCACATCAATGTGGCACAGGATGTGTTGCAGCCAGCTGTGCTGGACATAGTCAATGGCAAGACACCGCTAAAAACGCAGGTCAATGGCAGTTTGGCCTTTGAAATGTTGCAAGACTTTTTGCCACACGATTTGCCCCTGGTGCCATTTGAGCTGCCAGCAGAAGAACTTCTCATAACTACAACAACAGCAACAACTGAAAAGTATAACAAAGCCAAGTCCAATAACGATGAGAAGGTGCCACAAGTGGCAGTTGCAAGCACCACAACCATGCTGCCACCACCCAAACCATTGATCGAAAGCAACACAAACGAGACCAACTGGTACCAGCGAATCATTCAAGCAAATCGTCGTGAATTCCTTGAGCATTTACCAAATTTGAGTCAAGTAAATGCTTGAAAATTTGTGGCTGCCCCACACAGTATAAGCGCCAGCCATGCCGACACGCCCCCCTTCTGTTCAGCGACTAATATTAGTAGTATTAGGTAAGAGTGAGCCGGCAACATCTTTCACTTTTTCTAAGCCAGAGAGCTTTTGTGAGCTCGAGTCATAAGCAATTTTGCATAAGTAGTTCAACAAGAAGAATTTGGAAAACAAACAATTACAATAGCTGCAATTTACACTCGACTACATAGACTCATAGACTCTGGCATATTTCGAATATCTTCCGGGTTGCTTTGCCAAGGCGCAAATTGGAGCAAGTCTAATCGCTATGGTTATGCTCTTTTTTTGGGGTTCGATCAAAGGCGGCATTTACAGAGAGAGAAAAACAATTTATGGGTTAAACGGCAAGCCGCAAAAATATGTTTGGGTTGACGAAGAAACCCAATATGTTTACAAAGAAACACAATTTACACATGAGGAAGCCATCAATGATCCATAAATGTTTAAAGTGCGTGCGCCAAAAAACGGAAGGAAATGTATTGCATTTTGATGTTTTTCTCGTTTCTTTGCGTTTGCGCTGCCTCATGCATATTTAAACTCTTATATTTATTGTATTATTCCATTCCATTGCAGCATTAATTTGGATCACGCACGCTGCCTCGCCACACCTGACCGTTATCTCTGATGCATTGTGCAACAAAAGCTTCAACTTGTATTCGATATATATTTCTATACATTTTACATTTTTATGATTGGGTTTTTTACATTGTAGTTTATTTGTGTTTTGTTTATAACGTCAATTAGTTTCTTGTCTTTGGTGCATTCACTTTTATTGTCTGTGTCTGTTTGGAGAAATGATTTATAAATTGTCTGTATTAACATTCGTTGCAATAAATGATTAATGGAAAAGATTCATAAATATAAGCTTACTATTATTATTATAAATAAAGTAGCTGACTTTAAAATTGGATGGTTTAAAAACGAAAAGAACATAAAGTAAATTAGTGAAAAAGGATTTTTAAGCTTTTTTACATGTATTTTTTTTTTAGTATGAAAAATGTATACTTTTAAATCATTTGAAAATCTTTTCTCTCTCTCTCTCTTTCTATCCCCCTCTCTCTCTTTCTCTCTCTCTGTCCACGTTTTTTTTCTCCTCCTCTTTTTGTCTGCCTATTAAACTGTCCACGTTCATAACTCAATTGTTGTTATATATATGGCTGCCAAAGGGGGGGCGGTTGCTGCACTCAATTTGAAGGAGCGAATAGGTGGAATGATTGGCATGAGGCATGAGGCATGACACAAGTGGAACGCGGCATGTGCTGGTAGAGTTGCATTGCTGCCAACTTTCATATGCATTCAAGTGTTATTTATTGTATGTTAATTAAATTGTTGCTACGTTCATTTCATTTCGTTTCGTTGCGTTTCTTTTGTTTTCTTTCTTTCTTTCAGCCTGCTGCATTATTTGGCATACATATTTGGTCATTAACTAATTGCTGGCAGGCCGCTGAGGTAATCACTTTTTTATCTAACGTGCTATTATTAAGTCTGTTGCAAAATGAGCCCAGTGCTTGCTAGGGAATGGATTGTGTGAAAGTCTAATACGTAACGTAACGCATTACGTATACGCACAGTGGGCACTGTTGCAGGCTGCTGATGGTGCACTTCAACTTAACATTGAACGCATTTTGTCCCTGCACGCAGCAAACGTGACCATTATAAATCGTTTCAATTGCCCAGATTTATGTGCGCGAAAAATGTGTTGGAAGACAACTGACAACTTGATTAAAGGAGGTGGCCAAGCCAGTTTATCTCCTTGGCACCGGTTGCATAAATTTACCAATTTTATAATCTTGATATGGCCAGGACCGGGCCAGCCAAAACTGGTCAATTTCATAACATCCGGTTGCAGCGCGCTTGAAAAGTTGTTAATTGTCAAACGCTGGGGGTTGCCAGACAACAGGAAAAACAAAAAAAAAGCCAAACAAATGTTAAGAAAAAAAAATCAAACAAGCCGAAAACGAAATGGAAAAAAGACATTCACAGCAGCTGCCAAAAATGACGGCAATTAGCCAAACTGCCAGCCAGCCAGCCAGCCTGGTAAAATAAGGTAAAAGTATTTAACCTACTTCGATCAACTTTTAAGCGCATTTCGTTGTAGGAAGTCAGGTGTCTATCCAAAGATATCATTCCAATAGCCTGTCGCCTAATTAATGAGACAAACACAGCCAGGAGTATAATCCAAGGAAATGGCCATAAGCAACGAGTTAGCGACGAGTCTTCAGCAGTTTCCTCAAGTGAAATGTGTGAAGCAAAAATAAAGCTGCACTCGCCCCAAAACGAATTTAAATGTTTTGGCGTAGTTTTGCGCCTCGTAAATAGTATTTTGATTAGCGTTCACATAATTAGACCACAACTTGCCACTCTGACTTAATTTCAATTGAAAATTGCCCCTTGGTGAAAGAAAGACTCAGACTGCAGCTGAAGTCGCTGCTGCTAGTGCTGCTGCTGCTGCTTTACAGGCGGTTGCAAGTTTTCCGTGTCTTGCAACACATGACGTGGAACGTCTGATTGTGTGTATGTGTGCCTTAGACTTATAGCTGCCATATGATATGATTATGTGATTTGGCAATTTGCATTTAATTAATTTCTGCCTCTATTTATTATGTCAAAGCTGAAACACGACGACGACAGCGATGACAACTTGTGAGAGAGCAATCGAAATTCAAATTCCATACCAATCCGACCAACTACCGCATCGAATTAAAGCCAAACATTACGCTTTGTTAGACCTCCACATTACGTATATTATGCGGCTTACGAAAAGATTCCAGATTCACTTAAAGCCTAAAACGATTTTAAAAAGTAACAGCTTTTTGATCACGGTTTAAGCTCTAGAACAGTTTTCACTTTATCTCCTTTGTCATTTGCATTGTCAACATGTTGCTAGCAATGTTGCTACGCACTTTTAAGCTGGAAAACATTGCTGCTTAAACGTTAAAAATACTTTAAGCTGTTATAGTTTCTCGCTTTAACAATCTTCTGATGTGTTTTTGCCTTTAAATAAATGAATATGAATTGCAGGCAATAAAATTATGCCATGGCCTAAAGGCTTTCGCTAAAGCAAACCCAAAATGTGATTTTCAATTACGTGCTAGCGGCAGCAACAATGCCTGCTGCTGATGTTGCAAGTTGCGCAAGCTTGCTGCATAAAAGGATAAGCAACCACAACAACAACAACAACAACAGCGAACGATTCCCACGACAACTTTGGAAAGATGCACGCGTCTGTGGCGGGCTCGTTAGGAGGCCAAGAGTCCAAATAAATATGAGACAATGAGACAAAAGTTTGTTGCCTGTTGCTGTTGCTGCTGTTACTGTGGCAGTCAAATGCCAGACAATCAGCCCGACTTGGAAGTTGCAACTGCAGCACTAGGCATGTTGCACATGCACAGCAGCCGCACTTAATGCATGTACTAAATGTCCAACAGTAAATATGAGTTACTAGGTAATTGCCGGGCACTGCCACCAGGGCAACAGCTGCTGTTGCAGTTGGCTGCTACTGCTGCCGCTCATACATGCCCACAGTTTAAATGAAAATTGCAAGTTGCGTCGTCGTCTTGTTTTTGACTTTTCACTTTTCGTGAGCGCAATTTGATTGAGTGGCTAACACTAAGTAAAACTAAAACTTTTGGCTACAAACAAAAATCGAACTAAAAATTAACACCTGCTGGCAGCAACAACACCAACGACAAAAGCAGCAGCAGCAGCAGGCGGTGCAACAACAATAACAGCGTGCAACAAACGAGGCATCAATGAGCAAACAAAATGAAAATATGTGCGCACCAATGATTGCAACGATGACGACAACTTTTTGCATATAGACAGCTAACCAAACAACAACAACAACACAAACACACACTCAACAAATAAAATCAACTAGTGGAAAACAGAAAAATGTTTGTTATTGTTATGCTTACTTAATGTAGTGTAGTGAGAGTGCATGCACTAAAGCTTGAAGCAGGTGCAAAGCCATCGAAAAGAAGATGAAATAGTTGTAAAAGAAAGGCAAGTTTTAAGATTCAGAAGAAATCTTAAGATAACTTTATTCTATTAAAAGTTTATTGAAATTCGAATTTGGAAAATAAGAGACGTTTTTAATTACAAAATTCTTTTGTAGAGTATTCACCCCTTCGTTGTAACTTTTTGTTGAGTGTTTATCGAAGTGCTGCATTTGGCACGAAATGAAAATAAAAAGCTACACTGAGACCGAGCACTGGAAAATTGTATCAACATTGCGTTCAATTTGCGTCGCTTCGCCAAATTGCAAAACATCTTTTGGTATGCTATTCCAGCTTACAGCTCCAGCTCCAACTTCAACTTCGTAGTCGCATGTTGACTTGCGTTATATTTTCCACCTGCCGCAACGCCAACGCTACACACACACAAATAGATATACATAAGTATGTGGATAGTCCCCTTGTCGACCATAATTAAGCATTTATTTGATTTGCCATATTTCTTGTGGTACGTGCAAATGGTTTTTAAATTCGAGATTTGCGGATTGGTAATAATCATCATCAAAAAAAATTTATTTTCGTTTGAATCGTTTGTTTTTTTTTGTGTTTCGCTTGTTTGGCTTGTCATGCTTTGCAACGTTGTCAAATGTTGTCGACTTTAAATTTAGCAATTAAAATATGTTGCTGCATTTCAAACGTACATCAACCTGCAGCTTAACTCAGTTCGATCTTCAGAATTGAGGCTATGAAATGTGGGATACAGCAAACGATGACGATGTACTTTTAGGACTGGTAAACAAACTGGCTTAAAACGTGAGAAAGATTTGGGAAAGGGCTGCTTAAGAAGATGCATAAGTTGTGTAAGATTTTAGGTCTTTTTCTTTCTAAGAATACAACACAAGCAAAACACTTTACAAATCTAAGACACATGTGAATTACTTCTAACTTCTCCAAAACGCATGACGTATACGCTCCGTTGGCTGATTAGCCAAGAGTGTACTTGGCTTGGAAATACTTCCTTGGGGGGGCGCTTTTAAAAAATCGTTCAATTGAAAATTGACGCAAAATAATTGGTCTATTTCTCAATGCTTGTTGCTATTGCTGCTGCTGCTGCTGCACTTAACTTTGATTTGAAGTACAGTCTAAGCGACGTGCAGCTAATGAACAGCTAGCCAAAGAAAAAAGGCCTCCAGCAGCTTCAGTAGCCGCACTTAAATATTACAAAAGTTGGTTTAACTATTTTTTGAGTTTTTTTATTGTTCAATTCACAATTTACGATTAGCGCATTAAAAAGTCAACGATAGAAGCTCAAAAGTTGCCCAGCAGCAGCAGCAGCAGCCACAAAAACTATCAAAATCATGGTAAACTAAAGCCACAAATTTGGGTCAAATGCTGTAAAATGGAGAGGGGTAATCTTAAGTGGACACACAACACAATGTCATAAACGTATAAACAAACTTAACGTCAAAAGTTGTTGCTGATTCAAATTTGCAATCCCAGCAGCAATAAATGCGTCATCAGACAATGCACCTACACACAAACACACACACACACACACAGGCAGAAAAGTATCCTAACAATAACAGTTACTGTCCGCACATTAACAACAGTTACTAACTGAACTCTTTTACATTAATTTCGATCTCTGGCTGCACAGCTGCAGCTGACGTCGACTGCAACGGCGGCGACTGTGACTGAGACGTTGGCTTTGTTGGCGACTGACTTTCTTCCTAACTATATAAAAGCGGCCGTGGTTCGTTGCAACCACATTATTCAGTTGTGGAATCCCGTTGCGTGCAGCTCGTGGAACGTCGTTTGAAAATCCAAAAATCAACCTACAATTCAAATAATACACATTAAAATGGCTTTTAAGGTGAGCAAACCAACCCAAAAGGATACAGTTTATCAAGGATACAGCAAACGTACAACAAAAAAAAGTGAACAATAAACTCAAGTGCCTAAAAGTATCCTTCAAGGATATCAGTTATATATGAAAAGTGTTGGAAGTGTTTGAAATAATATGACGATTGATATTATAAAACATCTTAAAGTGCTGTGAAAACATTTATAAGAAGGAACTTCAGTTCCATTTGTTATTAAAAATATATAAAAAGAAAAAACTTATACTTTTTCAGAGAAAACATATATTTTTATTTTCAATTTCCTATTCTACAATTTTTTAACACTTAATATTGATCATCTAAAATTTCAGTTTAATGAAACTAAACCACAACTTCTTATTATTAAATTCACCTTACGACTCTACACGGTTAATAGATATTTAATTATTAATCAATCATTTACAAGATTTACAACTTTATCTTAAATTGCAATTATATCTTGCCCACGAAAAATATAATAGGAAAATAGCAAAAACACAGCTAACCACCGTCAAAGTAAATGTAACAATTTAAGCCAAAAATCATTAAAACAAGTAGCCAGAAAGTAAAAACAAACCAAACACTAAATAACCACAGACAAACAGCACTTCATTAAAAGAAAAGCACGAATATAAAAGAGTGTTGAGAGCAAGTTGTTGGCTGGTTTTTCCGCACAGTTGTTGTTGTTGTTGAACTTACGCTAATTGCGAGACCTCAACAAGTCATGTTAACAAACAATTAGCTAAAACCGCCGCTCAATTATGCAATTGCAGTATCTGATTTTTGCGTCGGCTTTGTGCCTGAGCCTGGCCTATCCGTTGGACCATCATTACTACGAGCAAAGCCACAGTGGCTATGAGCACTTGGCTCACCACGAACACGAGCCGATACACGACTATGGCCATGAGCATCAACATCAGCTTGAGCGCATTTCTCTAGGAGAGGAGCATGGACACGAGCATCCTCACTACGAGGTGGAGCAGCATCACCACGAAGATGAACATGTCGATTACTATGTGAGTTGAGAGGGAAACTAAGTTTGATGGACACACTTTTGATAATTTAAACTTCTGTTTAAAGGCTCCTCCCAAGTATGCTTTCAAGTATGGCGTCAATGATTTCCACACTGGCGATGTCAAGTCACAGCATGAGACCCGGGATGGTGATACCGTCAAGGGACAATACTCTCTGGTGGAGCCCGATGGTTCCATTCGTACCGTTGACTACACTGCCGACAAGCACAATGGCTTCAATGCTGTTGTCCACAAGACGGCGCCAGTGCATCACCATGAGGAGATCCATGAACATCACGATCATCACGATCATCATGAGCATCACTACTAAGCGGTAAATTCCAACAAAGAGAGAGACCATAACTATTGTTTAAAACTGTGCACTAGAATTAGCCAAATTTTTGCTAAAGCAGCTTCATCATCAAACGAAAGAACAAACAATCAAAAAATCAAACACACACATACATACGTACACAACGATCAATCCATGTAAATGTAATCAGCTTCATATCTCGTAATTAGGACACTGACAAAAAATCCATGCACTTCCAATGCATGCGTTTTCATAATACTCATTATAATGTTTTTATTATCGTATATTTTATTTCTGTGATAGCAAATAACTTCCACTTAAACTATTCTACTCTAATTTTATCCTCAACTTTTTTCTTAGTCACTATTGCATTCACTCTTCTAAGACTAGTTCATTCACTCAGACGAATTTATCAATCTACCAACTATATAATTTCATATCATAATATGTTTAAAAGTTTGTTTACAGAGAACAACAACGAATGAATTGTAAATTGTCGAATAAAATAAAAATGTGAATTACGTACTTTTTATAAAACCAAAAAAAAAAAAAAAAAATCATTTATTACTACCTCTTAACTATTTCCTAGAGCAAGCATTGAACTTGCACTTATGGCCATTTAAATGGATTTATGTCTAAATCTGTGACATGTTCAACTGGTTTATGCGGCGTCCAACCAATAAAAAGTGATTACACGAAATGCTCACAATTATTTTCCGCTTTAAAAACGAGTTGTGCATTTGTTTTGATAAAAATTACATAAGCTGCAAAATGCTTCCTAAATGGTTATACAAAAAAAAAAAAAAATTCAATTAAATCAATGGTTGACAGCATTGGTAATAATTAATTAGACAAAAACATGCAACGTTTTAAAGAAGTTGTTTACACACAAGTTTGAAAAGGTGTCCAAAAACACTCAGTGGAAGCTTGATTATCTATAAACAATTTAATTCAATTTTTTGTAGCGTTTTATTTGAAAACTTACAAGTTTCGTGATTGGAAAATTAATAGCTGTTAAATGTGCAGCATTTTAACAGCAGTGTGGAGTAATTCTGTTATACGGCTGTTAGTCAGCATAGTTCTTAAAAACGCCAGTGTGTACACACTGCCCAAATTAAATAAACACAATGATAACAAAGGGGCAGAGTACAACAGGCAAATGAGAGGTAAACAAAAATGTTGGCCAAAAATAAGTATGTGCCGCGTGTAAATCAGGTAAGTAGGTATATAAAACAATAAGAAATTGTTACTAATACAGAATTTAGATAGATGCGATCTACCTCAACAAGGATATAGCACGCATGATACGCGACAATCTGCTGGAGAACTTACAAGCAATATCGGTAGCTAGGCCCAGCCAAAGATAACTGAATGACCTTTTAACTTATCTTAACTTTAGCCAGTGCTGTTCATTAAAATTCAACCCGAGCTCGACCTGCTTATACAATCCGCCATTTGGTTTGGCTCCGTTGGCAAGCATTGCTCTACTTTTGGCCAGCAATTGCTTGTTTTGGCCTACGATGCGGAGAAATTAACAGTTTCCCGATTGGCACTACACTTTGCGCTCACTGTGCTGCCAGGCTATATAAAGAGCTGGGAGGAGCGACGTTTATCCCGGCGCGTCGAGTGGTTCAGCGAGGCTATAACGTGGGCGGAGAACAGCGCACTGGTTTTGAATGTGCTTAACTATTTTAGATTTTTAAAGACTGGAAGAAAACCAACACTAATCGATTATTTGCTCGGTTTGGACTATATAAGTTTGCGCAACAATCAAAGACGCGACATCGGCTACAAGTACCTCACACGTGAACTGCTTTGGGGCGGTTTTATGGTAAGTCAACAGGACTTGTGATTTGTTACCAAATGATATTCAACGCATTGATACTTACAGGAAATTTTGGGTCTTTTGTTGCCAATAATCAACTTTCGCAAAATCAACAGACTTTTAAAGACTGGATTCTTTGGCACAGATGGGATAAGCTCACAACGGCGCGAAAGTCACAATCGAGAACTTGTTGCCGCCAAAATGACAACAAATACAACTTGCACTTATTGTGGAGAGCGTCCCACTCTGCCGCATCATATGGGTTGTGGACACATTTATTGTTATTACTGTTTAAGCGGTAATTTGCTTACGGACTCTAATTTTAGTTGCGTTAAGTGTGGCGCTGGCTGTCCAGAGCAGGGTGTACAAAGTGTTTGATAATTATGTCGTGGTTTTTATACACTAGATTTAAAATTTTGTGTTGCATTAGTGCACAATGAAAATAAGCTGTAATTTTGTGTTTTGATTGGCGGGTATGCATACAATTTGGTATTTTGGCATCAATTTAGTTTGGTCACACTACTAGCTACTGTGAACGCGGTGCGTGGATCAACAGTCGTTGAAAATATCTATTTTACAAAGTTATTGATAAATTGAAGTAGTACAAAGTGCAAATATTAAAAGTCAAAAGTGCAAATATTTAAATCAAACTGGTGGCACACCGAAAGCATTCCAATAAAACCCGAGAGGTAAGCGCAAATGACTAAAGAAAAAGCGCGCCAAAAACTAGAGTGCAGCTGCTTATCCCAGCTGTTGCGTTCTAACTCAGCGTTGCCATCTGCAATTAGCTAAACATCAAACACTTGATTAACGAACATTCGATGCATATCTTTTGTCATATAAGTTAAATTAAGCAATATTAATAATATTTTTAAGCTTAACATAAGTTTTAAAATCGATTTTTAAACAGTTTTGAATATTTTGCAAAATCAGCTGTTTGCCCAATCTGGCAGCACCCTCACTTTGTTATTGCATTACATTTCGTATTTCTGCTGCGCATTTGCCTATTTTTTGCCTTTGTTCGGAGTGTGTATTAGAAAACTAAAATATACTTAAGAAACACGCTTAACGGATTAGATAAAAAGCAAAACGCCCAAAATTGCAATTTTACGCAATCAAACAATTGAACAAAATTAAACGTGTAAAATAAAACAAGAATAAACATCAGAAGCAAAGACAGCAGTAACAACACAAACAGATAACAGAAACAGGGAGGAGAGAAGACACAAAACAGACTTCAACAAATAACAAGCAAAAGAATAACAAAACAACACGAAATTGCGCATATTTTCGTGGGTCGCAGCTGATTTCACATATCAAGGTCAGTAAGGTGGCAGAAAAACAAAAAAAAAATTCAAAAGCAAACAAAACTGCGACTACAATAATTTCTTTGGTATTGCCTGCTACAGAATAATGCTCGACCTGGAAATAGTGCCTGAAATCTCGCTAGGCTGCGATGGTTGGGAATTTGTGCTTGGCATGCACTTCTCCCAAGCAATAGCGATCATACAATCCCAGGTGGGCATCATAAAGGGCGTACAGGTGCTTTACTCGGACACGAATCCACTGGGCGTGGACATCATTATAAATCTGCCGCAGGATGGACTCCGTTTGATCTTTGATCCGGTTGTGCAGCGCCTAAAAACCATTGAAGTGTTCAACATGAAGCTGGTGAAGCTGAAATACTGCAGCGCCTATTTTAATTCACCAGAAGTACTGCCCAGCATTGAACAGATCGAACATTCGTTTGGCGCCACTCATCCTGGTGTCTACGATGCTGCCAAACAACTCTTTGCCCTTCACTTCCGAGGATTAAGCTTTTATTTTCCCGTAGACAGCAAACTGCACTCTGGCTATGCTCATGGCTTGGGCTCGCTGGTCTTCCTCGATGGCAAATCCCCTGTGGTCTCTAAGATGTCCCTCTATGCAGGCAGCAATGTGGCCGAGAATCGTCCACCACCACTGCCCCTGGCCTGCTATCACCGTCAAATGTATCTGGAGTCGGCAACAGTGCTGCGCACTATCTACGGCCACACCAAGGGGCTCAAGCTCAAACTCTATACAGAGGGTTCGGGACGCGCACTGGAGCCACGACGTCAGTGCTTCTCACGTGAGCTACTCTTTGGTGATAGCTGCGAGGATGTGGCCACCAATCTGGGCGCTCCCAATCGCATTTTCTTCAAGAGCGAGGACAAAATGAAGATACACAGCTCTAGTGTGAATCGTCAGGTGCAGAGCAAACGAAGTGATATATTCTTTAACTATTTCACGCTGGGCATCGATGTGTTGTTCGATGCACGCACACAGACCTGCAAGAAGTTTATACTGCACACTAACTATCCGGGACATTTTAATTTCAACATGTATCATCGCTGTGAGTTCCAGTTTCAACTGGAAATCGATCATCATCTGACTGCTGAGAGTGAGAACAAACACGATCACGTCAATGTATCTGCATACACCAAATGGGATGAGATTAGCGGCTCGTTGGCCACCTCGGAGCGTCCGGTTGTGCTGCATCGTGCCAGCTCCACAAACACTGCGAATCCCTTTGGCTCCACCTTTTGCTATGGCTATCAGGATCTAATATTTGAAGTGATGCCCAACCATCACATTGCATCTGTGACGCTTTATAATACAGCACCGCCAAGGCAGCCAGCGCACTCCTGGCAGCAGCACAAAATGCAGGACATTCGTTTGACTGTCGCCTAAATTTGTACGGACTGTTGTCCTAGGTGTCTGTGTTTGTGTTTCTGTATGTCTGTGTGAGTGTAGTCCTGTGGGCTCTGTGACGCTTGAATATTCTAATTTTAAGCAACAAAACAAAAACACAAAATGATCTAACCTAGACTTTAATGATTAGTAGTTACTTTACAAGTGTCTATAGTTAAACATAAATATATATATTTCTATATATAGCTGGTAAGCAAATTTTTTAGACCACTCACTGACCATTAACTTTCTGCGGTTCTAATATATTATTCCATTGTGTTAATTCGCCTACCCACATTATTAACAATTGATTAGCAAACGTACTTTTTAATTGCATGTCGTTAAAATATCTAAATATTTTAAGCTCAAAACGTGTATTTCTCTTTAAAAAAGAAACAAACAAAAAAATGAAAAAACATCAAAAAATAAATATAAAAAATATAGCAATAAGGTTTCGATAAAAATAGAGAGTTGTTCTTTATAATGGCCATTAAGTTTACGTTGTTGTATTTTTACAACCTAGTAACACCAGATAATGTATTTATTTATGTTATTGATAAGCACGTAGGTAATAAAGCCACGTAAGTCAATCTGGAGACAATCAGAGATCAGGTTATAGGTGAGAATCTATAATTAATATTTAACCGATATATATAGCAATACAATAAACTGCTTTTCAGCGTTCCATACTTTAATATAAAGTGTATTTTCCATGATTTAAATATTAATAATACATTTTTTTTTTTAGATTTGTAGAGAAGTTCACAATGCCAGAACAAAGTGCAGAGCAAGAATCTCAGCCACAGGCGCAACAACAGACAAAAGCTCCCGTCTATGATGCTAACATACTGCCGGACATGCTGCCAGTTTACTACAGACGTCTCTTTCCACATGAACCCTTCTATCGCTGGCTCAACTATGGCCACTGTGAGTTACAAACACTTCTAACTATTAACATAAGCAATAACAATCTTTACTCCGCAGCTGAGGACAACATATTTGTAAATCGGGAGATTTCATTCACGTTGCACGACGATATCTACATTCGCTACTTGTGCTTTGAGACCCAGGCGGAGCTGGAGAAGGAGATCTGCTCGCGTAATCCATACAAAATTGATATTGGTGCCGTTTTGCACACCAGACCGAAAAACTTTCGCACTGTGGCTGGCGGTCTGACTCCCGTGCAACGTGAATTGGTCTTTGATATCGATGCAACGGATTACGATGATATACGCAACTGCTGCTCTGGTGCTGAGATGTGCCTCAAGTGCTGGAAATTTATGGTGCTAGCTTGTCGAGTGCTTGACGCCGCATTGCGCGAAGACTTTGACTTTGAACACATGCTGTGGATATTCTCTGGTCGTCGTGGTATCCATTGCTGGGTCTGCGATCACACCGCGCGTCATTTAGATGCTCGTGCTCGGGCAGCAGTCACCGAGTACCTAAACATACTGACCTATACGAATAATGCGGCACGCGTCCAGATGGGCGATAGGACACATCATAGTCTGCGGCGTGCTCTGAAAATTGTGGAGCCCATGTTTGAGGAGATTGTGCTGGAGGATCAGAATCTGTTTGGCACACCCAAGGGCGTTAACAAGCTACTGCAAATGGTCAGCGATGAGGGTGCACGCAACGATTTGGAGGCGTACCTACAAAAGACCCACGAGGATGGCACCCATTCAAAGCTAATCTGGGAGAGCTTTGTGCGTTATGCAAACTCCATGCGCACCAGCGCCGCCAATATTTGGAGTCGCAAGCTGAAGCACATTGTGGAGGAGGTGCAATTGTGTCTGCTCTATCCTCGACTAGATATCAATGTTACCAAGGGATTTAATCACTTGCTAAAGGCGCCCTTCTGCATACATCCGGCCACGGGCAAGATCTGCATACCCTTCAGTGCTAGCGCTGTGGGCAAGTTTGATCCTATCACGGTGCCAACCATTTCCCACCTGCTGCAGGAGATCAATGCATATGATGACAAGACAAAAAGCTATATGGATGCACCCGAGGACAAGAGTCGCATTAAGGATTACAAGAAGACCAGCATGTTTAAGGGTGTCGTGGTGTTTGAGGAGTTTCTGCGTAAACTTGAGCGTAACTTTAAAACTAAGTCTATGGACTTTTAATCTTAATAAAACACAAAATTGGTATTCGAGCTATTTTTGCACACAATCTTTAATGAGCATTTATTATGTTTAGGTGTTTTTTGACAAAATTTAAAACCCCCCTTACTGATACATAATAATCTCTGTATAATTGATTGCAGCTTCTGAATTCATTATATACTCGTTTTTGATAAATATTGGGCTACCAACAATAAATAGACTAAACGCTTGAGCTCACATACAACGTAGTCGCACCAGAGGCACTATGCTACCATCCTTGGCATCCCAGTCCACCTCCACCTCGAGTTGGAACAGGCCATCATCAATGGTGGGCGTCGTATCCGGCAAATGCGCCAAAATCTCACTTTGACCCGTGCGCAGCTTAAATGAGACTGAGGCATCGGTGGCATCCCCCTCACCGGACTGGGGCAGTGAGACTTTGATCTTGGCTGGCAGTATGCTGCCTTTGCTAAGCACCAACTTGGCATTGGACTCATCGTTACCATGCCAAATGAACAGATCATCCTCGACGAGCACGCACTCGTCGTCCTTTTGCAGCTGCGTGTGCAGCGGATCCAGCAGGAAGACTGCCTGACGTGCACAGCCAATGGCAACCACCTCATCCGCAGAGTGACTGTTGTGGAGCTTGGCATCCGGATACCGAGCTGCTAACGCAGACTGCAGTTTTGGTATTTGCATTGTGGCGCCCAGCAACACAATGTGATCAATGCATTTAAGCTCGGGATGCTCCTTTTGTGCACGCTCCAAGCATTCACTGAGCTGTTGTATGAGCCCATTGATCACCGGCTGTATAAGACTCTCAAAGCGTGCCCGCGACATTTGGGCATTGAAGTCAACGCCATCCATTAGGGAATCAATGTAGAGCTGCGTGGAGGGCAGCGTTGTCAGGATATGCTTGCAATTGGCGGCGGCAGTGCGGATTTTGGCCAGCGAACGACGTGACTCGTGCGGATCCAGTTTGTACTTGCGTTTGAACTCCTCGCAGATGAACTGCACCAGAGCCTCGGTGAACTGCTTTCCACCAATTGGGAAGGGCCCATATTTGGCCAGCTCAATCAGATAACCATTCTTGACGGCATACAGCACAAAGTCGCTGTACAGTCCGCCACATTTAATGGTCAGCACATGCTGACGCTGCGTCGATTGTTCCAGCTGTTCCTCGGCAATTTTATAGCAAAGTACTGCAGCTGTGGGCTCGGCAATGACTTGTGCCACCTGAAAGCCAGCGTCCTTTGCAGCATCGGAGAGTAGCTTAACTGATTGCTCTGGATAATAGCTGGGTATGGAGAGCACAGCAATCGGCCTATGTTCGCTATCCGTGTAATATTGTCGGGCAAGCTCGAGCTCGGCTCGCAGCAGCTCAACGGTCACTTCAAATGCGCTCATCTCTTTCGTTACTACTATATCATCTTGATCCTCCCGATCGGCTGGCATTGTGTGCTCCATTCGAAAAACGAAAGCCTCCTTGTCATATTCACATGGCACCTCCTTCAATGCACTCGTCAGTTTATCCTCCGTTATTTCGGACTCAGGCTGCAGTAGCTGAAAACTGTGCGCTACCGCCTGCTTGGGTCGTGTGGCCATCTTTTGTTTTGCCGTCAGGCCGCATTCCGTTTCTGAGTCGCCGTCCCACAGCAAACATGCTTGCGAGACGCGATCGCCCTGCTTGTTGGCAATGACTTCAGCCTTGCCATCGGATCTTACGTAAGCGATGCACAGTGTGCTATTACCAATTTTAATGCCAAAACGCGGCCACATTTCGCTGCAGTTTACAATTTGTCTGACAAAGACTGGAGTTTAGATCAAAATTAAAAATATATTACAAACGAAATGCAGCACGCGCACGTTTTTCTTTTGTCAGACAGCGCGGTAATACTATCGCCACTATCGATAGTTATCAAAGCCCCGATAATATCGTAGTCATGTTGAACAGTGCTGGGTAACATCATTTTATGGATGTTGTTAGGGGAAATGTATTTCTGTTGATCAACGAGTATCAGTTCATCTACAATTTGGTTTTTACTATGTAAAAGAAATGTCTTGCGATATTGTCTATTTTAAAATACTGTGGACTGTAAAATTGTTGCACTATTTTGGGGTAACAACCAACACTTGTCCGTGCGTACGCTTACCAACACGGGAAAAATATGTAAACAAAAATCTATACATAGTACCGTAAAGAAAAAGAGGCAAACTATTGACCCCAAATACGACGACAGCGACGACATTAGCGCCACCCTACAAACTGTAGTTTTTGTGTCAAGCAAACAACACACACGCACACTAATACGTATGCAGTGCAATTGACGCCCCCCAAACAGACCCCCAACTGAAACGTTCCGATTCGTCATCGATTTAAGGCAAAAGCCAAACAATGGAGTGTAGGTGCAATGAAAATTAAAAAGAACTCTCTTAATTGAAATTAAACAAAAATAGAAATTCGCTTTTGTTTAACTGCAAGAAAATGCGCATTTCGTAAGCAACGTGAAAATAAACAACAATAGCACAAGTTCGTAGCTGCTTCAATACGCGTACAGCTCGGATTAAAGAAAAAACAACCTTGAAGACATACTACGCACACATACATACACACTGCATAATGGATGATAATCTGAGCACGAAATCCTCGGAGTCTTCGATTACAACCAGTGGCGAATACGAGATTGTCACCGATAGCAATGTGGCAACACCTTTGGAACAGGTGGCTCCACCGCCGCCAGCATCCACAGTTGTCGCAAAAGTCTCCGAATCGCTGAGCGCCCTTGCGCTCTCACCGGACGGTGCCTGTGGAGATCGTTCACCCACTTTGGACATGGCGCACAATCGCAATTTGAGTGACATTCAGCATGAAATGACAGATGCTCTGCGCGACCTGGAGCTGGAGCGCAGCGCCCAAGCAGCCAATGTCGGTAAGTTAGAAAAACATAACTAAATTATCGAACACTGAGCAATGAGTTTCAATATGCGCAGTCAGTTGTTGTTTACCAGGCGCCAGCTGTACACATACATTGTGCATTGTGTTGCTTCCAAATTTGGCTAGCTTGCGCCTTTGTAAGCCCACTTAAGTAAGCATAGTGCGCAATCTTATCGAAGCGAGTACTGCATATCTACCCCACATATAGAATACCAATCGCTGTCATGGCAACACAAATAAACAAACAAAACATAAAAATTTAACTTGGAGCATTCTAAGAAAAAATATCGAATAAGATATATTCAATAGGGTACTTTGTCGTAATTGCCAATTAACATTTGCAGCTGTCGGTGATAAGACGCGTCACCAACAACAACAACTACAACAGCAGCAGTTGCTGCGTTCCCAACAGCCGCAACATCAGCAGAAAGCATTGACTTTGCCATTGGCTGGTCGCAAAACACAATCGGAAGCTGCTGGCGACACTGAGATGCGCTTCAAGTGTAACTTATTTTCGCCAAACAAAGTCGGCGACGAGTCGGAGGATGCCTCGAACTCGGAGCACAATCGTGTGGGTCAATCCGTATTCTATGATTGCATCGATGCCAGTCCAGCGTGCATTGAGGAGAAACAGGATGCGATGAAGCCGGATAAATGCGATACCACCGATGAGGAGGGTAAGTCTTAAAAAACGAAAATACTTTACAAACTCTTAACTTGGTTCTTAACAGTTTCAGAGATCGACCAGGGCTGCACTATATTCGCGGGTGTGACCTATTTGGGAGCTGCAAATATCAATGCACCCAAGTCGGAGACAGATGTGTATCGCATCATGAACGAACTCAACAGCGGCTCCAAGTCGGTGGGCCTCAAGATTACCGTCAGCATACCCAACTGTTCTGATGGGCTTGTGGTGTAAGTATTTAGAAATATACAATGTGCAAGATATTGTTTTGCATAATATGTTTAGCAATTGTATATGGCGTGCTGTGTGACTCATGAATTTAGATTATAAACAGTTTGTCGAGTTGCTACATCTACATACATACATACATATATCAATTTGAAGCTAATATTGTTTATTTTACAGTCTGCACGATGCGGAAAGTAACACGATTATTGCCACATATGAAATATCAAGCATTATATTGTACTATCGTGGACCGGTCGATACCAGTGAGAATGGATGCTTTGCATTCACGTGGCTGCATGGAGATGCACTATTCCAATGCCATGTATTCCGTTGCCATATACCCGAGGCGGTGAATCAAGTGAGCGGTGAGTGTGTGCCTTGATTACGAATCGCAGAACGTAAACATATTTAAATTCGTTCCATGTACAGCCTGTTTTCAGAAGGCTTTTCAAACTTATGCGCCCAGCATGAGCTGCAGTCTTACTTCAGCCGTCGATATGGTGAACTCGGTGACATCAGATGTGAGCGGTAATCCGCTAAATACAGCCGGCTATGAGTTTATAGTCTCGCTGGAGATACGCGAGAAGGTGGCAAAGAATTCGTATGCGGCCGTGCCACGCGATCGTGGTTGCTTTAAGCTGCGTGCCAATACGGACAAGGAGGTGTGCATCACCGTTAAGCAGACGGCTTCGAATGTGCTCCAGCCACTATATATTGAACGCTGCTTTGGCGTGCTCGTTGCACCCGGCAAGCTTGTGGTGCAGAAGGATATGCATCTCATTGATATGCTTAACATGGGCTATTTGCCCATCCAGGGAGCAGCTGGCATTGAGCCGGATTCAGTGAGCGCCTGCTTGAGTGCATATGCCATACGTGCAGAATGGAAGTCACAGGAGAGGGCATTCGAGCAACTCAATCTGGAAACGTCCAGAACCAATCTTACTGTTGCCGTCGATATTGTTATGCGTGGCATACAGGAACCCGTGCGTTTTGTCATTGAAACACCTGTGACCATTCAGTCGGCGAGTGATATACGCATCATGGATCACTTCATGTCCAAGCGACCGATGACATTGCGTTTCTATTTGCATCTCAAGCGCACCGATGAACTCAACTGGAAGGTGAATAGCATTGATCCCTCCGAGGAGATCAATGAGCAGGCAAGCGGTCAGCAGGGCTCCTCATCGCTACTCAAGATGGGAATGAATAATTTGTCGCGAATAGTGCGCAGCTCGTCCATAGCCTCTATTGAGGATGATTGTCCCACAGATTATAGCAGCGATGGCGATGAGCCGTTGCTCAGTGGCACCGGTGAAGTGTCCAAGGATTGCTCACAGGACACACTCGATGAATGGGATCCCATACTGCGCGAATGGGATAGCGAGAAGCGACCCAAAAATCTAGCTGCCTTGGTACGTCTGGGCGTTCCAGAGGCATTGCGCGAAAAGATTTGGCAAAAGTTGGCCAATGTGGAGCGCAAGGTGGAAATGAATGACATGTACAAGGTTCTTATCACCAAAGTGAGTAATTAATCATGTGGTTGTGAGCTTTGTTGCTGGTGATTAAAGTAATTTATTTATGTTTAAGGAAACCAAATGCGAGACAGTCATCCAACGGGATATACATCGCACCTTCCCGGCGCACAAATGTTTCAAGGAGAGCGGCGGCTCTGGTCAGGATGCCTTGTTCAAGGTATCCAAAGCATATGCCGTCCATGACAGCGAGGTCGGCTATTGCCAGGGCCTCAGTTTCATTGCAGCCAGTCTACTTTTGCATGTGAGTTTATTTGATTTTGGTTTTGTTGGAAACGTTTAAAAACATTTTTTTGTAGATGCCAGAGGAGGATGCATTCTGTGTGCTCGTTTCTCTGATGTATGACTACGGACTGCGTGATCTCTACAAGGCTGGCTTTGAGGTGCTCTACTTGCGCCTCTATCAGCTTGAGCGTCTCATCAAGGATCAGTTGCCAAAGCTGCATGAACATTTCACAGCCTGTGGCATTGAGACGCACATGTATGCTTCGCAGTGGTTCCTTACACTCTACACGGCGCGTTTTCCGCTCTGCTTTGTATTCCATGTATTGGATGTATTCCTGCTGGACGGTTTGCCTGTACTCTTTCAGGTGGCAGTGACATTGTTGTCCATCTGTGAGGCGGATTTGCGCCAACTTGATTTCGAGGGCATACTCAAGTATTTTAGGGTGACGCTGCCCAAGAAGTGCCGCAGTTCGAGTCAGGCGCGCAAAGTCATGAAAATGGCGTGTGAGCGTAAGATTAAAAAGCTAAAGCAATACGAGGAGGAGTTTCTACTTAAGAAACAGCACAGGGAGCGGCTGGAGAAGGAGGCAAAGATCTATGAGAATCGTTTCGGTGAGGAGCGACGTAAGCTGCAGTCGGAGATTGAATCGCTGATGCAGCAGCTGTCCAGTGCCAATGAGCGTGCCGTAGACAAAGAAAGGAAGCACACAGGCATCATACAGGAATACAAACAGATCATACAGCGTCAGGAGCAGGACATGAATACGCTCAACGAAACGTTGGGCAAGGTTATGGTGAGAATATACTTCTAATATGTTAAAAAAAAAAACCTTTGCTAATTTATCTCTCCTTGGCAGCACACGGTTTCCAAATGCTCGCACTGCTTGCAGCACATCGATGTGGGCAAAGACAATGCCAAGCAGGAGCAGCTAAAACCAGGTACAGCTATGCGACATTCGCATCCACTAGGCAATGCCAATGAGGGGCCATTGGGTCCATTGGATCCACTCAATGCTGCCTCGCATCGCATACGCGAACTGGAGCTGGAGCTGGCACAGGCAAAGTTGGCACAAGTCGAGGCCGAGTGCAAGAATCAGGACTTGAATCATCAGCTCAACAATACGCTCAGTGAAATGCAAACCAATCGAAATAGCTGGCAGCCATGGCTCTCCAAGACATTCAATTCGCTGCAGGAGAAGGTGACCACTCGAGGAGGTGGCTCACATCGCGGTGATCCTGGTTCCACATTCCAGTCGTATATGGGCCAGGCGCCAGCGACAGCGGTCAGCGAGGCGAGCTCCCCGAGCGCCAATCAGGTAACCTGAACAAAATCCCAACTCGAAACAAACTGAAATCCCATGACAAACGCTGGAGCGTTAAACAGTTTTATAGGTTTTAAGTTTCTCCCAGCATATTATCTTTATATTATTATTATTAAGTGTTCGTTTGGAGTATTATATATTGATTTGTTTGCGAATGGCCTTTAGTTATTGTTGTATTGAATACCAAAATTGAGCAGAATGCGATGCCATTATTCCATTACTCCAATTGTTTAATCATGCCTATTTATATGCACCACACACATTCATTTTGAAGAATTTATACACACACATACTTATATTTAGTTGATTTATATGATATCTACATATTGACCTTACATGCTGTTTACCTTTGCTTTAGTCTTGTTTGTTTATTGATATTGATTAATGACCATTTATTGCTGCTGCAAATAAAACTCTTTATACATAAATGAAAAACTCTCTCTCCCATCCACCTCTAGGAGTACAAAACATTTGCATTTGCTTCTGTTGGCGGCTCCCCAAAATTGCCGACTAAATTTCAGGCCACCAAGCTGAGGAACAGCATCGATAGTTTGCGTAATATTGTTGGTCCGCTGGAGACGGGCAAATCGCTGCTTGCCGAGAATCTTAAACAGCAGCTGCAATCGCAGCCATAGACATTATCTATCGATGTAGGCCGATCTGGCTAGCAGGCAGTCCTACGCCTTTGGTATTATGTATCGTATTCGTCTATATACAATATACAAACTACATACATATATATACAAATATAGTCTAAACACATATACTCGTATAATGTGCATTCCTTGGTTTCGATGTGAACATTTTTTTAGTTACTTTTTGCACTTAAACGCACCTAGGCTTGTCCAACTGTAAGTTGCCTGTGCATACAGTTTGGCATACACTGCATAAACCTAAAATAAAAGAAACGCTAAAACTTATACAATAAACATACATACAATATATATAAAATATCAAAAAAATAAGTAACTAACTTGCGTAATCTTTATTTAGCTTGGATAACGTTTATAACTTTAACATATGTATATTTAATAATTATAGTAATAGGAAATTACAGGTCACTGGGAATATAATAATTCTACAACTCAATTAAGCTTAATTTTATTTTAAATGAGTATTAAGAATTAAGACCAGCTCCTGAACAGCATCACACCAAGCATAATACTTTCGTTCCAATACAATCCGTCCAGTCGTCATCTTCACCTTATATAAAAAACAAACGCTGGATAGTTTTTGTTTCCACATCCGTATCCCTATGCATGCTTGCATAGATCAGTAAATCCGCCGAGGAGCTACGTTGCCTAAGACGTCTTTTCCCCCCGTTGCCCGCTCGCGTGCTGCTAAAGGAACGACTCCGCACACGACGTCGCTTGGGACGCTGTGAAACAGCACCAAAGCAGGACACCTGTTGCTCCGCCTCACTATCGCTGTGGCACGGTATCAAATCCTGTTGCGACAACGTCATCTCCGACTGTAGCGTGTCCGCGGAACGCTCCATACCATTAGTTGGCGTCTGGCATTCGCTTGGCTCAGCTGCCGCTAGTCGAGCACGCTTGCCCATGCTGTAGCTGGAGGGATCCCGCGAGAGTTCAGAGCCAAAGTTGCTGCTGCTGCGCTCATGTGGCAGATTGGTGCCGTAGCTAAGGAAATCCGGATACGGCAGATGCAGTTCGTGTGCACTAAATGCCTCCGGTGAGGAGAAAGTGTGACGCAATCGCTGCACACGACAACGTTGTCCATACGGCGTCTGTTGCACCACCAGCCAGGATCGCTTCAGAAACGTATGCTCGGTGCAGTTGCTGCTCAGGGTCTGATTATGCAGGGGAGCTGGTGTGCTGCTGACCAGACTGTCCGATGTGTTGCTGCTGCTCTTGGGCAGCCCTAGAGTGAGTGATATATTGAGTGAATGGTCGCGAAAGGCGTCGGTGCAATCGTCCGCCGTGCTGCCTGGCGTCGTCGGCTGAGCCGCTCTAGCGGCTGTGGATAGTTCACGCCCAGCGGAAAACGTTGCCGGGCACGTCGGAAGCCCCATGGTGCTGCTGGAGCACCCGCCGCTGCCGCCTGGTTGCGCTGCTGTCGACCCAGACGCGCTTGCAGCGCCTGCAAATGAGATTCTGTGGGTAAATTAGCAAGTGCAGGGGGCGGGATGAGGATTGGGAGCTGGGCAACCTTACCACATATGGCTGTTGCCATCAGCATGCGTTGCGCTGCATCCTGCGAGGTATCTGTGGAGGCCACAGCTCGGGTCATTGCCGCCGCCGAGGTGCTGGGCTGTTCCAGATCCAAGCTCCCGCTGCGATGCAGTGGAACCATCGATTGCATGGTGCAGTTGCTCGGCGCACGACTGCAGCCCCGTTCCCGCTCCCCGTTCCCTTTGCCGTTGACGTTGGCGTCGCTGGCGACGTGGCTCGCGCAGCTCCTGTTGCATCCCCACCTTGATGACCTCATCGTAGTCGGGTGGAGCCTCATAGCTGGGCGGTTCGTCAGGGGTGCGCTCCTCATCCTGGCGATCCAACAGCTCGCTGATGGTCTGCAAATGACTTTGGAGTTCACGTTGATGACGCGCCCGGACGCCCATGCGATAGAGGATGACCATCCAGCCGGAGAGGACGCCAAAGATGCCCAGGGTGCTGATGATAAAGATGCCCGTAGCTGTCTTCAGATCCGGATACTGGTCAATCTTGGGAAAGTAGTAGTTGGGCTTGTGGGAATACCAGCGACGATCGTGATGCAAATGCGCCCAATCCTCCTCACAGGAATCCGGCTCATCGCTGCCATCGCCACAATGATCGAAGCCATCGCAATGCAACCTAATGGAGATGCAGTGATTGTTTCCACACAGAAACTCCGAACCGATATAGCAATCTGTAAGGAACAATGTTTAACCAAGCCGATAGGACCATAACTCCAACCCCAAAACTCACTCAAATAGTTAAAGACACTGTATACGATGGCCAGTTTGGAGGACATGCCGAAGACCCCTCTCAATCGTATATAGTAACCAGTTAGTATGGGAGCAATGTGATTCTCCTTGCTGAGTCCATTATGCGGCCACATCACATTCTCAATCTCCGTTGCTCCCGAGGTGGTGCCCTGTCTAATTGTCAGCTCTGATCTTGCTGCCATGCCATAGAAATCATCTACACGCAACGAAATGTGCGTCTTCATCATCATGTAGTTATTCCCAGGCTTTATAATCCAGATGCAGTCAAATAACCTCACATCTGTGGCATTCTCAATCATGTTCATCATGGTGATAGCACCACCAGGTCCACTCACCATGCCACCACAATCTGTAAAAGGAAGGTAATGAACCCTTACATAAGAGAGATCCTACAAACCTTGTTCCCTTTACCGCACAACATTCCCTAGTTTTCTCAGTTCTCTGCACTAGTTATATATCCAAGAGCGTTTGATGTTTAAATATAACATTGAGACTATTATGACACTACCATTTATCCATTTATCCCACCTACCCTAGCAATATTGATTGCGCTTACCAAACTAGACCATGCCAAAGCAGACAATCGTCTGTTTCTCACTTAGGTTTCCACTTAAGTGCTTGCCGTGACATTGAAATGTATACAACAACAATCACCACCCCCAATCAATATGACAATTGCAGACCCTCAAGTGCTTACCCGTATACGGCACCAGGCGTTCGTCCTTTAGCTGCTTGGAGGAGACGAAACTGACCTCGGCCCGGAAACCAACACCCGAGGCGGAATTGCCGCGAAACTGCAGCAGCAGCGATTTTCCACTGCTCAATGTAATGGGTGGACGAAAGTGTTCTCCGGTATAGGAGTCCAACATCTGGCCATTCGAGTCGAAGATCTCCAGCGTTGAGGCTAGACCCAATTGAAAGTCCGTAAAGTCTAGACGCACCTGACAATTGTCCGCCTCGCAGGTGAGTATGTGCTCAATGCCATAGTCCCTGGGATAGGCCATGGGGAAATAGGGCGTTGATATAATCTGTGGCAAGTACTTCACATTGCCAGTGCCAACAATAGACTGCTTAGGTGAACCGCTGACAATCTTAACGTTACCTGCGAAGGGAATCAGTTAAACTCAAGGCAGTCCTTCTTCAAGGAGTCGAAACCTACGCTCCGAGAAGTACTGCAGGGAGAAGACGTGAGCATTGGTGGCCCTGTAAAAGAATTTGAGCTGCAAGGTTCTGGTCTTGCTGCGGAACACCTTGCCATCGCCACAAAACTCCTGACCCGATATGGTTGTGTCGTAGGGTGGCTCCGAGAACTGTATATGCTCACAGGGACACATGTTGGACTTGCCGCCCGTATTGCTGCAGCTCTTGGAGAAGTTGGAGTGCGTGAAGGTCACACGGATGACACACTCGGCACAGGTGACCAGCTCCAGATTGCACTGATACCACACATCACCGGCACTCAGTTCGTTCTTAAGGATCAGTGGCGAGCTCTAAGGTTAGGGAATTAGGAAAAGAGGAAAACCTAATCCTTGCGGTTGCACTCACTCGATATGCTGTGGTGCTGACATTTCGGGCATGCAGCTCGCCACGTTCACCCAGCTCCAGAAAATGCCGCCTGCCATTCCAGTGATTGCATATATCCAAATCTCGATAGCTATTGGCAGGATATGCATCGCCAGGCCAACTGAATAGGGCACAAACATAGGCCACAAAGTAGCCATAGCCCACAGCTTTGGCCAGCATTGCACGTTGCTCCTGAGCTCTTTGACTGTCCGCCTCTATTGTTGGACGGATGTGTGTTGTTCACCAGCGTTGACTCAAGACTGCCACAAATCCAATAAGCTGTGCAGCTCAAGAGCTCGAAACGGAAGCCGTACAAGTGACCCATCTGCATATTATATACTACATGCTACCATATGTAACAATTTCCGAGCAACGTTTTCAGGTTAAAGACCTCACTTTGACCAATAAAGTACTTGCACGGAAATAGAAAACGTAAACTATAATCAATATCAAACAAATTCAATTGAATCTCAGGAAAGCTTTATAGCGGTATAAAAATATGTTTATTTCAAAAAAACGTTCCGTTTTACATGTTAGAGGGGAAAATAAAACATTTTTAAATGCCGTTATGGGTGATGGATGGGGTCTCGCAGAGACAATGAACATGAACACGAATGAATAAAAAACGAACCAAAAAGGATGAAGTGGACATGCACACACACACACACAGAGTTCTACGTACAAGCAAAGGACACTCAGTCGAGAGGACTTAAATATGTGAGGCCTGCTGCTTGGAGGTCTTGGTGAGTGCGTTTTGCAGGTTCTTGGAGAGTGTGTCCATGAACTCAAAGGTCTCCTGATAGTCCTTGCGCTCGACGGCAGCGATGCTGCCCTTGATGCAAATGGCCAGATCCTTGGTCATCGCACCACCCTCGATGGTATCGATGCACACCTGTTCGAGTGTCTCGGCGAACTGCTTCAGTGCCTCATTGTTGTCCAGCTTGGCGCGATGCAGCAGACCACGGGTCCAGGCAAAGATCGAGGCAATCGGATTGGTCGATGTCTCCTTGCCCTGCTGATAGAAGCGGAAGTGACGCGTCACCGTGCCGTGAGCAGCCTCCGCCTCAACGGTCTTGCCATCGGGACACAGCAGCACTGAGGTCATCAGGCCCAGGGAGCCGTAGCCTTGAGCAACGGAATCGGATTGCACATCGCCATCGTAGTTCTTGCAGGCCCAGACGAAGCCACCCTCGGATTTCATGGCATAGGCGACCATGTCGTCGATTAGGCGATGCTCGTACCAGATGCCGGCAGCTTCGTACTGCTTCTTGTACTCCTTGTTGTAGATGTCCTCAAAGATGTCCTTGAAGCGACCATCGTAGCGCTTGAGGATGGTGTTCTTGGTGCTCATGTACAGCGGCATCTTGCGATTCAGCGCATACTTGAACGATGCATGGGCAAAGTCCACAATGGACTCATCTGTGTTGAACATGCCGAGAGCGACACCGGGACCCTTGAAGTCATTGATGACCTCCTCGATGACCTTGCCATCGGTGCCCTTCCAGGTCATGGTCAGCTTGCCAGGGCCGGGCACCACATAGTCAACAGCCTTGTACTGATCCGCATGGGCGTGACGTCCAATGACGATGGGCTTCTGCCAGCCGGTAACCAGACGGGGCACATTCTTGCAAATGATTGCCTCACGGAACACAGTGCCGCCGAGAATGTTGCGAATGGTGCCATTTGGTGACTTCCACATCTTCTTCAGATTGAACTCCTCCACACGCTTCTCGTCTGGCGTAATTGTGGCGCACTTGATGCCCACATTGTACTTCTTGATAGCCTCGGCGCAGTCGATGGTCACCTGGTCCTCGGTCTTGTCACGGTGCTCCATGCCCAGATCGAATGTGTGCAGCTCAATGTCCAGGAAGGGCAAGATCAACTTATCCTTGATGGACTGCCAGATGATGCGGGTCATCTCATCTCCGAGCACATCGACAACGGGTCCAGCGCGTATCTTTTGGGCCATCTGTGCGGGCGAACAAATTGAACTCTGGGTGTTAAATATTTAAATTATATGCATGTGTGATAGAGTTTAAATATGGGTGTCACCTCGCTACTATCATCCATTATTAATTATATTATAATGTTTCTCTTTGACAAATTAATTTAAGCTGATTTAAAGTATAAGCATATGTTATAGAAGCAAAAGTGAACTTTGTTCGCAAGCCGGTGAGATAAATCTACATTTCACAAAACCATTATACCCCTTCTTACCCTTTGGGAACAGAGTATATAAATAACATACCGCTGCAGAGACGCCAAAATTGGCTTTAAATGCGGCGCGCAGAAACAAAGTCTGTGGCTGGCTGGCCATTTTTAGGGTGCGGCGTATGGCAAACATATTGCAATCTTCACTTTCGATAAATAAACGTTAAAATTTCCTTATTTTATTAAAGAGTCGGCCGAAAACTGTGCGGAAAAATACACGTATTGTCTACGCTACACTTGTCGCTTCTCAACTGATAACTGTAAACTGTGAGCACCGTTAGTCGCTTAATAATCTCAAATGCACTAATTACAAATCCGTTGCGCAATCGCTGTTATCATAGTTTTATACAGAACAATAGCCCCGTTATCAGATGTATTACTCTCTTAATTTGTTGCTGCAACTACCAAATGTATATATATTAACTAAAGATTTGTGCTCTAAGTGTAAAACAGAGAAAAAATAAGCACAAGTATGCCCCAAGTTTGTAATCGTTATCGCATTTGCCGGCCGCACAGCAAAACGAATGTCAATCAACTTTTTATTGCGCTTCGTTTGAAGTTCTCACTCTCACTAGTTTGCTCTCTAAGCTTTTAATTATATTCAATTTGTTGCGTATGCTAAACTTTTCCACTACAGAGAGTGACTTTTATGACAAGTTCATGGCCACACTTATTAAAAACTATGCTGATAATGTGGGCGATCCGTATCGATAACGATAGCTGACACTTTGACATTCGGCGCAGTGTTGTAAAATGTTAAGCTTTGAATTAGGCGCCAAAGTGTACACATTCTGTTGTGAACTTTCTATATTTGCACTCTGAAAATATTTACTTTTTTAAACTTAAGCGAATGCTAATTAACATGCATCTTCGCTTTAGTCTAATAAGCCTGTTACGCTAATTGCTTTAAAGCCCACATACACCTCCTTTGCATGCAAAGTGGTGTGTGTTCGTCGATTGAAAAATCACGCCATATCACCGCCCAAACAAGAAGCACCTACAAATAAGAGAACAAAAATGGTTGCCAAAAATATTTGTCGACGCTTTCACCAAAATATGTTTTTTCTTACAGCAGCTTTAAGTATACTTATAGTACGTTTTGTACATTATCAGCAAGAAATAGTGGAATCTACGTTTACTGATAAGAATTGGCATTGGCTAGATATTGTAGTACGTGTGAGTATTACAATGATATTCGCGCCCCTTCGGAATTGCTCGAACAATCTAGTGTCTAATTAAATAATGACTATGCATATGTTAAGTTCAAGATTAAACTTTGAACGCTAACGAAAGAAAAGTTTCGAGACACAGGTGGCCAAAGCTATTCAATTGGGGACGTGTAAATAAATCCCTCTCTTTTTTGCTCTTGCTCTCTTTTGACATCTCTCAATAGCCGGCCGCAGACAAACCGGCTGTGCTTTTAGAAAAACAACATAAACACGCAGATAAATTGCATATAAATTGAATATGTATGTGAGTTAGCATACATATACCATGTATACATATGCCTATACAAGCAGACATTTGTTGTATTTGTGTGCTGGCGAAAGTTCAAAAACGAAAAGAAAAAAGTCTGGTCAACAAAAGCCACTGGGACTAGAGGTTATTCAAAGCTTAAACAAACGTGAATTATTCATTTCAACACACCTCCTTATTTAAGTGATATATTTACATTTGGAATTTTTGTATAAGTGATACTTACATACATATGTATGCATATACATATATATATGTCTGTAGTATTTTACAATTTCAATTTGCGATTACTGCAAGTCAGCATTAGAAGTGTGTTAAAATATTATTATTATAACTACGATTTCAATAGATCACGTTTTAATTGGCATTAGATACACTTCTTTTATTAAATAACTCAATGCTAGACTTACCTTGTAAAGTTTTAAAATTTAATTGCCGGTTGTCAAAAATGAACACTGGATTTCTATTTTATAATTCTTTGCAGACGGCAAAATGGCGAACCACTCCCAATCGGACACAGCGTAGAACTGATTGAAAACGAAAACAATGGAGGGAAGAAATGGTCTGACTGTGTGCGCGTGTATATAGATAAGCCGCTAGATAAATACAAGTTGGGTGACCAGCTGTTTTGCATTGCTCAAAAGCTTTCGCAGCATGGCCACACAGCCCGCTGAGCTTTTGGTTTGAAGCTGTGACACTGAGTCTTGCAGCAGTCAGCCTTTTATGCGAGGGCCCAGGCCGCCAAATTTTAAAAGTTGTGCACGTTACTTTTCTTAGTTGATATAATTGTTGATGTATTGATTGCCAATAAAAGCAAATAATATTGTAAACATAATACTAAAACTACATATTTTTAAAGTAATTTGATTGATAATAAAATCGTTGTAATAGTTGCAATAGAGGTGAAATTTTGGCTAATAAGCGGATACGCAAAAAGAAATTGAAGCTCTACCAAAAGTCATAAGCGCATTTAATTGAATTTTTAATGTGCGAAAGTGAAGTTTAATGTCTGTAGTTAAGGCGCATAAAAAAGCACCATAACCATAACCATAATTGCGATAATATTAACGAGAATATGCTTTCATTATGCTATTAATGCTAACAAAATCCAATAAATTCTACAAAATGCCCTTTTGTTGTTTAAAAATTAGCATATGTCATGGGTTTTTTATCTGACGACAACACGACTTGGTTTTTCACTTAATCAAGTAAAAGAAAGAAAGAAGAAAATGAAAAAATAGTATGGACAAACTTGTCTAATTGGTCGCAAAGCATGTGCCGCTTTCTTTTGTGCAATTAGATAATCGTTGAACAAATAAAAACATACAAGACAAGATGTTATATAATCTAATTATAACCAGCTTTTATCGAGCCACACAAACCAACTGCATTAAATAACAATTTAAAATAAGAAATAAAAGTTATTGTACCTTACGCGCGTGCCAGCGAAACTTTTTTTTTCGCTTTTTTGACCAAGACTGACAAGTTGACAAGCTTGGAGCAGCTTGCCGCCATTAGCCATGTCAATGAACGTGAAATGAACGCGTCTGGCACTAGTTATAAAAAGTACACATGCATCTAGCCATAAAAGTGCGTGCCTTGTTTTAACAAGCATTTATTTAACGCCATTTGATTGTTATGTAAAAACAAAACTAAACTGAAGCGATTGTGGGCCAAAAGTAAACTTATTTTAATTTCAGCTCAGCGACACTTAAAAGAAAAGTAAAAGCAGCCGTTTTACCAAAATCTTCTATTGGCTAAAAATAGGTTTTTTTTTTTTTTTTTGGTTTTGTTTTCGTTAACTTTTTGAAAGTGAAGAAGCTACAGGTTGGAAAACAATTTGCATAAATAACCACAAAAAAAAAAAAACAAAACGAAAAATGCTTGTAAATTATTTGAGCATCTTTGTTTCGTTGTTGTTGATTTTATATATACTAATAGATATTCGGTTGGTTTGCCACACAGGGCGACGTTGACTTTGACTTTTCACTTGTTACACATACGCCCCGTTGAGCGCTGCAAATTCCGCATAATGAATTGTGTTTCACCTTTGCTCGAGATATGAGTTGTTTTTTGAGTGTCTGCTGCACGCCTGCAATAATAAATTACTTCCTGGGCAACATTCCGCCGCCGTTGCTGCTGTTACAATTCTCGACAAGACGTGCAGCAGCAGCAGCAGCTAAGCAACAAAAAAAATATTACTATTAATTATATTGAATGGAGAAAGTCAATTTCGTCAAAGTGCCCGGCTTCAGTGTGTGGCTTTTGTGCGCCATTTCTAAAGACGCAGCAGCAGCAGCTGTCAGTCAGTCTGTCTGTCAGTTCGTCATTCACTCATTCACTCAGTCAGTCAGTTTAGTCAGTTAGTCGGCCAGTTTCCATTTCAACTCTGCTGCTTTCAATGCAGCTTATCTTTGTGGAGCGTCGTCATCTTCATCTTTGGCTTCGACTTCGTCTTCGTCGCATTCTTTTCAATCTCAGTTTGCCGCTGCTCTCCTCCGGTTACACTTGATATTTTAATCGTATTGCTGATCATGTGGCATGTGCGGCACACATATATAGTTTTATTTTCATCTTATATCTTTTCCCATTTCACCAAATCTCTACAAATGCAAATGATGTGCGTCAGCGCAGAATGCGATGCTCTCTTTACTTTGTATACCCTGTAAAGCGAAGAAAATGTCTATAGGTGATTCTTAATTTAAACAAAATTATTTTCGATTTAGATTTGTTTGCTAAATTCACCTATTATATTTATACTCATTCATAAGCCCAAGAAACTTTTCTACAGGATAACTGTTAGTCACATAAAACACACAAATTTACCATGGGCTTTTAAGTTATTTATTAAGCGCTTGTTTCCCGCAAACAATACAAAAAAAAAAAAACAACAACAGCTCCGATAAACAAAGTTCGATTTGATTATGTTTACAGTTATGTCGTCGTTTTTAGTGTTTATGCAAATTTATTCAAAGCTCAACGACAGATATGAGTGTCTGTGTGCTTGGGATGTGGGCTAGGGGCTACCGGTTCACCCATTTGATTGGCCTTTAATTTGTTGATTGGTAAGCATTGTGTTTCGATTTTTAACTGTTGAACTCTCGTGGAGGTCCAGTCGAACATCGAAAAAAAACAAACAGTGAAAGGCATTGCCAATCGGAATTTAGAAAAGGATTTCTTAAGGGAATTTCTCTTAGAGGGAATTTCGTACGTGAATCGTAGGGAAATTGGTGCAAAACTTTGCTAATTAATTCACAAATTCTCACAAAAAGTGAGAGTACTTGCAGAGATCTAAGGAAAACTATTGGCTCTTTTGGCATGCGTTCGACTCGTGCTTGTTTAAATAGCCGAATGTGTTCATTCACTATGGGTGACAAATGCAGCTTGGCGCTATTTTTGCTTTCCAAAATAAATAGAAAAAAAAAAATAAAACGGCATGCAAAAACGAAAGCCAAGCCAAGGTTCAAACCAACAACAACAGCAAAAACATTTGCGTACGTTTTTTTCAGTTTTTTTCAGTAATGAAGTGCAACAGCAGCAGCCGAGGCAGAAACCGTCGCCATAATTGTTGCCAACTGACTTTGTTGCATACCAAATGTCTACTGGGTCAATGTATCTTTGTTGGCCCAAACCCCAGACCAAGCCCCATCCAATGCACACACACGCATCCCAGCCTCATGTGAACAAAATCATTAATGCGCTCTTGCAGCTCACCAAATTGCTTGGCCATGTTTGCTGGCGGCTTTCACATGCTGCAGACCTTTGGACAGCAACAGGTAGCCAGGTAAGCAGCCAGGCTGGCCTCTATTGTTGTGTCAGCTTAATATGGCCAATAGCCAAATATTAATTCCTGCCTCCATCTCCATCTGTTTATATGCAAATTTTCTTTTGACATCCCATTTGAAAAGTAATTCTAGTGCAACTTGGCGCGGAAATGTTAAAAGTCAAATGCAAATTGCTTATAGAATTGAATATTCTTCTCTTCTTTTTGTAGTTGTTTGTTGTTGCCTTCGGCAGGACACAAGGATAGTGAGTGACAGGCTACAAGCAAACAGTTGATTATAGTCAACCAGTTTCTGAAGCTCTCTGAGTGCGTTGGAGTTATTTCCTGAACAAAAAAACTAAAAATCGGACAAATTTCTCACAATAAAATTATACTAAACTTGAATGTTAGTATAAGGCCACCTAATCAATAACTAACATGTCTTTTATGTTTACTCGAAAGCACACACAGATTCGAAAATTATACATCGTAAATGAGTTGGAAATCTGGCAATCAAATGTCAAGATTTCGTGTTTTTGCCATGTTTCCCATGCAATCATCGTTCATTTCTCACAGTCAAGATGCGAATTATTGCCTTGAAATTAAAAAAGACAGCATTAGTATCTCTTTTATTTGGCACAGTTGGATATTTAAATGGCACTCAGGCTGTTTTCAATATCATCTGCTAAACAATAAAATGCAAGTTTTGATGGCTTTGCGTTGATTTCTAAAGAAATGTGTGGTCAGAACTATTCCAGTTGCACAGACTACAGTTACTCTGTTGTTTTTTTTTTTGTGTCGCAGTGAGACTCTCTGACACGCATTAATTGATTTGTTTCGTAACCGAAATTAGGTAATTCCGTAAAGCATTTAAACGTTTAAATCTTCTTCTTGTGGCAACTTCCGACCAAGGCGACTACGACGACAGCATCATCGCTTGGGGCACTTTCAATGTAATTTTCTACAATTTTTACACGTGAAAGTTCATAAACGAAAGCAAAAATGTAAAAAGCACACACACCACATGTGCTTTATGTGTGTGTGCGTTTTGTATCTTTCATTGTCATTAAACAAAATGAAGCAGAACCGCGTCAGGCTATGAAAGGCTTTTAGATGAGTAGCATCTACTGTGTGTGTGGAGGGGTAGAGGGGTTGGGGGTATTCCACACTCACACGGTGAATGTATATGATGACGATGATCATTAAATGCCAAAAAATGCCAACAGTTAGAGGGTCCAAGCCAAAGAGTCGAGAGCCAAATTATGGCAAAAGGCAAAACTGAAACTGTAATGTTGTCGAATGTTTCATTTCGTTTGTGGATTTGGTTTCACTATCATTTGCTTGTGTGTGTGTGTGTGTGCATTAAAAGTGAAAACATGTTAAAAGTCATCACATATAGAAATGTTAAGCTGAAGCTGAAGCTAAAGAGCTGGGCTAACAACATATATGGAATACAAATTGCGTATACGTAATTTTTAATTGATCGTTTAACCGATTTGCTTATGATTGTTGCTGCTTACCACATTTACATAAGCTAATAATAAAGATGCTCTATAAGTTGGCTTATGCTAATTTGGCTACCTCATTTAGAAGGATTATGACAGGGTAGTTTTTTGTTGAGAGGTTGTCAAAAGAAATGAGTAAAAGTTATGCAAATTTTCTTTCTTGTTGTTAAAATTGATGTTAGCTAACGCTTATGCTTAGTTATGATCTTATTTAACCATGGTCAAATTATGCAGCTGCAGATGAGCTAAGCTAGCAGCTATTTAGCACTTAACTCATTGGAAAGTGAAAACAAATTGATATTTATTTATTTCAGAAGAGAGACTGTTTTTGCACAATTTCTATGAGACAGTTTCTAAACTTCATTTTCAAATAAATAAACTTCTCTATTATTATTTTCAACTACAACTACTCCAATAAGTAATTTTTTGCAAATTTAACTTCACCCCAATCCATTTATCATTCATATTTCAGCAAACACTTTCAGCTCTTGCCAAAAAAAAATACTCTCATTAGACAGCAGTATACCGCAAATGTTTTGACAATGTTAAACGGGTCTTTCAGTGTAGCTTTTTTTTTTGTTTGTTGAGCAACACCTTGGATCGTTGAAGTCAAACAAGTGAAAGTGCCCAAAAAAAAAAACATTCAATTTTGTGTAATTTTGCTATCAATTAACAAAGCGCACAAAGTGTATGAATGAATAGGCGAGACGAAGCCACTTTAGAAGATTAATTGCTTGTACAGTCAGCACTCGCTGTCAGTGATCGTTAGCACATCATTACGAGTACGAGTTGAAATACTGTGAGGCAAACAAACTGTCGACTCCGACACCCCCCTCAGGGCGAAACAGTTAAAAGTGGCGAGAATGGCGAGAAACGTTTACAAATCATTAATTTTGTGTATTTTTATTTATATTCAAGCTTTGAAAGATTACAATTTAAAGATTTTTACTTACATATTTCAACTAAAATAATTTTAAGTTAAGTTCCAAACCAAACAGGTTTAAAAATTTGCTAAGAATTCCTTTCAAAATTCTGTACACAATTCTTTTGCGAATAAAATAAATAATAAACCACATTTTAATGAGACATTCTTTGAATCTTGATCAGATTACAGGGCATCTGTCAGCTAGGATCATTAGCACGTTCTCAGCTGCATTTCTGCTTGCGAAAAAAAATCAGCAATGTTGCCAGACAGCGCAAAAAAAAAGCATCGCTGCTGCTGCTGCTTTTGCTGCTCTTCATTGACCTCGTGCACGATGAGCTTTCAAAAATGAAAAACGAAACGAAAAACGCCAGAGCCAACAATGGGGCAAGCTAGTAAGCAGCAGTAGTAAATACAGCTAGAAGCCAGGCTTCGCACACAAAACTACCAGCTGGCCCCTGGGATTTGGAGTCGGAGTTGAAGCTGGAGTTTTTGGCTTTGCTAGACGGCAGAAAAAAACCGAACGGTACCCAGCACAAAATAGATCTGAATCTCATGCTGCGTAAGCGCCGATGAAAGTGCCTGCCTGCTGCCTGCTGCCTGCACTGACTGAATACTGCCTGTCTGCCACAGACAGTGCCACAGACACAGTGTTGTTGGCTCTCTGGATGGCTGTGCCATCATTTCTCCTTGGGTCCATGATAGTAGTCAAATGATGTTGGCATTTACTTGCTTTTTACTTCTTCTTTTTTTTGCCAAATGTGTCCGCAATGCGCATAATAAAAACGAAAAGCGTGTAAAACACAAAGCAAAGCAAAAATCAATTGGAAATTTTACTTTCGACGACGAGTAGAAAAAGTAAAAACACATCAGAATGCCCTTCAAGCAGAGTGCATGGCTAAAAGATGCCCTGTAAGCTGAATGGTTGTGAACTTCACTTACTGAACGTTGTATTACACACCACCTTTACAACACTTCTCACACATTACAGGGTATACACAAATAAACAAAAATATTATAATTTGAGAGGCGGAAGATTCCGCGAGGCGACTGAGATACCAAAGCCGAACTTATAATGTTCACATTTGTCGACTATTTGCGTGCTGTCATTAAACTATAATTAAATTTCTTTTCTTTTCATTTTCACCCTGCAACTTAAAAGTCATCCTCCATCCATGTGCCATGAAGGGTTTACCAAAACTTCACGCCTGTCACGGCCCCATGAAATTTCTTTCTTAGCTGCTTTTGTTTTTATGTGAATTTGTGATTATTTTTTTTTTTTTTTTGACAGGAGAGAATAATAACTTTTGGATTTTTTGCACATCAAAAGAGTTGGCGAAATTTAAGTTCAACAAATTGTTTTCAACTTTGATTGAAATTTGATTGGTTGCAAACTTTTATAACTTCAATCCAAAAACCTTTTCGAATCTTCTGTCAAAAGTCTAGCCCAAGGAGTTCCCCATACCCTAAAGCTCATCGTTCTTGTTAAATGCGGGGGCATTTTGGCAGCTGCTACATTTGGTTGCAACATTGCAAAACGCTAATGAATTTATGAGCTTTCGCTGTGTCCGGGCATAACTACATACATACTTGCAACTACAAATGCATGTGTATTTGTGACATGACTGCTTTGAGCAGCTTGCCGCCTCGAGGCAGCAGCCACATGTTGCAGATGTGAAGACCCACCCAGTGGCTGCCGCTCGTGTGTTCTAGTAGCTTGTGGATTGAGCATGTGCATGTTGCTGCTTGCACATTTTGAAGTCTTCAGCTGCAACAAAGTTTCAATGCCTCTTTGTTGTGGTTCGGTTTGGTTTGGTTTGGTTTGGTTTTTCGGTTTTTCGTTTGGGGTTCGGTCCAGTCCAGAGCAGAGCAGAGTCGGTGGTTCTCGTTCGGTGCATGTCAGGCGACTTTCAGGCCAACTGCTACTTACGACTGCCAACTGGCCATAATATGTAATTTCAATGATTTGCATACAAAACACTTTTCACCAAACCGAAACAACGAAGCCACAAAGCAGAAGCTAAAGCTGGAGCTGGAGCTGGAGCTAAAGCTGGAGCGGGAGCTGAGGCTGAGGCTGGAGCAGGCATAGAATTGGCATGGACAAACAAACACGTTAAATACTTCCGCGTTGCAGTCGCGTTTTGTTGCATTGTACACTAGAAAAAACTGAAATTTGTGGAAAAGAGATATCTTAGTTCAAGTTATTGAAGAGTTGGTTTAGGAACTTTAAGAAAGTGAGAATGTTTTCTGCTATTTAAATGAAGAAAAAAATTCTTAAATTTATTTTTTTTTTAAGTGTATCTGTATGGCAAGTGCAGAAGAGTAGCGGCAAGAGGTGGAGACAGATGGTACCTCTAAGCTGATCGTAGTATTTTTTCGGCTCGTTTTCATAAGCTCGAAATATTCATATTTGTCACGAAGCCGAATGCCGTGAATGCTGCACGCTGTTGCTTCTTCTTCTTCTTCTTCTTGCTTCTTGTTGGCTGTTGGTTGCTTATGTATGTGTATGGATGATGGCCATGGATGCGAAGATTTCCTGGCCAACAAAAAGAAGAGGAATGAGGCCAACTAATGGGTAGCTGTTGCTTGCTCGCTGGTTGCCTTTTCGTGCCTTTTTTGTGCCTGTATGTTGCGTGGATTCTGCGAAAACCGAAAATTATAATAACCAGTTTAAACATGGGATTCTTTTATATGTGCGGTATTATTTTAGCTTGGTTTTTTCGGCAGGCCGGCCAATGACCCAGCACTTTAAAAGGGCCCCCAAAAAAAAAAAAGCTACGCAGTCTGGAAAAAAAAACGTGAGGAGACAGCGGTTCTTTTAGTTTGCAGCAAGGTCAGCAGGAGCTGTGCGAGGAGGGTTGGGGGTGGTGTCTGGTGGCTTAAGTGAGTGGTGGATTTTTGGTTCTCTGCATCGAGCGGTTTGCAGCCGGCGAAAGTTTTTTTGGTAAGCCGAAAAACTGAGCAGAAGAGAAGTGAAACAAAAAAAAAAAAAAAAAAAAACGTCCATTTAGATTTAATGAGATATTGGGCCCAAAGTCAAGTCGCGTCCGGCGTGGCCTTTCCTTTGGCACAGAAGCATATGAAAACTGCAATAAAGCAAATGCTTGACGCTTGTGGCCCATAACGAATGAACAGCAGCCGCCACAGCCGCCACAGCAGCCGCAGCAGCAGCAACAACACAAATGTATTTTTGTTGAACGAAAAATTCCAAAAGCAAATCCATTTTGTTCCGACTTTCATTTTGGAGCAGCACAACACACACACACACACACAAGTGTGAGCCACAGTTGGAGGCAAGCAAAGGCAATCGCTGCACAGTTTGAAGACAATTGTATAAATGAAAGTTTAAGATCTCTGTCCGTCCGTCCATCCGTCCGCCCGTCTGTTATGTGTTTGTGGGGCAGGGCAGACGTGTGTGCGAGAGCAAGCGCGCCCCTGCTCTCTGTTATGAGCTAACGGTGGCACTGCGGCACACTGCCTGTGGCACAGCGACAGGTTGTACAGCGCCGGCACTTGACCATGCCCCACTCCACACCCGGCACGTGTTGCCCGCCAATGAACAACAAAACAACAACAGCATAGTTTTCAATTGTTTAGCTGCTGCTGCTGCTGCTGCTGCTGTTGCTTTTGAAACCCATTTCTCCATTGCAGGCGACTTTGATTTCGATTTACTTTTGCTTTTCATTGTTAATAGTGCCGCCAATGCGATGATGATCAGTAGGAGTTGGGGGAGGCTATCACCATTATTGGCCAGCCATATGGGCATTTGTTGTGTCGGTTATAAAGCTTTAATAACAATTTTATGGTTTTTAACGCAATTTGCTTTGAGGAAGAGCATTAAGTGCAGCATTTCTATTGAAAGCCATGGGTGGGAGGGAGAGATTTGACAAGAAGTTGTAAGTATATAAAAAAAAATTAGAAGAGAAGGATTTAACAAAAATTTTATCGTACGATACATATTTTTATTTTCCGTTTACGATACATTTTTTTTTTGCTAATTAGCCACCGAAATGTTAACTAAAATGTTAACTCACATGTTCTGATTTAACTGAACTGCGAAAGCTTTTTCATCCTGTAAAAAGTTTACCTCTATAACTGTTAACATTAAAATTGATTATTACAATAGCAAACGTGCCGTTTTTTGCGAACCAGCTGAAATAATACCCTTCAAATTGTTGATGTCTTAATTAATAGCCTGGCTTATTGTCAAAATACCGCCTTTACGTGCAAAATTTCTAGGTGGAACACTCTTCGATTATGTTTCATTATTTTGCATATGTATTCACAGTTCCCTCAACCCAAGCGTATAATAAAACTGAAGATCATTTCCCCATTTCAAACACACAATCAGGGTCAATTATCGATTTAAACACAAATATATTTTTGGTTGTCTGCCCGGTGGGACAATGAAATTTACGATCATACGCCTTCCGGTGCTCGAAAAATAAATCTTCAAATTAAGTTCTGTCTTGTAGCGTTATTCGAAAAAATTAACCAAAATCGAAGCAATTTTTTTTTGTTTGTCTCTTCTGAGGCAAGATCAGAAAGAAAGAAAACGAAATCAAAAAAGATCAACGCTTTCAAGTGCCCACTTGGCACAATATACAACAAAAAAAGAAGATCTTTACGTTTTGTTTTTGTTTTTTTTGTGCAAAGGCGATTGCTCCGAGAATGTACAGAAGTGTGTGTGTGTGTGTGCGTGGGCTGTTTAAAAAGTTTACAGTGCGTGGGCTGCAAGAAAAGTATAAAATGAAATTGAGAAATTGAATTTCTTGTACTAAATAACATAATGAAAGCTTAAAATAATATTAAGAAACGCAAAATGACTTTTTATAATTATGTAACTGTAAATTTAACTGCATTTAAATGATACTAAAGAAGCTTAAAATATATATTATTATCTTTAAGTGTTTATCTGAAGATCTTAGACTTTTTAAAAACCCCTTTTACCACCCAATTGAAAACAAATCAAGCTGCGGGAAAAAATTGTGTCTTGGGTCGGAGTGCTGGAACCGAACGCAAATGCGAAAATTACACCCCAAGCGACCAATTTAAAGCCATTAAATTATAATTTTAAATTTTAAAGAGCCTACCCGAGCAACAAGAGCTCTGAGCTGAGAACTAAGCATTGGGCATTGAGCGGACAGCGCAAAACAGAAGACACCCAAAACGCATTATTCAATTAGCGGACACGGACGCTTTGTTTATTTTCGGAGTAGAATTGTTCCACGTTCTGTTTCTACTTCTTATTATTATTTGTCTCTCAGCGGACAACTTAGTTGGCAGTTTGGCAGTTGAAATTTGTAGCGATTGCCCAACTAGCGGCTGGCGGAAGCGCAACGAACAAAAAACGGTTAAGTGAAAAACCCAAGTAGGTGTGTGCGTGTGTGTGTGTAGGTTACGTTTATCTGCTTTAATCTGCGCTTACAACTGTCGCCAACCTGACACTCATAATTAAAGAAACAAATAAAGCACAGCAGCATAACAGAAGACGACAACAACAACAACAGCTACAGCGCAGTCGCAGTCGCAGCGATCACATTAACATAGTGCAAGAAAATAATAACAACAACAGCAGCAACCACGACAGCGACGACGAAGACGACGACGGCACTTGTCGTGTCTGCGTCTGCGCAGCGTTGACGTCCACGACTTGGCAAAGCTTCCAGCTGCTGCTGCTGTTGCTGCTTTGACGGCCGCTGCTGCTGCTGCTGCTGCTGCTGCCTTGACTTTGACTTTGCCTTTTGCCTTGGCCTGTTGTTCGCCAGCCAAGACGAAGAGCTTTTAAGCTGCGCAGTGCGCCGGCGTCGCTGCCTCAGTCGCTGTTAGTGGTAACTTCTTCGTGTCTGCAAAACGGCTGCTGTCTTAGTTCTTAAGTCCGTCGTTGGCGTGCTCCTCTTCAGTTCGTTGCTGACCAACGTAACGTGCGGACGTGCCAAGCTCGCCAACACACAAATAATATACGAAATAAATAAAACGACTGCGTGTTTCAGTGCAGTAGTTGTTGCTTTGGCTACAACAAAAACAAGAGAAAATAGACAAGCCAAATATATATTTAACATTAAATGGTAAAAATACAAAAGAATTCAAATAAGTGCGCGACGCGTGTGCAAAATTCACATTGACAAAAAAAAAAAGAAAGAAGACGAAAAGAAATGATTGAAAAATGATCAAAAAATAATAATAATAATCATGATTAGGACTAATGTGTTGTACTTATTGATTGCTGATCCTTATCGATATTTTTAGTATGCCTTTGCCAGCCAAAGAATTTCTCCAAATTGCTTGTGTGTGTTTTGTGCGTTTTCTTTACGGCCACAACAACGTCTCTTCAATGGGTGTATGTTAGTGTGTGTGTGTATGTATGTATGTGTGTGTTTGCTGTTTGGGGCTGTGGCGGCGTTGATTTTGTCCATGTCCAGCATCGGGAGTCTGTTCGATTGTGTGTGTGTGTGTGTGTGTGTGTGTGTGTGTGTTGCAGTTGCAGTTGTACCATGTCCAAGGCGCGGCCAGCGGCGACTGTAATTTCTGTCTTGCGCATTCTAAACACACACACACACACACACACACACAAAAAGTTAGAAACACACACTCGAAAAAGCAAACAAACAAACAAACAAACATGGAACGCAGTCAAGTGAAGACAGCACAGAGTTGCAGACGGTATGGGAAGAGGGAGGCAGGGGGCAGGGGGAACGGGGGGGGGTAGAGACAGTTGAAGTAGCGAGGCAGATGAAGACACTCCTGCCATGGCTAGTTTGGGAGGAGAGATGCAGATGCAACTGCAACTGCAACAAACTGCAGCAGCCGTTGCAGCCACATGTGTTCTCTCCATCTCGCTCTCGCACGCAGCGTTCGCCATATTGGGGCATAACGGTGCAAAAATCGCGCTGCTTTTTACTTAGCACACAGCACACAGTGCCTCTTAGTATGTGTATGCATGTGTTTGTGTGTGTGTGTGTGTGTGCTTTTTTATGCTGCCAAGTTTATGTCTATGGCTGCTGCTGTTGTTGTTGTTGTTGTTGTTGTTGCTGTTGTTGCATTGATGACGACCCAGCGACCGATAGACCGACCGAACCAAAGTGCGATCAAGCGAAAACCGCAAATACAAAAAAAAAAGTATAAAAAAAATAGATAGATAGATATATGCATCTAGCTGGAAAGAAAAGAATTGCATTCATTTTGCAAAAAAACTCAATTTGCAGTTTTGTGGTTGCTGCCACACAAAACACTTCTTCTTCATAACCATCCACTTTTTCTGGTCGCTGATCAATCCTTAATCCTGCTGCAGCTGCTCCTGTGACTGGGTCAATCAATCTTTCTGGGCTCCCAGCTGCTGATTGAATTTGCCCCAGTGCTTGCCACGCCCATTTTGCACTTTGACCGCAATGCAAATAATCATCATTTTGCAGGACTTGCTGAAAACTGAACAGCAAATTTAAAATAAACTGCTAGCGGTACTTGCAACGTGACTACACTGAGCAAAACTATGGATAATGGCTCTGTGTAAAAAGTTTATCCTTCAGTTAACTGTTTCTATAAAAAGCAAAGATAAACTTTTTGTTCAGTTTTAATTCTAAAGAACTTAAAAATATGAGTAAATATTTCCAATATAAAACTACTGTAAAGAAGAAGAAGATTCACTTCCATTAAATTTTATTCATTTATATTTAATATATTCCCACAATTTTTAAAGCTGCACCAATTCTTTAATCAATTCACAACGAACAAACAAATTTAATGAAGTCATTATTCGATTTTGTTAACTGTTTTAAATCCAATAAACAACTTAGTTTTATTTTATATTTTGTTCTCACAACGGTTCAGCAGATTTTTGCTGTGTGTCTAGCGCTATTATTTATAGGAGCATTATTGGTCAATAGGTTATGGCTTGGCGCAGTGTTCACGGTCTCTGTGTGTGTGTGTGTGTATGTGTGTATTAGTTTGCTGCCCCAGCTTGAAGGCATTAGCATAGACTGCAGTTTAATGGGCCACACAGGCCAAAAGCATCAAATATCCGATGCTCACTAATTTTTATTTTTATGTGTGCACAGCTAGAGGCGATATATATATATTTTGGGGCTCAACGTTTCAGCCCACTTTAAACGGAACTCACAAGCCCGGGCAACGCCTCTCAACTCTTTATTTTTTTGTTTTGTCTTACTTTTATTAAGTTATAAAAAAAAATGTATAGCTTCAACAGCAGATAGATAGCTGAGAAACGGCCCAAAAAAGAAAAAACCCAAAAAAAACAGAAAAAAAAAAATTGAATGCCCAACAGACACAGACGACACACGGGCCGGATAACGGTTATATAGTAGTAGTAGGAACCTGCCATCCACATTCCCATTGCAATAAAATGGGATTTTATAACTTCAAAAGAAAAGAGACAAGAACAAAAAGAGTTTTATTAACAGTGAGAGGCAAAGAGACAAAGGTCGTTGCAGCAAGTGAAAATAGCGACAAACATCAAGAGCATAGGAAACAAAAACAATTATAGTCAGTCAGGTGTTAATTTCAAGTTCGTTGCCTAAGTCTTTCGTTTATTTTTTTTTTTTGTTTTTCTTTTAAAGTGGAGCACACAAGCAGCGCCCCCATTGAATGCGAATGAGGGGCGTGCGAGTTGTGCCGGCCGGCAAATACAATAAAAAACAACACATTCACATATTATATATTTTATTATCATTTTTCATTATATCTTTTTGTTTTTTTTTTACTTTTTATTTGTGGAGCGCACATTTCTTTTCGTTACGTTTATTCTGTGATCTTTTTTAAACGTTTCGCTTGGCTTTCGTTTCGTTTCTCGTTTCATTTCCGTTTTGACCCCCGTCAAGTTCAAAGGTTGTGCCTACAGCAGAATAACACGCACGCAACAACAACAACAACAGCGTACAACCAAATAAATTGTTAAACAACAACAACAAAAGCTAGTTGCATTTTACAGCTGGAAAAAAAATACTTCTTGGAAACTACAGCAAGCTCAGTGAGAGCAACAACAGCCACTATAATGCCAGCGACAGCGACGCCGACTGTGACGTCGACTGCAACGACGAGAAAGCAACCTGCAAATAATGCGATGCTGAGCAAAGCTTTTACGGTTAAGCGGCTTTTAGCGGTAAGTGTGCACGAACAAAAGCTTCCATATAATACATACACATATAGATCTAAGAAAATAATAACTAAATTTGCAAATGCCATTGATGATATTTCTTCTTTTTTTTGGGGGCGTTGCCAATGCGAAATGCTCCAAAAATAAGAAATTGTCAACTTAAATCCATTGTGTTTTTAACTATGCAACATAAAGTTTCTACTTCTTCTTCGCGTACAACATTTTTTGGCGTGGGCTGGGCTTTGTACATTGTGGCATTTACTTTAACTTGACTTTGACTTTGATCGTGGGCCGTTGGCCAAGTTTTTTATTTTTTTTTTCTCACTCAGCACGCTCCATGTACAAGTGTGTTTGTGTGTGTGTACGAGTGTGTGTGAAAGAGCTGTGAAGTCGGCCATTGGGTCAAACTGTGCCTGATAGATGGATAGGCGTCGATGATGATGTTCTCTTACACTGCTGCTGCTTCTTCTTCTCGACTCGACTCGACTCGACTCGACTCGAGTCTAGCTGTTGTTGTTGCTGTTATTGTTCTTGTTATTTGCCTAGCAGGGAGTCTTCACTTGCACGCTGAGAGCAATGTAGTCAAATTAATCTAATAAAAAGGTGGGAGTTACTTGGTTTTTATTTGTGTTTACTTCTGGGAACTGGAGTTATGCTGATGTCGTTTGGCATGCAAGCTTTTTTTTTTTAAATGATTACCTTCATAAAATGTTAATGGAACTTTCGAGAGGAAAAAATGAAGCTGATTATAAGCCGAAGAAATGTATTTCCCTTCGGTTTTGAGGGGAAGTACTTTATTTTAATTTCGATGTTAGTTTAAAATGAATAAATTTCTTTAACTTACAATCCAATTAATTAATAAAACTTTCTTTAATAATACTTTTCCTAACACTTTTCACCAATATATTTTATCGACATTGCTTTATTTGTTTATTGCACTACAGTTATGTTACTTATTTCTGCCTGTCTCTCGGTCAGTTTGTTGTAGTTTACTGCAAACTGCGCCGGTCTGCCCCTTAGCTGTGGCAACACTGGCGGTTAAAGGTCACCAGACAGGCTGGCGCCCGACGATCATTTAAAAAAAAAAAACAAAATGCACAGCAGATGAAAAAAAAAGTACGAAAGTAGTTTGTAAAACACGAAAAATTATTTGCTTTTTTTTCTCTACCCTCCTATTTATTTCTTCTTGTGTGTATGTTGCATGATGCATGTTGTTGTTGCGGCTGTTCTGCGGTCCTGTTCTTTTACGACAACGATTCATACGAGTGCCGAGAGGAAAACTGGGCGTTCGGGCCACTTCTTCATTAGCGCAACGGCATTGTAAAAATTGCGAAGTGGCCATAAACAAAAAATAAATCAAGCCGAGAATGCAGCAGCAAAAGCAGCTTGATGATAAATGGCAATGCTTCAAGGCGTATGTGTTAGTGTGTGTGTGTGTGTGTGTGTGTGTGTGTGTGTGTAGATCAAGATGAATTACAGGTCGGCACTTGCAAATCAACCTGGGGTGGACATGCGACTGGCAATTATTTGCTCAAGCAGCCAACTTGCAAATATTTCATATTTTTCGGCATCTATTTGAACGGCTTTCTTGAAAGTTAACAGAAATTACCGCAACAAAACGTCTGTCAATGAAAGTAGCTTTGGCTTCTTAATGGGTCAACCTGCCACAAAGACACACACAAGAGAGAGAGGGAGAGAGGGAAAGAGACACTCTAATGGGCAACAATGATCACATTCTCTGCTCGTGCTTAAAAGCCACTCGAAAGCATAATTAAACAATTTTTATTGACTTTTTTTTCTTCTCTTTTTTGTTGTTGTTGTTGTTGTTGTGATAGTATTGATGCCGCCACTGAGGCTGCCGCAGATTGAGAATGGAACTTGTGTGTCTTTCAATTCTTCTACTGTTTCCAGTTGCCAGTTTCCCATTCTATTACCAATTGCTTTTTCTGTTGTTGTTGTTGTTGTTGCTGTTGTTGAGTGTTTTGTTATGAGCCCACGTTTAGTTTTGCGGCTTGTGTCAGCCAACAACAACAACAACAGCAGCAGCAGCAGCAGCCACAACAACAAAAATCCAATTGAAAATAAGTAGAAATTGTGGTTGTTAAGTGATTGTTGGAAAAGTGCATGAGGCCAAGTTTCAAGCTACTAACTAACTGTATATATACCGATTTTTCCAACGAAAAATAGTAGCGTAAGCTAAAATTACATAATCAAGTTGAGCCTATAATGAAAATCCTTTTTTACTAATAAAGTTCATCCTTTAAATATATTTCATATAACTTCCTCAATAATAAACTCAATGACCGTACTAAAAATTTCATTCATTTCCTAACTAATTGAAGACTTAATAAAAAAAAAATTAGCCAACAAATAACATTATAGCTATTATTAACAACCAATCTGCTCGCATAAACAAAATCACAGCAACAGAAAAAAGAACTTGCGTCATTTGCCTCCTGCATGCTGCATTCAGGTTCGACTTCTTTTTGCAACGAACAACGAACAACAACAACAACTAACTGTAATCTTATGTCTCAAGTGGCTTGAAAATTTGTTAACGAACAACTTTTGGCTTGTGTGTGCTTTGTGTGGAATTCTTATTGAAAATTGCGATTGCGATTGCGATTGAGTCTTGAGTTCTTTTCTGTTCTGCGGACCAAGAGACAGAGAGAGAGAGAGAATAGCGTATCTATTACAAATTTAATGCTGTCATTGAATTTTATGCTTCAGCAAATTTTCAGCTGAAAATTAAATATATAATTACACAAATCAAATGGTAGGAGCAGTACCGTTTCTTCTATCGTTGGAGGAGTAAAAATGCAAATAGAATTTTGTTGTTACCTAACTTTGAGGAGAGTAGTATAAAGTATCTGGCATAATTAATGGCGTGTGGCGCTTAACACTCTATCTCTTCGAGTCGAGTGCATTGTACTCTAGTCTCTGTATTTCCTCGTACTTGTTCTAACTCCAAAAAGATACAAAGAGTTGGCTTCGAACTGTATCTTGTTGTTGTTGGAGTACCCTTGTTTAATTATAGAGCCCAATGGGTTCGCTTTTCAGTTTTCAGTTCTCAGTCTGCCATGAAAAAAGTCTGTCTGTTGTTGGTTGTTATTGTTTTGGGCGTGTTTGTTGTGTTCAGGCAACTGTTAATTTTGTTGTACAACTCTGTGTGTGTGTATTTCTTGTATCTATAACGTGTTCGTCTACTTATCTGGCTTAACTGTCAGTTACAGACCAACAAAAAAAAAACCTTACTCACCTGTCTCTCTCTTTTCATTCACAAAACCAAAGTATCTGAGTCTGCGTATCTTTTTTTTTTTGCGATTTTTCGTTTACACAAATTAATTATATGTGAGCAGCAGCTGCATAGTATTTACTCTTCTTCTCCTTCTTCTTGGCTGCTGTTGTTGTTTATGGCCAAGACTTTTGGCTAACGGCAGTTTCGTGTGCTTTAACAATTAGTTACCAACTTCGCAAAATCTCCAGCTATCCCCTCTCCCATCCCCCATCTTCACGCTCTTTGCATGAGCTGAACAAATTTTGCGCTTGGCTGGCCATTAAATTAAATGTATATTAGGTTTAATTCTTATATCATCTGCATTTGCTTGATCGCAATTATGTAAGCTCCGCAATTTAAATCATGTAAATGATGATGATGTTACTTAAAGCTCTCATAGATTATCATTAGCATCATTTACATGCACTGCTAATGTGCCACACGCGGCGCGTACATAATCACTTTCAAGATTGGATTAGATTAATGATGTCAACTCGGGGTCTTTTTTTATTGTGGAGAATGGAGAAGCTTAATAATCTTCAACCTTAGTACAACTTTAAGATTTCTGATCCATCTTTTTTCAACCAATTTCTAATATTTTGTTCATTATTATTTTGTTGCAGATTTTTGTATTCTTCACACTGCTGCTTGACAACACCACGCAGGCTTTGGATTTGGGTGACAAGTGTCAGCATGATATGGACTGTACGGATTTCATCAAGGGCAGCAGCTGCTCAGCGCTGGGCTACTGCGAGTGTGCGCCCTACTTTGTTCAATTGGATGCCAAGCGCTGTTTGTCATGTAAGTAACTAAATACATTTACATACATACTGACTGTAACTAGGCAAAGTCAATCTTTGAGTAACCCCCATTCTGGAGAAGCAAACAAAACACAATTCCTTACCTTTATTGGTAAGAGTGTTGTTGTTGTTGTTTGAAGTTCTTAAGTTGTTTGCTTATATGCAGAACCGTTACTCATATATGTATATTCTTACTTCTTCTCTTTTCTACTTAGCTCAACTATTGGGCGGCGATTGCCAGCTGAGCGAGCAATGCTCCATGAAGGTGGCAAACAGCAGCTGTCTGGACGGTGCCTGTAGGTGCGTCGAGGGATTCTTGCAATTCCGCAAGCACACATGTCTGGGACGTAAGTATCAGACAACTGTTGACCAATTGTGGCCCTAATTGCATGGAATTTCATAATTACACATACCACACACACACACACACACACACACCATAACATTATTTATAATAATAAGTTCATTTCAACTCGTTTGGTGTTTGGCAAAAAATAATTGCAATAAACAATAAAAGAACACACAAGAATGGAACTTTGATTGCTTATCATATAAGAATTACACGCAAGCCCGATTTTAACAGTCTTTCAAGTTGGTTTTTCCTTTCTGGTTTTCAATCAGTTTAACCATCTCATTCATTCATTTCCGTTGATTGTTTGACGTTCGTTAACACTTCTATAACAATTTTTCCTTTTTCTTGTTGCCGCCACTTGACACAAACAATTAACATGGCCATAACAACAACAAGAGCGACAACAACAATGGCAATAACAATTGCTACTCATGGGCTAACAAGACAATCGTGTCACTAATTATACGCATAATTGGTTAATTTTCCAAGAACTCAACTCAACTCAACTCAAAAAAGAGAAACAAGCATAAAACGCAACGTGAAATGAGAATTGTAAATGGTGAATTTTAATTAGAATTCTTCTGTTGGCATGTGAGCTAAGAATTTCCTTCAATTGAATACCAGAAATGTGTGAAAAATATTTATTATTTATTATACTTGAACTTATTATGTTGATTTAATAAGTTTACAAGGGGAAATGTTTATGGTAATCAGAAGTTTAGCTCCAATGATTAAATAAGATGGGATTAAGTAATTGGGATTAATCAAAATTTGTTGATAGAAAAAAACAGAGGAGTAAGTATCAAATGTTCACTAAGATTACAACACTAAGAAGCACTAACCATAAAAAATCCAATGCCACATTTTGAATAGATAAGAAACCAGCTGCACTCAAAAGCAAAGAACTCTTTAAGCAAAGATCTTCAAGTGTGATTTGGCCATTAGGCAAATGACAGCAAATACAAGTTCTTCACAAAGAAAGAAAGAGAGGCAAAAGAGTGTGAGAGAGAGAGAGAGAGAATGCTTTCTAGTTGAACTCTTTTGATTTGGATCAATGCCTTTTGGGTCTTCGCCTTGCCTCTGTGTGTTTGTCACATTGGCGCCTAATGGCGTTAATCTGATTAGAATGTTTTCTCGAATTCGAATCCGTAGCAGATTGTCAGCTATGTGCCACAAGTTGCGGTACATTTGTGTGTGTGTGTGTGTGTGTGTGTGTTTTGCCCTGCCGCTTAGCAGACACGACTTTGACTCCAGACTCTTGGACAACTGTTACAGTTCGTGTCTATGCCGTTCACCTGTTGCATTCTGCTGTTGCTGTTGTTGCTGTTGCTGTTGTTGCTGCTGCTGGCGACATAATTATAGCGCATTTAAATGCACACTGAATGCAAGCAGAACGCCCCATGGGCGTGGCAAGCACAACAGCTGGCCACAACTAGCTTATAATATTTAATTAAAATAATTTTAATGACATGTGGTCAGGTCGAAAGAGTTGCTGCAACTGCTGCCAGTTTGCCAGGCATTTATGAGGTACTTTCACCAAAAAAAAAAAAAAACTAAGCCAACTTTAAAGAGAGGACCAAGCAGAACCTTTCACCAGAAGCTGCTTCTTGTCCTGTGCTGTTTCTTTTTCTTGTCGATTTCTATCTGTGACTGCTTTACATGCCTAATTGCCCGAACTGGAGCTGCTTTTTGTAATTAAATTGCACTGATTATGTGAGGAAAGAAAGTCTGGTGGACAAAGAAAGTCCAATTAGCGTTCAAAGCCAGCTTCAGAACTCTTGACTCTCTTGACTCCAAGCTGGCCAAAGAATTCAAATCTGCAACTGCAACTGCAACTGAGACTCCCGTTTAGTCACAGTTGACAAACATGCCCTCTCTCTCTCTCTCTCTCTCTCTACATGTTTCCCTCTCTTTCTGTTGCTCTCCCGGGTCAAGTTGAGCAAGTGCTGTGCCAGTTTTTTGGAGCTGGTGTGCAGGCTTTCGCTAGGCAGTTAGTCAGGCCACTTGTTCCAGTTTCCCATGCACCTTAACCCAATGCTGCCCAAGCCCCTTTTTTGGTGATTTTTCCTGTCTGTGTCTTTTAACGAAGCGATCTTTATGAGTTATGCACACATATGACAATGTATGTTGTTGTTTTTGGCATGCTTTCCTTGACCAAAACCGAAACTGTTTGGCCAAAAAGTATGCCAAACTCACAAACACACACACACAAACACATCTGCATCTGCAGCTTAAACAGTTACTGAACAGACAGACAGTAAACAGAGAACCTCACCATGACGAAAGAGAACGCAGAGACATGCAAGAAACGACTTGGTTTGAGAAATTTCCAAGATTAAGATCTTCAAGCGTTTATATGCATACAAAGTTGCAACGAGCAAGGAAAAGTGAAGCCAATTGGCTTGTTAATTAATCACTTGACATCAGCCAACTGGACTTGTTCTGGTTTGTCAGAGATGTGGACTGAAAATAGAAGACATTTCAGGCAGGTTTTTTAGTAGCCTTCGTTACAGAATATTTTATTTTTAAAATGTTTTTCTAGTATGAAGAAAAAAAATAAAATTTAAAAGAAATCTAAAGACTTTTAGCTCTTTCTAATTTACTTTATAGTTAAATGAATTTATTAAATCGTCTATTAAAGAAATCTTTCTTTGATTCCATGAATCATAACTTTAATGAATCATTTAAGCTGACTTCGAAATCTGCTAATTAGAGCTTGCTAAAATATTAACATACAAAAAAATGATCAGTTATTTTCCTCTATTAGCTACTCTATACTTAACTCGAAAGATGATTTAGCGTTTTTATTAGAGACAAAACTTGATCTCGACGCGTTATGCAAATTCTTTGGCCATTCTTTTTTTTTTTTGCCAAGATAAAAGCTCAGCATGCCTCTCACTTTTCTCGACTTAAATTTCAGGTCTTTATCTTCGATGCCAAAAACACGCAAATTTTGTTAGTTGGTCAACGTTAAAAACACTTTCCATGCCAACACCAAACAAAAAAAAAAATGCCATTTCATTTCGTTTGACCGCCTTTAGAAACACCAAAAAAAAAAAAAAAAAAACATAATAACAATATGAATAACAAACAACAACAAAAGAAGACCGACAATAGTACAACTGTGTTAATTTGAGGCTATGGTGGGGAAAATGTGTTTTGAGTGGCCATTTGGCCAAATTGCGCCAGAAGCCAAATTGCATGCAAATTATGTGGAACAGTTTCGGAATCGTAGTCCCCAGAGTTGGAGTTAAAGTTAGAGGCATGACCAGTTTCAGTGCCACTTAGATGCCACCACTTCCGCAAACAATAAACCAAAGAAATGCCATAACAATAAAAAGAAATGAAACGAGAAAAAGAAATAGGTGTCTCTAAAAAAGCTTGGGGAGTTAAACGCACTTGACAAACCACAAAATGAAACCGAATATCAAAATGCAAAATGTGGGCAATTAATAAGAAATAGTGTGATTTTTTGCAATGAAAGTTGGCAGCCAAATTAACATAAATTGAGTGATTAAAGCCACAGGAATGTGGCTCTCTCAATTGGCCACTAAAAACCAGAGAAAAAATGTTGACACAGTTTTTTTTTTCATGCTGATTTTTGTTGATGAAATTATTGTTGTTGTTCTTGTTGGTGGTTTTTATGATGAGTTGCGGGAGCTGCCACAGCTGCAACAACAACAACAACAACAACAACAATAACGTGCTGCAGCATCAGCTGCGATTTGAGTCAAAGCATTTTCACACGCGCAACCGTAATCGAAGTGGGTTACCAGATGCAGTCGTGCCGCATTCGCATGCAACCTGTCACACCGGTGCGCGCCAGTCTACCTCCAAGAGAGTGAGTGAGGGAGGGTGGTGGTGGGGGGGGGGGACACTCTGCTAAGTGGCCATGGCATTGCACCAGCTTATCGATCAGTGCAGCGCAGTGGCGTCCACGGGTGGGCCGCCATTGTTGATATTACTAGGAGTACTAGTCGAAGTATAGTCTATATAAAAGTGAAAGAAACCAAAGCTCTGCCTCTGGTTGCATATTGGTGTCAAACAGCAGACTGAGGCATGTTGCAAGCTACTCGCATTGTCTGCCGCAGAGTCAAAGATGCTGAGAGTTTGAGATTTGAGTTGGGCAACGGGAGTCAAAGTCGAGGAAACCAAGAGGCCAAAGTCAGTGTCAGTGGCGCGCATTTGTTAAGTATACGCCATGTGCCTTTTAAGTGCTGCGTTTGCAACCGGTTCCTTAAAAAACTGCTGAAAATACCTTTGTGCAAAAGCCGACAAACGTTTGACTCTTTGTCAGTCTCTCTCTCTTTCTCTCTCTGTTTGAGTTAAGCTCCCGCGGGAAATTCTTTGGCTGGAGATGAGCTGAGCTGTAACTATTACTTTTCTAATGGTTTCAAGTACTTGCATACTTGCGTCATACCTGTGACTTTTCACAGTCACGCTTTTTGATAGCTTCATTACAGACACTTCAATCAGACAAACACATAGATATATATTTATGAAAGTCACTCCACACTTGAAATATCTAACTCTTGTTCTTAAGTCTTTGGCTCTTTTGAAGTAGAAATAACAGCTTAAAGACAGTGATATTCGGTGATAAAGTGTCACTTATGAGTTAATGACTTGGTATTGCATTACTTTAGTAAGTGATTCAACTATAATACTGTGATTTCTTAAGCATCACTAATTACCAGTCACAGTTTGTATCTGTGAAAATCACAGTCAGCGCTCTCTTAGCTGCATTCAAAATTGGGGCGCCTAGTTGGCTAACTGCATTCTCAGCTTAACTTGGCTCAGACGCAGCCCTAAGGGCAATGTTGACGCCAAAGTTGGTGCAGCGAGTGGTGCAGCGAGTGGTGCAGGTGCAGCTGCCAGTTGCCAGTTTTGCCTGCCACGCCAAAAGTCAAAACGAAACAAGTGAAAACAAGTTGAGCGCCTGCAGCAACAGCAGCAACAACAAGCGGCATGCCCGGAAAGTGGGTCAGAGTCAGAGTCAGAGAGTCAGAGAGCGAGCGAGGTGGTTTGAGGAGTCGAACGCTAAGCAGCTCGAGAGCTGAGATTCAGGTGGCTGCTGGTTATGTGCAGTAGCTGCACCACACAACCATATTCGGAACGGGCGCTTCAGCTGTGGAATGCTGATGAGGTGGGAAACGGGAATATGGGAAGGAGAAATGAGAGGGGGAGGGCGGGGGACGAATGGGCGACGTCATCAGCATTTGCTATGCGTTGATTTTGACGTTGTTGTGTTGTTGCATTGACGGTTATTAGGCATGTCGAAGGCGGTCTAATGCCTTGCAGATTGTTGGCATAATACTTACTACGACTGCAACACATTGTTGCTGCTGTTGTTGCCTGTTCACATTGTTGTTGTTGTTGTCGGGTTGTTGTTCTGGTTGATGATGATGATGGGTTTTTAATATGCATTTGGTGGCTGATGCACGCTTTACGGTTACTTTAATAACAGAATGTGCAGCAAACCAATCCGCTTCCCCCTCTCCACCTACCTCCCCTCGCGAATCTTGTGGCGTCTCATGTAACTTGTCACGAATAAAAATGATAGTCAATAAGAAAGGTACAAACTGACTGACTGCTATCAATGCACAGCACAAACGGTAAGACAAAGCGATCTAATTTTTTATTAAAATAATAGCATATGGATCATACGTGAACTTGCTTTGAGGTCAAAGGTTACTGTGCATTTCATATATATATTTAATTACTCAAGCAAACAGTTTTCTTCTTCTCTAATCCCTCTGCTCTCTCCTCTCTCTCTCTCTCTCTTTCTTGCTCTCCTTATGCAGCTGCTCATCCTGGCGCCGTTTGTTACAGCCACGCCCATTGTCAAATGTTTGATACACGCACCCATTGCGATTTCCTGATACCCAATCTCTTTGGACGTTGCCAGTGCACGGCACCAACTCGCATGGTGAGTGGACTCTGTGTGGCACCTGCGGCAGATGAGACTGTCACGGAGGAGAAACCTATTGAGAAAGCTTCCACAACAACTACAACAACAACGACGACGACGACAACAACACCTGCACCCACAACAAGACGCCCAACGACAACAACAACGACAACAACTGCCGCACCAACAACAACAACAACAAGAGCCACAGCTGCTCCTGTAGTGATAGAGGATGATGTGCCCGCCAGTGTGGAGGAGCAAATCCTGGAGGAAGATGATGCTGATGCAGCCAAGCTGAAGCCACAAATCCCTGAAGTCGATAATGGAGAGAAACTGGAGCCTATCGACATGGCCCATGAGGAAACGGAGCTAACCCAACAGCAGGAGGAGAAAGACAAGCTCGAAGCGGAGCAGGAACTGCAGGAACAAAAGCAGCCTGCCGTGGAGCAAGAGCAACCCGAACAAGCTCAAGAGCAGAAACTCGAAGAACCTCAAGAGGAACAACAACATTCGACGACTGGAGCACAGCAGCCTTTGACACCCGCTGATGTGGCTACCGAAGCAATGGAAGCTGTTGAACAGGAAACTGAGGCAGCACCCGCCTACGATTATCCCTACAAAATTGATGAGGAGTACGTGGAGGAGCATGAGAGCAAACCCGAAGCGGAACAAGTAGAATCAGAAGCACAACCTGAAACCGAGGCGGTACCAGAGATGGTGGCAAAGCCCGAGGAGGTGGAGGAGGAGGAGGAGGAGCATGCAAAGCCAGCTGAAGAGATACCAGCAGTCACGCACATTGAGCCTGAGGAGGAGCTAGAAGCATCGGGTGCACAAGAAATTGATGCAGCAGCAGCAGCTGCCGACGATACCATGAAATTCGATTATGAAACACCTAGCGAGACAGAGGAGCAACAACCAGAACAACAACAACAACAGCCCGAACAACAACATGATGAGTTAGAGCCCGAAATTGCCTCGGTGCCCATTGAGAAGAATGAAGAGGAGAACGATAGCGAGACTGATGCGGAGACAGTCACTCAGAATTCGCATCATCTGGAGGAGGAAGAGAAGGAGGAGGAGGAGCCGGCTGCTGTTGCTGCTGTGGCTGCAGGTGCTGCTGATGATGATTTGATACCCGTGCATGGCGATGAAGTGACGGAAATTGAAAGTGTGACAAATGCGCCAGAGAAACAGCCAGAGATTCTCGAGGAGTTGGAACAGTCGGGTGATCATGGGGTTGAGCCAGAGACTGAGACCGAGCTGACACCTCAGGCAGCAGTCAATGATGAATTAGAGGAAGATGTGCCAGTTGAAAAGCCAACTGACGAGAAACAACAAGAAGAAGAAGATGAAAAAGAAGCAGATAGTGAAGTGCAAACGGAAACAGAAGTAACCGAAATCGAGGAACCAGCTAAATTGGAGGATAGCGAAAGCCAAGCAAGTGAAAAAGAGTCCGAGCTCGAAAAGGAAAATCAAGTTGAAGTTGAAGAAACACATAGGCCCGAAGCAGATACGGAAACAGAAGTCGAAGCAGATACAGTAGCTGAAGCCACAGAAGTTGAGATAGCTACAGAATCGGAGAATGTAGCTGAAACCGAGACGAAGAAAGAGACAGAGGAAACCCAGTTGGATACCGAAATCAATCAGGTTGAACAAAGCGCCGACATTAAGCCGACAAGTGGCGAAGATGATTTAAATGAAGCCAATCAATTAAATCAAGAGCAACAAGCAGCTGAATCAGAAGAACATCAGCAACAGCCACAAATCAATGAGGAGCAAGAGGACAAACTAGAGGAGACTGAGGCGCAAACGGAGCAGGCCGTGGAGGCAATCAGCGAAGCTCAACACGAAGAAGAATTGACTTACCCAACAAATGATGATGAATTGGCGCCACAGCAACACAGCGAAGAACAGACCACAGAGCAGCAGCTAGCCGAACAAGGAGAAGATAAAGAGGAGGAGAAGGAGAAGGAGGAGGCCACAACTCAACTGACAGCAGAACCAGAAATCGTAAGCGAGACACAACAGCTACAACATCAGTCTGAGGCAGAGGCAGAGGCAGAGGCAGTCGCAGAGGCAGAGACTGAGCTAAATGCAAATGCAATTAAGACGCCCGAAGTGTCGGAAATAAATTTAGATGAGCCGCAGTCCGAGGTGGAGCAAGAGGCAGAGGGAGAGGGAGAGGGAGAGGGAGAGGTAGAGGAGGAGACGGAGTCGCATACAGAGCGGTCAGACAACATTGCTAATGATGAGGTGTCGCATGTGGATGCAATGACAACCCAGCCAGATGAAGGTGCGGCAACTGAAACAGTGGCAATTAACCACGATGAGCAGGAAACCACCGAAGCTTTCAAGGAGCCCGAAACTGCAACGAATGAGCAGGAGGAGGAGGATGAGGAGAAGGAGGAGCAGGCGGAAACTGTCACCGGAGTGGTCAGCAGTGAAAGTGGCGATCAGCGAGATGAAACGGAAATGGACAAAACTGAAAATGATAATATCATACAAGGAGCGGAGCCAAATGTGGAGCAACAAGAGCAACAACAACTGTCAAACCAGGCCAACAATGCAGAGCCAGAGCAAGTAGCTGTGGAGCCTAATCCCGAAGAATTGTCGCTGCCTAAGCCTGAAGAGACTTTGGACTCCACTAGCACTGAGCAGCAAAAGCAACAGGAGCAACAGCAACTGGAGGAACTTCCAGCAGAAACTATAGCTGCATCCACAGAATCTATAGTCGAAGTCGAGCCCGAATCCGAGACTGAACTTGCAGCCACGCAGATGCCAGAACTTGCCGCCGAGGTGCCCATTGTGAGTGAGGAACAGAATGGTGATGACTTCAAGGAGAGCGAAAGCGTTGCGGGCATACTTAACGATCTGATGCTGGAGGGAGATAGCACTGTTCCACCTGTACCGTTTGGCGAGCAACCCTCAGAAACTAAGCCGGTTCCCGCGGGGGCGGAAACTGAGAGCCTGCATCAACAGCAGCTGGAACAGGAGCAGCATGAAGTTCCCACCATACCTGATCTTCTCGCTGAAGCAGATGAGCTGCATGAACAGCAAACTGAAGCGGAAACAGCTACCGAAACATCAGAGAATGAATTGGATGAACACCTAATCACCTTCTATCCCGAGGTACCCGTGGAGCAGGGTGCTCCTTCAGTTGACACGGAGACAGAGGCCTCGACATCGGAAGCAGCCGAAGAACCTGATCAGGAAGCCACCATCTCCCCAGAGGATCTACCCTTCGATTTTAGTGATAGCTCCGGTCCAATTCGAGTTCACCAGCTGGAATCCGACAGTCTGATATTGGAGTCGACCACATTGGATACCCTACTCGATCACAACAATGACATTGAGCAGGAAGCTCCTGCTGCCATCAGTCAGCCGCATGAGGAGGCAACGCCCAATCCCGCTGACATCGTAGAGATCACCACACAAACAATGCTGGGATTGGCCAGCCGTGTGACGCTCATGGAACCAGCAGCACCGGTGGTAACCACCCTCAGTTCACTTATGACCTCCGAGGAGGCAACGCCACAACCAGCTGCCATCCTCTCACCTGCAGTCTCCGCCCTGCCACTGTTGAGCAACAAACCCGGCTCGGAGCTACGCAAGCGTGTCGATCTGGGTCTGGAGGCCATCTCGCTGGGTCTGTCCTGTGCCAGCGATCGTCAGTGTCAACTGGCCGATCCCAACACCGTCTGCAATGCACGCGGCGTCTGCGACTGTGCTGCATCAAGCGGCGAACCAGGACAATGTAGCGCCGAACGCACAGGATGCAGTCCAGGCACTTTCCAGGTGAGCTAGGATCATGATTTCACATTACTCATATACTAATCTGTATATTTTCTTCCGTGCTTAGTGTCGCTCGAGCGGCGTTTGCATCTCCTGGTTCTTTGTGTGCGACGGACGCGCCGATTGTAATGATGACTCGGATGAGGAGTGCACCCACAATGCACGCCTGAACCAGACCTGTCCGGCGGAGGCGTTCCGCTGCGAGCGAAGCGGTCGCTGCATCTCGAGAGCGGCACTCTGCGATGGACGCAAGCAGTGTCCACATGGCGAGGATGAGCTCGGCTGCGATGGTCAACTGCGCGGTGGCAACAGCTGTCCGGCGCACACGTTCCGCTGCAAGAGCGGAGAGTGTTTGCCGGAGTATGAGTATTGTAATGCGATTGTCTCCTGCAAGGATGGCAGCGATGAGCCACCGCATCTGTGCGGATCCCGGGCCATGCCCAATCTCTTTATGCGGCTTATCGAGGCGGGTGGCTTGCTGGCCAGCCGCAATGAGCCGGATGCCTATTGTCCGCATCGTTGCAGCAATGGACTGTGCCGTTCCACGGCAATTGTGTGCTCCGGTCGCGATGGTTGCGGCGATGGCACCGATGAGCAAACATGCGCTGTCTGCCGTAAGTTAAACCACTAAATTTATTTCATGTCATATTTTAATCTCTTGTTCTCTCTCTCTCTCTGGTTTTGCAGGCTGTCCCGCCCCCAATGCATCTAGCCTGCCCGCCTTTTTCGCCAGACATCGTCCCATGCCGCTGTGGTAAACTGCACTCCGAACTACCATTACAACGTTTCGCAACACTACACTTTCGAGCAACACTACACTACCATTATCCCCATCACTATGTGAATCAATTTGAATTTTTGTTTAGCATTTAAGTCGATGTAAAAGCTATTTATTTATTTATTTTTATTATTTTGAGGATTGCGCCTGCCACGCCCAATTGCCCCCTTGCTAGCAAAGGATGTTCACAGATCCTTTGACCCAGCGATGTTGACAATTGTGCGCCCTATGCGCCTTCCAACCCCCCTATCACCTATCACTTGTACCCCTTCAATTCATACAAAAAACAACCTACACTCATTATATTCACCCACATTCAATCTATTTATTCTATTCATGTGCCCATTAAACTATTTATTTATGCTCACTTTTCACTTCTCTACCCAAAAACTATACACGTTCACCTAGCTTAGTTTTATGAAATTATCTAATTTATTTAAAATATGGCCAGGCAAAAGAATCAGCGAAAAAAAATAAGAAACAAATGATGCATTTTTTATTAACAATTAATTTGTTTGTAAATAAGTTAACAAAATGCTTGATGTGCATGATGATAAATGACTATAACACAAATGTTTGTAAGGAATAATGTACCAATATAAAACCCCTTTACTATATATATCTTTATATATTTACATATATGTAGTTGCATACATTTTCTTCAAGTCAAAACGCATCACAAAACATATAAAAATAACGAAAAACAATTAAGAAAACACAAAATGCATGAATTAAATGATAATAATAATAAATATAGCAACAAGAAGAAAACAACATATTTTTAAAATAAAAAAAGCTAAAAAATAAAAATAAACGTGTTTTTGTAAAGGTGTTGATTTTCCATGCTAAAGCTGTCAACAAATTTTTACATTTCCTAATCCCATTAGAAATTTGAAAAAAACTTAAATTTCGTTTGTGCAGTAAAAATATCATAGGTATAGTATTTATTTAAAAAATACGACTAATAAGGATGGCAGACGAAGTACCGCTGCTTAAATTCACGGACGATTATGATAGAAAATCATCTTCGAAAAGATTTCAATACACTCCCATCTGGTTCTCTCGTCAAAATTGTCGATGTCCAAATCCGCTTTTGGTTTTATTGCTTACTTTTATTATTATCTGTGAGCTGATTGTGGTATCTTATTCCCTGCGTAAAGTTTCCCAGCCTCAGACTCGACAAACTAATATTTCATATATTACCGATTACATTTTACGCCTAACTCAGAAAGAGCAACAATCCTTCCTACCAACTAGGAATGTAACCGATGAAGCAAGCAAACTTTTGCCACAGGGCTATATCGTATACACAAACCATTGCCGGATTGTCGATCACGATCCCTACATGAAGGATGTGATGCGCTACTTCACTCGCATCTCCTACAGACCCTGTCAATCTCGTCCCCCACTTACCAAAGTGCGCTACGATTCCAGCACTCGACACTATGTGCTGAGCATTGATCCCATTGCGTTCCCAACCTACAAAATAGGAAGTACGTTAGAATGCTGCTACAAAAATGTAATACGTGTAAATGAGGAGAAAGTCAGCTATACGCCATGCCAACCATTTAAAACCAAAGCTCAGTTATCCAACACAACAGACAGCATCATTGTCACCTGTAGTTCGGAAGGAAAGGAAATCTACGTCAACGGACATCCCACCATCCCAGAACGCCAGGCAGTTAGACAAAGGCTTAAGCAGTGGGCTCGTAAGGATCAAGGCAAGCGTGTGCCAAGTGTGCTGATGATTGGCATTGATAGCATCTCCCGAACGAATCTCATACGTGCAATGCCCAACACAACGCAGTATCTGTACGACCACGATTGGTTTGAGCTGTCAGGGTATAACAAGGTCAGTTATTTGAGTTATAAATAAGTTCTCATTCTCAATACTCATCGTTTTAGATCGGTGACAATACATTTCCTAACCTAATGGCCGTTATGGTGGGATATAATCATAGTAATGTAGTAAAACACTGTAGTCCCTACAAGGTGAATGGTCTGGATAAATGCGACTTTATCTGGAAACTGTTCCAGAAGCATGGCTACGTGACTGCCTATGGTGAGGACGCAGTCAAGATCAACACCTTTAACTACCGTAAGAAGGGCTTCCAGCAACCACCAGTGGATTACTATTTGCGGCCGTATCTCTCTGCAGCAGAGAAGCTTCTCAGGGGCAACATAGTTCATGGACTGCCCCACTGTATCGGGTTTGAAACAGAGGCGGAACACGTTTATAACTATGCAATGGAGTTTGCACAACGTTATCGCAACGATAGCTTCTTTGGCTTCTTCTGGACTAATACACACAGTCACAGTGACATTTCACAGACCAGCTATATGGATGACTACTTGAGAGAATATCTCAAGCGCCTGGTCTCGCAGGGCATCATGGAGAACAGCATTGTCGTCTTCTTCAGTGATCATGGTCTTCGCTTTGGACCCACACGTGCCACCTGGTCAGGTCATTTAGAGGAGAGGCTGCCATTCCATTTCATCTGGCTGCCGCCTTTTTTTAGGAAGGCACATCCAGAGTTTGTGGAAGCACTTCGCCTAAATCGCAATCGGTTAACTACTCCCTATGATCTTCACGTGACGCTCAAGCATATCCTAAGCCTCTCGGGTCGCGCTGGTAGCCTGGAGTCCCTGGGTGGTGCCAAAGATTGCCCCAACTGCCAGAGTCTGTTTCAGCCAGTTTCTCTAAATCGCAGTTGCGAAGATGTCGCTATAGCGGATCATTGGTGCACGTGCTGGGAATTCAAAAGATATCACGGGAGTCGAAAATTATTGGTCGACTTCGCGTTTCGTTCTATAAACTTTATGAACAATTATGTAAAAGATTACAGGAACGGTAGCATGGCTGGACTCTGCAAGCCGCTTAAGTTGGGCATGATCAAATTCGCTTATAAGGGTCATCTTTTTGAATCCGGTTTCAGACATATTGAAATTTACTGGCTGATTTTCTATACGCTTCCCAACAGTGTGTTCTATGAGACAACTATTCGTTATAACAAAGTGCATCCAGAGGAGAATAATGAGCTGCTAGTTGTCCCTCCAAGTCGTCTGACATCGTTCTCTAACCACTCTCGTTGCGTATCGTATATTGAATCAGATTTTGATATGTATTGCTGTTAAATATTTACAGGGTATCCACCCCTTCGAACATATCAAAATATGCTTGGTTTGGTTTGTTTTCATTTTCCGGCGAACACGTGCTGCAAATTCCACACAAACACTTAAGGCACACAGACAGAGGGTGGGAAAGAGAATAGGATATTTACATATACTAAGGACATGCAACAGTTGTGTGCGCTGACTGAGAGCAGGCGCTGCTGACTGCGCAGTCGCTGTGATGACGACAAACAAATAAACATTGCATACTTTTAGGCAGAGCGCACACTATGCAACGTCTACTGTTTCTGTTCGTATTTCGATTCTCTCTCTCTCTCTCTCTTTTGCATACTCCGTATGTGTGAAGTGCGAATGTGTGAAAGCTCTCACAATTACACATTCAGACGCCTCAGCCTCGCTGGCGCCAGCGTGCAAAATATTGTGTGTTATTATTATCTGTTTGTCAGCCATTGCAGCAGGACACGCGATAGCTACGTCGTTTACTTGTTTATTTGTGCGTATCTCCGTGCATGTATGTGTGTGCTTGTGTGCAAAATAAAATATCAAATGCACATTTTTCATAGCGCTACATTTAGTTGCAATCAATAATGTGCTGCGAAACAATTGCAAAATGAATACAAGTGAGTGCAAAAGTGTCTAAAGTGCGAGCCTAAAAAAAGGATTGCGAAAAAATTCTCTACACTTGTATTGGTGTGTGGTGGTGTGTGTGTGTGTGTTTCCGTGTATGCGCAGCTTGTTAGTATCTATTGTGTTTGCAATTTTTACGCTGACGCTGCAACTGAAAATACTTCAATAGGATACTTCTCAACACTCTCTCTATGAGTGCTGTGTGTGTGTGTTTGTTATTTTTACTACGTCCTCGACATACCTATACATGTGTAGATTAAAATTACATACATGTACAAGTGCACGTAGTAAGCTCTTTTTATAACAAAGCTGCAATGCCGGAACGAACCCTTCAAGTGACTCACTTGCTGCTTATTTCCAGAGGGGATTTCATCATACAAAAATATATGCAATACAATATTTTCTTTCATAAAAAGGGAGAGTATGTGTGTGTTTATATTATCTTAAGCAATAGTTGGTCAATGTTCAAATCGTGTGTTTATTTGTTTTGATCAAATGTTTACACATATACCTATCATGTGTACTAAAATCGTGTTTGTTTTAACAGCTTTTGTCAATCTGTTTACACTTTTTATTATTTATTTGGCGTATATTAGCGCCCTATGAGATTTCTCTATATACTCTATATAGTTTATAATTAGTGTGTTTGAGTTAGATTAATAGAGCTGATAATGAGTCATGCACTGCTAATAAAATGGTTTTAATGCCAAAAAGTGCATGCATGCAATCTTTGGCAAGATTTAAATCAACATGGGACAAACGGAAATGTTTTTCAACATGCAAGCAAACAAACTTTTAAATTCAAAATCCTGTGGGGTAAATGGACATAGTGTGTTTCTAATTTGAGCAAAGCATTAATACAAGTATGAACATTATAGAAATATGTTTCTGTATGAATGGTGCTTTGTTATGGGTAATTGAAAGCGCTTGAATACATTTTCGATCACATTCACTCTTCTAGCTAACTAACGAAACTTAATCCAACATTTAAAGGTTGAACTTTTTTTTAAGCATGTCTGTTTCTGTTGGAGAGGTAATTTTCAATTACATTTTCGTCTATCTTTTGATAGCTTCAACAACAAACTATTGTGTCATAGTCGGAAATCGTGATGTCTTAAAACCAGCATTGAGCATTGTATAATCAATCATTGTTGCTTTAGCAAATTTCGTGGCAAAGCTCATAAGCTATTAAGAATACATAAACGTCAAGGTGAAATACGAAATACGCTGTAATTAGTCGATGTGATGTTTATCAAAGTAAATAGGAAACCTTCAACAAAATATGTTAAAAAGTATACAAAACAAAAACGTTAAAGAAATAAAAGCACAGTTGAAAAGTTGTATATTTACTTTTATTCTTCTCTTTAAGCTTATGTGCTTTTTAAATTATAGGGTATTTCGCAACATAAACTGCAATGTAAATTGATAATTACAAATTGTGTTGCTTGCAATTATCCAATGCAAATCAATCGCCAATGCATTCATTCACATTCAAAGCTTCAACGCCCAGGGTAAATACTAAATAAACAATAATATTTTGAAGATAGTCGTCGCTCAGCCGAATGGGCATCGTCGGGTGATTGGTCTAACTTGGCGCCGAGCAATAACGATTCCGATTACGATTTGCTTTCGTCAGCAAATGCTGTGAATATTTTAGTATCTTTCGTATCTTCTTTTAAGTACGCAGGGATCGTTCGTCGTGTTCGGCTGGCTGAGTTCACCGTTTTACGGTTTGTCTGCTGATCTGCGCATATTTCAATTTATGCCAATTTAAATTGTAAGCTTATTACAAAATATGTCAATGTGCGAGCTCATTAGTTAATTTAACGCGAGCCAATTGTAAATATGAATTCATTTACAAGCACAAAAAAATACTTATGTAAATTCTCTATAGTGAAATTGTAAACAAAAGTGCAACAACAAACATTGTTTGTAGCTGATTTGGAAATACACAATATTGTGAAAGTGGAAATGCGAAATACATTTATCTGATTCGTTCTTGGCAGTGAATGTGCAGCGTAGTCTATATTCTAAACATAGATATACAAAAATACACAAGTGCGACAGTTGAAATTGCATCGGTATCAAAATCGTGTATCTAAACAAATATGCATGAAATCCAATTTTAAACACAAATCAAAGCACAATGGCTCTTCAAGCTGAACAAACTAAAGATGCAAGTTATAAAATAAACAATTCTATAAGCTGTGTCTATAAGTGTTTAAAAAAAAAACGTGAGCAAGCATGTTTCTCACTTAAAACATAGTTAAGGTGATGATTAAAGTTTAAAAAAAAAACCCCGCAACTTGTCAGATTATAGTTGCGTATATTAGTTTAAAGCGTACAATGTACAGCGAAACGAATGTAAAGAAACTCAAATAATTAAATCAAGGTCACTTAAAGTTTATTTAGAACAACTTTTTCTCTCTGGGAAGTTTTGCTAAACAATTAACACGTCTGCGTATTAAATTTGAATGTACTCTAGCAAAATATGCTTTTTACAAACTGAGATACGGTATTCAAACTATTGGCATCCGTATTTATTATTATTATTATTTCTCTTATTATTATTAATGTGAGGTTAAAGGGCATATCTTTCTTATGTTAACTTTTTTAACAGAAACAAAAAGTCAACTTTCAGTTGTTAGTTAAAAAAAAATAGTTATTAAGTTAATAATTACCGTATAATTCATAAATATTTTTCATTCATTTTTAGCTTACTTAATCACTTTTTAATTTGAGGCAAAAGAAAACAGCTGATTACATTCACACATTCGTATGTACGAAAACATATTGAATAATAGGCATATTTATTATTATTTTTCAAGACACGCAATACTTGCTTATGAATATGTTAAAGTCTTTGCATGAGTTGGCTGATTAATTATATTTCTTGTGTTTTCTCAAAACAAGTTTCTTACAGATTTCAAATATTTTTTTTCTCATCTTTCTCTCTTTTTGTGGATTGTACAGCAAACCTAAAATGATCCAACAAGGCATCCAAAAATAAGCAAAGTAATGGCTGACAAACGCCCGCTACTTGAATACACTGACGATGAGGCAAAGGATTTCGAAGCAGAACCATCCCTAACGGGAGTTACATACCAGCCCAACGCTGCACCAACTCTCGTTTGGTACTGTCGTCAAATAGTGTTGCGGAGAAAGCTACTCCTCGGTCTTCTTGTGATCTTTGTATTCTCCTACTTCCTTATTGGGCCAGCGGATGTCCTGGATCTGGAAAATTTGCAAGTGCACCATCAGTCGAGTGTTTTGGACATGGAAGGTATACAGAATTTCAATATTACTACCATTACATGTCATAGATCAAAATTATCTCTCTTACTGATGTTCGTTTTTTTTTTTACATTGGTATTTTGATTATGTTTTAAACCGTATTGCTTTGTTGTACTTTGTGTGTGTTTTGCATGATCCATTACGTGTTAAAATTCGGCCTACCCTCCAAAATGTCGTGTTCAGCTGTCTATCAGACAAACCCACCAACACCACCAACACCACCAGCAGCAACACAACCAACAACAACACCACCAATACCACCAGAAACGCTAACTATCGAAAACACAACTTATTCGATGATTGATAATCCAAAACCCCTTATTCCGAAAGGCTATCTTGTGTACAGTAACCACTGCCGGATTGTCGATCTCGATCCCTACAAACGGGATGTGATGCGTCACTTTAAGCGTGTTTCCTACAAATCCTGTCGTTCCCGCCCCCCACTCACCCGTGTGCACTACAATGCCAACATTCAGCGCTATGTAGTGAGCATCAATCAGGCATCCCTGAAGTCCTACAAGGCTGGCAACGCTCTCAGCTGTTGTTACCAGGGTGTGGAGCGTGCCAGTGAAACTGATGTTAGCTATACGGCATGCCATGCATTTAAAAACGAAACAAACCTGTCCAACACAACCGACAGCATCATTGTCAAGTGTAGGACGAGAGATGAGCAAATCTACATAAATGGACATCCTACCATCCCAGAGCGAAAGTCAGTTAGACAGAGACTTGATCAGTGGACCCAAAAGGATCAGGGCAAGCGTGTGCCAAGTGTGCTAATGATTGGCATTGATAGCATCTCCCGAGTAAATCTTATACGTGCAATGCCCAAGACAGCACAGTATCTATACGACAACGATTGGTTCGAGCTGGCGGGGTATAACAAGGTAAGTTTAATGCTTAACAAAGAAGTATTAAAAGCTTACTTTCTTTGCTTTCACAGATCGATGACAATACATTTCCAAATATAATGGCTCTAATGGTAGGCTATAACCTGAGTAATGCCGTAAAACACTGTAGTCCCTACAAGGTGAATGGTCTGGATAGCTGCGACTTTGTCTGGAAACTGTTCCAGAAGCATGGCTATGTGACAGCTTACGGCGAGGATGCAATCAAAATCAACACCTTCAACTACCTAAAAAAGGGCTTCCAGCAACCGCCAGTGGATTACTATTTGCGGCCGTATCTCTCTGCAGCAGAGAAGCTTCTCGGTGGCAACGTAGTTCTTGGACTGCCCCACTGTGTCGGGTTTGAAACAGAGGCGGAGCACGTTTATAACTATGCAATGGAGTTTGCACAACGTTATCGCAACGATAGCTTCTTTGGCTTCTTCTGGACTAATACACACAGTCACAGTGACATTTCACAGACCAGCTCTATGGATGACTACTTGAGAGGGTATCTCATGCGCCTGGTCTCGCAGGGCATCATGGAGAACAGCATTGTCGTCTTCTTCAGCGATCATGGACTTCGCTTTGGACCCACACGTGCCACCTGGTCAGGTCATTTAGAGGAGAGACTTCCTTTCCTTTTCATCTGGCTGCCGCCCTTTATAAGGAAGGCACATCCGGAGTTTGTGGAAGCACTTCGCCTAAATCGCAATCGCTTGACTACTCCCTATGATCTTCACATGACGCTCAAGCATATCCTAAGCCTCTCGGGTCGCGCTGGTAGCCTGGAGTCCCTGGGTGGTGCCAAAGATTGCCCCAACTGCCAGAGTCTGTTTCAGCCAGTTTCTCTAAATCGCAGTTGCGAGGATGTCGCTATTGCGGATCATTGGTGCACTTGTTGGGCCTACGACAGCGTGTACAAGAACTCCAAGGTGGTGCGTCAGCTGGCAAAGCAGGTGGTGCATTATCTCAACGATTATGTGCACAATTTTCGCAATGGCAGCTTGGCTCATCTCTGTGCACCACTAACGCTGCAGAGCGTCAGTGCTGCTTACAGGGCTCATCCGAATGATGGCGATGCCAGCCATGTGGAAATCTATTGGCTGAACTTTTATACGGCACCCAACAAGGCGATGTATGAGGCAACTGTGAGGTATGATAAGAGCCTTCCAGAGGAGAGTAGTGTGCAGGTTACGGGCTCTGTGAGTCGCCTAAATACTTATAGTGGAGAGGCTGATTGCATGAATGATTTTGCCATAAAGAAGTATTGTTTCTGCCGACATAAAGGCGGTTAGGATTGCGTTCGGATTAGGATTAAGCCCCCAAAGTGCCGTTATTTGTAGTTGTGTAGTCGTTAATAGTAAATTTAGTGCCGTGTGGGCTTTAACACCAGACTCGGGAACATTTCCAGAGCAGCAACGTGATAATATTTACTTATATATTTTAGTATAGTGTATACATATATAGACTAGATACATTTTTGCTCACTTCTTCCGCTCTCCTTATATAAATCTGTATTTAATGCCAATTTATAATCATGTATAACCGAATAAAACAATTGTCAACATTTCAATTATGTATGTTATTTAAGTTTGCAGTATATAATACCAAACTAATACTTAAAATAAACAGATTAAAATATGTAATTAATTCATTTGTTACATCAATAAGTTAATTTGTAGAAAAAGAAAACCCTTAGTAGCAAATAAACTTTTGAAGAAGTTAACACAAATAATATTAAATCCGCTTTTAATACATTTCTAATTATATAGATATTGCCAATCGATCAAGTAAATAATAATTTTTTTAAAATTAGACGAGAATTGCAATACATTTATTTGTGTATTTAAAACTAAAATTTGAAGGGTATGTGAATGGCATCTGAAATTTTACTCTAATTTAAGGTCTCTATGTAATATGTACATAAATTCTTTGGCATAGCTATGGAGCTTGTCAATGTACTGTTGCAATTCTCTAAAACAGTGATCACGTGTCTAAAATGTTTTTGTAAGTTCCTAAAAGATAACGTCGTTTGTGTTTTGGCCTTTAAGTTAACGCTGATAGTCTAAATTGGTTAACCGTTCCTTTAAATTGTAGTTGCATAGCATATTCTTCAAGGCCTTGAAGAACTTGGTCAGCGGACTGTTTTTCTGTAGGCCCAGATCGTCACCTGGCATGGGACGCAGTTCCATGCGCAGCTCCTTAAAGTCCGGGGCGATTACCAATGAGAAGCGACCCTTTAGATTAACCGCATAAGCGGCATTCGTGGGACGTGATTCCAAAAAATTTGAAGTCTGCTGTGTTTGCAGGACGAAGAACTTTTGCTTTGAAGAACGTTGAAAAGAGCGTCCACTCCAAGTGTCCAGCTTGGTTTCAATTTGCCAGGTAAACCGATTCGGTAGTTCATCGTTGTCCAGGTGCTTCGCTGGCTCAGTAAGAACCATGTCTAGCTTATAAATATTAGCCAACATATCCTTGATAGCATCCACATAGCATTCCGTCCAGTAATAAAAGATAGAGCTCCTTACAGAGGGATTCTTGATGATATAATCAGCACGCAGACTCTTCAGTTCAGCATTTGTGGGCCGTAGTGTACGCACATGCATTAACGCCGTTGAATTGTCCACCGAACTGGTGGATGACATACTCTCCGGTTTGCTTGTAGCTACTTCAATTGGAGATTCTACAACTTCGGGTTTTGTTATTGTTTCAACTGCTGGTTTAGTTGTTGTAGTTATTGCAACTGCTGGCTTTGGTTTTACTGCTACAGCTGCCATCTCACGCATCTGTCTGCGTAACTTGGCCGGATGCCCCGATTCTGCATAATGGGCTTGCAAAAGTTGCTCGGCCAGACCAAACAGCAAATAGTCATAGAGCCTATCCGGCCTTGCTAGAAGTGATCCATCGGTGCACGCCTGATAGCCATATCGCAAACATTGGCGCAGATAGTAGAGGTTCGTGAATGATATAGATTGACCCACATTGTGCTGCAACTCAAAGGGATCCTGCACACAAACGCAACGATCACTCTGAAACGGTTCAACGTATTCGCCAGTGATGTTTTGTATGGCTCTCAATTGGTGATCATAATCCGGGAAATCAGTAAATGCAGTTTTCAAGTCAAGGGCATAGCCCAAGTACGGCGACAGCAGTTTCGTCTCAAAGTCCACGCGTCTGTACAGCTCAAAAAATTTGGTTATGAGATCTAAGGTAGTAATGCGGTTTGGTAGCGGTTGCATCAGCTCCAAATCAAAGCCGTAGTTAATGCCCAGGACTTCAAACTTTGGGCAGCGAATCTGTAGTTGTTTGATGGACGGCAACAGCTTATGCTGCTGCAGGCAGAAAATGATGAGTGTAGCTAAACAGTAGCTTGTCATGCTGCCACTGCCAATTATTTTTAGCTTCTTGGCCCACAGCTTGAGAAACATGAAGAGCTCCCGCAAACGTATATCGTGTCGCAGTAGCTGAGCAATAAAGCGCGAGTTGTGTGTGCTGTTTGCATTGGACATATTGATATCTAGGCTGATGCCGGTGCTTGCGTGCTTGCAGCGAATGATGGGCACTCGAGCGTGCCGGATGGCAATGACATCCTGAAAATAATCACTGCGACGAATAAATTGAAGCATCTTATTGAACAATTCACGGCGTGGCAGTGCATTTGAGCTGGGGTCCGTTTGCTCGAGATACAAATCAATGTCGCTATCTGGAATTGTAGAAAAAATGTAGCATAAGCTTGAAATGCACAGAAAACGTAAAGATCTCAAACCTTTTAGAGCCAAGCCCGTTACAAGCGAGCCAAAGGGATAGACCTTGACTCCTCCCTTCATCTGTCTATGTATGCAATCTCGCACATCGGCATAGCATATGGCCAGCACATCGCAATCTGCAGAATAGTGATTCAACACAACAAACAATTCCTTGCCTGGTCGCGCTAGATTGAGCACCGCCAACAGGGCACGCCGTTCGTTTTGGATTTGCTCGCTTCTAAAGAGCTTTGTGATGGCATCCAGGCATTTGCGTATTTTCTTCTGTGGCTGACCTTTGTGCTTCACCAACTCGTGGGCAAGACACTCCTGTAATGTATTAAACGGTTCCTCGCACGTTTTGCAGCAAATCGATGGCGCCACATTTTTCTGTTTGTCTGTTGTGTCGCTCATTTCAGTAATAATCTAAAATTTTCAAAAAAAAAAAAAACGAATTAAAAACATAAAACTTAAAACTTTTTATTTACAGGACTCAGTTGAAACTAAATATATTTGTTTTTCACATAATACAACCAATACAGTTTGTGATTAAAAACACAATGCCTTCCCCGATCGTCGATCAATAGCGCTCTCAAAGTAGCGTTTATTGATGCAACCATCGATGCCAGCGCATAGAATGACATCGTTGCTGGATCGAAATAGTGCCAGCTGATCTTCAATCATTTTGGACACATTTAAATAGATGAGCACTTGGCAATCGCTACGAAATCCGCTTAAAACTGCCCGATTTTCGTTGCTGCTTAACAATGCGAAATGGACGTGATTCCGTTTCATACGTTTAAGGCCTTGACTCCTGATGCTCTCCCAGTTTTTATAGTAGGTGCCATGAACCACAGCTGACGGTAGCTCAGAGATGCTGTTTATGCGCTTCATGCAAGCCTCAGACTCAACAGCCTTTATTGAATGGCCTTGGTTGGCTCGTATCTCTTCTGCACCAGTTAGGGGGTTACAACGCAGCGTGTAGCGCTGCTTTGAATCGGATGAGACAATTTCTTGCAATATTTCTTTACTATATTGCGCGCCGTAGCGCGAAAGTTTTAAAATATCATTTACGCTCACAAAACCGTCGGGCTGTATTCTTAATCCTTCCTGTTGTGCGCCATGACGCAGCAGCCAGGATAGCTGCTTGCTCAGTTGTACATGGGACCGTTCTTTTGCCATTTCTTAGGTTTACCAATTGTAAGTGGTACTTACTTGTGCTAAATTTTACAGCTTATTTTCGCCGAGAAGGTATTTATTCATGTTGCAAAAATTTGTATGATACAAAAATAAAATTTCAATAGGAATGCCAACTTTCCGATTTACAATCCCAACAAATCGATAACAGCGACATACTGTTATCTGCTGGAAAGTTACAATCGCTTAAGCGCAACAGGTACATAAATATTAAAATTTGACGGTATTTAATTGCTCATTAGAGAAAAAAGTTAAGAATAATTTTGGTTCAAGTCATATTTAGTTTCATACCATGAGCCTTTTATTATTTATTATTTATACTTTCAGGAATGCCCTATCTTGTACACGATTCGTACCATGTCAAAAACAGCTGACAAGCCGGCCTAGTGTGCAATTATTAAATTGCTTTTCAAAATTCTTGTCAAATCAAAATAATGCGACTTTTGGTACTTTATGGCAGTCAAACTGGCACCGCTCAAGATGTGGCTGAACAGATATGGCGCGAGTCGCGACAATGGGGCTTCCAGGGCCCCGTGCTCGCTTTGGAGGATTACAACATTCAGCAGCTAATTGAGGAGCGCCTCGTGATCTTTGTGGTGGCAACCACCGGCGATGGCATTGAGCCCGACAACATGAAACAGGCCTGGCGCTTTCTACTTAAGCGCAGTTTACCAAGCAACTCACTCGAGGGTCTACAATTCGCTTGCCTTGGACTTGGTGACTCTAGTTATCCCAAATTCAATTATGCCGCCAAAAAGTTGCACAAACGTTTGCTTAATCTAGGTGCGAAGTCTGTGTGTCCGCTTGGACTATGCGACGATCAGCATGACTACGGACATTTGGGAACGTCGCTGGCCTGGACAGCAGAACTTTGGCAGACGCTAAGTAGCACCCTGGCGGTGCGCAAGCAAGATGTGGCTACGGAGGTCAAAAGGTGGAAAGTTTGTGAGCTGCACGAAAAGCCGACTTTAAATGAGAAACGCCTGCATTGGACACAAAGACAGGATGCGATCGTTTTTAAATTGACTGAAAACCAACGCACAACAGCCATTGATCACTTTCAGGATGTGCGTTTGCTGCGTCTGTGCAACGAGCTGGCAGTCTGGCAGCCTGGCGATGTCCTTGAAGTGCAGCCACAAAACAGTGCTGAACATATCGAGGAGTTTTTTGAGTTGCTAAAAGAACACAAGCTTGATTTTGATGCCAGCACTGTGGTTGAAGTGAGCAGCGCTCATAAAGATTTACCTCTTCCCTCGGCATATGCGACGCCCATTTCACTGCATCAGGCAGCCAAGTATATTTGGGACTTGAGCGCCAGACCGCGTCAACGCTTCCTCGAGGTGCTTGCCCAGAACTGTGAGGATGAGCAGGAGCGCGAGAAACTTTTGGAGTTTTGCACAGCCGAAGGTCTGGAGGATTTAATAGCCTATGTGAATAGGCCTCGTCGCATGGTATTGGAACTGATGCAGGATTTTAGGCATGCAATGGCCAAACTGACCCTTTCACAGTTATTCGAAATGATGCCATTAATACAAACGCGCAGTTTCTCCATTGCCTCCGATGTCTCAACGGGCGCACTCGATTTGCTAGTTGCTGTAGTCAACTATAAGACCATTATGCAGGCACCACGTTTGGGCCTATGCTCCAACTGGCTTAAGGGCTTACAGGCAGGAACCGAGATAAGCGCTATCATCAAGCCGGGCACCATGAGCTGGCCTCATGAGTTGGAAACACCGCTGATTATGATTGGACCCGGCACTGGGATTGCGCCCTTTCGCAGCATCATTCAGCATAGATTGCACTTACAGAAGACGGGCTGCAAAGTAGGTCCACTTGTTGTGTTCTTTGGTTGTCGCAACCAGACTCAGGATTATCACTTTGAGCAAGACTTTACATTGTGGCAGGACAATCAAAGTGTCGAAGTACATGTTGCCTTCTCGCGCGACCAAGAGAATAAGGTTTATGTACAGCATCTGATCAAAGAACGTGGCAAATATCTAGCTAAACTTATGGAGGAACAAAATGCCTATGTCTATGTGGCAGGCAGCTCCAACAATATGCCAAAAGCGGTGAAGGAGGCGTTTATTGAGGCACTCGACGACAATGTTTCCTATATGGAGCAAATGATTAAACAGCGACGCTATCAAGAAGAAACGTGGGCCTAGTTAACTGACCAAATTCCTAGTTTACAAATATAGAATTATTTAAGTTTCTATTTGTTGGACGGATATTGTAAATACATCACTTTTAACATTAACTACATAGCATTAATTATTGCTGATCATGATCAAAATTCTTCCAGTAGCCTATCCGACAAAGTGCGGCAGAAAGGACAGTAACCCTTCTGAAGCACCTGAAGCTCAAAGTCCTCGGCATAAAATAGCTGCAAGTAGATGACAATTAAATCTTGACCTTCAACCTGATCTGAGTGTACTTACCAACAAACACTGGGAGCAGTAGGTAACCTGCAGATCGGGCAATATATTGCGGTAGTAAATGTTGCGTATGTGTTTATCCTTACGCTTGAGTATCAGCACATGATTGGGATCGATTGCTCGCAGCGCATGGCGATCCAAACTTAAAGGGAGAGCACTCGCGACGTCCTCATTGAATGGATCTGCATCTTCGGGATTTTTGGCCGGTGCCAAGAGCAAACGTTCCGCTTCGGCATCGGTTATATCCACCTCCGGATAAAATTGTACTAAAGGCAATATTTCTACAACGAAGCAAGAATTTAATATGCAATTTCGATTGTTGTTAAATTAAGCACACGTACCAAAGGAAACAAAGGAAAATATGTAGTCCTGCCTGCAGGTGGGGCAAGTATTATTGTTTAAGTGCTGACTATAGTTGGAGCACTTGTAGCACAACGGCAGCAACTCCTCGGGATCGTTAAATCCACTCTTGCAAGCCTTGCTATTCAAAAAATTAAGCTATAAATAGAGTAAAGATTGAAAAGTTGCTATGTTTATAAAAATCGTACTGCAACTCACATCGATTTGCTCTTGAACACCTGCCGGTGCCTTGAGCGACTGCAATCGCTTGTTGACCAGCAGGCATAGCTTGTTGGCCTGCAGCAGTTTGGCCTGTTTGGCCAGCGTAAAGAGCACCGAGCTATAAATAAACAAAAATAATTGTACATGTTCTTGGTATTTCTAAAAAGTTTACATACAACATGCTAACGCCTTTTGGCGCACCCTTGTTCTCCACTTCATTGAAAATAAAACGGCTCACATTGAAGAGACTGACGGGTGAGTGGGTGGTAAATGGCTCCTTCATATAGTTGAAGATGACACTGTAGGCGTAATAGACCTTTGCAATGCGTAAGTGGTTTTTGTACTCGTTCAGATGATGATCAATGGTGTTTTGTTCACTATAAAAGAAAACAACAGGAGTTAAATAATGTTTAAGGTATGTAGGTAAATACATACGGTTTCTCGTGATAGATGTCCAAATATTGTTTAGCCAGCAGCCAGTAAAAGTAGCTAGCGTCCAGGTAACGTTCCTCAGCAATGGCCGTGTTGCTCAGCTGCTTCAGCAATCGATTAGCTTCCTTGTTGCGACCCGCTTTTAAATAAGCTGTGAAAAGGAGAACAAAGTTCAAGTTGCGGCTTCTTTTACAAGTCATCTGAATCTGACTTACCCTGATGTGCATCAATAAATTGATCCGTTTCCGCCAGCCATTGTGCATGCTGATAATGCACATTGGGTAAGAGTTCTGGCAAGGCTTCGGCTAGACGGAACGCCTCTGTCCAGTCTTGGACCTCAACATGCAGCTGTACCACTTGGGCCTCGTCGCCCAGCTTCTTGAACATCTCAGCGGCCAACGGTAGGGCCTTTAATGTCTTAAGATTCTGCGCCACTGATTGGACAGCATCGCGTTCACTCAGACTTAAACGTCGTCCAATATCATAAAGGCTGCAAGGGTAGAGAAAAAGTTAATGGAAGACCAAAACTGGAGTTAAAACTAAGCTTACACATCGGCCCAGCCCTGCTCGGCGACAATGTCAATGGCCTTTTGGTGCTCGCCTGCGGAAAGGAGAAGCTCGGCTGCGGCACGCGGCTCCTTGACCGAGTAGGCCCACTCTGCGCGCTTGCGCACCAAATCTCGCTTCTCCTGTTCACTGCCATCCTTGAGGTACTCCTGTGCCAGATCAAACATACGCATGTCCGTATACATTTCAAGTGCACGATTTGTTTGATTGCATTTGAGGAAGAGACGCGCTGCCTCCTTAAATTTGCCCGCAAAGGCACAACTCTCGCCCAGCAACACCTCCTTGGGCACGGTGCCGCGTTGTTGCTGCTCCCGCAATTCACTGATCACCTGGAGCCAGGGCAAATTGCGCACCTTGACATAAGCGTCGCGGGCAATGTTGATGTGTAGTGCTTCTAGGGCGGACTGCGCCAATCCCTCCCAATCGCTGATGGTGACACCCAGGCAGGCCACCTGATAAGCCTCGCTATAGTGAAAAGGAAATAATTTAATCATAAGTTACATTGACAAGTTCTCCTACTCACTCAAACAAACCCGCCTCGATAAACTGCCACATGGTGGCACCCAGAGCCAGTGGAGTGTTATGCATTATATTGCCACGCAGACAGAAGGCTGTCGCACCACAAAGGCCCACAACGACGCCGTGCATGTTCTGTGGAGCCCTTGGCGGCAAATTGCCCACGCGAACACTCAATCCTCCGCTGGTGTGGGTGTAGCACAGCATGGTGTCGAGATGTGTGTTCCAGGTGACACTATTAACGCCCACATCCTGGTAGAGTAAAGTATCGTTGACTAGATCTCGCACCACCAACCGACCAGCATCATCCACAACGGCGATTTTGCTGCGATTCGCATTGATGTCCAGGCAACGTACAGCCGACACTGCCGATGTGATGAGCAGCGGCAGGGAATTGTTGAGAAAGATGCGAAAGACTTGACCGCTCTTCAGACCCACCATAAGTCCTTCTCGTCCCGGTGGACCGCCCGTTACTTTGATGTAACGTATAAATGAGTCCATGATCCATTCCCGTTGCAGGGCACCATCGAAATCCAGGCACTGCAGCCGCTTCTCCTGGCACAGGACTATATGGAGACCACAAACGACCAGCAGGCTGCAATCAAACTTTTGTTGGATCTTCTCCCTGACTTTATAATGCATGGGCTGATTCTCTGTGGAGCTGAGCTCGTACAGCACCACACGCTCTGGCAGCTGGACGGCTAAGCGGTTTCTATAGATGGCTATTTTCTGGACAAGATCGCGACACTTGATGCGCACCTTTTGACCCGAGATCAGATGCTGAATGATCACATCGCACATGTTCTCCCGAAATGCATAACGCTCCCGATACAGGGCATGCACCGTGCTGGAGGCAATGTTGAAGCAGGCTAGCGTGCCATCCTGGCAGCCTATGGTGTATGATTGTGCATTGGGATGCAGTGCCACCGACCAAATCCATGAGTCAAAGCCATCGCCCAGTGTGCCAAGACGCACTCCGTCTCTGGTGAAGAAATGCAAATTGCTTGTGCAGCCGCCAACCAAACAGAATTCGCCATTTGGAAAGTACGTCATGCAGAGCGGATCGAATCCGAGGGCACGCTCCTTTCCAATCATTTGGCCACTGAGCGTGTGAAATGATAGCGTTTGTCCCCAATCCGCCACAGCAATTGTGTCCACACTGCCGGCGCCATTGACTGGACAGCACTGCACGGCAAATACGGAGCTACTGGATCCGCCAGGACGATCGATGCGACCTTTTTCCTCGCCCAATTTACTTCGTATGGATATGCTGCCATTCATCAAGCCAAGTACCAAATACTGTCCATCATTTGTCCATGCACAGCCATTGACGCGCGATCCAATTTTGTACTTTTGCACAGCCTTCTGATCCGCTGACCAAAAGGCAAAATCCGATGTGGAACACGAAGCCAAATGATGTGAGACGGGATTGAAACACATGCACTGAATGGAATCGCTGTGACTGTAACGCAAATTCTAGTTAGTTGATGACGCTGAAAACACCTGCTCCACTTACGAGTACTTTAGCAGCCCCTCCAGCTGTGGTGACCACACAATAACCATTTTATCGGCTCCACCACTCGCAAAGCGTTTTCCATCCCGGGAATAGGCCACCGAGTTGATAACATCCTTGTGCGCCTTCAAAGTATTTAACAGCGAGCCGTCGTTGGGATTATAAATTAGCAGACGCTCACCTGCTGCCACCACCAATTGACTGCCGTCCGGAGAATAGCAAACGGAATGCACGCTAAAAAAAAAGACCAAAAGCCAGGTTAAGCAACAGGTGTTTGTTGTTATCTTAATGTTTACCTGGTGTTCTCTTCTTTGGCATTTGGGAATTCGATGCGCTCCAACCATTTGAGCACGCCACGCATTTTGTATTTTATTGCAATTCCATAGTCGGTAAATTTTTCATTTTATTTACGTTTTGTTTGTGGCCAAAACAAGAAAATTGCCATGGCAACCAAAATGCCAAACAAGTATCGATAGCTGTGGTGAGTAAAGCAGAGTATCGATAGATAGTTAGCAACAGCTGTTTTTTGGGGGTTCTCTTATGAGTGTTTCACTTTGCTGATGTAGTGCAAAATCAAAACAATGAATAATTTGGATAGTTCGGTGCAAGCGCATACCAAATTGGAAAAGGAAACAACCAATTTGGTGCTACTAAAAGACCGTGTAGACAAGTATCATGATCTCTCCACGCAAATGTCCAGCATACTTACGATCTTTGAGAAGCGCCTCGGCAACTTGGAGCAAACTATTCTGCCCGTCTATCAGGAAACAGAACAGTTGCAGAAGCGACAGCAAAGTAAGTAAATGATAAATAGTGAATGACTTTTCGTGTTAACAACGCCCCTTTATTCAAGATTTGGAAGCTACCTTAAATTGCCTTGAGAGCGTGCTCTCCCATTACGATGTCTCCCAGGAGGTTTGCCAGCTCATCCATCAGGGCCCCATTGAGGGCAACATTGGCGCTTTTCTCGACGCACTGGCCAAGCTGCGTGCTGCCATGGATTACTTTTTGCACAACAATTCGCAGAGTGTAGAACTGGAAAATGTTACCAGTTTGTTTAACACAGGCTGCGAGGGCCTCAATCAGCATTACAGCATGCTGCTAAAGAAGCACAGTGCACCCCTGAAACCTGTGGAGCTGTTAGATCTGATCTATATCGAAGATGATTCATCCAGCGATGAGTTTACATCCTTTCGACAGCTATCGCAGAGCACTCGTGAGGAACTATTTACGATATCCTTGTGGCTGGAGCAAAATATGCGGGAGTACACACATATTTATGCAACGGAGCGCGGAGAGGTGGTTCTGCGCTCCCTGCAATTACTAAAGGATCATCAAAAGAGCAGCAGCTGGGGTACCGAAGCTTTGGTGAGTTCCATTCGAGTTAACATTAAAAAGTTAGCTGGTTAAGTTTCCACTCCATGTGCTTTCATTCAAAGAGCGAAAGCTTAATTGAGAGTTGTTAAATTTGTTGCTTAACAGTTTGTGTTTGTGTTTAACATTTATCGTGATCGTGAATGCAACACTGCATTTTGTTCCAGTTCGTGTAACGGCAGATTTCCCAAATGAAATACTCGAGCGCTGTCGCCATTACTGATTTTACACTTTTCTAGAACGCTTTGTCTTTTTTTCTTTTTTTGTAATTTTTTGTGTGTTAATTTTATTGTTAAAAATGGCGGAATTTTGCTCTCCAAAATGCGATTTCCCGGTATCCTATCGACGCTCATCCAAACCCAAAAGGACGGCCATTTGGAATACGTTATCCGTGGAGAGTATTAAAATACGCTGCTCCACGCCGATTGTAGGCGATATACGTTCGCCCAACTTGTCACCTATTAAGGATTCACGTACAATTATAAGTCCTGCATCTCCGATGGTCTTCAAGACATTAAACGGTCAGCAACCACAGAAGCTGTCAACTCTTGCAAAGACTTCTAGCAAAAAGGGAATAATGAAAGAAGAAGACAGCAACAATAGCTTGGATTGCTTCTTGGATGACTCAAATGCCAGCAACACGGAAACGTCACTCTGTAGGGAGACACGTCGCCGCTCGATGCAGGCCACGAATCACTCTTTTGTCCTCAATCATGCCACCAATGTAAAGGAAGTGTTGCTTCTTGTTGGCCTTGAGACTTATCTGGACAAATTCGATGCGTCGCATATCGATCTGATTGATTTGGTGTCTATGAAACGTGATGACTTGAAGAAAATAGGTGTGCGGAAGGATGAAGATTGTAACCGCATACTGGAAGCCCTTAAGGGCATCTAATCTGTGTATTCCATAAGGTGCCAAGCTATCGCTGGATGATGCTCTTGCCCAGATAAAAAAAACATTTTCATGTGTATCAAAAAAATTTGTATGTTTATCCATTAAGTAATAAAGCATAAAAGTATGTAAACACGAGCAAAGCATTTTCAAGATTTTTATTTTAAACCAAAACAGGGACAAATATAACTCTTTGTTGTTTAATTTTAATCGGCTGACTTTTGCAGAGACCACGCCACAGCGGTCGTCAGAATGAGCCCAAGAAGAACACCTCGGCACGACTGCAGCAAATGTAAGAGTTCATTATCTGCACCTATTCCACAACAGCAACTTATTCACTACCCTTTTTTTTATAGCTTTGAGAAGAAGGCCAACAAATTGTATTTGCGCGCAACACAAACCATTGAGCAGTCCACTGGTTTCTCAATTAAAAAGGCCTCCTCGCACTCGGATCATTTGACATCAGAGGATATGCTAGATGGCGACCAGGAGTTGGACAAGTATTTGGTCATGCTGCTTGGCCTGCAGCGACTGCTCAACTGGGAACGGGCCATAATGCGCGATATTATACCACCATCAAAGCACAATGAAGTATTCGCACGTCTCGCCTACAACTCCATCGAGATGGTTGTCAAGGATGCGGAGGCGATTACACAGCGCATCCTACGCTGCATCTCGCGCAAAGAGTGGACCTCAGCACTGGGCATCTTCTCGGCACTGAAGCGTGTCATCCTGCTGCAGCCAGACATTGAGCGCACCTACGATGCCGCTCAGCGGGAGCAGTTGACCAAAGTGCTTAACAAGCTGCAGCAGACGGGCGCCAAGGCACTTGAACACTTTCTGGACGTTGTCAAGGGTGAATCGAGCACAAACATTGTCGGCCAGAGCAACGTTCCCAAAGATGCCACTGTGCACGAATTGACCTCGAATACAATTTGGTTTATTGAGCATTTGTATGAGCACTTTGATGTAATTGGCGCCATACTTGCACAGGATGTACTGTACTCCACGCAACTGGACACCATACTGATGAAGAAGGCACTGCCCGGTGAGGAGCGCAACAAGGCACTGTTGGCCATCTACATAAGTGAGATCAGCAATTGAATTTGCTTTCATCAACAGTACTTAATACGTATCTATTTTTGTTTTGCAGAGAAAGCGCTCGCTGAACTCAATTTGTCCATAATGAACAAGTGCGAACAGTATAATGATCAGGCCACGAAGCATCTATTTAGACTTAATAACATACATTATATACTCAAATCACTACAACGCTCCAATCTCATTGATTTGGTCACGCTGGCAGAGCCGGAATGTGAGCATAGTTATTTGGAAATGATACGTGAGCTAAAAACGAGCTATCAGAAGACCTGGTCAAAAATGCTGTCGGGCATTTACTCACTGGAAGAGCTGCCCAAGCCAGTGGCTGGCAAGGTCAAGGACAAGGATCGCAGTGTGCTCAAGGAGCGCTTCTCGGTGGGAAAGAATACTTGAATACAAAAGGTTGAAAACATAAATTTGAACACTTGTGTTTTGCAGAACTTTAACAAGGACTTTGAGGAGGCTTGCAAAATACAGCGTGGCATTTCCATACCCGATGTCATTTTACGTGAGGGCATCAAGCGGGATAATGTGGAGCACATACTGCCCAACTACAATCGCTTTTTCGAGATGTAAGCTAGAACTTGACTTGTTTTAAATATAACTAAAGCATTTTATTTGCTTCACAGGTATGCGGCTGTTCAGTTCAGCAAGAATCCCGATAAATATGTTAAATATCGACCGCATGAGATAAATGCAATGCTTAGCAAGCTATTTGATGACTCTGCATAGAAACCATTCCATTAATTTATACGTTCGTTCGGCTTTTTAATTCCAACACAATAAATATCGATTTTTAAAAAAATATACAATACAATACGTAATAGACTGTAGCCTAAAAATATTAAATGCCATTGTAAAATTATAAATGACCGCCGACCGACGACGGTGCTCAGTAAAGGAAATTGGTTGATGGCGCCTCGGGGCGTCCACAGGCGCCATAGTGATGCACAGCCACAGTGCTATTGGTGCGACAGTTCTCAATGTCCAGGAAGCAATCATTCAAATACGTCTTATTATCGCTGCCACACACGGGCTCAAACTCCCTGGGACAGATGCGGGCACAGCCCTTGAACTGGAAGGCGGCCAAGCAACGCTTCAGTGGCACAACAAACACATGCTTGCCACAGTTCTCCTTGCGCATGTGACACTCCGACTTGTAGAACTTGTTATCCGAGCCGCACACAAAATTCGGCGGCTGGGCATCACAGTCGGAGTCACAGTCGGCGGTCAAGGCGCAGTTCTTCAAAGAAACAGGCACCACGCGCAGATTGCAGGTGCGTCGCTTAAACTCGCACATGGAGGCAAAGGTATTGCCATCGGAGCCGCACACTGGCTGCTGTTCCAAATCTGCACGCGTGCACGCATCTCCACAATCCTTGGCCGGCGTATTCAGATCCGTGCAGGGTCCAATGTGTGCCAGATTAACACCGCGTCTACAAAAACATTGAGATTAGTGTCAAATAGATTTGGCTAATTCGGCGTACTTACAGGCAGGTGGCATGAGCCAGTTCACACTCGTTGTTGTAGGTCTTGGCATCCGTGCCACAGAGTTTATCGTTGCGCTTGGAGCTGAAGATGGAGCCAAACAGATTGTTAAAGTCCTTGCAGGGCGGCAGCTGTTTGCAGCGTGTCAAGCGATTCTTGCACTTGTCCATGCCCATCTTCTGAATAGCCTTGCGTTGCGGACTAAACAAAAGAAAATTGAATTAGTAGCTTGTCTGGGAATCTCTGCTTGTGCCACCTACCCGCAGTTGAGCATCTTTAGCTCACACAGAGATGAGTAGATATTGCCATCGCTGCCACACACGTATTGGGAGGTGGCATCTGCGTCCGATTTGGGGCACTCGGTGGGGCAGGTTTCGGCTGCCGACTGGCTGCCATGACGCTCCTGTGGCATGCAGAAGGACAGCGGCACCTCGAACACATGCTTGCCACAGTTGGTGGAGCGCATCTTGCACGGACTCGCATAGAGACGACCATCGGAGCCACAAGTGGGTCTGGCCACACGCCAGCACGACTCTCGGCACATTCTCGTGGATTGGCAGTGTTTGCGACTGGTCTTGACCACTCCTTGGCCACAGGTGTGCAGCTTCATCTCGCAGGTGGAGTTGTAGACGTTGCCATCGGAGGCACAGATGGGTCCATCCTTGGGCGCACTGTTGCAATCCACGGGACAGGATTCACGCTGGGCGCTGGTGTTGCTGCAGGGACCCACATGGGACAGCTTGACGGCAGCCAGGCCAACGCGGCAGGATTGGACGCGCAACATGCAACGGTTTAGATAGGTGCGTCCATCTGTGCCACAAACGGGATCCTTTTCGGTGGTGCAGCGATGCTTGCAATCGGAGCCCTTGGAACGCTCACAGCCATCACGCACATCCTTGATCAGAGAGACACCGTTGCGGGAGCAGGTCTTCTTGCGCAGCTCACACAGATTGGCATAGATGAGGCCATCGCTGCCGCAGACGGGCTCCGCACCCACCGTCAAGCTGGGCGGACAGGAGCGTGGACAGTTGTTGCTATTGCTGCCATTGCTGGCGGATGCACTCGATGCCCGATGCTGCCTGCCCAGATTGAGCTGCTGCTGATCCGCCTCCTCCTGCAGTAGATTCTCCAGCGCTGCTGCAGCTGCTCCCGGCGCCTGCATCAACGTGGCCGACAACTCCGGCTGTGCATCCTGGCGATATTGAATCAGCAGCGAATCCGATGATGCATCCGCGTTGCGGTACCGTATCACAGGCGCCTGGGCCGGCAGTTTAATAATCTTAATGGGTGAGTCTGTTACGGCGCCTGAAAAACAGAGAGAGAGAGAGAAGAATGAGAGTGTGAAAGAGAGAGGGAGAGTTTGCTTCGTTCGGCATGCGGAAGAGTCGCCACTGGGCATATAAATATCGGATTAGCAAGCATTCTGCGCAGTTTCTAGTTTCACATTTGTTGCTTGCCCCATTTGGGAGCTGGCGGCGTGTCGTGTCACGCACGAGCAACTTGAATGCCGCAACAAATTTTAGGTTGTAACTCCTACTTAAAAGTAGTACATATTTATTAGATATGTAGAAAAAGTTTAATTTATCTAAAATTAGCCGATTACATTCCAAACAAATCAAAATGCAATTTATTTTCAATCAGTTTTAGTCCCCAGATTTATTCAAAAAGCAAAAAGTTTAGTCAAATTTTCATATTTTGGCATTAGCTTGGAAGTTAGTGGACCGTATAATGAGAGAGTTCCATTAACGGTACACAACCCACACACACACACTAGCATCTAGTAGATATATCTAATAGTAGTCTTGGGGTACTATCAGTGACCTCCATCTATAATTGCGCTCGCTAATCCCCATCCAGAAATCTAGCTGCTAAAACTGCAAGTGAAATTTTCACACTAATTGCCAGCCAGCCCCAGCCGAAAAATCTCCGCCTTCGTTGTGTCTTGGTCGGATGTTGTTGGTCTCCGTTTGTTTTATTTGTTTGCAAAGAAAGCGGACGATGGCAGAGGAAGCAGCAAGAGGCATAGAGTTTCGAGACTCGAGAGCAACAGATGTAGAAAATCTATTAGCGTTGCGATTGTTTGCTTGAGATAATTGAACCCACGTTCATCACTTCAATTTGTGCCACCAGCCGCGTTAAAAACAAAAGCTAAAAAGCATAAATAATAAAAAGCTAAAAGACTTAATCCAGACGCAGTCGCATTCTCAAATTTTTTTTTTTTTAATGGTCACACAAGTAGAGAAAATTAAGCGGCGTTAGAAATTAATACAGACATCCCATCCACATGCCACATACGTACGTACATATAGTATATACTTAGTCCATAGTTTGGATCGTTGTCTCTCGCCCATACATTTTTGCACACTATGTGCCACATTCCAAGAGCAAGAGGCACAGCTCTGACACTCTGGCTCCTGCTATCGGATGCCATCAATTGCAAAAAAAAAAAAAAAAAGAATACAGAACGCATAACGTATAATTTTTAAAAGTGGCAAACAACAACAACAACAACTGCAGCAGCAGCAGCACAAATGCTGGGCAGGCTTAGGCCAGTCCCGACATGATATATGTGTGTGTATGTTGTCGCTATTTTTCTGTTGCTGCAACTGCTGCTGCCCCCACATATCATGATGGCAGCACAGCGAGGCACAGTGGTTGTAGATCGTACAATTACATGGCCAATTTGAGAGAATAACTTTCTTAAAAGCACATTAATAAAGTGAGGAAGTTCTTGTGCTGCTGGGAGAGTTAAGAGCTTTATTGAAAGCGCCAAGGTAAAGAAAAGACACCTAACCTAAGATAAAGTATACATCGTAAAAATATAGTTAAGACAAGTTAGTTTTTTATTGGAAGAGGGTTAAAGATCTTCCCATCATTTGTAATCATTACACCTACTTGACCGCTTGATCTGATCTTATCAATCTGGCAATTGCAAGCGAAAGCAGGAACAACTTAGTCATCTCAATCAATTAATGATGAAATAAAACAATGTCATGATCTTAACACAGAAGGAATTTCTGATACTCAATTGAATGACGATCGTGTCGAACAAGATGAAACAACAACAAACAAATCGTTTGCTTGACTCCAACAATTGCCACAGGTCAACCTCTTTAAGTGTGACCTCATAAGGCAATCAAGCAACTGCTGCTCTCTTTAATGCCACACTCCATAACCACGGTTGCGGTAACACTGTGGCAAACCTCCCCTCCCCCCTCCTACTAGGTTCAAGTCTCGTTTTCTGCGATGTTGCACGAGAGCAAGTTTAATGAATTTATTTGAATGTTGGACAAATTGTGCACGACGAACAAATTTACGAGCCTGTTTGGCTTTTTTTTTTTTTTTCCTTTTACGTATCGTGTGTGTGTGTGTGTGGTGGGGCAGGGGGCTGCTACGGTCATGGGCACATGCCACACATAGATCCAACCGAGGAGTGGAAAGGGAAAGGGGAAGGGGGGGTTCTCTGATGTGTGTCAGCTTTACATTCACTTTGTACTCGTACCTTAGATATTAATTGCTGCCTTTTTTTGGCCTTTCTACCGCTGTGCGGCACAGCTGAGTTGGTCATGATCTTGCTACAGTACACTGACCAAAAATGGGAGAACAGAATGTATCTTAACTAAGATCAGTTAAAATTATATATCCTTTTCTATATAATAACAGCTATCTACCTATAATAAATCAAATTTATCCTAACAACAACAACCTTTTTTCTTACTGTGCAAAGCTCCCGTTGGCCGTTATGGCTAGTTAGTTTTAGTGTAATACATACATACATACATGCATACATACATATATGACTTACCATTAGTGAGCGTTGCCGTTAACATTAAAGCCAGCAGTGCGCCAAACAGCTGGCGCTGGTACTTTAGCCTAAAGCGGTAAAGCGGCTGAAACTGAGGCTGAGGCTGAGGCTGGATCGGGCACATCATTTTCACTGTCGACTGCACTTTCCTGGCCTAGGCTAGACGACTACTACGTATGTGTGTGTGCGTTGTGTGTGTGCGTGACTACAACGCTTTCGCTCGTTAACAATTGAAATAGAAGCAGTTGCTCAAGTTCAACACTAGCTATGCGGCGGCGTGCAAAGATCACGACACGACTTCGAACTTGCGCTAAAGAAAGTTTATTTTTCCAGTAGCTGCTCTTCCCGCTGCCTGCTATGCAAGAGAACTGGTGCAAGCTTCAAGCAAAAGCTTAAGCTGACGCTGACGTCTCTGCTGCTGCTAATGCTGTTAATGCTGCCAATGCTGCCAATGTTCACAATTAACGGTTGTCGCTCTGTGTGGTTTGGCAGTTCTCGCTCATTGGATTTTGCGCCTGGTGTTGCCCTTTTATGAGTTAATTCGTTCGCTGCCTATTAAGGTTTGCGGTTTATATTTAACAGCAGCAATTACGCATGAAAGCTCCTCCTGCTGCTTCTGCTTCTAACACTCGGCGTGTACTTTTTCTATCTGACCTCTCGCACAATGGAGCATAATTTCTTTTTTATCGCCCTGCCTTCTTTCTTTTATATCTTATTTTTTTGCACGTTGCTTCAATTCGATTTCAATTACGACTGCGGCTTTTGAAGTTTTACCACAGTTACCGTTTGTTCAGTCGTTCGTTCTGCGGTTGCCTCTTTTCTTTTCTTTTATTTTCTTTTTATTATTGTATGCACACCAAATATCTTTTCATCAGAGCCAGAGTCTTCTGTGTTCTATTCAGTAGTTCGTTACTCTTTCTTTTTTTCTTTTTTTCTTAATACGTTAACCGTAACCGTTTGAATTTGATTTTGATGCGCGCTCGTTGAGTTTCGCATGCGAAGTGATCGCTGTGAATGTGAATTTGTGGATGTGGTTGTTGTGGATGCTGATGCTGCTCCCCGCTTGCTGTCGACGTTGACGTTAACGTTGACGTTACAGCGGCTGCATTATTTATTGTTGTGCTGACTGCGTTTTCAATGAATGAACAACATACAACACACACACATAATCGCACTTACGCTTGCGCACACTCACTAACAAGCACGCACAACACACACACACACGAACGCGCGCTTTGATTTTTACACATTCATAAAAATTATAGGCTTTTATTGTTGTGCCTGCGTCTTTTGTTGCGAGATCAACTGGGAGACGATTGCAGCTCCAGAGCTCCAATTTCGTATGCGACAAAAAAAGCTGCTGCTGCTGCTGCTGTTGTTGTTGCGACTGCGCCGAACGTACCGAACGACACGAGAGAAAGGTTTGAATGACACTCACACTCGAATTTGCAATGCCATTTATATGAGTGAAAGGCAGCCGCAGCGCAGTCGCTGCGCAGCTGGCGTCAGTCGGGCGCCGCACAGTGGTGAGCTTTGAACGGGCAGACATTCTAAACAACACTGTGCACGATTGATGTGCATATGGTATAAATATGGGTTGTTTTTATTGCAATATATTTTGGTTGCTCCTCCAATCAGTAAAACTTTCAATAAAAATAGCCATAAATTTTGTGGTAAGGTTTGTATTTTTATGGCTATATTCATTTAAATGAAGCTTCAGTTGATGTCCAAGTTTCACCTCCCTAATTGCCCAGTTAAAGTGAGAAAGGTAAGCAAACAAATGCGGTTTGCTTAAGCATAAGCTTAAGTTTATTTTTCTAAGAATCCAGTTTTAATTATAAGGCCAGTTAACGCTGCATGGGAAGCTTTAACAGGAAGCCGGAACCCTTAAGCTTTATTGGTTGTTTTGGTCACACTGTGCGGCAATGCGACGTCTGCGCTGCTATTGACTTTGGCATCGGTTTTGGTTGCGCTTTAGCCATTGATTAAATGGAGTTGTCGGTATTTAAAATAACAACTTGGTCATGTTGTTGTCTCGCAACCTAATCGGTTTTGCGTACAAATTTAATTTGCCAAAAGTGGCAGCAAAATGCAACCAAAAAGGCGAACCGCATTTGAAATTATAACAGACAAACACACATACACACACACACACAAACACAGAGATGCATTCATATGCTGGCACGATCTGTGTGCAACTCTGTCGCCGTAGAAAGTGCGCAGCAATTGTTGTTGTTGTTGTTGTTGTTTTTATATTGGAAGCAACCGCAGCAGTAGACGTTGCCTAGCCTGGAAGCTGTGTGTATGTGTATGTGTGTTTATAGACTTGTCGACTTTTAAGCCATAAATTTTACGCCTGAGTGGCGTTGCGAATAAGGGTCACACACACACACACAAGCTTTGGCGGTTTGTTCGCGTGCATAAAGAAAATTGAGTGGTGCAGCAGCAGCAGCAGCAGTAAGCAGCCTAGCTAAAAAAGAGGTCAGTAAGTGGAATATTTACAGTTAGATTTTGGGCAGCCGGCAGACAACGTTGCAAGCTGACAGTCATGACACAGCAACCGCCCAGAACTAATGCTAAAGACCACCGCCGGCCAGCACCAAATGCACCACCCAAAACCCGCACTTGGAGAAAAAATTAATTAAAAGAAAGCCACGCTTGGCAGAAAATAAAAAACCTTTGGCAGGCGTGCAATTTCTTTTTGGCCATAACCAAGATTTGATGTTGTGGTTGCCAATAAAAATGGAAAGTGAAAATTGTAGTTGCAGTGCCAAATGCATGCACAAAAAATAGTGTAATAAAAAGCTAGAAGTAGTAGTAACAACCACAAACAACAACAACAACAACAGCAACAACACGCACCTGTTCTGCAAGTTGTGCGAGTTTTCTTCGCTTCTTAATCACATACCAAGAAAAATGCCAAGCTAGCGAGTATTATATAAATGTGATGATAGGAGCCGCCGCAGAAATTATATGTCAAAACAAAGCAAAAAAAATAACGATAGAAACGAAAATCAAAAGTGGTTGTTATGAATGCACCTGTGAAAATGCCAATTAAAAAATTGATGGGTCAGCAGTATGCTGCATGTAGCATGCAGCATGAGCAGTTATTTGCTAGTTTTCACTATTTTCTAGCTTTTGCACTGTTATGCTAACTGTTGAAGCAAACATTGCACAGCTTGTTATCACACATTCAAAAAAAAGTAACAGTCATGCTATGTAATATTAATTTCTTAGAGCAGCACTGGTTCAATGTTTATCTTGAACTAGTTTTACAGCACTGCTGGAAGAGCTGCTTTCCAGACCTATCGATACTGGCACACCTATCGATGTTGCTTCTTACATCGCTACTCACACACACAGTCACCGATATGTACGCACACAGGCACACTCATTGAAAAAGTCGGAGAATTGTGTGGGAAAAAAAGTCGTCTATAACTAACTACGAAACGCGCAGAATTGTGCAAATACAGATGCCTAGTGACACAGGCAAAGTGAACGTTTGATTTATTTTGGGTGCGCTGGCTGTTTGGGGAGTTGGAAATTCATGTTGTCGCTGTTGTAACGCGTAGAAGTTAGTGGCGTGTGTGTGTGTGTGTGTGTGTGTGTGTGCGCGTGTGTGAAGAGTGAAACCTACAACTTTACTCCCCAAACCAACAGCCACACCAACAACAACGACGACAACAACAACAGCAGAAACAGCAGCAGCAGTGTTGAGAGAAAAGATGGCGACGAGTCGCACCAGTCGCATACAATCACAACCAAAAATTTTTCCTTCAATCTTATCGAAATTACATGGAGCGATCTCGGAGGCATGCGTCTCGCAGCGCCTGTCGACGGACAAGAAAACGCTGGAGAAGACGTGGAAACTGATGGACAAAGTGGTCAAACTATGCCAACAGTCCAAAATGAACTTAAAAAACAGTCCCCCGTTCATATTGGACATACTGCCGGACACGTATCAGCGCTTACGTCTCATCTACTCCAAGAACGAGGATCAAATGCAACTCCTGCACGCCAACGAGCACTTCAATGTCTTCATTAACAATCTGATGCGCAAATGCAAGCAGGCCATTAAGCTCTTCAAGGAGGGCAAAGAGAAGATGTTCGATGAGAACTCACATTATCGACGCAATCTGACTAAACTTAGTTTGGTCTTCTCACACATGCTAAGCGAGCTAAAAGCTATCTTTCCCAACGGTGTCTTTGCTGGCGATCAGTTTCGAATCACCAAAGCCGATGCGGCCGATTTTTGGAAAAGCAATTTTGGCAACAGGTAAGTTTCCGGCAAATGCCCCCCCCAAAAATGATGATTGACCCTTTTTAATGCGCACTTCAAAACTTTAGTACACTGGTGCCTTGGAAAATATTTCGTCAGGAGCTGAACAAAGTGCATCCGATATCGTCGGGCTTGGAGGCAATGGCGCTTAAGACAACCATCGATCTGACGTGCAATGATTATATATCGAATTTTGAATTCGATGTCTTCACGCGTCTATTTCAGCCTTGGGTAACGCTGCTGCGCAATTGGCAAATCCTCGCCGTTACCCATCCCGGCTATGTGGCCTTTCTCACCTACGATGAGGTGAAAGCGCGCCTCCAGCGCTACATACACAAAGCGGGCAGCTACGTGTTCCGTTTATCCTGCACACGACTGGGACAATGGGCCATCGGTTATGTGACGGCCGATGGGGAAATACTGCAAACAATACCACAAAACAAATCGCTTTGTCAGGCGCTGCTCGATGGGCATCGGTAAGGATTCCATGACACGAAAGAATAATTCTTGAACTAAACCATGTTTTACTTATATATGCCATGCAGTGAGGGCTTTTACCTCTATCCCGATGGTCAAGCCTACAATCCAGATCTGTCGTCTGCAGTGCAAAGTCCAACCGAGGATCACATAACTGTCACACAAGAGCAATATGAACTATACTGCGAAATGGGTATGTTAATAGCTAAACTAGACATTCCTTAAATCAAATCAAATACTAAACACAACTGTGTCACTTGCAGGCAGCACATTTCAGCTATGCAAAATCTGTGCGGAGAACGATAAGGATATACGCATAGAGCCCTGCGGACACTTGCTATGCACGCCCTGCCTCACTGCCTGGCAGGTGGACTCCGAGGGACAGGTAAGCTGTCATTTTAAGCATTTGAAAACTGATTTAACTCAACGCTCGAACAATTTTGCAGGGCTGTCCGTTTTGTCGTGCGGAGATTAAGGGCACCGAACAGATTGTTGTGGATGCCTTCGATCCGCGGAAGCAGCACAATCGCAATGCAACGAATGGACGACAGCTGCAGCAGGACGATGACGATACAGAGGTATAGTTTTGTGCAGCGCTTTTGAAATATAAAGCCTTTGACGCCTGCCCCGCGCTGCCCGCCTGTGCTGCCTCTCACTTATATATATATATATCATAAAAAAAAAATTACTTTTATAACGATTATTACAATCAAAACTAATTTTGATTCGTTTATATATATATGTCTTTATATTAAGTTTAATGTTTAGCGTGCAGTTTAGCGATTTTGATTTATTCATACGTAAATTATTAGCTCAAATTTTCTCATGCAACTAACAAACAGTGCGCACACACACACAAACAGAGAAATATACACACACATGTAGAATGCTTGTATGCTCGAGCGGAAGTTACTCATCAGCTTTTATCAACGCTCGCTTGTTTTCTGTTTCTGTTTCTGATTCTGTTTGTGCTTGTGCTTGTGCACTGTTCGTTGTTGTTTCGTTTGTTGGTTGCTTCTTCTTCTTTCTTTCATTCATATTTCATTCATTAGTTCACGCTCGCTCGTCGCCTCTTTTTATGATTCATTTAATAGTGTGTTATTATCTCATACATATATGTATATGTGTATGCATCTCTATCATTAAGCAACAACAACATCTGATAAATGCTGTATTTATGTGTTTATTTTATGTTTTAGTTTTACTATACTTTTGTACATAGCTATTATTATGATTATTACTCTTGTTAATGTATAATTTGTACTTTACAAGCAAAACTAAAACAAAAAGCAAACTGTCTGAAGTTCATCCTGTAATCGAAACCTGTATTCTTCCTACAGTATATACCACATCCATAGTATCCATATTTCTTCACATTTTAGTTTATTGTTTGATACTTCCAAAGATATATTTAGTTCATCAAGTGGTTTATGATTTTATGTTTGTTTTAGTTTTCAATTCGGTTTTTTTCATCAATAGTTTATATAGACTTAATAAATGTATGTATGTTTTTATTTGTAAGCAGCTTTTGCCAGCTGCCTTAAGACTGTAATTTATTAATATTTAAAATGCATATGTATAATTATCACTTATCATTATAACTATTTAATAATGTAGTAAGTTAGCTGTTAACTGTCACAAGCCTAGGCCAGAATTTATATAAAACGTTAAAAGTATTAGCAAAGAAATTAACATGTGTGTATGTATGTGTGTGTGTGTGCGTGTGTGTGTCATTTTGTATGCGTTTTTTTTTATTATACATTATATATATTATTTCATTTTAATGTTTCGGCTCAGTTTGTTTCCTTAACATTTTTACATAGGCTTCTACATCGATTTAGCATATTTTCAATTAATAATTATTTATGTTTAATGTAATACATCTAATGCAATTTTAATATATACACATATATATATTATACAATTAAATACATTAAATTTATAGTTTTTCTGATTTCCTTAATAAGTTTTACAAATGCCTAACAAACAAAAAACAGAACAGCAAAAAAAAAAAAAAAGATAATATATATATTATACATGTATAAATATTTATAAATATTGGTTTTAATTTGTTTGCTGCTACTTTATATTTATGTTTATTCCTTTTTTGTCTACAGTTTTGTTGCGTTTTGTTGTTAAACTTTTTGATTCATGTTTGTTGTGCATGTCCAACAAAAATGTGACCTTGATTTGCAGCCTCTCGCTGCTACTCTCTCTCTCTAGCGGCATGCGTCCTAACCCCAACAAAACCCAAATACTATGATATAACTATCAACTATCTCCTAATACAACCCTCCTCGCACACACCACCCGCAGGATATGGGCGACTTCAACATAGCCACATCGTCGCTGCATGCGCTCAGCACCTCGGCCGCCTCACAATCCTCCATGGAGAAGCACAGTCCGCACACCTCACCACGTCTGGGCAGGCGCAGCACCACGCCCAGTTTGATGGCCGTGCAGAATGATCTCTATGCCGGCGGCGGTCCGGCGCTCAGTTTGCCCTGCAGCAGCAGCAGCAACAGCAGCAGCTCATCCTCCTCCACAAACTCCACGCATCAGCAGCAGCACCAGCAACAACAACAACAACAGCAGCCACAACCTTCAGCGCCGCCTGCTGCAGCAGTGATCAGCAATGGAGGAGGAGGGGGAGGAGGAGGAGGAGGCAGTGGCGGTGGCGGAGGAAGCACATCGACGGGCAGCAGCACCAACTCCAGCATCAAGAGCACAAACCGCATGAGTGCACCGCTCATGGGCTCCAGTGTGATCAACACCACCTATGGCCAAAAGTTGCCCAGCAAAACGGAAAGCGGCATCTCCAGTGAAACCGCTTCGATAAGCTCCTATGCCATCTTACAGAACCTGCAGGATGGCATTGCAGCAGCCAGCACCAGCTCGCTCTCCAGCGCCAGTTCAACAGCTCCAGCCGTTGCTGCAGTGGCTCCACCGCTGCCACCACGCAAATCCCCGGGCGTCGAGACGCCCGTCAAGCCCTCGAGCAGCAAGAGCATCGACAACATCCAGTGCAGCCTGGACAATGTGCCGCCCCAGACGACAGCGCCGCCCATTCCGCCGCATGTGAGCAACAGTGTGGACACCCTGGCCGAGGATTTGATGCGGCAGCAGAGGATTGCGAGCAGCACCACATCGCCGGTGCTGTCGCTGCTCGACGACATGATGGTGGAGGTGGGTCCCGCCGAGACCATCAGCGGCGTGATCGACACACGTCCGCTGGAGGCGCGTGGAACGCTGCCCAAGCCCAGCAGCAGCGTAAGTAGTGGTAGCAACAGCTGTGGTGGTGGACAGGATGCAGCCAGCTCGCACTACACACAGCTGTGCACCACGACAACGAGTGCGGCAGCATTGGCGGCAGCTGCCTCACTGGCCAATGGCAAGAAGATGACGCTGAAGCAGCCAACGCCCGCAGTGCCGGCCAATCCTGCCCAGCAACAGCAGCAACAACAGCAGCAACAACACCAACCGCTGCTTTATGCGAATGTGACGATCAATCAAAAAGACTGCGGCTCGGTGCCCTACGAGAACATCAATCTGGAGTACATCGCACGATTGATGAACGCTGGCTACTCCAAGGAGAATGCAATCACAGCGCTGGGCATCTCGAGGAATAACATCGAAATGGCTGGCGATATATTGCGCGAATTTGTCTCCAAGAATAGCGCCTAAACGTTGTTAGCCAGCCTATATGTGTGATCCCCCTACCCTACCCTACACCCCCCCTAAAGAAAAGGAAAATTTTAGCGTTAGTTCGATTTGATGATATGATCCCAAAGAAACAAGGCAAATGATAAATCATTAGCATAATTTGAAAAACCAAAAACAAACTCTCTCATTACGCTCTCTCTATCTATTTATTTCTTTATATATATATAGACACATAACATATATATAAATACATATATATATATATTTATAAATTTCTCTATCTCGCTTTAAGAGCACCCCCTCCCACAAACACACACACCTACACACACACACTTCTTCATATTGAGTTACGCTAAGTTAACAAAACCCAAAAAAAAAAGAAAAGAAAAAATATAAAAAAAAAACACCCACACAAAAAACCAATCTTGGCGTAGCCAGCACAAGCAATTAGGCATTAAAAAACTCGTTCGTTCTCTTAAAAAAAAATATTAAAAATATAAAAAAAAAAAGTCAAGTCAAGTCAAAAAAAATTCTCTCACTATTTAAAGAAAAAATTAAGCACAAAAAGCCCATTAATATCAAATATAGCTATATATATATATATAAACATATATATATATATATTAAGACGTATTTCTACTTCTTCCTATTAAGCAAATCAAAAATATATATATACGCAGTTTCGAAACGAAGCAAAAATTTGCCCACCCCAAATTTTGAACTTTCTTCTCCCTTTCGTAATAAAAGACAAGAAAATGCATAAAAAGAAAACCCATCATTATCATAAAGCATCAATCACCAAACAAATCAAAACAGCTATTTTAATTGGTGCATCGGCAAACGTATTTTAAACATAGGAACAGCGTTTAACATTCATCAAACTCATACACAAGAAAAAATATATTTAAATAAAATGCCTTTAAAGCTGTCCTTCAAGTGATAGCCCTCAGTTTCCTTATCCGAAAACGAAGAACAAACACCAACAACAACAACAACAAGATCCGATGCACTATCAAAGTTTACCTCGATTTTTTATACAAAACTCAATGTTTTTTGTAATAGTATATTTGTAGGTTTATGCAAAACGCCAAGTGAGAATATTCGCTGGTTAAAATCAAAAGAAACCCATCATAAGTAAAGAAAAACACTTAGTATGAAGATAAGTTTTGAGATCGCGATTAAAGCAAAAGAAGTTTGTATTACGGATAAACCCTTTTTACAGAATTTATAAGTATATAATGCAAATAATCGGTTTTTAATTCGTCGGTAACTTTCTTAAACCCTACACGCAATTTTTTGACATTTAGTATCTACCAAAACTTAAAAACAAAAAAAAAAACTTAGCTATATACGATAAATATATACACATATACATATAGGCGATATAATCATGCGTAACGAAAAAGCAAAAGCATTAAAAAAAAACCAACAGAGAAATCAATGCAATATATTCACTACAAAAACAAATCAATGAAAGCGTAAACTTTTAAGTAACTTATATAGTATTTATTTAAATAACCTCAAAACGAAACGAATAACAACAACAAACAAACACTGAAAAACTATTTATGAAATATTTGAATTTTAAGGAAAAAAACATCAGCGTTAAAATACAAAATAGCATATATACTAGAGCATAGCAAACACTAAAAAAAAAAACATTAAAAATAAAACGGAGTCACCAAAGTCAATAACGAAGGAAGGAAAGTAAGTAAAGTCGAGTTTTAAGCTGATATATATATACATATATACATATAAATGAGGAAAGCGTCTAAAACGAAAAGTAATATTTGCGATACCATACCATAGTCACGTCATGTAACCCGGAAAAAACTTAAACAGATATAAATTATTCTTATATATAAAATAAAAAACAAAAAGAAACCAAAAACAAGTCCGTGAAGTTTTCTTGTTGGGTTGGAAATACTGCAAAGTAAAACTCAATTTTTGTTTAGCTTTATTGAAATATGTATTTATTTTGTTTTTATTATTTTGACTTATATAGTTGCGTTTTTTGTAATTTTTTGTTTTGTTTTTTTTTTTCTTCTTTCGTATTCAAGCACATATGTATTTGTTTTTTTTTTTTTTTTTTTGTTGCTTTTTTTGTTTGTTTGTTGTGTGTATGTTTTACGATTTTTTTAATGTTTTATATTTTATAAATAAGGATTAGTTGATGTTCTTCTGTTCTGTTTTGTGTCTGTGCTGTTTTCATTTCATTGCATTGCATAAATCTTTAAACGCCTACCTGACGATATATGTAGATATATACTCGTTTGATATAGCGTTATACATACATAAATTATCGTTTTAAAGTTATGATTTATTCTTGCTTGTTCATTTTGTTGTGTTGCTTAGTGTTTCTTTTTGTTGTTGTTACTCTTGTTTTAGTTGTATATATGTATAACATGGCTATAGTAGGACGTACCGATCCCAAAATTTGTTGTTAGCTTGTTAAGTTTTTTTTTTTTTTTTTTTTTTTTTAGTAATTGAAATTCATAATTTATTTTTTCACAATATTTGCTCTTTGTTTCCGACACGATCTCTTTGTATTTTGTTTTTTTTTTTTCGTTTACTATAATATAATATACTTTAATATTTAAAAATACATTTTTAAAAATTAATTTTTGTAATCTTTCATTAAATGGTTTTAACAGATTTGGCGCAGCAAATTTCATTTGCTCTCTTCTCATCATCATTACACAAGACTTTTAGTTATTATTATTATTTTTTTTTTTTTTTTTTGTTTTTTCTTGTTTACTATTATAATTGTGTTTTTTATTTGTAAGTTACAAAGTTCGATTTCTAGATATTGTTTTTGTTTTGCCTTTGCTTGTTACTCGTTTTTAAATAAATATGTTTTGTATATTTGTATGTTGGATGTATCCATGTATGTATTGTATATAATATGTATGTTTAATAAGTTAATGCAACCCTTCGAATGCAGAAAACAAAAAAAATTCGTTAAACATCATACACAGATAATATAATATTATTCTCGATACTCGTGTTTTGGTGTTAAAATTAAGACTTTGTTTTCATTTTTTGTATACAATCATCATTATTCAATAAATATATATGCCAGGTTAACAGTAAGACTTTTAAAGAAGCAGTGAAAGAACAATTGCGAGAATTATTAGAATAGAGTTATAGAATTAGAGCATATATAAGTAGAGAAAAAAAACTATCTACGCATCTATGGCATATAGTGTTTGTTTCTTGTGTATTTATACTTTTGTAATTGTTTGTTTGTCAAACGCACATATGCAAGGATTTCGTTGCCATTATACAATAATTGTTTTTTTTTTTTTTTTCTGGTTTTTTTTTTTTATAGAGTTCATTTTAATATATGCTAAAATTAAATTAAAGCAAAACTAGTTGAAAAATAGTATACGTTTACACACAATTTGGTTTCATCTCTCAGACACTTGAATTTCAGTTTTAAGCAGCGCACAACTTCAATATAACAGAAAAAATATATATAGACTGCATATTACAAATAGGAAGAGGGCCCTGGTTTTAAAGTTTAATGCATAAGATTACGTAAAATTTCATTTAGATTTATATCAGACACGTAGAAATTGTATTTGGAGCTTGCCATTTAGTTTTCATTCATAATTGTACACATATATGTACTATATATATATATATATATGAGCGTATGCAATATGATTTTGCTATCAATTATTATTATCGTTTCAAATAGTGTTTCTTTTGCCTCTAAGTTAATATAGTACTTAATAAATGTATGTTTGCTGGTTTCTTTGCATCAATATAATATGGTTGTAGCGACAAGTAGTTCACAATGTAGTTTTTTCGGTAGTTGCGTATTTGTTGTATCTGCAGTTCCTGTGTCAACTTCTTTTCTAATCGGTATGTTGGTATCATTAAGCCTTGTTTATGTTTTAGCGTACAAGAATATATATATATATTTGAAGATATATGAATATATAAATGTATATGTGTTTGTTTATGCATGCATTTGTCTTTAATTTGCATTTAATATCTGTTTTGGAATTACTCCACCAGGGCGCCTGTAAGCAAACAACAATTTCGAATTAGCTTAAGTTCAAGTTCATTTTTAGGTCACAAGTTCACTCACCTGGAATGCGTGGATGGCGTGCGAGTACAGAGAAGCCCTTGCCCTGCGGCCCCTTGGGTGCTCGTATAAGGATCAAACGTGGCACACCATCATCGCCATTGAGCTTAAGGCGCGAGATCAGACGATCGGGACGATCGTTTATTTTCAAAACATTGCAAGCCGATGATTTGCCATTGCGCTGTAAATATGAACAACAAATTAATATTTACAAAAATTATGTACAATTTAATAGTTACAATTGATGTGCCCACCTGATTGGTAACCACAGAAAACTCGACGGTATCGCCAGGATGTAGAGCCACAGTGCTGCCCTGCACCTCGGACATGTGGAAGAACAGCTTCTTGCCGTCCTCGACCTCGAAATTGAGGAAACCAAACTGGCCCTTAATTGAATCAACAGTGGCACGTTTCTTTAGCCTCACTGCATTCACCTCCGCGGCACGGCCGCTCTCATCGATCCGAAAGCTAACCAGATCACCCTTCTGCAGCAGATCACGCTTGTTCACCAGGCTGGTGATGCCAAACTCATGCTGCGATATGACTGTGGTGCGCAGCTCATCAAGTATCTCAATCAGGCCAGCGTACTCCTGCTGATCCGGATTAATGCAGCGCAAAGGACGCGCCACAACGCCATTGTGCACCGTCTCCAGTACCGCCGGCTGCGGTATCGAATTCTTGGGCAACGTGCGCACATTCTCGGCGGGCAGACAATTGCCGGAGACGGATGTGTTGCCATTGGGCGCCAGTGTGTACTCCACCTCCTGACCCAATTCAAGCCAATTGGGATTGCCCTGATAGTTGCTAAAGTGAAAGAAAACCTCCTCGTCGTGCGACAGCGTCTCGATAAAGCCAAAATTCTCCTTAATAACGGCTATAAATCCACGATACAACTGTCCGCTAGCTGCTTCTGCAGTGGCATGATTGTTGTTCTCCAGCTTAAAGTCCTCAATGTGGGGCACGCAAATCTGCTGCTGAGTGGTGGCATTACTGCCCACACTGCTGTTGCTACTGCTGCCGCCACCAGGGCTGCCATGCATCAAATAACCATTCTGCATGGAGCCAGCATTTGTGCTGATGCCATTCGAGATAAGCAGTTGATCGTTCTGATTCAAATTGCCACCAACGGGTACTTGTTGTTGGGCAGCTGCTGTTTGCTGATTCAAAAGTAGTTGTTGTTGTTGCTGCTGCTGCTGTTGTTGTTGCTGTTGCAGCGAAACTTGCTGCACATTGACGGCTATAAATTCCTTGTTACGTTTGACCTAGCAAAATAAATGACAAGAGATTAGAGATTGTACTTTGATGTAGAGATGTAGGGAACGTACCATGTAAATATCGAAGCGCACACGCTCGCCGACTCTTGGTGGTTTTTCGCAGTCTTTAAGAAAATACATAATAGTCTTTTTAACATCGCCATGCTCGTAGGTGATGACGCCACCCTCAAAGCGATCCTGAGATTTAATTGGACTCTTGGGCGCCTCGCGTGTTATGCAGCCTGCAAACGAACCAAAATGCCATTAGCTAAGCACAACTTTACACAATAAACAATTGTATTAAAACGTACCCTCAATGTTGCTGGCCATTAGGGTTTCAAATTGCACGGAATTGGGCGGCAAATGTTTGATGCGTATGGCCTGCAGACGCGAGTTGTTATAGGCCAGACCAGGCTCTTGAATGACAGTAAACTCAACCTCATCGTTAACATCAATTTCGCGGCTCTGCCAAAATAGAAATTATTATACAATATATTGTTGCTAACCAATTAAAGGTATTTTTTTGTTAAGCACTCACCGTATCGAGCACCTCCGTAAAGTGAAAGAATAAACGCACTTGACGCTCCACGCAACGCAAGAATCCGAAACCCTCTTTCAGCGATGCAATGGTGCCCTGTTCACGCTTCTCGCCGGACACCTTAAAAGTCTCATCCAGCAGTGCAATGGAGGTGGCACGCTGCAGCTGATCCCGCCGATCGGTGGCCAAGAGGAATTGCACCCAATCGCCGTGGCGCAATGTAAAATCACCCTTCTGATCCTTATCGCCAAATGGCACCTCAACTTCTGAGTAATCGGCTGCACGATAACGTATGCGTCCTGGCAACGGATCATTGTTGAGACGCACAGGATTGTTGCGATCCAGCGACTTGAGCACTTGCCCCTTGTAAATGGTGGTATCCACATCCTCAAAGATGACCGAGCCGGGCGGCAAACGCGTTATGTTGCACGCATACTCACGGCCCTGCGGCGGCACAGAGGCAGACTGTTTTTTTTGGTTAGATGATAAGAGATGAAGTGCTGTTTCAATGATCATTTACTTACACTACGCGTTTGTATGGTGAACTCAACATCGTCACCGGGTCGCAGCTCAACATTGCCCTCAGCCTCGGAGAAATGAAAGAAGATCTCCTTGACAACATCGGCACGCTCAATGAAACCAAATGACTCCTTCATTGAGCAGACTACGCCACGATACTTGACAGGCATAGCCGGATTCTCCAGGCGTATATGGCAAGCGCCCAGGTTGCCTCTGCAAGTTACGACAAGTATGACATTAGCTTGAGTATTCAGTTATTGTTGTGTATAAATAGGGTTTACCTTTGGTTCGTTGCAATTTGAAAGCTGACTTTGTCGCCAGCACGTAAATTAACATTGCCCTCAACATCATCTTTGGTATAGGGTAAAAAGAAACATTCGCCACGATTCTCATAGCTAATACGACCAGTTGTCTCACTGGAGCTGAGCACATTGTTGGCGCTATCGGTGCGCAACTCGGTGGTCACAGTGCCCGTAACACGCTCCTCGGACAGCACAACCTCTGGCGCTATTTTGGACACTTGACTAGCAATTGGTTTGCCGGTGCGCCGATCATAGGTCATCTCAAACTCGACGGGATCACCAATCTTTAAATGATCAATGTTGCCACTGAATTGCGAGAAATGGAAAAAGAGACGTGCCTGACGCTCACAGCACTGGATAAAGCCATACGAGTGCTACAATATTGAGAGAACATTCATTTAGTTTTGACATTTTAAGCAAATTAAACTACTAAGCTACTAATCAGATACAAGACCCACCAGTAGCTTCTCAATGATGCCAGTTTCACGTGTGGTTGCATTCGGATCGTTGGCAGCATTTGCCGAAGAGTTGCTCGACTGCGAACCAAATATGGACGATGAGCTGCCCGGGCCGTTGTTCAGCACGCTGTTGGACTGAAAGACGCCAATCTGTGGCGGATTCTGTATAATGTCGTTGACCTCATTTGCATCAAACATGCCAATGCTTTGATGATGTTGCTGCTGCTGTTGTTGTTGCTGCTGCTGCTGCTGTTGTTGAAGTTGTTGTTGCTGCTGTTGTTGTTGCTGCTGCTGCTGTTGTTGTTGCTGCTGCTGCTGCTGTTGTTGCTGCTGCTGCTGCTGCTGCTGTTGTTGTTGCTGCTGCTGTTGATGATGTTGCTGCTGCTGCTGCTGCAAATGTTGTTGCATATGATGGTGAATGGTCTGCTGCTGCGGCTGGGAAACTTGCATCTGGACAGCAGCTGGTGTTGGCGGTCCATGCGACTGCAATCCCAACGTGGCCGAGTCCAGCGTAAAGGTGCCAATGGTCGGAAATGTGGTCGGTATGTTCATGTTGCGCATGGCAGTCATATCGAAGCACTGCAAGCTTTCGTACAGTTCTGCAAAAGACACAAAACAGATGAGCACAAAACCAATAAATATAGTTTCGATTCCTTTAAGATCTTACCTTCGCCGGAGCGATATCCTTTGGATTGCGTGTTCATGTTGTTAGTTGGTTGTTTGTTACAGAGAAGAAGAAAAAAAAATGCTGATAGCGACTAGCACAAGAAGACTGGTTGGTTGATTGATTGATCGATGATTGATTGATAACGATTGATGACGAGAATATTGAACGATTTTAAAAAGAGAGCGAAGCGCGGATCAAAAAACTGACCAATTTTTTTTTTTTTTATTTTATTACTATTATTTATTTACTTATTGATTTTTATTTATAAATTTATTTTTTTTTTTCGATTTTTTGTGTAATTTTTTTTTATCAAAGAGAAAAAAACTAAGCAATAAATACGTATTTGTTGTGTATATATATTTTGGCTAAACACTGGCACAAGAGGCACTGAAATTCCTTGTCTTCGAAGTTAATAAAGAACCAATCATTTGTTGTTATTGGTTTTTGTTTTGTTTTGTTTTTTTTTTTCTTCTTGGGTGGTCTCAACTTTCTTCGACTTTTTGTTTTTTGGTGGGGGGCGACAAGCCCCTAGAAATGTATGTAAAAATGCCGATAATCTTAATAATGTATAATGTTCAGTTTTGTTAGTTTTGAAGTTGCGGCTGCGGCTTCGTGTTTTAAAAATATATATATTCGTATTCTGATGGAAAATGCATTAGCTGCTGTAGTTGCCGTTGGTTGTTGTTGTTGTTTTTTTTTTTTGTTGTAGTTAGATGAATACACATTAATATTTTTTTTTTTTTGTTAGCTATTTATTGCGATTTGTTCATATGTTCGAGTTTTATGTTTGTTGAACTTTATTTTTTTTTTTAGTTTTACTAGAAAAATACACTGGGCGCTTTACGGAATACTTTTGTTTTGTTTTTTTTTGTTAGGTTAGTTAAGAGCTTTATTTTGATATATATATTAAATTTTATTTGATTTCATTTTTTCTTACTTGTTGAGGGGTTGGAGGGGAGTTGGTTAATATGTTTGTTATATTGGGCGCTTTTGCTTTTTGTTGGTGTTTACTAATATAATATACATTTATATATAATATATATATTTGTAGGCAATCGTTGTGGTTTTTTTTGTTTGTGTTTTTTGTTTAGGAAGTATTAGTGATTTATTATTATTTTTGCTTATTTACTTTTCTTCTTGCAATACGCTCTCTCTCTCTCCCTCTTCTTATTATTCTCCAAGGTCCTGCTGGCTGGCCTGCCTTGGGGGAGCGGGGCAAAACGAGGAGGGCCTACACTACTGAAAGTGTTCCGTTATTTTTTTTTTTGTTTTTGTTTTAGTGTTTTCTTCGCTGTACGTTGTTGTTGCTATTACTTTTCGGTTACACGTTTTGTATTGTGTTATTGCTGTTTCGTTTACTATTCACTATGCACACATTACAGAGTTTATATATATATATGGTGTTATTTATATATATATGTAGATATATATATATATATATGTATAGATAGATAGATACTCTTTAATTGTTGTTGTTGGTTTTGCATTTACTATATATGTTGAACTTTAAGCCTACGTTTTGTTTGTTTAGTGTTTTTTATATATATATATATATATATTTTGAATGCGCGTGTTGTATTAAAGTCTTTGTTTTAACCTAGGGTTGTTTTATTTTGCTTGTTGTGTTGTTTGTTGTTTTCACTTATGGGTTTTCATTTGTTTGTTTTTTTTTTTTTGTTTTTTTTTTTTTGCTTACCAAGTTAAGCTTATTTACTTAATGTTTATATAATATAATATATAATATACTATAGTATATGTATCGAAGTCCTTTAAGATATCACGAATTTGTTTCAATGTTTTTATCTTTTAATTTGCATTTGCTCTTATGTGTAAAGTTGTTGTTGTTGGTTAAGACGTTCGTTTCTCTTCTACCTCGTTTTTTTTTTTTTTTCTTATATTGTTAAAAATTACAAGGTTTTTATTTAGTATTCATTTTTTATGCATAGAGATTTTTTTTTGCGATTTTTTCTTTTCTTTTATTTATTTATATTTATAAATTTACAGTAATTATCACAGAGTTGTTAAATCTTTCTTTGAATTTGTTTTTGTTTTGTTTTTTTTTTTTTTTTTTTTTACTTTTTGTTTCTGTTGCTTTTAATCGTTATCGCATTTAGACTTTTAATATTTCTCACTAGGTACACTTATAAAAAAAATGAAAACTATTTAAAAATAAACAATAGTCCTTTATTAAAAATAAAAAACTGTTTGGTTTTTTGGGCACAAGGCCGCAGTTTTCAGTTTTTTGTGTTATTTTTTGCTGGGCGTTGTTTAATTTATTTACAATTTCGTTTAAATTATTGGCTAAGTTAAAGTTGCGGTTTTTTTTTTGTATTTTTTTTGTTTTTATTTTTGTTTTTTTAATTTGTGTGTTACTCAGTTGTTTTTGTTGCTGGGGTCTTCATCATATTGTGTGTTTCTGTTTGTTGTTGTATTTTGTAAAAGTTACTTAAAATTAATAGAATTCTTGTAGATTTTTGGTTTTAAATGTTTTTCTTTATTGTTACCGTTTTTAGTTACTCGTTTTTTTTTTTTATCTGTTTCTTAGTACATTTTTTTTGTTTTTGTTTTGTTTTTCTTTGCGGCACAATCGTTACTTTATCGTTTCTTTATTTAATTATATATTAATTCTGTTCTATTACAAGGCGGAACTTTCTTACAATGACTCTCTTACGATCGCCCCGTGGCTTAGTAGGGCTCTCCTCACTCTCTCTCTCTCTCTCTTTCGCTCTCTTCACTTTGCGCTTTTGCACGTTTGCTCACTTTTTCTCACTCTGCCGCTTGGCAGGCGACAAAAGTTTTGTTTTTTGTTTTTGGGCTTAGAGACTATAATATTTTTGTGTTTGTTTCTTAATTAAATAATTTAAATTGATGTTGCGTTTAACTTAAATGTTGTTAATATGTTTAAATTAGTTTTTTTTTTGTTTATCCTTTTTGCTTTTTGTTTTATTTTCTTTTACTCCCGGTTATTTTGTACTTTAAAACTTTAATTCAGTTGTTTGTTGGTTGTTGTTGTTGTTGTTGCTTTTGCTGTTTGTGTTTCTCTCTTCTCTCTTTGCTTGCTTCCTTTGTTCCTGTTTGTTGTAGTAGAGGCGGCGTTTTTGTTGTTGTCTTAATTTTTAAAATTTTTTTTTTTAGCAAATTGAATTCACTTTGACTTAACAAAAATTCGTAATTAAATTAAAGCTTTCAGGAAAAAAATGAGGAATTTTGGGATTGTTTTTCAAGTGTGTGTGTGGTTGTTGTTGTATTGTTGTTGAATTTTCTTTTAATTATTCGAGAGTTTGACGTCAACGCCTCAGCGTCGCGTTTAAGCTGCTTCAGTTTAAAAGACAGTTCTTCTTTATTATTATATTTTGTTGTTGTTTTGTTATTGTTTTTTTTTTAGTGCGTGCGTGTGTTTTTGATTTGTAATTGTTTTTGTTGTTTGACTACAACTCCGTTTTACTTCAGTTGATTTCTCTTTTGCTTTGTTTTTTTTGTTGTTGTTGTTTGTTTTGTTGTTGCTTTGAGTATTGACGAGTTAATTTCACAGCGTTTCAAGTGTATTTGAATTTTGTTTGGTTTGTTGTTGTTGGTTTTTTGAAAGTCTTCGTTTCAAGCTTGGCTTGTTTTTTTTTTTTTTTTTTTTTGCACAGATGCGCAGTCGCTATGTCGTCTCTCTCTCTCTCTTTCTCGCTCGCCCACACTTGCTAACTCTTCGCCACCCGCCGTCGACGGCGACGTTTCCTCTTCTTTCTGTGTTTTGTCGCCTTTCTACGTTTTAAGTTGTTCTCGTCTTTTTAGGGCAAATTTGTAGGTGAGTCGTCGGTCGTTGAGTTTGAAGCGAATTAGCAAACGAAAACAAAGGAAATTTCAAAACTAAAAGTTTATGGCAGATGCCCTCCGTTTTTTGTTTTGTTTTAAAACGCCTCTTAGACTTTTTGAGCTTTGTTGTAGTTGTTGTTGTTGTTTGTTTGTATTATTTTTGTTGGGTATGTAACTTTTTTTGTTGTTGTTTTTATTAGATGATTTATTATTATTTGCTTTTTGATTCGTTTTCGATGGTGTTTTTTTTTTTTTTTTTATTATTATTTTTATTCAGATTATGATGAAAGTGATGTCAAAACGGAGTTTTAGTTACAAAAGCTGCAATGAAAAGAAAGGTAAAGCAATAAGTACACACCAATACATACATACATATTTCTTTTTTTTTTAAATAGCGCCAGCTTCCTAGTGAAATCTACACCAGAAAACTCTGCATTGTTGTTGTTGCTGCACTTTTATTGATTTTTAGTGTTGCAAACCGGAGACTCGTACAATTCGCATACACACGCAAACGGTTCCATGCGCACACACTGACACGCACACAGCAGCTGCATAGACGTTTTACTATTGTCGCTCCCAACAGCACACATAACAGACTACCGGAAAAAAATTGCATGCACACCACCTTCACAAACCCACACACAGATGCTAAAGAAAATTGCTATGAATGTAATTTGTAAACTATTTTTACACATTTTTGTTTTGGTTTTAAGCAGCCAACTGTACACATAAGCCATTTCATACACGCACGCACACACACAGTGTCAAGTCGGTCGCAAAAGTTTTTTTCCAAATTTTTTTTCGGTCTGCAAATTGCGAACACTTTGCACAGACGTTTGCGGAAAACGTGAATAATGCACTAAAACGGTACGCCTTGGGCAAATTTTCATGTTTAATCACAACTTTATGGATTGGCACATGTTTTGTGCATATTTTCATTGCAAATTTGAGTTAATTTATTTGCTAATTTGGATTAAAGAAAATTTTCACAACTAGCAATACGTACCACACGACACAGCACAACACCGGACGCCATGTTGGTTAGTGTTGCTAAGCGACAAAAATGTATTTGCAAGGCAATTGTGACGTCATCAAAAATATATTGTTCTAATTAAATTACAACTTCTGAGCAGATTTTCTTATAATAAAAATAATTAAGTTAAATTGTTTATGTGGTTTTTAGATTTGGTGTGATATTGTTGTCCGATGCGTTTTGCAGCACTGCTCGAAACGACCAGCCCTGGTCTCGAAACAACTCTGTCTTTAACTATTAGCTGAAAATCGAAATTTCACAATAGCGCAACATAAAATCTTAAGCATTTTGTATTTACATTTTTAAGATACCAAATTGAAACAACATTGTGCTATATGAAGCGGCATCACTTGAAACTACGAACAAACTAAATAGCTGCTATAAATTAGACAAATTATCGAAACCGAAATTAACAGTGCCGCCACAGCGTTGCGCTCTTGTTATTTAACCTAAAGAATATATTGAACACACACCCCCCCGCCGCCCAACCAAAGAGCAACATGGCATTCCGGCTGCTCAGCTCGGCGCAGGCGATAAAGAGCCTAATGAGACGCAGCTATACGCACGGACCGCTCACCGACAAGGTGCGTATGGAATTGTTGTCACCGCATTGTGATCTTATCTCTCTCTCTCTCTTTCCCACGCAGTTTCAACGAGGAGCCGGCATCGAAATAACGCCGCTTGTGCGATATATTGTGGAACAGTTTCAAATGTTTTGTAAGAAGCCGCCAAAGGGTTTTGAGAAGTACTTCGAAGCCGGCGGCAAGTCCACAAAACCCAAAGCCGCCGAAGCGGAACAGAAAACTGCATCGGCCACTAAATCCCCAAGCAGCAGCAGCAGCAATAAATCCAAACCACCTGCAACGAAGCCAAGCACAGCTAGTGAAACGAAATCGGATTGGAATTTCGGCATGTTTAGCAATAGTTCACGTGGTCCCGGCGCTCGAGGATCGGGCTCACCAGGCGGTCGTCCACTCAGCGAAGGTGGCGGCGGAGATCGGGAGCGTTGGATTCTACTTGGCGCCCTTGGCGCTGTTGTTCTAGTTGGTTCCTTTGCCTTCTTCGAGATGGGCTACAAGGAGATCTCGTGGAAGGAGTTTGTCAACAGGTAAATTTCATCACAACAGCTGCCAGATTTCATCATCATTTGAAATGAATTATTTATTTTTTGAGATTATGTAATACAATGACACGACTTTTCTTTTCCACAGCTATCTGAGCAAAGGCGTCGTTGAGAAACTTGAGGTGGTGAATAAGAAATGGGTTCGAGTGCGTTTACTACCAAGCCAGACCAACAGTGGAGTATTGTGGTTCAACATTGGCAGCGTGGATTCGTTTGAGCGGAATCTGGAGACGGCACAAACGGAACAGGGCGTTGAGTCCATCAATTTTGTGCCGGTCATCTATCGCAATGAGGTGGAGGCATCCAGTATGACTGGATTATTGCCCACGCTGCTGATCATTGGTTTCCTCGTCTACATGATGAGGAAATCGGCGGACATGATGGGCGGTGGGCGTGGACGCAAGGGCGGCGGCCTATTTGGCGGCGTTATGCAGTCCACGGCCAAGTTAATAAATCCCACGGAAATTGGCGTCGGTTTTAAGTGAGTTGACCCCACTTTAATCGCAATTTATATTAATCGATTTCCATTCTTCTCGCAGAGACGTTGCTGGCTGTGAGGAGGCCAAAATCGAAATCATGGAATTCGTCAACTTCTTGAAGAATCCGCAACAGTATATTGATTTGGGCGCCAAGATACCCAAGGGCGCCATGCTCACGGGTCCACCTGGCACGGGCAAAACAATGTTGGCCAAGGCAACAGCTGGCGAGGCGAATGTTCCATTTATAACCGTCTCCGGCTCGGAGTTTCTCGAAATGTTTGTGGGCGTCGGACCGTCCCGGGTGAGAGATATGTTCGCCATGGCCAGAAAGCATGCGCCCTGCATCCTCTTCATCGACGAGATCGATGCGGTGGGTCGCAAGCGTGGCGGCAAAACCTTTGGCGGCCACTCGGAGCAGGAGAACACACTGAATCAGCTGCTGGTCGAGATGGACGGCTTCAATACGACAACCAATGTGGTGGTCCTGGCTGCCACCAATCGTGTGGATATCCTGGACAAGGCGCTGATGCGTCCCGGACGCTTTGATCGCCAGATCTATGTGCCAGCGCCGGACATCAAGGGGCGGGCGAGCATCTTCAAGGTGCATCTGGGCGCACTGAAGACGGAGCTGGACAAGAATGGATTGGCACGCAAGATGGCGGCCTTGACGCCCGGATTCACCGGCGCCGACATTGCCAATGTGTGCAACGAGGCGGCGCTGATCGCGGCACGTGACTCCATGAAGTCCATTGTGCTGAAACACTTCGAGCAGGCCATCGAGCGTGTCATCGCGGGCATGGAGAAGAAGACGAACGTTCTGGCGCCGGAGGAGAAGCGAACGGTGGCGCATCACGAGGCGGGGCATGCGGTTGCCGGCTGGTTCCTGGAGCATGCGGATCCATTGCTTAAGGTCTCGATTATACCGCGTGGCAAGGGATTGGGCTATGCCCAGTACTTGCCCAAGGATCACTATCTGCTGTCCAAGGAGCAGCTGTTTGATCGCATGTGCATGACCCTGGGCGGTCGTGTGGCCGAGGAGCTGTTCTTCAATCGCATCACGACCGGTGCACAGGACGATCTCAAGAAGATCACAGACATCGCCTACTCGCAGGTGGTGCGTTTCGGCATGAACGAGAGGATTGGCCAGGTCAGCTTCGATGTGGGTCAGTCGGGTGATCCGGTGTTTAGCAAGCCCTACTCCGAGGACACGGCCATGATAATCGACAGTGAGGTGAGGGAGATTATCAAATGTGCGCATACAACGACGACGGAGCTGCTGGTGAAGCACAAGGAGGATGTGCGTCTTGTGGCCGAGCGTCTGCTCCAGAACGAAGTGCTCTCCCGCGATGACATGATTGAGCTGCTCGGACCGCGTCCCTTCAAGGATAAGTCGACGTATGAGGAGTTCGTTGAGGGCACCGGCTCCTTTGAGGAGGACACAACGCTGCCCGAGGGCCTCAAGAGCTGGAACAAGGAGAAGGAGGAGCCCAGTCGGACGGACACAACAGACACAACGCCGCCAACGTCGCCCACAAAGCCAGCGACGGCTTCTACTTAGAGATGCTAACGGTTTCCTTTTTTATAACCAGCTGTTTATTGTTTTTGTTGTAGTCCTAGTTGAAGATAGTAAATGTTGGGGGACTCTGATTTGGGGTCGCTAAATTCACGACGTGCTTTACAAAATTGCATTCACAAACAGATTTCTCTCTCACTTTCTACAATTACCCCCAATAACGAACCGCTTTACAACACTACTTATTCACAATGTTGTTAGTTGTTTCGAACTAAATCTACCGTATTCAGAGCGAACTACTTTTTAAAATGCAATAAAACTTGTAAACTTTTCGACAAAAAGATAGAATCTTTAATGAAATGAAATTATTTTTGCCATTTATTTACTAGTTATATTTGTTGTCATAGCTTTCGTTTTAAAATACTTTCCAGTGTAAGCTTTTAAAGCTTTACACAAACGCCACACTCTTAAATGTTCCGCTCTGTTACGTGCGCTCTCTTTCCACACACACACACACACACTCTCTCTCTTCGTTGCTTATCACTTATCAGCTGTGCTGGCTTTTCGGCATGATGCAGCCGGCTGGCAGCCATTTAGTTGCAGTGTGTACAAATGTTTTGCACAGCCTCTGCCGACGTCGCCGCAAAGCTTTGCTCAACTACATCACAACTACACGTGTAGTACTACTACCAACCACTACAGATGCAGCGGCGCGCGTGTGCTACTGTGACCCGCTGCCGGCGTTGCTGTTGCTGCGACTGCGACTGCTGCTGCTGCGACTGCTGCTGCTGCCGTCGTCAGTGTCAGTGTGTTGTTTGGGGCTGCCAGCCGTTTGCCGTTTGCCGTGTCTCAGTGTCGTCTTGTTGGTTGTCGCGTTCGTGTGCGCGCACAAAAATCAAGCAGCAGCAGCAAGCAGCAAGCAGGCAGCAAATTGCACTTGCAATCAAATCAAATATATATAATAATTTAGGTTCGCTCGTTGCAGTTGCAAGTGAAGTGCGTGCAAGGCAAAAAAAAATCACAACAGCAACAACAACAACAACTAACAATAACAAAACTTGCAATAACAACAACGATTTGTTTATTTATTTTTAAGGCGGGGCGCTTGGGGGGCATTGTGTCAATGCAAAATTTACGATTATATAAAAGTGCGCGGCATTCAATTCTAATTACAAACAACGACAAACAAACGTGTGTGCTTGGCATGTGTGCATGTGTGTGTGTGTGCGTGTGTGTGTGTGTGTGTGGGGCTGTGTAAAAAAGGTGGCAAAGTGATTTGTTTTTTAGGCCAAGTGTTTGTTTTTAGCGGCGACAGGCCGGAAATACATATGCACACATAACAAAAAGTGTTGCCAGCAATCAGCTTTTGTCGATCGCACGTGCAAAATGGCGGCCGGCCGGCAAAGCCAAGCAATAAGAACAACAACAACAACAGCTACAACAAAGGAAGCTGATAAGTTTCCAAAATGTGTACACACTGTGACAATGATCGTGGTGGCGCCAGCTGGCGGCAGTTTGCTGCAGCTACATACACATATTTGCCCTTTCGTCGATCATTTTTTGCATGCAATTTTAAGTTTGATTTTCGCAGCGAATTTTTTCTGCCAATTGTCGCAATTGTCGGGTCACGTGTTTGCTGCCGCCGCCAGTTAACTTCTGCTCTCGTTGTAACGGTGCATGTACCGTAACTGCCTAGTTCCCCCACTCACTCTCTCTCTCTCTCTCTCTTACTCTTTATTTGTGTGGCTTGCATGCTGCGCGTTATTATAGGTTATTGGTATTGTTGTTGTTGTTGTTGTTGTGGGGGAGTCAACACGCTGCCCCCATTGCATGCAATATTCTGTTTACATGTACATGTATGTACATTTTATGTAGATGTGTGAGTTTGTGTGGGAAAGATCAAGGCATGTATTGAAAACAATGGCAAATAGCAAAAAAAAAAAAACGGCACACAACAAAAGCGAAACTTAGTTTTGCTTAATCTCTTTTTTGTCGCTCTCATTTTGCAGGCCAAAGCTCGTTAGGGACTTATCAATGCGTGTGTCCTTAACGAATGCAAAGCATTTAAATAAAAACTACGCGCATAAAAAAGGAATTGTCATAGCAACTGCATACCTAGCTTAAAAGATTAGTTTTTCTAACCAGTGTAGAACAACGCAGTCAAAGCTCAGCTCAAAGAGCGAAAGGAAGAGAGAGAGAGAGAGAGCTAGCGAATTCGTTTGAGTGAAGAGCTTTTCGCTTATCAAACGCTTAAATGTAATCCTATCCAATAGGTGAGCAATAACAACAACAACAACAAAACGCACCAAAAATAGAATGCAAACAAAGCAGCTGCAAAAGGTCAGCTTGAAGAAAGGTCCATTGAAATAGTGAAGCTCATTGAAGTCAGCCTTGTCAGCAATTTCTATAGAGTTGTCATGTTTTGAGAGGTTAAAGAGAGATAGTTTACAGAGGTGAATAAAGGTTTAAAAATGAGGTGGGAACAGTAATAAACATCTTTAAATAGCTTGCTTAGTTTCTTGTTCAGCTATTCTGTTTGAGAATAGCATTGAAAAGTTGCTTTTGTCAAACTAATTTCATCTGTTCAGTTTTGAAGACCTTTTTGCACTCGTTTTGCATTGCCAGCCAAACACGGAACTGTGTACAAAAACAAATTTTGCTTCAAAAAGCAATATTCACTGTTACGTATTTGAATCTGGCCCCCCTTTTAAGATTACAATTGGTTTTCTACAACGATGTGTTTTGCAATTAGCATTAGGTTTTGATAATCAGCAATATTCATTGCAGTAATATGTTGCCTTCAGTATAAAATAATCATAACAATAATAAATAAATAAACAACAAACAACAACAAACAAGAACAACAGTTAACGCAGCGTTTCTAAAACAACTTAAAACTAACCAAAAGTGGCCTGCAGCAAAACCAGAAATGTGATTCAATGTGCGAAATGTAACCAAAAACTTCAAAAAAACAAACAAACAATTTTCTTTTCAAATGCAACAACAACGAAAAGAATAACAAAACAACAACAACTCCAAATGGAAGTGAAGAGAACATCGAGCGTGGGTTCAAGTAGCGAATTAGCAGCAAGCATCAATGATTAAAGCAGCGATAGATTGATAAGCCTTCGTAACGTCGCCATCCGTTGTCGGAGTTGCAGTCGCAGCAGTCTTTTAGTTAGCGTAGACACCTGACCCCCGTCGACCCCCTCAACAGACCCTCTACCCCACTCAAATGCAGCAACAGTTAAAGCAACAACAGCATCAACAACAACAGTTTTTACGACATTAGCCAAACACACACACACAAACAAACACATACACATACATATACATACACATAGCAGAGCCAAAGGAGCAGCAGCCAACATGGACATCAAGATTGAGCAGCAACAACAACAACAACAACAGCAACAGGCGCAGCAGCAGCAGCAAACTGAGCTGGGACCCGTTTCGCCCTCAGAGGTGCCCAATGATCCTGGGTAAGTGTCGGGACGTGGTTGTGGCATTAATTGTTTTAGTTTTAAGTTGTCATTATTGAGACCGGCAGCGAGAACGAGACGGATAGAGCCAGTGAGCCAGTGTTGACAGAAAGTTTTTCTGTGTCAACTAACTTGAGTTGGGGGGGCAACCCTAAAGCCTATTCCACAGCTGAAACTAATTAGAAAACAATTTGCTCAGGACATCAAAATTCAATTAAAGCCATTGAGTTTAGTGCTTTAGTGCACTGCAGTAGCTCCCCATTCTCATCCCATTCCATTTCATTCCATTCCATCCTGTCCACTTGTCCACTTTTGCAACAGTTTATTATCGTTCTCTCTCTCTAGCTCACAAAATGGGTTAAGTTCTGATTGCGGTGTCATATGCAGCAGATTAATTGCAAAAGCTGCATTGCTGATAATTTGCATTTAGCTTATTCAGTGTTTGTTGCTTTTTGCTGCTCTGCTGCTCTGCTGTTTGTTGTTTTTGGGGCGCAAAACTGTCAGAAAGTCAGACAAAAACAAAATGAATGCGACGAATGCCCAAAATGATTGGCAACTGTAAATGTGGGTGTGTGAGCGAGATGGCGAGAGGAAAGAGATTGAGTTTGAAGGCTAATTTAGAGCCAAGTGTGAAATGTAAATGAACAGGTGCAATATATATGTACATACATATACATATATGTATGAAATGAAATGTTTGAAAAGCATTTTGTGTGCAAACTATGTGCCCTAATCAGCATCTGCAACTGCAACTGCAACTCAAGTAATGTTGAGTTTGCCATATGGCCACATCGCTGTCATCGTCATCGTCGTCGTCGTCGTTGTCGTTGTCGTTGCAACCCATTGAACACGCAATGTCTATAAATTATGCAGTCTCCATATATATTCATTCAATATCTGTCATATACACACACATACATATACACTTTATACATTGTACATGCATATATCTATTATCGAAAAAAAAAAAATGCCCCTTTGGCTCAACTTGTCTAACTGCATTAGTTGGCAAACAAAAATAGGCCCAAAGAAGCAGGGAAGAGCTACCGGATAAAAGAGAAGAAGAAATGGATCACCTGCTGCTGCTGCTGGCAGGCAGTTCCAATCGTCGACGCAGACGCAAACGGTGGCAGGTGCAACACACACGTTGGGGCAACGTCTGCAAATGGCAAATGCAGCACCTAGCGCACAAAATGTTGAATGCATAAATCTTGAATTAATGTAAAATACCTTTTGATGACGCTGCTAAGATACACACACACACACACACACACGCTAGTTGTGCAACTTTTTTCGCTCTAAAATATATATATATATATACTAACAATTCCATTCACAGTTTTCTTTTGCATTTTGGCGATCGCCGGCTGCTTCACGGCTCAGTTAATTTGAACGTCCTATTCACTCTGCCTTACACTACCACCCCTTTATGCCTCCACCCCCCCTTGCGCCTAGTCGGCTACTTGATAAATCTTTTGAAGGGCCAACCGAAAAATCAAAAGAAAAAACTAAAGTTTTTTTTTGCTGGCAACGTTTTGCAAAATGTGGCAAAGTAAATAAACACAAATGCGAACCAAACAAACGACCAAAGAAATGAGCAAGAAAAAACAACAACAACAACAAGAAAAAAAATATACATATATAAGTATATAAAACAACAACAAAACTAAAACAACATAGAAAGAAATAACTAAATAAATGCCCTGCTATTAATACAATTCACTTTGCCAATGTATTTTTAGTGCAAAAGTACAGAAACAAGTGAGAGGCAAGTAAATGAACCAGTTAAGGTGAACTACTTAAATACCCTGTAAGAAATGTAGTTGAAAGAAGTAGCAAGTAGTAGAAAAGTTCCTTTATAACTTGGCTTTGCCTTAAGCTGCTAAAAAAGCTAAAGAAATTCTTAAAAATACGATTTAATAGAAGAAACAAAATTTAAGTTTCCTTGTTTTTGATTGCTTATGAAAGTTATGAAATTTAATGATTTGATTGTCCTATAAGCAATTACATTGCACACCTCCCCTTACAGGGTATATAGAAAATGAGGTACTACAACTGGCATGCGACTTCGACAATTATCCATTACAACTGACACGCGGGTCCAAAAAAAAAAAAAAAAAAATACACAAAAAAAAACCAAAAACAAAATACACACAGTGAGTGAACACTGTCGCAAACATTGCGGTTTGTCGTTGTTCTCATCGACTTCTTTGTTGTTGTTGTTGTTGTAGTTGGTTTCGGCTTAGCCCGGGCATCATTTAGCGCGTGTGTTGGTTGGGGCCCCCGAAAACAAAGCAACAACAAAAAAAACACACACACACACACACTGCAAATGCAAGTTTGCAATTGGAAATGCAATTGCACTCGCTGCTCTTTTCGTAATTGTCTCGTTTTGTTCTTGTCTATGCCTGGCTATGCTTGTAATTGTAGCTTTGTTACGTTTCGTAAATTGATTCATTGTACACGGTCGGCCACCCCTCGCCATCCCCCCCCCCTCGTGCCGTTCACCCTTCAGCGATTGGCCGCTGTAATTGCTTTCAAATGATTTTGTGTCGCTGTTTGCGCAGTTCCATATTGTCGTCGTCATTTTGTTTATAAACCGATGTCGCGTCGCCTGTCTGACTGCCCAATAAGCTCTCATTTTGTATGCATAATGAGAGACCTGTGGCAATTTGTGCCCAAAGGGTCGGTCAGCCATTAGCAGCAAAGTGCCAGGCTGATGTTATGCCGAAATGAAAACCAAAAATCAGCGCCTGTTTGATGTAAATTCTGATCGCCATTAGTTTCCAGCGGTTGAGCAACAGTTGGCTCCTTGGAGCTTACGTTGCTCCTTTTATTGCAGCCCTGCAAGGTTATCAAATAACAGCTGATCAACAGTTGGCAACAGGGATTGCATACACATATTTTATGCAAGTAATCCGGCATGTGATTTAATTAGTAGTTCATTAACATGGATTGATTGGCTTTTACAAATTGCCTTCATGAACTGCGCTTGCCAGCCTATGTATATTAAGTATGTTTATAGTAATTATTGCACATGTGCTAGCAAATACACACACACACACATACATATAAAGTATCTACAAACGTTGGCTGCCGGCTTTTTGCTGTGCGGCCATTTAAATTTCGTGCCGCATTTGTGATTTGCTTTTAGTATGTTTCTGAATGGGTTTGTTAGTCATGTGCATAAATTTGCTGTGACTTAAATATGTGATTGCCGGGTTGTTTACAAATGTTTTATGGCCCATTAGAATTTAACAGTTGGCCACTTAACATTTCGCTGTTAATATATGTATGTTTTTCTTTTTCCCAAAGCTCAGCATTAACACGTGCTTTACATGATGTTGTTATGTTCTTATTGCTTTTTCTATTTAACAACCAACCGAAACAACTCTGTCTTTAAGCTGCTGTTAAAGCTGTGGTGTGTTTTTGCTTACAATTTACATGATGTTGTTATGTTAGAGTTGTTGTTGTTGTTGTTGGCTCTACTTTGCCTTGCACTTTCTAACCGCAAACAGAAACTTCATTTTATCCAATTGACATTATCAAAATTCAATTTACAATCTCTCTCACTGGCACACACAGAAGAGCAAAAAAGAAAAAAATCAGAGAGTGGGAGGAAAGGGCAGCATTGAAACTTATATTCACTCTGACACGGCATTTGCGAAACTTTTCATTTGCTTTAGCTGCACTTTTGGGTAAACAGTTCGATTAAAATGGCGCAACTTGACAGGCTTGGATTCGAAGGCATCGCTTGAATTGCGCACTATAATACTTAGTCCAACATACATACTTATACATAGAGATATCTCTATCTGTCCGTATTTATTTCCACTACCCTTTTCAAATCAATGCAAGGCACAAGAAAAAAACTTTTCCCGTTTTCCTTTGCTGCTAAATGCAGTCATAACTTTTGGCAGCAGCCGACAGCAGAAAAAAAAAATATATATATAGTAAAGATATTCCAACTTAGGAAGTGCACGCCGCCATTAGAAAATGATGAGGGGGAGGGAATGGGTGGTTACGTTTTATTGGTCGCCCGTTTGCCGCCTACAAGACGCGCTCTATGCCGGACACGTCGAAAAAAAAAAACAACCGTTGCGACGTATGATTACGCAATAAAAATAAAAAAAAAAAAATAGGAAAAAACTCGAAAGAGAAAGAAAGAAAAAAAAGTTTTTGCTCTATCTTTGTGGTCTAAGAAAAATGTATCGTCGACATTGGCACAATGCATCCTTTCAAGCGCAAAGTGCAGCATATAGTTATCAACCCCCCCACCCCCCCTCTGAACCACCCACACACATATTCATTATACATAAATTGCAAGTAGGGCAACAACGAGACTGAATTGCTTTAAATGAGCCAAAAGCCCGCGGAACGAACGAAGCGTATCCCAATTTAGGCTCTCTCTCTCTCTCTCTCTGTGTGTGGTGCCCGGTGTGCCGCTCCAGACGCAGTCGCCGGTTCCAAAAACCACCCACCCTCCTCCCCTTCTAACTTCAGTAGCCGTAGTTCGTGTATTTAGCTTTCCGCACGATTAAATCGATGCAACTGTAAAAGTTCTTTTCCTATTACGCACACACACACACACACGCATTCATATAGGTGGGTGGGTGGGTGGTGGTGGTGTATGGTGTCTCCCATGGCCATCTAACTGTGCATAGTGGTATAAAACATTGCCTGAGCTCAACATTTAGACGCTGCGGCTCGCCCTTTGTCTGGCACCTTTCATTGCACCACCCATCCAACCACCCCACCACCCTCCCCTCGTAGTTATGCAGTGTTTTGCGTGTGTTACGTATAGTCTTCCCTCTCCCCTCCCACCCCTCGAACACGCCTTGAATGTGTCGCCTACTACTCCAGACAATTGTCGGGCAAACATATTTATGCTTTAGCATTCTCGTGTGCTTCAAGTGCTTCAAGTTCTCTCTTTTCATTTTTTATTTTTTTTTCTACTCTCTAGTTCTGTCCACACACACACACAACACACACTAACACACACACAAAAAAGGTTGTAACCACGCTGCAATTGCAGCAACTCTTCATCATCAACAGCAACAGCAACAACAACAACAACAACAACATCTCCAAACAACTCTCCCAACACATTTACATTTTCTATCCACAGCTGTTTGTTGTTGTTTGTTGTTTGTTGTTGCCGCATTTTGATGATGTTGTTGATAGCCGCATATGATAGTCATCGGACGTTTTTGACTTTACCGGCAGTCAAATTGTGCAGAGCTTCTTCTTCTTCTCTCTCTCTCTCTTGTGTGTGTGCGATTAAAGGAAAAAACTAAAAAGATTTGTAAACACACTAACATTTGAATGTAACGCAACGAAGTTGAAATACACTAAGCAAATTCGACTTTTAAACAAAATTTCATTGGAATATGAAAAACAATTATGTGTAAGAAAGCATTCTCCTAAAAAAAAAACAAGAATTATGATTTAACTTAAACTTAAAGTTAAGATATATTCCTTTTATGTACTTTGTAAATTATTATTCTTAATTGGTATGATTTAACGAGCCAATCTTTAAGACTATTAAAGCTTTGTATTTGGGAGAATTCTTCTATGTTTTAATGTTCTTTCATTATTTATTAAAACATCTTATTAAGATTTGGTTTTGCCTTTAGAAACTATAACGTATTATTTATTATCTGTACAAATTTTATGAAGATCTGTTTAAAAATATTTAAAATATCGTAGATTGCAATTTACAAAAGCACCTTATAGTTAGTATAAGCATATTTTATTTGGGCATACAAATTATAAATAGAACTCAATTACTTGTCGCAAACTTGCTGACAAACTTGTTATGCCCTTTGGATAGTGTATTTTCAAATGGCTAAGATTGGAAAAGATTGTGCATTGATTTGTGTTGGTCAGGCGTTTATGTGCTTGAAAAAATCCTTTTATAAATTGTTTAAAGACCTAACCAATAGACGGATAGACGGAGAGAGTGAAAGAACGAGATCGAAAGAGAGAAAATGTGGGTGTGAGTAAAAGAGAAAGAGGCATAAAGCAATTGTCTAGTGTTGCAAATGAATGTGTTGCAATGGGAATCGATATGTTAATAGCCACAAGACACAATGCGCACTCATATTGTGAGATTGTGTGTAGAAATAAATTGATTTTTATAAATAAGTAAGAATAAAAAAAAAATTAAAAAAAATTAAAATGGGTGTGCTTAAATCTTGAAGTGATTTTTAAGATAACAAATCGTACTCAAAATGAATTCCAGCATTCAAATTCGTTTGAGTTTCGACTTAGTTATTGGAAAAGCACTAGGATTTTTCTTAAGGTTTTTCACTTCGTTATCATTTTCCAAGTATTTATCAATGCATAATTGAATTGCTCACTACTTTCATCGCTCAATTGCACATCTACTCTGGGGAATAAATTGTTGTTCCAAAGCAAACTGACCATCCACCTTACCCAGTTCCCTCTCCCCCCACGTTTCCACGTTGGCCTGTATTTGCTCGCTTTGTTGTTGTCTTTTGTCACAGCTCGGCGCCTCTTGACTCCCCACTACCCACACCCCTCACCCTTTACGCTCTCTCCATGTTGCACTTCAGTCCATGCAACTGTATATTGTATACGTATGTGTTGTATGTTGCATTTATGTATGTATGTAATGTGGGTACTCCAGACGTCGGGAGTCCGTCCGTGCTCTGGCCTTTTGTTGCAACTTGCAACTTGCCACTGCCACAACGGCGGCCGGCTCTTCGCCGCCGCATTCGACGCTCACATAATTTGTCATGTGAAAAATTACTAAAGTTACAAGATCTGCACTTTTATTTCCATTTCCATTTCCATTTCCATGTGTGTGTTGCAGCGTTAAGTCCACGCAACGACTCTTCTCTCTCCCTGCATGCGTGTGCCCTCAAGGGGGTAGGCCGAGGGGGGGCAAGGGGGGGGAGGGGAGGTCGTATGTTGCGCTTGCTGTTTTGCTATTTTCTTTTTCTTTTTCGTTACTATTTTGCACATTTTTCTATTCAACAATGAAGCCACAATAGAAAAACGTCAACTAGCGCTAGGGAAACAGTAGGGTGTTGGGGAGGGGGTGCGGGAGGGGGTGTAAGGGTGGTGCATGCAAATTGGTGTGTGTGTGTGTGTGGGAAGCGAGAGGGCAACAAAGTTTCTATGTGCATAGAAAGTCGGAACGGATTTTGAATGGCAAACAAGCGGCTAACGGGGAGGGGGGATAGGGTGCTACGGGGGGGTTGGGCAGGGTTAGGTTCTTTGTAAGCCCGCAAATCGCGGCCAGAGTCGCAGAGGCACAGCGTCAGAGCTGGAGCCGCACAAGCAAGGCGAGCAGATGCAGGCCGTGAATGGTTGACGACTTGCGCATGAATGACACGAGTGTGTGTGTGTGTGTGTGTGTGTGAGTAGGGGTTGTGGGGCTTGTGGATTTGTTGTGGATCAGCACTTGGAAAAATATAAAAAGCGCTGAAGTGACAAAAAAAAAATAGTTTTGTATTTTTGGAAATTGTTTCTTAGATATAAAAAAAAACTATTAAAAATATACAAACCTAAAGCATCGAATAAAAATATAGTCATCATCACATTTCTCTCAGTGTATGCTTCGTTTGCAGGCCTTTAGAAAAGTGACGTGCGCTTCACAATTATTTCGTAATGCAAGCAAATGTGACCGAACAATCAAGCCAGGAGGTATCCCCCCCTCCCCCACCGCATAAGCTGAGTATCTGCTTAGAGTAGTGGGGTAGGGGGGGTAGAGGGGGTTGGAGAAAAAAGGGGTGCACCAGCGACGTCAGTGGTGACAAATGTCAGTCGGTGGTTGCACTACTAATCGGACATGTTGCGTTGACTTGTTTATGACTGCCAGCTTAGCACGCACACACACACACACACACACACACACACACACACACACACACATACTCGAGTGTAATGTGTGCGAACTTGTGGGAAATCTGTAAATAGCTGCAAAAAACTAGAAGCCATCGACGTCGCCCAAGAGACAAAGCACTCGTCATCATTGTTGTTGTTGTTGTTGTTGTTGCTTGTTGCTTGTTGCTTGGCATTGCCCGCGGGAATAACCTCAGACAGATAGGCAACAACACAGCAACAGCAAGAGCAACAATCACAGTGACTGCGATTTAGTGTCGCGTTGCACGCGTCGTATGCGTAATCTTTGAATTATTATTATTATTATCTCCATTTACAGTGGCTCAGCTTTAAATCACTTTGGTCGCAAACTAACAATTTGAAATTTGATCAATTTTGTTTTGTTAAAGCGTAATCAGAAAAGCAATATTAAGTGTTGATAATAAATTAAATATTGATAAATTGTTTGAGGAGCAAAATGCACATAATTGAAAATGGCTTAAATGGTTTAATATTGCCAACAGACTCAATCTAAAAGGCCAAGCTTGGTCCTAAAATGTTATCAAAAAATGAAAGTTTACCTATATTGAAAAATGTTATGGGGTTTAGGGGACTATGAAAGATTTTTACAGCTAACTTTGAACAAAACCAATAAAAATGGATATCACACAAATCCAAACGCACCAAAAACCAATTAGGGCAAAATAGAATAGGGTATCTACCAGTTTAATACTCTCCGGCAAACTATTCACATTCTTACTTGCTTTGCTTTTGCGTTTAGCTTTCAGTTTTATGCTATTTTGTTTGCCATGCCAGGCGGCAATTACGCGTCACGCAGCTGGACGCGGGCTGCAGCGACAGAGGTTGCAAGTTCCGAGCTGCAACAGCAGCAACAGTCAAACACACACAAATTGCCAGTGTGGGACAAGGTCGCATTTATTTGGTGCAGCCGCAATTGGGCAGTGGATAAGAGGGGATGGGGAGGGGGTTGGGGGTTGGGGTTTTGCCATGCTGCGCATGAAGGTTACCTGCAGTTCGCCCACACACACAACACACACCGAAAAAGAGAGAGAAAGAGAGAAAAACGTTGACAGAAATGCTAAAAAAAATATATGAAATGAATACAAATATTTTTGCGGATCAGTGGGATGACGACGTTGCACACACACAAACACACACAAACACACACAACACACACTCACAAAGAGTCATTGAATGGAACAACATGGGGCGACAAAGTGCAAATCAAATGTGATGGATGATCTCAATGCTAAGTACTAAAACGAGAAAAAAACGAGAAACGAGAAACGAAACGAAAAGAAAAGTTTGTTGTAGTGAAAGAAAAATTCCAATAAAATTTGAAACGCTGCATGAATAAGTTAAATGCAAGATAAAAACATTGAATAAATGAATATATGTAAATTTATATATATTTTATCTGCCATCGCACACAAAAGAACAGATTTCCAGCAACTTGCAACGAGTTATGCTAAGCACATTTCCATTGAATGTAACTGTTACATTTTTCTTGTTGTAAATAGTTTCAGTTTTTTCGCTCGATAATCTCATAATCAAATTCAATTGAATTGAGACAACTATTTATGCAATAAAAATAAGTGCTTAGCAAAAGTTTTGAAAATCAATTAAACTTTAATAAACAAACAACACCTTTGATTTTATTTCGTTGTCGTGTTTAAGCCATTTAAATTGCCAGTAGAACTCTCTCTCGGCCATCCAATTAAAATCTCACTCTCTCTCTGCCATCCGCGTCCAATTAAGTTCGAAATTAAGTGCTTCGCCGTCTTTAGTCCTAGGTTTTTTCTTCTTTGCGTCAAACGTGAAATATGCCTTTAGTAAACTCTCGTCTAATCATTAATTAAGGTAACCTCATTTTGATTTGTTTGGTTTTAAGCTTTGATTTATTTGGGTATTTAACTTTTATAAAAATTATAGATAGTTATTTAAAATATTGTTCATGATTTTCACATGGTTCTTTTATTCACTAGCTCCTCTTCTTCTTCCTATGTTCTTTTAACAATTGCTCAACACTGATTAATGACAAATTATGCGGCTAGCAAATTGTTTGGATCCATTTCCAAACTGGCCATCATTTGAAGCGTTTGCTCTGCCTACACAAAAATAGTTTGTTACTGCTACTACAGCACCTAAACAACCCATTTACCTTCCTTTACCACCCACCCCTCTGCCCCCCTTTTGATGGTTTGTGCCTGTCGCTGTTGTTGACGCTTCTTCCGTTTGCTGGTTACGTTTTTCTGTTAGCTTACTTTGCTTTCTGTTTGTTGTTGTTGTTGCACATTTTATTAACATTTTCATTTAGTTGCATTCTCTATCTCTCTCTCTCACACTTGTTTTATTTTGCTTCTCATTGCAATTTGTGTTTCTATGCATTTTTGTGTGTGTTTTACATTCGTTTTCGTGTCGTTGTGCCACCAAAAAAAAAAGAAGCCCAACCACCCACAGTCCATGCACCCATCTCGCCCCCCTCCTGCCCCTTGGCCTCTGCAACATTGTTGCCACTGTTGCGCTCTTTTGCAGTTTGTTGAAGTTTTCATAATCATTGTCGTCATCGTCGTCGTCGTCGTTGCAGTCGCCGCCCTTTTGCTTTTGTTTTTTGCACTCTTCTTCTTTATTTTTCTTTCATTCTTCTATTTTCCGCCTTATTTTTTTTTTTTTTGTATAAGCCGCCGTCGCTTTTGGGCTGGTCTGGGAGATTTTGCCAGCATGAAAACAATGCCGGGAAAGCGGCTTATTTTCTATGATTTAAATAATGACGAAGACAACAGTCAGCCAGAGCTGCCTGCCTGTTGATGATAATGCTAAAGATGTTGCACACACACACACACACATAGTAATAATGATCATGATCATTATGATGTTGTCGATGACAATGGCAACGAGAGAAACGTCATTGATATAAGATAACTCAGACACTGTTTGCTTTGGTTTTAGTTTTAGTCCGTCCATAATAAAAACATTTATATATGTATCTATATATATCTACTATTGCTAATGCCCCATTTGTCTGATGCATTTTTTCTTCTTACAGCAAAATGTTCATTGGCGGCCTCAGCTGGCAGACCAGTCCAGGTAAGTCTTCATCATCTTCTTCTTGGCCCACATCTCCACATACAAAGTATTGCAAATCACAACAAATTAGTCGAGTTGCGCTAAATTTGCCAACACCGAACAGCAATTAGCATTTATTTGGTCATAACTATTTCATTTTGTACAACAATCCTATGCTAACAAGCCTTCTACGAATCATATTTTCTATATACTACCATGTTATTTCTCATATGGGTTGAGGAAAACACGCGATTTGCTTCGAGTGAAAGTTGCAAATATTTCGAGGCCTTTTCCTTAGATTCAAGTGTGTATTATCTCTGTGGAAAATCTTCAAAAGAGTTTTCTCTTGGTTTGTTTAATAATTTTTAGTTTACGTTACGTTAGTTTACGTTACGTAAGTTTAGTTTACCTTACGTTATGTTTTAGCATGCGTGTGTTATTGTTATTAAATATTAATTATTTATGGTACAACACAGATAATTTTGTGTCTACTAAAATCACTCAATACAAAAATTCTTATGTGTGAATGACAAATACATATTTGTCCAATCTTTTTTTTTGTTTTACTCAAATGGACAAGGGGTGAGTGGAAATATTAATATTATTGTGAATAAACAATATCTCTTGTTTATAAGCACTTTATTTAACAACTCTCGTTTCTTGCACTGTTATGCACTTTTATTAAAAACAAACATTTTTATACCCTTAACCCATGAAATGGGTAAAAGAAGGGTATAACGGTTTTGTACAAACGTATGCAACAGGCAGAAGGAAGCATATCCGACCCTATAAAGTCTATATATTCCTGATCATGAATCTGTCTGTTTGTCTCCTAGTCGGAAAATCTCGAATAGAGCCTCCTTTTTTTTTTTATTTTTATTTAAAACATCTGTCACTACTTTTTTTTAAAATGTATTTTCAAATGTGCTTCAATTGAATTATTCAGCAATATTTTTTTTTGTTCAACGAGTATCTTGTACCTCTAAAAGATACATACGCATTTCAATTTGAATGCTCTAACAAATTGATTCATTATGCAGTGAGTTGTTGTTTATTTGACGATCGAATACAATAAAAAAAGAAAAAAAACGACAACGGCGTGTTTTTGTTTAAATTGAAATTGTAATTGATGAAATGCTTGAGATTTTACTGCGTCAACTCAACAACACACAACACACAACGATGACGAAGACAACAACAACAACAGCAACAACAACTGCAAAGACACAGCGTCGTAATTTGACGTCAATTGGCGGCAGTTGCACAGATATGAGAAAAATACAGAACTGGGTGAATAGTATATAGAAAATGAGGTAGGGGGGGATGAGGGAAAAGAGAAGGAGGCTGGTTGCTCTTGGCGCATAGTTTCATTAGGCTAATCAAAAGGCGGCTACACTCTTGGCCACATATTAACCAAATTTGATGTTTGTGCACCCTAAATAAAAAAAAGAAAAGGGCCACTCAAAACGTTGGCCAAAAAAGTGAAAGATGCCTTTTGAGGGCCGGTCTGGGGCCAAAAACTTGTAGTGTTGCAGTCCGCCAACACATTCAACGTCGTAGTGCAAAAAAAAAACACACACACACACACACATATACACACTTGCATAGTTACAGTCAGAGCCGCATTGCCTTTTTGTGTTTTTGTGTTTTTGTTTAGCAAAATTGTTGGCTCCGCCCATCATCAGAATGGCACTCGGCACATTACGCTAACATATTATAACCTATAGCGCATATCTACACACACACACACACACACACACTCGCACACACACTCATGTGTCTCTTGTGTTCATACATATGCCGCAATAGTTGAAGAGTCAATGCGGTCTTTGGTTTTGTCTCTTTATTTTGCCTTTTTGGCTGCCTTCTTTTTTTTGTGTTCGGTTTTCACGTTTTTTGTACCTGTGCCAAGAAAAAAAAAATGTTTTCAAATTTTCAAATGGCTTCTTCAATAGTGTTTGTGGCCCCAACTTGAAATTGGCGAATGTGCTTTTTTGTGTACCTCGTTCCCCCGCCTTCTCCCCCTCCCTCTGTGCCCCAATGCTTTGTGTTATCTTTGCCCATTTTGGTGTGTCTTCAATCTTTTTTAATTTTTATTGTTTTTTTTTTTTTTTTTTGTGGCTTTTGGCATTCGCTGGTTGGTTGGCTTGGTAAATTAGCCAAAGTTTGAAATATCTTGTGTTAAATTAAAGACTTGCCCACGTTATTGCATCAACGTATGTTTAATGTAAATGAAAAAGGTAATTGGATTTGCAACAATGTATGAATTATAATTAATTTAGATTGAAATATGTTGGAATTTACTCAGATTGAATTTTATAGAAATTATTATTATTAGTTAAAACTAAAAAGGTTGTTCAAGGGTTTCTAACTATTTTTTAAACTATTTTAAGACAATTGAGTCCTTTTGGAAACCGGTTATTCAACGATTATGTCCTTACTGAACTGTTCAAGCACTGAACACTGAACACTTCAAACACACACACACACCTTTTCACACACTTTCCCAATCTGTGATCATGCAAAGCTGGCAACTCTGCCTAACTTCAGCTGTTTCCGTTTGCGCCCAGAGCTTACTAACGGTTGTTGTTGCTGCTGTTGTTGTTGTTGAGCGGCCTGAGTCTCTTGTGGCCCCGGAAACAAGCTGCGTCGGCTCTAAGGCTGCTCGCATTCTCAAGTGGCAAACCACTCTCGCGCCAAAAGCTTATGCCTTTCGGATTCCTACTACTTCTGCTTCTGCAATCGCCACTCGAGCACACACACACACACACACAACATTTTGCCAGTGGATACTCGAAAAAAATGCTGACAAAGACCTAATCTAGGGCGTCTATAAACATTTTGCAAGCTCCCTCCAGCACGCCCCCTATTTCTAACGCTGTCTTAGACAGGTCGTGTCGGCGAAACGTACGTGTTGATAACTGCCTAGATGACGCGGACGCATCCGCATTGCAGTGTGTTACACACCCTCTCCTCTCTCTCCTCTCCTCCTCTCCTCTCTGTAGATTTTTAATGATTGGCACGATTGTCTTAGCTACTTAATGATGTGCCCAAGTGCGTCTAACCAGACCAACAACCCACACACTTTGTATGATTTTCGTGTCAACTACCAAGAAGAGCATTATTTTTTTTTTTACATATTCATACACATAACTTAATGAACTTTTGCACCCTAGAGCTCTCCTCGCTGCTCGGTAATTCAATTTTAATTTCGCAAGAAGTTTACTGTAAAGTAAAATAATTGTATGCATTGAAAATGTATTTGGCTGCTATCGCTGGAAAACAGTCTGCTCTCAACGACAATGCTGCTGATGAGTTCGTCAGTCAGTCAGTCAGACAGAAGCACTTCTGCACACCTCTTGTTGTTGGGCCCCCTCCCCGCCCGCAGATTTGTGTCACAAATATTTTCGTTGAAATACAATACTTGAGAAGGAGGCAAAAAGGCAAACGCCTTTCCGTTGGCTTTCACGCTATTTTGGCTGTGCGTTCAACTGAAATACTATTTATACATGCGCTCAAAGATACGCAGAGATACATTTGCATCTGCAACAAACAGACGCCCATTACTCATGCAACATACACACCCATACACACACACACACACACACACAGCACACAAAGCGTGTACAAAACAACAGAAAAGCAACACGAATGAAGTAAAATCAAAGGCATCCAAAAAACAAATGGAAAATCTATTCAACATATATCGCTCACATTTCGATGCCGCTTAGTGATAAAGTCAGCCAACTAGACTCAGATACAGATACAGATACTTTGCGCAAATAAATATGCACCCGATGCCTGATTCTCCATTCTCCCATTCCCTATTCTCTGTTCGTTGTTTGTTTTCTCTGGTTGTTTGTTTGTTTGTCGGTTTGTCGTTCGATGCAAATGAAAATGGAGACAGCTTGTAAAGCAGCTGCTTTATTTGCCCAAGGCATTACCTGAGACTCTTTTTATATACAGCTTTTTCATGTATTTACTTTGCATCACGATTTTTTGACTGTCATTAACTTTCAAACGCATTTTGGGCAACGGCTCCAAAATGTCGACAAATTTATGTCGATGTTTGAAGTAATACTGTATTTAATGTCGGATTTTTATCTCTAAGGTATTGTGAGTATTTTATTACGAAAGTTTCGCTTGTACAAGGTTCTTTATTAAAACTTAAACTATTTTTAGAAGTAAAGCTTTCTAATATCATTTATTAGGCTCTCTTCCAAAAATAACAAATTTAACTTGATTAACATCTAGCTAACTTTTTAATAGTTGAAACTCTAAGCTTGAAAGTCGTTCATTTTTGTTCAATTTCTATTGAGTTGCAGGCAAGGTTATGAGGGAAAACGGAAACGGGCAATCGTGCAAGCGGAATTCAATCAGGAAACGAAACGATGATGAAAATATTTGCGTGACAATTTTTGAAGCCAAAAACAAATCTCTATGCGTCTAAAATTTTTTTTGTTAAAATATCCTGGGCGTGTATTTGCCACTAAGCTCTCAGTTCAGGATGCAGACAGGCAGCTAACAAACACACTAGATAGGGGGTGGGTTAAAGAAGGGTGTTGCTTCGATTTCCTGATTAATTTATGCAGTCAACGCCAAGGCTGGCAGCCAGTTAACAACAATTTGCCGCAGGCTTCGTTAAAATTGAAAGCGCTAGAAAATAAAAAAAAATGTCAATAAAATAAGCGAACGACTGTCAACGCAGTCTGTCAGTCAGTCAGTCAGTCAATCAGTCAATCAGTCACTCAACGACTTTGCTGTGTGTCCATCAGTCAAAGTTCCAGCACCTTGCAACATTTCCTGTCTGCCTCATCGTCTCGTCGTTCTCTTCGTCGTTGGCTGCTGCTGCCAATCTTTGGTCATGTTTTTGCAGCTCGCTTCATTTTCTCCTTTTGAATGTGATTATCCTAAGGCAGGCAACGCGCATCTTCTTCTTCTTCTCCTTTCGCTTTGATAGATGGTCGCCTCGCTAGCTTCCTCCTCTTCCTCCCCATCTTCTTCTGCCACTTTTGCGTTTGCATTTAATGTCCCTTGCACTTGTCCAAGTGGCTACCGGCGACGACAACAGCAACAACTGGAAGTCCTACCAGCAGCTGGCTCCTTGTTCGCTGTTTTGTTGACTTTGGCACGAGTTTAGTTAAAAAGTTCACACATGCCGCACGCCCCCTTTACAGCCACGCCTCCACATACATATATGCACATCCATATATGTTGAGAGATATGTGTGAATGTCCTGGTCATGTTGTTGCGCCTTTGGCGCTAGCCTCGTTCTTGTTTTTATACCCTTTTTTTTTGCCTCAAAATAGTCCCGTCTAGAGTGGGTATAATGAAGCAATTGTATAAACAGGCATTATGATGTAGGTGTATGATGTAGGAGCTGATGGAGATAAAAGGTGCGTTAATTGATTTTGTTTCCTCTTTTTTTATTTTTTAAAGTGTTCTGAGTTTCTTAATTCTAGCAAACTTGGTTGAAATTGTCACTGCCATAACTTCTTCAAATCTTTAACTACCTATGCCATTTAGATTTAAACAAATTTATAGGATATCTCGTACTCTTTTACCTTCAATTCAACACATTCTTACTTGCATTTCTCTTTTTTCGTGTGTGTTATTTTTCGTAGTCTTGTTCATGGCTTTCAACTTTAGGGGGCGTCTGTCTCCGGTTTGGTGTTTGAATATTTACATAAGTGACACTGCATATACACCACTCTTCACACACACGCACATTCACACACACACACATGTGTGTGGAATGTGTCTTGAGTGCTGGGCAACAATTAATTAACTTGTACCGAGTATCAAACGTCGTCGTTGTAGTTGCCTTTGGTGACATTTTGCAATTTCAGGCTGTGCCGCCTAAATGCATGCTACGTAAATTTTAAATTAATAAGCATTGCGCATAAACGGCCTCCGGGTGCTGTTAGTGGTGCTGTCGGTGGTGCTCTTGGTGGTGGTGGTGGTCTGTTGGTCTCTTCAAGTCAAGCTTCGAACCTCGATTGCAGCCGCATGTGGCGCTTGTCATATGCCATTATCATGGAATGTTCGTTCATTGTGGGGCATACCGAACTAATAGACAATTTTTTGGCAACTGAAAATGGAATAAACGTGGTGCAGGACGTGCAACAGCAGCGGCAAAAGTCGCATGAAATGGGCAACACGAACTCCAAAAACCATGTCGAGGGATCTCGTGACGTTGCCAAGGATACCGAGGGGTAAAGCGGCAGGGGAAGGGGCGCTCTTTGCCGTGTATGCAGCGGAAGCATTTAAATTAAGGACGACACATGAAAATTATGCAATAACAACAGCTATTATTATTACTACGAGAGAGGGAAGACAGCGGGAAAGAGAGAGAAATTGTCTAAATTGTAGTTAAATTTTAAGTGCGCGTAGGCAAAAACACAAAGGGTTTTCTTTGGCTTTTATAAGGGTTGTGTGCATCATCCACATTTAATTATTAATTTAAGACATTTTATTAAACAACTCTAAATTGTGTAGAAAAATAATAAAACTCTGAGGTGTTAAATTCCAAAAATGTATTTCACACAAGAATTCTAACTTTTGACCGATAGTTTGTTATAACAATTATTTCTTAACAATAATATTATAACTTCTGGATAGTTGGTTTTACCATAAAGTTTACTTACAAAATCTTCAAAATAAAGTTTCAACGGCAAAAACTAAACTTCCGTTAGTTAACAGCAATGTTTCATTCCAAGTATATTTTTAACTGTTTTTGTGTTTTATTTTTGGTGGTCCATGTAGCGGCAGTTTAATGAGTGCTGTGAATGTCAACACCCACCGAGTCCAATATAACAAAAAACCCAGTAAGTGGGTGGTCTGGGTGGCTTGTTTTGTGCGGTGTTTCGGGTGGGTGTTACGGGCAAGTCATAAGTCTAAAAACTAAAATAGGCAAAGCAGTAGAGCAAATATGAAGCACACACAGAGGCAGAGGCAGAGGCAGAGCCACAGTCACAAAAGGCAGAAGCAAGCTCGTCTGCCACACACACACACACACACACACACACATTCTCATCCTGCATCGGCGTTGGGGATTTCGGTTGTTGCCGGTGGCACCCAACCGGGTTATCGACTTTATGTGTTTGTTGTTTTCGGTCCCAGGCGCCGCTTCCTTGTCTTTTGGGGCCCCCTTTTCAATTGCAGACGTTGCTGCTTCCACTGCTGCTTGCTGCAGTTGGCTGCCAGTTTTCTGCTTGATATTGCCTGCTTTTGTTGCCTGCTTTTGGGCTGTTTTGGGCCCTGTCCTCTGTTGTTGTAGGTGCTGTACACCCCCACATCCCTGCCTCCCCGCCTTACCGAACTGACTGCATTGATTTGGCTACAAGTTATTCGGCCTTTAGCTGCACGCAAATGCTGTGAAGTGCAAATTTCATTTTCCTCTGCTTTTTTTTCGAGCTGGATGCAATTTTTTTAATATTGCATTTAGAAGCTGAAGACTATGGCTCTAAAGCTCAGGTGCGTGAAAGAGAAAAGAGGAAGAGTGGCAAGCAAAATAAACAAATTTAAAGATTAAAGTGGAATTAGAAAAGCGTAGGGAATGAAACAGGAAAAGTTTGCATAACCTTAATCCAATCCAAAGTTATGTAAAAAGAATATTTTAAAGTTTTGAAAGTGTGTGTAACAGTTAGAAGGAAGCATCTCCGATAGAATAAGCTATACATTTTTGATCAGAATCATCAGCCAAATCGATAACATGTTATCGATAACAAAAGTACAATAGATTTTTAAAATTAGGCTCTTTGAACCTTCTGTTAAAATATAACCAAGATCGATTGTGGCTTAAGGTGTTTTCTCGATTTTCTATTCTACAACTTTAAAATATAATAGAACTTTTTGGAATAGAAAAGAAAAACTTGTTACTAAACTCATATCATCAATTCCAAAATTAATCTCTATAAGAGTATTTTTTATTCTTAAACATTAATCTATCTATGCCTGCGTGCTTTCTCTTAATATGTCTTGGCATTTAATAGTACAACTAAATATGTCACAAGGCATATTTAAGGGTTTGAAAGAAATTTATCACCGAAAAAAGGCTCACTACAAGTGGCTTCAGTTGCAGTTGCAGTTGCAGCAGCAGCTTTCTCGATTTTATGCTTGCCATTCCGAGTGTGTAGTTTTGTTAGACTTTTGTGGCATTTTGCGAGTGTGGGTGTGTGTGTGTGTGTGTGTGTGTTGGTGTGTTTGTGACACTTAAGGCACAGTGCCGACTACTTAGTTGCTGGCTTATCAGCGCGACTTTCCGACCGAACTTCGGCAACAACTTAGCCTTCATTGCTTCCAGTTCGTTGCATGTTCCTGCCGACTCCCGACTCTCGACTCTCGCTCGTCTCTCTAGGCGAAGGCAAGGCAACATTTTCCGATTGTGCCGTGGCTGCCTGCTGGCATTGTCACCAGGGAACACAGACGAACAGACAGACGGACGGAGAGCAAAGACAGACCTGTGCCTCAGTCGCGCTTCCGCTTGCAGTGAGTCAAATATATTGCCAACTTCCTGCCGCTCCTGCTAGCCAGCCACCTTCTTGATAGGCCTTTTTGTCGACGGCAACTACAACTGCAACGAACAAATATCAGAAGAAAATATTGCGCTTTGTTTGCTAAAAAGGGCTTTAACTTGCGTATACCACGCACATCAGTTCATAAACTACATAAAATATGCTAGTAATAACTTTTTAGTTTAAAAGCTTTTTTTGGAGTGCCTCAAATGCTTAAAATTATCAATACAAAAATGATTTAATTTATGTAAAAGTTAATTTAAAAGTAAACCTCAAACGACTCTTAACAATTGCTAACTTTTTTGTTTGTTTTAACTTCGATAATTCAATATATTTTTTTTTCTGTAGTTTCACACTGATTGGTTAAAATAATCGAAACTGAAAATATTCGTTGAAAGTTTTCAAAGTTAGGAAGTTACGCTTAAATGTATACTATAAAAAAATCACTATTGAATAATAAGCAAATCTAAAGCTAGCACTTTTGCTGCTTTTTCACACTTACCAGCTCATTGATACACCCAATTCACAGCTTTACAGGGTATTTCAAATATACTAAAAATTCTAGACCCGGCTCTCGACATCGATTAAGTTATTACGAAATGTACGCTACGTGCAGCGTCTTCTTCTTTAGCACACTCACACACACACACACACATAGAGACACTGACACACACAGACATGCGCCTATTTATGTATGTATGCGTGTGCTTGTGAGTGTCTGAGTCGTTGCAGTCTGCCGCCACCCGCATATCGCACAGGACTCACGTAATTCTGCCTTAGCCTTTAACTGGGTCACAAATTTCGTACTCGTTGCCTTTGCATAACCGAAAAACTTGTTTTGTATTGCTGCAGACAATTTTTGTTTACCTGAAGAAGAGCAGCAGTCTGCCCCAACTGTCCCACCTCCTTGCTCCTTGCTCCTTGTTGTTGTCGTCTTGTGTTTTGTTATTATGTCAGCTGGTCTGTCTGATTGACACGCGTGCACATTTTCGTAGCTTTTGCTGCTTGCTGCTTGCTGCTTGTTTCTCTGTCTGGGGGCGAGGCGAGGTCAAGTCAAAGAGTGTCACAACATGTCTGCTTCCGGTGCACGGCACACACACACACACACACACACACGCACACATTCACAATAAAAGAGAGTAACTTGCATAGCAATACAACAGTTAGACAGACACGCGGTCTTGTTTACATATTAAAGTTGCATGACCCCGCCAGCGGCAGCAACAACAATACACTTCGAGTCTAGCAACACACGAAGTTGCAACAGCAACAGCAACAACAACAATAACAATGCAACTTTTGCAACTTCACAGCTGTTAAAGGAAGTCTGTTAACTTAACAGTCGCTGCAGCTGCAGCATTCTCTCTCTCTGTCTCTCTCTTTCGCTTTCTCTTAAGCTCTTGCGCTCTCTTCATGTTACTCTCTTCGTGTGCTTGCGCTCTCTTGTGTGTGTTACACATTGTGCGAGCTTTGCCAAAAGCGCTTTTCATTCATAAAAATGGCTGACAAGCTTTCGTTTTTTGCCTATTGACGGCAGTTGCCTTAAACTGACGCCAGTTGGCGCCACTAAGCTGGCAGCTGTGAGTGAACAAAAAAAAAAAAAAAAACGCACAGATTTCAACTGCATTGAAAGTCTTGTGCATCCTGTCTTGCGTGTCCTGTCCTGCATACGGATAGATATTCATGTCCGCCCCTAATGTCAGCGCTTGTTTTGATGCAAGCTCACGCGCCGTAAACAACTTATTATCATTGCCCTTTTTTGCTGCTGTTGTTGGTGGGGTCCAAATTTGTTGGCTTGCTTTCAAGTTACAGTTACTGTTACAGCTACAGTTACCGTTGTACGCCCCAACGGAAACGCAACGCAGACATTTGCAATAACGGGATGTATGTATTATAGATGTATGCTCTTCCTCTTGCTCTGCTCCTTTTTTTTTTACCTTTTGGCTCTGTCGCCAATCTGCGTCGCCTGATCAGCAGCATCGTCGCTTAAGTGGCCCTGTCCTGGCTCCTCTAACTGTGTATATATGCATATATATCGCAAAAAAATCCATCAAGCCGCGTGCCAAGTTTCAAATTTCACGACTTGCATTTCATGAGCTAAGTGGAGAGGGGGTGTGAGGGGGAAAGAGATAGCTAATAGTAGCTGCCATTGCAAATGATGGTATACGCCTCCAAATCTGGCCAAAAAGTTTTATCTTCGTTTATGGGGATATGTTTTATTTGTGGCTGATTTTTTTCTTTATGGTTTTTTTTTTTTTTTTTTTTTGGTATAAATCATAAATACACTCACATTTCATTTGAAATAATTTGTGGCATATTGGCAATTATTCATTTCGTTTTTTTTTTTGCTGCTTCGTCTTCTTCTTATACTTTTTCTGTTGACGATGTTGTCCTTTGAGCCTTTTGCAAAAAAGGGCAACGGCAAAGGGAAAGGAAAGGCTCTGGCTCTGGCTTAAGTGCGACGAATTTTTTTCTGATGTGGATTTTGTTGCGGATTTGTTGTTGGCTTGGGTTTATCTCTTAGCTTGGCTAAAAGTCTGCGGTGACATCGCATAAAAGGTGTAGACCATAAAATGGAGTATGAGCCCCCCCCCCAAGCAGCAACTTTCAGTATTATCCTTGGTAGAGTGAGTGGGTGGGGGGGTGGCATTTGTGGGTTCAAAGCGGGCAGTGAAGCAAAAGTTGATTTAGTGTTTGGCTGCTGATAAGAACCGAAACATACATGAATATTGTGTATAACACACACACACACAAAACACACACAGTTTGTCTGCTTGTGTTTTTTGCCAGTTATGTTATGAGTCAAGTAAGTAGTTAAAATAAAATGAAATAAGTGCGAAACTGTGCAAGTTCAAAGTACAAAAGGTAGTACAGATATGTTTATGTTAAAATAAAATACTACAAATGAATTTTTTGTTTAGCTGTTTAAAAACTATGCAAAGAAGTCTGCCTCATTTCATCTTGTTGTAGATTTTTAGTATTTTCTTGTTTGGTTTGAAAGTTATGAGAGTTTTTTTCTTTCTTCTTTATCTGGGACTTGTATTGAACTCTTATCTTAAAATGTATCTTAAATCACGTAAACATCGAATTTATTTTGAATTCGAAATGCTTATTTCTTTAAGTCGGTGTACCTTTTTAAAACTTAGTTAAAGCTAGATTTAAAATTAATTATGAATAATGATGTAATATGTATTTATTCTGATATTTTTTAATGAATATATCAGTTTTATTCAATATTATTTTGTTAATTTCAATATTTATATTATGCATTTTATACGCTTACTATTATATAAAAACTATTTCACAGAAAGCTTACGATAAGCTTCTTTAGAAGCTTTTCGTGGTTAAATAAAACAATCCTATATTTCTATTGAAAAACTGTTCAAATCAAGTTCACTGGAAAATCCACTAAAATTTAGTGCAACAAATAAATAAAAGTCGAACCAATATAAAATCACACAAAATTTATGTTAAATTCAATTTCTAATTCACTAAGTCACATCTCCCCCTCTCCCTTCCGCAGCACTTGAAAACCCGCTTAGCACGAAATTGCCACCAATTGGCAAATGCAAATGCCAACAAATGGGAATAAAAAACTATCAGCCAACAAAACGAAAGAGAATTGATTCGATTAACCTTTTCAGCAGCAGCTGAAACTGAAACTGAAATGAGAAAAAAAAAAATGATGAAAAGAGCCAAATTTCGAAAATGTCGTAAAGTTCAGGCGAACCCAATCAGAAGGCAACAGCAACAACCACAGCTGCTTTCAGCTTAGGGGCAGCTTAGTGTGCAAAATAGAGTTAGCCCCTACCCCTCACACACCCACTCCTCTCTCTCTCTCTGCATTTTAAGCTATTCAACGTTTGAATAGCAGGTGTTAATGTATCTTTCTCCCTTTGACCCCGCCCTTCCTGTTAAATTGCAATGAAAGCTAATTTGCCAATTGCTTAACTCCCTTTTTCCCCCTTCACCGCCCTCGCATGGTGCTGCATTGCAGCAGTTGCCAAAAAGTGTGATTAAATGTGGCCAGCTTTTGTTGTTGCCCGCAGCAGATACAAAGATACAAAAGTAATGCACAGATACACAGATACACCATGCACATGAGACATTAGACAACTACAGTGAAGCTACAATCCAGAAAGGACAAAGCACATTACCACCCCCAAACCCCCTCCCATCCCCCTCGCACACTCAAAGCTTTTGTGTTTCAATTTTTTTCCTTTCTTTTTTTTCTGCTGAGTTGCTAAAAAACTTCTTTTCAACAAACGTTTTGCGGTCTACGCGTAGGGTGGGGCGGTGAGAAGTGTGGTGGGGTGGGGGGAGAGGGGGTGTGCCTGAATTGGTTTGGGATTGGTTTTGCTTGCTGTGTTTGCGGCAAACAGCAACAACAACAACAACAACAATCCCCCTCGAATGAAAGTGAAAAAAAAGAAATCAGTTTGCATATTACACTGGAGGAAGCTGACGTTTCCCGCTGCGAACGCTAGGTGTCGCCAGCGTGCAACGGCGCCAGCCACAAAACACAGCCGAGACGCGTTCGAGCATCTTCAAAGTTGAAGTAATGCGGCCTCAAGTGGCAGGCAGCCCGCAACGCTTTCCCCCCTCTCTCTCTCTCTCTCTCTTTCTCTATGTGTGTATGTGGCACTCGTCCTTGCCGCACGGCGCTGCATGGTGCCTGTATGAGTGAGTAAGTGGGCAGAGGGGGAGTGGCAGGCACATATTTGCCTCGCTCCCATTTTGCCATTTAAAATTGCTTGGCTTTGGCGCTTGTCCTCACCTGTGTTATGTTTTGAATGAACGCCTGCGTCTTTTATCTTTTCATAAATTTTTTTGCTTTTGTGCCACGCCCACGTCGCCCTTCCCTCCCCCCCCCCTCCACCTGTCTTGCTGCTGCCAACCTGTGCCACTTACAATCACTTTTATTTCGCGGCGCTGTTTCCTTCAGCAACTTTATTTTTTGTGCGATACTCTTTCGATGTGGAGTATCAAAAACTTGTTGTTGAGTTTGGCTGAAAAAGAGTTAAGGGAGTTATTTCTAAGGATTTATAGTACAGAAAGTCTGAATCAGAAGGAACTGTTTTATTGATATACTATTTGTATCCAAACCTTTCATTGCAAATTCTGTTCTTTCTCTACTAGATTCTTTCACTTCCTTTTCCGCAAGAGTATTCAATCTTTCACATACCCGTTCATAACTTAACTGATTTTTTTTCCGTTGGTATGCTCAAGTTTTCTGCAGCAGCATTTTAATGCTCAACAAAATTTGAATTGAATTTGCCGACAGGCCGAAGCGGATGCGTTGCCTGTGAAAATGGCTGCGTTGCCTCACCTTGCCTCCTTTTATTTTTTCTCTGGTTTTCAGCACGTTTTTTTTCTGCTTTCTTTCTCTTCTTTCTTATTTCCAATTTGCATCGTCGCTGCCTTCAATTTGCCCAAACTGGCAGCTGCAGGCGCCAACTTCAGCATCAGCTTCAGCTTCAACTTCAAATTCAACTTTAGCGTCAGCTTCAACTTCTGTTGCAACTAGTACAGGTGAAGGTAGAACTAGAGTTGGAGATGTGGGGTTGGATGTTGAAGTTAACGCAGCTGCTTCTTTTGCTTGTTCGCCTAGTTTCACGCTTTGGTTTCCTTAATCGTTTATCCTTGGGATTATGGTAACATAACAATGCCCAAAGCGACCGAAAGCGACGAGCGTCGCTTGCATCCTTACGGGCCACTGTAATTGGATGTGAAATGCAACCTAAAACTTGGCCAAAGCAACTCAGGTGCAAGGGGAGTTTGAGTGTGTCTGCAATTGAGCGTCTGCAAATGCACATTTAATTCGTTTTTGTGCGCATGCAGAACGAGCAGGAGCAGGAGAATTCTGAGTACGAGTAGTTCGAGTGTTCTGGAGTCGAAAGCATTCCCGTAACCCACAATGATAGATGGAGTTGGAAAAGCTTTTGATTTATATAGCCATCGCACTATAGGGCACATTCATAAATATGCTTACCAGCAAGCGCTTAAGTTGTCATTTCGACACTGACACAATAAATAGCCCAATGAATTGAATACTTACATAGAGACAAAGTTAAGCTTTGCTGATCACAATTTTTAATAGATATATTTTATTGAAAATTAATTTAATTATGAACATATAAATTAATGTACGTTTATCTTTTATCTTTGTTGTTTTGGTTGAAAGCTATTTATTTTATACTTTTCTATAGTAACTTCCGCTTAATAGCTGCTGAGAATCTTAGTTGTAGTGTTGCCTAATGCTCAAATTTGTTTAAAATTTGTACTTAAAGTGTTGTTCTACTAGTTGACTTTAGTATTTGTAGTACTTAAATCTAAGTTTTTTACTCAGAAGTTTCTTTTAATCGTTTGACTTTTATTTGCAGTGTTGCCAGACTTCCTAAAGAAACCATAACACATCTTTAAGTGTTGGAAAATAGCTTAAAACTCTTTTAGCTAGCTACTTCATGTATTTTACTCCTATATTCAATCACTTATCTCTTTCTTTAAAGTTGGCAACTTCAGAAGCTCCCAACCGATTTGCACATTCATCATTTCCATTGCTTATAATATGAAGTAGTATACATATATATGTATGTATATCTTTGTATAGCACTTATCCCAAGACCATTATGCAAAAATATATTTTCGTTGGCAACTTAAAACGCAGCAACTGAAGCAACAACAAACATTTCGCTTCATCATTTAAGCATTCCAATTTTACGCATACCGTTCAAGTTTGGTCCATTTTGCAACTCTGTCTCTCTCTCTCTCTTGCTCTTTCTACTATATAGACACACACATACATACGTACGTACACACAAAAGTACACCGCAAAAGCCGCACTTACGTAATACATCACAAAATGTCCAAACAAGGTAAAAAGGATTTCCATGGCATCGCAAAACTCATTGCCATTGCCACTAAGAGAGTCACCCCCACCATTCCTCTCCCCATGCCTTCCTGCCGCTCCTTCCTCTGCTTCTTCTTCTTGCCATATTTTTGTAAGCCAAAATGCAGCTTAACATATCAGGGCGCCAAAAAAACAGAGAGGAGAAAAAAAGAAAAGCGAAACGAAGCGAAAGCGAACCGCTGACCGAGCTACGGGCTTCCCAGCTCCAACAGCAATGGACTTGGTTCTGGTTCTAGCTTTGGTTGCCAACATCCATGACGATGCCCCAAAGCACCTGCCCAGACACACACACACACACACACACATACGTGTCGAGAAGGCTGCTGCGGTAATTAATGCAGCGCGTTTGCGAAAATGCGAATACATTTCGCCATTTTGCCAGCAAGTGAAAGAGAGAGGGAGAGGGAGAGAGAGGGAGTGGATACAGATACTGTGTGGCTGGGAGAGGGGAGGGAAGAGGGAGACGAGGTCGGGGGTGGCGTAAATGTATTCACGCCGAAACGATTTTTGGGTGCACGGCGACACCTTGGTTTGGCGCCCGCTAACTGTAAACACATACATATGTATTACGTATACGTATAGCAGATATTCAGTCACACCCCTTATCGCTCCCCTCTGAACTCCCTCGCACACACACGAGTGTGCGTGTGTGAAAAGTTCCACGTTGCGCTGTTTTGGCAAAATGCAAACGACGACAACAATGAGGAGCCGCAGGGTGCTGAGTGCGGGGGGAAAGGAAGCTGTTGTTGTTGTTGTTGTTGCTGTAGCACACGTTGTGCTGCATTTTTTTGTTGTTTTTTTTTTTTCGAAAAACGCAAAAGAATTTGAATATGTTTTTCTTGAAGCATTCGCGTTGAGAAAGAGATTTTGCTGTCCGATGATGCCTTTTGCCCATTTGTCTGCCTTCCTTCCCGCTTCCCCACCCTATCCCCCTTCGTCTATGTTTGTCTTACACATTCTCGTTGTGTTATTTATTTGTTAGTTTTGTGATTCAAATGTATTCAACTCCACCCCCACCCCCGCTTGAAGCCTTCTACATATTTGGTTTCCTTTTCAGTTTTTTTTATTTTTTATTTTTCGTCTGCTATTTTCCAAGTGCCGCTTATTATGCACATTTTAAATCATCTACGCAAGCGACAACAACGACAACAGCAAAAGCACAGAGAAGGACGTCAGCAGTTAAATTAAGCACACACACACACACACACACTTTTATGTGAATTGCATGCGTAGTGTATCTATGAGATACAGTAGCTGTGTGCAGCTGCAGTCAAGTGCTTTGCATATGCATTTCTGCTACAACTACTTCCATGTGGGCGTTGCAACTGAAATAATAAGCACATACATCATGTGGGCGGGCAAAAAACAAACCAAAATAATTCCAATTAAAATTAAGCTAATAGCAAAAGTTTTTTTTGTAAATACTTTAACAAAGAATGATTTTATAAGTTGGATAATATTTTAATAATATTTTTTTGTATAGATAAATCAAGTTATTTAATATGCAGACGAGCAGATGTTACAGGAATTCAAATTTTTTCTTTTATTTCAAAAACTTTCAAACAAAAATTGCAATGTTGAAAGGTCAAGTGAAAATCTGCATAACAAATTTTGTAAATCTAGCTTTAAAAGTCGAGAAGATCAATATAAATATACTTTTTCATCTACCTTTTATGGACATTCTTTGACAGGGTGCAACAACAATTTGTCATTTCTAGGAATTGCAACTGAATTGTGGTTTTTCTCGGAAAATATCTTATTCATTAGAGCACATATTTTCTCATCGTTTCGAACAGATTTCAAATGGAAAGTACACCTACAAATATATTTGTATTTTTGTTGGTAAATGAAATATTTGTTTTGCACTGATTGCAAATTGCCTTCGAAGTAGATATTTCATACTGTATATGGCTCAGAAATTTATACATTTATATATTTTTTAATTCCTTTCTTCTTTGGCAAACTTTTGCGGCAATAATTTCTTTTCGAATGCAGTTATATTCTTATTGTTCAATAACTGCAACTTTTATTGCTGCAAATTATTTCAATAAACTGCGCTAGAGAACAAGCTACAAACAAGTAGGACAACACTCAAACCATGCATAACAAATACTCGGCACAAAATGTTGTTTGCATTTCATGGCAATCTAAAAGCAATTGTAAATGTGCCACAGAATATTTAAATGTTACTGGCTAGGAAAATACCCGAACTTGAGCAATAAATATTAATAAAACAAAGGGATTTAAATGAAGAAAAGTTTAAATTATTTTCGAGGAAAGTTTAACAATATTTTATGTTTGAAAATAATTAAAATTTACATGTTAGCTTCATCGAGAGTGTAAATAATTGAATAAACGGTTAAAAAAAAAAATCATTTTGTACCTCTAAAGTTATTGAAAAGAATTGGCCTAAAAACATTTTGAGCCAAAAAAGAATGATACAAATTTCTAAAAATATAATTTTATAAATTCAAATTTAAGCTAGTTTCTTCAATCATCAAAAACCTGTTTTCTAAATCCATTTTCAAATTTAATGTAATCGATAATGATATGCCCCATTGTAAATGATATGGTACGCGTATCAACTGTATCTGTTTGCCATGCCCATTAAAACCTGCATTTTATTGCTTATACGCCGCATGAGCCCAATTGGCTGGTAACAACAATAGCAAAAACAAACAAACAGATACAACAACAACAACAGCAACAATAAATGCGCCCGCCAGCCGCTTTAACAGTTAACAAAAGTGCCCTTAAATGTGTCGCGCTGCAAAGCTGCCACTTTTTGGGTCCGTTAGCGTTACCCATACGTAACCCAGCCAACTGTCAACTCTCCCCCTCCCTCTCTCTCTCTCTCTCTTTCTGACCCTAGAGTTCCATAGCCAGAGGCTAGCCTGCTGCTCATCGTCAACGTCATCGTCGTTGTAGTCGTCAACGTATTTAATTTAAAAACATTTTCGTGTCATTTACGTGAAGTGCAGCGATTAGATGCGGCTGCCATCTCCGCTACCTGTTCTGGCTATCTCACTCCTTTTCATTCTCTCTCTCTCTCTCTCTCTACTCTGTTTTTCGCTTGGTCCGATTATCTGTTTTGCTTGTTTTTGCCTGTTTTGGTCTGCTTTGATACTCTTACAAAAGGTGTTTTGATTTTGTTCATAGGTTGTGAATTCTTTAGTTATTGTTTCTTGCCTGGAAATTAAAGAAAAGTTTTATTTGGTTGGTTTTATTTTTCTTTGAAGCTGCCTGTTTTTCCACAGAGCTGTGTTAGGGTATAACAACTTCGTTGCACTCCAAGCCTAACATTTATTGTTTCTGCTTGGCAAAAAGTTTCTAACTCACACTCGTACACACATACACCTATGGCAGGTAATTACGGGGCAAATGCGAAAGGCTGAGTGTGTTTGTGATTTTTGCTTGAACAACAATTGATTACAGTTGTTGTTGTTGTTGTTGCTGCTTAACTTTCCATGGCCGAGTTGACATTTGACAGGGCTTCGCTTTAGTTGTTGTTTTAACGATTATTGTTGTTGTTGTAGTCCGTTATTTGAGACGCCCACGCGTCGTATTTAGCTCGTTGCAATTATCATAAGAAATAATTTATGGACACAACGACAAGGAAACTTTTATCGATACACACACTAATATACTTATGTACAAGTCGGTTTATATGTCATGTTGAAAATAATATAATAGTTTTGTGTAAATTGGCTAATTGTTTTCGTAAGTGCATTTCGGTAATATGAGAATAATGCATTTGAGGTTTTTTTAGCTTATTTCTTAAGCTATTTATTTCTTGTAATTAAAACCAAGTGTAAGTGAAGGAAATTCAAATCAAGTATACGCACATAGCTAAAACTTAATATGCAATATTTAAGATATAAGAATAAATTAAACATTCTATATAGCCACCAATTCCTTAGCTATCACTACTCTTGATATTTGACATATTTGAAAATTTTCTTGGCTTTTTTCTTCTTTTTCGCACACAGATGAAATTCAAGACATAGTGCAAATACTCTTGCCACATGCAGTGCCATAAAAATAGCACATCAACTTTGATATTTTACCTTCGACATGTGTGTGTGTATGGATGTGTGTGCGTGTGTGTGTGTGGACTACTTCTAATGCATGCCAAATGGCGTTCGCATCAATAAAGCGTACGTCACTTTAATTGCACACACACACACACACACACAGTTAGACTTTAGACTCTTTGTATGCAAGCAGGAGGTTGTTACGGGGGCAAAGGGGGCGTGGCAAAGGGTTTATGGGTAGTGTAATGCCATTAGCTGCCAGCCGCGTGCAAAGCCATTTGAAAGTTCAACACGTTCAAAGGTCCAAACATGTCCGTCTTTGTCTTTCTCCCTCTCTCTCTCTCTCTCCGCTTTATGGTTGTCTTGGCGTGTCCTTTTTGCGCAACTTTCACTGTTTATTCTGCTAAAAGCGCTGGCCAACACTCTCATGCACTTGAAGCCACGCACACACACACATCTGAGTGGGCGGCATAGACAGACAGTTAGACATTCGGACGAAAAACTCGAAACTGTGTGAGCGCCAGCTGCAATAGCAACTGGCTTCGCTTTTAATTGACTTTTTATGCGCTGAGCTGCGCTCACTACACTACACTGCCAATTCCGAAACTTACCAATTGCACGCACCACCCAACCACCCACCAACTCACCAACTAACTGTGCTGTTGTGTGCTGTGAGTTTGAATTTGAACGCGCTTTAAGTTTCTGGAGGGCGATTTGCATTTGCATTTTGCGTATCCAGAGGCGCAGCCACTGTGACACTTTGCAAGCCATTAAGCATTTTCATTACCTGACTGGGGCTGCTTTGCATTTTGATAGCCACAGCATTGTGCTCTCTCCCTCTCTCTCTCTCTCCCAGTCGTCCTTGCTGCTTGTTTTGTTTACGTCTGCGCTATTAATTGCCACAGCACCAAAATGCAAATTGCAAATGCAACTGCAAATGTCCAACCAGACAGGGAATGGAATGTAGCAAAAGGCAGTCGGACAGGGCAGTCGGCCATTCAGGCCAGGTCCAAGTTAGTCAACTGCCAAAGTGAATTATTGTCCTGGTTTGCATATTATGCTAAAGTTTTCATTTGTTCCCAAACGTTCTCGTTCTCGCTCTCTCTCTCTCTCGTTCTCTCTCGGTTCGTTCGTGGGTAATTAAAACGCTTAAAGACGCATCAGTGCGTGACAAATCTTGCTTTTCACTTTTCACTCTGGTCAGGGCAGGGTGAGTTGAGGGATTTCGAGTGCAGTGGTGCGGCAGAACGGACCAAGGACCAGCAGCAGCAGCAGCAGCAGCAGCAGCAGCGACAACGGCAGATCTCTTTAGTCCTGTTTTGGCTATTGTTTGTCTTGTCACTCAAAATGTTTGAGCCAAGTTTTCTTTCGCCCCATAATACACTTTCGATAAAACAAATGCCCGAGAAAAGGGTTTCTTCACTTTATCAGTGCGTATGTGGGCTTTGCTTTGAACTTATGCTAATTAGACCAATTTGTTATCTCTAGCCAAGAAATTTGTCTTTGAATTTTCTAAAGTAAGAGGTTTGGCTTGTTGTAGTTATTGATAAGTTGTTGCTTTGAAGTCTTGTTGTTACAAATAAAATTGGTATTGTGTTTTAAACAATGTTATCTAAAAACTATTGAAAATCTATTAAAAGTTCTTTTATACAGTTGAAACTTATTACTTAAGATAATAACATATTGTTTCTTAGGTCAGAAAGTCTTCTTTTGAATCTTTAACAGGCTATTGTACATGTTAAACACTTAACAGCTGCTTAACATGTGCAAATAATGTTTAGCTTATGCAAATGTTATAAGCTCATTCACACTTTCCCTTCAGCTGTCCAAAAATAAAAAAAAACCCCGCAAGTTAAAGTTTCCCATTTGACAGTTAATAAAGTGATTTTTTGCCCAGATTTTCATCCATATTAATCGTTAAAATTGAGTGCACATGGAGAGCATTCTAAAGTTGGAGCACTCCTTGCTGTATCCATTCTATTCATTCTAGTCATTGTTATGAAAGGTTTTTCAGCCCCGCTGTCTGCCCCACACTTCTCCCCCACCACCACCCACTACCCACCACTAGATTTCTTGTGACGCAGCCACTTGAAGCTTCATTCAACTAAATTCTTATGAAAGAGTTGAAGTTTGTGTGCTCAAAAGAAGAAGAAGAAGAGGCAGAGTTGCCACCCAACTGGCAGCAACAGCAGGCAGCAACAACATCGATTCGATTGTGTCTTGTTCAGTGTCCGGCACTTGCAACGCTTGGATGATAAAGTGTTTCCCTTTCTTCTTTTCATTCTTTTGGCTCAATATTAAACTGTTTTAAAGTTGTGTGTCTGCTCGACACATTTATGTAAAAATGTGGCAAGAGTGCGGGCAATTAGTGAAAAGCTGCCAGTTGCTGTTGCTGCTGTTGCTGCTGTTGCTGTTGCTGCTGCCAGAGAATTTGTCGCAAATCTAAAAAGCCAAAAAATGACTTAATAGCCAAAAGTTGTGCATGCGACAAAGTAAGCGTTCGTGCGTGGCAGCAACGAACATTTTTTGGCTTGAGGAAGTAAGGCATGAAGGCGGAGGAGGAGGAGAGGATTGGGGGGCTTTGGATATTTGTGGCGCATATGAGTGACACAGCCAGGCTGACTTGTCGGCAACAGCAACAGCAACAGCTAAACATGGAATGGGGTAACAGGCAGTAGCAGCCAGCCAGTCATCAGGCAACGCGTGCCGTTGGGAAACTTGCCAGATAGTCAGAGAGAAGGGGAGAAGGGAGATCCAAGCCACAAGAGAATGCGTGCCTGTGGACAAAACATGTCATCAGCCTCGTCTCGGGCAGTCTTCGCCATTCGGTTTTAATTCATAACAAAATGGATGATGAACCCATGAATGGGACGGCGTGTAGAAAATGAAGAATGGGACAATGTGGCCTCAACTATTTCTTCGTTTTTCTTCTGGGGCAGGCAACAAATGTTCAGCTGGCAATTATAATTTTCAATTTTCATTTTCATTTTCGTATTCGTTTTTCGGTGTGTTAAAAATATAATTCAATTTATTTTGCCTAAGGGGAGCAAAGATTCATGTTAATACCCAGTTAAAAAGTGTTTGTAAGGTATATAAAACTTTAAATAAAGGTTTAAAACTTATTGATGTTTAAATAATTATTGGAAAAATATGCATAAGTCCTGTATTTATCTTTTACCGTATTAAAAGAACTTTATATCTAAATATTTTTTATTGGCGCGCTTTAGCGTTGCTTTCATTTTTATCAGGAAGTTTTTTAACATTATTATTCCAGTTAAACGAGAGCTCTGTCAGCTTTATGAGAAATAAAAACACTGTATAAAGTTCTCTATTTAGTTAAAAATACGCGACTAATTCTGAATTTCAATGGAACACAGCTTCAGTAGAAAAATGCCACATTGTTATAATTTTAGTTGCATCCTTTACTCTTTTCTTTTTTAACATTTGCACATCCAATCAAAAGTTGTGAGAACTACAAAATTATTACTCGTGCAGTCATTTCTCATTTTGGGGCCACAAATCTATGCAACAAATGCGGCATTTAAATTGATTCGCTTAGCCAAGCTGGGACAGAGAGGATGGTGTGGTGTGGGTAAAAAGGAGATTGAGAAGCTGCTACATCCTACTTCCACCTCCTCCCATCTCTCGCCTCGAATGTCTCGGCTGTCTGTGCTGATTAGACCTGGAGACGAGGATAGACGACGGCGTGTAAATGGCGCCTGGCAAAAAGGTGTTGATGATGACGATGATGATGATGTACATAAAGTGCCGTTGGGCTGACAATCCTAGCTCTGGCATTCCTGGCAGGGCGGTGGGGTGTGGTAGGGTGGGGAGGGGTAAAGGTAGATGGAAACTCTGGCTAAAACTTGTCGCCGCGCACGGAAGCACGAAAATTGAATTGACATGACAGTCCGTCTTCCTCCCTTCGTCCCGTTTTGTCCCTTCATACCTTCGTACCATCTTTTATACCCCCCTCATTCCCGCACTCGCCCCTTTTTTCGGACTGACAACAGTTTATGTTGGGTACGACAGTTCGGCGTACGCTTCATAAAATTCATTTCCGCGCCGCGCTCCAGCAAAAGTGATTAAAATTATAATTAAACTGTGACGGCAGCAGCAGCAGCTGATAGAGTTTTATCTTCTTCATATACTGTGTATATACATATATATGTAGATATATAGAGAGATATTTGCTGTTCAACTCCTTGCTTTTTTTCCTTTCGCAATAAGTATTCAATTTAAACTAAGCCCCAACTAGCGAGAACACACGCGGCGTATGAGCAATGAGCAAATTCTATCCGTTTTATGCATTCCCAGTCAGGCAACTACCCTTGTTGTCCCCTCCCCCTCCCCCCTCTCTCTGACCGGTTCGTGCATTCAACGGTTCATTGGTTGCTATAAATATATAATACGTGACAAATACGTGCCGAGTTCTTTTCAATCCGTGTGCCATTTCTTCCTCCTTGCCCATTTGTGTGTGTGTGTGTGTGTGTACAACAAATCCTTGCTAGCGCACACAAAAAGGACAAGCAGAAAGAAATGGTTAGCAATAAAAGCGTTCAGCGCACTGTTGCATATATGTATGTATGCCGTGAAGAAGAAGAAAAAGAAGAAGAAATTGTTCCTTCTTGCCTCTCAAGATGGAACGCACTTGTTGATTGGCACTGAATGTTGCTGCGTCTTAAAGGATTGATGTACTTCGACTACAGCTGTCGGGCAAGGAACTGAGTGTGAACAGGAGTTGCGTGGGCGTGGCACACACACACACACACACACACACACAGCAACCATAATGCTGCCATGGACAACATCAATGTTGCACGTGCTGCTGCTGCAAGTTCTTGTTGCTGCTTCTGGTTGCAAATTCCCTGCAATCATCTGCAGGTGCACATTATTACCAAGCACATTTATTATACCTTAGAAACTCACATACACACACACACACACACACACCTACATCAATACATGTGTAAGTGCTGGCCACGCTGACAGGTGTAAGCAGTTAGCAAGCGTCTCAAATAGTATACTAAGTGGTATATATGGTTGTAGTTGCTGCAACGACTGCATAAAATATTTTTCTACATATTGTAATGCAATAATGTTCTTTAATAGCTAATGGTATAGTCGTTAGCAATCAAACAATAATTTGTTGTGATTATTTGAACGAGAATGTAACAAAAAGATAATAATTCTATCACAATGGTTAATTCAAGAAGAATTCAATTGAAGAACAAAAGATGAAGATAAATTTCTGAACTTTTCTTGATTATTATTAAATAAAAGGGTTTCCTTTTACAGATGTCTCAATTGTAGTTTTGAGTCTCCAGAAACCTTTTCTCCCCTTTCTCATCAGGCTTAAACTCCTTTTAAACAGTTTTGTTTGTGTTTTTTTATTTTTTTGAGGCAGAACTCACCACATCGATCATTTTGACGCACTTTCACTTTCTTTCTCTCTCTTTGTGTTCCTTTTGGGCTGCAACTTGGCTCATTGTAGCGCATATCCCTAATCGCCCACATCCTCATGTCTCTGGCAATCCCTACATCCATCCAGCCAGTCAGGACCGTCAGCCCGTCATCCATCCAGAAATCCATATATCCATCTTTCAGTAACAAGCCCAAGCAATGAGCGCGCTTATTCCATTTGCTTAGACACGAACAAAACAACCACAACAACAACAGCAACGGGATAGAGTTAAAAAAAAAAAAAAACGGCGACGATGACTGTAAAAAAGCGAACTAGAGAGAAAAGGGAAACGGAAATTGAAAATCTGAAGCTTTTGGAGAGCGAGTGAGCTGTGAATCCTATTTCAAGTGCAATCTTCAGTCGCAGTCGTCGCAGGTTTGAAAGTAATTCAATAGTTGGCGGCTCCCGATGCTGCCACTGCTGCCACTGCAGCTCCGACTGTTGCTGTTCGTGGCATTGAATGGCAATCGAGAGTGGCACGTAATGCCAACAATTGCTGTAGTGCTCACCAATGCAAACAGGCGAACGGGACGTGGGGCAAGTTTACTCATTGCTTGCATGTTGCACGTGTGTGTAGATAACACAGCACAGGGTGGGAGGCAGGAGGGGGAGGTAGGCAACTCCAACACTAGATACTTTTGAGCTTATGCTCGCATCTCCTACTTCCTGGCTCTTGTCGCGACTGCGTACACAAAATTCATTTATGTGCACGCAAATCCCTAATCCCTAGTTTTTGCTGCCTGTTTGTTCTTGTCTGAGTGTGTGTGCGTGTGTGTGTGTGTCGCCGCAACTGGAAACGTTTGCGGAAATGACTTTTGAGCGGCTCCTCGGCATATGCCGCAGCTAACAGCGGACGGATGGACTAACTGACTGACTGACGGACGGACGGACGGACGGACTCACTGACTGTGCTGCCTGTCAACTGTGGCCCGGGCTTAGTAACAAAATTAAAGTGCCGCCTGCCATCAGTTCAGGGCCCCTTTTGAACTCCTCTGTGTCCTCAGAACGCACCTGCCGCAGCTGCCGCAGTTGCCGCTGCCTGCGCTCGACACAAGATTGATGTAGCATTCATTTGATGCGGATTAGTATTTTATAGCTGCACTTCAGTGGCAGCAGCCATCCAGGCAGCTGCTGGGCAAAAGGATGTGGAGGCCATCTCCTCTGGAAGGTGTTTCAACGCACAAAGGGGCAACAAAAGGTGGAAAGAAAGGGGGAAGAGAGCTTGTGCATTTTTTTGTGCTCTTGTGCCTCGCATTCCTTGCAATTGATTGCCTCCGTTTCGCAAGGATGTGAAAAAGGCATGTGTGTGCGTGTGTGAATGTGTGTATATGCATTGTTCGCAACTCACACACACACACACACACACACACACACTGATTGGGGTCAAAGCCATTCTTGATGGTTGTGTTTTGGATTTGGTTCGAATTGAGGTTGGGCTTTAGAATTGTGCGTTGCTTTGGGGCTATTGTTTAGCTCTTAAGTTGCTTACTTGATTTGTAGCACAAACTCAATTCAATTGGCGCATTTTCCAACACTGTAACATTGTGCAACAAATTTAGCCGCTTGATTTCATTAAAAATGCCAACACAAAAAGAACACATTTGTAGTTCTCACAAACAGATTGATGTGCGATAAAAAAGAAACAAAGTGTGAGTTTTAAAGATTAGTTGCAAATACGAGCAAGTATTCAAGAAGAAGTGTAAAAACTATTCGTTTTAATTAACATCTGAAACCTGAAATTAGCCAAACTTGAGAAACTAACTTTCAACACGAGTAGCTTCAAAAACAGCTTGGAAATAATTTGATAAATAATTTATTTAAGGTTTATGGTTCATAAATACCTGTTGGCTGCCACCGCAGATTTGTGGGCGTGGCACACACACACACACACAGCATCTACAAGCATCTCGAAGCAACTGAAGCACGAAGCCTTGAGTTCAGTTTGTGTATTTTAGATTGGTAAGCGAGACATTCGCCACTTGTCGCTGTTGCTGTTGCTGCTGCTGCTGCTTCTGGGGCTGCAAATTAATTAACTTTGACGCGGCAATGGATGTCTAAACCATTTTTCCTCACCCACATACCCCCAACCCCCAACCAAGCAAACCTTCCCTCCAACTAAGCAGGCGAAACTTTGGCAAATATAAATTGTGTGGGCCCGTATGCAAAGGTTTCTAGCAAAGTTGTGTGTGTGTGTGTGGTGTGTGTGTGTGTGTGTAATTACTTGCACACCTGTCGACAGCTACACATTTACTCACTCATTTAACGGGTATAGTGTAGCTTTGTCCCTCTCTCTCCACTCTCTCTCTCTCTTCTTGGGATTGCTCAGTGCAGACTCAGCTGCTGGGTTAAAGTAATTTCGACCGTTCTATGGCAGCCATTACATATAACTTGCCTCATGCTACCTGCCAGCCAGCCTGCCTGCCACAATTGCAAATGATTTTCACTTTCAGATCGAAATGAATGCGCCACTAGTTAGAAGACTCAAACTCCAACTCCAACTTTAGGACCATTTCCATCTGCGTATCCATATCCAGTGCGCATAAATTTTACTTGCACACACACACACACAGATACACACGCACACCTATGTAGTAAGCGCTAAATGTTGCCGCTCTGTCTGATAAATGACCCTTGAACACCTTTAAGGATGCCTCCCTCCCTCCCTCCTTCCGAACCCGGCCAACTTTGGGCTGCCCTCGAGGCATATAAATTGAAAGCTATTTATCATACATATACAAGTGTTATGTATGTATGTATGTATGTGTGTGTGTGTGTGGGAGCTACAGCCACAGTTAACTAAGTTTTTGGTTACGCTTGACTTGGCCAGTCAAAAAAGAAAAAAAAAAAAAAAAAAGAAAGCTCGGCGCTTATTACCTTCCCCATCTCGATTCGAGCTCTGTGTGGCATGCTTCATTTAAGGCCACACTTCAAGTTTTGTGCCTGCTGTTGAAGGATTTGCTAGGCTCTGTTTTTTATACTTTATTATTAACTCAAGCATTTCACTGTACACATTTAATGCAACACTGCGCCGCATAAATTGCCACGAAGCGGCAAAATTTTCTTGGCACCATTTGTCTATGAGTCTCATATGGGCCATAAAAAAAATTCCTTCTGATTTTTCCTTATTTTTTTCGTTTTTTAATGCCATCGAATCCGAGTTGTGTTTCTCCAAACTCGAATGGCAGCTGGATGCCATCCAAGGACATAGTTAGCTGCCATTGCAGCAGACGCATGTGGCGCAAGAACAGTTGTTGTTGTTGTTGTTGTTGTTGTTGTGCGGCCAAAAGAATAATGAAAATTGTTTATTGTAATGAAATGTGTGTACTTGAAAGCGGAAATAATATGCGCTAGCCAGCCAAATGCTATTCAAATTGAGTGGTTATTTGTCTCTCTTTTTCTCTTCCATTCTCTCTCTCTCTCTTTTGCACACACAACTAATTGCCGCTTTGGGCCAGATTTGAGAGCATGCTTTTGCATTTAATTGATATTATATATATGTATGTATGTATATGTCTGAAGTGCATCCTTAATCAACTGTAATTTAAATGTACAAAGCGAACCCTTATTTGAGCACAAATATTGTGATGCTCTTTTCTGTATGGCATTTTTCATTATTAAAACGGTATTGGATCCTCATTAAAGTCTCATCTAAACTTATCTACTATAAACTTATTTCATATTATATCAAGACTTCATTTCAAATTCTTCTCACAACTTTTCTCCAATTATAAACTCCTCATAAATGTATCCCATTCACATAATTTTGAAGATGTTGTCATAAGGAACTTCACATTTTAGCATGTTACACACAATTCTCATAAGCTCTATTAATTTTCGCTTAATTAGTTTCTTCTTGTTCCAAGTTTTGTGTTTTGTGTTTTGTGCTTTCATTAATTTCTTTTATCACTTGACTCTCGTCTGCAATCAGTGCATACAAATTTCCATAAGTGCACACCACTCGGCTCATTTAGCTCACATTTACATACATATGTGTGTGTGTGTGTGTATTTGTGTATTCATGTCCTTTTCCCATACGTTTCTCGCCATTTTGCGTCGCCTCGCTGCTCAATTTCAAGTCTCAAGAGTCCCCAAAATGCTTCCGGCATCAGTTTCTGCAACTTGGCAAACTTTGAAACGCACTCAATGCGTATGTAGGGGCTTGAGGAGGGGGGGATGCCGTGGTCTGTTGGCTTTGGCCACGACAATTCCAACAACAAATTCACAATAGAATAGAGCGAGAGAGCGAGAGAGAGAGAGATAGCGCAACAAGAAATGACAACAGATTTACGGCTACAAAGTCTAATTAGCGATAAAGACTGCTCTAATATTTGTCACTTGAGACCGAAAATAGCAGCGTGCCACCCTGCCTCCCCACTGCTTCCCCTCTCTAGAGAGTTCAGAACCGAAATCGCTGCCAAATTGCAGTGTTGTTGTTTTCTTTCCCACGAAGAAGAATGGATGGGAGGGAGGGAGGGAGGGAGGTGTAGCTTGAAATGTTTCGCTGATGCTGTTTCTGCTGCTGGCAGCCAGCAGATTTTCCGGATTTTGTTTATGAAAAACTCCTAGACAAGGGGACGGACGAAGGGCGGGGAATATGCGGATACAAAGCTCTTCCTTTTGCGCCAGGCATTCCTTAGCCGCAGCCAAAAACTGTAGGCGTGGCTGAAAGGGCGCGGATTAATTGCAAAGGTGCGCTGAGGCAGGCAGTTGGTTCGCGGAGGGGAGGGGCGGGCGGTTGGCCCACACTTTAGGGGCCCATTAGGCAAATAGGAGGCGTAGCTAGGATCAAATAGCGGTGGAGGGGAGGTAGGGGAAGTGTAAGGCGTGCAGCAGCTCATTTGGCATTTCGAGTGCTTTTTGACTGTTTTTATTGTTGTTTTGGTTTTTGGTGTGGCTGCCAACAGCGATAAAATAAAGTACCAAAGCAAACGAGCAGACCAAAAACTCACAACCAAGCAAACAAACAAACAAACACACACACCAACATACACACACATACAGAGCGAGGCAAGCAAGAGTTGATTTTGTTGGTCTAGATCCAAAAAGTCGCTGGCCATAAAAACTTAACGCTTTTGACCATTTTGACCACAAATGATGCATTATATCCCCAGTACCCAATGTTCAGCTGGATTAGCTTCAAATATCACTCCAGGGACAAACAACAAACAAATAAAACCCAGCTAAAGCTCAAAAGAGGAGAAAAAAAAACTCCAAACTATTTGTAATCTATGGCAAACAATTTGGGCAAAAACTCATTTGCTAGCTAGTCTTCCTCTTTCTAGTCAGCTTTGTCTCTTATTGAATTTTTATGCAAAACTGTAAAAGACGTAACGTAATGTCCAACGTAATGTAAGCGTTACGCTACGCAACATTACAGCAAACGCTGAAAACGAAAACGAAATGAAACGAAGAAAATGAAAAACTCTGAAACTCACGTCATGACTGGCCAATAATTTTCATGCTGGACGCCTGAGCAACATTTTTTTTCTTTCTTGTTCCTTTCAATATTGCCTCACGGCCCCTGCAATTGGCGTTTAAAATTTATTTCACTTTGCACTGTGCAAAATAAAAATAAAGCAAACGCATAAAAAAAGTAGAGAAAATACGTGTTGAGTGTAACGAATGCTGTATGCACTTTCAACAGAAAAAGTCTAGGAAGAAAGAAAAAAAGTTCTTAAGCTTAACAGAAAATTTACACCTAAAAGTATGCAAATATAATTTTAAATACAGTTTTTACATGGATGAATTTTAAGGCAAATAAAGAGTTTCTTTAGAAAAAAGAATTAGACATATCCACGTTTTTTTTTAAAATGGTCTTTAACTAAAAATCATCTAAAGATATCTTTTAAAAAAAATTTGGATTAAAAGCTTCTAATTTATTTACTTAATTGGAAATTCAAACACAAAACTAACAATAAATTTTATTTTCCCCAAGATTATAACTTCCTCTCTTAGTTTTGTGAATAAAGAAGCTTAGCTGTTAACAGCATAAATCAAGAACTTAGATTATATCAACTTCCGCTCGAGTGTTACAAAATGCAGCTTTTAATGTCATAATATACGAATATACCCCGAGCCAGAGAAAGGGAAGCGGAAGAAAAAGAAAGCAAAAGGAAAGGAAAAAGAATCGAGTGCGCGTAACAATGAAATTGATACTTTTTTTTTATTTTTTAAATAAGACTCGACGGCTGAGGGAGGGGGCGGAGGTGCGTAAAGAATTGTTGGGAGTAAACTGTGCAGCTGTAACTCAGCGTTAGTCAAGTTGAGGGCGTGAACGGTGGGAAGGGGGGAAGCGTTTGCTACGTGCTGTGAATGCGTGAGATTTTTATTTGCCTGCCAGTCGAGGCTATCGATACACTAAGAGAAAAGCACACACACAAACATTGGAGTACATATGTGCGGTGGAGAGGGGGGAGAGGAGCAACTCGAGACATCAAGCATTCAAAAACAAATGGAAAAAGTAATGATTATTTGTTTAGCTAATGCCGCACAAAGTGGCCGGCGTGGCACGGCGTGGCAGGCGAAACATTGTGCTTGCCACATTCTTCTGGACAAGGTCCAGGCTCAGGCATTGCGCATACGCCCCGTGGCACATTTGATTGCTGTGCATAAATAATGTAATGCTATCGATTTAGCTACAGTTGCAAGCAACATTTTTTTTTTTTGGTTTCCCCGCCTACCTACGCTCTCTCCTCTCTTCCCCTTCGTGCTTAGTTGCTGTCCGCCTCAATTGTTGCTCATATATATGTAAACAATTTTTTTCGTTCGCTTAGCAAATTAACAGCTGTGCGCAATATTTGCATATTTGCGGGAGGGCAGGCGGAGGGGTGTGGGATGTGAGTGTGAGTGATCCTTGCCTGTCCGCTTTGCTTGCTTCTTGCTGCCTGCTTGGATGTCCTGGTTGGCATTTGTTTACCATTTCGATTTGGCACAATTTGTCACTGGCAGAGGCAGGCTGTCATCTTATGGCTTGTTAGTTGGGTTTTGTTTGCCGAGCCCAGCTTATGGACACCAACAAGTGCCCTCCCTTGTAACAGGACTTTAAAGGCTCCCTTTTGGCTTTGGACACTTGCTCTCATGAGCGATATGTGTGTTTGTGTGTGTGCTTGTCACTCTCGCAGTGTGTGTGTTGTGTCCTTCACTCCTTCTGTTGCTTCAACATTGTTCTCGTCTTTGTTTACACAGTTTGTTCTCTTTGCTTCCCGGTTGTTCCTTCTGCAACTGGCTGCTGCTTCTGCTGGTCAAACGTGTGGCTGCTTATTGTTACCCTCTCCTCTATCTATCTCTCACTCTTCCTCCCCTGTCTCTGTGCTTTCGGTTAAGTGTCAATTTGATGCTGCTTGTTGTTTTTGTTCTTTCTGATGTTTGCCATAAGTGCGGCATTTTGTACAGCCAGCTAAGCCACTAATGAGGCGGCCACCTGCCGCTGCCAATGCCAATCAACTGACACCAGCTCGCAAGAGACGTCTCTTCTCTTTATGCCTGTGCTCCCTTGGTATAAACACTAAAGTAAATTGCTTGGTAATTAGTATGAAAAATTGCGTGAAAACTTGAAAGCAGCGCTAATATGTCCGGATGACTGGACGACGACGACGACGACGACGACGAACACGAAGACGACTAGATGAGCTGTGTGGCAACTGCTTTGTGGCAAGCGTCAAATTGAACGCAAATACATTTGTAAGTAGTAGACTGTTGAATAGTGGGTATTTAATATATGGATTACTTTAAGAAAGACGCTCAAGAATTATTTTTATTTAGGGTAAAAAGTCTTCAGTTTAGGACGCAATCTGTCAATGAATTTATAGAAATAATGAAAAGCTTAAACGTTAATTCTTATTCAAATACACTTAGTCGTCAAAGTTCTTGATTCCCACCCTCTTAAAAACTTCCTTAGCTGCAATCGCAGATTGTTAGCTGTTAGGAATTCTAAATCAGTTTCTAATCCATGCCTTTATCACTTTAGCTTACCATCTTTTCAGATTCCAATTATTATTACCATTGTTAGCACCCGCAATGAGACAATTTGTCTCCTCCTCTTTTCGAGGTCTTTGCCACTGTACCATTTCACGTTAACCCATTGGAAAAACCTTTGACTTTGACTTTGGCGTTGTTGCTTTTCAGCATTTCTAATTTGTTTGGGATAAGCCGCAAAGAAGCAACAAAACCAACGAGAAAAGTATAAAAAAAAAACCCACTTCAATTTTTAATGAATCCAATTTGGTGTGTGCGTCTTGCATTAATTTCATAATTTTCTGCTATTAATTATAATAGAATTTTTCAGTCAGTCAACGGCTTCGACGCCGGTTGCCTTGGCTGCAAACTTTTTTCTTCCTATTTTTTCTCCTTATTTTCACTCTTGCCCTCTCCCCTCTTGCTCTCTCTTATAGCGTTGGCATCGTTGTATTATCGGGCACCATCATATGCCCGTAATTAAAACTTATTTCGAGGTTTTTGTGTAGCCAACAAACCAAAAACTTAATTCGCCGCGCAACCCACACCAACACCCTTTCCCCTTCTCCCTTTCCTTAGCTAGCAATCAGTGTTGGGTGTGTTGTTGCTGTTTGTTTGTTGTTGGTGGTGGTTAACTCCAGCCTTTAGTCTGCGCCTGCCAAAAAAACACTTTAATACATCGAAATCTTGGCAAGCCGCTGCTCTGCCTCACTGCCTCACTGCCTCACTTGCCTCAGTGCTGCACGTTCCTTAAGTAATGGATTCAATTATAAAGTTAAAATCCATGGCGGCTTTCGTTGCCCGTTGCCCAGTGTTGTTGTTGTTGTTGTTGTTGCTGGCGCAATCCGACTGGAAATGATTCGCATAAATTCACAATAATTTATAAGGAAATCCTTAGAAGCCTCGCACCAGGTTCACTGATACGCATATGCACCCCATCCAACATTCATCTACTGTAATAATACAAAAGGCGGCTTCATTTACGTTGAACGTCGCATTTTTGGTCCACCCTCTTCCTGCTTGACCCTTTTGTTCGCTTGTGACTTATGCCGATTATTGACTTGACTGTCTGTCCTCTGTCCTGTCCTGTCCTGAACACAGGAACTTCGCACTCGTTCTGTGTCTATCTGTCCTCTTTTCATATCGGCTACATAGCTGACTTGACTTTGTTTTCTATCTGCTCTTTTCTTTTGTCAGTTACTTTTTTCTTTCTCCCTTTTTTCTTTTTAATTTGCCTTCGACGACGATTTACCTGCGCTGCGCAAAAATTTATTCCGTTCGAATGCATTCGCAAAAACAAACTTTGCATTTTCCACCCAGCCTCCTAACCCTCCTCTTCACTCTGGTTACGGCTCAAAATCAATTGATTCGCATATCAGACGAGGAGCTGCTCTAAGCTTTCATTTCTTGACCCTTTTTCGTGCTTGACTTCTCTACGTTCCATACGCATCTGGGAGGCGTTGCGGCCATAGCTGGACATTAGCATGCTTTTGATGTGCCCACGTCTTGGAACGGTACCCGGGCTGGTGTCTGGGCTCTGGGGTATTTGGTAGATAAGCAGTAGAGGAGAGCTTCCAGCCAGTTCGCTTACTTGACGGAAAGTTTCTGGGTTTTTGTGCGGCCTTCTTTGTGCGAAAAGTTTTTGGCCGCCTTTTGTGTGACGACTTTTTCTGCTTGTGCTGCTTCTTCTTCTTGTGCTTTGGCTTTTGTTTTCGCAAGCACTTTAGCTTGGACTTTGATTTTTGACATTCTATTTGGTTGTGGCCCCGTTTACCTTGTGCTATTTATACGCATAAGTATATACTACGCATCCATATATATTGGCCTATTGTTTATGCTCAGGCCACTATCGGTTATCGGAGACCAGCAACTGGCAGGCCTTCTCAAGTCTCAAGTCTCTTTCACTGCTGTCTCCAATTCCCATATAAACTATTTAAATGACTTGGCCCCAAAAAAACAAAAGGTCCACATTTCCATTCCACTCCACAAGTCCCCCAAGTCTCTGTCAGGACTTGTTTATCCTCATTCCTATTTTCCGCTCTTCATCTCATTCTCGGTGTGTTTTCCCTCCTTTCTCCCATCCATTCATCAATCATTTTGTGTGCGTTGATTTTAATTTGTGCGTTCGTTTCAACTTTGAACGCCGTCTCACATAAATTATGCAAAAGTTACCCATGCGTCGCCTTTCTCTGCGATTCTCATTCAATGCAATTATCGTAAGTGCTACATAAGTCAAGGTAAATCCATAAGTTTATGACTTTTCTATCCATAAATCGCGCAAACTTAGGCAAATTTGTGCAGCTCTCAACTTTCTTAACTCTTGCGCGCCCATTCTCACTCACTCACACACAAAAAACGTAAAAGGTAAAAATGCCGACGCATGTAAACAACTTTTAAGGTTCGCTCCTTTCGTTCTTTTAATATTTTTCATCTCTCATTCCTCAAGTCTCTGTTATGTGGGGCTTAAGGTGTTTGCCATTGTTGTCATTTTAAGTTTATTATATTTTTACTTCGTTACATTTGAACTAATTTGTTTAAGTAATTAACTTTTGAGTTCTTGGAAGGTTATCTCCTAGATCTTGACAGAATGAGAGCGTGTAAGTTAGAGATTGATTTTCTATATTTTAATTTTATTTTTCTTTAACACTTATAATAAAAATTCGCTGGTTAAACATTTGACAGCAACCTTTTTATTTTGTTTTTGTTAGTTCCATTGGGGCCTATAAATTGTGAAAACAAAAAAACTCTGGGGACCTTAGACTATTGAAAAGTTTTTGTGGTTGCCAAAAAACCAAACAAATAAATATTTACATATGAATAAAATGTTAAATAGTTAAAGTTACAATTAAAACTGAAAAAAGTAAAATTGTCCGTTTTGTTTAAATATTCAAAAAGCTTCTAATGAAACATTAGGAAAACCTTTATGAAATACAAAGTTAAGCTCAACTTCACTCATGAAAACAGCAATAATTGTATGTAAATTTTTAGTTGATAACACTCTTTATAATATAATATTATCGCATATCCAATATCAAGTGTTTTGAGAGAAGAGTTCAACGAATTTCCTTAATGGATTTAGGGCATCAAAATGTCAGTGCGGAAAAGTTAGTTGGAGCTAAAAGAGCGGAGTTTAACATAGGCGGATGCCTTTGTCTAAATATTATTATTTACGGCTTAGGGCCAAGAGCCAGCAGCGTCAACTGTTACCCCTGAAAGCTCTGCTCACCGGGCCTGAACTTTAACCCCTTAAAGTCGACGTAATTCACTAAGCGAAAACAGAAAGACGCAGATGCAGATGCCACTGAGCGAAGAGAGGGAGCTAGGGGGAGAGGGAACGGGAGCGGGAGCGGGGAAAGTGCTGAAGATGAAACGTGCGCTGTGTCTTGTCGCAAAGTTTTTAAGACTTGCTTGACCGACCTTTGTCAAAAGTTGTTGGAGCGCATGAAAAATGATGCCACACGGCACGGGATGTGTTACAACAGAACTTACTCACTCTCTCTCTCTCTCTCTCTTCACTTCACTCCCTCATCCCCACACTTCGTGTGTGTATGTGTGTGTGTGTGTTCAGACAAAATAGCAATTTGCGTTTTCAAAGAAAACAAGAGCCGAGAGCAGAGCTTTGGTTTTTTGTTGCCTTTGCCTTTTGCCTTGCTTGGTTCACAATTGATTGAAATCCCTTAGCGCACACCTTTTTTCCTCTTCTAGCCAATGTTTTGTGTGTTGCTTTTGTTGTTTGTGTAGTTGTTGTTGGCTGGCTTAGCTGCGCCACAGAGAGAAACACACAACTTCCGCTTTCTTTGGCAAAAACAATAGAAAGCACATAAATTTATGGTTTCAGCATTGTGCTTTTGACACACAACCAAAGTGGTGGTAGGGATGGTGGGAGGGTGGGTAGAGGGTATTACGTTAAGGGGTTATTATGCCTGCAACCGCAAAACGGGATTCGGATTTGGGTTTTCTGACTAGAGTTGACTTTTCTTATAAATAATTTTACTAAATGGATTTTGTATAAATGCTGACATCGAGCATGTGTGTGTGCGTGAGTGTGTATAATGTGTGCGTGTGTGTGTTATGAGTGTGTTTGGTAGCTGCTTGAACTAATTACCTGCAAATTTATATTGTACTTTTGGTTTAGAACGCAAATTTCGAGCTAACGAGAAAATTTGCAACAATCAAAATTGGCCGATTTGAGAGTTTTTCGGGCTCCATAACGATATTTATATACAGTTAGTATGTGTGCTTGTGTGTGTGTGTGTGTGAGGGGGCCAAGTTTAATGGTTTTTTGGGGCATTTTCTTGCAGCTGTTTCGCTTTGTGGTTGCCACCATTGTTGTTGTTGCTGCTGTGGCTGTGCGTTTCAAAATTTATGTTTGCTGGCTATGAAAATGAAATGACTGTGGTAAACATTTTAATTAAATCCAAGTTTGGCTTCCCTGCCTTCGTTACAACAATATATATATTTTTGTTGACCTCTTCATGCCTCTCTGTTTTTTTTGTTGTTGTTGTTGTTGCTGTAGCAAATAAATTTTAATTTTGTTGTGCCGCGTTTTAATTTGTTGTCCATTTTTTTTTTATATTTTTTTTTATTTCTCTGTGTTTTTATTCGCATTTACACTTTATGCATGTGCGCATTTATTTTGTTTGCTAGCTTTTCTATTGGCCCTGATGCGGGTGAGGGTGGCTGCTGACAGCCGGTCAAGTGACATTTGCCGCTGAGCACACACACACACACACACACACGCGCAGCATGAGAGGGAGAGGGGGTGATGGACAGCGCGAGCAAATATGAAATGCAAAACAAACTTTGCAGCTGTCACTCAAAAATGAGCGTCGCAGCAGCAGCAGCTAACAAAGCGATGCAATGGACATGCCAAGTGGAAATGGCGGACTCCGTCTGTGTGTGTGAGTATGTGTGTGTGTGTGCACTGAGAGAAATGGTGAATAGGTTAATTGGGCGGAATGGTATGCGCTCTGTCTCTCTATGAAACGAATAGTTTCGCAGCAACAGTGGGTTAGAAAGGTAAATGAAAGGTTGACGGACAGTTAATTTCGGGCAGTTGATTGAGTTATGAGCTGTGCACAAACAGATGTAGAGACTGGGAGGTAAAAGGAACTGTTTGTGGATACACGGATTTCATTTTGTCATATATGTATATGAAATGGGTGTGGTGTGTTTGTGTGACACATGTTGGAAGCAGGTGAGTAGCTTTTAGCATAGGGTGGTCTTCAAATCAAATCTGATTGAGTTTGTAATGCAAGCTCATACTTGATTTTAATGTCAAACCTTTGAATGTAGTTTAATTCAATACCTTTTAGCTTAAATTCGTTAAGTTTAAAAGTATGCCAAATTTTACACAAAAATGCACAACTATAAATTGTTAATGCCAAGCAACTTTCAATGTTCAAGCTACTTTTGCGCCAGTTTCACAAACCTTGAAAAACTTTTGATACAAAGTGCTTACAAACTCATAAATTTTTGAAAAGTAATTGTAAAGAAACCCCCGGAAAAAGCAAGCAAATTCAACTAGGTGTAAACCTTTTTTTGATTGCCATTTTCTGCATATCACTAAATAATAACGCCTAAACTAGCCAAAACTGTCAGCGACAGCTCATAAATCAGAGTTAACTGAACTTTTTTGTGTTGCCACTTTGTGCACAATGTGTGTGTAAAAAGGCATGAAAAATTCTACACCTGCAGCTAATTGGCAGGTCATTCAATTTGAAATGTCGAGCGAGCCGCCCCATTTAAAACTTAAAGTGTAGCGAGCACATTACACATACGACAGCGTGTACACACAACAACTAGTAGTAGTAAAAAGGGTTGCCATCAATTTGCATGCCACACACGCATAGCGAGGACAGCAGCACCGAATCAAAGCCACTTTCATTGCCACCCTTTTCCCCCCATCTCTTCCTTGGTTTCGTCCTGCTGCAGTTGCGCCAGTTGCTGGCTGTTATTTATGGCCACCGAAACTGTCATAAGCAAACAAATTGTTTTTTATTGTTCATAATTATTGTGCATACTTATGTAAATCACGCAAACGCATTCCGACTTGCGTTGCATGCCACCCACTCTCCGTGCCACAGAGCGCAACTAGTTGCTGTTGCCCTTGCCACTGAGCGTGCGTGTCTGTGCTTGTGTGTTTTTCTGTGGTGTGGCAAAAAATCGTTTGTTTTATTGAATTTTTATTGTAGTTTGAATTTATGACGCGACTGCTGCGCATCCAGTCGACTGGATTAGGGTTTTCTTTGCCAGCTATTGCTGCTGCTGCTGCTTCTGCTGCTGCTGCTGTCGGAGATGACTTTATCGGCTTTTTGCTGCATTAAATCGGGGTAACTGGGCCCAAGCATCGTCAGCAACAGCAAGAACCACCTCCCCCTCCCTCTCCTGTTCGCTGTTTGTCTGGCAATTTTGTTGAAATAACTTCAGTTTTGCGTTTGTGTGCGTACGTGCCACTCTGAAGTGCGCCTCGCTCTGGCTGCCAGATTAGCCTCGACAAAAGCCGCAGACAACAGCTGCCGTAGCAAGAACTGAGTGAGCAGGAGTGTGGGGAGAGAGGGGTAAGGGTGGGCTCTGCAAGTGCCAAAGAGGCGGCACGAAATGGTTTTGGATTTTTTTTTGTGTTTTGTGTTGAGCCCTAAAGCGTGTGCATGTGAATAATGTCCAGCAATTGGCTTTGGAGTTGGGGTTCTTGGATTTTTGTGTGTGTGCTCCACAGACGACGTCATTTATTTATGGCGCGCGAATTTTTATGAAGACCGTAACCAACAACACAACAACAACAACAACAACAAAATTAGTAACTTTCGTTGCTTGCCGCAGAGAAATATTTTTGATGACTGCTCCCTGACATTTCATAAACTTCATCTTATTGATTATTTACAACGTATTATTTTTCAACTTGTTGTTCTTTTACTTTATTTGCAGAGAGCTTACGCGATTACTTTGGCCGCTACGGCGATATCTCTGAGGCAATGGTCATGAAGGATCCCACGACGCGCAGATCCAGGTGAGTTTTAAAATAAAGCCAACTAAATCAAAGTGTCGCTGTTAAGGCAAGTTACTAAATCTAAGTGTCTGAGCCGAGACAGGTTTAAGGCCCTAAGTTTGTGAGCTAAGCCAAAGGGATAAAACAAAAGGATGCTAAGCTAGAATTACAAAAAGTGTTGATGGTGTAACACTTCCTTGAGAAGCTTCAATGCAAAAGTGAACAAAAGTAGAAAATTATAATGAATTTAATAAAGCAATTTTGGGAATCTTAAAATCAGATTAGCCTTTATGCACATTATATTTACAAATATTCATTCACGCGTATATCTGTATATTCAATTAAAAATCATTTAGCCAACTCTTTGCAATACAGTTTTCATGTTTTTTTTTTCGAGCTCTAACCAGACATTGATTATTATTCTGGTAAATCTCGGCGACCGCACTTTTACCTTTCCAGCTTACTATTGACCCTTGTTAGCTGCGTTGCTCTTGCGACAACAACCCAATATTCCATTTCATACCCTCTGTATGTTGCTATCGTTGCTGTTTTTGTTGTTGTTGTTTATGGCCATGCGCGACTGCATCCATTTCCAAATTTGAACAGTTTGGTTAACCGCTAATTGGTTTTCATTTTCATTGATTTTATTTCGCTTTTTTCCCCTTTCAACTTTAACATTGCCCGATGCCACATGATATATGTGTATATGTATGTATGAATGTTTGTTTGTATATAAGCTGCTCTCTACCTGTCTCTTTCTCGCATATCTTCGCTCTCCCTCTTCGCTTCTGTGCGTGCTGTCCATGTGTGTGTGTGTGTGTGTGTTGTATTTATTCGAATCGTTTGTCATTTGTTGCGGTTTTGATCAGCTTTTGGTTGACTGCAGCAAGCCACCTGCAACTGCCCCGCATTCCATCTCACTTGCCACCTCTTTTGACCTTATTCAAAAATGCTTAACGTAAATTAGCTGGTTTCTGCGGACAGTATGAATAATGAGCCGGCATTTAATGAGTCAATTGCAATTGAATTTGAGCTGCAATAATCACAAAAATGTAAAAAAGTATTAAAAAGAATCGAAACAGTTACGACACACTGACAGCTTATAAACTAGCATGTTACTTAACGAGTGTGTGTGTGTGTGTGTGTGTGTGCCTGCCACTCAAATTAAGCGTTTTATGGCAGCGCACACACACACATGCACACACACACACGCTAAGCGAACGCGCGTGCAAAAGTTAAGCGCATTTTTTCTTCGCTCGCTAAAGAACTGGCAAAAATAAAAGGAATGGGAATGGTCGGGGCCCTGGCATGCCAGAGCGAAATATATCCTTGTTTTAATTGAATTTCGTCTAATGTCCTGTGCTCGAGTTTTACAGTACCCGAACACGGGGCTCAGGTTAACAAGCGTCTTGACGCTCTCAAACTTTATGCCACATTCTCTGCTCCTGCCATGTGTCCTTTTGCCTTTGTGCATGTCACGTTGGCTGGCAAAATTTTTATGAACTGCGTGCAACAGCAGCAGCAACAACAACGGCAACCAAGTAACAGTAACAACTCCACTGATTCAACAGCCAACAGTGCCAATGGCTGTCTTACCGGCAACAAGGACAAGGCAGGAGCGTAGTGTGTGTATGTGTGTGTGTGTGTGTGTGGGGAAAATCTAAGGTACCCTGTTGTAGTTGTAAATTCCGCAGCTCTATTTGTTGGCGTTGTCGCTTGATGTCGCTGCTGATATCGTCGTGTCAGGGATTTCTAGCAAAATTTAATAAAAACTTTATGTCGCTTAAAAGAATGTTTATGGAAATTTTTCACTTAAACTTGCGCAAAGTAATAAATGTAAACAGAATTCCTGAAAAGGTGCGACAACAAAATTCAAACTGAGAGTAACAGCACCAGGCAGCAGCAACAAGCTGCACACAAAGTTGTTGTTGCCGCCGCAGCGAGAGTCAACAGTGCGGTTAATAAATATGCGCACCAGGGCAGACATTTTACCGCTGGCAAAGAAAGCATTGCATACTTGTAGGCGACACCTTCCATGGCTGTGTGCTTGTGTGCCTGTTGCTGTTGTTGTGCTTAGAGATAGAACGCCAGGATAGATTGAGATACATGGTCCACGATACGGCAGCCCCATCCCTGTCTCTTTCGCTCTCTGAGTGTCTCTGCTTGCAAATGAGATTGTATATTACAATAAAATGGAGTGAAGTACAAATTAGAAAACTTGCAAATAAATTTAAAAGCACAAAATGAAAACACAGCACAGCACAGAAATAGAATAAATACAAAAACGACAACAACAACAACAACAAAAAAACCCTCTCCCCTCCCTCCCCCTCTGCAGGGCAAAGCAAATGGCAAACAAAACACATTCAGCACAATGTTAGATGTGCTGGAAAGGGAGCAGGGAAGGAAAATTGTGAACAAAAAATAGCAAAACTTTTGCAACTTAAGCGAGCTTTTTTTTGTGTGTTGTGTTGTGCTGTGTTGTGTTGTTGTTGTCGCAGCGGCAGAGACAAAGCGGGTCGCTGAAGTGCAACAACAATAAAAATTGAGTAAAATGGCAAATGGCAGCTGTAGAAACGTTAGGTGGGCGAAAGGCGGCAGGCGGAGACCCCCCCCAACTCACTCTCTCTCTCTCCCCTCTCTGCTAACAGCACCATAAGTAAATCCAAACAATTTATTGTTGTACTTTTAACATTCTTCTCATGCGCTTTTGTTGCTGTTGTAGCTGTTGTTGTTGTTGTTGTTGTTGCCTGCCACCATTGAAGCAAACATAAGCGACTTTTCAATGAGTTTCGAAAGTTATTGAAACATAAATTATATCGCACGGCGCACGCACGCCAAGCGCAGAAGACCCCAAGACCCCAAACTCAAACTGGAGCCCGAACCAACAACCACAAGCAAACCCACAAATACGCCTGTAGCAGCAAAGGCACCAACGAAAGCAACGAAAGCAACAACACAAACAACAACAATAACACCCCTTTATGGCTGCAAGGGAGTGTGCGGGGGGGTGTATTGTGGGTAATGGGCGGGTATTCTGGGGTGTTGCTACCTCACGCATTTTTGTGCATGGCAATTAAGTTAAATTTTTCTTGCTCTTGTTAATGTTTTATGATGCCCTTACTGCCATTCTTTTTTTTCTTCCTTTTTTCGGGTGGGGCCAAAGACTCATAACATTTGTCATGCAGCTCTTGCAACGCAAGAACTTGGGCACAAAAAAAAGTTTCTAGTTGCCTTTTAAAAAGTAGTATAATGAAAACTGAAATGTGTGTGAATAAAAGTTTGTTTTTAAGTGTTTCAGTGTCGTAGGCTACAAAGTATTTGAGTTATGATGCTCAAGTTTAGTACGCAACTTTAAAATATTAAACAAATTATTGTTTAAAATGAATGAAGCTACTTTATAATTGTTTAATTAAGAATGAATGTGTTTAAAAATGGTTTGAAGGTTGTTTAAAATATAGTTTTTGAAAAATTATATTAAAACCCTTTGTATTATATTCTTACTCAGGTAGAGTATTTAAGTTTCGTTTAAGCAAACAGTCTTTCACCGTTTTTTCCGCTGTTGTTTGCAGCTTGTGTTTTTTGTGCTTTGCTTACACGCGCGCCGAAAATTTTTATTTTTTATTTATTTGCTGGACGCTCAACGAATGTTTTATATGTGTACATATAAATTTACCTGGATCTGTATCGAGAAGGCGACGTTATAACTCAGAACCACATTTGGTGCACAATGCTTGCTGCACATAAATTTCAAACGAGGGTCTTAGATAAGAACTCCTTGTCGAAGAGTAAACACACACGGACACACACACAAAATTGTGAAAACCATTAACTCTGTTTAGAATCTATAAACATTTGTGGAAGCAGACCTGGCATGAATATGTGTATAATACAGATTGCTGACTTTAAAGCCGAGAAATCAGTTTCAGAACAAAGAAGCTGCATAGTTGATTCTAAAATTTAAATTATATATGCCTGGAATTGTTTGTTTTGTTTGGCTGCAAGATTAATATTCCATTAAATAATCACTTTCAGTTAGTGTCAATCAAACCGAAAATGTCTTATTGCAACAGTTTACAGTTGAGCGTTTTAGGAAATGAGTTTGCAATTACCGAATGCATTACACAGATGCAGAATTAATTTTGGAATTTATGCTGTATTTACTTTCACTTGCCATTTGGATAAGTTTAATATGTGCTTTCCGAACAAATATTCCACCCGACACTTTAATGTTATTTATGAGCCATTAGTTTCTCTGTTTCACATCCGAGCCTTTGGCACTTTCCACTTTTCCTTCCCTCCATCTCTCCGCCTGTCAGCTTCAAATCACTCATTACACTTACCACACAGCAATCCAAAAACGTGGCCATAATTAACTCAATTTAATCGCCCTCGTCTCTCGCTTTAGTGGCTCACTTGTGTTTGTCATGCATCCTTCACCCTGCTTATGCTGACCTTCATCTCATTCAGCCTTCTTCTTCCACATACACAACACACACACACACACTTGACCACTCGACGATTGGTCAACGGCTGTTTTGGCAACGCCGCTTTGCCCTTTTCATGTTAATTTGCAGCACAATACCAAATGGGTTTATACATATATATATTTTTTTTGTTTTTTCTTCTCTGTTTTTTTTTTTTTTTTTTGTTAAGCCCTCTCCTCAGGCACAACTCAGCTGCATATGTTTTCCGTGTGTGTGTTTGTGCGAGTGTGTAGCAATTTTTCATCATTAATTATGGCGTTGGCTGTGGCAAACATCACTCAGCCGCACAGTGGCAGCAACAGCAGCAAGCAACAGCAGCAGCAGCAGTAGCAACAAACGAAGACCATTAGGATCCTGCCTTCTGGTGCCCCTAACCAACCCCCTTTACACACCCCCGCCCCCCCTCGCTCTTTGGCTGCCTCTTGTTTGTTGCCGCTGTTGTTGAGATGTCAGTCGCACACTCGGATGTTGTCAACTCGTGTGTGTGTGTGTGTGTGTGTGTGTGGTGCATGTACTTGTATACAGCATAACCTGGCCACCCCCCCACACCCCCATTTGGCTGTCCCTGGTCACCCTTGCTGCCATTTGAGCTGGCAGCATTGTTACTGTTGATTATTTCATGCGCTTTCTGCGCGTTTTTATGCGCATTTTATGTTTGTATTTTTGGCCACCATTTCTCAGCAAAGCCCCCGAAAAAGTAAAACACTCGTATGCCCAGCGATTCATTTTTATGCCGATATAGTGGTAAGGGGCATGTTACGTTTTGTCATATCGTAGAGATAACAGAAAATGCGCGTTTCAGTTCTCAATTAGCTGCTAAAGGGTATATATTGCCTTAAGAATGATTCAAGATGATTTAAACATTTTCTAGCATCTACGCAAATCTGGAGAGTACAAATACGCAACACAACCTTCCGCCTCACATAACAGGGTATTTAATAGTCCAGCTTGACACTTGAATAGTGTTGTCACTTGTTATATTTTTTACGAGCCTTCCCCACACCATTGTAATTGCTTTGCCGCAGCACTTTTACATAATAATAATAATAATAAAATGAATTATAAAATAAAGTTACCTTTTTCGTCAAGGGCCAACTAAATGATGTCTTGCTCCCCCTCCCCCTACCTTTCCCACGCACAACAACGTAGCATAATAAAAAATCAAGAAGATCTGAGAAGAAGAATTTAATGTCTGCGTCGCGTCACAAAAGAAAGGCAACACTCAAAATTGACATTAGCAGCAGAGGCATACGAGAAAGAGAAACGAGAACGAGAACGTGAACGAAACGAAACGAAAACCATAAAAACATAACAAATGGGCGACCATAATGTGTGTCCTTAAACTGTCACTAAATCGATAAATTTTCATAATGGCCGGGCCATTTAAATATTTAGCCAGGAAGACGAGCCGAGTCAAGCAAGGAACCCCGTTCTTTTCTTCAAAACCAATGGGTTCGCCTTTTCTTTCTGCGCTGGATTAATCAAATTACCAACGACCCGCATAGATAGCCAGAAGAGTCTGGGAATGGAGGGAATGGGATGGGATGGGTTGGTGGGGTCATATCAACGCAAGGGCACGCACCAAGCGGGTTCTTAAGGACGGCGACTGTTCTCAACGAGGAGGGGGAGCAGGTCGGCTTTTCTTGTTGAGTAGCTCAACTGCCAGAGCAGCTTGGCACTCACGCAGGCCCAGTTAAGTGTGCGTGTTCAAGGATGCATTTTGGTGCCCAAGCAAGCAAGCAAGCAAGCAGCAGCGACAACAACGACAACGACAACGACAACGAAACAAGACAAAGGCATAAAAACGTGCAAAATGGGCGTGGGCGTTCATAGGCTTATAAAGTGCGATGTGAGGATAAGGAGACGGAGACGGAGAAGGAGAAGGAGAACGAGAGGACATCCAAGGCAGGAAGCCACTTGTGAAAGTTTCATGCACGCGGCCCCACTTCACACGACAGCTACTAGCTGGACGAAGCGACAGGGGGGCTGCAGAAAGAAAGCAAGAAGGAAAAGAAAAACAACAACAACAACAACAACAACAAAACACCACAAAAGCATCGTCGCAATGAGAGAAAGAAAGAAGCGTCTTGGAAGAGGCAGCTGCAAGTGCTGCTTGTTAGTGCGCTTCGGGATTGACGTTGACTGTAGCCAAAGCTTAGAAGTGCCACCAGAGAGCCAGTCACCAGCCAAATCCTCCCCCCCCCCAACCCCATTCCCTCTTCAGCATCTTGAGCTGCATTCCTTGGCAATTGTTTGGGCGCTTTTGTTTTGTTCTGAATTTTTACACGAAAAAGTCATTTGAATATGCGTCGTCGTCGTCGTCGTCGCAGCCCACTCGACTGCTTTTCCTTCTTCCTCCCTCCTGCCTCACCTCACCTCACCTCACCCTTTTGCTCTCACGCGCCGTGGATTGAAAGTTTTGTTAGCCGTCAGCTACTTTGGCTCTGCCGCGTCCTCGACGTCCTCGTCGTCGTGCTTACAGCAATAGCAGCAGCAATAGCAGCAGCAAGTTGCAAGTTTTAGTTAAGGTTGAGGGCATGACTTGCGGCTGCCATTAATGTTCTCTCTTACTGTGTGTGCTCGCAGCCTTGACAAGGCGACGGCTGCAACAAATGGCGACAATAAACAGTACATTGTACATTGGAACACACTCTTTTCAGTGTGTGCCGCCTCCCCTCCCCCTTTTAAGAGGCGTCACTTACGACTTTTCCTGGTAATTTGCTCGGACGAGATTGCATTTTTGGCCAGGTCAGTTGAATTATGGCCATTTGGGTTATTAGTAAGTGCCTAACAAGAGTTTAAACCTAATGAAAGCTAAACTGCACTAAAAAGTATGCTTTAGGTTTTGACATTCCTTCTGTACAAAATATGTTTATACGCATTTTCATTTGCATTCAATACTTATCGAGCATGGTCATGCAATTACTGTAGAAGTTAAGAGTCCTTTGGGACATTTGGAAAGGCTAATCTAGTATCAGTTTACTAAATGTGCTTACCGTGCGCACAGTCTTTTGGGCACATTATCTTACTGCTTAGTGCTGGCTGGACATATTGTGGGAGAGACCGACCCAGCTACCAATATCGTATTCAGAGAGTGCCTGCCAGCCAAAACGTAAGCGAGCATTAACTATGCTGAGTATATCTCTGCTGCCAGAGCTTTTGTTTGTGTACAGGGTGCGGTAAGGGTGTGGACGCTTATCTCAAGTTTTGTAGTTGGCCGTTGGCGTTTAGTTTTGCAACATATTCACACACAGACAGAATGTAACACACACACACACACATGCACACATGTTGCCTCTTGGCAACACCTCTGAGTGAACTTTGACCGTTTGGTAACTCATTTAGCTAGATTATTTACGGTAATCCAAGACGCAAGCTGCCTGCCAGCCACATACATATACAACAAGTATAACTGCACACACACACACACACACACACACACATACTTGTATGGCGATTCTCTTTGGCTTTGCTCCCGGCCTCAACGAGGAGCAGCAACAGCAAACAATCAGCCCATAGGCTAAATACATGCAAGTTGTTTTGCTAAATTGTGCGTAAGCCAGCAATAGCAACAACTACAACAACAACAACAACAAGGCAAAGAGAGAGAAGAGAGGAAGAAGAAGAAGCAAATGCAAACAAGAACTGTAACCAGCAACAAGGAACTGCTGGCTTGCCTTGTCTAGGAAACTTTCTCAAGCTCTGCAAGGCAATTCAAATAAGACTTTTATGTTGCTTCCTCTTGCAACACTGCGGCAACGGCGACTCTTGAGGCTGCTGCCGTCGCTGCTGCCTCGTTGATGCTACGTGTTTGCGGCGTGTGTGTTACATGATTGCCACGCCCCCTGCAACCCCAGCCTGCAATCCGGCCTTTAGTTTTGCCCACATCCAGCTGCTGCTTACCTTGGCAGCTTGTGCGTGCGCTCATTAGCATTCTGAAACGGCTTTATAAAATTCAACAAGCAACAATCCAACGAACCAACAACTACAACAGCAGCAACTACAGCAAACGCAAAAGCAAACCAAACCAAACCAAACCATATACCAGACCAACCCAGACTCAGACCCAGCCCCAGTCCCAGCCCCAGTCCCAGCCCTCTTGCAACCCCTTCACCTCTTCCACCTGGCTAGGACTGACTGCATGTTTTTAGATCCCCTAGTCTGCATGTGTCTCTGTGTTTGTTATACTAAACACCCTGTAGGCAAACGTAAATAGGGTTTGTTGAATAGAAAACAAGAAAGGGTCATCTTTAAGTTTCCTACAAATATATCTACAGTCGGGTTGTTATGGGTTAAGAATTTTTAAAGCAGAAGCTCTGACAAAAGAACATTTAAACTAACAACGAGTTTTTCTTCAGCTTATTTAAAGTTAAAATGAAACAAAAATCTATAGTAATGAAAAAAGTTCTCATATTTTGATTGGAAATGTTTTTTATGAGATGTAAAATAAAAAGAAAATTAATTGAATGGTAAAAATACCAAGATATTGGAAAGTTTCTTAAACAGAAATTGAAGTAAAATAATATTGGCACAATAGTTACACATTTGGAAACGTTTTCAATATTATTTCACTCAAATGTCTAAAGTTTGAACTTTCAACAGAGTTGAACTTCTTGCAGCTTCTTTACAGCATATGTTTTAGTCGTTTCTAGAAAGCTTTTGTTTGTTGTAGTTTTGCTTTTTATTGTGCATTAAACACACATACACGGATACACATGCACATTCTTATTCTGTTGTTATCCTGCTCCTGTCTGCTATAGCTGCTGGGTGTGTGTGTGTGTGTGTGTTTGTTTTTTTTTTCTCTCTCTTTGCCTGCTTGCCACAGCCTTTGCCCAGCCTCGAGTTGCATAAATTGAATCTGAATTTGTGAGTAAATTGCACACAGGAGACACATTATTTTTGAGTTTTGCCTTTTAAATTTGTGGCTTTTCACTTTGCAAACGAGCGAGCAAGAAACACAGTCAGAAAAGAGCGAGAGCGAGAGCGAGAGAGGGAGAGAGAGAGATATAGAGAAATGCAGGCATTGCAACCGTCTCAGAGCTTCAACTTTGTGTCACTTTGCGTTTGGCAATTTTGTGTGACCCACTTGAGTGCAGCTAGAAAGAGAGACACGCCTACTCGCCCGCCCCCTTGCTAGGCTCTAAGTTCAGTTTTGTTGTTGTTGGGCACCGCCCACATTTAAATCAATATTAATAGCGTAGGCCTGCTTTTCCTCAGTCGCAATTGCATTTTGCACAAATTGCTTCGTCTATAAATACGGCTGAAATGTTTATTTAATATGTGCCAGGCGGTGCCGAGAACCGATTTTCATTCCACCCACTCACTCTCTCTCTCTCTCTCTCTCTCTCTCTCTCTCTCTCTCTCTCTGGAAAGCTTAGATGCAATGGTATCCGATTGTGCGGCAACCTTTTTCCATATGCAAATTGTTTTTATAAAATTTGCAACAAGCATTCATTGTTATTGTTGTTGCTGTTGTTGTTGTTGCTATTGCTATTGCATAGCAATTTGTGTACACAAAGTTGGTGCAATAAAAAGCCAAGTGGACAAGGAGCAGCTGCCCCATGCGAAGAAGTGAGAGAGAGTGGTATAATCAAAACCGTAACAATCGCCACAATTGCAATAGAATCGTCGTTAATTACTGTCTGTGCTTGCGGTTCTTCTTGTTGTTCTCTGTGTGTGTTTAGTATATATTTGTGTGTGTGTGTGTGTGTGTGTGTGAGTGTTTGCGTGTGAAGCGCCTAAAAGAGCAAGACAAATACACACACAGCGTTTTGTGGCTGCTTCTGTCTGGAGCCAAAGAAGAAGTTCAGAGTACTGAACGCCTGGCGCATCGTTAAGCGTCGCTTCCAAGTGGCAAAACTCAAATAAACATAAACGTGCACACACACACACATACACACACACACACACACAGCCAAAATCTCTGAGCTTGGTTTTGTTGTCTTTAGCTGTCTGTATACCTCAGCCACTTCCCTGCTCTCCTCCGCTGTTGCTACATGGGCATGGGAGACTCATTAAAATGCAGTGCGAGATAATAAGCATTTTAATTAAATATTTAACAAGAATAAGTTTATCACAACACGACACGGCACGGGGGGAACTCTGTTACGTGCATCTAGCTATCTCTTTCTCTCTCTCTCTCGCTTGCGCTCGCGCTTACTGTGTGTGTAATGGCTTGTAAGCGTCTGTCAGGTCGAGCATTAGATAGCTCGTTTCGTGCCAAGCAATTGGGTTGTAGGCAAAAAAGTTAAACCCAAGTCAAGTCAGATAGACACAGAAAGAGACTGCTGCTGCTGCTGCTGCTGCTGCTAGCCAATATTTTGATGTAATTTGAGCTTCTAATTGGCGCACGTGCTGCCAAGTTGTGAGTTCAGGTTTATACGCCGGGCTCCTTGTCAAATATTTAAGCAACTTGTCTCCTCACTAACCGTGTGTTGATATTTACCTTTTATCTCTCTTTCTCTCTCTATTGCAGGGGCTTTGGCTTTGTCACATTCAGCGATCCAAATAGCGTAGATAAGGTACTCACCCAAGGCACACACGAGCTGGATGGCAAAAAGGTAACAGAAAAAAAAAAAACACACTAACCAGATATATGCTATAACCATATAAGCCTGCGCGACTAACAAAAATTTGAAGGGAGAAACTCAAACTCAAACCTGGAAAAATCGTAACTCGAACCCGGTTGGCAAACAAAAAACTTCACCAGCTATGCAAAATATTTGCACAAAGCGCGGCACACTCTTCATAAATTGCCTGGTCCTCATCGCCAACAACGTTGGCTTGTTTCTCACTATTGACAGCAATTAGAAACTCAAAGCAATGACAGCCAACTAACAAAAACAGCAAATCAGGCACACAGTTGTGTGCAAAACTCGTATGGAAGAAAAGAAAACAATAACCTGGCTTTTGCGATAAACGAGCAAATTTTTTTGTGAAAAGCCCAAACAATTTTTAATTACGTGTTACGTGTAGGCAATATGTGGGGCAGGCAGGTGGTGCATCAAGCTGGCATCAAATGAGCTGCTAAGCCTGTTCACAGTTTTTTCTTTTATGATAATCAGTTTTATCGTAGCGTTTAATGCTTTGTAGTGCCAATAATCAAACATTTTAGATTGCAAAAGCATTTTTTTTCCAGCTGTTTTTTGTGAAACAAAATTTGTAGCTGAAAAAAGGAAAGGTTGATTTACGTTACATTTTTTTGTAGCATACTTTTTAGAGGTGATTTAAATGACAAACTGAACTTTGTAGTTCTATAGTTTTAGCTAGTTCTTGTAACCTTTAGCAATATCGTTCAAGCATAAAGTATTAGAAATTTCTGGGTAGTTCTTATTTCTGTAGAATTCCAATTAGCGAACATCCAATTTGCGGGCGACAAGCGTACAAATATTTTATTCACCTCAATTAAGACGCAAATACCGTGATAAATTAACGGTGCAGAAATTCCAAGAAGTGTCTTGTAACAAGTTGATACTATTAGGATTGCAAGACAAACTCAAAACTAAAATGAAATTCTCAGAATTTGCCACCCTTGATAGCTAGATAGTTTCGCATACGTGAGTTTCACATCTTTTGTGCAGCTTCTAACGCTGTTAAACGCATGTGATTGATGAATTCAGTGTGATAAGATTGATGGCCAGCCAAAACTGTTTAAGATGAACCTTGATTCCCTCTCTTGCATTACGCATACGCCGCATTGGCATTAGCTTAATTAGCTGATAGCTGGTTTGAGTGCCTGTTTCGTCTGTTCGTCTGTTTGTCAGTCCATCTGTCTGTTTCGTCTGTCTGTGTGTTGTGTCTGTGTTTGTTGGTCATTCTTTTATGGCAACACAGCTGGCCAACTGTAAATAAAATGCGCAGCCATCATTTATACATATGTATATCATTTGCTTTTTTTATTTGTTTGTTAACCAACTGCAGTTTTGTATGCACACACACACACACACACACACATATGTGTGTGTGTAGCTCAGTCGTGTGCAGTTTTCGTGTTTCCGTTTGGCTGCACAAAATAGCAACTGGAAAACTGAAAACGATGCGAATTCATTTCATTTCATTTTACGTTACGCTTTTTCTGCTCTGATATGTTGGTGTGTGTGTGTGTATTTTAAAAAGTTGACGTCGACGTTGCCACTCAGCGCTGATTAGTTTTAATTTTAATCTAAAAATCAATTTCCCGCCAAAGCGGGCGGCATTCAGCTCCTGTGGCCCCCTTCGAATGTTGCTGTTTTGTTGGCTGTTGTTTCGGTGTTGTTGTTTCGTTGTTGTTGTTTTTTCGTTAGCTGCACACAGGAAATCAACACGGCAAACTGCCGTCCTGTCACCATTTGCTGCTGTCCTGTGACAATTTTTGTGCGAATTATTATCGCCAGAGGATATTGCGTTGGTTTCTCTCACTGCAAATCCCCACCTCTCTCTCTCTCTCTCTCTCTCTCTACGTTCCTTTTGGTATCTTCTGCCAATATCTCTTCATTTTATTTGCCATTTTATTTTGTGGCATTGGCTTAACTTACTCTCTCCCACTCTCTAGCTTTTTCCTGCACTTGCAGCTAAATGCAGCACAAAAGTCACTTCAAAAAAGATTTGTGAAAAGAAGGAAAAATAACTTCCCTTGAAGCAATCGCTTCCTTTCAGACCGCCCTCTTTGAGGTTTACCCCTAGTTGTCGAGATGCTTGAAAGCTGTCAGTCCTTGTATGTGTGTGCTTTTGTGTGTGTGTGTGTGTGTGTGGGTGTGTGTGTGTGGGAGCCGCAAAGAAGAAGCACCAAGCAAGGCACTTAAAATTGAATTTTTATGATTTTTAATTATTTTTAATGACGCTGCTTATTGGATAGCCAGAAGAGTGAGTGGAGGAGCGGGGGAAGGGGAGAAGTCATCTCCATCTGCCCGCTGGTCGTGCAATTTGTTACGCGTTAATTCGTGCATGCTCAGCTCCAAGTTGCGGGGTAATACCGCAGACCGACCAAAAGCTCCACTCCACCCCACTCCACTCCTCCCTACCCTTCCTCCCCTCTCTTTTATCCAGTAGGAGTAATTCTCGCTTAATGCGCAATGCAGGCTTATGCAAGATTTATGTAGGGCTATTAATATGAAGAGTTGCTCGAAATGCTTTTTCATTTAAATGTCATTAAGCATACGATTTCATCTACCACACTACGCATACTTCCAACTCTCTCTATCTTTCTTGCTCGCTCTCGCTCTTACTTACGCTCTCTATCTCTTTCTTACTTTGTTTGCAGGTGGACCCGAAAGTAGCTTTTCCGCGACGTGCACATCCCAAGGTAAGTACCCACAGAATTATTACCAAAAAAATGTTGAGAAAAATTCTCTGGCAATTGGGTGGCTTGGGTGGTTTTGGGTGGGTCTGTGAATGGCTTGCGTGTGGTTGGGCAAAAGGATGTGTCATAAGTAGCAGTAAATGGCAGATGAAATTAAAAACGGAAGATGACAACAACAACAACAAAGTGGCAGGCAGATAACTTTTGTGGCTGACAGGCAACTTCAACTCCGCCATCTCCGATCCTCCCACCTCCCACCCCTTTCTGCTGCCATCAGTTACAGTTGTTTCGACGCCTCCTCTGTGACTTTCATTGCGTCTCTGTCTGTGTGTGTGTGTGTGTGTGTGCAAAGTGATGATGACAACAAAATTTCGACAGCAATGAGTTTGTTCTGTGTGTGTGTTTGTGTTTTTTTTTTTTTCCTTGGCCGCTCTCTGCCACCATCTCTCTATCTCAATCTTTATCTTTTGCCTACTAAATGCCACACGCACATTTTGCTGCCGCTGCGCTCGGTTAAACAGAGTTACAAATGTGCCCATCTATGCTCACCGTTTTTTCATGAAATACTCTAGCAATAAAAGGAAGATGTGCTATCTGAAGGTTTTATATTTAAATGTTTACGCACTCGAAGAATGAATCAAGAATAATTTAACTTCTGACGAAGCTATGGCATTGAAAGGTGTGAAAAATCAAAAAACTAGATCTACACTTAAACTCTACAGTTATTATAAAGCATTTCATTAAGCTTTTACTAAACAAAACAAAGAAGTAAATTCTAAAATACCAGCCAGCTTATCTCTTATTATGTTTAGAGTATTTTGTAAAGCGGCTTTTGCTGTACGCTTTTGATTTGCTCGCTGCGATACAGAGACTAACCACAAAGCACACCATAATACGCACCCAAAACGACACTCACACACCCACACACCACACACACACTTATACACGAAAGTGCGAAAGCCTTGGGCAGAACAAGACCAAAACCCGCAAGGCAGCTCCAGCTCCGTCTTCTTAGTGTCTCTTCTTCACTCCTTGAAGGTTCTCGCTCGCTTTTGCTTATCAACACGCAGCTGATTTCCGTTGCTATTCCTGCGGCGCGTGTTGCCATTGCCATCTAACCACACCACACCCCACCCCGCCCCGCCCGACCTTCCCCCTGGCAGTGGCAACGGCAGCACCCAACAATTATTTACGTAATGTTATTATTATAATATTTTTTTAAACGCATTCTCACTGGATTTGCGCCCTGCCACAAAACGCAGAGCCGAGCAACGCAACGCGACTGTAAGTAGGAAAAAAAAGGACGACTAGGACGGTGACGAAGACTATGGAGATGGAGATGGCTACGCGGCATTTGCGAGTGGCTTTGTGTTCAGTTTTCTGTTCTGTTCAGTTTTCTGTTCTGTTGGGGCGCGCGAAGATCCTCTCGCATATTAAAAGGCGTTTAAAAACATAAATCCAACGTCTAACGGCTGCTTATGAAAATTACGAGAAAAAAATGAGTGACGCAGAGGGGCGCAAGAGGAGGAAAGGGAGGTCGCTTGTAGGGCCAACAACGAGGTGGCAGGCAGAACGAGGCATTGCCCCAAAGGAGTTGCTACGCAGGACACAAAAAAAAAAAAAAAAATTGCATGCGACATCAGAAGCGCACATAAAAAAAAGAAGTAGGCAAAAAGAAGCAAAAAAAAAGGGAGAAGAAAAACTGACGAGAGGACAATTTCTCGCACCGTTTGTCGTCGGCACAAATGTCGGCCCAGAAGCAGGCACAGAAGGATTGCCCACAAAATGTGGCCCAAAATGCTTGCGGTTGCAGCGAAAGTTAAGAGTTCTTCTTCTCTTCTCCTCTGGCTGTTTTTTTTTTTTTATATTTTATTTTTAAAGTAGTATAGTAGTATATAGGCAGGCAGTTGATGAAAGGGTGGGGGGGTACTCTGAGCCATATAATGAAATGAAGCATACTAAATGAGGCTGCTAAGTTTTGAGGCAGAGGCAGAGGCAAAAATGCTGCTGCTGTGTGTGCACACCCATAGCGAGAGCAACATAATGAAATGCGAAAAAATGATGATGATATTTTTGGACCATAAAATGCAGATGAGCCGACTAAGCACAAAAATAGTGTTGTGCTGAAGAAGATGAAGAAGAAGGGCCAAAAAGGAGCTGAGAAGCACATTTCGAGTAGGCTGTGTGTGGTTAAAAATTCGCATCCGGCTTGGCTTACAAACACACTCACTCACACACACTTTTTACATATTACACATCACACATACGCCATGTGCGCCGTGGTTGTCGTTGTCGTTTCGTCGAGTTGTCGATGCGACTCGTTTCTAACGTTTGTGCAAACTTTTGTGAAGTTAATTTCTTTGCTTTTAAGCTCTCAGACTATGAATATGAAATGTGTATTTGTGCAACTTGTGTTTGGCCAACGGTTGTCCTCACAATTGCACGCTAGCCTGCGGTAGGAAGGGTGGAGAAGGGGAAAGGAGGGGCTGGCTTACATATGTCATGCTAAAAAGTTCGCTTTAATGTGCAAAATTTTTGGTGGCCAAAGCCATAAAAGTGCACGGGATAAGTGAAATGGATTTCTCTCTCGCTTGTCCCACATAAGTATGCTATAAAAACTATATGAACAAAAAACAACAACAACAAAGGCGCAAACTGTACTAACGCTTTCTGTGTAGACAGCAGAGGCAGCTGAACTTGGTGTGGGATTTATATAGCGGCATTCAGATTTAAACATTCTAAAAACTTGAAATCAAATATGTTTTATGGGTTTTATGTTTAAATCGTTTAAGCGCATTTTGTTTTTGAATAGTAATCTTTTCTTTAAGAGCTCTCAGCAGTCATCCAATCCTTTTTACCAGCCCTGTTCTTACTGTATTTGTCTTTATTTTAAAATTGACTTCAACAAATGCAAATGGAAAGTAAATTAAAAACATATTTGTCTTTGGATGGAAAACATTCAAAAGCTGTTCGAATTGTTTGAAAAATATTGACGAAATACCAATAGTCTAATTGTTAATTGTTCTATGTGGACCAGGCGCTTACATGCATGTATACGTGCACCTTAGCAGTTGACTTCCATAATCTGTAATATTTGCACAGCATATTTCTATAGAAATTTTCAGACACATTTCAATGCAAGTGCAGGTTATCTGAGCAGTGCTAGGACTTCTTTGCAATTGCTTGTTACATTCCCTTAAATACAATTTTGTAACTTTGAAACAATTCCTTTTTAGTTTTTATTGTTGTTGTTCAAAATCTGGTAAGTACAACCACAGAGGCCAGCCAGGCAGCAACTACAACTACAATGCATCTACAAGATGTGAATGTGTTAAAATACTGGCAAATGGAGCTGTCAAATTATCGATTGTGATGGAGTCTGTAAGCCTATTGGGCTTAAAATTCAAAATAGATTACAAAACACAGGCAAACTGCAAACTTTTGCCCACATAAGTATGCAAGAGTAAAGTATGTAAGCAATTAAGGCACAAATCCAGTCTCAATATGTGTGTTTGTGTGTGTGGTGTGTGTGGAAAACAATGTGGCTTCGATTGCATGACCATGTCATAATAAAGCACATTTTGGGGTTCCTGGGCTAAATGACAGATATCAGCCATATAAGAGAGAAGAGAAAGAGCCTCATTCATGTTGCCATTAAATTAACACGCTCGAATGTCTGCTCTCGTCTTTGTGTGTGTATGTGTGTGTGTGTGTGTGTTTCTTGTGTACATTGTGCAAACTTTTCTAATTTAAACCGGCAGTTTCAGTCAATTGCCAGAGCTTACCGCTTTCGACATGAGTTTTACTTTTTACTACCTTCAGACTCTGACGCATTTCAACACAGCACACCAGAGAGCGTGTATGTGTGTGTGTGTGTGTGAGAGAGTGCGCTAGTGAAGAGTACAGATAGATATCAGTTATTTCCAATACATTAAAAGTTGTGTGAATACACTTGCCAGAATCCATTACAATACATACACACACACACACACACAGAGATGTTGAAAACCAAGCCATAAATCTAATAAATACGTGTGTTTTCTCGCCTAGTCCCACTACACACCACCCTCCCCCCACTTACAGGGTGTGCAATAACTTGTAAAATATGTAATCAATCAAGATGAAACAGTCGTTGAGGCAGCCAAACTATGTGGAAAGTATGCGTCTGACTGCAGTTGCAGACAAGAGAGCCAGTAGGTATTCTCAGAGAATGCGAGGGAGTGCGGAAGAGGAGAGGGGGTGTGGATGGTAGGGGTGTGGCAGCGGGCAACGTGGCGATTAATTCAACTTTTGCACAGACAATGGCGCGCGCTTTCCCAAACTGGCACTCCAGAGACAGAGAAAGAGAGACTGAGTGAGAATGCGAGCAATAGAAAAGGCAGCGATTCTACTCTCTCTCTCTCTCTCTCTCTCTCTCTCTCTCTCTAGCGCAAAAAAAAGTCAAAAGTTGAAAGTGCAATTTTGTCGTTATTATTTTACATTTACAACAAAAGGCAGGCAGGCGGCAGGCAGTCAGCAAGCAAGCAAAAGCAAACCGAAAAATACAATGAAAAAAAAAAATGTATAAAGTGAAGTATAAAAGTGAAAAGTTACTCAACTATTTCATGCAGCGGGGCCAACCGCTGAGCATGTGACTACCACTCTACACTGTGTGTGTGTGTGTGTGCGGGTGTGTGGGGCGTGTGTAATTGTCAGTTAGTTGGCGCTGTCAGTCCGAATGTTGAAATTAATTTATTTCAATTGAAGTTGAACTTTTGTGGCTTTATTACTTTCGAAAAGTTGGCCAAAGCTACGCATAATAAACGGCAGCCACCAACGTCACCCGTTTTTAGAGATGGCCAGGTGCTGTTCCAAATGCTGCTTTCTGCCCCTTGAACTATGTCCCCTTTGCTCCCTGGCCCCTGCTCTTCTTGTCTCTTGCACCTGACCCTTGCCATTCAAAACGACTTTTCTATATATATATTTTGCTTTGCAAAATAATCAAATTTGCAAAATTGCAGCGTTTGCTTGTTGTCAGCCTCATCCCTGCACCGCCTCCCCCCCCTTTGCTCGTCCTTGTCATTGTCGTCACCATCAACTATCATCTTTTTATTTTTTCTCGCTTTGCCAATATTCGCTGTCTGTTTTTTGGCTATTTCGATAGGGTAGCGGGTTTTTCTGGGCAGCAGGTGCTGTTGACGGTTGTGCTGATAATTTGTTGCGAGATTTTGACATTTCGGAGTGGCAGCCGTGCGGCATTGATAGTTATTTGATATGCATATATTGACTAAAAATCATAAAAATAATATTGAAATTCTTGTAAATGAATGAGCAGGGTAGAAAAAACTGAGCATACTGCACTGTGTATGTTAGATGTTTTAAATAGTAATATCTGCTTCTTGCTATAATGGACAGTCTAAAAAGTGAATATCTGTAGCCATAAATATTAAATCACGATATTGTCTGCTTTAAAGGCAAACAATTTTAAAATGAAAGCTTAATTCAGACTTAAAGAAACAGCAAGAAACTTTTAAATGTTTCGCATTAAGTAACATTTACTTCTTCTACATATTTTGGGTATTATGCTGTTCATTAGAAACTACAGCTTATGTTTAAATTTGACGAAATTCCTTTTTAACAATTTTGCGTAAGACATTAAATGAGATTCGAATGCAAATTGTTGTTGTTGTGCTCAATGCCTATTTAAACTCAAATCAAAAATCAAAATCCGCACAAGCAACAAATGTTAAATCCGCAAATAATTGACAAAGTTTAGGCATAAACGTGGCTCTGTCTCTGACTTGTATTGGGGGCAGGAGCAGAGAGAGAGAGAGAGAGCTATTGTTGTTGTTGCTGTTGCTAAACTGGGTGGTGTGTGGCACGCTGGGGCTAACTTCAAAATATGTTGGCCACAAATGGCAAAAGTTTGACAGGTAAACGGAATTTTGCTAGAATGTGTGCCGGGTCCTTTTCTGTTGTACTATATGTAGTAAATATATGGAAGTTGGAGTTTAGAGAGCTGTGGGTGGGTTGCAATCTCGATTGTGGCTTGTTGTCGCAGCGTAAAATAGTTTTGGCTTTAATTTGTTGCACCCCCAACCACCACAACCACGCTCCTCCACTCTCCACTCTCGAGTATCTATTATAGCGTTCTATAGTTGAGTGTTGTTTGCGCGTTTTGCCGTGTTCCGCTTGCCGCTTTGCCCATTTATGTTTAATGAGATACTTTTTAACAGCCTCATAAATGGCTATGATAACCACTTAATGTCGAGCTATAGCAGCCCCAACTCACACCAACCAGCAACAACATCAAGCAACAAAAACAATTTACATATTAAACTTGCTGCCTCCTGCCCTCACCTTCTGCTTTTGCTTCTTCTTCTTTTGGGCCGCGTTCCTCTGCCTCATGCCACATCCTGGCCAGGCTTTGGCGGCGACGTCGGCGATGGCGGCGCTTTTCTCCTGCTTCTCGCCAGGCGCGTGCGAAATATGTTCGCCTGCGGCGCATTCACTTTAATTTGATTAAATTTTGAACATTTTCACGTAAAAGTTGCTCCTTTGGTTCTTCAGAGCTTCGGCTCCAACTCTCTGTTGCTGGCGGCTTCACCCACCAAGTGGATATGTATGTGGATGTGGATGTGGCTGTGGATGGATGCTGCTGATATGGATGAGCCAAACCCATTCAATCCCATACCCAGTTGGATTCCAGCTGCTGCTGCTGCTGCTGCTGCTATTGCTGCTTCAAAGGCTTGCCGCAGAGAGAGTCGCCACCGATGGATGCCGCCTCCGCCTTCGCGCTCAGCTGTTGTCTGTTTGAATGTGTGTTAAATAGTTCCTTTTTTTTCTTTCTCGTTATTGTTGTCGAGGTTGTTGTTTTTTTCGCCTACCACTTTTTTGTTGTATTTCATAATAAATAGTTGTTTAAACTTTTGCCCAATGCCCCAGCAGCCAGTTTGCCACCAATGTGGTTGCCTCTCATTGTTGCCACTGCGACTCCCCTCCCCTCCCCTCCTGTTGCTTCAACTATGTTTCTTCTTTTTTTTTTTGCTGTGCAATCTGCTCGTGAGTCCCGGCCTCAGCTTTTTTTGGTTGTTGCATTGTTGTTCGTTTCCTTTTGCTGGCCGCACATAGTTATGGTAACGGATTTTTTTGTTCTTCCCTCTTCCTCATCATTTTTTTTGGTTATTTTTTGGCTTTTTCTGTTATTTGTATATATGTATGTGTGCAGTGATTTTGCTTGGCACCGTTTGCCGCTTTAAACATTTACGACCATTCTTTCGTTCGTTCGTTTGTTCTTGCCAGGTTTGCAACAAACATTGAAAATTTTCAAATTAATTCGCATCATTTAAATCACAGAGACAGCCCAACACCATAGAAGGAGATCTGAAGCGAGAAAGCAAAACACTCTTCGCAACCCATAAAATCGAACCAAGTGTTTTCACAAAAGGACACAAAACACTGGGCGAATATGGCTAACAGTTGCAGGAGAGAGAAATTCCTCGTTAGCCTAGCGATGGCAGCGTGTTCAAATCATGAAAGTTAAAGAGGCCTGAAAACGAACCTGATCTGAAGATTCACTTTTGTTAAGTTACAAAAAAGAAAGCAAGACATCTTCACTTTCCACTTCTTCTCACACATCTTTTGTATTATTAATACTGGGTTTGAGTTGTTGAGAATTGTGTTGTTAATTCGTGATTCGTGCAACACTCATCTCTAGTTAGTTTTGGTGTTGCTGTTGCAAGCATTTAAGTTATGGAGCACATCGAGCTGAGCAAACGAACAGATAAACAATAAGTAACTGTGAATTATAGCGGCTATTACTTTTGTCTTGCTCTGCTTGTGAGGGTGAATCGAATCGACAACGTTGTTGCTTTTGTTGCCTTGCTCTGCTCTGCGTCTGTTAGTTGTTTATGGCAGGACAATAATTAGGACAATGGCGCAACGCATCAGTTTTCAACAACAACAAGAATGTTGTTGGTGGCAATGAGGATGGAGTTGAGCCCTGCCTTGGTTGCAACCCGCTTCTCGAAAATCTTATTTCCAATGGGTTTCGGGCAACTGTCGGCTCCCAAAATTAGTTAATTAGGCGCCGGCGTTGATGGGTAAACAGTCAAATATTCAAAGCATCTACAGTTTGAAGTTGCCCCTTTCCAATTCCATTCCCCCTCTCTCACTCTCGGCCTATTTGCCACTTGCCGCGAGGCAGCATCAACAGTTGGCAAATCGAACTCTGTCGCTGCGTAAATTGCTTATGAAATTGACATCCAATGCCAACAACTCTTCGGATAGAGCCTCCTTGTCTCCTCTGTTTGATGCCATTGCTGCTGCTGCTGCTGTTGCTTCTGTCTGCCGGAAATGGAAACAGCGCTAATGACGAGCCAAACGCAGCCACAGACATACACACACACACACACATTGAGTGACGTACATGTATAACCCACATAATTGGCAAATCACACACATTGATTTCTCAGTACGTGTGTGTGTGTGTGTGCCGTGTTGTGGGTTCAATCGTTCATTTCTGGCGCTAGCAAACGCAAAACCACAGCGCCTACATCAAAACCCACCTGCCACCCACCCCCACCCCCTCGCTCAGCTGGTGGCCACCACATCCGACAGCCGCCTAAGCGACGAGCCAAAATGCTGACAGAAAATATGGCGCATAATTTTAAGGCAATGGATACACTCAAACCACTCGACTCGAATCGACTCTTCCTCTCCATCTCTCTGTCTCTCTCTCTCTCTCTCTCTTTGGCACAACCTCAACCTCAATTTAGACCCCAAGCTTTTAGTAGGTGTATGTCCGTGTGTTAGTGTGTGTGTTTGCCTTGCCTCTGCCTCTGCCTCAGCCTCTGCCTCATATGGGGCATCATTAATAACAGCTGAAACAGAGACAACATCATTATCAAAGAGCCGGCCTCCTGGTTTGCCATGGATGCTGCTGCCTCATCAGCGACAACGGAGTTCAATTTTCATTGTTTGGTTTTTCATCTTTCCGCATTTGGCTGGTGTTGTTGTTGTTGTTGCTGCTGATTCTTTCTTGTCGTTGACTTGAAATGGCAGCTGTAGCGTTGATCTTAAATAATTAGGCAAACTTTGTGTCTGCTACAGGCAGTCAAACACACACACACACACACACAAATACACACATACACACACAGACAGTCATCAACTTTGGCCCCGGTGTCATGTCAGGCAGACAGCAAAAAATTGCTTCATTGCTGTAATTTATAACATTCGCTTGTCATTAACAGCAATTTTAATCGCTGCCAACTCACACACACACACTCACACACATACATCTAGACGGGTGTGTGCGTTAAGGGTGTGTATGTTGGTGTTCACGGCATTTAAAGCGTGAAAATATTAATTTATGGGCTTTTAAAATGAGTTGGCAGCAAATGCGTCGGCAATGAAAATTGCGCAATAAATGTGTTCCGTGTGATATGTGATATGTGCAAATAAATAGCTAAATATTCAATGTTAAATACCAACTCGTATAAAGCGATAAATACTCAATCAAATATACCATAAATTTCACATAAATACCATATTATTGCCTAAAATAAATGCCACTTGTATGTTTTTTTTTTTATAGTTGCAGACGCATAAATTAAAACATGTTATTTAATTAAATTATACAATTGTTGGAGAAGTTAATCATTTTTGAATGTTTCCTTTTTTTATATAAAATTGTTGAAATTGTAAATGATTTTGTTGGGTCTGTATACCATTTATTTGTAGTTTAATAATATGCAATTATTTCGTATACTACGTTCAATATTCCATTTACAATGTTCCACACCATTTCTCCTATTTGTTTGAATAAGCTAAATTATAATGGTTATCTCAGACGACTAATGAGATCTAGAATCCATGACTCTTTAATTCCAATCTCTGCAGACATTCAAAATGCTCGCAAACCAACAACAAGCCAAGCAACCAGCCTACAGCAACAACAACAACAAAATCTATTTATGCCAACTGCTTAAAGCCCATAAACCACAGGCCAAAATCCAGTGGTCGTCACATTTAAGTGCGCCAAAACAACCACCGTTGAAGCGAATCCGCATCGCCTTAATCTTCACTTGCTGCGCGTATCTTAATAAACTATTAAATCAAACTCAAGCTTCACTGCACGCAAGCACACAAATACGAAGAACACATAGCGATATGTATACATATATAGAATCGCATATGATTGTGTGTATGTGTGTGTGTGTGTGTGTGTGTATAGTAAATAAATAAATGAGTTATATGCGCGTTGTTCGCATTCACATTATTCTCCATGGCATTGGCGCTTTCCTGTACTGAGGTTGGCAGTTTTTGGCATTGGCCGGGCGCGTGTCCTGTTTTTTTTTTCTTTGCTCCTTCTTCTGGTGTGTGTGTGTGTTTTTTTTTTTCATCTTTCAGGAAACCGATACGACGTGGCCATTATGGCTGCGATGGCCTGTTAGTAAGTAAGTCACCCAGCAGGATCCAGGAAGTGAGTTAAGGCTCAGGCAAACAGAAATAAATTGAACTGAAATTGGCCCACTATGCATTATAAATGTCCAACAGCAACGTCAGCAACAACAACAGTACAAAAATATATGCAATAGCCAAGAGAAAATATTTTTAAATAATTTTAAAGAGCTTTTCATACTTAAGAAATTTGAGGGATTTCATGACGACTTTTCAGTTTCTTCTTTAAGTATTTCCAACACTTGTTGCATAACTTTAAAGTTTTTTCTTCTCTTCCTTCGCTCTTTTGTGATTAGTAATAGATATTTTTTCAGTTTCAACTCGACTGATCTCATTTAGTTTTCAGTTACCTGTAGCCTCTTTTTTTTTGTTGGTAGGTGTTTGTTTCTGTTGCTTGAGGCTATGGTTATGCTTTCCTGGAAAAATATCTGAAGCTGGGTCTGTAGTTGTTGTTGTTGTTGTTGTTGTTGCCCCCGTGGCAGTTCCCAGCAGCCTTGGCTGCCATTACCTTGTGTGTGCAGATTCTCTTTCTTACCTTTGCTGCCGCTGCTGCTGCTACTGTCGTTATTATTTATGTTTTGTTATCCGTTGACCAGAGCGTTGGCGCTTGTTTTTTACACACACTCACACACACACATGTACCAATGCTGTTGCTTACCTATTTTACGATAGAATGAATATCTTGCGCTGCTTTTGCTTGAGTGTGAGTGTGTGTAGTTTCTGCCACAGTATTTTTCTATAAGCTCGCAGGTTTTTCCCAGCTCTATTCTCCCTCTATGTATTGTCTGTGTATGTGTGTGTGAGTTTTTCTACTCTATATTTTTTTTGTGTTTTTGGCTGCTGCTGCTTCTATGTACTTCCGTTTTGTAGTAAAAAGAGCTTTGCGTGTTGCTGCATGCGTGTGTGAATATCTCTCTCTATGTGTGTGTGCGAGTGTGTGTGGCTCGCCTGTTTGTTTGTGCTAAGAGAATTGATGGCAAAAGGATGTGTGTGATTTCGCATATGTGTGTGTATGTTTGTGTGTGTGGCGCTATGTTTTTGCCACTAGTGCTGCTTTTGCTGCTGCTGTTGTTGGCCGCAAATATCTGCTGAATGAAGTGGCATTTGTTAGTGTGGTTTAAAGTAAAGTGCGCGGCGTAAGCTTTTAACAAGCGAAATTGCTTAAATGTTGTTGCTGCTGCTGCTGGACAAAGCAACTGAGTTGTAGGAGAATGGTTGAAGCAGTTACTTGCCTGACTGGCTTAGAGTGGGGAGAGTGGGGAGTGCACAAGTGTATGCGAGAATGTTAAGTAGTCATGTAGATGTCTAGCCTGTTGGAATGACTAAATAAGTTATTCATATCAAGTTTTGTTTTGTGGCTTAACGAAACTTAAGTGCTTTTAGCCAAATAGAAAGTTGCATTCTCGGTTAACAAAACAAAGATTATTTTAATGTTAATATTCATTAAGTTGATTTCATAATTAGACCCACAAAGAAATTGCTAATAAAATTTGTGGTTTTAATTCTTACAAATTTATCTGTCTCAAACCACAAAAGGACTAAATAATTTACTTTAAATACTGGTTACATTCTTCTTAGTATTCTAAACTTTAAGTGCCTAACCGTTTAAAGCTTAAATCCTCAGCTTATCTTATGTTCCTGAGAAACCCTCGCAGTTCTAATTTATATTGAGTATAAACACGTCAACAAGTGGGCTGCAACAGAGCAAAAATGTAAAACGAAGCCAATTCCAATGAAAATCAGCTTTTCAATTGTTGAAAAATTCTGGATTTCTTGTTTTTTTGGTATTTATCGTTGATACATTCTTCAAATATTAGAAACAATTCCAAACTTTTCTTCGTACACATTTAAACATTTCAATTTTCCATGCAACACACTCGCATACGAATTGCTTTTCTAAGTGAATTTAGTTGGCCCCCCTCCTCCCTCATGCACAAACCATACATACAATAACCTAGCCTAGATTTCCCATATCATCAAACACACACACACACACACACACACACACTCACATGCATAAAATAATCTTTTTATGTGGCTGTTTTGAGCTGCTCGGTAGCGCAATTTGAACGGCTGGGACTGGCAGCATCTGGAGCAGCAGCATTCCATTGTTTGATCTTGTCGAACTGACTGACTGACTGACTGACTGGTTGTCGGAGTGGCAGGAGCGAGCGAACGGGCGAACGAAAGCGTCCCCATGGAGTCGTCAATAAATGCGATAAAACCAAACATGTTTCATTTGCAACACACAGGATCCTAAGCATTTTCTTTTCTTGGGTCCCCTTTGCACACATCTCTCATCTTACACAAGGAACCTCATAAAATTGTGCGAGCAGAGACAGAAAAAGAGAGAGAGAGAGAGAGAGAAAGCGTCAAGTGTTTTGGCTATGCCCACAACTCCTGTGTGGATTTTGACCCATAATTGACTTGTACACATGCCAACTCCCCAGTTGTCGAGCAGGTCCTTCTTCTATCCTACTTCTACTTCCACTTCTACTTCCACTTCAGTTAAGATGCGTGTCTAGTCGGCGTTAGTCTTGCACACACAAACGACTACATCTATATATATATATTTATTTATTTATTTGTACAATAGTACTAATCCTAAGCACCCTACACAACACCAACCCCCCCTACCCGCTCTCTCTCTCTTTGGCCATATTACCCAAACAGTTGTAGTGTGCAGAAATGTCAGCTTTGACATTTTTAATGCCCCCATAGCTATCATTAGATGAGGCGAACAAAGCGCAGCCAGCGAACAAAGCCAATCGAAATAATCAATACAAATTTTATAACCCCACCCTCACACACACACACACACACACACACATATATATCCAAAATACACGCACACTCATTCGTACACACAACAATGAAATACATTACAAATCAATTGCAATCGCTCGAAAATCGGCGTACGAATTTCCATAGACGATGTCTGGCTTTTGTGGCTGGCTGGCTGGCTGGCTGGCTGGCTCCTGGATCCTGGCAAAAGCCAAAAGGGGCAACATTATTATCATCATCAAGCGTACAAAGTTAGTGCCGCCGGCTGCAGAGCTCGCCAGAGCAACGGCATGGGGCATGCGGCATGCGGCAAGCGGCAGCTACCGAATCGGCAAATGAAACAAACCAGGATTTACATCTACACAGTTATTGCTGCTGCTGCTCACATACACATATGTGTGTGTGTGTGTGTGTGCAGAGCATTTCCTTTGGGTTATTTTCCGGGAACAACATTTCATGGCACTGATAAAGCTGCCATGGCAGCCAGCAGCCGCAGTCGCAGTCGCGGTGGACGTCAGCAGCGCTTTTGCCGCTGACAGCGAAACTGGGGTAAAGCTTGCAACAGCGCCGACGCAGCGAGAGCGAGAGCGAGAAAGAGAGAGAACTGGAGAGTCGCTTTGTGGCATATTTTTCGAGGGAAATTTTGCTCAGACAAGTGTCGCTGCGAGCGTTTTTTTGGCGTTGTCAGCAAACGGTGGCAACAACAACAGCGGTAGCAACTACAACAATAACAAAAGGCTCTGCCCCCGGGGCGGTAGGCAACAAAATATTTGACGCAAGTGCCGCGCCGCACACATGTGTGTATGTGTGTTTGTGTGTGTGTGTGAGTGTGGTGCTATGTGTGAGCGGTGCCGCGTGCACTCCAGGCAATGTCAAGTTGACACTTTCACCAACACACACACACGAACACGAACACTCTCTCTCCGTGTGTGTGTGTGTGTGTGTGTGTGTGGGGAGGACGGCGCAAGGCAATTATGATGTTGCCTTTGATGATAATCATCGTCATTGTTGATAATGACGCACTATTAATTATTAACTATTCAAACTAGTGTGTGTGTGTGTGTGTGTAGCAACAACATTCATAAGCGTTACGCACAAAAGGGCCTCACCTTGCCAATAGCTACAACTACAACAACAAAAACTGGCAACATGCAACATTCAACATCATTAAGAGGCCGCCTTCAGGCCTACAAGCTACACTAACAACAACAACAAAAACAACAACAACAACAGTTGGGCAGTGGACACCCTCTATAGAGGTTACAATTTTGCTATTGTTGTTTGTTTGCGCCATTTGTGAAAGGTGGTGGGAGGGAGGGAGGGAGGGCGGGCGAGAGGGGACCCCATCATCCATCTCGCATCTCTTTTGCACTGCTGTGTGGTGCGCTCGGGCCACCCACGAAAACAAACATAAAGGTGCAACAATGACGCGCGTAGATTTTTCAACTCTCCAAGCAGCAGTAGCAGTGGCAACAGCAGAAGCCGAAGCAGCAGCGTTTGCTTGCTCTCTCGCTCTCGCTCTTGCGCCATCTCTCTCTCTACACACACATACTGTGTGTGTTTGTATGTTTGTAGTTGGTAGCTGGCTCTCCTGTTGCAATTAGCGCTCTCTCTGTTAAGTCATTTCAGCTTGTGAAAGTGAATTTTTAGAGACTGTTTTGTGTGTGATTGCAACATTGTGCGACTGCCTTGGCAAGGAAAGGGGGCGGGCTGTAACAGTTTAAAAGGGCTGCTTGTGCAAGGGGTAGGGGTAGCTGTTAAAGTTAAGCTGCGTGTGGCTAACAGCATCCCACCAACAGAGCTAACAGCATCGATCGATGCGGGCCATATTTCGGGAGAAAAGTGTTGCATATCCAAAAGGCGCAATATTTATGTTTGAACTGAAGCAGATGAAATAAATAATAAAATAATATAAGAAAATGAATGCATAATAATGGTAATGAATATTGAAATATTTATCTTAAAATACATTAAAAAATTAAGTAAACATTAACTAGAGACCAGAACTTAGTTCAAAACGCAGACAATACAACAGATTTCATGTTTTTTGTACCCACGCTGATCACTCCATAAGTTTAACAGCTCTTAAGCTAACAGAGCATTTCAGAAATAAGCCTGGTAACCCTGCCCAGCTGGCCCGCATATAGTACTGCTACAACAAAAAGTTTTTAACAGTCTTCGTTTCGTTCGTTCGTATACAATATGCGGGGGTGTACACGACTGCAAGCCTTTGCTCTCTCAGTCAACGTTGTTTCTCTCCACCTCTTGCTTTCTCGCTCACACACCGTCGTGCTCTCTCGCTCTGGCTCGCTCTCTCTGTGGTGCTGCCTGTGGCGCTGCTGTTAGTTGCTTCCGTTGTTGTAATGCTTCTGCGCTTCTGCCGCTGCCACAACGCTGTCGCTGTTGACGTCAACGTTGCTGCTGCTGCGGCTGGTGTTGGTGGCAGAGTTTTTGCTTTTGCTAAAAATCCTACGCAATTCGCGAGAGTCCTTCAGTCGTTATCAGACAAGCGAGTCCAGCAGTCGTTGCGTTCTGTTCCTTAGCCGTGCAAAAGTAGCCTAGTGAAAACAAAGCAAAAACCAACAAGCGCAAAGCAACAGCAACAGCAATTGTAGTAAAGTTCTCCCCCCAAACAAAACTACAGCAAGAAGAAGGAAATCAATTCACGAATTCACGAATTCTCGAATTCTCGAATCTCTCAGCCAAGGAACAACAACAACAACAACAACCACAACAAGCACACACTACAGAGTTCAATTTATTGTCAACAGCGGCGAATTTTTTCGGTAGACGACAACGACGCGTTTAACTCAGTAGCGAGATTTTTATTCACGTGATTCGCAACGCGTTCAAGTGCAATCAACAAAACATACAAATCAAATCAGATACGCAAAAAGGAAGAGGCAAGCAGAAACACTTTGCAGGACACAATTTATATTGAAAGAAACTAGAAAAACGCGCTGTCTAACGTTGAGCTTTAGTAGTGTAAAAGAATTATTAAAATTACAAAAAAAAAAAACATAAACAAATGCAATTAGATAAACGGCAATTTCAAGAGCTTCTCAATTAGTTGTGAAACATAGCGATAAAAATAAAAAACAACGAACAAACGAACACAAAACCAAAACAAAAACAATAATAAACAGTTATTAAACACTTTAAGCGGCAAGCAACATTCAACATTTGAAGCATACAGCCAAGAAATCGTTAACGTGCAATTTTGATTTGGCCGACGGTTTGTTCGGCGCTTAAGATCACATTTTCCTGTCGACAGTGTTGCTATAAATTCAATCAAAATTTCACACTTTGGAGTAAATCTGTTTTACGTGAAGCAGCCAGCGGAGTTATTTCAGCAGCCGCCGCCGCTTCCGCCGTTGCCAACGCTGCCAGCGCCGGCGACAATTAAAGCGATTAGTCCGCCAGTGACAGCAGCCGCAGTTGCAGCGCCGCCACTGACGCCGACGCCGCTGTCAGCGCAAACCGCCACAATTCCAACAAAGAAACTCGTTGTAAGTAGTACCCCGAACCCGAATCCGTTACCAAACTTAAGACATTGCTTAATTATTAATGTTTTTTATTCCGGGTGGAGGGCGCCTAATGTGAATGTGAAAGTTTTGCGCTGTGCCCGCCCAAAAAAGTATGCAATATGAATTATTTTTGTTTCTCCTTTGGCAATTATTTTTACATATTTCGCTTCGCACGCAATAAATTAATTTATGTCCAACGTCAGGCACGTTTCGCACCCAGCTCTGAAAAAAAAAACGAAAACAAAAAATAAAAATTGGGGGAGAGCGCTGCTCGCATCCCTCGGCATTGCTTGGGGTGCACACGTTTCTCACCTGTTCGCCATTCGTTCATTACAACGTGTCGTTTATAAGATTTGGCGAGTAAATCGTTTTAAGTGGCAGCCAGGGGGCCAACACTGAACACTGAACACAGAAATTAAAATTCCAGCTATCCTTGCTATCCTGCAGGATCTAAAACTGTTGTGCAACGTTTGCCAGTGTGACGTCGTTTGCGTTCTTGTTTATAATATCGTTGCTTATAATTTGCTTTTAATTTGTTTGGCAAACGCCAACACTTCAACACGGACGACGACGCCTCGGACAAAAAGGACAAAGTACTAATACACACACACACCTGTACACCTGTACACCTGTGCACCTGCACACCAATACCAAAACAAAAATGTCATAAAAATAATTACGCACCGCGCGTTCACAATTCGCGTGTCTCAAACGCAACTTCCTTGTTCCTGGCTCTCCCTCTCTCTCTGATTGCTGGCTAGCCATAAATTTTATAGCACAGCTGTAAACACGAATAAAGGCTCATCGAAAAGTGGCCATAAATAAGTTGAAATATCAATGTTTGTATTTATAGTGCGGTTTCCTTTTAGGGCTCTCTAAACTTGCCTCCCTACAGATAGATAGCCTACAGCTGTTGTCTGATAAATGTGCGGCCTTATGACTCTATTTGAGCCATAAAGTTGTTAACGAAACTTGCTCAATTTCGAGTTTAGGTCGTAATTTAAAATTAGTTTTTGCTACTAGTCATCAAATAATACTTCAAGTGTTGTTTAATCAACTTTTAGTTAAAATTCGTTCCCCAATCAAATCCTTTTTCGGCATCTCCATCTTTTTGCAACTTTATCTTAAGATATCTTTTATGGCAACGCTTGGCAAATCAGCTCATATGTTATCAGCAGGACTTAGACTTAAGCATTGCTTAAGTTGTCAGTTAAATTTAACTGCCAAATCTTCATCAAATATTCCAACAACGATGCCTGCCCCATAAATATCGCCTCCTGCCACTCATTGCCTGAGTAACTCGCTCGCTTTTTCAAGTAGTGCAATATGTGTGCACTGTAAATGTCAAACACACACACACACACACACCCTATTGATGATGTCTGTTTGTTAGTGTTTGTGTTGGAGTAGCATTCGTAAAAGTCGTAAGCCACATTAGCTGCTTGGTGCTGGAGCATTGGGCGTCGTCTCTGGTGCTTGTCTAACTGCCAGTTTAGATTTGTGTCTAGCGACTTTGGGCTTGTGGTAAACACTTGAGTTTAATGGTTTGTTGACTGCTCCCAACCGAGCCGCCTTACTCAAGATCTAAAAAGACGAGAAGTATAATAAAATTCTCTCCCAGCCATATTGCTGGGGCCCATAAAAGCCTGGATAGCAAACGTAAACGAGCATTAAACTGCCATCCACTTCAGCACTCGACTCTCGACTGTTTTATTATTTACTAACTATTTTATTTGATTTGATTTAATTTTGGCAGTTTGCAATGCTCTGCCGTCCGTTCGTCCGTTCGTCCCTTCGTTTCGTTTTCTTAGCTTAACCGCTTGTTGTTTTTAAAGGCTTTGAGTCTTATTCGCATCTGGGTCTGACTGGCCAACCCAAGCGCAAAGCCAATTTTCAGGAACAAACCATAAGCCGTCGTAGCAGTAGGATTATTAAATGTCGTAGTTGACCAACTAGCAGACTAAATAAAAATCGATGAGTAAGGTTTTTGTGTGTAGTGAAATAGTTGGGTTGACAGTAAAAGCCAAGTTCTGAAACCTAAGCTGCTTGCTGTTAATAATTGATATCATTTAATTCGCTTAAAATTCAATCTGCATGCTGTTACATTATGCATTTAAATATTATTTGATTTTCCAAGGACTCGCACTTGCTAATTGAATAAGAATAATAGCCTCAAGTGGCGCCTCCCTTTGTATTTCTTTTACACTTCTTCCCACACCTCACTTCTTGTTGGTGTTGGGTTTTAGGTGCTTTGCTATTCCGTTGACTTTGGCGTATTTGCGAGTGGATCAGCTGGCGTATAACACAGCTCATCCGACTGCTTACACACACACACACACACACAAGTCAGTTAGTCACTCAGAGCCTGGGAGTCCATAATAATGGAGAAAAAGCCAGCGAGTCCAAACGTTCGTTGGTTGGTCCTTTTTGCAGCTGGCGTTAAGCGCTGCTTGAGGGGCTTAGGCGACGCCCTCCTTACCCATAAAACTGTCACAATGAAGCTCTGGCATCATGTGTGGGTGCTTTCTGTGGGTGTGGGTGGTGTATCTGTGTGTTGGTAAAGTGGATGAGTGAATGAGCGGGTAGCCACAAGCAATTAGCTACCATGCAGATACGAAGCACTCAGAGAATCAACAACGACTAACCAAAAAAAAAAAAAAAAATGATGAAGATGGGAAGCCGCAAATCAAAAGCAAAAGCCAAAAGCAATTGTCAGCCAAATTGGCATTGGCATTGACTGCGTTGAGATTTGATTTATCAACATGTTTCACGTGCGACACAAAAATCGCTGGCATTGTCAGCTCCCCCAGCTGGGGACTTAAGAAGCACAAGGCAATGAGTACACAGCGTGTGAGCGGAGGGGCGGGGGGGTGAGGTAGGGTAAGGGGTCGGGTTGTGGCAATCACACAAAATACGACGTATTCGTTTTACGCGTCGCCGCATCGAAATGTGCGTGCCACACACACACACACACACAAGCAGAAGCAGAACTCGGCAGAATGAAAACTGGGAACTGGTTGGAAGCCCAACTGACGCGTTTCCGTCAAGTGCAACAAGCAGAAGATGAGCAGAAGTAAGGGTGGAGAGGGAGGCAGAGAGGGAGAGGGGGACAAGGGGACAGGGGGGCAGTCAGGCAGGCAGTCAGCGTGCGTGGGTTTATTAAAATTTTAATATCAACGGGAAAAGTCGACAGGCAGCCAAGTAAAAAATGTGTGCGGCGAAAAGTTCTCTGCTGTTGCTTTTTGTGTCCTTCTTCTTTTTTTTGTGTGTGTTATCTTTTTGCCAGGACGAATGTCGACGCACAAGCAATCAAGCTGGAGCCCAAGGAAGCAGGCAGACAGCTGCTTGAGCGTCGACAGAAAGCGTTGAGCTGCCTCACAAATGTGTGCGTAAGAAAATAAGTCATTTTCCCTTAAGGGTAAAGCAGCAGCAAACGCAGGAGCTGGGCCAGGACCAGGACCAGGACCAGAGCCAGAGCAGCCTTGACTTCGCGCTAGCTTGGCTTGCTGGCAGAAATTCATCGATTGAATACAATACAAATATGTCAACGAGCCGCTTGAGATGTCGACGTCGACAACGGGCTACAAAATCTCAGTGAGCATGGGGCAAAGCGGGAGAGAGCGGGAGAGAATGTTGCACAGAAGAAGTTCTACGGTTTTTAGCTCATTTCAATGTGCCTAGGGAAAAAGGGAAACGGGAAACGTGGAAGATTGCTGGCAAAACCAATCAGTCAGCGGAGTAGCTTTGCTGCCGGGGTGTTAAATTACGGGTATTTTGCGTGTGTATGCATGTGTGTGTGTGTGTGAGTGTGAATTGAATTTGGCATGCCAGAAGGCAGGCAGGCAGGCAGGCAGTCTGGATGATGAGGTTCTCAACTCTTATATCAATTTATATGGAAAACTTCTTCCCTTTCCTCGCCCCACACACCGTTTGGTGCGAAATTATTTGCGAAAACGCATTCCATTTGAGTTACTTAGCAGAGAAAGGAAGCAGGCGCCAAGTGACAAGCACCGGCGGCAATCAACAATATAACAACAGCAACAACAATAAGGCGACACAGTAAAGAATCAAAAGAAAAGTCAGCCCTGAGAATTTGTTATTTTATCAAATTGCAAACACAATCAAGTTGACAAGCAAAGCAAAAGCCTCCTTTTGTCTTTAGCCATTGTCTTAAAAAGGGAAACACAATAAATGTGTGTGTGTGTGTGTGTGTGTGCTAGTGTGTGTGAGTGGGTTAAAAGTGGCAACGTCAGACAAATAAATTGCACTAATGGAGCTGTTAACGTTTTTGCTTTACCAACTTAAAAACTAAGCAGGCAGCAGAACAAAAAAAATATATATTTGAATTGAGTGCAAGAAAGTAGAAAAGTGCAAAGAAGGCAGGAAATGAAGCCAAAAGAAAAGAAAAAAATGGCAAAGCACTCGACAACAAACTGTCGGAAAACGAAAGAAGACAACAATCCGCTTTTGCAACTTTGCAACGCAACTTGCGGCATGGTCAAAACTATTGTTTTTGGCGTGTAGTCTGTGTGTGTGTGGATAGTCAAGTTATTAGATTCATTTCAAGTTGTACGGAAAAGTGCACTTCAAATACACGAAGGCGAAGAAGAAGACGAAAGCAGGCGAAAGTCAGTCAAAGTAACATTTTTGTGGGTGGGTAACAGAGAAAAAGAGAGAAGAAGAAAAAGTTCATGAAACGCCCAGCAGCAAAAAAATAGAAAAATAGAAAACTGGGGGCAGCTGGCGTTGACAACACAACAGTTGATAATAAAACGAAGGGGGTATGAGAGAAGGGGGGAGGGTGCGGCAAACAGAGACCGCAACACTATAAATGTGGGTAGTTGTTGCCTCACCAAAAATCGGGGGCACGACAAAAGAAACCGCAGCATCAGCAGAAAGGCCTTTGATGGGTATAGGCGTGGCTCTAAGCCTAGGCAGCTGCTGTACTAGGGGAGTTGGGGGGATGCCTGGGCGGCACTTATTTCAAACAATTAACTTGATATTGTAACGGCTTTTGTAAAAGAGGGAAACGAGCAGCGCCCCAAACCTGAAACTCAAACTCAAACTCAAGCTCAAGCTCAAGAAAGGTCAGAGTGGAGCAGCTTGCCTTGTCGATGTGTAGTCAAATAACAAAGAAGGCAACAGCACAGAAGAAGTAAAATAAAATGAAATAAAATAAAATAAAGAAGAAGGAACTTGGCAGCATGTGGCCAAAAAGCAGAGCAATCTTCTTTACTTTTTGCACTTGCAAACTCATAGACTATGTGTGTGTGTGTGGGGTGGAGGGAGGAAGCAGTGGTTGAGAGGTGGGTTGGTGGTGCCAAAAGAAAAACATAATAAAATCAAACCAAGTGAAACTGCGGCGACTGCTGCTCCTGTTGTTGTTGTTGTTGTTGCCGTCACACGAAAGTAAAATAAACTGAAAGAAAAACAAAAAACTCACGAAAAGAGATGAGGAGACTCTCTCTCCACTCCCCTTTCCCCCCGCTCTCTGCACTCTTGTTGTCTCTTGGAATTGCTATCAGTGTTACAGCTGGCGGCATTTGGGATAGAAGCAACAACAACAGCAGCAGCAGCAGGCGTCAACTCTTGTGCTACACAACTTGAACACGAAGTTCATCAACTAGCGTTGCCAGCAGCGGGAGGAGGAGGAGGAGTGGGGGAAAGTGGGGCAGCTGCTGCTACTGCTACTGCTACTGCTTGCCCACAAATGGCAGCGTCCAAAGCGTTATAATACATGTTGTAGTTGTAGTTGTTGCTGTTGTTGCTGCTGCGTGTTTGTTTGCCACCAGAATGAATATTGCCCAAGTTTCTGCCCCTCCACGTCCCACCTTCCCCGTCAGCCCCTAAAGCTGTTTGGCTTTGGCCTGGCTTTAGACTCGGTGACGACAGGAGCTAACACACACACACACACATTCTCTCTCGCTTTGCTCCTGGCGACCACCTGTCCTGCTGCTGCAAGTTTCTTTTACAGTATTTTTTTTGTGCCCTTTGTTGTTATTGTTGTTTGTTTGTTTGTCTTATAAATTTACTTACGCTTATTTGCGCTGGAAATGAGCTGGCCATGGCAATCTTTTGGCCCCCAAAGTGCAAAGTCTCCGAAATCTTCAAGTTGACAAAACACACGCGGCGTATGCGCAATAATTTACAAAATTATTGTGCCAAATTGTTAACAAAGCGAGGAACGGAAACGGTGATGGGGAGCGGCTGCGGCGCTGCAGCAGATTGACAGCGGGGAGTGCTTTCTATATGATTAGTTGACAGAGCAAAAAGACAAAAAAAAAAAAAAACAAATGGAAAAAAATATGAAAATATGTCGAGTCAAAGAAGAAAAATGGAAAATATAAGCAAGCAAAATTGCCAGAAGAAGGCAAATATTTGATGTTTTTTAGCGAGCAAACACACAAAAAGAGAAGGAGAGAGGAGGGAGAGAGAGAATGCGAAACAGAGAAGTGCATTAACAATGTGTGTGGTGCCAACAACAATAAAAATAAACAATCTTTTGACTGTGCGGAAACAACTGGGGAAATGCATTAAAAAATAAAACGTTTTGCTTTTGAGTAGTAGAAAATTATGGAAATGTTTTTGAGTGAAAGTTGGGCAAGGAAAATGATTTCTAGTTGCCTTATCATTTAAGAATCAGTTCGTTTCTTGATTTAACCCTACTCTTTCCTATTTGTTGCTACTATCTTGTAGTCTCTCAGCTTGTTGTCTATTAGAAAAACTTTTACAGCTGTCAAGTCATAAAAACGCACCCTAACAAAGGATTGTTTTTATACGTCTGTAAACAGAGTTCAATTTTGCTGCGTGTTTTATGATCTAGCGCAACTTTAATAAACATTTGCGAGTACTTCTTCTGCCATCTTTTACTTATTTAGTCTGCTGAAATTCTAATTTGATTGCAAGCTAAACACACAGACAAAGAAAAAGAGAGAGAGAGCAAAAAATCAAACCCTTCTGCCACTTTTTGCCACTGGTCATGGGGCAGCGCATCTAGCTGCCTCAATCGCCAATCAATATAGCCCCTTTCCATTCACCATTGCTCATTCGTTATGCGATTGTGAATGATGGTGGGGCTTCGACCTGGCCTCATCCTGCCACATCCTGCTTGGCCCGTTTTGTGCACAGGAAATGTTAAATGATAATGCGCGGCACGCATAAAATGCAGTCGCAGCCAGTTTGCAATCGTTGTTGTCTGTACGCTGTTGTGTGCGTCACACATTACGTATACGTAATTTTTATTGCGTATACGTAATGCATTTTGATTTCAGACAACACACACGCAAAGGAACACACACAAAATATATATACACTGAGAGTGAGGGTGGATAACAATTTAAATCGTTGGCGGTCATTTACGTGCACGCCATGCAAAATGCATTCACTGTGCACGTGTGTATGTGTGTGTGTGTGTGTGTGTGTGTTGACTACTTTTACAGCGCGTGGCCGTTATTTCCGCTTTACGCGCTGCCACTAATAAAAATCGTTTAAAAAACCGCATGACAGCAACTGCAGCAGCAGCAACGTTAAATAATAACAATCATGTGTAAATTTTTGTTGCGCATCCCACAACACAACACAACGCAACAACAAGAACAATCTCACCTCCTGCCCCTTCCTTCGACCCACCCACCGCCCTCAACACTTGTAAATCCATGCAGCCCGTCGACGCCGCGCTTGCTGTCCTGACAGATTTATGTGGCCCGACAACTTCAAACTGCAACGTGGCGTAATAAATCTCAGCTTCAAGAGGCAACACACACACACACCCCTCCTCTCAACCTCCCCTCCGTGCTCCTGTTTATCTCTGTGAGTGTCTTCTCTCGCCTTCTTTGCAGCTGCAGCTTATTTGTCCGACTGTCTGTCTCTCTGTCTCGTTGTCTCCTTGTCGGGCATCTCCGTCTTTCCTTTGTCTTCCATTACTAAAATTAAAATCGCTGGCGAAAAGCGTTTCGCGATTCTATTACCAAAAGTGACTCACACCAAAAACCGAAAAGAAAAAAAACACTCAAAAAAAGATTGACTTCAACATATTTCTCTTCTGCTTGCTGTTACTATTTCTGCTTCTTCTTCTTGACGGCTTTTACACTTTTAAACGTCGCATTATTTCCGCTGCTCTTAGTCTGTCTGGATCCCTTCCCTTATCCGACTCTGTGTGTGATTTTTCGTTTTCTTTGCATTTGGGTTACCGAAAAATACGTTAAATTAAATTATGATTTCGAGTCGTCAAGTCGCATCTCATCTCTCATCTCACCCCACACACACACACACACACACACACACACACACACGCACACTGTTTTCATATTCGTTAAATTTGTATATTTTGTTTTTGTGTGTTACGCTTTCGTTTTACGTATTTTTGTATTATTTTTATTTTCACTTTGGTCCTTTCGCGCTAAAGTATTTGACTGCTTTTTCCGCACGTTCCGCCTCTGTCCGTCCATCCGTCCGTCCATCCGTCAGTCACTTAGTCAGTCAGTTAGTCAACAAGCAGCCAGCTCGAAGGAACCGCAGCGAGGCGTGTGCGTGCTTCTCGTGTTGTTGTTAGTGTTGTTGTTTTTGCTGGGTGTCGAGCATACGGAATCCTGGAATCTGGTATCCCAATCTTTCTCTCTCTCTCTCTCTCTCTCTTTCCTCATGCTCAAATTTTGTTATGCGGCTGCAAATCTTCAACAATTGCCCTGATTTATAATTTCTGCTTAGCAATGCAAAATACTTGAGCCGCAATAGACGGCACCCTCCTCCAACCTGCCCACAGATGAGGAGGGGAACGGGGGGGGCGTGGGCGGCGAGTGGCAGCTGCCGTCGCATGTGTTGGCTTAGCATACAAATATTTTGCTGTTTGTTGGCTTTAGTGCGCATAAATATATAGAGCAGAGGTTGGGTGCGGGGGCGTGGGGCGGTAAACTGAAGTGCGGAAGAAATGTGATGAGTACGTTGACAAGAGAGCTGCCTTACCGCCACACACACACACACACCCCCAATCCACCCCCCTGTCATGCATAATCCTGGCAAACCGCCTGCTGCATCAGCCGTATATATATAACATATATATGTATTTCTACGTCTCTGCCTCGTCATTTAATGTGGCGGGTAGTGCGCTTATGCATAATTTACCCGCTTGTCAGGACACAGAAAGAGCCGCAGAGGCAGATAGAGAGGGAGAGAGAAAGAGAGTGCGGTAAAAAGTCAGAGATATGTCAGCGCTATAAAGCCTAGGCAAAAGTCTTGCCTTGACTTTTCGTTTATTATAAGAGGGACAGACCTCAACTTTCAGGTTATAGTCAAGTTCACAAGTTTACATTTCAACAACCACAGCAATAAAACATCAAGCAAATGCAAAGAAAAAACATAATGAAATACGAATGCGAGATGCATAGATAAACATACTTGATATACTTGAAGATTTATACTTAAGATCTTAAATGTTGCTAAACTCTAACTAAAAAACCAACGGTATTGATATAAATTTGGAATTTTCAAGTTTTTAAGGGATTTAGAAAAAAGGTGCCAAGAAATTCAACACCAAATCCGAAAATTTTGTAATCTTATAAGTACCTTATTTCAAAGCAGCTTAAGATACTTGAAGTTAAAGTTGTCCTGTTTATGTTTTTTAGGGCTAAATATTTGAACTTTATGAATTTTTTATTGAAGTCGGTAGCCATTAAAAACCCATTAAGTTGTTTGAAAGACCATCAAAATATTATTTTTATAGGTTTTGTTTGTATTTAGTATTGACATTAAACTTGTTAGACTTTCTTTCTCCTGTTAAAAGTTTAAACAACCCAAGAACAAAAAATTTGTATCTATGTATTCCTTTTAATCTTCGCAGGTTGTCGTGTTCCAGGGTTATTAGTTAGAGTATTTTCTTAAAGTACAAATGTTTTACAATCTGTAGAGTTCAGAGTTTAGAGTCGAGTTTGGTTGGGTCTTTAAATTGGATTGCCTGCTCATGTTGTTGACTGATTGCTTTGGCGGAGCCCAAGACAAAAAAAAAAACACACACACAGTAAACTCAGGACTCAAACTAAACACAGAAATGCGTGCGCCATAAATTAAAGTAGTTTTAAGTCTTTCTCGTTTTTTTTTTCTATCTTGCTGTTGTTGTTGTTCTGGCCATTTCAGTTGGTCTTTATTGTTGTTGCTGTTGTTGATGGTTTTGGGTTTCGCTGGACTGGTTTGGGTATGGTTTGGTACGGTTTGGCTTGGTTTGGTTTGGGGTTTTTAGCAATTCTGGTTACCGCCCGCTGTTTGAGTTTTTGGAGTTGCTTTGCTCGTTCGCTCGCTCGCTCGCTTGCTTGCTTGCTTGCTTTTACCCTAAAAATAGATACACAAATGTGTTTTAATGGTCGCTTTTTGCTCGCGTTTTCGCTTTCGCCTCGTCCTTCGCATTGCGTCTCCCAATCTCGGCGCTTTGTTATGCCGTCTGTCGTTTTTCTATGTGACTGAATTTATTTGGTTATATTCGCTTCCCCCTCTCTTCTTCCTTCTCTATCTTTGTGCGTGTTTGACTGCCATTCGCCAAAAGTTTCCTGGCCGCTTTTTCCCAAGCACCATTTCTCGATTTGAGTCTCTTTTGCTACACAGCTACAGCTTTTGTATATTGTTAGCTGCCACGGGGCGGCAAATGGTTTTGATTTGATTAATGAATGTTCTAATTAAGCAAAACCGTCACCTAAGCTTGCGCTCAGCTGCCATTTGACCTTGGCCAAAAACACAAAATTCCCCAAAAACCCACAAAACTATACCAATAGAATATAGTAGCTTGTGTGTTTGGCTTTTGTTCCACCGGAAGACAAATTATTTTGGCCAAGTAGACTCCCGGAATTCTCATTTCGTTCGTTACGTTTGCGTTTGCGTTTGGTGTTAACGTTTCGTTACTGCAAGTGATTAGCGTTAAATGAAAGTCGAGAGTCGAGCACTGAGCACTAAAACTTTATCGAAATTGACTCCAAATTGTTTTTTTTTTCGCTCCCCACTCCCCTCCCCTTGCGACGTCTTTCTCTGATTGTCTTGGGCCACAAATTTCAATTATATATACTATATATGCCCACCTTTCAGTTCAGTTCTGCTCTGGTCTCTGGCTATGATTGCGATAATTACGTAATGGCCACTGCCTAATGATGATTGGGGAGTCCGGGCAGCTCTGAAGTTTATGAGCACAGTAATTGCCATAAGTGTAACTGCCCCCCAGAAAACTCACCCTCTTCTCCTCTCTTATTGCATCTCTCGCTCTTGTGTTTGCTTCTGACTGTGTTTGTCTTCTGCTTTGCTCTGCACTCAGTTATGTTAATTTAAAACTTTAAGCACAAGTTGCTGCTGTCCTCTGTGTGTCCTGTATGTCCTGTGTGTGTGTGTGTGTGTGTGTGTGTCCCTGTCTGCCATATAAATTTAAACAATGTTGAAAACATGCTGCGTTGGCACTTTTTAACCACGCGCCACACACACACACACACACACACACACACCTTAGACACAGGCACAACATGCAGCAGCAGCATTTATGCTGTAGTCGCAAAAGTCTCACACAATTTACATACATCGCTCTTTGTTCGTGTTTGTGTGTGTGTGTGTGTGTGTGTGTGTTTAATGTCGAAATTATGGACGACAATTTTAATGACAATTCAACTTAACATTAGAACGACAACAACAACAACAACAATGTCGACATGCGACCAGCAGCAGCAGCAGAAACAACAACAAGCGCAGACTTTGCTGGTCGTTAGTCGCTGCAACAACAGCAACAACAACAACAACGAGTATATAACAACAACAATGACTTGGCAGCATCAACGGCAGCAAAACAGTTTCCGCATCCGCCAGGCCGCCATTGTGCCAGGATGCCAATGCCACACACACATTCATACACTTATACACACATGCTGCTGCTGCTGCTGCTGCTGCTCGCATGTTGCTGTCGACGACAATGCGTGTGAGTTAAATGTATGCGCATAAATTAATAATTAATTACACAGAATTACATTTCGGGCTTGTTGTATAATATTCATTATTGTTATGCATAAATAAGGCGAAGCTGCTCTCTCTTCCTCTTATCCTCCTCTTCTTCTCTTCCTTTTAGTCCAGCATATCTGTCTTTTCTCCATATTCTCTCTGTGTGTGTGGCAGTCAATTTGCAAAGGATGCGCCATTTGCGTTTGTTAGTTTTACTACGTTGCTCGGCAGCTCATTAAAATGCCAGCTAAGCTAAGCTTGTCACTCAACACTCCACTTCCCACTTTAATTCCACCTCTCAACTCTTTTTTCGCTATTGCTGCTGCTGCTGCTGCTGCTGCTTTCGTATACACATCAATCTTCAAATGTATTTATGCGGCTCTCGTAATATATTTCATTTGATTTACAAGCTCTGTCCGAAGCAGCAGCCGGACAGGACAGGACTGACAGGACACACGATTTGCATTCCTTTTGATGCTGCTGATGCTGCTGATGCTGCTTGTTGTTGTTGTCCGAGAAGTTTCAACTCCCTGGGGCATATTCAAATGCTGATTTGCCCCACAACTACAGACATTCTACAGAATATGTATGTGTGTCAGGAAGCCCATTATCCCTTGTCAGTGGCACAAACGTGTTTATTGGCTCCTGCACACACAAGGACACATTGCCGCATAAATATCAACGAAATTAAGGCGCAAAATATTTGCCTGGGCAATAAATCAACAGTGTGTATATGTCTCCTCAATGTGTGTGTGTGAAGGAAATTGAGCAAAAAGTATTAGTAACGGAAATTGCACAAATTTTCGGTCAAGCAACCCAGGGATTACAAGAGAGGTTGTGGGGGATAAGTCTGTGGGGGACAGTTTCTATCTCGCTGTGTGGTCATTTTAATTGAATGCAAGACAAAAGCACAATGGCATTGATGGAGCATATCGAATATGCATAGACAGCAACAGACAAAGAGAGAGAGAGGGAGGGATAAAGCTAGACAGTTAGAGAGACATTTGAACCGTATCCTTAACAGCACATATCCTTGTTCGATTTTACATACATATATGGCAGGCATTTTAAGCATTGTTATGCATTACATTATGTTGACGTGTATGTGTGTGTGTGTTTGTTTTTGTTTCCTTTCATTCAATGCTCATATTTCAAATGGCGCCTCGCGCTCATAAGTATGCAACACTTTTTCCCACGAACCATTCGTAGCCCGCCACCCCGCCCTCTGACGGCCATTTTGTAAAATTTGCATGGATAATTTGTCACTTTGAATGATGTTGAAGCTTTCTGAGTGGGTTAGAAGAGTAGCTCTCCCACCCCCTTCCCGCCCCCTCACCAACCCGATTCTGACGCATTCAAAAATGCTTGCGGGAAGTGCGGCAAATGTTACAAATTGTTGTCGTTGCTCGACAGCAAACACAGAGAGGGGGGATGGAGGGTAGGAGATTGGTGTTGCTGACGCCCGAGGGCGGTAATGGAGTGTGGGCGTGTAAATGCCTTGTGTCGCATCAAATTTTGGTAACACACACAGACGCACACTAATACACATGCTGCATACGTAACATAACATAACATAATAGGAACATGAAGAGTTTTGTCGGAAAACAACTTTAATAAACCCGCTTTTGCCGACTAATTTGACAATAAAAACCAAATGTTTGGGGACACGAGCGTAAATAATGGAAACGGGAAAAATTGTATAAAGGATAAAGGAAAAAAGGACCTGGTTTGCCTGGTTGGCCAGCCTACCTTCAACCCTTTTTTTTTTTAACGGCACACATGCGTTCTAACAGGTTTAAAAATTACATTTAATGACAATTGCACAAAACCCGAAAAACGAAAACCTTCGACGAGAATTTTACCCAAAAATAACCTGGCTACCCTGGCCACAAACAGTTATACAAATTTGTTGATAGTCGGCAGGGGCGAGGGAGGTGGTTGGGGGGTGTGGAACATGTGTAGAAAAGTTGGCTGGCAATGGCAATGGCAATGTCAATTCACGACAGGTTCGCGCAATTTCCAGCCAAGTTGCTCCCATTAGCCACATAATTTTAAGTGTGTGCGTGGCGCGAAATCAGCGGGAAGAGGTGAAGTGAGAGGTGGAGAGAGGGGGGGAGAGAGAGGGGCAGGCAGTTGCGGGTTGCAGAACGAGCTCATTTAATATTAAAAGGATTTATGAGACATTTTCCTTTCATTTTGACAACGCAAAAAGGACGCACTGACGGAACCGGACGGAACGGACAGGCAGACGGGTGAGGCAAGGCAAGGCGAGGCGAGGTGGGGGCGAGGCACGTCTGAATGGCGAAAAAGGAAAATTTTCTTATGCCGTTGATGAAATTTTCGCTTAACAGAATTTGTGACGCTTCGCTTCGTGGCGCCGTTGCCTACGCTCGGTTAAAGGGTTTTACTTTTTAGTCTCAGTTCCACTTTTCACTTCCCCACACCTCTCTCTGCCCAGCCAACTGCTGCTATTGTTGTGCGCAGCGTGGCAACTTTTGCGCTGGTTTAGCTTACGCCTGGGAATTATTTGAGTGCTTTTTGCAGGCAAACACACAGCCTCCCATTCTTTCACATCCCTTCTCCTTCTCCTCCTCCTCCTCCTGACGCGATCCTAAGCGTGTGAAAGTGCAGACGCCCGACAACCGCTGAATGTATCAAATAAGAGTCTTCTGTGTGTGTGTGTGAATTTTGACAGATTTGAAAATTATTATGCAAAATGAATAATTTAGTTGAAAGTGTTAAATTGATTTTGCCCTTTCACTACACAACCTCACGTCGCAGAGATGATGATGGCAATGCTGGCGCTTGATGGGCATTTCCTACCCCCACCATATCACCCCTAAACAACCACAACAACCTACCTGGCAGGCCATTAAAACGAGCTAAAGGCTGGCGGTCTGGTCTAAAATGACAGCAACTATATATTTTTGAGAAAATTATTACACACACACAGTCAGGGAAGACTCTTAAATTTTGGGCAGTTACACCCTTGTCATGGAGCTACTTAAACTATTTTAAAGGGTTTGGTTAGGGTGGGCAGCAGAGTAGAGCTTAATTTTGTTGGGCACTGTCAAGTAATTTGAGGCTTTTCTCGTTTTATTTGACTTGCCAGCTAAGCTGTATAAATTTTAAGTGCTTGTCTAAATTATAATTCAACTTTAAGGAACTGAGTTTTCAACCAAATACTTACCAGTCAATGCCTAGATTTCAATACCCAACCTTTCGCTTGACCCCACAAGTTGTCAGCAACACCTTTTTGTAATCAGACTGCTGCAAATATGTTGCTCTTTGTAGCTATCAGCCACTAAATCTATCTGTGCACCAGCTGAGTGTCTTGTTCGCTTCGGTGTAACCTGTCGTGGAGCACGCCTTCAGCTTGGTTACACTTTTCCTGCACAATCACCCGCCCACTCCTGACGTCATTTGTCAAAATTTGGCATTAGGGCAGTGGCAGTAGCGGGGGTTGAGTTGCTATGGCCCCATATGTCATCCCCTGCCCCAGATTATTCCCATCCCTTCTAGTCCTGCTAGTTGTAGTCAGTGTGGCTAATATTGACATTCCTAATCTGTGCAGCGCTGTGCGGTGGCCGTTAAAATGCCGTGTCACTTCGTTAGTATGCGTGTGTGCTTCCATTTGGATTCGCCTTGGCCCGATCATCAACATCGTCATCGGTCTGGTCCGTCACTACAAGTTCCGTGTTTTGTGTCTAGGCCGCCATCGCAATCGAAGTCGAAGACATTTCGTACACAAAACACAGCTGTTCTTCTGCTAGAGTATACAATATTCGATGTGACATTAATAACTATTGTGCTCTTTAATTTTATTTCTATTTTTTTGTCGGCTGGGTGTGTTTTGTTTTTGATTCATGCTTTGCTATCAGCTCTGGGCGTGTTCCATGCCAAACTTCAGCTAGCCCGCACATTTATATATACTATATTATAAAGTATACATATATTTGATGATGACATTGCGAAGCCAGCAAACGACGCAACGACGCAACGACAGACTGACCGACTGAGAGACTGACTTGACTTTTGTATGTTTCGGCTGCCAGTTTATTAGTTTAAGTAGCTGCCTCATTGGCAGTGATTAGCGACAGACGACTTGAACCCGAAAAGAAAGGAAACAAAGTGCTGGCAGCCGCTGTTCCGAATCGCTTTTTAACAACGCTGCAATTTTGTGCGTCATGTCTGATGACCGGCAGTAAGAGCAGTAAGGAGCAGTAGGAGCAGTAGGAGCAGCAGGAGTCGAGTTCAACGTTTGTCTTGGACGTCATGTTGCTACTTTCTTGCAGCGCACTCAACTTGATGTTGCTGCTGTTGGTGTTGGTGTTGGTGTTTTTTGGGGGGTTTCTTTTTGCAAATTGTTAGCAGCTCGCCCGCAGCGACCAGGCCCAAAACCTAGACCCAGACCGCTGCAATGTATTTGCCCAACCTGTGTAAAGTGCACACATACATAGAGCAAGAGAGTTGGGACTTGGGCCAAAGCGATTTGCCTTGCCAAAAGCTGCATGACTAACTTTGTAGTTGTAGTAGTAGTAGTAGTAGTAGTAGTTGTGTGTGTGTATGTGTGTGAGAGAGTTGGTGCGACAACACAAGTGTTTTAATTTTACGACATTGTATGAATTTTACTGCTGGCACAGCAGAAACATCAGCACCGCTGTTACATATCGTTAGCTTCCTTAACGGACGTATCCCACATCTTCTATATAGCCCAGTCTGCTGTTGTCTCTCTCTTGCACCTACCCTCCACCCCTTGACTGCCTGCCCGTTGTCTGTGCGCTGTGCCATGCTCATAAATTGCAGCTTGCAAGCTTCAGTGCAATCAGCGTCATCAGCTTCATCCGGCCCCTACAGCTAGACCCCGGACAATGGGGCCAAAACAAGAAGAACGTGAGATACGGTTTTGCGTAGTTCACTGCAAATTTCAAGAGAACCACAAAAATATTGTTAAACGAACCTAGAATTGATAATAAGTGTTATGAAAGCAAGAATGCCGGATTCAGAATTAGAAGCTTTCTTTTACTTTAAGTTGTTTAAAATCAATTGCTAATGTTGGCTAGTTAAACGAAAAGTAAAGAGGTTGGAGTTTTTCCAGAATTTTTCAAGAACTTTACCTGGACAACTATATAAACCAGTAAACCAAATCCCAAAATTATTAAATTTCTCACAGACTTTATACACTAGATTTTAGTTAGCCCACTGTCGCGTAACTGCCGTCACTTAACGTTAACAGTTTACGCTTGCCTGCGGGCTAAAAAGGCTGGCGTTGCAATACACACACACTTGCATAGTCGCACACACACATGCAGCTCACTCTCTTTCTTTCCTTCTCTGTGCTTTCGTCTTTTGCCTTACCATCATTTTTGGTGCTGCTGCTGCTGCTGTTGCGCTAACTGCGTAAAGTTGGCACTTGAAACTGTCAGCTTAAATATGCCAGCTGCACACATACACACACACACACACACACACACACACACAACACACACACATGTGCGGCTACTACATAAAGTGCACAAAATGGTCGACGCATAGCGAAAGTTGGTGTCGTAAGTTACTGCAACGCAGAACAGTGAGCAAAACTCTTACGGGCTCCGCGCAGTCTGGCAAGCCATTACTTTGGGTAACCCAGCCCCTTACCCCTTACAGCCCCTCGCCTAGCCGTCGACTTACCATAAATGCATTTTTAAATGCCAGGCTACAGCTAAATTAAGCAGCATTTGCCACTTGCGCTTTACGCGCTCATTCGTTCATTTATGCTGATACTTTTACTAAGCATTTTCTTCTCTTTTTTTGTGCCGTTGCAGATGGTGACGAGAACGAAGAAAATCTTTGTGGGCGGCCTCTCGGCGCCCACCACGCTCGAGGATGTCAAAAGCTACTTTGAACAGTTTGGTCCGGTAAGTAAAAAAAAAAAACCAACACACAAAAAGTAGAAAAATGTCTAACCATTTGTATTACCAGACATAAAGAGTTGTCTGCCAACTTGCAAAATACAAGCAATAATAATAATAGTAATGAAAAAAAAAAAACATAAAGGAAAGGAAAAAGAAAATCAGAATGACAGTTGCCGAACAAATCATGCAATTTATGCGCACTGCGCGTGTTCCAGCTTAAGATATAGTATATACATATGTATATAGATGTATATGTTTGTCTATATAGTATCTACACTTATAAACGCTGCTGAGCAATGACACCTTCAGCCTGGCAGCCACTTGCGACGACAACGTTTTGTTTGATCAATAAAAACGCCAAAAAACGCGCAAACAACAACAACAGCAACAACAAAATAAAATTGGCAAAAAGTACGAAACGAAACAGAACGAAAAAAAAAAGTAAATGGAATATATATCCGTTGCAAATTCAATCTTGACAAGTACTGCAAAGCACAGACGTTGGCCCGACACGTCGTCTCCCTTCCTTTTCACCGCCCCAAGCCCCGTCCCATTGTCTACCCCTTCACTCATCATTTTACCAAAATTTTGTGATGCCTGCCTACCTGCAGCAAAAGCAAACTCCACTTAAACATCAGGCATTACACACATGCATATCAAGTGTGTGTGTGTGTGTGTGTGTGTTGATTTGTGTTGGTGTGTGTGTTTGCGGCTGAGTGCTGTTCGAGTGCTCTTTAAGTTCTCCATTGAGGCATGTTCGACATGCGGGACAGGGTGGTAGAGAGGGATGAGAGGGGGTGGACAGACTTGTTATAGCGCACAAAACAAATTTTTAGCACGAGAACAAAAATGGTGATGTTGTTGTTGCTGTTGTTGTTGTGTTCCTGATTACGATACTAAACGAAAATCGATTTGTTCGACGCTCTTCGATTTTAATGAGCGACTAGATCCTTCAGCTACAAGGATTTCATTAACGATATGCAAAATATCATGCCAAGCCTGAAAGTATGCTAACATTTTAGATACACTTAAGATTAATAATAAAGCAAGCCCAACAAAAGTACTTTGAGTCAAGTATTCTAGTTCAGTTCAGTTGAGTTAAGGTTAACCAAAAAAAAAGCTTACACAACAAAATGTACAACTTAAAGCACACACACACATAACAACACACATATGGGCTTTTAAGAGCTGTGCTCAGCTCTCTTGTGTCATTAAAACTTTTGTTAACTTTCATAATTGCTTTAAAGTTGTGTAAATTGCCTGTTTCAAAAGAAAAACCGTATCTATCTCAGCTCAAATTAAATTTTATATGTATGTGAAAAGTGACAGCTTAAAAAGCTGCACTTATTCTTAGTATAGATTCATCCTTATGTCATTTAATACTGCCCCACAAAACATTTACAAAATTCACTCCCAACGGATTTCCCAACTTCGCTTGCAACGACCAGGTGAAACGTAACCTTCTGATAAGAGCGGGCTGGGGCGGGGGCACGAGGATTTGGAGCATGGGTCGCCTCCTAATAATTGACACAAATTGGCGCAACTTTTTGTCAGCTCTTCAACCGCGCCGCCACGTCAACTGGCATTTGCTTTGGCTCATTGCGCCCGCGCCCGACGACAGTCGATAATGCGAATATAATGACGACGCCATTCTCTCTTCCCGAGCTTCACCCCACTGTTTATGTTTTGGTTGTGCCATTTCACATAAACGCCCATCAATCAAATCAGCGCTGTGCGAAAATGCTTTTAAGTAATTTTCATCATAACTGCGAAAGAAGCTGTCAAAATCTATAACGATCAAATAGTTGAAACACCTACAAAATGATATTCCATAGCTGGGTGGTTGGTTGGGTGGGTTCTGCCATGCATAATTCTTATGAAGGGGCCAAAAAACAAAGGCCAGGCTACGCCAGGGAAGGCAACTTAACCAAGCGCGAATGCCTAATGGCAAACTTTTCAATTAATCCGCATTTGGCCAAAAGAAAATTATAATAATAACTTGGACGGCGCACAAAAAGCGCTCAACTTGAGGTAGTAAATTGCGCCAAGGTATAAGCTTGGCTAAAACTTTCGACAGGCAAAACAACAGCAGACGCCAGCCCCCCTTCCTCTATCCGCTTCACATACTACTAGCTACTACCTACTACTGCCTACTTGGCCAAGTTATTGATTACAACTAATCCCCTTTTGGCTTTTGCCTGCCGCCTCATTGAGCAGCAGCAAGGGAGCGAGATTTGCGCCCATAAACAAAATAGCAAAAATAAGGCTAAGACCAAGGCTAGCTTCTTGTGTTTTTGTTGTTGTTGTTGTTGTTGTTGTTTTTTTCCTGGCCCTATCCGTGTCCGGATCAGAACAACCGTGGCCAAAGGCAGGCAGGTGGCCAGTCAGGCGTTAATGACTTTATCGGCCATTTTTCTTCAACGGCAGCAGAAGCAGAAAAAGATGGTCAGAGAGAAGAAGGGAGAGATTGAGATTGCCTTTGTCGTTGTCATTGCCATTAGAGACGACGATGGCACACGGTAAAGATTGATTAGCCAGGATGACACAGTCAGGCACAGTCAGGCTGGAAACAGAAACAGAAACAGAAACAACAGTGGCAGTGGCAGTGGCAGCAACCATTCAATATGATTAATAGTTGTTGCATGTTGCGTAGAATGGCGACAATCACAACGGGCCTACGCTCCACCTCCCCACCCCCAAACTGAACAATAGCGAAATAGCGCAAACAACAGCGAGATTGTCTATATAGAAATTTATGACCCGAGCAACCAGCCAATTTCATGTTGCCAGCACAATTTTCTCTTTTATTCATTTTTTTCAGTTTGTGTTTTTTTCTGCCCCGGTTTTATATATTATATATACATATCTCGTTCTCTCTTTCATGTCAGCGGCACATTTTTATTTTCATTTTATTTTATTGTTGTATGTTTTTAAATGTTGCATTGCATTGTTCTGCAATTCTGTGTAGTATTTCAAATGTTTTTATTTTGTTGCCAGCATTCGACTAATAAATGGCAAAAACAAATTTTGCAATACTCTCGCATTTTTTGTTAGAAACCAAAGACAATATATTATCCGATGCTGAATATTCATTTTTGGTGGAGTATCCCATTTTTAATACAAAGCTGAATAAAGTATTTAATTAAAATAATAAGTTAATCCAATATTTTCTGTTTCGGCATAATGAATAAGTTAAATGTTTCTTTGAAATGAAAATGGAAATCATTTTGCCCTGTAATGTATGCTATAAAATATTATCTAATAACTATTTCAACAGAGCCACAGAATGCTAAAATGGTATAAAATATATATTTTTGAATAATATATATATTGCATAAATAGCCAAGAGCTTAGTAGTTATGTGCGTTACTTGCTTAACAGCAAAGTTTTAGTGCCCCACTGTGAAGCAATAGAAACTATTTTCAGTCTACCTCTCTTGCACTTACCCCTTTTGCTCATTTGCAAACAGATACATTGAAGAGGTGGTGTGGAAGAGTTGAACCAGTATCAGTAACCTGGCGACCCTCAGATATAACCCGAGCCCGCACATAAGCCTGATAGCTGCCACACCTTTTAAATGCAAATCAGAGAAAATGTTTTTCTGTTGCCGCCCCTACTCTTTCTGCCCCCTATTCGCCCCTTTTTGAAATAGAAAACAAAACCAGAAACCTAACCAAACGCAAACGCAAACCAACAAAACAAATGGCAAATTTCAAATTTTCAGTATGCAAGTTTTTAGTGCGAATGCTTCACATTTAACTGGCACACCAAAACCAACAACACAAACGCACAAACACACAAACACACACACATACACACTAACAGGGAAATGGAACCCAAAAACTGACCTCAGCTGCTGCAACCTTTGCCACTGATTTTATTGCAGCTGCTGCAGTAACTGCCTCTGCTGCAAGGGCTGCGATAACACAAATTTCACATGCGGCGAAGGGGAAAGCCGAAAGTGAGATTCAGAAACAGAGAGCCACAAAAATATAAAACAAAAAATAAATGGAGAGATGGCAACAAAAACCAACAAAAATGCAAAGCTCTTTGGCTAAAAAAAATTGCAAATAAACTACACATTTTGTAAGCCCCTTCTAGCACCTGTCTCAGCCCCTCGCCTCCCGCCCCCTACAGTCAAGCCTGAACTATGGCTTGGATAGTATGCAAAATTGCAATGGGCCAACTATCAGGCAGCCAGCAGACATCGCCCTGTGGCTTTTAAAGGTGTTTACGTTGTTTGCTTTGCCATGGCCCGAAGGGTTAGTTAATTTAAGCGCTTTTCATAAGCATTTTATGGGCTAGAACGGATCCAACAGGCCAAGTGGCAGGCAGCAGAAACAGCATTAGCAGCAGCAGCAAGTGGCAAAAGTGCAGCGAAAGCTGCCAAATGTTCGACCCAAAACGGACGATGGGCCTTCAAATCCCTTCTTCTCTCTTTGCGTCCGTCTAAAGCACTTGGAACTGGAGTGGCAGCTGTGTGTTTTTTTCCCCTTGAGGCCATTAATTATGACAAATCATGCAAAACAAATTGTAACAAAAATTTATTAAAAAATGAAAGAGAGAAAGAAACGGAAAACATAAAAAAACTTTTTCATTAAAAGCGAGTTTAATCATTTAATTAGAAGGTTATAGAGACGGTATGTGAGAAGGGTTGCGAAAGGGATGGATAAAGAGAGTGTGCAAATAACGTTTTTTTGCAACATTATTAAGTAGAATATTGTATTATTGATTAAGATGTGCTTGACTATGTTTACTTTTCATTAAAATAAAATATCTGTATCTATATTATTTTCGTACGGAAAGCTAACAAAATAAATTTGATTTTTATTGAATTCTAAATCTAAAGTTGATCATTACCTTCACATATCCATTTCTATAACTCATATACATTTCCAACTTTTAAGCATATACCAAAAAAGAAGGAAAGCGTATATACTTTTCAGTGTGTGTGGCGCAGATAGAGTTTCAATTCTGTTTGTTTGCTCACCTGCCTGACGTATCAGTCATTCAGTCAGTCAGTCACTTTGTCAGTTAGTCAGTTCTGTGTTTGTGTTTGTCCTTGTGGCCCTGCCTGTAACTGTGTGTGTGTGTGCCATAACTGTGGGCAATTTTTGAGGTATTGCGGATGTGAAGTGCCTCTTTCCAGCTGCATAAATTATGATGAAGCGCAAATCTTCAGTTAGCCGTATGTAAATGTAAATGAAGGCTTTGTGCCTATGTGTGCAAGTGTGCGTCTGTGTGTGTGCATGAGTATGATTGTGTGTGCATGATGAGTGGCAGATTTGCATAATCCTTAGCAAAAGGTTTCATGACAACGCTGCTGCTGCTGCTGCTGATGCTGCTCAAAATGTCAATGTGGGTGCATTGAGGGAGGGGAAGGTGGCAAGGGCGGGGTTTTGGGGGGACTCCTGACAAGCCACAAATACTTCAGCACCTTCACCTACGCTCGTAATTAACAGCATACATACAATATATGTATTTGTATGTGTATATGAATATACACAGACACACAGACACACACACACACACACACACACACATAAAGCCTCCTGCACTAGCAGCTGTCATTTACATAGCCAATTAGTTGTACATAAGCAACCACAACAACAAAAACAACAACAACAACAACACCTGAGCCTCGAAGTACGCTGACAATTTTGTAGCCTTAATCCCCGCCTTGGCCGCAACTAATTTAATTGTGTTCAATTTGGCATAAAGGCGTTTAATGGCAACAGCATACGTGCTACATAACTATGTATGTGTATGTGTAATATTACTGTATGTACATATATATATATATATGGATTTTTCACAGACTGCAAAAATAACGAACGAACGAACGAACAAACCGCCTCCCCAATGCAGACGAAGACGTTCGTTGTTAATGCTTTGATAGACACATTACTTCCGTCTCAGTGGTTAGGCTTGCAACAGCAGCAACAGCGCAGCAGCAGCAGCACCACCAACAACACCACCAGCCCAGCCAGAAATCTAATACGTGTTGCCAAGCGAGGGATAACTGTTTGTTTACACAGCCCGACGACAACGACTACTATGTTATGTGGCCTTTCTTTCTCTCTATTTGGTGATCAGCTTAAACCTGTGACTAAAACCGGGTTTTAGAGTCTGGGTTTAAGTTTGAAACACTTTGAGAAACATAAGTAAAATGTCTAAAATATTGAGAGTTTTACTTAAAAATCCATAAATCAATTCTGGTAAAAAAAATAAATCTGTTCTTCTTAAAAAATTTATCTGCTCTCTGAACACAAACTTAACAAAGCCAGTTTAGCATTTCTTACTTAAAAAAGAAAATGTCTCCTGAAGCATGTCTGAAAAGTTTTACTTAAAAAGTATATTTCGCAAGCTGTTTTGCTCGCATTTCGAAGAAATAAGAATCATTTCTTGTTATCAGTTTGAATTTCTAAATAAATATGTTTTTGTTTGTTTTGATCTTTTTTCTGAGTGCAGCCTTGGCTCAGCTCGATTTTCATGCGTCTCATGCTGCTTCTCTGCATATTGCGACTATCTGCTGCTTCGTGCCTTGCATGGCTTTAGCAAATTGCGCAAAAAACATTGCAAAAGCAGCGACTGCAACAGCAACAGCAACAACAGCCAGAGTAGAGAGCAGCAGATTTCATGCACAACAAATTGTCATGCGGACAGGCAGGCAGCCCACACACACATATCCACAGACATCCAGCGCTGCGGTTGGTCTCTCACTCTCTCCCCCTCCTACTCCTCCTTCCCTTCTTACAGTCTTCCTTTCACCATCTCTATCTCTTGCTGCTCAAGCACATGAAATCCTTACCCAGGCGCAAGTCAAGCAAACAAACAAACCGCAATGACATGCAGGCAAAGCACAAGCTGTATCTCCTGCTGCTCATCCTGCCACAAAATCCTGCATGCCACCGTTCTTTTTAGCCTGGCTGGCCTGGCCCGGCCCGGCCCATTGGCATTGCCACAGTTGTAACCGGAAACTGTCGCACTTATTTGGCTACGCGCTAGTTTCGCATATTTCACTGTCAACTTGCGGTAAATAGACTTTAAACAAATATGAAAATAACTCGCAAGAAGCTTACAAACACACACACTCACTCACACTTATTCACACTCACACTCACACATGTCTGTGTAGAAATGGGCAAGAAAAATGCAAAAATCTGCAGATAGAGAGCGAGAGCCAAAAGAAATTTGCAAGTAAACGGTGGGTAAGCAAATGGCAAGTTGTAAAGTTTGCGGCTTCTCTATTTCCCATGTCAGCATGCCCTTACTCCCACCCCCACCACGACCCTTAACCCCTACAACAACAGCCCCTGGTCTCTATTGCAGTCCCAATGGGCTGTCTGAGGCAGCTGGCATAGAGAGTCTGGCCACGTACGTAATGGAAATCAATTGTTTACTTTATATGAGTTTTTCAAGTGCTTATTCAATATCATTAGATGTGGATGAGGTATAAATGCCATATGTTGTAGCTTGTGTAGTATTGTTAGTTGTGCATAAACTCTGAATTGAAAATTGCACAACTGTAAACTGCAAACTGGAAACTGGAAACCAAGAATTGTGCAATTGAAACAATCTCTGGATTATTATACACATGAAAAGGTCAAAGCTAAGCAAATTAGTTTTTGCCAAGTTGAACCGAATTGAGTTTGGCAAAGTGTCTGGCAGTCAAAACAAATCTCTTAAAGCACCCACAAGCAAACCAAAATTGTATCTGAATAGCTGCTGCCTCATCCAAAGGAAAAACTTCTTGGCATCATTGCTTAAGTCGCTGGGCAAACAAACGCAGCTTGCTGCTGCGCCAACTTTTCTCATTTTCAATGAAAATTCGTCTTCTCTAGCATTTTTCTTTTATTTGTAGCTGTGTGCAAAATCTTAATTTAAAAGCCCAGCTGTTGAATCAAAGGTTAAAACCTTTCAACCAGCCAGCCCTTTTACACACAAACACACGCAAAACTCATTTTGTCAGGCAGCTGACTCATTCCCAAGCCCAATTCCAGCCACACCTCAATCTCCACAACAGCCGCAAATCTCCTTCTCTCTCTCTGTGTGTGTGTGTGTGTGTGTATCTTTAGGCAACTTGCGGGAGATGCAAATAAGCGAATATTCATTTGATGATACGTATACGGTATACGTATACTGAATACAAGTGTGTCGGCTGTGTCGGCTGTTGCTGCTACACGTGTGTGTCAGCGACGACAATTAAAAAGTACGTTTTTATCGCAACTGACAGTCAGGCAACAGCAGGAGCAGGGGCAGGGGCAGGGGGAGCCACTTGCTGGTTGGTTCGTTGTGGGATCGACAGCTTGAGATAGTCACGTACTCGCCTTTGTTTTTCTGACTTTTTATTTCGTGGCAATTGTGCGCCTAATTAGCGTCGAATCGCAAACGCGAACAGAGCGGCAGCATCTTTGCAATTAAAACGCACTTTTCATGTGAAGAGCGTGTAAGGGGCGTGGGGTGGGAGGTGAAGTGTGTGTGTGCCTGGAAGGAAAACCATATACACACACACACACACACACACGAGAAAAGGAGCAGCTCAAAATGAGGGCAGAGCTACAAAATGGCGCATGTTGCCCGCCTACAAAATTAATTTGATTTATGCTGCTAGCAGTTGTGTTGTGCGTCTGTTTGTTATAGTATGAGTGCTGTGAGTGTGTGTGTGTTTTGGTATTGTAGCTGCTGACAGTGCCTGACTGGTTTTGCCTGTTCAGGTCAGGTAACGAATTTCTCTCTGGCTAACAACGAAAATAAATAAAATAAAAATAATATATTGCCCGGGCAAATGTAAAGTGTCGACTTTTACGTGGCACATGTACATGCAAAGATGTGTGTGTGTGTGGTTTGCGTTCACGTCTTTGCAATAAAACAATAACAACAACAACAACAGCAATACAAAAACTCACATTACAACATGAGCGCTGTTGTTGTTGTTGTTGCGTTTTTAGGGTGTTGATCTACACTGCTTGTTTTGGATTCTGTCATTCATTTTGTGTTCCCTCCCCATGCAGACAGAGTCTTACATGCAAAGCAGCCCTAACAAATGGTAACAAACATATGCGACTAACAGGTACAACAGGCAACAAAAACAATTTATAAAAAACGACTTTGAGATCTCTGTGTCTAATGCTCATATTAACACTGACATAAATACAATATTTCAGACTTTATTTGTTACATTATAAACATTTAAAAACCTAGCATTTATTGTGACAAACTTAAAGCTTAAAAGGCTTAAATGTTATACCAAAAATTTTAGCATGAAGTAACAACGCTGGCATATGTATTGAAAAGGCGTATTATTTTATTGACCAAAGCTAAAATCTGTTACTGGCATTTTAATTCCATTTTTTGAGGTTGAAATATGCATCTTTAACCTGAAAATAAATCTCTCCTGTGCACCTAAATTAAATTTCTGAACACCACTGTTGAACTATTTAAGTCCCTTGTTGTTAGCAAAAATTGCTATTTGCGAATTTAATCTAATATTCAAGTGCAACTTTAAACGTACTCTGTCTAGAGTTATTGCTTGATGAAGACTTATTTGCAGCGTGTAGAAATGGAATTTGGATTTTAGATTGCTTGCCACAGCCACAAAAAAGAGAGAGACCGCAGATACATGTATATGTTTATGTATATAGCAAACGCGCGATGCAGGTATAAAACATAATAACGACAACAACAAAAACAAAGAGAGTAACACGACAGCCGACGTTGTTCGCACAATGCAAATAAAAAGCCATAAACTTTCATTTAAGTTTAAAATGGCATTTAAATGAATGAGTGGCTGCTGCCAGAGCAACTGCTGCTTCTGCCACTTGCTGCCAGTTTCGCTGTAGAGTAGGAGCAGCAGCAGCTAGGGTTTCATGTTTTTTTCGGGGTGCTCTGGTGTTTGGGAAAAGCCAAGCAAGCAAGCAACACATGTATCATAATTCATTTTCATGTTTTATTTCATTTTAACTGCAGTTGGCTGTCGCTTTGTTGCTTTGTCTCTTTGTCTTTCTGTCGTCGTTGTCGGCACTCGTTTATTTGTTGTGTTTGGCTGCTGCGTGCTAACATAAATACATATCAAAACAACAGCTAACAGCTAACAATAACATCTACCAGCACCAGCACTAGAAACAACAAAAACAACATACGACAAACAAACAACATTTAAATAATTGGCGTACGTGGCAAATATGTTATGCAACCCCAAAAGCATTCACAATATGCGTTGTTGCGTGCATCGCCCTATCTGCTGCATATACCACATATGTGGTGTGGCAATAGCAATTAAGATCCATTGACAAGCCAACGTTTCGTATGCTCAATGTTTCATTTGTGCCAGCCAAAACGTAGCATACTTTTAAGCGCTGCATATAATGAATGTTGAAGTTTGAAGCTAAAGTGTTGTTATATACTCCTTTAAACTTGCCTGGGCATTTAATCTCCGCTTTGCCTTTCCCTTCTCTCTCTCTCTCTCTCTCTCTCTTTTTCTGATTTTTAAATAGCTAGCCAAAATATGGCATTGTAATAAATTAATCAGTTGAAAACATTTGCATAGAACAACATTTTGCTTTGGGCTTCTCTATTTAACATCATGCTGTGCGCTGCTTATAAATATTAAATAAAATTAAAAAACAAACTAATTGTTAATCTGTGCGGCTTGCGGCTTTGCCATATGCGCTTTTGTCAACAACAATGCTCTCGTTACTGCTGCTGCTGCTGCTTCTGCTTTTGCTGTTGCCGCTGCTGTTTTCAGTTTTCTGTTTTCTGTCAACCATGCAGCACTGCTGTGTCTATGGCCACTAACAAGCTCTGTTGAGCTGACCACGCCCCTTGTTGTTGTTGCTGTTGTTGTTGCCGTGTTTTAAATGTAAAGCACTTGCTGTGGTCGCTTTGAGCGACCCAAAAGTTAATCTCTGCCAACCGCTGACCAGGCAAACTCAACCTTCCGCCCCAAACCACCTCCTTTCTCTATTTCATTCCCACCCTCTCTTACCCCTCCCACAAAACTCTTAGCTAGTTAGATATTTTTGCCATGTTTTTCTTTTTATTCTCCCTAACCACAACTTACATTTTTACAGAGACGCGTTTTGTTTGTTTGTTTGCTTGTTGTTGGGTTTTTTGTTTAGCTGTATTTTTTTTAGCTGCTGCCACTTTTTATGCTCAGCTTACAGTTTTGTGGACGTGCACGTGCATGTATGTGTGTGTGTGTGTGTGTGTGGGTGGGGGTGTTTGATTTGTGCCAGCAAGAAGTCAACCAGCCAGTCCAAGATAAATCGCCTTTCAACGCAACTGCGGGCATAAAAAATCACACGATCACTCATTACACACACATACACACACACATGCACACATGCACATCCTCACATCCTGTTATATTGCATAAGCACTTATGTGGCATGCAGCTGTATGTGTGTGTGTGTGTGTGTATGCCACCAAAGTCATTTTGCGTCCCTTTTTCTTTTTTATCGCCAGCGCTTTAAATTTTTTATGCAAGCTGCGCTGCTGATTTGGCGATAGTGTCGTCCTTGTCGTCGTCCTGCTCACCCTCCCCCTCCTCGCAATGACTAGCCTGCAGCACATAAGTCATTTTGCAGCTCTTGCACTTGTAAGAATTCACACTCACACACACACACATGCATCCTGCCACATCCTGCGCCGCCGCTGCGTCACTTTAGCGTCTCAATAGTCTGTTACTAATACGTTTTTGTGCACAGTGCTGCTGCTGTTGCTGCTGGTACTGCCATTTTAATGCTTTTCATGCAGCAGCAGATTCTTTTTCGAGTGCATAAAGGCGGCAGCAGCTAAGGAGCTGCTTGAAGCTATCAGCTTGCCGCTTGCACCAAGCTGCTGCGTCACTGCGTCAATGCGTCACAGGATATTACCGCCGTCATTCATGCAACGCTCTGTGGGATGCTCTGCATTCACGCACACACTATCTGCCAAGTGTGTGTGTGTATAGTGTGTGTGGTGAATCGTTGAGGGTAGCTTGGCGCCTCAATACTCTGACGCTTCCGGTATTTATGACGCAAGTAATCAAATTGAATGGCGCGTTGCAGTTTTCAGTTCGCCCTTTTATTATTTGCCCAGGCTGCTGCTGCAGCTGCAGCTTTGCCTTTCACAGCTTGCGTCCTGTGCAATGATAAATTCTTGCATTACACTTTCTTTCACTCACCCTCTCTCTCTCTCTCTGCCTCGCTGCTCGCTACTCATGCAACACAATTTTCGCCCACTCACTCTTGGCATCCGCTGGCGTGCGGCATATAAAAAATTGTGCAAAACTTTCAGCTTTCTACACATTTTCGTCGCTTATCAGCAACTGCTGCTGCAGTTAAACTCGAGTGGTTGGTTGGGGTGGAATGGGTTGTATGGGGCAATGATAATAATGAACGTGCATGAAAAATTGCAAGTTGACTGAAAGAACTTGGCACTTGGAACTCGGGCATTACCTAAGGCGCAATAAATAATAAGTACCAGTAGCAACAGAGTTTGCTCCGGCTACTGCTACGGCTACGGCTACGGCAACAGCCTCAACCTGAACAGAATGGACGCATAATGAACGACGTCTTGAGCCCTGAAAGCGTAAACTGCAACTGACTTGCATAATGCTAAATTAGTGGCCATGGGAGCGTTAAGTGCAACGGGGGAAAACGAATAGAGAAACGGGGTTAAGATGCTCAAGTGATTTACACAGGATGCGCCAGCGATTAGCGCCAGTTGCTCGGACGCCTCTACTGCAACATGTATATAACAACAACTGTTACTTAGTATTTTTACTAATGAGTATGAAAGGTTAACAGCTCTAGAAAGAATAGTTATATCACTAAAGGATAAACTTAAACATTTCAAATGAAATCTTTCATTAATCGAATAATCTTAATCATAAGATATTATTCACTTCATTGAAGGAAAATGGTACTCGACTACAATTGCAGCTTAACTCAACATTAGACAGATGCAAACTGAACAATAGCTTATAGAAGCTTATGGAAAAATACTAATGAAAACCTCATTGAATCTCAGTTGAGCGAGAAAGAAATGCGTTTGCTTGTATTCCCTTTTTTTCCAACGTTTTTTCTGATGGCAATCAGTGACAAAATCATCGTCTTTTAGCGCTCGTCACAGCACTCTTGAGCTGGATCTATTGAACACTGGTCCTACTGCTTCTCTCATGGCTGAAGGTGCTTTAAAGCTTATGGCTTATAGCTCACAATCCGCCCATTCGGAGGGCCATGAAAAATGCAGCTGCTGCTGAAAAATTTTCTGCTTTTGTCGGCGTTTGTTTTTCACGTTTGGTCAGCACAAATAAAAAACACACCAAGTAGAACCTCTAAAATAGAAATACGGGTAGGAAAAAATTATCCGACTTGCTTGATTTATGTTTTTGTTATTGTTTTCCATAAAGCCGGCGGTTTCGTTAAGCGAAGCGAATGTAAAATAAGAGCCACTAGAGGCAAGAAATAAAAACTTGCTGCAGACTAAAGATAAAGCCAAAAGACTGTGTGAAAAGAAGGAGAACAAGAAGACAAAGACGAAGACTCAATCAACGTGGTTGGCTTTTAAGCAGCTTCTGTCAGTGGCCAGAAGTGGCGTCTCGTCTTACGTCCACGTGTATCGCCGGGTGTCCTGCAATAAATGAACAAATTAATTAAGAAGTGCTGTAGCATCGTGAATTGTTGCACGATTGCCACTAGCTAAACTGGACAGGTGACTGCAGTCAGTGATGGGGAGGGACAGGGGCAAGTGTCAACGCAGGCGACGGCGACATGAGACATGAAATTAATGCAGCACTGTCAACTTGGTCCAGCAGCAGACAGCAGCACAAAAGGCGATACGAAACGTTAACGTTAACGCTTCACTGCATTCAGGTAGCCAACTTTCTCTCCGACTCCGTTTTAGCCGTTTCCTATCTATCTCTATTTGCTGCGGACTGAGCTCAAAAGCAGCTTAGCCTGCAGGTGATGCGAGCGACGACGCAAAATCAATCGAGAAACCCATGGTCATGCATAGAGAGAGGAGTGGATTGTGTCCTGCCCGCTAACCGGGATACGTTCGCCCGTTCGCCCGTTCGCTCATCCATTTCTCTATTCCGCCGGCCATGTCCGTGTCCGTGTCCATGTGTGGGCACGTGCTGGTCAGCGCCAATAACGACGTAATCTGTTTATATCCCCTTTTTTTTGCCTCTCTGTCTTCTGTGCTGGGTTTTTTTTTCCCCATTGTGTTGCGCACTTTTTCCATTTGTCGTTCGTTGTCGCTTGGAGCTGCTTCAATTTTCTGGCCAGGCAGTTTTTGTCGCTTGTCCATGCTCGTTCCATGGAATTGAGTTGTTATTTTTCGCTTAGTGCAATTTATTTTGGCCAAGTGGCAGCCAACGGCCAGCCAGCGCTTAATTTATTATGCCCCACCCACTCTCTATCCTTATCC